>OX243980.1:3866250-5217500 GCA_945859745.1 Synanthedon formicaeformis
CACCCGAGACCAGATATACGGTCGCCATGACGCATGCAGCCTCGAAGGACACTGTCCGATAACCGGATTTTAGCGACAAACCTGCGACAACTACGTTTCGTCGCTACCGTGAATAAAAGGCGAACCTCAGAGATATATGAGGTTCGCCTTTTACTCATACAAATTTTGTATGATGTTAGCCTTTTAGTCACAATAGGGACGATTTGTTTTAATTTGGAGGCCTTGTGATAATAAATAAATAAAAAAAACAAGGCATCAGTGCAGTACAGTATAGTATAGTAGGTACAGTGCTACCGTCTCCTCTTTCCTTCATCAGTACCTTTTACAAATCGGCGTATCGGTAACGCACGATTGAATGAAGTTTTACAAACTCCAAATCTTATACAAAAGCTTACGATTTCGAATTTATGTCCGATGGCATTTAGGTTTAAATTTGCTCTTTTAGTGTATTTGGATGTTTTTTGTGTCTCTATTTACGTGAATGAATAGACGGCTTGGAGAAACAGCGTTGTTTTTGTGGTATAAAAGGTAGGTACGAGTATCTGTAAAGGCTAATAACTGTTCTTGCTCAGTACTTAAATTAACCGAATAATTCGGTCGAATATTCGGTTCGGTACATTTGAAACCGAACATTCGGCCGAATCCGCGGTGGATCCAGACTGCATTTATGACCGATCCTTTTGGAAAATAATTATGGGGAGACCTATTTCCTGCAGTGGACGTCTTTTTTTAACTTTGGGAAATCCTCTTGGATACTCGGGGGTGTAGGGGACACTGCGGGGTTATGCCGGATTCGTGCGGGCCGTAGATGGGCCCCTCGTAGGGTCGTTATGACACGACATCGGTGCCCCGCCATAGTTATCCAGCGCGGGAAGGGCTACGCTCCTTGTCAGAACTTCGGCGTACCCGAAAGTGAAGGTACGCCGGCCATCTCGGACAACGGGCGGCTGTCTCTATGTCCAGCAGTGGACGTCCTGCGGCTGAGATGAATTATTAAGTTCATTACACGATTTATGTAATGAAAAAATAATAATATATGAGTAACACAGTTATAAAAACTTAATTTAGTTAAATAATTGTAGTTAATGTTATAATTAAGTTGTAATTTCAGTATAATTAACTTTTTATGGCTAATTTGATACTAAATTTAAGTGTGGGAGTTGCTTAAACATTTAGTTGTTACTAGGGTTGCCAGATTTATTCAGCCTATAAGTGGCAAATGCTTAAATAGGCAAAAAAATACGGGAATTTAGTTTTTTACCCGGGACAAATGAAAAACAAAATTATATAGTGACATTCTTTATTTTTTTTTATATTTCTCCGAGGAGCAAGTCAGTTTTAACATATTTATAAAAATCAATACAATTATAATCGTAATTAAAAACGGTCAACTTTTAGTTGAGCGCTACAAGCGCTCGCTTGTAAAGTGAAGCTTGTATTATAATAAATTACTTAGTGTTATCTAACTGGATTCAAATAAATAAAGTTTTACTTCAGATTATTCAGTGGTTCATTTATACAATATAAAACATTACATTACCCAAAACGTCTAAAGATAAAAAATACATTAAAAAAAACATAATTTAATTTTTTGGTTAGTATAGGGTTAAAATCAAATTTTCTGAAACTGCTGACTGTTCATGATAATACGACTGGAGTTTACTCATTAATAGTTACACACATATTTGAAGTATATATTTACAACAACCTATGTATACATACATATTACCAAAAAATTATTTGATCTATTTAGCTATCGAGTTGTGTCTAGCATCTAACTCTAACTCTATCCCTCGATTTTGTTATTACCAGATGCTTCCCTAACTAACTATATTGTATTCTTTTTTCATTGATCAAAAAGGTAAACAAACAATTCGCGATATAGAACTAAACAAACAATACGAACAAATTCTAAATGAGTTAATCAATGAGTCAACCCTCTTTGATAATGCCTAATGTACAAATTCCATCTTTAAAACAGTCCAGTGACCATGGCGACGCTATATTTGTTTACATTTTTGATCAATAGAGTTCTTTCGCGTCATATACGAGTAATATGGCGTCTTTATTTTATAATCTCTATATAGACATTAAATTAGAAACACGAGGTACGGGCGGGGGTTTCATCCCTTCGTGGTTGATGTTCCTCGGTCACACACGAGGCGTTACAGTTCCACCTTCCTTGTCCGAACTGCTAAGGAGTGGAACTCACTGTCTGCGTCCGTGTTTCATCAAAATTACAATCTCGAGGTCTTCAAATCTAGGGTAAACTAAATGGGAAATTACTAAGTAAGTGTGGTCCAACTTCGGCCGCATCTGCACCTTACATCAAGTGAGATCGCGGCCATGCGCTACCTTGATTTTATAGTCTCGTGATTGTTTGCAGTTTAATTAATAATAAGTAAATTAATGTACGGTATGTAAAGCGTTATGAAGACAGCTGCGTTCACCGGATAAACGGGTCAGCTGTTAGGACGGAGGGCGGCCATATTGCTTTTTTTAAATTAATATTCGCAAAAGCTGTTGAACTTTTTTTGTTCGGTGATTTCTTTGTTTATATAGAGGAAGCAGTGCCAAATTTTCCATTTTTGCCGCTAGAGGTACCGTAAAAAATGCCGTAATTTTGTTTTGTACACAAAATGCTAGAATTGGAATACTTTTACATTTGACTTTTTCTTCTATAAAAACCACATTTTTTTTTCAAAATTGTGAAGTTATAGATTCAAGCCAATTTTTGACAATGGATTATTAATCAGATCGCGACGTTTTAAGATAATAGGAAGTTAAAATTCAAAAACTGTTCCGAATAAAAATAAGTTTATGCGAATATATTGTTTACGAAGTTTTTTGGCCCGAATTTTACCGCCGCTTGGAATTTTCTTTTTTAAAAAACACAATCTTTGTTTAGTTATAATATAGGAATGTGATTAGACCTTACAAAAATTAGTGCCGAAAATTTAGTTCACTAAGCGCCTCTTTCACCAACGTCAAGTAGGCTAAACCGTCACTTAAAGTCACTCCTGTCACCGGGAATAATTTAGCTGATATACCTTTGTTTGTACGGTAAACGTCCCAAACATTAAATAGAAAATAATAATAAAAAAAAATCGCCTATCGAATGATGCAGTAAACCGAGTGCATAATTCAATATTAACAGAAAATGATTTCTAAAAGTAACTAATCGACACTTTACATGTAGTTTGTGAAAGAGGCCCTAAAACTACGAGTAAATGTTAGTAAACGAAAGAAGTTAAATTTAGTTTATTCTACTTGTTTGGGCAAAACTCTGTCTACTGTTTGGGAAGTTTAAGCTTAGTAATTTTCTTCCAGGTGATAAAGGGAGATAATGTCGCTGGGAGACGTGACGTCAGCGAGGAGTTCTCCCGCTCCTGAGGCGTGTCCCGAATGCGAGACCAGCGCATCTGTCACCTCAGATTTACATAAGGTAAGGCACGGGAATGTAATCAATACCATAGAGTAAATAGTTACTTAACCAGTAACTATTTACTCTATGGTAACTCTACCGGTAACTACTTACTCTATGTCAATACTAATAATAAATCTGTAAGGGTTGGTCATGGAGTAAGTTACTTTGTTTTCAGAGATATCGTGTTTATAGGCTCTATACATGATACTGAAACTAAATTGACCATTTTTACAATTTTTTTCTGTATGTATGTTCCTCCATAACTCTTAAACGAATTAACTGATTTTCATGAAACTTAGTAGATAAATATATAGACGTACGGGACACAGGATAGGCTACTGTTTTTTTTTAACGCGGACGAAGTCACGGGCGCCAGCTAGTCACTAAATAATTGTCAACATTTAAGGTGACACAAGTCAGTTTTCCTCCATACAAACGTTTAAAAATTATTACTTCGCTGTTTTATGTTTAAATTTAGAAAAGTAAGCATGATACCGATTCATTTTGTCGTTAACTAGGTAACTAGGTTCGTTAAAAAAACTTTAAAAAAAGTATTAATTTAAAACATATGAATTATGATCACTGAAAAATCCATATTTTAACACAAGTTTTAATACAACTTTGAGGGTGAATAGGTCACTCTAGTGTACAAAAACTCATAAATACTTTGCATACAAACATTGATTAGTTATTCAAGAGTTCAAATAACTTTACACGAAATAGATATATGCAGTAGTTTTGTCAAAAAGAGTATACGCCCAAGAGTCTGTTTATGATATTTTTTTTGGTATGAATCATTGTGCATCTCACTCGACTGCTCTTCCCTCGCATTGTGCTGTGTGAGACAGAATGAATTTTAGTTTTAGGTTTCGTCAACACATAACATCAAAATTAAGTCGAAATAAATAATTATATTTTTTAATCGATAGACAGCTTGACTCTCCAACTTGATACTAGGTGCCTACCATCGTCTATCTATAACACAAGCAACGCCACAGGTGCTAAAAGGTTGCTGCCCACTATAGTAAGGTTATATAAGGATAAGGGGATAAGGGATAGGGAAATGGGCTCTGGCATCCCTTACTCACCGAGATAAAACAGCACATATGCTATTATTTCACGGTGGTCTTCTGTAATGACTGGAATATTCACAGCTCTGCTACTACTTAAAATTATATTTATTTTAGATGTCTGAGAATCATGTGTTAAATGAAAAAATGAAAAAAATTTGTGTAACATGCAATATACATGTAGGTTGTTTTATGATTCACGAAATTCTACACATAATAGTTTGAGAATCTCCGCCCGATAAAGAGAAAACACAATGAGAATCACCCTTGTTTTGTTTCTATGTCAGGCCGTCAAGAGCCTGATATGGGTAGAAGATACCTACATAATAATATCAGCGTTTGTATGAATCAATCTTAGTAACTATGAGACTTAGATTGTTGTGAAAACACAACTGTAACTCATAACGAGTTTGACGCCATTCGTCCACTTCGCTTTTTAGCACATTCGCTATTCGTCCACTTCGCTATTGGTCACCTCTAACGTACAGTTGATTAGCACCCCTCTTTTGCGTCGGTCGTCGGAGCTTAAAAACTAAAGTTAAATAAAACATTATTTATTTTATTTATTTATCATGATAATTATTTTATATAGCGCTCAAAGTCAAATGTAAACTCTTTAAAATTAAGTTAAAATGCTCTATGTACACTATTTAGGACTGCAATTTAGTAAATTAAATTATAATATACACATATTTTATAGTATTCATGTACATAAATGCATTCTGTCTGTGTACTTTATTAAATAAATAAAACTTCCGCAAAAACTTTTCAGTATCAAGTTGCGTGCACATGCAAGCCATCGTCGGCGCAATACGCATGCGCCGATGACCCCGGGCCCCCTCCCCCGGCGAAGACCGACACCCCGCCAGCGCTTCCCCCGCGACCACCTACAAGCGTCCTAGCAGCCACCAACAGGAGGAACAATGGTAAATATACTCTATTTGTACTCTTTTACAGTCCATATTTCCCTGTCCGTATTACAGGTAGGATTTATGAAAATGAAAGCGGTTGTAACGAGTCGAGATTGAATCTACACTTTTGAGTCTTTTTTTAAACTAAGTTATGAAATACATACAAATCTATTTTTATTTGAATGTTGAACACAGAACACTCTAATATTGATGATCGAATAAGAACTATTGATTCGGTCTAAAATGACTTAAGTCGTTAAGCGTTTATACGAATTTAGACAATATTTGTTAATACAAAAAGTCTATATTGGCTTACATTGCATTGTGGCCTATCTTACATTATATCCGCTGCGTCTTTCTTTATAATAATTGTGTATTTTATGATGTTACGAAGATCTCAAAAAACTACTAAACGGATTTTCACGCGGTTTTCATCTATTAACAGTGATTCCTGAGGAAGGTATAGGTGTATAATTTGTTAAGGTTTTGTGTAAATTGATTGAAATATAACGATGATTGTTGATGTCGGAAAAATCGAGCAGTCTGGGAACTTTTATAGAAAAAGCTGCCTAATCCGTTTGAGATATTACAAAAAAATTATAGTGGGATTGTTTCTCTTTTATAGGTCTACAAAAAAGGCATAATATTAACGTCTATCTTGGATAGATTACTAAACCCATTATAACTTCTAAAAAATTTTGAATATTTGAAAAAGCTATTTAGACGGATACAGTATTTATATTTATCCAATAAAATACGTTGGTTAACTTAAGCATTTCACACACATTATAAAAGCCCTTTACATTATACAATTTGAATTAATATGAGCAAATTAAATACTACGCGCGAGAAATTAAATTCAAGCGGTCTCGCAACAACGCGACACGACAGTTAATCTGGTAATAATGTTACATTTAAATCTAATTCATACTCATAAATGTAGGCATAATGTGCTCTACTACCCGAGTAAAGCCGGGGCGGGTCGCTAGTAAGTTATAATTGTTAGAAATGTAATTTGTTGGCTGTACCTTTTCGCCCAAGACATCGTATGAAATAAATATTGCATACACAATGTATTGCACCATTTTTTTTTGTAAAACTGTCAAAGAAACTTTTGTGACAATACATTTTTTTTGCACTCTAGTAACAGGTGTGTGGCCAATATTCTCACATTAAACGCAATGAAATATGTTACGATTTAGATAGGTACCTGTCCCTTATTATAGAAGACTGCGTCACAAAAAAATCTACCTGCTACTGCTATAAAATCAAATCTCTAGGTTAGATAATAATATGTTAAAAAAAATAGGTATTATTGCTCATGTCATAGGTGTGTAGAGAGATGCGGGCAAAATCCATAATTCACAAAAACTTTTTACCTGGACTGTACATAAAGAACCGATTGCTTCTGCGCGAAATGGAATCCCATTGTCAAACGAACATAACCTAACCCGTCGTAAATGTATTGAATTATACAATGTAGTTTTCATTTTATTGAAATAAATGCAATAAATGTAACAATTAATTTACAACTTCCGTGTAATTGAGTGTTGTTTTCGGTGTAATGTTTGCTAAAAATGTTCTTTTTTAGTCAGAAAAGGAGGGAAAAATAGTGTATTGAAAACAAAAAGTGATTTTAATAAATTATGAGTTTCTATAATAAAATTATATGTGAATTACGCATGTTTGAATAAGTAAATGCATTATTTTTAGTCCTATAACAATATTAATGGTCGCAAAGTGTAATGTTTTCGTAAAAGGTCAATGTTCCTTGTTCGTGGGAGTATCGATTTTGTAAAAATAATGGCGCGAAATTTCAAATAGTTCCTCGGCGAAATTGTGTGAATTGCGATTGTTTGTTTATTATACGAATCAACGCCCAATACATTCGTGTGAATAGTAGTGAAACATTATTCGAATGTTACTCGCTGAAAAGTTTTAATTTAAAAAAGAAAAGCGCGTTCTGTTTTTGAAATACGAGACGGAATGTTTTTTTGTACGAGTGGGCAATGGAAACGTGTGGTGTTATGCAAGTAGTGCAGTATCAGGTATCGACACCGCAGTCGACAATCGCCGCTGACGTAGCACAACACTATGTACCTCCGCCGCCTTACTTTGGTAATTCGATACAAAATTTTTCTTTGAATATTATTAATACTAGCGTAGCGACCCGCTCCCGGCTTCGCCCGGGTGCATTTTTATTACGAAAAAACCTTCCCTGATTATCCCTCTATCCATGAGTGAAGACAGGATTAAAATCGGTCCAGCCGTTCTCGAGTTTTGCGCTTAGCAACACATTTAGTGATTCATTTTTATCAATAAAAATTATTAATATTATTAATATTATTCATGCTTATATTATTAATGTGAAAGTATCTCTGTTACTTTTCTTCACACCTTAACTACTCAACTGGTCATCGTAAAATTTTGACGAAAAGGACATAATACGGTACCGACCTTTCACACGTAAAAAAGTTCTGTTCCCTAGGGATCATCTAAAAATATAAAAGATTGAGGTAGCGCCAATTCTGTCAACAGTGGCGGCGCCACCGTCGTCACAGCAAAAAACATGTCGGGAGTTTTACTCGTACCTATTCATATATATTCTCAGGTGTTATATTATCAGGTTTTTACGGACGAAGTCGCGGGCACAAGCTTGGTACCTTAAATATAATCATCAAACGCCTAAACATAATATTCATAAATTATAGTTAAGAACTAAGGTATCTCCATCACGAGAGCTTTCAAGCCAAAAAAGAACGGATCATATCGGTCTATTCGTTTGAAAGCTATGATGCCACGTACATTGATACGCAAATACACAGGTCAAACTTTGTCCACTTATTGTGAAGTCAAATGGTTATATTATCTTAGGTACAGTTGGGGTAAGAAAAGGTTCGTAACCTTAAAGTTGACATTTGCTTGCACTCATGTCAAAATTTTATCTCAAACGTCCATCAAACTACTACAACATGGAACACGCGTGCCATACAAAACACTACGAATTTTATGGAACATTTAAAAGTTACATATGCGTAGAGCATGAACTGTCATTTAAACAAAACAAACATAATAATAAGTACGTAATTTAAAGAAAATGTGACTTTACGTCAAC
The DNA here is from genome assembly GCA_945859745.1 of Synanthedon formicaeformis. Classification (NCBI taxonomy): domain Eukaryota; kingdom Metazoa; phylum Arthropoda; class Insecta; order Lepidoptera; family Sesiidae; genus Synanthedon; species Synanthedon formicaeformis. The sequence continues at coordinate 3,874,774 of OX243980.1, forward strand.
TCATTAGAGTTTAAAATGAAATAGTAGAAGTTGATCGTTACTACCTTTTACCATTGACGCGTGAAGGCAAGAGTCCGCCATGAATCATGAGTCAAAGGCGTTCTTTTTATGTGCCGCTTTGGCATTTGTGACGCAAATTCCATTGTAGTATTTCGATGCAAACGTCGAATAAAGGAGTCTAAAAGTAAGGTTTTTTACCTTGACTGTACTGAAAGTGTCTTTCTGAATTCCAGCCTCGGTCAGTTGTAGCGGTAACGACACGTCATGCAGGCGTCGCAAGTACGCCTGGTGGTGTGTCGGCTGCGGGGCCCTCGCAGCAGCTCTTGGAGGTCTACTGGCTGCACAGCACATCCTCCTCAGAGCCTACACGGCTTCCCCTCAACACCTGGAGACTGTACCTGCTGCAGTACCCGCTGCGATGGTGAGCTTGGTTTATTTTACCTACATTTTTTAAGATGTTTGCCTCAGTGAAACCTTAAAGGTAACATTTTGTTAGCACCCTCTACTTTGGGTACAATAATTAAACCACTTTATGTTTAGTCCACATAAAGTGTAATTTATCTTCCGACCGATATATGAGAACTAAAAGTCCAACTATAAGAAACGACAACCTCTCTTCATTCGTTCATCTAACTGATACTCTTTCAATATCATACCACCGAATGAATCTGAACGAATGAACACCTCTTTTTGAAACGTCACAGAGCATTTTTCAATCAACTTCAGTAGACACAAATAGCAGATGCTAACAAAATGAAATATATTTCAATATCATACCACCGAATGAAGATTCATTCATTCAGATGAACGAATGAACACCTCTTTTTGAAACGTCACAGAGCATTTTTCAATCAACTTCAGTCGACACAAATATAGCAGACACTAACAAAATGAAATATATTTCAATATCATACCACCGAATGAAGATTCATTCGTTCAGATGAACGAATGAACACCTCTTTTTGAAACGTCACAGAGCATTTTTCAATCAACTTCAGTCGACACAAATAGCAGACGCTAACAAAATGAAATGTATTTCAATATCATACCATGGAATGAATCTGAACGAATGAACATCTCTTTTTGAAACGTCACAGAGCATTTTACAATCAATTTCAGTTGACATTTATATATAGCAGACGCTACCAAAATGAAATATATAATAATAATTTACAGTTGGTGCTAACAGGAGTGTGCATTATGAGTTTGGCCCGACGAAGGAACCGGTACAGCTACATGGTAAGAAAAGTATGTTGTTTTCGATTATTTTATATTTAGCAGCCTTAAAATTTTATTCATAATTTTTTCTTAAGGACATTATTTACATAAATATAGGTTATTAAAGAAAAAAAGAAAGAGAGCTTTTATTGAAGTGAAAACTAGGCATTTTTGAGGTGGGAAAAAACCATTGAACTCGCGACCTGTAACCGTAACGTAACCGACACCTCTGTGTATTTCAGATATTGCGCCATCAACACAATACCACTGAAACTAGAATATGTTACGTAATAATAATACATCCTTGCGAAAACTAATTGAATTGAAATAATACATCAATGCGAACAGAGATGGCGCTCACAATTAAAAAAAAAGAACAATTTTTGAAATGCGAAAAAAACATTGAACTCGCGACCTGTAACCGTGTAATTGACACCTCTGTGTATAAGTATGTACTTTCCTGATGATTCAAAATATACACACATAATACACACGGATTTTCCATTTTGTGACAACCCTAGCACATCTGCGCGTGAGTGGCGGCGTCGCCCGACATCAAAGGCGTTGCCCAACTGTATGGATTGTAAAGCTGTGGTATGACGGTGGTAAATGAGATGGAGACAGGTCAACCAAAAAACTGTTCAGACTATGGTTTATTCACAATATTAAGTAGTCTCAAGCAAAGATTTAAATCGAAAGATGCGGCGTAATCTCCTCCCGCCATACTAAAAACACCGAAAATTCTTAACAATGGGTTGGGCGCAGGCGCTCAACTCAACTACAGTTGCACGCCAGCTACAGTGAGTGACGGTCGCTTGTTGAGAGCGTCGCTATCGTCACAGTCACGTTTGAAGTAAGGAATGTGTTGTCTGTGTTTAAAAGTGTGTTTAGACAAAGGTATATGTATTTTATACTGTTGTCTTTAGTATAATGTATGTTGTATTTTGTAACACACTTTTGCTAGTAATGCCGCATCTCTCGATTTAAATCTTTGGTCTCAAGTATTTTCTTTGTTTTGTTTTCAGATCAAAGTTGTGGGCGCTTGTTGCTTGGTTTGCGCGTTGACTTGCGTCTTAGTGACAATAACAACTACGGTTATACATATGAACAAGTAAGTTCTCTATAAGTACACACATAAATATTATTAGCGCCTCTTTCACCAACTACAAGTAAAGTGTTGATTAGTTACTTTTAGAAATCATTTTATGTTTTATTAAATTATTATTCACTCGGTTTACTGCATCATTCGATAGGCGAATTTTTATTAATATTTTCTTTTTAATATTTGGGACATTTACCGTACAAACTAAGGTATATCAGCTAAATTATTCCCGGTGACAGGTGACTTTACATGACAGTTTGGCCTACTTGACGTTGGTGAAAGAGGCGCTTATAGTCTATACTAATATTATAAAGAGGAAAAATTATAAAGTTACATGACGAAGTCGCGTGCAACAGCTAGTATTCAATAAGTACAGTAGTACATACTTGATAAGGCGCCTCACTTCGTTCGCGTAGAAAAGAAAGTATGTACCGGCAATTAACGAACAAAGCTTAAAACTTAAAATTACTCTTACATACAATATCTACAAGGTACATAATACAATGCAGCTGATAGTTTCGTATCACTCGCACTCGTGTAACATGCCGCTAAGGTGGCGCCAGCTGGCGACCAATAGCGGTACTAAGTGTGTGGATTGGTCGATAGCATTTCCCACGCTTTAAAAATTCTCCTTCTGAGCAGATAATCCCTAAGCCATATTAGTTGGGTACTGCTGTACTTATATTATACTAACTTGTGCCCGCGACTTCGTCCGCGTCCGCGTTGAAAAAGAAAATATATGAGTAACTAGCTGCTGCCCGCGACTTCGCCCGCGTAACTTTGTAAATTATATACTAAAACCTACCTTGAGAACCACTCTATCTATTGGTGAAAACAGCATGAAAATCGGTGCAGTAGTTTTTGAGTTTATCGCGAACAGACAGACAGACGCGGCGGAGGACTTTGTTTTATAACGCCTGACATCGTTATCGCTGTGACGACGGTGGCGCCGCCACGCGACAGTGGCGCCCAATTCCTTATACTTTTAGGGTCAGCGGGCACCGACGGAGTGGCGGCGAAGAGACTAATTTAGTAACAATTTACATTCAACCTAAAGTGCTCCTGAATACGACTGTATTTGGTACAATGAAATAAAATGACGTCGAGCAACTCTAAAGCGCGGTCGAGAGGCGCGCGGCGAATCGATATACAGTCGTATTCGGGAGCACTTTAGGTTGAAATTAAATTGTTAACTAAATTAGTCTCTTCGCTGCCACTCCGTCCGTCGGCGCTGACCCTTAGACTATCACTCGGGAACAGTACTTGAAAAATCCCTGACAATGTTTATGCTAAATTTCAAGATGATCGGTTGAGTAGTTAAGATGTGAAAAGTAGTAGACAGATAGACAGAGAGTTACTTTCGCATCAATACTAATAATTTTGTAAGTGTAGGTATTGTATGTACTTGTATGTATGTTCCTCCATAACTCTTAAACGAATTAACTGATTTTCATGAAACTTGGTACATAAACATTTAGACGTACAGGACACAGGATAGGCTACTTTTTTCTTTTTCAACGCGGACGAACTCGCAGGCGCCAGCTAGTTTATAATATTAGTATGGATCCATAGTACTTGGAGATGTTTACACGATAGGTCTCATATAAGGGAGTCATGCTAGATTTGATGGTTTGTTTTTGTGTATTTCAGATTGCAAACGTTGAAATTCTGTGAATTTACAAAACTAACACGAACATGCACCTGCTTCTCGATGGCGCCGGACACTCAGCACAGTGCCGCCGACGATGATGGTAACTGACCACTTACCGTTACTCCAATTTTAAGGAATTTGAAATAAATAGGCCCACGTTTTTAACATCCATAAGCCAACAATTTTACAGTTTATGTATGAGTAAATGGCAAGTGATTTTTTTGAATAAAAAAAAAAGCAAGGATAGTAAACATAGTATTTAATAACAAGGCACTATGTTACATATTTTTTAAATGACATTTTGTAATCTCGATTTGTTTGGACCTTTCTAATTAGCTTCTATTAATTACTGTAAACCAAAGATTTAAATCGAAGATGCGGCGTAATCTCCTCGCGCCATACTAAAAACACACCGGAAATTCTTAACAATGGGTTGGGCGCAGGCGCTCAACCCAACTACAGTTGCACGCCAGCTACAGTGAGTGACGGTCGCTTGTTGAGTGCGTCGCCTTCGTCACAGTCACGTTTGAAGTAAGGAATGTGTTGTCTGTGTTTAGACAAAGGTATATGTATTTTATACTTTTGTCTTTAGTATAATGTATGTTGTATTTTGTAACACACTTTCGCTAGTAATGCCGCATCTCTCGATTTAAATCTTTGCTGTAAACTTAGGGAGGTATCCATACTACGTGACCCATTTTTTACAATTTTTTACCCCCTTCCCCCCTCCCCTCGGTGACCACCGTAGACAGTTTATGCCAATACCTTCCCCCCCTCTATATAGTTTCTCTCCCCCTTTAATTTCAGAAAGTAAAAAAAAAATAAGAAGAATTTGGCTTTATTAATACGGTGCTTGTCGCGTGACGCTAAGATTGCGTGCCTGACTGCCTACCTTATAATAACAAGTGAAAATACATTATCAAGAAGAAAAAAGTTATGTAAATACAGATGACTTGACAAAAACCTAAGAGACCCCCCCCCCCCTCGCCCCTGTGACCAAGCGTGTTATTGTGAGGACTCCCCTCCCCCCTTGAATGGGTACGTTCCCCCCCTAGTATGGGTACGTTCCCTTAAGTGATTGGTCATTAACCCTTCAGCCGCCAGAGTCGGATAAATCCGACAAATTTTCAAATCGTAAGACTGTTCAAAATGGTAAAAGATTTAGATTTAAATATATTTTTTACCGTTTTTCCTCATTAGAAGATAAATCATCAATCAATACTAATATTCAATTCAATTCAATTATTTATTGCGAAACCATAATGTACAAAGATGTTATAAAAATAAAGACCAATGTTAATAATAAATCTGTAAGGGTTGGTGATGGAGTAAGTTACTTTGTTTTCAGAGATATCGAGTTTATAGGCTCTATACATCATACTGAAACTAAATTGACCATTTTTACAAATTTTTTCTGTATGTATGTATGTATTGTTCCTCCATAACTCTTAAACGAATCAACTGATTTTCATGAAACTTGGTACATAAACATTTAGACGTACGGGACACAGGATAGGCTACTTTTTTTTTTCAACGCGGACGGAGTCGCGGGCGCCAACTAGTAGTGTAATACTTTTATTTGGTTTCTGTCCAGGTGTACGTTGCGTGTTCGAAGGCGTGTCCGACTGCGGCGTAGTGCACGGTGCGCTTTACTGGTGTTTGAGGGGAGTGTTCGCTTTGTCAGTGAGCGCTGTTCTCGTTTGCATATTCAGCTGTATGCTCGCATATCAACTGTTGAGGTTAGTAATGTTTGTATAATACAATGGCATTTGTACGCGACTTCGTCCTCGTAAATATAAATAGCCTATGTCACTCGCTGATAACGTAGCCTTCTATAGGTGAAAGAATTTTTCAAATCGGTCATGTAGTTTCGGAGCCTATTCAATGAAAACAAACAAACAAACAATCAAATCTTTCCTCTTTATAATATTAGTATATATTATTTCCCTAGTTCATCCTTTTGTTGAGGCTATGTACTTTCTAATGAACGAAATACACGATCAATCATATGACGTGGCTTCAAACGGCTTAAATCAAATGGAGCCACGTCAAAAATTGTGCCCACACACGGTCAGTTCAATTCTCTGTCATTTATGCGTTTGACCGGGTCGAGTGACGTTGACATGAACTCTGATTCGGAAGCGCGACAAGATGCCACGGCGGACTTGACCTGACTGCCTTGGACTTGACGGACCTGCGGGCCTATTCTCTATCTGTTGTTTTTAAAACGTATCGACTCCAATGTCGACATTAAATTAGAAATAATACTTTGTCAAACTAAAAACCACACAATAGCGTGCCAATAACTTCATTGACATATATAACTACGGAAAAAACGTCGTAGACATTTTGACATGTGCTTAGTGAATACCAAAGTACACAAGTGTCGAGTCTATAACCGCATCGAGTCGATAACCACAGCAAAACCACACTTAGAGAATACGGGCCCTGTTTTGGAAAACTAACAAAAATTATAGACTTGACTTGACTTGACTGACTAGTCTCGTGATCTGCTACTTTTGATTTTAATTTCAATTTTGGCCTTTTTTATTTTTAAAAAAGGCTATTACAAATTGCTATTTTTACTAATGACACTGGCAAAATCATCGGAGAATATCTGATGGAGCCAATACATTAAAAGAGAAGAAGAAGAAGAAGATGCCACGGCGTAGTGTTTCTACCAAGGAGGATAGAAATGTATTCTATCCTCCTTGGTTTCTAGTTCTACGCTCACGATCAGTTGGCGCGATGAAGTGACGTGACGCAACGGCGCGATTTTAAATCTAGTATTTGGCATCAAGCCATCAGTTTTTACCATTCACGATCAAATTTCGGCTTCACATCAGTTCATTTGACGCGATGGACTGATCGTGTATTTCGTCCATTACAATTCAAAATTTTAATTCCATAAAATACACGACACGTTTGGTCTAGACTCTAGTCACTAGAGTCTAGTGGCTAGTAACCCTAGTTGTTAACAAAACGGCCGCGGATTCGAATCCCGTTAGGGTCAAATGTTTATGTGTTAACGTTTTACCTTTGTACCTGAGTCATGGATGTTTTGTATTTATAAAATATGTAAGCATTTACAAAAAAAGTAATCTATGTAGTATATCAACTGTCTGGTATCCATAATACAAGCATTAGTTGCTTAGTGTGGAACTAGATGGCGCTTACTGTGGAACTAGATGGTGTGGAACGTGTGAAGATATTTCCTATTAATTAATTTATTTATTTATTATTTAAGCATATATTAAACATTCTTCTTCATGGCTCGTATTTTCTTGGTCAACGACGCCAAAGCTATGCTCTGTATATGTGCTCGGTTTTCAAACAATTTAACTGAGTGTTTCAAATCAGTTAGTTCGGCTTTGATAGTAACATAATTCATTACATCTGGTACTTCCCAAGCCAATCTCACTTTGCGAACTTCATCGAGTCTCTGTGCTAAACTATCGGCTTGTACTTTAATTATATCTGTTTCTTTGTCTATGGTAATTGTTCTAGCTTGATTATCTTTTATTGCTTTCACTATATTTGACAAATATTCGTTTTGCTCAATCATCAGGTTCTTATGTATTGTCAGATTCAAATTCGCCTCTCCTGTCATTGCTTTTAACTCTTGAAGCTGCTGAAACTTCCTCTCTATTATTTCCTCGCATTCGTTATTTTCGATTTTTAACTTATCGAAATCAACAGGACGGAGGCTTTCGTTCAGTTCAGCCTTCACTTTGATTTGACCTTTGTATTTGGCGAACATAGAGTTTAGAGTGCTCGTCCTCAGCCTCAATTTCCCTATTTGACTGTCCATTATTTTCATCCATTCAGCCATGAATCTTATCCAAACTTCTGCGGGAATCCTCTGCGCTATACTATCCCACCCTTCGACTTCGACCTCTTGATGGAAAGCCTCACTAGCTTTAGCCACATCAACTTCCCTTGTTGCTATCTCTTCGAGCTGAGCTTTCAGTAAGGCGTGTTGTTTGGCAGCCTTATTGCGAGCCTTATCCAACGTGTCCATAAGTACTTGCATCTCCCCGTCAACTAGCTCAGATTTTTCTAGAACATTAACTCTAGGGCCCGTACCAAATATGATTGTACCTCCCAACTTGACAGATGACTCGACACGTCTAGTGGATACTTTGGACGGACTAGTCAACATTCTAGATGGACTAGCCAATGATTCGAAGCCTATTTTTGAGGTCTGAGACTTTATAAAGCTACCGACGGTTAATGAAGAACCGCTTTGAATCTTGTTCGCATAGTCCAAAGCTTGTTGTATTCCAACTAGTAAGGACGGATCGAGTCTTGTCAAAGCTTTTTCTAGCACTTCGTTTTCTAAAGATAAAACCTGTAAAATAAATAAATAATAAAGTAATCATCAGTCCTATTCTAAAGCTTAGGTCACATATGAATTAACTAGATGGTGCCCGCGACTTTGTCTGGGTTAAAAAATTAAAAATGTATAACCTGAGAAAATCTATACTAATATTGTAAAGAGAACAGATTTGATTGTTTGTTTGAATTGAACAGGCTTCGAAACTAGTGGACCGATTTGAAAAAAAAAAATCACCTATAGAAAGCTACGTTACGGGCGAGTAAAAAAATTAAATTATTTTTTGTCAATTTTTTTTTATTAGATATATCGCTGCTTAAAAACTAAAGGGCCACAAATCAAAATTACAATTTTTACAAGAGAGCCTATCGAAAAAAATTAAATTATTTTTTGTCTATTTTTTCTTATTTAAGTGTATTTTTAAGTAGCATTAAATGTTTTAAGTACTTTTATAATAAACTGAATACTAGAAGAGATATAAGCATATAAGTTACTTTTGAATATATAAATAATGGTCAAAATATGGAATAAATCAACCATAAGTCTTTTTGCAACATACAATATGAAGGATTGCGATTATATTTTTGCAATAAAAACATTTTTGGATTTTTTTGTTTTATGGCCCTTTAGTTTTTAAGCAGCGATGTATTCTGCTTTCTCCCATAACTTGACATCCGTGCCCTTAACTGTACATTGTTGAACAACTCATAAAACATTTGAGGCTAGGGTCAGAGTATTTATATATAAAAAAGTGTAGATGTTTGCGTGAATGTATTGTTAGTAATTTGTACTTTTAAGGCGAGGTCGTGTGCCAATTAGGTCCTTAGGAATTAAAAGTTAAAATGACCAATAAAATAACGGGGTATAAGGTCTCACCTTGATTTCCTTCTTCAAATCCGTAACTAATTTTATCAAATCTGCATCGCTGACCTCGTCGAGTTCATTCGTAAGCTGAACTGTTGAATGTTGGCTGATACTGCCCCTCTGTTTTTGCGACATTTGTTAACAATAAATCAATATTTACCTAAATAAACAACACACACATTATATACATGAACTAATATTAAATTTTAAAAAAAATAACAAAAAATATTTATGTAAAAATTCCAAAATTTCTAACGACGAAACTCGTGTTTGACGCTTAGATTTGACGCAATGTCACTATTATTGTAAAGTTTTTAGTTTTTTTTTGTCATGTCCGGTTGTTATGGTAGCGAGTTATCTAATCGTCATGACAACGGGAAACTTTGATGTCAGAAAAAGTAGGTCATAGGCATCGAAATACTACAATGGAATTCGCGTCACAAATGCCAAAGCGGCACATAAAAAGAACGCCTTTGACAGAATCATGGCGGACTCTTGCCTTCACGCGTCAATGGTAGAAGGCAGTAACGATCAACTTCTACAATTTCATTTTAAACTCTAATGGGTTGACGTAAAGTCACATTTTCTTTAAATTACTTACTTATTATTATGTTTGTTTTGTTTTAAATGACAGTTCATGCTCTACACATATGTCACTTTTAAATGTTCCATAAAATTCGTAGTGTTTTGTATGGCACGCGTGTTCCATTTGATGTTCATAGGTCTGTAAACCTTTCATAGCTATCTTTACCTCTAGTAAATCTTTGCAACTAGTATCTAATTAAAGTTGGGTAACTTAAGCTTGCGATATTAGGTTTGTATTGTATGAAACTCTCTAATCAGTTTTACTATTATAAAAAAAATATTATATTAATAGGTATTGCTCATCAATTATAGACATACAGAAGTTTCTAAATAATAAACAAAAACAAAAAAAAAATAACTTCTAAAGATGTAGTATAACGAAACTTACGTCACACATAAGTTAACTATATTTTTACTACTTCACTTCCTATACTGAAATATCTTACTTATAAATGCGAAAGTTTGCGAGGATAGAGGATGTTTATTCCTCTCTCACGCAAAAACAGCTTAACCGATTTGGATGAAATTTCGCACACAGATACTTTATTACTTGGATTAACATTTTTTCCTGGAAAAATGCTAAATTCCCGAGGGATTGTCTAGAAATATAAAAATTCGGCGCCACCGTCTTTATAGCGATAAAAATATCAGGTATTATATAATATTTTTCATTTTTCCTATGTAGGTCATAATAATTCAGCAAAATAATATGTATTTATATAAATGTATATATACCTATCTTTCAGTCACGAGCGTAAGAAGATGTACTGGGAGCAGTTGGAATTGAGATGCAGGTCTCTTTACCGCCCTTCAGCTGGACAAGCAGCGCCATCTAGTGGTAGACCTGCACAGGTGAGTTTTACTTGCCCTTTTTGCAATTCTATATTTTTGTAATTGAGGACAGGCAATAAGAGCACGCAGTTCATTGCATCTGGATACCGTAACCTGTTTCTTAGGGACAAAAAAAATACCAGGAAATGGTACCTAATGGGCCAAGGTGAAAAGAAAAGCTAGCAATTGACTAATTAAATAGCGGCAAGCTCAATTTTATTGTTGGTTTTTTGTGTTAAAATATGGCAGACAGTCTTTTAGAGGTTGATTTCCGTCGCTTATGATCATGTATGCTATGATCCCTTAAGCGATTATGTATGCCATAATCGCTTATGAGACTTAAAAGTGGTCCGTACTATGTGTTCTGACCACCTTATGGTACAACGTACTATGTGTTCTGTCCACCTTGTGGTCCGTAATATGTGCTCTGAGCACCTTGTACACCTCGTCTTATGTGTTCTGTCCACCATGTGGTCTGTACTATGTGTTCTGACCACCTTATGATACAACGTACTATGTGTTCTGACCACCTTGTGGTCCGTAATATGTGTCCTGTCCACCTTGTGGTCCGTACTATGTGTTCTGTCCACTTTGTGGTCCGTACTATGCGTTCTGTCCACCTTGTGGTCTGTACTATTATGTGTTCTATCCACTTTGTGGTCTGTACTATTATGTGTTCTATCCACTTTGTGGTCAGTACTATGTGTTCTGTCCACCTTGTGGTCTGTACTATGCGTTCTGTCCACTGTGTGTACCGTACTATGTGTTCTGCCCACAAACACTTCAACTTACTGATCCGCTGGCTATATGTCGGTAACTTTCGTACGTCTACGGATCTCCTCATTTCTGATTCGATCTCGCATAGTCCTCTCCATAGCTCGTTGAGCGAAGTTGAGCTATCTTAGAGTCCCCGCAGACTACAGACTTTTTATCTGCTGACAATTTGGTCGGCTTTTGAATCGGCATGAAGAGGTGAATCGCTAAATGTGCGCACTTCCATACCTCTTCATACTGCTTAAGAGGCCGACCAAATTATTGACCGATAAAAAGGCTGTAGTCTGCGGGGACTCTTACGAGGCCCATAGTAAGAGACTACATTTCAGTGCCATATCTCATCACTTAACTTGAACATATAATATATGTTGTTATTATATGTAGTTGCTTCATGTAAAAGTCTTCATGTAAAAATAATTTGGTAAAATAAATTAAAGTAAAGAATTTATTACTTATTTTGATAAAATTGTCTATTTATTTGTTTAGGCTAGCTGCAGTTGCTGTACCCAATGTCATCCGTCTCAACCAGCTTGGGACATAAGCTTACAACACAGATTCTGGGCTCCTGGTTAGTCATTTGTGTAACTATTTAATATTCAAAATAATTCAAAAGCACTTAAAACAAGTTCCAAACACTTTGTGGTTATCAAAATGTGTATTTTATTTAACACCTTTTTGTACATTACCTAAATATCTTTGTGGACGTGCCAATTGTTTCAGTTTTGTTGTATTTAGATATATCTAAGAACACAAGAAAGTTACCTAAATGTTTTTACGACGAGTTTTATACATTTACTAGCTGGTGCCTGCGACTTCGTTCGCGTAAAAAGAAAAAGTAGCCTATCCTGTGTCCCGTACGTCTAAATGATTATCTACCAAGTTTCATGAAAATCAGTTGATTCGTTTAAGAGTTATAGAGGAACATACATACTTACATACATACAGAAAAAAAATCTAAAAATGGTCAATTTAGTTTCAGTATCATGTATAGAGCCTATAAACACGATATCTCTGAAAACAAAGTAAATTACTCCATGACCAACCCTTACAGATTTATTATTAGTATTGATTCGATATAATCACATTTTTGTGAATTAAAAAGAAAGTAATTTACGTGACTGTTTGCATAGAAAAAGATGAAAACAAAATACAAATGTTTACTACATTTTAATTTTATTTTGTTACTTATTTAGTTAGATCTTAAAAGGTACAAAATTTCGGTTATTATGTTACTATTTATCTTTTTACAGTTTGTCAGTATCAAAAATCATAATTTATTCATTAAATCTTTACATATTCCTCCGCCGCGTGTGTCTGTCTGTTTGTTCGCGATAAACTCAAAAACTACTGCACCGATTTTTATGCTGTTTTCACGAATGGATAGAGTGGTTCTCGAGGAAGGTTTTAGTATATTATTTACAATGTTACGCGGGCAAAGTCGCGGGCAGCAGCTAGTATTAAATGAATTGTACAATTTTTAGGTCGCATCGGGAATCTATACTCTCCGAACCCTGGCACAGGTAGGAAGACGTCAGCTTGGAGTTGGTTCCCTTGGTCCAGAAGCACCAGTCAGAAGTAAGTGGATTAAGCTTACTTAGGGCCTCTTTTGCCATCTGTCAATTAAGTTAACCGTCATTTAAAGTCACCGGGGATAATGGAAATGATATTATACATTTGTTTGTACGGTAAAAGTCCCAAACATTAAAAATAAAATAATAAAAAAAACTTCACCTATCGAAGGATGCACTTAACCGAGTGCATAATTTAATAAAACATAAATAAATTCTAAAAATAACTAATCAACAATTTACTTGTAGTTGGTGAAAGAGGCCTTTATACTACTTAGGTTGAGGTTATGAAGGTATTGTACCTACTAAGTTGCCTTAACAGGTAGGTATTTACTAAGTTCCAAGAAAAAAGGGGGGGGGGGCAGGTGCACTATATAACATTTGATGATACTTGAATCCGTCACAGAACACTTATTTCTGATCTATTCTTTTTCTATTGATCAAAAACGTGAACAAATATAGCGTCGCCATGGTCACTGGACTGTTTTAAAAGATGGTATTTGTACATTGAGCATTATCAAAGAGAGTTGACTCAGTGATTAACTCATTTAGAATTTGTTCGTATTGTTTGTTTAGTTCTATATCGTGAATTGTTTGTTTACCATTTTGATCAATGAAAAGAGAATACATCATATACGATTGTTTCTGTATTCGAAAGATTTGTGATTGGTCAGATTCTTGATTCTGCTATCCAACACTACAGAAAACCACTGTCAGTGAAATAACAGTATGTGTGCTATTGAGTGAGTAATGGATGTTAGTCTATTTCCCAATCCCCTATCCTTAATCCAATTTTTACTCGCAGCACCTGTAGGGTTGTTTGTGTTATAGGCGACGGTAACGACCTACCATCAAGTGGACTGTCAACCTGTCTGTAAACCTTGACATATAAAAGAGTTTCGCCATTGTTCTGTATGAATGTATTTTGTCTTTCAGTTCCCGCTGTCGCATGGGTGGCGTGCCTCAATCCGGAGACAGCGCTTACGGTTTCTGTGAAACGGAATCACCTCAACAACCAAATCAACCGCACGGCTACGACGAACGCTCGTATCCGGCGAATTTCAATCAGCAATTCAATAGAAACTCGAATTTTGCCCAAAATTCGGCATCTTTCTCGCAAAATTCAACCAATTTTCCCCAAAATTCGGGAACGTTTTCCACGAATTCCGGGTTTGGGCAGGGTCTGGTGCAGAATAATTTCTCCCAGACCGGTTACGCTCAAGAGGGGTTCGGAGAAACTAGTGGAAGTTTTGATGCTCAGACAGGCGTTTGGGGACCACCACCTCCATACAGTCCTCAGGGTAGAAGTGGAAGCAGGTTAGTAACTTTCTTCTTCTATTTTAATGTCTTGGCTCCATTAGATCTTCTTCGGTGATTTTGCCATTGTCATTTGTAAAAATAGCACTTTAAAATAGCCTTTTTAAAAAAAAAAACCAAATTCAAAGTAGCAGATCCCGAGTAGTCAAGTTCACAATTTTTCTTTGAGTTTTCCAAAACAGGTCCATCAAGTCCGCAGCAGTCAGGTCAACAACTCTCACTATGACAACTGCACAAAAAAATATAAATTTTTTATAATAATACCAGGACGAAAAATACTTTAATTAGTAAATAAGATAAAAATCTGGATTTTTTGTAAGTTGACACTTGATGGTAGGTGACATGTAGTGAAGTAGTATATTGCATGCTGCTTTGGTGTGCAGTCTTACTTATTTGTACGCGACAAAAGCCACATACCATCAATCTGACCATTTGTCATTATTTAACAAAGAAAAAAAACTGAAAAAAAAACATCGTTTTTTCAGACATCATCTCCATCATCAAGATCCAGCTGCAACAACATTACTCCACCACCATCACATTGACGTCCATAGAAATTCAATGCACGACCATCAAAACATTCAACCGCACACGTGCAACCGAAACTCTTATATGATACAGCAAATGCAACAAATACCGGAAATGAACCGGCTCAATCCGGAAATAGCTCGGCTGAATCCAGAAATAGCCCGGCTGAATCCGGAAATAGCGCGGCTGAATCCGGAAATAGCCCGGCTGAACCCGGAAATAGCTCGGCTGAACCCGGAAATAGCCCGGCTGAATCCGGAAATGGCACGGCTGAATCCGGAAATAGCACGGCTCAATCCAGAAATCGTCAGACTCAATCCAGAATTGGCCCACATAGGTCACTATCCGGCTGATGAGTTCGGTCACTTGGCTAACGACGGTCGTTTCAATACTCTCAGAGGACATTTGGTGCCGTATCCTTGTCAGAGATCATTGGGAATGAGCGCTGGAAATTTGCACAGAGATTGCAGAATAGAAGATAGTGCTATTATTGAATGTCTCCATCAGAAGAGTGGGAGTAAAGGTGAGATGCCTCATCCTAAGTAATAATGTTCAGGTTCAGCTAAATTAGGTATAGTCAACGCGAGATTTAAGACATAAAAAAATGGTCACTCGTGAAAGTTCATTCCTTATCCTTCATTCCCCTATTTTTATTCCTTATCCTGAATCCCACTATGGTCGGCAGCGCACTTGCAGCAGCTATGGTGTGCTTATTGTGTTATAGGCGACGGTAGCCACCTACCATCAAGTGATGGTAGGCCGTCTGCCGTCTGCCTGTCTGCCGACCTTAACATAAAAAAGTTAGCAAACTGATTGGCTGATACATGTTCTTAGCTAAGTATTCATGTTCATGTCCAGCTGTGGAATTCAAAGGCTGGAATTATGTTGATTATGATAGCAATGCAAAAGATATTACTTAAGTTTAATAAGCTGACGTTACATGATCGATTTCTGGAATTGTAAAGGGACTTTTTTAGTGTCTCTTTATGTAAAGTTTCCACAGACATAAAACTTTACAACATTTTTGTTTGCAGTTTCCGATCAGAGCACTGATTCGTGTGAGAAACAAGGGAAGGAGAATCTCGGATTCCAAAACGACAAACACTCGCCTATAAGGTAATAAATGCACTTCCGGTATTTATTCTTTAAGTAAAGTTCGCTAGACTAACTAACTGTCCACTTGATGGTAGGTGGCTACCGTCGCCTATAACACAAGCAATCACAGGTGCTGTTAGTGCGCTGTCGACTACAGTAAGGTTGAGGATAGGGATAAGGAAAATGGGCTCTGGCATGCTTTATTCGCTCACCGAAGCACAAAAGCACACATGCTGTTATTTCACTGTGGTATTCCATAAGTTGTTTTGTTACTTGCTAGCTAGAGGGTTGAGGAACAATGGCCTAGGCTTCTAAAGATTCTAAGTATCTAAAAGTATCTAATAATGTTCTTCAAACACATTACACACAGCACCGTCTAGTTCCACAGTAAGCATCGTCTAGTTCCACACTGAGGACCATCTAGTTCCACACTAAGCACCGTCTAGTTCCACAGTAAGCATCGTCTAGTTCCACACTAAGGACCATCTGGTTCCACACTAAGCACCGTCTAGTTCCACAGTAAGCATCGTCTAGTTCCACACTGAGGACCATCTAGTTCCACACTAAGCACCGTCTAGTTCCACAGTAAGCATCGTCTAGTTCCACACTAAGGACCATCTGGTTCCACACTAAGCACCGTCTAGTTCCACAGTAAGCATCGTCTAGTTCCACAGTAAGCACCGTCTAGTTCCACAGTAAGCATCGTCTAGTTCCACACTAAGGACCATCTAGTTCCACAGTAAGCATCGTCTAGTTCCAAACTAAGGACCATCTAGTTCCACACTAAGCACCGTCTAGTTCCACAGTAAGCATCGTCTAGTTCCACACTAAGGACCATCTAGTTCCACACTAAGCACCGTCTAGTTCCACAGTAAGCATCGTCTAGTTCCACACTAAGCAACTAATGCTTGTATTATAAATACCAGACAGTTGATATACTACATAGATTGCTTTCTTTGTAAATACATACATACAATATTATAAATACAAACATCCATGACAGGTACAAAGGTTACACATAAACACATTTTCCCCTAGCGGGATTCGAACCCGCGACCGTTTTTTGGTCAACAGCTATGGTTACTAGCCACTAGACCAAACGTGTCGCGTGTGTGTGTGATGAAATTCTTTAAATAATATTTCATTGTCAGGGCATCAATGCAAGATCACCGCAACGCCAATCAGAACGCAGAGTCTGAAGTGTACTTCGCAGATGTGTCGAGTTGTTGCAACGTATCGGTCAAGGTGAGTTATGTCGCAAGCTAAATTAATCCTTAATCAAGAGACTATAAGGTCTGCTTTGGTAAAACTTCACACGTTCACAGTTCCCATACAAAACTTTTTAATCAAAATTCAGCAGACCACTGAAAATTTAGCATGATTTATAATTGCCCTGGTGCAAGCAAAAGTTGACTAAGATTATGAACCTTTTATTACCCCGAGATTTAGCCAAAAAAAAAATTAGTCTAAATATTTTTTATCTGCTTCTTAACTCTTAATTATATGAAAATCTTATTATGTAACTGCATCAAAATACTAAAATGGAATTTACGTCAGAAATGCCAAAGCGGCACATAAAAAGTACGCCTCTTACATAATCATGGCGGACTCTTGTCTTCGTGCGTCAATGGTAAAATGTAGTAAAAGGTAGTAACGACCAACTTCTACTATTCATTTTAAACTCTAATGTGTTGACGTAAAGTCACATTTTCTTTAAATGATATGTTTGGTTGGTTTTAAATGACAGTTCATATGTCACTTTTAAATGTTCCATAAAGTTTGTAGTGCTTTGTATGGCACGCGAATTCCATGTTGTAGTAGTTTGATGTGTAACTGTAATTGTCATTATTTCAGGCGGACTGTTGTATGAACCCAACAGTCTCGGCTCTTGTTGGCACCATAGAGAACCATCCGGAATCAACTTCTGAATCCGACACAGGATCGTTTACCCTAACGCGACAACAGCGCCCCCAACCGCAGGTCGGATCTAAGAGGCGACCGAGACAATCCAGACAACCGCTTGAGAAAAATCCAGAGAAACTACGCCAAGACTTGAACAGTTCCTTAAGACTAACGGAACAACAAATTGAACAACTCAACAATTCTATGAGAATGAGCGAGCGAATTAATGAGTCGCGCGAGCGAATCAACGAGTCGAGAGACCGATTAAACGATTCACGAGTGGTTGACTCACGATTGAACGATTCACGTTTGAACGAAACACGATTGAATGATTCACGTTTGAACGAAACACGATTGAATGATTCACGTTTGAACGATTCACGAGTGGTTGACTCACGATTGAATGATTCACGTTTGAACGAAACACGGTTGAACGAAACACGATTGAACGATTCACGATTGAACGATTCACGTTTGAACGATTCACGATTGAACGATTCGCGTTTGAACGATTCACGCTTGAACGATTCACGGTTTGAACGAATGAACGAATCTCGCATCAGTGAACGAATGGGCGACAGGTGCGACAGGAACGAGGCTAGAGATCGTCTGAACGCTCTGAGCGATTCTCGTGACCGTTTGAACGAACGCATCGAGAGAATGAACGATTCTCGCATGAGCATCGAAGAGCGTCGGATGTCAGACTTGAATTCGAGCATACGTATCGAGGGTAGTCCTAAAATGAGGACTCACATGAGTCCCTTGCGCATGCCTCGGTGTAGTCCTAAAAATATGACTAAGGACCATCCGAGGCAGTCTAGCACTGATTCGTCCAAACCTGAATTTTTCGTACCGCCTCCTCCGAATGTGTCTTCAAAAAGTGAAGAATCTATTCCAGAAAACGAAAGACAGGATCAAGTTTACTCAAATGAGCCGGAAACCTCAAAGTGTTTAGCTCCTGACTCCCAATACGAGGCAGTGAGAGAAGAAAAGGAGGAAATATTGAAAACAAACCATCACCATTGCTATAGTGATACTAATACTATGGATTCGGGATGGCAAAGCGGGTCTGAAAAACAAGTTACTGATTAGTAAAAAATGAAAAAATAAAAAAAATGCATAGATTTTGTATTAAAGTTTAAAATATTCCATTATTTCTTTGTCTCGAATCAATTTTAGTTAGAAGTTCCTAATGGATATAATAGTTTGTGGTAAACTTGCATATATACGGTATTGATTTTGTAATTTGAACCCAAAAAAATTTACACATTTAGATTTTTTGTAATAAATACAGTAAAATTTTAAAGGTTATGTGATGATTTACCCTGATTTACGTTTATGGGGTAAACGTGTACATCAGTGGGGAATATGCATGATTTTTTCATTAATTTTTCTATAGGTCAGTTACCTTATTAAATTAAATTATTAATTAAAGTAAAATTTCTCACAGAAAAGCATATAAAGTAAGTTTTCACGATGACTAATTATTAAATCTACCCTTGCCGTTGACAATTTACAATTTATTTAATGAAATTATAGAAATGCGTCAATGAAATTAAAGGGTGTTACCAGACCAATCGATCGATCGTCGATCGACGGCATTGATCGATGGTAGAATGGATTAGTCGACGTCGATCGATAGTTTCTACCAGACCAATCGATCTATCGTCGATCGATGGTAGAATGGATTAGTCGACGTCGATCGATAGTTTCTACCAGACCAATCGATCTATCGTCGATCGACGGCATCGATCGATGGTAGAACGGATTAGTCGACGTAGATCGATAGTTTCTACCAGACCAATCGATCGATCGTCGATCGACAGCATCGATCGATGGTAGAATGGATTAGTCAACGCCGTCACCCGCTGCCCGCCCAGTATTGTCACTCAGTATGCGCTACGTTCTATTTCCAAATTCAAATATTTTATAGTATCTCTGAAGTGTCAGATATTGCGCCATCTACACAGTATCACTGAAACTTGTTTAGTTTGGCGCTGATATTAAATGTTTTTCATTCATCGAATGCGTCACAAACAAATGGAATTTGCGTCACAAATGCCAAAGCGGCACATAAAAAGAACGCCTTTGACAGAATCATGGCGGACAACTTAGGTAGTAGCGATCAACTTCTACTATTTCATTTTAAACTCTAATGGGTTGACGTAAAGTCACATTTTCTTTAAATTACGTACTCATTATTATGTTTGTTTTGTTTTAAATGACAGTTCATTCTCTACGCATATGTCACTTTTGAATGTTCCATAAAATTCGTAGTGTTTTGTATGGCACGCGGGTTCCATGTTGTAGTAGTTTGATGTTTTCATAATGTAATAATCGTTCGTAACGTAAGGAGTAAACTCTGAGCTGACACACACACTTTTTTATATAGAAAATACTAATATATTTAAGAAATCATGCATATATACCTATTGCTACTGTTTATAACTTGTTGTGGGAGTTGAATAAAAATAATAAATAAATTCTAAAATGACCACGAAGGTCTTGTAAAAAAGTTTTCAGTTATAAACAATAAGTAGTTCGTTTGGTTTAAGTACTTCTGACATGTATATAATAATATACTTTTTTATATTGTTCGTCCCAGCGAATGTATTTTGGGAGTTATTCTGCAACAGTTGATATTGAAATAAAAAAATAGTTTTTTGTATTTTATTTAAATATTTCAATTCATTATTTTAATTAAATAATTAAAGTAATCGTTAATATTTCAAGGGACAAATTATGTTAAAAAATATTATATTATTAAGTAATAATATTTTATTATAGTGTAATAAAATGTCCATGTTATTATTATATTATGCTCTCTACGTATTTGTGATTTTGTTAAAAAAGAAAGTGATGTAAGAATGATACTCATTTTTTTTATTATAATAATATTTCTTTTTTCATTCACGGTACCAACTTCACTGTTCTTTTTTATTCATTCATTCAAATGTATGTGTGAAAAGGACTTTCAGTTAGGGGCACGAATTTAAACAATTATGAAGTTTTTTAAACTTTTGGGCCATTTATATGACGATCGATGTGGGGATAAATTCACTTATATTTTTGACAATTTGTAAAAAATATGAGAATTTTTACACAAGTTTTTGACAGAAATAAAACATTTGTCTAAGGGCCTTTTTCACAAACTACATGTAAAGTGTTGATTAGTTACTTTTAGAAATTATTTTCTGTTATATTGAATTATGCACTCGGTTTACTGCATCATTCGAGAGGCGATTTTTTTTTATTATTTTCTATTTAATGTTTGGGACGTTTACCGTACAAACAAAGATATATCAGCTAAATTATTCCCGGTTACCGGTGACTTTAAATGACAGTTTGGCCTAATTGACGTTTGTGAAATAGGCGCTAAGGGTGTCTAGTATGTAAATTTATTATAACATAATCTGATACACAAGAATATTTATGAATATTCATGAATATTTTATGTATGTTGTCTGTTTGGCTATATGAGAATGAAACACCAAAAAAAAACTTCAAAAAATCTTTACTTACTCCAAAGGTTTTTTATCATCATCAGAACCCTTTACATGTCGCTGCTTAAAAACTAAAGGGCCACAAATCAAAATTACACTTTTTACAGGAGAGCTAATAGAAAAAAATTAAATTATTTTTTGTTTATTTTTTTTCTTATTAGATATATATCAAATATATGCATATTATACATCGTTAGAAGCGTATTTTTAAGTAGCATTAAATGTTTTTAGTACTTTTATAATAAACTGAATACTAGAAGAGATATTTAATAAGCATATAAGTTACTTTTGAATATATAAAAAATGATCAAAATATACTAAATATGGAATAAAACAACCAATAAGTCTTTTTGCAACATACAATATGAAGGATTGTGATTGTATTTTTACAATAAAAACATTTTTGGATTTTTTTGTTTTATGGCCCTTTAGTTTTTAAGCAGCGATGTATTGTGCTTTCTCCCATAACTTGACATCCGTGCCCTTAACTGTACATTATTGAACAACTCATAAAAAAATTAAGGCCAGGGTCAGAGTATTTATATATAAAAAAGTGTAGATGTTTGCGTGAATGTATTGTTAGTAATTTGTACTTTTAAGGCGAGGTCGTGTGCCAATTAGGTCCTTAGGAATTAAAAGTTAAAATGACCAATATCTCTTATTATTATATTAGCGAAAAAGTTAAATAAACTGTGAATGTGTGTACAATTTCTTTTAAAACTTGTGTTTAGTGTAAATGCGAGGCGAGTGAACAGTCGAGTTGCGCTTGACGTATGCGGGATTACCCCACGATATTTTGATGGGGTTTACCCCACGATATTTTGTTGGGGCTTACCCCACGATATTTTGTTGGGGCTTTCCCCACGATATTTTGTTGGGGCTTTCCCCACGATATTTTGTTGGGGTTTACCCCACGATATTTTGTTGGGGTTTACCCCACGATATTTTGTTGGGGTTTACCCCACGATATTTTGTTGGGGTTTACCCCACGATATTTTGTTGGGGTTTACCTCATGATATTTTGTTGGGGTTTACCCCGCAAGTTCTTGTGTTGTACGTTTACCCTACGATTCAATGGTATAAAATTCTTCATTCTTTATGCTCTGCAATAAAAAGAATCATAAAATTTTCAAAAAAAAAACCAATATTTTATATTTTGGTCCTAAAAGATTTGCATAATAACCCAAGTATCATTCCAACTTAAATCTACAGTTTAAGCAATAATTTTGTACATAATTATATGTAGAGTTAATGTAAGCCTGATGTCCACTTACGGCCGAAATTAATAACCTATCCTGATCCGTTTTTACCCATCTAGGATTGAAAAATCAATCTTTTTTGTGTGTGAAGTGTGTCAATAACGTATCCACGGATTTATATTTCAATCTAAAACATGAAACTATCTTTGGGAGGACAGATCTCACATTAAAGATCGACCTCTGTTCGTAATTGACAGTTTGGGTGTCTCAATATTCAATCCGTACATTTTGACATAGCGCAATCGATCTAGATTTGCAATCCCACGAATTTCACGGATTAATATCACGGATTATAATTGACGAGCCCGTTGGACGAATGGCAAGGGTGCTTGCCTTACGTCTCAGGGGCCCCGGGTTCGATTCCCGGCGGGGTTAACTTTGGAAATTTTATTATAATTTTCAAAATTGACTCTGGTCTGGATTTAAAAGTAGTGGTAGGGGCACACTGCGTTTCGCAGTCATTTGGGCAGCCCGTCTGGCGGCAGTAACCACCACCTTACAGAATACCACCGTGAAATAACAGCATTATGTGCTGTTGTGTTTCGGTGAGTGAGTAAGGGATGCCAGAGACCATTACCCCACCACCCTCCCTTATCCCTTTTCCTTAATCCTTCTATGGTCGGCAGCGCACTTGTAGCACTTATGGCGTTACTTGAGTTATAGGCGACGGTAGCCACCTACCATCAAGTGGGCCGTCAGCCTGTCTGTCGACCTTAACATTAAAAAAAAAATATAAGACTTAAAAAACAGACAAACAAGAATTTAAAATATTTTTATTAATTGTATTAATAATAAATAAAATTATTAAATTGTCCCATTTCAATCGTATAGTTGTTGTGGAGTACGGCGACACGTTGAGTTTTGGGCGTTAAATGCGTCGTAGATTCGACGTCATTCTTCATTTTTTAATTTGTTGGTACAGGCATTGCTAGTTTTATTGTTTATAATTTTGCTATGCTCAATAAAGGATAACAAATTTTTCGTTTCATCTTTTGTAAGTGGTTTCATCTTGATCTAAAATAAAAACTTCATCACACCGCAAAAATAACAAGAAATGCAAGCGCCCCAAAGAACAGTGACGCATTAAAGAAATATAATTTACTACTGTTTCTGAATTCATTTTAGTTAACTATTAAATTATTCCACTATTTATTAACAATAATAAAAATTGAACACAACAAACATTGAATTGTCAACTGTCAAGTGTCATGCCATTCGTTCCTTTACTATTCAGAAAAACGAATGAATGTATATTATTATTAAAAACAAAATTATGTAGTACGCTTATAAATAAATAAAAATAAATTGAACTATAATTACTTTATCTTGTAATTGTAGGTAATTCATTATTTTCACATTTTAAATATGCATAAAATTAGAAATTTAAATTGTCTCGAAAGTAAAATTTTAATAGTTAGCATGAAAAGGAACGGCGTGGGAGGGAATGGATTGCCTACCGATCTATCCTTAGTTTCCAATCGCATACACACAAATTAATATTGGCACACAGATCGGAGATCGATCGGCCGATGGGAACAAACTGGAGATTGTTTTCAAGATCGGATTTTAGATACATTATTAATTTCGGCCGTTAAAGGTTAGCGCCGACGGACGGAGTGGCAGCGAAGAGATTAATTTAGTAACAATTTAAATTCAACCTAAAGTGCTCGTGAATACGACTGTATTTGGTACAATGAAATAAAATGACGGAATGCGACTCAAAGCGCGGTCGAGAGGCGCGCGGTGAATCGATATACAGTCGTATTCAGGAGCACTTTAGGTTGAATTTGAATTGTTAACTAAATTAGTCTCTTCGCCGCGACTCCGTCCGTCGGCGCTGACCCTAAAGGTTAACCCTTGGTTTCTCATTGGTCTGATTGGTCGACCAACTACTCTCTCATTGGCGGACTAAACTCAAGCAAGATCTCATTGGTCGCCGAGACTTGACGTGGCAAGTGCGCATGCACGCTTAGGGCCTCTTTCACCATGTGTCAAGTAGGTTAACCGTCATTTAAAGTCACCTGTCACCGGAAATAATGCAGCTGATATAGCTTTGTTTGTACGGTAAAAGTCCCAAACATTAAAAAATCTCCTATCGAAGGATGCACTAAACCGAGTGCATAATTTAATAAAACATAAAATTATTTCTAAAAGTAACTAATCAACACTTTACTTGTAGTTGGTGAAAGAGGCCCTTAGTCTTTCCTTTAAGTTATAGTAAGTATGTAACATTAAAAAAATTGTCGTGTTGATTGATATTCTATTGTATACTCAAATAACAAGTGATTTACATGTTTTTATAATATATTATAATTTAAGACAATTTCTATAATTAACCCATGTTCAACTGTTTCTTAAATTTCAGCATTTTTTTCGTAGAGGATAGGAATCATATGTTTTTTTTATTTAAAGATTTTTGTGTAGTACCTTTGACGTTATTGTTGACAATACTATAAACAGTGCCGTAACTAGCCTTTTATGCACCCGGTGCGAGCTTTCAAAACTGCGCCCCTGAAAAATGCTCTAACCAGGCTCTGAAAATAAAATGGACAAATTTGCATACAAATAAATCTATCTATTTATTGTTTACCAAAGTATATAAGTACCTACTTTAAGATTATACTTAAAGATTTACTTTTCGCGCTTTTCTCATTGCGAAGTCCTTGATTACATTTTCATATGACAGGAGACGTGCTATGTCGCGTTCAATCGACAAAATCGCTAGGCCAGACAATCTTTCTTGACCCATCGTCGAGCGCAGGTACGTTTTTATTAATTTGAGCTTACTGAATGATCTCTCGCAAGAAGCTACAGTCACTGGCATCGTTAAAAATATCTTTATAGCGACTACTACATTGGGAAACATTTCTTTTAAATCCAGTTCCACTACAGCTTTGAGAAGACCCATACTTGACTGACATTCACATTTATCAAATAATGTAGTCGCTTCAACTTGACTCTTCAAAGTTTCTATTTCGGACCAAAATTCTGTGGCATTTATATCTGCAGAATATTTGATACTCAAATCAGCTGCATGTTTTTTTAGTTCTTCAACGGAATATGTAGTAATGTGTTTTAAGGTCAAAAAACCGAAAGAGTTTTGTATGTCGCGTAGTTTTTCGAATCGCCATTTTAATTCAGAAATGATTGTATCTATTGCTTCATTTATCTGAATTTTGAAACTTTGTTGCTGAGTAATGTCGTAGCCGGTGTCTGAACTTTCACTTAAATCGTGTCTTTTTACTCGCTTTCGTCGCTTTTCAGGAAAATTGTCTTCAATGTGACATTGTTCACAAATTGTTTTTGCCTTTTCGAAAACAATGTCTACAGTCTCGCGAATATTTTGTATATGGCTTGTTAGTCCCTTGATTAGTTCAGAAGCTTTGTCGATAGTCATAGTTTTAGACTGTAGAGCTACATTCACTTTGTCAACAGATTCCAAAATTTTATCCCAAATTTGAAGAGTACATATGAATTTATAATTAATTTGGTCCATTATGCTTTTAGCTGTAGAGATTGTATCCGCATTGTAATCACTGGTAGTTAGAATCTTTAGCACACACCAGATTTGCGGTATTTGCGAATTCAAAGCTTTTACAGCCTTAGCTTTAGAGGCCCATCTAGTGTCGGCGTGTTTTTTCAAAGAAATATTTAAGTGTTTCATTAAAGTTTCCCATCTGACCGTAGAACTCGAAAAAAACACAAATATTTTCTGGATTATTCCAAAAAATGTGATCATGTCAGGTGTCACACTAGCAGCGTGTACGCCAGATAAATTCAAAGAATGCGCTGCACACGGCACATAATCAGCATTTTCATTAATTTGTTTTATTTTGGCTTGAACTCCGTTATATTTACCGGCCATATTACTACCATTGTCGTAGCCTTGGCCACGAAGATCTTGAATATTCAATCCATCAACTTCTAATTTCTCTAAAATCTCTTTCGACAATCCCTCGCCCGTTTTTTCATGAGACTGGATGAAATCTATGAATCGTTCTTCGATTGTAATTTTCTGCTCGGATACTTTTACGAATCTCAATATTTGTGACATCTGTTCTTTATGCGATACGTCTGGCGTACAATCAAAAAGTATAGAAAAGTATTTTGCCGCACGAACATCGTCTAAAATTTGTTTTTTGACCTCAGAGGCAACAATATCTACAAGCTCGTTTTGAATATAAGGCGTAAAATATGAAATATTTCCTTTATTAAGCGATTCAATATGCGCTCTAAGTTCAGGGTCGAATTTTGAAATCATATCCACGGCACTTAAGAAAACTCCAGATCCTGATTCTCCAATATGCTCATGAGAGCCTCTTAGCGCTAAATTATTTTCCGCGCAAAACAAAAGTATGCTGGTACACACTTTTAAAATATGTCTCCACTTATTTGTTTCTTGATCAATAGCCTTTTGTAAGGATGCATCTATTGTGGTCTTACTTTTTATTTTCTGTTCAAGCATTTTCCACTTAATACAATTTTCTCTATGAAATGTAGAGTTTTCGTGCTCAGGAATACGTGGACTTA
The DNA here is from genome assembly GCA_945859745.1 of Synanthedon formicaeformis. NCBI lineage: Eukaryota > Metazoa > Arthropoda > Insecta > Lepidoptera > Sesiidae > Synanthedon > Synanthedon formicaeformis. The sequence goes on from OX243980.1 coordinate 3,901,837, forward strand.
AATGACGCCAATCATTAAATCCTTTTTGTACATCAGCCAGTGCCGGTATTATTTGCTTAGTCGAGGAAGAACCGAAAAGTATACATGGGAAACAAAATATTGCATCTCTTTTTTTACTGTAAATCAACCAAGGCCTGGGTACCATCTCGCCATTGTTCATTTTTTTTGTAAACCAATTTATATGAAATTTTCGTCCTGCGTCTTCAGTTGAAGAAATATTTTGACTACCTTTTCCTTGATCAGGACCTTTCTCGACGAGGAAACAACGAATGTGGTCAGTTAATGGTAACCATGAAACAGGATCGTTTATGTCTAACTGGATCTTATCAGTAGCAGCTGCTTCTTCAATTTGAATTTCAGACCTTGTACTGGTGGTGATGGGTAAGGTCAAGAAGTCTTGCTGGGGTGGGTTGACTGGGTTGTCTTCTTTATATTTTATCTTTAAATTGTTTCCAGATTTAGTACCAGACATACCAGGGAGGGCCAAAACGTTATCATTGGACACATCTTCCTGACTGCTTTCTGGTTGTGTGACTGTCCACATTCGTAAAGTATTTCCCATTTTTTTTGCTTCCATCTCTCTAACGCGTTTTCTCTTACGAAATTCAGAACCGGATGGACGTTTTTGAGACATGTTCTTTGTTATATCGTGCGTCCTCAGCTTACGGTAACCGACAGGTAATATATCTGAAAAAAGAATCGCGAATCACGCCTAATCTAGTAGGTATATAATATAGTTCGGAAAACTTCGTTTTTCGGCTGTCTTACTAGCAATTTTTTCGTTATTTTTTTTTATTGTTTATTAATTAGGGATTTTCAGACAGCAAATTAAAAAATAAAACCTATGGTTAAAGGATTGGTCAAGAGGTGACATGTATGTCAAAAGCAAATATACGCTTTTCGTAAAATGATAAAATAACTCTGGTTACTGTCTCTTGGTGAGTAAATTAGAAGAGAAGCAAACACAACTAATAAAATTAACGTTTGGTATTTTATTTTAATAAATTTATATACGTCGTTCAATCAATAAATCTTTATTTTTGACATACCAAACGCATAGGGCACCATCTCTTTCTCTATAAGATTTTATATTCTTTTTTTTTTAAATTAGCTTTCTGAAAATTCCTCATTAGTATTACTACTTGACTTCATTTTGCCTGATGGACCTAAACCTTTAAATACAAATTTCTAACTTACCTAAACGAGTTTATCAACGAACAACAAATCAACAATAACCTTATTCACTCTCACACACAATTTTACTTTAGATTAACGAAATTTTATGCGAATAATGACAATGGTTGACAAAACAATCAATAACTATAACCTCCGGTACGGTCGGCAATCTGAATGCGTAATTCGCGATGGATCGGGGAATCCCCGAACATTGGAAAAGCGGCGCGGCGCGGGGATTCCCACTCTAACATGGATGCGTTCAGATATTAATGAATATTGGATGCGTTCTTAAAAGGACAAGTTTACATAGTTAACATAGTAACTATTTAGTAATATTTGGTTTAGCTCTGTCATGTGTTTTACTTGTTATTATTTTCTATTTTTATACCAAATAAAAATATTTTTATTGGACATTTATTTTGTTGTGAGATATCATTGAAGATAACGGTATAAGTAATGTCATATTGCCAGCAAGACTTAAGGTGGATATACATTTGTCTGATGTGTTGTGACGTGACGACTGACGCGTCAGAACTGTATCGGTTCCATACATAAACCATCACAACACGTTACGCACTAGTGTGAACGTTACCATACTAAATGTATGAAACCGATAATCCACCTTAACATGTCTTGTTGTTTCAAGATCACTTTAAAAATGCGATATAGATATAGATAGTACAGTAGGGCGCGTCTACACCATGTTCGCAATAAAACAAAATGTACCTACTAGCTACCATGCATGAGATAAAAGTAGATACTAGTCTGGTCATTTCTGCGCCCCTCCAGGGTCTGCGCCCTGTGCCTGGGCACCGCTGGCACCGCCCTAGTTACGGCACTGACTATAAATTGAAGACGTGAGTGGATGAAGGTGATATGTCGCATAATTCCGATTTTGAATAAATCGAGTTTTAAGTTTTACTTTTAGTTTTTGAGATAAGTCGCCACGGAACTGATTTTTGTACTAAATTATGATGCAAAGTTGTGTAAAAAAACCTAAAATATTAATGGTATGATAGCAATTAAAGACATGTATTATTTAAAAAAAAAAGTGAACATAGCTCCCTCTTCCATTAACAAAAGTAAACTTTTATGCACTATTTGCTTTTTAAAATTAACCGTACATAACACCTTTTTCAACTTCTTATTTTCCAAAAATGTCTTAAATTGACGATCTTAAGGTCTGTAATCATTCATAAGGACATTTATCTTCATCAACGCAAAAAAACGAAAAAACCCAAAAATTGGACATATCACCTTCATCCACTCACGTCTTCAATTATGATTGTTAACCACAGAATTGTCTTATATTATATCAGACTTGCAGCACCTGTGGCGTTGCTTGTGTTACAGACGACGGTAGTTGGACCGTCAGCCTGTCTGTCTACCTTAACATAAAAAAATTACCTATCCAAACCACGCGATATCGCGTGATTGGCAATGCAAGTGTTAAGTAAACTTAAAATACTCTATGGTAATTTCTTATAAGGGATCGCTCCTTCTGCTTTATTCAATATTCTGAGTGACTATTCATATTCTTTCAATTGTTCATACTCTTTCAATTGTTTATATTCTTTCAATTGTTCATATTCTTTCAATTCTTTCAATTGTGACAAACCATTGTGAATGAGCCCTTATTGGACTGGTTTTACTATGGAAGTTTTTATGCGAAAAGTTGATGCATGCGTACTCAATTTTTTTTAAAGTTTTATTGTGACCACAGAGTACTCTTATACTGTCTGTCTTGCCTGTGAAGTTAGAATGTTACTTTAGATGTGTAATTTGATACTAATTTTAATTGTTAATTTCGTGTACCTATTATTATTAATGTTAATATTGATTCGACGATTCTATTAAAAGACTGAAAGCTTTGTGTTGTTTTTTTTTTAAATCTACATAATCCTAATCCGTACATATTATAAAACAAATTCCTCCGCCGCGTCTGTCTGTTCGGCGATAAATTCAATAACTACTGCACCAAGTTTCATGATGTTTTCACCAACGGATAGAGTGGTTCTCGAGGAAGGTTTTAGTATATAATTTAACAATCCAAATAAACAAATGATAAAAGTATTACATAATTACATTTATACATCAATGTGAACATCAAAAAAATAACTGTTACATTTGTTTTAGTATCTATATAAATAAAAATCATTTGGCGAATGTATGTACACAAAGAAAGGTTCAAACACTTGATTTTTTTTTAATTATATTAATTATTTCAATTTTTTTAATTTTAAAATCTACGAAAACACCATTATCAACATTATGTTCGCGCTTGATTTCAACATAGTTGCCATAGTATAAAATGAAATATAGCCTAAAAGCAATCATATGGCATAAGCCTTGACTTCTATATTACTTCGTAAGGACAAGGCTAACGCTCCTAGTACGTGGCACCGACGCGCCGGTGTCAAAATTGGAAATTGGCACCAATGACGGGTGTTCATTCTGTGCGTAGAAAGATACGAAAATGCCTATTTACCAGTGATATGTCCAACCAACCAATGAGAACACTTTACAATAACAGAATACGGCAATAAGAAATAAAAATACGTATTTAGATGGCAATGAAAATAAATTATTTTTAGTAATTAGATGTGCAAATTGGAGGACCATTTTTTTGTCACTTGTAGTATGGTAAGGGCGCATCCTCTTGTTTAACACATCACTGGGCATAAGTTCCATCACTGTTGAGAAGTTGGTCAAAATGACCCATTGTCCTTAATGGCTTATTACCTAGATTTGTTAGGTTCCCGATGAATCGCCTAAAAATACAAAAAGGGCGCAATTTCGAATTGGCGCCACCACAGCATAGATGTCAATGTGGACGAATTCGCGGGAACTAGCTATTGTTTAATAATCAATCAAAATAGTACTCGTAGTTAGGAAAACGGTTTTATAAGTATTTAATAACTAGGTGGCGCCCGCGACTTCGTCCGCGTTGAAAAAGAAAAAAGTAGCCTATTCTGTGTCCTATACGTCTAAATGTTTATCTACCAAGTTTCATGAAAATCAGTTAATTCGTTTAAGCGCCTGTTTCTCAAACGTCAAGTAGGCCAAAATGTCATTTAAAGTCACCGGTAACCCGGAATAATTTAGCTGATATACCTTTGTTTGCACGGTAAACGACCCAAACATCGGCTATCGAATGATGCAGTAAACCGAGTGCATAATTCAATATAACAGAAAATGATTTCTAAAAGTAAGTAATCAACACTTTACATGTAGTTCGTGAAAGAGGCCCTAAGAGTTATGGATGAACATACATACATACAATACCTACACTTACAGATGTATTATTAGTATTGATGATAATAATAATTATAATGTTTGTTACATCATTGATAACATCTGCAAAGTAAAATTTATTGTAAATCAGAATATAAATCTCTTTATAGTCGCGTCATCTGTCTATTAATACGGTACTATTAATAAGGAATGTTTTAGTAATGTCACTAAGAGTTCAGTACAGATGGCGCTGTTTCTGATTTTCATACTAAGGACAGTTTTTGTATTGAGTTCTAGATCGCACTAACGGAGTGTTTTCTGTTGGTAGCATATATACAAGACGTAGTGCATACCAAGTGTACTTGCTTCGGCAGTACATATACTAAAATTGGAACGATACAGAGAAGATTAGCATGGCCCCTGCGCAAGGATGACACGCAAAATCGTGAAGCGTTCCACATTTTTTGATGATATAGATTCTGGGCAATAATAATTCTGCCCCACAGACAAAAAGTGTGTGTGTTGCAAGTCAACCGACGTAGCATGCGAGGGCGCTGTAGTACTTTTTTAGTTTTATCAATAGCAAACTAATCACATCCATACTTCCATTCAGCATTGTATAATTATATATTAGATATACTATACTATTATACTATAATATACATACAATACCTCTCCATAGATCCATACAAATATTATAAATGCGAAAGTTATAATTACTCAACCAATCTTCATGAAATTTTGTGTAATGTGTAATTTGATAATAAATAATTATTAATTTCGAGTACCTATTATTATTAATGTTAATATTGATTCGACGATTCTATTAAAAGGCTGAAAGCGTCGTGTTGTTTCTTTTAATCTAAAATCCTAATGTATAGTTACTTATTTACATCACTATAAATTGCTTTGCAGTGGCGCCATCTGATGTATGTCGTTCATACTATTTAGTATGATACTAAGAATTAGTTACAATTTCACACGTAAGAAGGCGCTGTTTTCGATTTTCATACAAAGGACAGTTTTTGTATTGAGTTCTAGATCGCACTAACGGAGTGTTTCCCGTTGGTAGCATATATACAAGACGTAGTGCATACCAAGTGTACTTGCTTCGGCAGTACATATACTAAAATTGGAACGATACAGAGAAGATTAGCATGGCCCCTGCGCAAGGATGACACGCAAAATCGTGAAGCGTTCCACATTTTTTGGAGATATAGATTTTGGGCAATAATAAATTCTCCCCACAGAATAAAGTGTGTGTGTGTTGCATGTTGACCGACACATAGCGTGCGAGGGCGCTGTAGTCGTTTTTTTTACAAAAAGCAAACTAATCATATCCATCCTTCCATTCTTATGTAGGTAAAACGTCCTATTGTATAAATTATATACTATAGATATAATATAATAGTATATAGATACTATAGAATATCCTATATATATCGATACCTTAATTCGCAAACCAAATAACTCCTCTGAGCCAAACTTTACAGGGAAGACTAAAAACGTTATAATTTTTTTTTGTATGATATGAGAAAAGAAAAAAGACAATTTTACATTGGAAATTATGGCTCGTATTAACCGATAGACTTTTTAAAAATGAAATTCTAATTGTCATTAAGTCCCCGTATCAAAAAGTCATTTTCAACCAAAAGTGGAGTTATTCGTTTTGCGAATTAAGGTATCGATATATAACATATACAATATCTATCTATACTAATATTATAAATGTGAAAATGAATGTTTGTCTGTTACCTTTTCACGCCTTAATTAGTTACTCATCCCATTATCATGAAATTTTGCATACACGTAGTCAGGGATACAAGACATAGGATACCTTTCACTCAGAAAAAACGTAGGTACTGTTCCTGAGAGATCATCTAAAGTATAATAGGCTACTATACGCCTCTATTTTATGTTTCTAACAATGTTTTGTTAGAATTTAAGACGGTGTCCGCGTATGTCTGTCTGTAGGTCTGTATATTCAAATTCATTTTGACGCGGTTCTCACTAATTGGAAGAACAATCAAATCAACGAGGAAAGTTTTTGTACTTATTTAGCTGCTGCACGCGACTTCGCCCGCGTAACTTTATAAAATACTAGCTGGCGCCCGCGACTTCGTCCGCGTTGAAAAAAAAAAGTAGCCTATCCTGTGTCCCGTACGTCTAAATGTTTATGTACCAAGTTTCATGAAAATCAGTTGATTCGTTTAAGAGTTATGGAGGAACATACATACAGAAAAAAATTGTAAAAATGGTCAATTTAGTTTCAGTATCATGTATGGAGCCTATAAACACGATATCTCTGAAAACAAAGTAACTTACTCCATGACCAACCCCAACAGATTTATTATTAGTATTAATTGATGATGATCCCTCGGGAATAGTTCTTTTTTCTGGATGAAAGGTACCTTATGTCCTTTCCCAGACAATGTGTATGCAAAATTTTATAAGTTCACTTAGTTTATGCGTGAAAGAGTAACAAACAAACAAACTCTCATTCACATTTATAATATTAGTAGGTACGGATGCAGAAAAAAACCATGGCGAAGCCAAGGGTGGGCGCTAGTAAGTAATACAAAAAAATATCTATGAATTGATGAGAAAAAAAAGCAATATGTGTCGTTCATTGTAAAAGTGAACTATATCCTTGTAACTGAATTTTAGAATAACGAGCTTTTTGCGAATTATAGTGTAGGAAAAAAAATATACTCATTCATTCATTGTTTTCATCTATGGGATTTTAATACAACTATTGGAGTTACTTCACTTTTATGTTGAAAGTTAAGACTAAATGTGATACCATTAGGCAAGAAAAGATGGTTTTAAAAACAGGGAGTTACACCACTTTTACAATGAACGACACATATTTGTGTCTAAAATAGTTATAAGTTTGATGTTTTTATTGTATATCTGTATGTATATCGGATTTGTATATCTGTCTGTGGTATCATAGTTCTCAAATTGATAAGGTTTGTTTTTGTTTGATAGCTGACGTGATTGAAATTATTTTTAGCTAAATTTTAGGAGGATTCGATCACATAGGATCAGCACATAGGGTTCTTAGCACGTAGGGTATTCAATCCAAAAGAAAGGAAAATAAAAATAATAAAAAATATCGTATAATTTGAATTCATTTATTATATTGGTTGATTTTGTTACATTTTGGCTGACGTTAGGTGTTAAAAAAGCACCAAATACCTCAGACGTTTTTTTTTATTATTAAACAAAACTTATAATTAGATTCTAATTTTGAAAATAGTACAAATATTTTATTCGATCATCAAGAAATATTTCTAAATGTTTTTTCCAAGTCTCAGTTTCATGGCGTACAGAAGAATTCTTAATAAAAACTCTGAGGACCTCTTTCACCAACTACAAGTAAAGTTTTGATTAGTTACTTTTAGAAATATTTTTCTGTTTTATTAAATTATGCACAGGTTCACTGCATCCTTCGAAACTTAGGCGATTTTTTCTTTTTAATGTTTGGGACTTTTACCGTACAAACAAAGATATATATCAGCTCCATTATCCCCGGTTACCGATGACTTTAAATGACAGTTAGCCCACTTGACACTTGGTGAAAGGGGCCCTAAGAAAATAAAACTTAGATTATTTCGATACACGTCCAGATACATGAGATTCGTATAGGGCGATTTTCTGAATACAAACTTCTTTGTATCAATTCGGAAGTAATATTTTAACTCGTCAGAAAGAGTAACGGTCCACATTTATTTGTAAAGCAATCTAAATCTCTTCCCGTCACCATGGGCGTAGCGAGATGCGGGCAAGGGAGGGCAGCTGCCCCCTAGAAGAACGGTTGTTCTGTTAAGAGTGGGTATAAAGCAAACAACATTTGTAATTTCACCCGCGTGGCCCCTTGGACATGACAGTGACGTAAAATACGTAGAACTACGCACAACATGCGACGGAAGATAGCGCATCTCGCTCAATAACAATGTTATAAGTGCCAAAAGTATTATAATTATTCCTAAACTACAATTTCAAATGAAAAATTGTTACATACAGCCTTAGATAATATGTAAAGTGAAATTACTGATACACTTTTAGCTTTGTAATGAGTGTCATTTTGAAAATAAAACTAAAATCGATGGAAATGAGAGCTCACTTGGTGATTTTTTTCTATCGAGAAAATTTCATTATATTATGTTTTCTGTTACACTCGTCACTTTCATTTATAATGTATTTATCTATTTAAAAAAAATTAATTAAATTAGACTTTGTTTACTCAGATAAAATTCAAATCTAGGATTGGTTATTTCTCTTTATACCCGGTCTTAAACTGTAATTTTTACGAGCTTCATAGCTTTGCGACGCTTCTTATAAGACCTAAGAAAAGAAAGTAACAGGCTTGAAGGCTGGCTTGTGAAATCCAACAATACGGGATGTGATCTCCAAGTCTAGGTCTAGGAGTGGGTTTTCTGCGAAAAATAGAATTCTTCGAACAATATGAGCGATAGCTCATTCTACGTGGAATGCAATTCTGAGATAGGCGCTTTCAGGATTTTTCTGCCAATAAAAATTGCAATTGTTATTAACAAAAAACAAAAACAAAAAAGCCATTTAGATTTTTGATGATAAAAACTATAAATTGACTAAACAATAGAATGACATTTTTTTTCAAAAATATGAAACTAAGCCATTGAAAAAAAAATCACCCTATATAGCTTTAAAAAATCTTACCCACAATACTATTAAAAACAGCGATGAAAACAATAGAAGTAATCCAGGATTTTCTTTGCCCCCCCCCTTATATAAAATCCTGGCTACGCCCATGCCCGTCACCACTTTCGTAATGCCTGAAGATCTAGGTCAGACCAGACTAGACTTGACAGACGCAAGGTCTACATTGAGTATGCGTTCTGTCAGTGTAGACTTGACTTCTAGACTTGGTGCAGAAATGTCGCCTCTCAGAAACGCAGCATCATTATCAGTATCACTATCACTACATAGTAGAAAACCCTATGTATGCTTAGATCTTTAAAACTACGCTACGGTTTTTTTAATAGATAGAGTGATTCAAGAGGAAGGTTTTAGTATATAATTTTCAACGCGGGCGAAGTCGCGGGCACCAGCTATCTACTAAAAATAAAGATACAACTCCTGAATATTTTATAACAGCAAAGATGTCAGGCGTTACTCGTACATTGCTGTACACATTTAGTCAGGCGCTACACATCCCTCACTTTTAACGCGGGCGAAGTCGCGGGCACCAACTAGTAAGGGATAAGGAATTAGACAAATGGGCTTCAGACTATTTATGTAGACGTATCTGAACGTGTAAAGTAAATGAAATGAAACAAAAAAAATCTAACTTATTTTAAAGTTGGGGCAGTGGCAGTGGTCTGTACATTTTGTGGATTCTTACAATTATTAAGACTAGGCATCCGCTCAGGGTTGTTGCGGATGCAGAATTCCGTTTCACATCCGCTAAAGTTTATGATTTAATTTTTAATGCAGAAATAAATGGTTGAAATTTTGAAATGAAAACTTCTTTAGGCGCTTTGGTAGGTACTTATATGAAAAAAAAAAAACTGAACTCGCGCCTGAAACTGAAACGCTCAGTGAGCGACACGCTCAGTGACTTTTAATGTTGAAGTGACATTTTTAGGAATTTTGGGCAATCTTAGGATGAGGAAAACGCGTTGAACTATCGCGTCTCTGTCACGCTCAGTGACACTCATTGACGCTCAGTTACGCTCAGTGGAACTCAGTGGAACTCAGTGCACTCAGTGACGTACAGTGTGTGTGTGTGTCCGTGAAACTAAGTTGTCACTTCTACGTGCAGTCCTACGTTTGACAGGTTTTTTTAAATTAATCAATCTTTTAGCTAAGTAAGTAATTGAAACTATTTAAAAAGAACGGATACAATATCATAATTATACATGACATTAAAATGACGCGTTTGGTCTAGTGGCTAGTAGCCCTAGCTGTTAACCAAACGGTCACGGGTTCGAATCCCGCTAGGGGCAAATGTTTATGAATTTATTTACATTTGTACCTGAGTCATGTATGTTTTGTATTTATAATATGTATGTATTTACAAAAAAAAGTAATCTATGTATCTTATCAACTGTCTGGTATCCATAATACAAGCATTAGTTGCTAACTGTGGAATTAGATGGAATGTGTGAAGATAATTTATTATTATTCATCCTGCTTGCCTTTACCAGGAAATTTGTCAGATTTAGTACTAGGCCCGTATCCGCATCCGCAAAAGATTCGCATTGATTATAATATTGCGGATGCGGATATGGTCGCGGATGTCTACATCAAGGGAAAGCGGAAGTTCCGCATATTGCGGATACCGATGCGAATATCCGCAACAACCCGGCGTCCATATAATAAACGCTGTTTAAAATTTTCTTTCTTTTTTCCAATTAACATTAGATAGACTTTTTAAAGTTTTCGTCTAATAGGTAATATTTGTTCTGTCAAAAATTAAAGCTGATGGAAATAATGAATTATAAAAAAAAATATATACTTTACTTTTATAGCGCATAAATATAAAGAGAATATTTTAATTATGAAGCCACTTAATATATAGTTATTTTTATTACATTAAATCACTTTTACCTAAAACTAAAGAAAGTTGTTGGGGGTTTATTTTAGAATCATTTAAGTTGAAAATCTGTGCTTTTTAAACCCCTTGTATATTTTAAGGGGTCCAATAAAGTTTTTGGAACCCTCGGAGTCAACTTGGTGTTATTTATAATATTTTTTTTTTCAAATATAAGTTAATTACTATTGTAAAATCTGGTATAAAAAATTATAAAACCATAAAAAAATTATACCAGGTTTTACAAACATACCTACTTAGTTTACAAATACAAAAGTATACAAGATAGGGTTATCTTGTAAATTTTTGCCTTTCAATTAGGCTTATTATATAAAAAAAATTAAAATTTCACAATTACTAAATATGTATATTACCCCTGATTTTAAATGAAGAATTAATCTTAACCTTTCGCATTACAAATTCCGTTTTAGAAGTACTTAAACCTGAGATCTGTAAGTCTAGTTTTCTTGGCATTTGGGCCTTAAGGTATTAATGACTTATATTATTATTAAAATATGGTAGGTAAAGTTGTTAGCCCTTTGAACTTGTTAAACATAATAAAAAGTAAAAATAAAAAAAATAATGTAAAAATAAAAAATAAAATGTATTGAAGACAGATTGGGAATTTTTAAATGAAATTGACTGTGTCAAAGGGCTAAAAAATGGTTCACTTAAAATACTTTTGCAAGCGTTGGTATAGACTACTTTTGACAGCTGTCAAACGGGTTTAGCGTTTAGTTCTGTCAAAAGTGGCATATTATTCATTGTGACCATCAAACTACTACAACATGGAACCCGCGTGCCATACAAAACACTACAAATTTTATGGAACATTTAAAAATGACATATGCGTAGAGCATGAACTGTCATTTAAAACAAAACAAACATAATAATAAGTACGTAATTTAAAGAAAATGTGACTTTACGTCAACCCATTAGAGTTTAAAATGAAATAGTAGAAGTTGATCGTTACTACCTTTTACCATTGACGCGTGAAGACAAGAGGCCGCCATGATTCTGTCAAAGGCGTTCTTTTTATGTGCCGCTTTGGCATTTGTGACGCAAATTCCATTGTAGTATTTCGATGATTGTGACCATCAATATACTATAACTATGGATTCTAGATTCTATCCATACGATATCTATGAAACATTTAAAAGTGACATATGCGTAGAGCATTCCCTCTGTCATGTGTCATTTAAAACCAACCAAACGTCTGTCGTTAAAAGAAAATGTGACTTTACGTAAACACGTTAGAGTTTAAAATGAATAGTAGAAGTTGGTCTATGCCATTATACGAAAGAAGATAAGATAGAAGTTGGTCTTTACTACCTTTCACCATTGACTCCGCCATGATACCGTTTTAGGCGTACTTTTCATGTGTCGCTTTGGCATTTGTGACGCAAATTCCATAGTTTTAGTACTTCGATGATTGTGACTACCAAAGTCGGCAGTTACTTGCGAACGAGTAGAAATAGACTTATAGCGATTAGTAGGAAACTACATTTAATATGACAACAGGAGTTAACCAATTCACTGTTGCTAATCAGATAGTCGTCTTGACTGTCTTCCAAAACTGAGGCCTTTCCTTCCTCCATTTCTCCGAGCAATTGATTTGCGATCTTCAGATTTTTGAGGGCCAAAACGTCGACTGTAACAGAGAAAAATTATTTTATTTTTAACCACACCCTAGCCAACCAAAACTAATCAATACTAATAATAAATCTGTAAGGGTCGGTCATGGAGTAAGTAACTTTGTTTTCAGATATATCGTGTTTATAGGCTCTATACATGATACTGAAACTAAATTGACCATTTTTACAATTTTTTTCTGTAAGTATGTATGTATGTATGTTCCTCCATAACTCTTAAACGAATTAACTTATTTTCATGAAACTTGGTAGATAAACATTTAGACGTACGGGACACAGGATAGGCTACTTTTTCTTTTTCAACGCGGACGAAGTCGCGGGCGCCAACTAGTATTATAATAAATGTGAAATTTCACGCCCTTAAGTACTCAACCGATCATCACGAAATTTTGCATACACGTTGTCAGGGATACAGAAAGGTCTTATACCTTTCATCCAAAAGAAAAGTTCTGTTCCCAATCCACTTTTTTTTTGTATTTTATGATGATCCTATCCAAAAATATTAAATACAAAAAAATAGTTATGTGGCATTTTTTATATTTTTGGAATCTAAAAATATAAAAATGTGCTAAAAGGTTAAAAGATAAAGAAAGTACAGAGATATGGGTATGGCGCTACCATGACGACACGTTTGGTTTAGTGGCTAGTAACCCTAGCTGTTAACCAAACGGTCGCGGGTTCGAATCCCGCTAGAGGCAAATGTTTATGTTAATATTTTACCTTTGTACCAGGAGTCATGGATGTTTTATATTTATAATATTGTATTTAAAAAAAAAGTAATCAACTGTCTGGTATCCATAAGACAGGCATTAGTTGCTTACTGTGGAACTAGATGGCGCTGTGTGGAATGTGTGAAGATATTAATGATTACTTAATACTTATGAAATATTAGACTCGTTTCTTCTTAAGTGTAGATGTTTCATTATTAATATAATTTTTCAGTAAATTAATGAATTAATTAATAAATTAATGAAGATGACATGATTAAATATTCATCAAAAATTCGAAAATACCTTCCTTTCGTTCGCCGTCAGCCCATTCCACCTTAATGAAGGTAGTCAGAGAAACTTCATACACTTTATTGTTATCGGAACTACTTGCTATGGAACGCCTTCTTCGGCCATAGCCCACAGCGCCATTGCTGCATTGTACCTGAAAACGACAAGATGCCAAAGGTTAGAGCATTGCATAAAAACCTAGGGCCTCTTTTACCAACAACAAGTAAATTTGGGTATCAGCCAAAACAGTAATTAAGGAAGCATTTAGCAAAATGGGATATACTTATGAATCAAAGTCAAAACCGGCAAGATTACACATTGCTTCGCTTAAGTATAACCTTTTTAGAACTGCGAAACATGATAAATTTTAATAATTATAATATGTATGCATCGAACTACTGCAACATGGAACCCGCGTGCCATACAAAACTCTACGAATTGTATGGAACATTTAAAAGTGACATATGCGTAGAGCATGAACTGTCATTTAAAACAAAACAAACATAATAATAAGTATGTAATTTAAAGAAAATGTGACTTTACGTCAACCCATTAGAGTTTAAAATGAAATAGTAGAAGTTGATCGTTACTACCTTTTACCATTGACGCGTGAAGGCAAGAGTCCGAAATGATTCTGTCAAAGGCGTTCTTTTTATGTGCCGCTTTGGCATTTGTGACGTAAATTCCATTGTACTATTTCGATGTATGTATGTTAATAATCTCCGATACATCATAAAATCATACATTAAATAAAAACTTAATAAAGTTAACAGTCCAAAACTTACCCCTTGACATTTGCCCAAGCAAACTGTGACTGTGCCCTTGAACTGAACATAAGTTGTGTCCGGGAACTTGAAGGCTTTGAATTTAGCAGAGAGCAGCGTGCCATCTTCAGTTACGAAGTTATCGAACAGATAAGGGTCGACTGAGCAACTGTGAACAAAAAAAAACGTAGGCTTCATTGAAAATGTTTATAATGGGGAATTCTTCCAATTATTATACACTAAATAGGGTAAGTACCTCTATTTTACGAGTAATACTTTTAGGGAACGAAATTATAAAAGCTTATTGTTAACTAGCTGGCGCCCGCGACTTCGTCCGCGTTAAAAAAGAAAAATAGTAGCCTATCCTGCGTTCCGTACGTCTAAATGTTTATCTACCAAGTTTCATGAAAATCAGTTGATTCGTTTAAGAGTTATGGAGGACCATACATACTTACATACATACATACATACAGAAAAAAAATCTAAAAATGGTCAATTTAGTTTCAGTATGTATAGAGCCTATAAACACGATATCTCTGAAAACAAAGTAACTTACTCCATGACCAACCCTTACAGATTTATTATTAGTATTGATATTGATGAGCGCTAATTTTTTTTCCTGTAGTCTACTACCATGAACCTAGAAAAAACAATGGACAGAGTGCTGTCACTGAACAAAGTGAAGCACCGCCGTTTTATGTGTGCATGTACGTTTTTACATGTGGAAAGTGATGCCTTGTTCTTTTTTATCCTGTAAAGTGCTACAGGAACATCATTCACGACGCAGATGGTATAATTAAATAGTTATTTTAATTACTCATTACGTGTGCACTCGATGCTAGCAGCGTAATGGCGGACGCCGAGCTTACTATGGTTTGTATGTGTGGGTTTTAACGTGTAAATACACGTTACCGAGCTTACTACGGTGCTTCACTTTATTACTATATATAGAATTCCGTCTGTTGTTTTCTTTTTAGGTCTAGGTTCATGGCTACTACTTTTTATTATTTTATAATATTAGTATGGAAGTATGGATTAAAAAAAAAAAAATTGGAACCGTGCGAAGCCGGAGTCTTTTTATTAAGTAGAAGAACTTACCCATTAAAGACGATTGTTTCCTGTTGTTTCCCCGTGTCTGTTACGTGCATATAGTTGACTAGAAGACCGTAGACCGGCGCTGAAGAGTTATCTAAGAATATCTCCATGGAGAGAGGAGTGCCTGGACTTACTGATATTTCACCTGAAACTCTGAAAAAATACAAGATGTTTTTGTAAATTAGACATACCTAAATGCTAGACCACATTGCCTATTTCTTATTCCTCCGTCTAATCCCTAATTCGTTATCCTTCATCCTTCTGCGGTCTGCAGTTTAACATAATGTTAGCATCCTCTACTTCGGGTATATTAATTAAACCACTTTGTGTTTAGTCCAAAATACTTTTAAAGTCCGACTGATACATCAGAACTACAATTCTATATATAGAATAATATAATATAAGAAGATATGCAAACGATAACAACCTCTCTTCGCGAACGCGTTCGTTCAACTGACTGATACCCTTCCAAATCTTGTAATATCATGCCACAGAATGAATCTGAATGAATGAGCACCTTTGGCTATACTTTCAGCCTTAATTAATCAACTTCAGTCGACATAAATAGCGAACGCTAACAAAATCAGAAAAAAACTTACTGTTTCCCGTTTTGCTTGACTACAGCGCCAAGTACTGGTTCTGGAGCACGTCCTTCCTCATATCGAGTGATGTTTAGAACACTGAAATTTTTTTTAAAAATCATTTCAGAAATTCCAACTCACTTAAATTTGGAAAACTCAAGAAAAATTGTGGACTTGACTTGACTTGACGAAGTAGTCTCGAAATCTGTTACTTTTGATTTTAATTTGAATTTTGCCTTTTTTATTTTTAAAAAGGCTATTGTTACAAATGACTGGCAAAATCATCGGAGAGCCTGTCTTGGCTCTTGGCTTGGCTTAAAAGAGAAGAAGAATAAGATACAATAGAATAAAAATTGTATAATAAGCGGTAGATGTCATGCAAAAACGTTACAAGATGTCTCACACAATATTAGACCTCGAAATTTAATTCTCATCGAGCGCAAAGAAAATTTATTTCAAAAATACTCACTCAGGTTCATTGAAGTCTAAAGGGAAAGAGTCCGTAGCTCTCCGAGCCAATAAATGCGACTTGCCAGTTACCACACAACGGACGGTGACCGTTTCCCGACCGCCAGTTATGTCTTCGATCACGATCTTGTGGTAAAACGTCTTTTTACCCTGAAATTAATGGACATAATTGTTTGTTTTGTTGGGCAAAAAAAATAATAATAACAATTTTCATGCGTTGAGTAAGTAAAAGGGTGAACCAAAAAGTTTTCTAATAGAAACATAAATTTTTGGATAATAAGCATTTATCGCAATTATCATTATCATCATCATTGCCCTTTTAATTGAGGTCTATCACACTACTTAGGTGTTTTTTTTTTAATTAGAGTAAGGTGTGCTCTTGGCCAGCATCCAGCCGTGTAGCGAAGATGAGACCTTTGATGGTGCGAGCGCGAGCGCGAGCTGTCACCCAGAAGATACCTATTCACTCGAACTTTGAAAAGATTTGGATTATATGAGCTCGGTAACACAGACGCCAGCAGCGAGTTTTAAACCTTGGCAGTGCGCATTATAAGGGATGTTTTAAAGCGCTTGGTCCTAAAAAGAGGGATTCCGACAGGATGAAGATGGTAACCAGCCGTACGTCTGAATGTCCGATGGAAGAAAGGGGAAGGCGGTATGAGCTCAAGCTGCTCCTGAGTACACTCTCCGAAGTACATCTTATAAAAAATATAGACATTTATTGATTTTCATTGATCAGAGTGGTCTGGTGTTTATTTCTAAAAACACGTATTGTCGTAAAAGTCGTAGTGTATTTCTTTGAAAGCAGTTTCAACAGGCGCGTGCTTTATCTTGCTTTAAAACTAACAACTGAACAGCTTTTAGCAGGCTACTGTTAAGTACAATGTAAAATACAAGACCATTTGTTTGCATCAATGCTCAAAGGGGCAATTCAACCTATACTTATGTAGCCATATAAATTTATTTTTGGGGTGGGCCACCCTTTTCACTTAGGGGTATAAAACACAAAAGAAATTCATTTTTTTAATTCACATTCCTAGAAAAAACAACGGACGGAATTACATATACTAATAAAGTGAAGCACCATAGTAAGCTCGGTAACATGTAATTACACGTTAACACCCACACATACAAACCACAGTAAGCTCGGCGTCCGCCATTACGCTGTTAGCGTTGATTAATACACACGTAATGAATAAATAACTATTTAATTATGCCACCTGCATCGTGAATGTTGTTCCTGTAGTACTTTACATGATAAAAAAGAACAAGGAATAATTTCCACATGTAAAAACGCACACGCACACATAAAATCGCGCCGCCATTACGGTGCTTCACTTTGTACATTGACAGCACTCCATCTGTTGCTTTTTCTAGGTTCATGATTTTAACATATTACTTTTATTAAATTAAAAAAAAACTTACAGTAATTTTATTGAGGACTCTCGTGACGCCGCATTTGAACGGATCCTGTAGGTCTAACATGTAGGTAGCAATGTCATTTTCTAACACCGGTTTGCATGGTTCGTAATCTGAAATACAACAGTTTATTGCGGATTATAAGGATTATTAGGATTATACCTACCAATTTAATTAAAAAAATATAAACTAACTGACATTCGAATGATAATTCACTTCTACTTCTGGACCGTTTTTAATTCTGTCTTCACTCATGGATAGAGGGATAGTAAGGGAAGGTTTTTACGTAAAAAAATGCACCCCGGGCGAAGCCGGGAGCGGGTCGCTAGTTTAAAATAAAAAAAAAGTAAAAAAATTAAAAAAAAAAAACATTAATTAGCGCCTCTTTCACCAACAAGTAAAGTGTTGATTAGTTACTTTCAGAAATAATTTTATGTTTTATTAAATTATTCACTCGGTTTAGTGCATCCTTCGATAGGCGATTTTTTTTATTATTATTTTCTATTTAATGTTTATGACGTTTACCGTACAAACAAAGGTAATATCAGCTCCATTATCCCCGGTTACCGGTGACTTTAAATGACATTTAGGCCTACTTGACGTTTGTGAAAGAGGCGCTTATTATTATACTTTTAATGCATGATTATAATTACGCCTGTTTGCAGAGTCATTCGTCAAGTCACCCGCCATTTTGAATAGCCAAGCGTTCCCATAGTGAATTGGCAATAAATCAAAACGCTCCCATTAATGATTTATTTTAAGTGCATTCAAATGCCAATCGGTGGATGTAAAATGCCAACCGCGTACATGCTAAACATCTATACGCAAATCAATCCTACTGAGGATAGGTAAGTAAGGTAATTAAATGATAGAAGATATTAAAGGTAAATTAGAAAAGAAAAGGGTATTCCCCGTTATTAGGATTACATTAGGTATTTACGAAAACATTTTTAAATATTCATTATCTAGGTATATCTATGGACGTGGGCACAAGCTAGTGTGTATAGGTATAAATAAAAATAAACAGGTGAGGAGGAATTCAAGTTAATAACGTTTGACGAGCCCGTTGGACGAGTGGCAAGGGTGCTTGCCTAACGTCTCAGGGGCCCCGGGTTCGATTCCCGGCGGGGTGAACTTTGGAAATTTTAATGTAATTTTCAAAATTGACTGGTCTGGAATTGAAAAGTAGTGGTAGGGCACACTGCGTTTCGCAGTCATTTGGGCATTGGCAGTCTGGCGGCAGTAACCATCCCCTTACAGAATACCACCGTGAAATAACAGCATTTACGTGCTGTTGTGTTTCGGTGAGTGAGTAAGTGATGCCAGAGCCCATTACCCCCCATCCCTTCCTTATTTATCCTTAATGCTATGGTCTACAGCGCACTTGTAGCACTTATGGCGTTGCTTGTGTTATAGGCGACGGTAGCCACCTACCATCAAGTGGACCGTCAGCCTGTCTGTCGACCTTAACATAAAAAAAAAATGTAACGCGCCGTAACTTTTTATGTACCTTCCCTAAAGGTTTTAGGGCCAATTTTACCAATTGACCATTTTTACCAACGAAAAGGGTGGCCAACTTGGGAGAACAAAATAAAAATGACGCCACCATCAGGTGGACCGTTAGCCAATCTGACGAGGTTTTCTGACGTTTCCATTAATATGAATCTATGCCATTATACAGTGTGGAAAAATAAGTCGGGCCCTGGAAAACTACCTTAAATCCTTAAGTTGGCTCATTTTACATAAAGGAGATATTCCTTTATTTTTAAAAAGAAACAAAACTGCATTCAAATATTTTCAAAAAATTTCTAAAATTTTCTATAGTCGTCGGCAATAAATAATATTTTTGAAATTTGAATCAAACATTTTACGTTATTCCTTTTTTTTTAAGATACTATGTCACTTATCACTATTATTTTTTGCCCATTCTTTCGATTGGCATCATAAAAATACGAGTGTATTTTTTTTTCAGATTTAAATCGGTTCGATTCCCAGACGAAGCAAGTAATTTTTAGAAAATCTTTGAATGCAGTATTACTAATTTTTAAAAATGAATTATATTCTCCTATATATAAAATGAGCCAACTTAAGGATTTAAGGTAGTTCCCTACAGGACCCGACTTATCTTTCCACACTGTATAAAACTGAATAGTTTATTTGGTTGTACGCGCTAATCTCAGGAAGTACTGGTTCGAATTAAAAAATTCTTTTTGTGTTTGATAGTCCATTTATCGAGGAAGGCTATAGGCTATAGAGAACGCGGACGAAGTCGCCGGCACCAGCTAGGCACCAAAATATATTTAAACTAACTCACCTTTCAATTGATCGAGATACGAGAGCGTTCTGTCCCCGTCAATTGGTATCGTCACTTTCATTATTTCTGGTGTGCATTCTATCTGTGATTTTGAACCTGTAACAAAAGATAAATCAGTTAAAATTAAACCTTAGTGGGAAATAAATAATAATAATAATGCATTTATTAGCTCCACACAATCACAAAACCACAATATACAGGCAATGTTGACATAAATTTTTTATATACACAGGCAATGGTCGTAATTGTATGAGAGACTGGTGCCCGTGGTAGGTATTGAAAAATACCTGTGTTACAGGTCACCAGGTCCCACTCCGCAGATTGCACAAAGCTTAAATACCCACAAATAGCAAGAAAAAAAGAAAAAAAAATACACAAAATAAATAAGTAAATAAATACAATTATTACAAATAAATAAATACAATACAATATAAATATCAAATAATTACTAAAGGACATTAAAGAGTGGGCAAATATTTATTTCTGTTTCTTCATAATCCAAGCTCTTAAGCCATTTGGTGACTGCCGCCTTACATTTTGGGAGAGGAAGAGGATAGATTGGTATGATACAATTTATCTTATTGTAAAGATATCCGCCAAGAAAACAGTAAAATCTATAAGAGATTCTCAGGTTGAATTGTTTTGAGGGGCAAATAAGCCGCTTTCTACGCTTATCCCTCTCCAGATCCGGACTGTACGGTAAATAAATATCATTGCACATTAAACACAGCACCATCTAGTTTCCCATTAGGCAACTAAAGCTTGTATTATGGATACCACAGTTGATATACTACATATCTTAGATTACATTTTTATGTAAATACATACATATTATAAATACAAAACATCCATGACTCAGATACAAAGGTAAAATGTTACACATAAACATTCGCCCCTAGTGGGATTCGAACATGAGACCGTTTGGTTAACAGCTAGAATTACTAACCACTAGACCAAACATGTCTTAGGGCCCTCTTTCACAAACTACAAGTAATGTGTTGATTAGTTACTTTTAAAAATAATTTTCTGTTTTATTGAATTATGCACTCGGTTTACTGCATCATTCGATAGCCGATTTTTTATTATTATTTTCTATTTAATGTTTGGGACGTTTACCGTACAAACAAAGGTATATCAGCTCCATTATCTCCTTTTACCGGTGACTTTAAATGACAGTTTGGCCTACTTGACGTTTGTGAAAGAGGCGCTTAAAGTTAGTAAATTAACGTTATGGGACCAAATCGTCCTAACTGGCTCTCCAATATAGTAGTAGTTTTCGACCTTCACCCATCTGTTTAAAAGTTTAAGGGATTTTTTTTTTTTTTAATTAATTATATCTGACTGAAATTTTTCAGGCAACCTATTTGGGAAGGATTTTTTTTTTATTTTTTTTATTATTATCTTATTATTATATCTTATTATATTATATATCATATTATTATATCTTATTATTGTATTTTGGGGCTTTCATCTTACAAAGATATGTCAGCCCCGTCATTCCCCTAAACTAATTAACATAACATATTAAAAGCATTGAAGCATAAAAATATCATATACTTAAGTCATTTTCCGCATCTTCTCGATATGTCACTTTCACCATCTGTCATTAGTCACCGGTCACCAGGGATAATGGAGCTGATATATCAATACATAATTTTTCTGTGG
This sequence comes from Synanthedon formicaeformis, assembly GCA_945859745.1. Classification (NCBI taxonomy): domain Eukaryota; kingdom Metazoa; phylum Arthropoda; class Insecta; order Lepidoptera; family Sesiidae; genus Synanthedon; species Synanthedon formicaeformis. Next base: position 3,923,783 of record OX243980.1, read on the forward strand.
CGAATCAACAATTGTGACAAAACAACAATAAAGCCCTTTGTTTGTACGGTAAAAGCCCCAAACATTAAAAAGAAAATAATAAAAAAAAAATCGAAAGATTTCCTATCGAAAGATGCACTAAACCGAGTGCATAATTTAATAAAACATAAAGTTATTTCTAAAAATAAATAATCAATACTTTACTTCTAGTTGGTGAAAGAGGCCCTTACTAAATTAAATTAGGATATAAAATACTTTTCATCCATTAAACAAATGGGTGAAGGTCGAAGTCCTGTCCAAATATTAGCTAAACATTTTGGGGCGGTACGAAGTTCGCCGGGTTATCTAGTTGCTCATAATAATCACCTTATTTTATTTTATACTAGCAGGCGCCCGCGACTTCGTCCGCGTTGAAAAAGAAAAGAGTAGCCTATCCTGTGTCCTGTACGTCTAAATGTTTATATACCAAGTTTAGTGAAATTCAGTTAATTCTTTTAAGAGTTATAGAGGAACATACATACATTACAATACCTTACAATACCTTACACTTACAGATTTATTATTATGGACCAAATACACGGTCAGTCCATCGCGTCAAATTGACTGACGTGAAGCCAAAATTTGATCGTGAATGGTAAAAACTGATGGCTTGATGTCAATCACTGGATTTCAAATCGCGCCGTTGCGTCACGTCAGTTCATCGCGCCAACTGATCGTGAGTGTAGAATAGAAACCAAGAAGGATAGAATACATTTATATCCTCCTTGGTAGAAACACTACGCCGTGGCATCTTCTTCTTGTTCTCTTTTAATGTATTGGCTCCATCAGATATTCTCCGATGATTTTGCCAGTGTGATTAGTAAAAATAGAAATTTGTAATAGCCTTTTTTAAAAAATAAAAAAGGCCAAAATTGAAATTAAAATCAAAAGTAGCAGATCCCGAGACTAGTCAGTCAAGTCAAGTCAAGTCTATAATTTTTGTTAGTTTTCCAAAACAGGGCCCGTATTCTCTAAGTGTGGTTGTTATCGCTGTGGTTATCGACTCGATGCGGTTATAGACTCGACACTTGTGTACTTTGGTATTCACTAAGCACATGTCAAAATGTCTACGACGTTTTTTCCGTAGTTATATATGTCAATGAAGTTATTGGCACGCTATTGTGTGGTTTTTAGTTTGACAAAGTATTATTTCTAATTTAATGTCGACATTGGAGTCGATACGTTTTAAAACCCACAGATAGAGAATAGGCCCTCAGGTCCGTCAAGTCCAAGGCAGTCAGGTCAAGTCCGCCGTGGCATCTTGTCGCGCTTCCGAATCAGAGCTCATGTCAACGTCACTCGACCCGGTCAAACGCATAAATGACAGAAAATTGAACTGACCGTGTGTGGGCAAATTTTTTGACGTGGCTCCATTTGATTTAAATCGTTTGGAGCCACGTCAAACGCTTGACCGTGTATTTGATTCAAACCAAATCTTTCTGTTCCTATTTTAAATTACTTACTTAAGTTAGTTTACACTGTGAACGTACCAGCCCTAATGACAAGTGATTGCAATGCGCCTGCAGAAATAATTAAGGCTCATTCTGACCCAGCATTTTAGCATTCTAGTGTTATTACCAAATGCATTCGCACGCTACGTCGTCGACCCGTCAGTGTGGAACGGCCAACGAACTCGTGCCTTGGGGATACCCATGGTCTCTGACCATTAGTGATGTTGCTGCTTAAAAACTAAAGGGCCATAAAACAAAAAATTCAAAAATGTTTTTATTGCAAAAATACAATCACAATCCTTCATATTGTATGTTGCAAAAAGACTTTGTTGTTTTATTCCATATTTTATTTAGTATATTTTGATCATTTTTTATACTCGTATATGCATTCAAAAGTAATTTATATGTTTATATATCTTCTAGTATTCAGTTTATTATGTTTTAAATTTATAAGTAGCATTAAATGCATATTAATATTTACATATACTTGGTCCGCCTGCAGGTTGATGAGTCATTGTTAAAGGTCGAACAAACCTGTTTTAGTGCTTTGTTGTTTTAATTTCTACATAAATATTACATATTATTATGACATCATGTATATGTGGAAATGTTAAATCAGTAATAACATGATTAGCCACTTAATGCTATTAGTTCATTATCACAAACTTGGCAATGGATAAGATATTTAATAGGTACCAAAATATCAATAATTTTTGGAAACTAAACTCATTAGTTGAAAACCTTTTTTGCTAATATGTAATTTTATATTTTAAAATGTATAAAAAAATCATTTTTCAATTTGACTTAAATATCAGCTTTTTAATTCCTCAACATTTTGATCCGGCTCGAAGGACTAAAATGTTGAGGAATTAAAATGCTGGTATTAAAGTGAAAAAAGTGATTTTATTATTTCTTTTTTATACATTTTGAAATATAAAATAACATATTAACCAAAAAGGTTTTCAAAAAAACACTAGTACTAGTAGTGGTATTAGCGACACAAAGTAGTATCACTAGTACTATTAATGGTACAGTCCAATGGTACTAGAGCAACTACATCATGTTCACTTAATATTTTAACGTGACAATTTAATTAAAGAATTTTTTCTTCTACAAACCTTCAGATCTAAAGTATTTCTTTGTTTAGAATTACATCATAAAAGTAAGTCTTCTTGAAAATCTAAAGGATTTTTTATAACTTCATCTCAGGTCTACTTAACTTTTTGCAGTGGATACAATTGGTATTTTACCTTAGAAGGTTCTCAAAGAGCCACAAGTTTAACGAACCATAAATGGTTTCAAAGTACTGCCTGTTCGCAATATGGTGGTGGTTATAATACGTGGCATAGCTTGCCTAAACAGGTCCTGTATCAAAATTTATCAAGGAGCCCTTCTACCTGACTGGGGCGAAGCCGAAGTGGAGGGTAGATTGTTTTTATAAACAAAAAAAGGGTATATATATATGTCAACTCCGACACACGAGTGGAGTTGGAGTTTTATAAAATTTAAATTTTCACAATTCGAACACGCCGAAAGAACAACATTTTTCTTTTTTAAATAATATTGTGTAGAGGGTGCAATATCTCTGAAACTCAGATATTCTAAAATATTAAAAAAAATTGAACGTAACTATAACGCATAACATAACAACGCATTCGTGTGACAATTTTGATTTTACTCACATAAATTTTTATACCACGGGCTTATAAATATATATTATATGCAAATAAAAAAAAATTGCATGTTTTTGAACGCAATGCATTGGACCTTAAAGTTTTAAATGCTAAACTCGTAGGCCTTAGACTTAAGACTAGGTATATTTGTGGATAATATTTTATGAATTTGTGTAAATAAATCTTACTAAAAACCGTAATAAAATCGTTTGTATTAGGTAAACTGTTTAAAATCTTTTAAAAATCTGATTACAATTGTAAAAGTTCATACGCTTTCGACAGTCTCGGGCGAAGTCACGGTCCGTGACTAGTAAAGTGATTGAACCATAAAATACAGGCACAAAAAATGTTTCCTTCAGACAAATGATGCACTCATATTAAGTTGCTGTAAATAGAATAAGAATACAGGATGATGTTAAACCAAACTGACGTCTATGAAGTAAATATAGGTATTACAGTCTGTTTTTTAATCTCAGACAAAAATGACACATGCAAATGTCAAGTTTGCATATAATGATACCATAAAATGACATGAAATGTATGTAATGCATGTCAAATGTAATGTAATTTTTGTCTCTGATATTAAAAAACAAACTTTAGTTTATATTTGTCTGAATTCGATATTCATACAAATATGACTGAGGCTTCAGTGCTACCAACTTTAAAGAAGCGCGAACCAAAAATTCAAATTTAGAATTTCAAACGAGGACAAATTACGTAGTATTGTTAGTTTAATGCAACATCAGGTCAAGGTTACCATATTTTGTTATGGAAATACCACCGAAGTAACAGTACATAAAATTTAACTTAAATCGAACACGTGATAGCTAGTGAAATGGTGATGGTGATGGGGTGATGGGGTGATGGTCTTCAGACGCTTAGACAGATCTTCACAAATTGTAGCTAAGATAAGCTCAATCACATCAGCTTTCAAACAAAAATAAGTTCAAAATCGGTCCATCCCTTGGGAACTAGGGGAGCTACGATGCCACAGAGACCTGGATACACAGCCACACAAGTCAAACCTCGTTTTTACGTCGGGCATCGGTGTTAAAAAGAAATATTAAACCCTAATCCTATGTTACAATAAATTGTGTCAGCAATGTTAGGGCAGCATATTTTTATTATTTGTAATTATTTTTTGTTATATACTATAATATTAAGATTAATATATTTTATATTTATTATATATTAAGATTTATTACTAAATATTATTATTTTTTATTAAATTCTAGCTGGCGCCCGCGACTTCGTCCGCGTTGAAAAAGAAAAAAGTAGCCTATCCTGTGTCCTGTACGTCTAAATGTTTATGTACTAAGTTTCATGAAAATCAGTTAATTCGTTTAAGAGTTATGGAGGAACATAACATACATACAGAAAAAATTCTAAAAATGATCAATTTAGTTTCAGTATATCATGTATAAAGCCTATAAACACGATATCTCTGAAAACAAAGTAACTTACTCCATGACCAACCCTTACACATTTATTATTAGTAGTATTGATTATTTTTTTAAATCAACCTGTATATAATGTTTAGAACGCGTTACGATCTGATAGACAACACAGTACAGCAAACAGCAACGAACAAACTTCATTTAATACTTTGTATTGTATTGTGATTCGATATTATTTCCGTAACGAAACTTCTAATGTATGTACAGTCAGGGTAAAAAATTGATTCAATTCAAGATAGGTGACTAGGCAAAAGTAGTTTTGCCAAAAAAAATCTAGGATAGGCCACCCTTATCACATAGGGGTATAAAAAATAGTTTACAACCTATTCTCAGACTTACCGACTATACACAAAAAAATTCATAAATAAAATCTGTCAAGCTCCGTTTCGGAAGAGTTTGGTTACAAACACTGTGACAAGATAATTTTATATATTCTCATCTCTCATCCTTTCTGTTTTCTCATCTCTTTGGCTGAAGAGAAATATTACAATAAAACTGATACTTTTATTAAATCCGTAAATTGATTAATTATTAAATCCGTAATATTATAAATGTATGGAAGTTTGTTACTCTTTCACGCAAAAACTAAATGGATTTAAATGAAACTTTACAATAATATAGCTTATACATCAGAATAAGAAATAGACTAATAAGACATAAAAAAGATAAAATACGTCACAGCGATAACGATGTCCGGTATTACCACTCATTTTTGTTATTACATATTTTTCCTTTCAACGCGGACGAAGTGCGACATAATTATTCGCAAATGTCTTGATTTTAAATGAGCAATATAATATTTCAAACTAAATAAAATGTAGGTACTGCAAATAGCTCATATCAAAAGAAAATGCCGAGTATTTAAAAGCACATCACGTAGAGACGGCGCGAACCCGAGTCATGTCAAGTCACTGCACCGCAGGAAGCAGGAAGTTGAACCGGCGCAGACATTGTAAAATCACAACGGTCCGTTCACGTTTCATATTTTTAAACTAGCTGCTGCCCGCGACTTCGGCCGCGTAACTTTGTAAATTATATACTAAAACCTTCCTCGAGAACCACTCTATCCATTGGTGAAAACACCATGCAAATCGGTGCAGTAGTTTTTGAGTTTCTCGTGTACAGACAGACGGACGCGGCGGAGGACTTTGTTTTATAATATCGGATATTATCGGATAGGCGGCCAAAGAAAAGCTCCGAGACATCTTCTCGTCCAAAATTCCCCAGTAAAAACAAAAGTCGCGGGATTCGAACCCGCGACCGTTTGGTTAAGCTTGGGTTACTAGCTACTAGCTGACTAGACTAAACGTGTTGTCAAATAACGTAACGTACCTTCCTATATGTAAACATGTAATGTCTTGTGATAAGTAAAAATTATTTTTCTTGCCTCTTGACATACTTAATAACTCCAGGAATCATACGGAACCCAGACACTCAAGTCCCAGTGTCGGCTAGACCAGACTGACTAGCCCAGTTAAAACCAGACAGGTGAGTCTAAGGCTCTAGCATTTTCATATTTATTGACGTCTGGTTTTTACGCCTAAAGATGTGGTTCACGAGGTAACTGTTACATTAGGGATGGGATTAGTCGATAGTTTTTATCGAATGAAATACAATTTTATCTCTTACAATATTGGGTGGTTATTTTATTTAACTAAGTTATATATGAAGATATATGAAGACGTGAGTGGATGAAGGTGATATGTCGCATAATTCCAATTTTGAATAAACCGAGGTTATAGTTTTACTTTTAATTTTTGAGATAAATCGCCACGGAACTGACTTCTTTACTAAATTATGATGCAAATTTGTGTAAACAACCTAAAATGGTTAATATGATAGCAATTAAACACATGTCTTATTTAATTAAAAAAAAAAAGTGAACATAGCTCCCTTTTCCATTAACAAAAGTAAACTTTTCTGCACTTTTTGCTGTACATAATACCTTTTTCAACTTTTTATTTTCCAAAAATGTTTTAAATCGACGATCTTAAGATCTTAAGATTGACCTTAAGGTCTGTAATCATTCATACGGACATATGAATGATTACAGACCTTAACCTTCATCAACGCAAAAAAAACGAAAAAACTCAAAAATGCGACATATCATCTTCATCCACTCACGTCTTCATATATATTTACATATTATAGAAAATAAAGCTTCGGTCCCCTAAGTAGGGTCCCAAGCATGATGGCTGTATTACTGTGTTGTATGGCAATGCTAATCTGTTGCCGAGGTAATAGCCTGCTTAATAATCGCTGGTTATGTCGACTAAACGTTTTGACAACGATTGTAATACGAGTATGCTGCTGGCGTAGTTAGGAATGAATTACAATAAAAATGTAAGTACCTACTTAATAATGTTAAGAAGCAAGCAGGCTGAAGTTGATGGTAAATTAAAACTGATTAAAATTTTTGTTAGCACATTAAACATTTTAATCGATATCGAGAGAGTACTTTCATTGGCACGTCACTAGACATATCCTTTTTGAAACCTGACTCTTGAATCTATTAAACATGTAGTAAGTAAGCCGAGGCATCGCTTATTTTTACATTAAACTCTTGTTAATCAGGTGGGTTATTCTGAGAAGACTAATGGAATTAATTTTTAATCTATCTCTACCAACATATAGAGCCGAAGAGTTTGTTTTTTTGGTTGTACGCGCTAATCTCAGGAACTATTGGTTCGAATTGAAAAATTATTTTTTTGTTGTATAGTCCATTTATCGAGGAAGGCTTTAGGCTTTAGGCTTTAGGCTTTAGGCTGTGACCTAAAAGGCTAAAAAAATAAAAATATTATATGTATTATCCTTATTTAGATTATCGCCATCTATCGTTCAGTGGAAGAACTATCAAGACAAACAGCTTTGACTCAACAAGTCGGCTACTCACCGCGAGAGGGCGCGATAATCAAAGGCTTTAGGCCACATAACATTTTGAACGCGGACGAAGTCGCGGACACCAGCTAGTCTATACTAATATTATAAATGTGTAAACTGAAAGTAACTCTTTCGGTCTGGTACTTTTCACGCCTTAGCTGCTATCATGGGATCGTTTTGCGTTACACGCTGTCAGGATTTCAGAAGAAGACATAGAATAACTTTCACCTAGAAAAAAAAAACTGTTCACGAAGAATCATCTACGAGTAAAATAAAACAAAAAACTAACGCCTGGTAATTTCAGGGGTTATATTGCTTTACTAATTAACTAGCTGCTGCCCGCGACTTCGCCCGCGTAACTGTAAATTGTATACCAAAACCTTCCTCCAGAACCACTCTATCTATTGGTGAAAACAACATAAAAATAGGTGCAGTAGTTTTTGAGTTTATCGCGAATAGACAGACAGACGCGGCGGAGGACTTTGTTTTTGTTATACTCGTATGTTATTTTTCAACGCGGACACGGAGTTAGTAAATAAATCAAATTTAAAATCAAAATATTTATCAATTAGGTTTCTCCAAGAAATTAGAAACTCTTATGATCGTCATTATAAATTTAAATTTCCAGGGTTTCGGAAAAAAGCCAAGAATAAATGCGAATTTTAAAAGTATATGAAATTGTTTTAGAATAGCGCACACGGTTTAATTGGTACTCTTAATCCAGCTCAGTTCTATTGAAAGGTGGTTTCGTCGTGAGAAAAAAAGCTTTAAGCACCAATTTACAAAGCTATCGTAAACTTATATCTGTTTAATTACAGTCTGTACGAGTGAGGTCGTAACTTGAACATAATTTTCACACAATTTTTTTTTTTGTTTTAAGCACACTTTATCGGAGTATTAATATTATTTTTATACTACACTTGGCAAACTGCGACCTGGTTAGGACGGATGCATTATTTTTCAGAAAGTTATCATCAATACTACTAATAATAAATCTGTAAGGGTCGGTCATGGAGTAATTTACTTTGTTTTCAGAGATATCGTGTTTATAGGCTCTATACATGATACTGAAAATAAATTGACGATTTTTAGAATTTTTTTCTGTATGTATGTATGTTCCTCCATAACTCTTAAACGAATCAACCGATTTTCATGAAACTTGGTAGATAAACATTTAGACGTACGGGACACAGGATAGGCTATTTTTTTCTTTTTTAACGCGGACGAAGTCGCGGGCGCTAGCTAGTATTGAATAAAACCATAAGTCTTGTTGCAACACACAATATGAAGGATTGTGATTGTATTTTTGCAATAAAAACATTTTTGGATTTTTTTTGGACATTTTTGGATACGTCTAAATGTTTATCTAACACGTTTCATGAAAATCAGTTAATTCGTGTAAGAGTTATGGAGGAACATACAATCCCTACATTTACAGATTTATTATTAGTATTGATTTAATATATTTTGATATTTTTTTTTATATTCAAAAGTAACTTACCTATAAGTATGCTTATATCTCTTTTAGTATTCTGTTAATTATAAAAGTACTTAAAACATTTAATGCTACTTAAAAATACGCTTCTAACGATGTATAATATGCATATATTTGATATATATCTAATAAGAAAATAATAGACAAAAAATAATTTATTTTTTTCGATTAGCTCTCCTGTAAAAAGTGTAATTTTGATTTGTGGCCCTTTAGTTTTTAAGTAGCGATATGTAGATGACGTTAGGCAGAAGGCCTTTTGGCCTACCCGCGCAGCGCAGTCCTCCGCCGCGTCTGTCTGTCTGTCTGTTCGCGATAAACTCAAAAATTACTGCACTGATTTTCAAGCTGTATTCACCAATGGATAGAGTGGTTCTCCAGGAAGGTTTTAGTATATAATTTACCGCGGGCGAAGTCGCGGGCAGAAGCTAGTATATACTAAACAAAACCCGGAAGATTTTTGCCGATCGGGTAAGCCGAAAAGTCGAATATATGTAGAAGGTACTTCGCTTTGTTGTTCAACAAAAATTGCCGTTTGAAATGTGCCGGCCCGACCATAATTATGTATAACAACCCTATAAATAAACCCTATAAAAAAATTACACCCCAAGGGAAAGGGCGCGTATAAAGAGAAATAGCCAATTATAGATTTGAATTTATCTAAGTAAACAAAGTCCAATTTAAAACCTTTTTCAAAATAGATAAATACATTATAAATGAAAGTGAACACTCAGACAGAAAACATAATATAATGAAATTTTCTCTATAGAAAAAAATCACCAAGTGAGCTCTCATTTCCAACGATTTTAGTTTTATTTTCAAAATGACACACACTACAAAGCTAAAAGTGTATCAGTAATTTCACTTCACATATTATCTAAGGCTGTATGTAACAATTTTTCATTTGACATTGTAGTTTACGAATAATTAATATTTAATACTTTTGGCACTTATAACATTATTATTGAGCGAGATGCGCTATCTTCCGTCGCATGTTGTGCGTAGTTCTATGTGTGACATGTGTTGACATGACAGTGACACAAAATATTGTGTCACTGTCATGTCCAAGGGGCCACGCGGGTGAAATTACTAATTTTGTTTGCTTTATACGCACTCTTAAGTTCAAATATAAATCAAATGTAGAATTTTCCTGTCAACGTGCGCTTATCAATTCGAAACAAGTTTCTAAACATTGTCGGTAACATAGAAACACACATCGCAAGAACCGGACCTACAGTACAGGGCCTATTTACACTCTGACCTGGTCGCAGGGCCAACGGGTAATAGCCTAGGTGTGTCTACAATTTACAAGACTAGCTTTCCGGTAACTACGTTTATTTGAAACTAGAGGTCAGTACCGGATTTTGATAGAGCCAATAGACTAAGGGCCTCTTTCACCAACTACAAGTAAAGTGTTGATTAGTTACTTTTAGAAATAATAATTTTATGTTTTATTATGCACTCGGTTTAGTGCATCCTTCAATAGGCGATGTTTTTTTATTATTTTCTTTTTAATGTTTGGTACTTTTACCGTACATCGTAATCCTCAGGGACAGGTGACTTTAAATGACGGTTAGCCTACTTGACAGATGGTGGAAGAGGCCCTAAGCCCTAGGCAGACGTTTGCATTTGGGGGGGGGGGGGGGGGGCTTAGAAGTACTTATAAAAAATAGTTTACGACCTATTCTCAGACCTACCGAATGTACACAAAAATGACATAGTTTCGGAGAAGTTTGGTTACAAACACTGTGACACGAGAATTTTATATATTAAATAGATATAATTGACATCTGTATTGCTATTACACTTTTGCCAGGCGTCAGTTTTTTTTTTTTATAATTCCACGGGAACAGTACTTTTTTCTGAATGAAAGGTACCCTGTGTCACTATGATGTTCTTTTCTGTATCTCTGACAGGGTTTTTTTTTAAAAACTTGGGTTTTAAGTATAAGTAAATAAAAAAACACGCAACAAAACCGCGTTAAAAGAATTAATTATGTCAAGGTGGGAAAAAAAAATTAGGTATATTATTTCCAATATTTTTTTAGATCACTAAACTTTTTTTTGTAACTGTCTTGTAAGGAAACGAAAAAAATAAAAGAATTTTATTTAACAAAAAACCATTCTATTGTATAACTTCATTTTCTTCGATACATTTTCTGTCATTAAAGTTACCCGGCATTACCACCCATTCTCACGATTACGTGACACTTACCGTCACCGTCACCGTCATTATACAGACACAGAGATGTGTATCAGTAAACTAGATTACATTTTAAACTATAATTTTTAGCGATTCACAAACATTTCCCACGCTTTTTAATGTGCCATTTTGAAGTTTGTATCTGAGGGGGAATCTACTTTTCAATATTATATTACTTTTGTCTGTGTATCATGCATGCATTCGACTCATATAATATAGGCGCGATCGTAGCAAATTTTCTTAAGGTGATTCAATTTTAAATCTTTTTGACGCCCGACGCAAAAACGGGATGTTATAAATTTGACGTTTGTGTTTGTGGAATCGTAGCTCCAAAAATATAGCCTATCTGTCATACTCAAAATCGTCAATTTGACATTGACAGCTCAGTTTATCATATAAATGTTTCTCGCTAAAATTGTCAATTTGACATTGACAGCTCACTTTTTCATATAAATGTTTCTCGCTAAAATTGTCAATTTGACATTGACAGCTCACAGTTTTTCATATAATGCCACGGCCAGATTATCGGTCGAAGATTCGTGTCGCAACAAAACTTCTGGTTCGTTTTTACGACGAACTACGTGGCCACATATTGTCGCGATAAAAGCTTCGGACGAACTACATACGAATACATCGAAGAAAAATTAATATTATAATAATATGCATACAGCGTGACAGTATCTAAGTAACTATTTTAAGGTTGTATATCTTCAACAAATGTTACATTTGAAATGAAGTATTGAAGTGTGGCCACTTGCACGATTACGAACATTGTTGCGATAAATCCCTTTGATGTGTAGGGAAAACCGACGGAAGCGCGAACACAGTTCGAGTTTGCCCGAACTATTCGCCGTTCAGCGAAGTTGGTGGCTATACATGTCGCGACAAGGCGAACATGCGCCGAATCCCGATAATGTGGCCGCAGCATTAATGTTTCTCGCTAAAATTGTCAATTTGACATTGACAGCTCATAGTTTTTCATGGAAATGTTTTACGCTCTCGCTAGCGGTTGCGCTAGCAATGTAAACTCATGGTAAAGGTACTGATGTACGTGTGACACATAGTACTGAGAGCCGACGGCCGCTGGGGCCGGAAGGTTCTCGAGTGGAGGCCACGGACCAACAAGCACAGCGTAGGACGTCCACCAACAAGGTGGACTGACACCTGATAAAGAGCTGTGGATCGACGGTGGATCCAGGCTGCTTCAGACCGGTCCTTTTGGAAAATTATAGGGGAGGTTTATGTCCAGCAGTGAAAGTCCTACGACTGAGACTATGATGATGATAAGAGTTGGCTTCGCACTTTTCCGTCTTGGCGTCACACGTGATCATAAGCGACGGAAAATATAAAAATGTTATGTCGGTTTGTGTATGCTTCAAAAACTCGTAAACTAGCAGATCTTAATATACTTTTTTACCAAAACTTCAAAGGAAGCCGGGTTTTTTTTTTATAAAAAAAAACATAATTTTCAAACATTGACCGTTGTTATGGCAACCATGTAACGGTGCTGACTGAGCCACAGCGAAGCGGCTTGAGCTTGCAGCAAATGTTACCAAAATTTGAGTTTCAAAGACCACAACACTTTATATTGAAAAGTAAAAACTCTCCGATGTCCGTGGACGTTGCCTTATTTTTTCCTACAAATGTTTGCATGTCCCGATTCCCAGTACTTAGAACTATGCCAATAGATAATTATCGTGTTACACTCCACTAAATTCACCTTTTGTTCGCATATGCAATGGGAGCGTTTGCATTGTTTTTTTCAATCATTATTTATGTGAGAGAATTTTCTTTTGATTAATGGGGTATCCAATTCATCAGGTAAACGTAGCTTGTAGATGTTAGCTTATTTAGAATGAAACCCTTTTTGACTTGGCTCCATCCAACTTATCGAGGTGCATCCAATAAATAAATATCTTCATACATTCAACACAGCACCATTTAGTTCCACAGAAAGCCAACTAAACCACCATGATATGTTTGTGTAATGTTTGGCAAATGTTTGTGTAAGCATTTTACCTTTGTACCCATCGAAATACTACAATGGAATTTGCGTCACAAATGCCAAAGCGGCACATAAAAAGAACGCCTTTGACAGAATCATGGCGGACTCTTGCGTTCACGCGCCAATGGTAAAAAGTAGTAACGATCAACTTCTACTATTTCATTTCAAACTCTAATGGGTTGACGTAAAGTCACATTTTCTTTAAATTACGTACTTATTATTATGTTTGTTTTGTTTTAAATGACAGTTAATGCTCTACGCATATATATGTCACTTTTAAATGTTCCATAAAATTCGTAGTGTTCAACTGTCTGGTATCCATTTGCTTAGAGTAGTAATACTAAACCAACTTGCCTTCATTTCTCTTTTCTTTACTTATTTTTTCTTTCTTTCCTTAGGGGACCGTTTCGCCAATTATCCTGTTACGGGTAACTTAACTTGACTTCGCTTTAAGTTATTTTTAAAGTTGCAGCTTGCTACTCTTTGCCGCCGGCAAGGTGTTTGCGTAGTCTATTATTTATATTGAATTATCTACTTACTTATTGAACTGTTATTTTACTTACATTGTTACTTATGTTATGCGTTTGTTTGTTTTTTACGATTTCGCGCAATCATTATAAAATTTTACATACATTTTGAAGCATTGGCCGGGTCACGAGTTACGTCGAAAATGTTCAAACCGAAATTTGAACTTGACTGCTTTGTAGGCAGCGCAATATTGGGTCTATGTATTGCAATATTTCGGACATATAATGAGGATGCAAAGAAAAATATCTTCAATTAGTGTTGCAAAGAAAAATACATCGCAAATATAGCAGAGGCAGGAGAGACATTCTCGTTGAAAGATTTTGCTCATAGCAAAATAGCACTCGTTCTCTGTTTCGTGCTCCAAGGTAAAGTTAGCCATGATGGTCGCCAACCTTCGTAGAATATACTAAAGTATATCATCAATCAATACTAATAATAAATTTGTAAGGGTTGGTCATGGAGTAAGTCACTTTGTTTTCAGAGATATCGTGTTTATAGGCTCTATACGTGATACTGAAACTAAATTGACCATTTTTAGATTTTTTTTCTGTATGTATGTATGTATGTTCCGGCATAACTCTTAAACGAATTAACGGATTCTTATGAAACTTGGTAGATAAACAATTAGACGTACAGAACACAGGATAGGCTACTTTTTTCTTTTTCAGCTTTTTTTTAGTCGCGGGCACCAGCTAGTATATATAATATGCTGTTCAAAATTGTTCAAGAATCTCTATACTAACAAGACAGCTGTTAATAATGGCGTCAACTTTTACTTTTCAAAAGCAATTGAGAGAATTTTAAAAGAATGTTGCCCTTTAAAGATCTAGTTTTATAGTTACGGGCATACCAGACGATACATTATTTCTTGAATGCGTTCTCAGACTCATAGTTTACCGAGAAATAGGCAACAGGGCTCGTTTATTGCATGCTTGTTTAAATTGAAGACGTGAGTGGATGAAGGTGATATGTCGCATAATTCCAATTTTGAATAAATCGAGGTTAAAGTTTTACTTTTAATTTTTGAGATAATTCGCCACGGAACTGATTTTTGTACTAAATTATGATGCAAAGTTGTGTAAACAACCTAAAATATTAATGGCGTGATAGCAAGTAAACACTTCTATTATTAAATTAAAAAAAGAAGTGAACATTAGCTACCTCTTCCATTAACAAAAGTAAACTTTTCTGCACTTTTTGCTTTTTAAAATTATCTGTACAATAACACCTTTTTCAACTTTTTACTGTCCAAAAATATCTTAAATCGACTATCTTAAGGTCTGTAATCATTTATATGGACATATTACCTTCATCAACGCAAAAAAAAACGAAAAACCTAAAAATGCGACTAAAAATGCGACACCTTCATCCACTCATGTCTTCAATTATAACCATACTCGAATCTTTTTTAAGGTTGTGTGACAGACAGGCTGACGGTCCAATTGATTGTATGTGACTACACATGAAAGGTAAAAGGTGCTGAAAGTGTGCTGCCGATCATAGTAGGAAATAATAGTTTTGAAGTTACAAATAATGTAAAAGCAAAAGCATAAATCGACGTAAAATTAATTGCTCCATCTAATTATGAATTTGCCAAAAATGATGACATTCGCAAAAAAGAAAACTGGACCATTGCAACGTACAATTTTATTTCCTTGTCTAGCTTGCGCGAAAAAACTGTCCAGAGCTGGAAAAAATTGCTCCAATATTGTCATTTAAAAACAATCAATGATTCATTAATTAAATGAAATTAAACGACCCAAGGTATGGACGGATATTACCCCTTATAAGGTTAGCAACACTGGCAGATGCTAATGCAAATCGAGTATCATTTTGTAATCACAGAACAACGAAATAGGCAGTCGAGTATCATTCTGTGAACACAGAACAACGAAATAGTCTATAATGGCCTCGCTGAACGGATGCTATTTGCCGGCGAAAAAGGAAAAAAATTAACGCGAAGTTAAAAATGGAACGCGTTCCCGCCTCTCGCTTGTTACCTTTTTTACCATTTTTTTTACCAACCATTACGTTAATGTGCGGTCAACAAAAAGATTACACATTGTAGTTTTGGTAATTGCATTTTTAATAATAGTTTAATTGTCAAGTAATAGACTTTTCTTTTAATAGAAACCTTTGTATATCAAAAGCTGGGATTACTTTGAAATAAAAAATATTTTAATCTATACTTTATACTTACTTATTACAAACTAGTTGGTGCCCGCGACTTCGCCCGCGTTAAAGTAAGGGATGTGTAGCGCCTGACTAAATGTGTAAAGCAATATAACGCCTGACATCTTTGCTTTTATAAGATTTTCAGGGGTTGTATCTTTATCTTTAGTAGATAGCTGATACACGGTTTCATGTCAGGGATAAAACAGGAAAGAAAGGAGGCTTAGGGTACCTTACAGGCGTTATACTGCTTATCTAATATCTATACCAATATATAAAGCTGAAGAGTTTGTTTGTTTGGTTCTACGCGTTAATCTCGGAAATTACAGCTGGTTCGAATTGAATTTTTTTTTTGTGTTGGATAGTCCATTTATCGACGAAGGCTTTAGGCTATTTAGTGTGACCTAAAAGGCTAAAAAATAAAAATATTATATGTATTATCCTTATTTAGATTAACGCCATCTATCGTTCAGTGGCAGAACTATTAAGGCAAACAGCATTGACTCAACAAGGCTACTCACCGCGAGAGGGCACTATAATCAAAGGCTATATAAAATTTTGATCGCGGATGAATTAGCATGCAACAGCTAG
Source organism: Synanthedon formicaeformis (assembly GCA_945859745.1). Classification (NCBI taxonomy): domain Eukaryota; kingdom Metazoa; phylum Arthropoda; class Insecta; order Lepidoptera; family Sesiidae; genus Synanthedon; species Synanthedon formicaeformis. The sequence goes on from OX243980.1 coordinate 3,940,252, forward strand.
TATGTGGCGGGGGCATACTGCGTTTCGCAATCATTACAGAAGACCACAGTGAAATAACAGCATGTGTGCTGTTGTGTATTGGCGAGTGAGTAAGGGATGCCATAGCCCATTTCCCTATCCCTTCCTCATCCCTTACCCTTAACCCTACTGTAGGGGACTACTGAGCTACTACTGAGTGCTACAAGTGACCTAAGGCGACGAATGCTATCTTCCATCAAGTGACATTTAATATTTTCGTTAATCATAAAGTTATTTAAAAATTAAACAAAGTAGGTACTTCCCACATAATACCCGCAATCATTTATGCTCCAGTGACCATAATTCATGTTGTTTACGGAACAAGTTCCCGACAGGAGGTGCGACCTATTTACTTGTGGCGTGTACTAACCACTTGATGTTCCGCGCTTGTCAGTTATGGCAGTTTCGATTGATGTAGAGTAACCATGGATTCGTATTTAACATTGGAAAAGTAATTTGAAACATTTATTTTGATTTTTTTAAAGTGAAAACTTCTTAAGCGTTAGGAACTTTTAGAATAGGGAAAAAACAGTGAACTCACGCCGTCACGCTCTGTGAGCGACACCCTCAGTGACGTTTAATTGCATGAAATAAGCCCGAATTATTACGTTCTTCTTCATTAACAGCTTGGTTGGCGTTGTGTTTGGGTGACTGGTTCGTAGAATCGAGGAAGTACGGTTCGAATCCCAACATCGTTCTATAGCAAATTTATTTTTTTGCTTCTTCTTCAATTATAGTTTGTTAAGATATTAAAAGAAGGCGTAGTTTTCACTTCTTACGTGCTATCCTAGTCCAGTTTTGTTTTGTAAAATATCAGCGTTTAATTTAGTTAAAATGATACTGAATGAGAAACCTAAGGAAATAATATTTTCTTTACACCCATTTTTCAAAAGCATCCAAAGTTTGTTTTTTAATCTCAGACAAAAATGACATTACATGTGACATGCATTACATACATTACATGGTATCATTATTTGCAAACTTGACATTTGCATGTGTCATTTTTGTCTGAGATTAAAAAACAGACTTTACAATAATCTATACTATACTAATATTTATACAGCTGAAGAGTTTGTTTATTTGGTTGAACGGGCTAATCTGAGGAAGTACTGGTACGAATTGAAAAATTCTTTCTGTGTTGGACAGTCCATTTATCGAAGAAAGCTTTAGGCTATATAACATTTTGAATGCGGATGAAGTCGCGGGCAACAGCTAGTAAAATAATAAATGGAATTGACCATTTTCTTCAACATAGCAAGATAACAACTTGTCCCTTTTGTTTACAGTATCCATTATAACCGATTAATTTATAAACAAAAAAGTCCTAAAAAAATTCTCACGCATGTACACCGCGTATGTCTCACCGGACCATATTAGTGCATGCAAGCGTGAACACACTACCTTCTCTACGTCCTTATATGTAATTCTCGTAACGGAACCCTTTCACAATACTTTGCCAATAATTATAATTCTTTGTTTAACGACTGTTACAATTAATTTTATTGATGTCTTGTATATACTATTATGTAGGTATGCTATATATAAATTGAGCTTTATCTTAACCGAATAAATCATATTCTTGGTTGCACTTTAGATTTATGTGTGTGTTTTTTACTTTATTCGGAGCTTCACTTCACTTCACAAAAAAAAGCTTTGATCCTTTAGCTTTTGAGTGGTTTAATTAAATTTTTGATGTAGCTACAGCCTGAAACTGTATCCCCCGATTTTGTTATCATAATTTTCCTAAATTACCTTTCACTACAGAAGCAAATTTTAAGACGTAATCACGTCAAAACAGGAGAAACCCCTCATCAAGGAACGAACGTTACTTTCCCTTTCAAGTCAGCCTGCACGAGCAATTTAATTAGGTAAGTAGCTATAAATAAATTGTGCTCATAGTTTTACCCACGAACAGATTTAACAGAGCTATATAGTCCAGTATCCCTCACCTGGATTTTTTTCTATTTACTAACAGGCTGAAACTCCGTGAGTAGCTTCGGTTTGCCGAGACGTCCACCTTTTTCTTCTGCGAAAATTCTCGATAAAGGTAGCTAAAGGAGTTAGCAGCCGTAAACAACTTCCAAGCATAGGACTGGAAAACGTACTCGTACCACTCAATTTGTAGGACTATGCGGCCATTTTATTATACAAATGTTTATAAACTGCAGACAAAAAATCAGCTGGTTTGTAATAATTTTTATGACCTTATTATTTTGATATATTGGGAGTGGTTTTTTGGGAGGGGTGGCATTACTAATCAATACTTATTATTATAAATCTGTAAGGGTTGGTCATGGATTAAGTTACTTTGTTTTCAGAGATATCGTGTTTATAGGCTCTATACATGATACTGAAACTAAATTGACCATTTTTAGAATTTTTTTCTGTATGTATGTATGTATGTATGTATGTATGTATGTATGTATGTATGTATGTATGTATGTATGTATGTATGTATGTATGTATGTATGTATGTATGTATGTATGTATGTATGTATGTATGTATGTATGTATGTATGTATGTATGTATGTATGTATGTATGTATGTATGTATGTATGTATGTATGTACATGTATGTATGTATGTATGAATGTTCCTCCATAACTCTTAAACGAATTAACTGATTTTCATGAAACTTGGTAAATAAGCATTTAGACGTACTGGACACAGGATAGGCTACTTTTTCTTTTTCAACGCGGACGAAGTCGCAGGCGCCAGCTAGTAAATAATAAATTTGTATAATAAAATGGCCGCGTAGTCCTACAAATTGAGTGGTACGTTTTCCCAGTCCTACGCTTGGAAGTTGTTTACGGTTGCTAACTCCTTTAGCTACGTCTATCGAGAATTTTCGCAGAGGTAAAAGTTGTTCAGCCTGTTAGTAATCAGAAAAAAATTCAGGTGAGGGATACTGGACTAGTATATCCTAGCTCACTCATTCGCAGCGAGTATATATTTAGACTGACAATTACATAATTAGAAATTTACTGAGAAACTTTTCCTTTGTCGGAAAATTCTAGCAATTTTAGGGTAGTGTAAGGGATGGAAGAGAGATGATAGATTTTTAATTTAAGATAAGTTAATTTTGTCACTCGCTGATAATGTAGCTTTCTATAGGTGAAAGAACTTTCAAAATCAGTCCAGTACTTTTTGAGTTTATTCATTACAAACATACAAAAATATAAATGCTCTCTCTTTATAATATTATATTAGTATAATAGTATATATATATATATATATATATATATATATATATATATATATATATATATATATATATATATATATATCATATATATATCCATTATATATATATCTAACATATATATCTATATGTTAGATATATATATAATGGATTTGGATTTTTGGCACACAAATGGCACCTGGATATTTTTTATCCTGGAAAAATGTTATGTCTCCGAGGAAGCGTCTTAAAAAAAAAAAATGGGTACCAACGTCGTCACAGCGATAAAAATGTCAGGTATTTTCTCTGGTATTTTTCATTTTTCATCGCGAACGCAGATGTGCCATAAATATTCCTTTATAATAAACCATTTGGTTTATTATACTTAAAGGAATATTTATGGCCATAGGGATCATTAGTTTCAGTAAAAGTTATTGAGCGTATTTTCATGAAATTGCTTCAACGAAAATACTCGTAGCACGACGCGGTTTTACCTCAAGGCGAGGATTTCGTATAAAAGCGTTATTTTCATCACCTAATTAATAAAATTAAAACTAGGATAAAATACAGCGCATGAATTAAAAATTAAAAAAAAAAGTTATTATGTTAAAAATATTATATTAAGTTATTATATTAAAAGTTACTACATTTAAAAAAAGTTTAAATCGGAAAAAAACAAAAAACCTATTTAAAAAAAAGTAAATTACCCAAAAAAATACTTTCTTGTCACACTAAGCGCCTCTTTCACAAACGTCAAGTAGGCCAAACTGTCATTTAAAGTCACCGGTAACCGGGGATAATGGAGCTGATATACTTTTGTTTGTACGGTAAACGTCCCAAACATTAAATAGAAAATAATAAAAAAAAATCGCCTATCGAATGATGCAGTAAACCGAGTGAATAATTCAATAAAACAGAAAATGATTTCTAAAAGTAACTAATCAAAACTTTACTTGTAGTTGGTGAAAGAGGCCCTAATACAAATATACTACATTTGTTTTTAAGCTTATTAATTAACTTATGTTCTCTTATTACTTTTTTTTTTCATATTTTACACAATATTTAAGAAAAACCTTCCAACTTCAAATCTGTTCGTTTAACTAAGAGAAGCTACAAAATTTTTATTATATAAGTTTCATTTCATTCATTAGATTGCGTTCATTTTGGTAAAAATCGTGTTCTTTGTCTTAATTTATGAATTGTACTTTTTAAACAAAGTAATTTTTTAAACAAAAAAAAAAACAAGCTCTTAACAAAGATACATTCAATTAGATTACATCCTACACTGAGCGAACGACCTCCGACCACCAAAAAAGGCTCGGCACAACACCCAGTTAGCCAAAGATATGTATGAACTCTATTGTCAGCGGATAAGGTTTATATTTGATTGCGATCCTGTTTGAAAAATGCATTGGGAAAGAACCCACGTGAAGCCTCAACGCCTACACAGCTGATGTAGTAGCCTTTTATTCTAATTTCTTACGTGGCTTTGTAATGTCAAAGAATTGTGTATTTTTTATGAAAAAGTTCGACGGACAGCATGACGGTCTACTTTGTAAATGGTCAACGTCGTCTAAGTATAAGGGACGTTCTTCTTTTTTACCGACAATTCTACTGGTAAATTTTAAGATTTGTTAAAAAATTAAATATATCTTTTCTTTAATAAAATATATCTTAAATTATTGCTTCATTATCGTAGATTTCAAAAACATATAGTGCAGCGAAGTATTAGCTCTTATTTTTTATTAATTTAAAGTTTTTCGAAGCTATAACAAAAAATAGACACCTCAGTCACAAAAATAGTTTAATTTATTACTTGTCATGCAAAGTCAGATCTTAAGCTTTTTATTACTTTTCTTAACTAGAATACAAACATTCATTTTTATCTAGCTCGGATATGACGGAATTCTCATTATAAGCAATTAAAAAATATTATTCAATACGACTCTGTCACATTTTTGCTTGTTAAGATAACAAACTTTTGAATATTATGCAAGTCTTCAAATAAAATAACGTGGAAATCTGGTTAATATGGTGAATACGAAATTTTAATAAATATTTCAAATAAATTGGATCATACACTACTTTTGGTATGACTGTTTGGTTAACAGCTAGGGTTACTAGCCACTAGACCAAACGTGTCGTCGAATATACCTATCTATAATGTATTCTTTTTTCATTGATCAAAAAGGTAAACAAACAATTCACGATATAGAACTAAATAAACAATACGAACAAATTCTAAATGAGTTAATCACCGAGTCAACTCTCTTTGATAATGCCTAATGTACAAATTCCATCTTTAAAACAGTCCAGTGACCATGGCGACGCTATATTTGTTTACGTTTTTGATCAATAGAAAAAGAATAGATCATATATACCTATAGTTTTATATCTACCGCCAACAATTTAGCACACGTACGAATCTATTTGATGATCGGTTAGAAAAAAACAACAAGTTGGTACAAAACGGTATCTTTTTTATAGTCAGGTGATAGATTAACTGTTAAATAGAAGGTTTTTTTTAATATATTTCTCATCAATCAATACTAATAATAAATCTGTAAGTGTTGGTCATGGAGTAGGTTACTTTGTTTTCAGAGATATCGTGTTTATAGGCTCTATACATGATACTGAAACTAAATTGACCATTTTTAGAATTTTTTTCTGTATGTATGTATGTAAGTATGTATGTTCCTTCATAACTCTCAAACGAATTAACTGAATTTCATGAAACTTGGTAGGTTAACATTTAGACGTACGGGACACAGGATAGGCTACTTTTTCTTTTTCAACGCGGACAAAGTCGCGGGCGCCAGCTAGTAATAAATATATTTTTTTAAATGGTGGCTCGCATACGTTTGGGCCAACACAGAAGACAACCGAGAAATAACAGCATGTGTGCTTATGTTTTTTTGAGTGTGTAAGGGATGCTAGAGTGCCATTTCTTAATCCTACTAATATTAGGTCGACTATGCACTGCACCTGTGACGGCATGTGGCGACGGTAGCCGCCTACCATCAACCCACACTAGTTAACCATTTGATAGTCTCTGATTCACATAACGGTCATTATTTTGAGTTCATTGACGCAATTTTTACACCTACTCACAAATTATTACTAAATGACATTTAGAAAAAAATATATTAGGAATTTAATATTAGGATTACTCAGTGGGTTTTGGCATAGCGGATAACACTTATATTTACAAGCTTTTTATTAACTTGCAATATATGTATATATTGTATATATGTATGTATGTATGTATGTATGTATGTTTGTCCGGATGGAATCTTGCAACTGAATTTTAAATCAGTTATCTGTAACCGATTGAGCTGAAATTTGTATGGTATACACGTTTATCTTGGATGACAATGCATGCTTGGCTATGTGACGTCATTCTAATTCCAATATGGCGGATCATCCAAGATGGCGGACTAGTTATTCTTTTCTGCACTACCACAGTATGGGTATCAAATGAAAGGGCTTGCTGAGGAGAACACGAAAAACTAATACAGCTAAACTTTTTTAGTCCTCAATCATAAATAAAAAATAAATTAATGGTAAAAAATATTGTATTGTATATTTGTATTGATATTGTATTTGCTATGTATATACATAGCAAAAGTCCGGCTACATAGGCTAATTTAAATGTAATTATTGTAAATACTAACAGTGAATATATACAGTGAATACAGGTGAATACAGGTATTGTATGTATGTATGTATGTTCCTCTATAACTCTTAAACGAATTAACTAATTTTCATGAAACTTGGTAGATAAACATATAGACGTACAGGACACAGGATAGGCTACTTTTTCTTTTTCAACGCGGACGAAGTCGCGTGCAACAGCTAATTATATATCAAAATTCAATGTTCAGGAAAAAGTCCTTTGTTACGCTATGTATGGCGTGCCATAGCCCTTAGTGAATACTTAAAATAAAATAATACTTATAAAGAAATAGGAATTTTACACAAAGAAAATAAAAATGAAGGAACGAAATGGTAATACTTATCGCGGGCGTAATATTTTCTCTTTACTCGGCCAGTGGGTCTCTTAAATTAAGACTGTGAAATTTATACAATTGCCGACCATTTGCAGATATATCGTTTAGTTAGGCGGAACAAAATTACTTCGGATTTTATTCGTAAAACGTATGTACATGACTCATAGCTACTAATGTTAATAAAAATAAAACAGTACCTCTCTCTACCATGAGTTTACAATGACCGCACTCGCTAGCCAGAGCGTAAAAAAATTATATGAAAACTGTCAACTGTCAATGTCAAATTATTATATATAAAATTATTATACGGTCTGTTTTTTAATCTCAGAGACAAAAATGACACATGCAAATGTCAACTTTGCATATAATGATACCATGAAATGACATCAAATGTATGTAATGCATATCAAATGTAATGTCATTTTTGTCTGAGATTTAAAAACAAACTATAGTATATATAGATTTAGTTTACATTCTAGATTACCTTTAGCTAAAGCCGTGTGCACTAGAGCAAAACACAAAATGAACTTGTGAAGTCCCATTTTTCACTCACTGGTTCACTAAAAAATCTGAAACAAACAAACACATTCTTTAAACGATATTCATATAAAATCTTAATTGTATAATTTTATTATAATACTAGATGGCGCTCGCGACTTCGTCCGCGTTGAAAAAGAAAAATGTAGCCTATCCTGTGTCCTGTACGTCTAATAGTTTATCTACCAAGTTTCATGAAGGTCAGTTAATTCGTTTAAGAGTTATGGAGGAAAATACATCGTCGGCCTAACTCGATAAAAATTCAAAATTAAAAAAATAATTTCAAAATAATTTATTATTTGCTACCTATAACCTGCTGTCACGTTTTGTACAGTTTTCAGGAGGAAGAAAATGACAAAATGTTCTACGCCGCATCAGGCATGTGAAATGAGCAACATTATCAGTACAAAACTTAGGATTATCAGATTCGATCTCTTGTTGTAAACCCTCACATAGGTCAATGAGCTACGTCGAGCTTTCTTACTCATAGTTAGAGAAGAAGTTTTACTAATCTTGACACTACTTGACACTGAAGCTATGATTTTTAAAAGAAGAACTATCTATAACTTATTCATTTAAGCGAGCTTATAGGGAGATAAAGCGTTGGGCTGTGATTGGTGGAGATAACAGACAATGTGAGTGTACACAGTACATGTATTTTTTAGTCTGTTCGTAGAAATCTCACTTTTCAGATGGTCTCACTGTTATTATACTGCGTTTTTTAATTTTAACTCGTATTATTGTTATTTTAAGGTTTGAATTTCGTTTAACTAACGTATATTTTTCATTTTATGATTATATCAGGAACCAAAATGTCTGTTAGCTTAATTATTAAATAATTCACAATTTAATAGCTAGAATATTTTATACAAAATAAAAAGTGTACGGTTGTGGGGTAAGTACGTAGGTATTACTATAATATTTTATTATAGTTTACAAAGCTAAAAGTAGCGTAGAATGAACGTTCACCTATTATTGTATACCTACTCCCACTCAAGATTTTCTGTCCTTGTCGTTTGTGTCGAATTGAGTGAAAGAGAAAGCGCTATATTAGCTCGTTTAAATGAATAAAATTTAGCTAGATAGCTGTGCGAGTGAGACGTAAAGAATTGAATTAAAAATTGTATATTGTAATTGTACCCACTAAGCACTTATCGACGTAGAACGTAACCATCACGGTTCGATAGCGTTCCGGTACACCGCCAATCAACGTATAAATACGGTAAATTGGACCACTTTAAGCGCTAATAAACTATGAAACTAAACACTTAAGCTTATACGTTTAAGTTCAGTGTTTTAAAAGAAATACATAGTTGAAAAATAATTTTAAATTTAACTTTACTTAAGAGTGGGTATAAAGCAAACAAAATTTGTAATTTCACCCGCGTGGCCCCTTGGACATGACAGTGACACAAAATACGTACAACTACGCACGACATGCGACGGAAGATAGCGCATCTCGCTCAATAAAAACGTTATAAGTGCCAAAAGTATTAAATATTAATTTATTCGTAAACCACAATGTCAAATGAAAAATTGTTACATACAGCCTTAGATAATATGTGAAGTGAAATTACTGATACACTTTTAGCTTTGTAATGTGTGTCATTTTGAAAATAAAACTAAAATCGATGGAAATGAGAGTTGACTTGGTGATTTTTTTCTATCGAGAAAATTTCATTATATTATGTTTTCTGTTACAGACGTCACTTTCATTTATAATGTATTTATCTATTTAAAAAAATTAATTAAATTAGACTTTGTTTACTTAGATAAAACTCAAATGTAGGATTGGCTATTTCTCTTTATACCCGCTGTTAAGTACATAAATCACTATTAAAAAATGGTTTTTTTTTAGATAAAAACTACACATTAATTTAGATTAATATTTTAGATGAAGAAAGATATTGTGATTTGTAAATGTTACCAGAGTAAAAAAATAGCTTTTAGAATATTTTTCTGTTCATTTAGGGCCTCTTTCACAAACTACATGTAAAGTGTTGATTAGTTACTTTTAGAAATCATTTTCTGTTATATTGAATTATGCACTCAGTTTACTGAATCATTCGATAGCCGAATTTTTATTATTATTTTCTATTAAATGTTTGGGACGTTTACCGTACAATCAAAGGTATATCAGCTCCATTATCCCCGGTTACCTGTGACTTTAAATGACAGTTTGGCCTACTTGACGTTTGTGAAAGAGCCGGTTAGTATCTGTTTCATATTGTTCATACATACAAAAAAGTAATTGACAACACACGTTATACTATAAACTCGCTTCGGTCAATGAAGATGTTCTTTCTTTCTTTCATTGTGACAATAACCTATAAGTTAGGTAACACAAGAATACTTGAAAAAAAAAAAAAATATCATATTTCTATTTTTGAAAACATAAAATTGCATCTGTTTTAGTACGAGTGTTCTCCACTTTATTTTATTTTTAAATTGTTCATCTGAAGCACCGTTTAAAATAAAAAAAATACACATTCAACTTAATATGCATAATAAACCAATATTACATTTATTACTAAAACGGTTTATTGCATTTTTATTGATAGAGCTAGGACACAAAGTTATTAACGCCGCTAACTGTTAATATTAATGGGTTGATTGGTATTTTTTGAATGTTGGACGCAGTGGAATATAAAATTAAATAAATATTCGTATAAAATAAATTATATATGTGGAATTATACATATATAATATAACAGTTAAATAAGAGCTTGTGACAACATATTCATAATTAGGAAAAGTAATTTCAAACAATGTATTTGGAAGCCTCTATGTGGCAGACAATTTTCTTTAATATGTTCACACATACTCGTATTTCAAAAATTAATATCAACAGATATTGATTCTTAATGCATCTGGACGCCATTTTGATGACGTAATCTCTTGACATACTCAGTTATATTTGCTGTACAATATAGATACATATAGATGCAGATGACGTCATGTGCATGTTAATGAGACAAGGTTCCTGCTTTATTAGCTATTTCCAGGGAATATACAACGTGCATGGTACTTTTAAAACTGCTAATAAGTTTGTATTAGGGCCTCTTTTACTAAGTACAAGTAAAGTGTTGATTAGTTACTTTTAGAAATAACTTTATGTTTTATTAAATTATGCGCTTGGTTTACTGCATCCTTCGATAGGCGATTTTTTTTGTTATTTTATTTTTAATGTTTGGGACTTTTTCAGATATATCAGCTCCATTATCCCCGGTTACCGGTGACTTTAAATGACAGCCTATTTGACAGATGGTGAAAGAGGCCCTTACAGTTTTAGATGCAAAGTAGGTACTTGACAAAACTGAATTCTACCAAATTATTTACAATTAAAGGCCAAATATTATATAGCTCTTGAAATAATTAAGAATAAAAAAAAATTAGGTATGCAGGTATGTATTTTGTTTCATTATTATTATTCATCTTTCAATATTTCGTCTGTCTGTTTCTTTGCTAACTTCTTCAAACCACCCAATTGATTTTAATATCGTTTTAGCTAATGGAAAGCGAAAAAACGAGGAAGGTTTGTGAATTTAATTGTCTAGTCAATGATAAAAGAGTTTAATGCAAATCTTTGTCATCTAGAATGATTATAATAAGTGTTTTAATTATAACTGAAGTTTGTTATTTTTCATCGCTTTCTTATTGAATCATATTATTTTGCTTTATTATTAAAATCACCTGTTAACGTTATTAACGTCAACGACAAGTTGACGTTTTCTTAAATTAACGTCATAGTCCAACTCTATAGATTTCATAATATCTACATAACCATTTTATTGCTATTTCTTTATTGCAACTCAATAACTTGCAAAAAGCCTCATTTGTATGACACTCAGCATCGTTTTATTTTATGCAATTAAATATTAACTAATTTATTGCGATAATTAATTTTCATATAACATTAACAATTATTGTTCAGGTGTTTCACGTTATAATAAATATTTTTGGATATCAATTTGTTATTTTACTAAGTAAGTAGCTGGTGCCCGCGACTTCGTCCGTGTTGAAAATTAAAAAAATAATAATTATAATCTTAAAATTGATTATGTCTGGATTATAATCATAGATTTGTGAATATTATAGGTGGCTTGGCCCATATTTATCAATGATATCTACTTAGGGTCTCTTTCACCATCTGTCAAGAAGGCTAACCGTCATTAAAAGTCCCAAACATTAAAAACAAAATACTTAATAAAAAAAATCGCCTATCGAAGGATTCACTAAGCCGAGTGCATAATTTAATAATCATCAATCAATCAATCAATCAATACTAATAATAAATCTGTAAGGGTCGGTCATAGAGTAAGTTACTTTGTTTTCAGAGATATCGTGTTTATAGGCTCTATACATGATACTGAAACTAAATTGACCATTTTTAGAATTTTTTTCTGTATGTAAGTATGTTCCTCCATAACTCTTAAACGAATCAACTGATTTTCATGAAACTTGGTAGATAAACATTTAGACGTACAGGACATAGGATAGGCTACTCTTTTCTTTTTCAACGCGGACGAAGTCGCGGGCGCCAGCTAGTAAAACATAAAATTATTTCTAAAAGTAACTTATCAACACTTTACTTGTAGTTGGTGAAAGAGGCCCTTAGTAATAATTAAATTTTCTTTCAGGGCTAAATTTTTATCGTATGATGAGACTTTGGTTATTAGGTGAAGATATCCACAACACATACTTATGTAAGTATAATAATTGAAGACAGTGTGTCGTCAGACTCTCTGCCAATCTTTATGATAAAAATCAAATACTTATTCAAACAAGATCTCTCATCATCAATACTAATAATAAATCTGTAAGGGTTGGTCATGGAGTAAGTTACTTTGTTTTCAGAGATATCGTGTTTATAGGCTCTATACATGATACTGAAACTAAATTGACCATTTTTACAATTTTTTTCTGTATGTATGTATATTCCTCCATAACTCTTAAACGAATTAACTGATTTTCGTGTAACTTAGTAGATAAATATATAGACGTATAGGACACAGGATAGGCTACTTTTTTCTTTTTCAACGCGGACGAAGTCGCGAGCACCAGCTAGTTACCTATATAATTAAAAAAAAAACATTAACTCACCACAAAAATCAATTTTTATCCCTTTTTGTCACACAACACAAAAGTTTTTTCGTCTCTGTCTCAAAAAAGACAGCTGATCAAACAAAATGGCGGTCCAATGTTGTCACGAATCCTTTTCTTAAAGGATGTTGCAATGTTTGTTTGGTAAAATTAGTATAAAATTTAGTATTGAAAAGATGCGTTTGCGCATGTATGCGTATGTTGCGGTGCGAGCATATGTAGCAACTGGCTCTGACTAAGCCCGAAGCCGACTTCACTATACATCGCGAGTTGACTCGTTGACTTGCCTTGTTGAATGCCCGATGATTGTAAGGTCTTGTTTACATTTGTGATTTTTTAATTAATTAATAACCCGCTATGTTAGATTTTAAGATATGGACAAGAAAAGCAAAAGATAGACTGTTATGGAGAATACTTGGGGAGGCCTATGCTGGAAAGCAAAACAATCAAGAAACCGGTGTCTAATATGAAGTTTTTTTTTTTTTTTTTCTAAATTTTCATTAAAAAAAAAAGAAATACATTCACAATACTTGTAGAATAAAATGAAATGTAATTTATAAGGATTGTAAATAAAGGCTATTATTATATTATTATTATTATTATTATTATTATTATTATTATGTTAGATTTTCGGTTGTGAATTGGGCTGATTCAAGGAAACTTCGGATTTGGTTATCTTCTAGCACTTTATTTGTTTGACTAGCTGGCACCCGCGACTTCGTCCGCGTTGAAAAAGAAAAAGTAGCCTATCCTGTGTTCCGTACGTCTAAATGTTTATCTACCAAGTTTCATGAAAGTCAGTTAATTCGTTTAAGAGTTATGGAGGAACACGCATATACAATACCTACACACAGATTTATTATTAGTACTAGCTGGCACCCGCGACTTCGTCCGCGTTGAAAAAGAAAAAGTAGCCTATCCTGTGTCCTATACGTCTAAATGTTTATCTACTAAGTCTCATGAAAATCAGTTAATTCCTTTAAGAGTTATGGACGAACATACAATACATACTTACATACATACATTCATACAGAAAAAAATTCTAAAAATGGTCAATTTAGTTTCAGTATCATGTATAGAGCCTATAAACACGATATCTCTGAAAACAAAGTAAATTACTCCATGACCAACCCTTACAGATTTATTATTAGTATTGATTGATGTCATAATATATTATATGGAAGCATTTTTGAAAGTAAAAACTCCATGCGAAGCCGGAGCCGGGTCGTTAGTGTTACATACACGTCAAATTATAATCAGTGACAAAACATTAAGGTCCTTGTCAAAACGTGAATTAATGATAATACTATAAATAAACCTACAAGCGTAATTTTATTAAGGTTCTCATATTTCGTAAGCACTCTCTAACCACGCCTTTACATTGCGAAGTGAGAGCCTTTGAAGGCTGTTAACTGTGTGGTAGGTAAAGGGCTTAACTCCACTCCTTTTTCAATCCAAAGTGAACATTACTGCTAAGAAAATAAGACAGATTTTTAAACAAAACATTTGTCTTTCGTATGAATGAACAACTCTACAATAGAATTTAGACTTAAGGTTTATGAAGTTAATGTACTATTTCAGATGAACACAAATCGGTCTTTGACAATAATAATTATTTGGTTTGACACTGGTCTAGACCTAGATTTAAAACACTTGGCAAATGTCTGGTTAAAATCAGGCCTTTTGCTTATAAGTAGGCCTAATTCAAATTATAGAATAGGCTAATACATAGCTAATAGCTTGTTTTTTTTTTTATTAATTTTTTTATTTTTATACCCTCAACGCCCGACGTAAAACGGGGTGTGTTCTGTGTATGTGTGTTTCTCTCTCTCTCTTTCTCTCTTGCTCTCTCTCTCTATTGCTCTCTCTCTCTGTGTGTGTATGTGTGTTTGTGTGTGTCTGTATGTGTGTGTGTGGCTATCTCTATCTCTCTCTCTCTCTCTCTCTGTGTGTGCATGTGCCTCTCTTGCTCTCTCTCTCTCTCTATTGCTCTCTCTCTCTCTCTGTGTGTGTGTGTGTGCCTGTGTGTGCCTGTGTGTGTCTCTCTCTCTCTCTCTCTCTCTCTGTGTGTGTGTGTGTGTGTGTGTGTGTGTGTGTGTGTGTGTCATAGTTCTTACTCTTCGTTTATCAAGATTTGTAACATAATCGGCCCATTTCCTAGTTGAAAAGGATCTCTCACTAACTTCCACAGGTTCGTTTGATGTGAAATTTGCTATACTGTTACTTCGGCGGTATTTCCATAATCTTGACTTGATTCTGCAGCATCAAGCAACTTGCGGGACATCCAACTCCTCAGCAAATTACGTTTTATTATAATAGCGTTTTATTATAACAGCAAAGATAATAGCGTGTTTGGCTCAATAGAAAGTCGGGGGTTAGTTTATTATTTATAATTATAGCTTTTGTTACCTTGAGGAAAGAGTTGCACTAATGGTAGGGGAGCCCACGATGCTAAATGTTACTCGAGCGTCGTGGGGACCTATTGGATTTTGAAGATTAGATAGTAGAGGAAAAAAATGGTAATCTGAATGGAATGAATGAATGGATAAAATGGTTTATTTTTAAGCCTGCAGACTTTTAAAAGCCTGTAGACGCTGTTTTAAGAAAAAATCCTCCAAATAATCGTCAGTTTATGAATCAGCACGATCAGGAATTTAAGCTGAACCGTCTGTATGAAAATCTGATGTACTCGAGTATTTCAAAATGGCGATTTTTTTTTGCAATAACAAAAAGCTGCCACGAGTTTGCGTGACATCCGAATCCTTACTAATATTATAAATGTGAATGTGAGTTAGTTTGTTTGTTACTCTTTCACGTAAAAACTACTGAACCGATCACCGTGAAATTTTGCATACAAGTTGTCTGGGACACCAGAAAGGACATAGGGTACCTTTCATCCAGAACACGGACGAAGTCGCGGTCACCAGCTAGTCGTCTATAAATGAGATAAATGAGAGCTTAGTTTAGATTCATTTAACACCGCATCTGAAAATCTGACGCGCTCGAGTAGGATTTATATATTTTTAACCCTTCTGCAGGCCGACCCCAAAAAATAGTAGAACAAGTTGGACGTGTTCCATTAAAATTATTCGAGTCCAATCTGTCATACTGTGCAGTAGAACAAGTTGGAAATTTTTTGTCCAAACAATTCTATCGTAGAACTAATAGTAGAACCCACGATCTAAACCGGGTTAACATGTTTTCGTCATTACCAATATCTGACGCTCTCGAGTAAATCCCAAAATCCCCTCATGGGCTCCTCTACTATAAATGTGTATATAAAAATCCGGTAGTGATTTAACGGTCTATACGAAATGTATGGATGGCTCGCAGACGCATCCTAAAAACCAGTCCGGGTTATCGACCTCATCCAGTTCGAACTTACGGTTTTTATTTTTCAAATATCGAACCTTTCTGTGACTAACTGGCTGCTTGTATTCTAATCAATGAGTTTAAATATCGATGTTAATTCAAAATTTAAAATATCTCTGTTGATACTTTACAAATACTTATGAAGCTGATTAGACGAGACAGACGTTCTATCAAAATTAATTGAAGACGTGAGTGGATGAAGGTGGTATGTCGCATAATTCCAATTTTGAATAAATCGAGGTTAAAGTTTTACTTTTAATTTTTGAGCCACGGAAATGATTTTTGTACTAAATTATGATACAAAGTCGTGTAAACAACCTAAAATATTAATTGTATGATAGCAATTAAACACTTCTATAATTTAATTTAAAAAAAAAGTGAACATAGCTCCCTCTTCCATTAACAAAAGTAAACTTTTCTGCACTCTGCTTTTTAAAATTAACTGTACATAACACCTTTTTTCACTATTTATTTTCCAAAAATCTCTTAAATCGACGATCTACCTCCATCAACGCAAAAAAACGAAAAAACTCAAAAATGCGATATAGATCCTTCATCCATTCACGTCTTGAATTGTCAACTGATGTGTAATACGTAATGTATCAAAACAAAATCCGACCATTTTTCAAATTTTTCTCTACATTAGCCTTCCTCGTTAAGAAATTACCTGCATTGGTCCAGCCGCGTACTTTAAAAAATATCTACTAGCTGGCGCCCGCGACTTCGTCCGCGTTGAAAAAGAAAAAGTAGCCTATCCTGTGTCCTGTACGTCTAAATGTTTATCTATCAAGTTTCATGAAAATCAGTTAATTCGTTTAAGAGTTATGGAGGAAAATACATACTTACACACAGAAAAAAATTCTAAAAATGGTCAATTTAGTTTCAGTATCATGTAAAGAGCCTATAAACACGATATCTCTGAAAACAAAGTAAATTACTCCATGACCAATACTTACAGATTTATTATTAGTATTGATTGATGAGAAATATATTTAAAAAACCTTCTATTTAACAGTTAATCTATCACCTGACTATAAAAAAAATACATACATACAATACCTACACTTACAGATTTATTATTAACATTTTGAACGCGGATAAGGTCGCGGGCAACAGCCAATATGTATACTCGATAAATAAAGTGCTTTATCACCTTAATATTGAACATTCTTTGTATTTTGTAGAATGATAAGGTCTGTTTTCCTTTGAAAATTTAAAGTGACAATTATGTCAATCAGTATATTCTAATCAATTCCTATTTAAAATCTAAGCCTTAGCGAATTTTGAAATGAATGGAATTTGTTATCGAAACCGATATCAGCACTTTTCTGGTCGGCCATACATAAAATAAAATTGCAGTAATTCTTATTATGTGTATATATTGTGTGTATAGATGTTCTTATTATGTGTATATATATTCTTATTATGAGTATATATATTCTTATTATGTGTGTATATTATTATTATATGTGGCGTATTTCATTACTAGGTTACTTAATACAGCCGGTACTCAATAGATGGCGCCCATTCGTGAAAATATATCGCGCTATAGTTTCGTTTTTCTGTTCACTTTATGGCTTTATCACAGTTCAATTCAATATTGTTACCTCAGGTCACCTTGGTTAATGGAACCATTAAATTTTTGAGAGATAGAATTTAGTCTATCTTAAATAATATAAATTTACTACTTAGCTATAGCTAGTCTGGTCTAGTAGTTAGTTTAGTAGCATAGATAGATACCTAAGTAATTTTGAGTCGCCGCCGCGCATCACTCTTTACGTAATTTTTGCTTGTAAGGCCCGACTCAAAATTACTTAGGTAAAATAATAAGATTATTTTATGCTTTTCAGTTTTTTCGGCGGTTTTATTTTTTGTTAAAAAGTTCTATTTTATATTTTTTTGTTGCTATAATCTAATATTTACTACATTTTTAATTTTCCCACCCTTAGGGTAGGATTTTTTTTTCCAAAATTATACAAAACCAACTTCGAGGCATCCATTAAAAAAAGAATTATCAAAATCGGACTACTCTGTAAAATGTGGTTATACGCTACAATCGGTGAGTGAACATCAATCATCCCCTGTTTTCCTACCCTTAGGGTTGGATTTTTTTTGTTCAAATTAAAATGGGACCCCCTTGGGGGTGCACCCTTTCAAATAAAAAAAAATTATCAAAATCGGACCACCCTGTCAAAAGTTATGCGTGATCATACATAAAAAAATATATATATACGCGTCGAATTGAGAACTTCCTCCGTTTTTGTTTTTTCGTTTTCGTCGGTTGAAAAAGTAGCCTATCGCTAATTCGCTATCCTATCCTGTGTCCTGTACTGTACGCAGTGTCTCCATATATAAATCGAGAATTACCGTGTTGCAAGGGTAAAAATACGGTGTTTCTAGACAAAATTACGGTGAATCTGCTAAAAGTGTACCGTGTAAAATACCGTGTAATTTTTCAAAGGAAAAAAACAACATTTTGAACAATTTCTTTGTTAAAAAATCGTGTACACATTTAAATCAGTTAATTTAAAAATCAAATATCAGTCTCTCTCTGTCGTTGGCGTTGGAACAATGATAAATTAGCAACAGATGTGCAAATTTCACTCCTTCCTATATTTAAATAAGGACAAGAATAGATTGCGTGGAGATAAACTTTTAGAAATTGAGGATTCTCCTGGAAATCCTGGAATTCTCGGCAACGAGTCCAGGAGTCCAGGAGCAGTGTTGCCATTAAAAAAATTGTTAAATTGACTGAGATTTGTTCTATGCAGTACATGATCACAGTAAATCTACCGTCAAGGTAATACAGTATGACCTTGACGGTAGATCAAAACCAGATTACGGTGCATCTACGGTAATTACCGTGTATATGGAGACACTGACTGTACGTCTAAATGTTTATCTACCGACCAAGTTTCATAAAATAAAAATCAGTTAATTCGTTTAAGGAACATACATACATACATACAGGAAGAACATACATACAGAAAAAAAATCTAAAAATAATCAATTAAAATCAAGCCTATAAATAAACAAACATGACTCTGAAAACAAAGTAACTTACTCCATGACCAACCCTTACACATTTATTATTAGTATTGATAACATTTTGAACTCAGATGAAGTCGCGGGCAACAGCTAGCATGTACATAAAATAAAATTGCAGTAATTATGTGGCGTATTTTCACTAGGTTACTTAATACAACCGATACTCAATAGATGGCGCTCACTCGTGAAGTTATATCGCGCTATCGTTTCGTTTCTCTGTTGTTCACTTTATGGCAAAATTTATCACGGACAGTTGAATTAACAAAATGATTTTCATCTTGGTAGATAAAAATTTTTGAATTGAGATAGATAGATTGAATTTAGTCTATCAATGCTCAATATTGATTGATTACAGAATTATTAATTTACTATTAGTAGTGGGCTGTACTAGGTAAAATTGGGAACCTGTTCCAACTGTTCCGGTGACATCGAAATAACAGTTCCATTTACCTGTTATTAAAGAACAGCCTGTTATTTTTTACAAGATAGTATTTACTTGATGACCTGTTCCAAACCTGTTCTTGTTTCACTACTGCTACCACATGTTATACATGCAACACACATTTGACACATTGGACTGAAAAATCTCCATGATTTTACAGGCTTAGGACTGTCAGATTTATAATTTAAACTAATACTGAAACTAGTCATTAGGTTAGGTACAAATATGGTTTACACTACTAGGGACTTAAACAAAGGCACTAAACTAACTAGATATTTACAGTTATTCTTAATTACACAAACACATAAAAACATTTAAGGACAATTTTTTTTAATGAAATATGAAAAATTAATTTACTCAAGAAAAAGAAAATCAATAAACGAAATACGAATGAAAAATTTAAAATTGAATTAAAATATTTGAATTTTGAAATGTCACTGTCATAATATTGATTGACATAAAATTCACGTTCGGATACATTACTGTAATCATAGTTCATTATCAGCTTTATTATTAATTTTATTTTAATAGATATAATAATATGTATTGCATACTAGCAACCCTTTTGCTTGTTACATTAAAATATTGTTCGAGTTTCCGAACGCCATCGGCTGTAATAGGTGTATCTCTTTTTAACTAAGGTAAATTGAATGAGAGACAGCTTGTTCCGGAACAGGTGAACAGTGAACAGTTGGATACTTTCATATTCGATCTATGGAAGTATCTAACTGTTCACCTGTTCCTAGTACAAACATGATAGAACCACAGATAAAATTAACAGGAACAGTTAAATCGACTAAGACGTCACAGTTCCAACCTGTTCATTTAAAATATCTGTTATTTTTACCTGTTACGATAAATACGCCTCACTCCTATTTACTATACTAATTTACTTAATTTTACTTACTACATTACATTTAGTACTATAAGCGCCTATTTCACAAACGTCAATTAGGCCAAACTGTCATTTAAAGTCACCGGTAACCGGGAACCGGGAATAATTTAGCTAATATACCTTTGATTGTACAATAAACGTCCCAAAACTAGTGATGTTCATGTAAAAAAAATATCGATATTTTTATCGATATAATATATCGTATTGTTCTATCGATACTTTGCGATATATATCGTACAAACTACAAATATATCGATATTTTCGATATATCGTGATTGATCACAAGATAATTAAAACTATGTACATATTGGGGAATTTCATACAAACACTAAAGCATTCAACAATTATATTAAAAATCACGTTATACTTACAGATACAGTATGAATCGTAAACTGTAGTAAACAAAACAAATAACAATAACAATTGTCACAGATATGTCACAGCTTGCTTTTTTTGTACAACTGAATAGTGGCCATTTTTATATATCTTTATGCACACTAACTATATTTACATATTTTGTTAACTGTACAAAAAACGACAACTTTTATTTATAGGTTATTTTGTACTGAGAACGAAGCGAGTAATCACAAACCACAGATTAATTAAAGATATAGTACGAAGCCATAGATCACAAACGTAGGATTCGATTGATGGATTGATCTTTTGTTCCTGTAGTGTTTCGCGACAGATTATAAACAACTACTAGTGCTGCCCTCACGGAGAGTAGAAACGGGCTTGAAAAATTTCGTGTCTGCGTTTTGTTATGGCGATCATTTTATAAAAAAAAAGGAAATGGAATTTCTTCCGATATTTAATATATCGAATGAAATATATCGATTGTATGTATCGATACTAGATGATTCGATAATATCAGATTAAATCGATATATCGCGTACATATATCGATATTTTATGAAATATCGATTTATATCGCGCACCTCTACCCAAAACTCCCAAACATTAAATAGAAAATAATAATAAAAAATCGGCTATCGAATGATGCAGTAAACCGACTGCATAATTCAATATAACAGAAAATGATTTCTAAAAGTAACTAATCAACACTTTACTTGGGGTTCGTGAAAGAGTCCCTAATTATACTATTTACTAGGGTAGGGCTAGGATTTCCTATTAAATATTTTACGCTCTCGCTAGCAAGAAAGAGCGGATATTATAACTAATGGCTCAGATTTGCTCAGATTAAATAAGAGTTAGCGCCTCTTTCACCAACTACAAGTAAAGTGTTGATTAGTTACTTTTAGAAATCATTTTCTGTTTTAATGAATTATGCACTCGGTTTACTGCATCATTCGATAGCCGATTTTTTTTAATATTTTCTATTTAATGTTTGGGACGTTTACCGTAAAGGTATATCAGATAAATTATTCCCGGTGACAGGTGACTTTAAGTGACGGTTTAGCCTGCTTGACGTTGGTGAAACAGGCGCTTACTGTCGCTTATGTAAAGGTACTGTTCACGCGTTTGAAGATCATCAGAATGCATGATTGTAAGAACACAATACATCTTGTACAAGATGACTGTAAAAAGCCACCTCATCCCAAAACTTTAAAAATCTATATAAAAAAAACTATTAATTATTTCTATACGAAATTTCCAATATACCATATTTTTAATATTTCTTATATTAACATAAATAGTAAAGAAAAAAAAATCATACAGTTATTTTTTTTACACCAGACAGTTTTTATTGATTTTATTAAAATTTTGTATTTGATCTGAGGTGGCTTTTTACAATCATGCATTCATAGGGGAAGAGGCCACTTTCCAACTCGAGCGGCGTACCAATTCCATACTACGTAATTCCATGATTACTCATTAGGTATTGGTCGTAGTAATACATGAAAAAATATGACTTTTCTGAGACATAATATGAAGGTTTACATCGAAACAAAAAACTGAAATTTATTTTATATCTAGTATAATTAATTTCTAAAATGTGCAGAATTTGTCACATTTTCTCTGGTTGAGATCTCGTAATTTTTGACTGAAAGCTAATAATGTTTTCCAATGAAAACATCCTAGCTATAGTGTACATTAAAAATTGGGATGTCAATAATTACTATCTATAAAGGTTTTTCTAAAATATTGGAATTGCTGGCGTATGTTTCACTAGTTGAATAAGTGCGTGAATGTGTTGCTTCGCATTCTGTCTTGGGTTATTAGCATTATAGTAAGTTGAGACAACAAATTCTCCCAAATACCTATTACTGAGTTCCCACGCTCGTCCAGCGCCACCTTAACAAAGGGATCTCAGTGTCACTAACTTTCACAGGTTCGATTTATGTGAAATTTGGTATACTGTTACTTCAGGTATTTCAATGACATGGTAACCTTGAATTGTACTGCAGCACCAAGTAGTCTTCGAGGTACCCAACTCCTCAGCAACTTACAGCAAATATAGTGTGTTTTGGCTCAATAGAAAGTCGGGGGTTAGTTTATAATTAAATTACCTAGAATTTCTATAAGAAGTTCTTCTTACAGAGCATATAAACATTATTTATTATTAACTTACAGACGTAATATGAGTTAAATAAATTAGAATAAGTTAGTACTTGCCTGTTTTTATAGTCACATATGTCCTAATCCTATATTTAAAAGCATTACAATTTGCCATATAAAAAGTAACAGGCGCTGTTATATATATTTTTATTATTATCAAAGCGTTTTTATAAGAAGCGTCACGAGATCGTTACACTGAAGCGTCACATAATATTCGAACTTGAAATTTCACTCTCAAAGAAGCTTCAACTCAATAAATGGATAATTATGTGCATTGAATAAAAAAACACATTATACTGGTTATGTTTTATTATAATTTCTATAAGAGTAGTATTAGTATTCTCAGGTCACGTAGATTCTTCAATAACAAACTCGTGGGCAAAGATATTTGATTGGTCTCGCTGCGCTCGACTAGATACAGCCGCCATACTTGACAAATGCGGCAACAAATACTACGCCGAATTCGGCGTACCCGAGCTAGTCACACTGCAAACTGTCTGTGATGTGTACGTGCATAATATTTTATTAAATTTTGGGCATAATAAAATGCTAATTTTCGTAGTGAAACTGTGTAAAAATATAATTAAACTGTGTAAAAAGTGATAATTAGTGACGATGTTTTACACACACTACAATAAAAAGTTGCCGCATTCACGGAGCTATTGCTTTTAGGTAGGGCCGTATCTAGTCGAGCGCAGCGAGACCAATCATTTACCTATGCTCGTGGGCTTTGTTTTTGAACAAATAAAATTAAGTGTTAAGTAGTGTTTCTAGTCTACGTTATACATAAGTGCAAAGATTTAAATCGAGAGATGCGGCATTACTAGCGAAAGTGTGTTACAAAATACAACATACATTATACTAAAGACAAAAGTAAAAAATACATATACTTTTGTCTAAACACACTTTTAAACACAGACAACACATTCCTTACTTGAAACGTGACTGTGACGATAGCGACGCTCTCAACAAGCGACAGTCACTCACTGTAGCTGGCGTGCAACTGTAGTTGGGTTGAGCGCCTGCGCCCAACCCATTGTTAAGAATTTTCGGTGTGTTTTTAGTATGGCGCGAGGAGATTACGCTGCATCTTTCTATTTAAATCTTTGCATAAGTGTCTATAAGTGCATTATTTAAACCATCTTGGTCCGAAGGCATATGGCGGCGGCGGTGGTGGCGGTGGTGGGTAGAAATATGGAGGTGGTGGGGGCGGTGGATAGAAGTATGGCCTCGGTGGACGGTAATAGCCTCCTATACCACCAATAATAACACCTGGCCCTCCCCAACCACCAAACCAACAGTTTATAGTCTGAAAAACAAAAAATCTGTTTTTACTTATTCAAGACCTGACAGGATATACATATAGAAGGAGTAATGTGGGGAACTTCGTATATGATGTCAACTTTTGGTATGAATTTTTTTTCTTCAGAAACCTATCAAATGAAAGGGTCCCAAGAGCTGATTCCAAAATATGTAGAAAAATAATTTTCTTAAAAAAAAAAAACAAAAAAAAAAAAACAAAAAGTAAGCATTAATATTTCAAATGAACATGTCTTTTAGTCTTTTATTATTTTTTAATACAAATAATAATAATATCATTTATTTGACTAAAACATGATAGTAAATTATCTAAATTACTCGTATTAAATATTCAATTAATAAAGTTGTCTCTGATTTTTTTCTAGAACATTTTACTTGAAGCTCTAATGGTAGCAAAAATACTAAATGAACTCTTACCTCTATAAAAGCGAAAAGACAAATAAGCAAAATCAAGTATTTAAAAGCCATATTTAAAAATTAAACTTAGTATAATATGAGTGTAACATGTAATAACGTCTCAATTCGCGTTTAATATGTTTTTACGCGCAAAACAATGATTCTTATATGTCTTATAAGCAGATGGTGACAAATATTTACCCTTAAGCATAGCGTTCCACTTAAAGCGAAGCTATAAAAACGAAAGAATTATAACTTGTCTTCTATCCATACTAATATGTCTGTCTCTCTGTTACCTTTTCACGCCTTAACTACTCAACCGATCGTAATGAAATTACGTCATACCTAAATATAAAAATAAATATCATACCTAAATATAAAAAAGTGGCGGCGCCACCGTCGTCACGCTAATTTCGCCAGAATTTCGCCCATTCTTTTCGATTACTTCTTCTTTTCTTTAGAGGCACTAATGTAACTGCCTCAACTATAGCTACTATCGCGCGCTTTGAAAAAAGTCTGCCTAAAATACTGAAGTGTCTGTCAGTTGCCTAAAATACTGAAGTGTCTGTCAGTTGCCTACAATATTGAAGTGTCTGTTAGTAGCCTAAAATACTGAAGTGTCTGTCAGTTGCCTAAAATATTGAAGTGTATGTCAGTTGCCTAAAATACTGAAGTGTCTGTCAGTTGCCTAAAATACTGAAGTGTCTGTCAGTTGCCTAAAATACTGAAGTGTCTGTCAGTTGCCTAAAATATTGAAGTGTCTGTCAGTTGCCTAAAATACTGGAGTGTCTGTCAGTTGCCTAAATACTGAAGTGTCTGTCAGTTGCCTAAAATACTGAAGTGTACGGCGGCATGACGGCACTTCAGTATTGTAGGCAATTGAGTGACAGTTGAACGTCTGTAGCAATGGCTTCCAAATCGGAACGTCTATTAGGCTTCTTAGTCTTTTTATCGCTACAATACTTTGGTGTGCACAAGCTTAACGGAAAAATGTTTGCCCATGTAAATAAATATTGATTGGTGTTAACGAGAGGTCCATTTCGCACCTAATTGATCGCTTGGGTTCATCCCCGACGTAAGCGTATGGCCTTGAATTTGAAAAATAATCGTCATAGGTCATTTACTCTACGTTCACACATTACCAAAATAGTTAGAGGACGAATAGTGTGAAGCAAATATTATAAATAATATCCAACGTCACGAAAACAGTCCACAATTAGGGATTTAATAGCCATCTATGACCTATTCTTTTTCTATTGATCAAAAACGTAAACAAATATAGCGTCGCCATGGTCACTGGACTGTTTTAAAGATGGGATTTGTACATTAGGCATTATCTAAGAGAGTTGACTCGGTGATTAACTCATTTAGAATTTGTTCGTATTGTTTGTTTAGTTCTATATCTTGAATTGTTTGTTTACCTTTCTGATCAATGAAAAAAGAATACATCATAAGTATATTTATGTAAGGCACGGCAAGCAAGGTGACGATTCACTTGGTGCTAGATGGCATTTCTTCTTTCAGTGAGTCACCGTAACAAAAGGTCGCAGAGCTAAAAGAGGCTCTTGGCGGCAATACGCTTCTAAAAATTAAGAAGCAGAGCCTGGCACATAGACACAAAATCGCCTGTCTATGTGTCTTCTATAAAGGTGCGTACCCACTATGTTCGCGCACCAATCGCGCACCTGGAGCGTGCAACGTTGCACGCACCAAAGCTGTGCTCCAAGCGGTGGCGGTTTTTTAGCGAACACAAGTTGTGATGCGCGTAACGTCTACACTTGATTTGTTGCAGGTGCGTGGTGCACGATTGATGCGCGAACATAGTGGGTACGCAGCATTAGATGTACTTCGGAGAGTGTGCTCGGGAGCTGCATGAGCTCATACCGCCTTCCCCTTTCTTCCATCGGACATTCAGACGTAGGGGTGGTTACCATCCTCATCTTGTCGAAATCCCCCCTTTACCTACGGAAAAAGCGCTTTGCTACACGGCTAGATGTAGGCCAAGAGCAAACCCATCTTTAAGAGTGGGTATAAAGCAAACAAAATTTGTAATTTCACCCGCTTGGCCCCTTGGACATGATAGTGACACAAAATACGTACAACTACGCACAACATGCGACGGAAGATGGCGCATCTCGCTCAATAAAAATGTTATAAGTGCCAAAAGTATTAAATATTAATTATTCGTTAACTACAATGTCAAATGAAAAATTGTTACATACAGCCTTAGATAATATGTGAAGTGAAATTACTGATAGACTTTTAGCTTTGTAATGTGTGTCATTTTGAAAATAAAACTAAAATCGATGGAAGTGAGAGCTCACTTGGTGATTTTTTTCTATCGAGAAAATTTCATTATATTATGTTTTCTGTTACAGTCGTCACTTTCATTTATAATGTATTTATCTATTTAAAAAAATAATTAAATTAGACTTTGTTTACTTAGATAAAATTCAAATCTAGGATTGGCTATTTCTCTTTATACCCGCTCTTAATAAAAAAAAACTTAAAATTTTCCTTGTCCATTTCTTATTACCTATCTTTTTTTGAAAATAAATTAATTTAAAAAGAAAAAAAGGCAACATTTTTAATACTATTATTCAGAAGAAAATTCTAGAAAAAGAAACCTCATTTCGTTTTATCTCTCTTCCTTTTAAAATGCTTGAACTAATTCACTAACTTTAATAATCTTGGAAAACTGGAATTAGTTTTTCAACTATTCACGCTAGTTTGAACTTTGCGTTAGTTAGAAATAAAGTTGATTTTATCATTAGAGGATGCTGTTCGATTTTGTAGATACCACCGGGTCAAGTACGTTTGTGACGCAAACGGAAAACAGGACAAATAGTGTTGTACGTTGTATTTGTCGATATATACAAACTAGTCCATACTAATATTATAAATGCAAAAGTAACTCTGTCAGTCTGCTGCCTTTTCACGCCTTAACTACTCAACCGATCAACATGAAATATTGCATATACGTTGTCAGGAATACAAGAGAGGACATAGGGTACCTTTCATCCAGAAAAAAGTGCTGTTCCTGAGTGATCGTTTAAAAATATAAAGAATTGTCACTTGGCGGCGCCACCGTCGTCACAGCGATAACGATGTCAGGCGTTATTACTCATATATTTTCTTTTTCAACGCGGACGAAATCGCGGGCTCCAGCTAGTACCTATAATATATTTCCTACAATTATTCCCTGCAATATTGTTATAACAAAACTGATGGGTAAATATTTCATAATTCGACCCCGAATCTAATATAAAAGATCCTCTTTTAGGTAAGTCGCCAATAAACGCTCAACTGTCATAAGTCTTAAGCGCTGATGGGCTGAAACGAACGTTACTTACTGACACATGCTCTGATTGACCAACCAGAACAGAGAAGCTATACATCATTGACCAATCAGCGATCTATTTTCTAATAATTGTCCTAAACAAATTGGGATTTTTAAATATAAGCCCGTAAAACATGCGATCTTCAGATGGACACACAAGCAATAAAAACTCACGGGTTTTTATTGTTTTCAACAATTAATAATAATAATAATAACTTCTGTCGGGGGTAACACCATCTCCCCCTCATTTTGGATTTTGGAGGGGGAAAAGAGTTAAATTGAAGTATAATAATAATAATAATCATTTATTTGCTGAATAATTTTATCGACAATCGATAAAAGTTAAATTTTATCGACAATTTGTTCCCCATTACTAGAAAGATGTACCAGAGCGCAGCTGCAACACTGCATTGGTCGATCGAGCCCTGGAGAAGTATTTTACATGTACTTATGTAAAATCCCTATTGTATAACTAGCTGTGCCCGCAACTTCGTACGAGTTGTAGTTCGTTTTTCGAAAATCCCACAGGAACCTAACATTTTTTCACGATAAAAAGTATCCCAAATATTAATCCAGGTAATTCTCAATAAATCAATGAAAACCGCATTCAAATAGGTTAAGCCGTTTCTGAGATTAGCGAGCACAAACGTACAGGCAAACAAACAAATACCTATTCTAAAAACTGTTTTTTTGCACCAACGAAAACGAAAAAACAACCCCCCCATATATATGGCCGAAATTCAGTAGTTTTCGAGTTTTTTCAGTTTTAATGATTTTTTTGCCAATCACCCAGAATTTGTCATTTAAATAAAAAATAAAATAAAAAATAAAACAAACAATGGGTTTCATTTACGAGTAGATTTACTTTTACAACTGATGCTTCAAACTAGTTATTACAGTTATAAGCCATACCAACAATTACTTTTTTTTAGTTTACATTTTATGTTTCAAAAGATGACGTCTATAAAAAAAAATCTACTACGCTAAGTATTAGAAAAATATCTACATTTAATCAGCTTTCCAAAAACGTATAAATGTCATGGACAAAACATGTAATTCATAACATAGGAGATGTTTTACCGGTGCAGGTAGAAGACGCCAAAGGTTCCACACCTATGTTAATTTTTCAAAAGTAACGTTTCAAAAGCTTCCTCATTGGTTAGTGTTGCATATTTTTGGCTACATTATAGTTTGTTTTTTAATCTCAAACAAAAATGACATTACATGTGACATGCATTACATACATTACATGGTATCATTATAATTATGCAAACTTGACATTTGCATGTGTCATTTTTGTCTCTGAGATTAAAAAACAGACTAAAGTCGCACTTAGCAAAAAATCGGGATACATGTGTTAGTTTCAATTCTTGTCGCGCAAGGACGTGTATTGTTATCTGGCTACTACGCAAACTTTGTCACGTTAGGTACTTTTTCATTCATTTGTTAACATAGCTTCGTATGCTAACAGTTCTGAGATGTAAACAGTTCCAGCCATCAATTTGCTGTCAACTCGCGTGTGATAGAAATATAGAATGCAAGCCGTCTAAACGGTTCGGCGAGGACTTGCACAAGAAATTGCTAGAAGTACTTGCTAGTCTTAACCTTGCTATAGAAATATTGCAAGCCGTCTTAACTGTTCGGCAAGGACTTGCACAAGAAATTGCTAGAAGTACTTGCTAGTCTTAACCTTGCTAAAGAAATATTGCAAGCCGTCTTAACTGTTCGGCAAGGACTTGCACAAGAAATAAAATTGCTAGAAGTACTTGCTAGTCTTAACCTTGCTATAGAAATATTGCAAGCCGTCTTAACTGTTCGGCAAGGACTTGTACAAAAAATTGTTAGAAGTACTTGCTAGTCTTAACCTTGCTAAAGAAATATTGCAAGCCGTCTTAACTGTTCGGCAAGGACTTGCACAAGAAATTGCTTGAAGTACTTGCTAGTCTAAGGCCCTCTTTCACCAACTATAAGTAAAGTGCTGATTAGTTACTTTTAGAAATAATTTTATGTTTTATTGAATTATGCACTCGGTTTACTACATCCTTCGATATACGATTTTTTTATTATTATTTTTTTAATGTTAGGGACTTTTACCATACAAACAAAGGTATATCAGCTCCATTATCCCCGGTTACCGGTGACTTTAAATGACAGTTAGCCTAATTGACAAATGGTGAAAAAGGCCCTAAACCTTGCTATGGAAATATTGCAAGCCGTCTTAACTGTTCGGCAAGGACTTGCACAAGAAATCGCAATAAGTACTTGCTAGTGTAATCCTAGCTTTAGATTATAATGTCATCTAGACATTAAAATTTTCCCCAAATTTTAGGGAGAACAGTTACTGTTTTAGGGGAAGAAAAAAACACCATTGCTGACATAATTTATATAATTTTAACACATAATATTTTTAGTACACATATGTTTACAACAAATATCTTATAGTGTAGTTTTAAAACAGATTTCCTCACCCGCCATTTTCATTTCACACTTAGGCCATCATACTCTTTTAGAGAAAGTGGAACTCCTTTTTTGCTGCTATTACAAATAAAAATTTTCACAGAGAAGATATTATATATCTTTAACAGTGTTTTTAGAATTTTAATTTTATTGGCAGAAAAATATTTTATTAGTCAACAATATCAGAAAATAGACACCATTAGCTTAGATCTAAGTGTTGATTTGAAAAAATTGATATGTTTGGTTTTACATTTAAATTAAAAAATATGTTAACATTTAATGTTTGATTTATTCCTAAAAATCTATAAGACTAGCGTTACACATTTATAGGGCATGGCCAAAGTTAAATGCAGTTGAAAATCAAAATTAAATGAAAATATTTTTTTCATATATTTTTCTTTTTCTCTGAAATTTTTTTTTTTTCGTCATTGCATTTGACTTTGACCAAGTTTTTTTGGATTAAAATTTCACAAATATGAGAGTATGAGAGTAAAAAGCGAAAAAAATATTAAAAAATATTTTACACTACATTTAATTTAAAATACTTTGCATTTGTGGATAAATATTCAATTAATTCTACTTATTTGGAACATTTCCGTTACCTTAAACCCTAAGCCTGATATGTTTATTATTTTTTTTTAATTATTATAACATCAATATTAAAAACTATAATTTTTTAATTATTCTATAAATGCCTCAGCCAGCAAGATATGTATTTGTTTCGATTAAGACTTACATATATAATAGATTATATATATTATAATAATAAACATCTATTATTTTATTATTAACATAATAATATCTTAACTTCGACACAATTAACATTTTGCGCGTCGAAAACACACAAGAATATTTAGTGATTTTTAAATGTAGTTTTAAATGTAACGTTTAATTTTAAATTTAGAATCTAAAACCCTACACATGTATAACTTTTTTTTAATAAATCAAAAATTTATATGTCGCATTCTATGTTATGTTGATATTTTTGTATTTTTTTTCTCATAAAGCTTACATAAAAAAATTAAAAAAATTCGCAAAATCGTTTGTCCGTGTTGCAGAGCGATTTTTTCATTTGTTTTCGGGGAATATTTCATTTGTAAAATTAACGTTCATTTATTTATATTAAAAATGTAATAGAAACATTAAATATTAGAAAATAAATTAAAATTAAATCAAAATGATAATAACTCTCTTCACTCAGTAATATTTTAATTACTGTTATGTAAAAGTTGTCAGATAAGGAAGGGGTGGGAAAATGGGGTTTATCCCATTAAACATAGGTGTTAATTTAAATATTCATGAACGTAATTTTAAAAATGTATTTTGAAAAATTTGAGAAAAATATTAAGAGCTACTTTAAAAGGAGGTAGAAATTATTCGAAAAAAAATAAAAAGGCATTTGCAATTATTGTTTTATAATAGCAGTTCTTTTTATTAAATACATTTTTTTTTATTAAAAACAAAACAAACTGTAGCTCTTAGATATTTTTTTCATAAAAATTTATTACTATTTGATTTTCTACGTATAAAATATTGTAACTTACTTATAAAAATAAATAAAATATATTTAAAAAAAAAATAAGCGGCCAAATGCGGCCATCAGAATACCTTTACAAATTGAGTTAATAAAATTAACAGAAAAAATACATCAGTAACCTTTTTAGAAATTCAATCTAGTCTTAAATTTTTTACGTAGAAAATCAAAGTTTGTGAATTAGCTTAATGCAATCTGTAAACTCCGATACGTTTCTCTCCGGCTGTGTGTTGGACGAATTCGCGTATTTGATCTGTCGCTACTGGGCCTATACAGACGAGAGGTTCCTTGAAATACCCGCAACTCTGAAAATTAAAAAAGTGGTTGAGGGCATTTTTAAAAATTAACATAAGTGATGACATAATATGGCGCTGAAACGTGGTCTCTATGGGCTTCGTGAGGAAGCTCAACTTCACTCAACGATCTATGGAGAAAGCTATGCTTGGGGGGTAACACTACGCTAGTATTACTACATAGTATAAAACAAAGTAGCTTCCCGTCTTTCTGTCCCTATGTATGCTTAGATCTTTAAAACTACGCAACGGAATTTGATGCGATTTTTTTAATAGATAGAGTGATTCAAGAGGAAGGTTTTAGTATATAATTTTCAACGCGAGCGAAGTCACGGGCACCAGATATCTACTAAAAATAAAGGTACAACCCCTGAAAATTTTATAACAGCAAAGATGTCAGGCATTACTCGTATATTGCTTTACATATTTAGTCAGGCGCTACACATCCCTTACTTTTAACGCGGGCGAAGTCGTTTGGGCAGCCCTTGTCGGGTAGAATGTACTTGGTACTGTTAGAGCTGGTACACACTAAGCGTTTTGAAGCGTGCGCTAATAAGCGCTACTAATAACGCTAATTGAGAACTAATAGTGTGTACCAGCTCTAACTGCTGCGTATAAATTATAATGTTGTGTTCGCGTAAATAAAGATTTATTTTTGTTTCGTTTTATTTTTTTATTTCACCTAAGTAATTCTTTAAATTTAGAACAAAGGCGAAAGAAACTCTGTTAAATTTTTACGTCTGTGAAAATTCTCACGTCAATTTCAGAAACGTCTCTTGCCTTAATTCGAAGAATTGAGTGCTCATTGAGGCGAGAATTGGTCCCAAAAGTTTTCGCTGTTGAACGAAGTGAAAGAATGAAGTCAATGAAGTGATTGTCAAAACTTATTGGACGACAATTTTATGGTGACAAAATTCAAGTCGCTCGAGTTTCTGAATATGATCTAACAGGCTGAAAGAGATACACATTCTTTATACGCAATTTAAAAAATAAACCCTATACTATTGCGAACTTTTGGTTCTATAGAGGTTCTATAGAGGTTCTATAGAGGTTCTATAGAGGACTCGGACTATACTGTAAATATAAGATTGCTTAGGCCAAGGCCACACTATACGTGCCAAGATTAAAGCTAAATTAGGAGCTAAGAAATTACAAGATCCATGTCAAGTGAGGAACTGATCTAAGAAGAAAGACTACTCACCTTCCTTGGCTTCTGGCGATGTCTACGTTGCATGATGCAGCACAATCCGCGGCTAATGTCACACTCACTGGACGATGAGCAGTCATCGTTGTATTGCTTGTGGCCGGATGATGGCGGACGGCAAACGTGCATCTCGCCTGGGAGTCAATAATTAGGTGCTTGTTCAGAGAACTTCCCAACTTAACCCAACTAGCAAAGTAGTCCGTTAAGAAATGAATCTACCGCTAAAAACTCATATAGTAGTCATATGCCGTTGGACGAGCCCGTTGGACGAGTGGCAAGGGTGCTTGCCTAACGTCTCAGGGGCCCCGGGTTCGATTCCCGGCGGGGTCAACTTTGGAAATTTTAATGTAATTGACTGGTCAAAATTGACTGGTCAAAATTGACTGGTCTGGATTTGAAAAGTAGTGGTCCACACTGCGTTTCGCAGTCATTTGGGCAGCCCGTCTGGCGGCAGTAACCACCCCCTTACAGAATACCACCGTGAAATAACAGCATTTACGTGCTGTTGTGTTTCGGTGAGTGAGTAAGGGATGCCAGAGCCCATTACCCCATCCCTTCCTTATCCCTTATCCTTAATTCTATGGTCTACAGCGCAGTTGTAGCACTTATGGCGTTGCTTGTGTTATAGGCGACGGTAGCCACCTACCATCAAGTGGACCGCCAGCCTGTCTGTCGACCTTAACATAAAATAAATAAAAAATAAATATAGTCATGTAAAAAAAATATTAAGCAGTTTCGCTTATTACCAAATTTCGCGTTATTACCAATTTCACAATATTTAAGTTCTTCCTTTTTGATCAGAATCAAAGAATTCGTATTTAATGTTGTGCTTTTTATGTTCCTGAACGACGATAAGACTTATCTGTCCTATCTGAGTCTTATCTGAGCAAAATGTTGCTTTTAAATAATATTTTGTCTAAATTTTGACATGAATTTGACAGCTCTTTCGGCACAAGTTACTATCCCATCGTAGAAGACAGTGGCGTTGTGTGTTGCGTTTCCATGAGAGGGAGTAAGAAATTCGCCTATCCTATCCTTTTTTCTAAATCCTAAAGCGATACCTAGACGATCATGCGGCATGACATGCGTCCACGTGAATTATCACGCTGCATGTCATGCGGCATGATCGCCTAGGGACCGCTATACGACCATGCGTGTATGTCATTCATAGCTTGCAGGATGAAAAATAAAAGGAACTATCAATCAACTGCCAGCACGTAGTTGCATGTCAATAACATCAATCAATACAATTAAACGGTTATGCATGCATGACAGCACGTAACGCATGTCATGCTGCATGATCGTCTAGGGACCGCTTAATAGTTCAACCTTAACATAAAAAAATATCTCTTTGGCATTGCTTGTGTGCAAAGATATTAAACCTGTACCTGGTACTTTAAACTCTTTGCTTGTGTGTATAGACGGCGTTTATCCTCCTGCCATAAAATGTCCCATTAGCCTGTCTACCTTCCTTTAACATAAAAATTCTCACGAGAAACAAATATATTTAGGTATACCTGGAACAACTTCCTCGCACACCAGTCCAGCATCACATTGGTTCTCGCGGTTACACATCTCTCCTAATTTGCGTCCAGCAAAAGCCGGCAAGCAGCGACCACCGTCCTCTGTTAAAGTATACAAATAATATATAATTAAAAAAATTATAACTAACCCCCGACTTTCTATTGAGCCCAAACACACTATATCTGCTATAAGTTGCTGTCAAGTTGGGCGTCCAACAGATTACTTGATGCTGCTGCATAATATTATCAAGGTTATCATGACATGGAAATACCACAGAACTAAATTGAATTTAAGTGAAATTTGGTAAGTATATCAAATTTCACATCAATCATACCCATAGAAGTTAGTGAAATCTTTTCTTCAACTAGGAAATGGGCTGATGGTCTTCAAACACCAAAACAGATCTTCATAAATTATAGCTAAGTACCATTTCGATCACGTCAGCTTTCAAACAAAAAAAAACACAGGATCTAAACCCTTTCATCCGTTTGGGAGCTACGATTCCACAGACAATAGAAACATCACAGTTATAACACCCCGTTTTTTTTGCAGGTTTTAATAAAAATAGCGATCGCTGGACAATTTCTTTCGCCGGTTACGAAACGGTAGCAGATTTTCGACTTCAAAAAAATTATTTAGTTATCCTATTTTTTGAGAATAAAAATGAAAAGAAATAAACCATTGATGTTTATTTGTGTTTTACTACTTTTCAGTGTGAGCTATGTGAAAGGGTACCTAATGGAAATTACCCAGGCGGGCATCAAAAACCGCAAATCGTCCGCAATGGTTAGGTACTACCCAGTTAATTGAAATGTCAAAGTTTAAGCAACATATGGTTTGCGGCAGAATGTTATATGCATACGTAATTCCGGATCCTGCATATAAATTAGCTATTAATCTCGACTTTATGAGTGTTCTGGCCCGAGATTTATGCCTTTGGAGTACGAAGTTAAGTAGCTTTACATTTTAAATGTTGACAGGTTGAATGATCTACTTGGTGGTACTTGGTACTTGACTACATTTTTTTATATCAAGATACAAAAAAATGCTGAACGCGTACTTTTGCCCGACTGACTGCGTACTATTACCCCGAAGAATGGGTAATAGTACGCATCTAATTTTTTTAAACTATTTACTTTTAAAATTGAACGGATAAATTATTTTCGATTTAATAGCCCGATAAGTGTTCTACAAATTAATATCATAAAATATAAATGCATTTTCAATATCGTCGAGCTTCCCGAATCCCGAGCTTCCCGAAAGAAAGAAAGGAAAAGTGCGTCCTTTTGCCCCAGATGATCATACATATACATATATTCGAACATATACATATACATATACATATACATATACATATACATATACATATACATATACATATACATATACATATACATATACATATACATATGCATATACATATACATATACATATACATATACATATACATATACATATACATATACATATACATATACATATACATATACATATACATATACATATACATATACATATACATATACATATACATATACATATACATATACATATACATATCGGCCAGTTAATTTTACTTATTTGTACGCAGATCATAATGGCAATCTAGAACTATGATTAGTATATTACTGTTGTTTGTTTTAGTAATCCAGTTAGTTTTTTAATCTAGCAAAGTGCAAATTATGCTAATAAGCCTGTCATTGTGCTGTCAACACGTCACCAGCTGAGTGACAAATGCGTTTCAAGAGGAAAAATACATTAATTACATTAGGGCGTGTTCACACACGATATAGCGGCAGACGCTGCGTTATTTGGGCAACCCTTCTAGCGTCACGCGTCAGTAACCACACCCTTAAGCTGCGTACCCACTATGTTCGCGCATCAATCAAGTGTAGACGTTATGCGCATCACTACTCTTAAGGCCCGCCGCACATGCCCACACTCGTACTCGTTCACGACACTGCGCCAATGTCGCATTGACATTGGTGGACACGTGTGTGTCCGCAATTGCTTTCACGAGTCGTACATCAGTCAGTGTCTCTACCATTCGTAGACTAAAGTTAAAGCTTTGTAGTTTTAAATTTTTTTGAACATATTTATTGCGTTTTTTTATTTATATTGTAAAAAAATTAAATCTAAAAAGAAAATATAATACTTGAATAATTATTTATTTATTTTCAGACAAATTAACCCATATTTAGTGAATTACATAAATCACATAATAATGACTCATTTTTATACGTAAGTTTTTAGTTGATAGAAAAGAAGTTGTAATTTTATTGGCTTAAAATTTGTGTTAATTTCTTATTAAAGTTCGTCCATTGTGCAAACACGCGCCACTGCCACTCGAAAACAATGTCTCGGTCATATAGCCGACACGCGCGTACACGCTCATGTACGCATCATGTACGTGCCTGCGTCGACACGTGAGAGCAAATGCGGTGTTTGGCACTGCGCCATAGGTTTTAAATACTGCCACTCGCACTCGGCTCGTGACGGCCAATGCGAGTGTGAGCATGTGCGGCGGGCCTAAACAGAGTGCCTCACAGTTTTCAGCCACAGCCCACACAAGTCAAACTTATAACCGTCACTCCGTTTTTACGTCGGGCGTCGGGGGTAAAAAATGTAGCAAAATAGTCTCACTCACCGTAAAAGAAAACTTCTAACTCGAGAACTTTACAAAGACAAAACACCTCTAAAAACAAGACAAGGTGAAACGCTTTTCTTGAAACATTAAACACAAGAGCTCTTTTATGTCGCACTGTTAAGTGTGAAAGCTATGTTGCGTTACTATGTTCACTCACTTTTTTTTACAAATAGTTTATTTATATATTTATTTGAAAATTCTTACCAACTAAAGACATGTCTTTTGTTAGTTGGTAGGTGTATTTAGTTGGTAAAAGTTTACGAACTATAGACACACCTTTTATAAAAGTTGGTGATTAATAATCACATATAAAACCCTCACAGAAAGAAACATTACAACCATGAATTTAAATTATGGGAAATCACATCATTATTTTAAATTAGACAAATTATTTAAATTAATTTTGTGTCAATAGCACTGTCTAGAAACAATATGGAACTACTTATGTATAACCATAACATTTATATTATTTGGTATCACATTATCGGGTAATCGAAAAAAAATAATTACTGATGCCATTTTTTTTATAGTAAACGTCATCAGACAGGCATAACTGTCACTCCGTTTTAAAGTCGGGCGTCGGAAGTCAAAGATTTGGCACAGACAGGCACACAAATACAAACACAGGTCAAACTTATAACATTTGCGTCGGTGATAAAACCCCTACTTAATATCGAGTTTTAAGTTTGCGTCGGTGATAAAACCCCTACTTAATATCGTGTTTTAAGTTTGCGTCGGTGATAAAACCCCTCCTTAATATCGTGTTTTAAGTTTGCGTCGGTGATAAAACCCCTACTTAATATCGTGTTTTAAGTTTGCGTCGGTGATAAAACCCCTACTTAATATCGTGTTTTAAGTTTGCGTCGGTGATAAAACCCCTACTTAATATCGTGTTTTAAGTTTGCGTCGGTGATAAAACCCCTACTTAATATCGTGTTTTAAGTTTGCGTCGGTGATAAAACTCCTACTTAATATCGTGTTTTAATAGTAACACTCGTTGTAAAGTTTATGACAACGCTCGCATACGTAGGCGTCCCAGAGTCTAATGGGGGATGCTTCTTGTTACCGTTAGAGAGGAAAATGTTGATTTATAATGAGTGTTTCTAAACATGAAAGCTCCGGATGTTATTTCTCGGAAAGGGTTCGGTAAATCTACAATATACACAGTAAATCTACATTAGTTGTTAGTTGGTAAATTTCTAATTACCAACTAGAGTAAATATGATTTAATTACCAACCAAAGAAATAATTAAATAAGGAATGTATGCGAAGGTATTTTAGTGCTCGGTGTATTTCGCGAATATGTTAATAAAATATTCACAAAAAAAACATAACCTCGACATAGCCTAGACTGTACCCTCATTAATTGAAACTAAGAATTTCCTACGCAAAATTTCTTTATTAAGTATAGATTTTTTTAATTTTTCTAACTAGCAAAATGGTTTTACTTTTTCTCAGAACGATTTCTAAAACACTATTTTGTGTTTCATGCAAATCCTATTAACAATGCTGTGAATCTCTCTTCCTTTGTATATTTTAAACTACGAAAATTAACATAATATATTTTTTAAATAATAAAAAATATAAAAAAAAATGTATTCTACAAAAAATTTTTCCATATCTATCCCAAATGACTATATTAAGTGACTGACTTTATGTCTAAAAACTATTCCCTATATTGAATCTCATGATAAAAATTAATATCTAATATTAGTCTAAATAAAATCTAATAATATTTTAAATAATAAAACAAATGTTAATTTTATTAACTTTTGGTGGTTAATAATTTTACAACGCGACTGTACTTAATCTATGGACTACCACTAGTTTCTTAGCAGCACTAGTAAATTCCTCAGAGCTGACAACATGGCGTTCCCAACGCGTTGCGATTGCGTGAAATGCGCGTCGACGGCGCCTGAAAAAAGCGTTGTCTGCACGGGTCCTTACCGGTCTCCAAGCAAAGTAGACCCCTGCAGCAGTCGCCGTTGTTTGCACAGGGGGAGCTATAACAGTGGGCAGGCTCTTCGATGACGTCATCAATACGATTCCCTTCCAACGCCTCTGCATAAACTTCTTCAGGCTCCACCTATGATAAAACAATTTTTGAATTTCATTTGACAGATATCATCACTACCATAAACTGGGCAAATTTCGTCATTACAATATTTTAGAAAAAACTTTAGATGGTATTGACATCAAAATATTAAAAGTACAAAATCTAAGAAACTTTCATGGAAAAACATTTTTGGCTTTAGTCAGTAATGACAAGAATTTAACCCGCAAAAATGTCACAAACTCTGCACAATTTATAAATTATTTAAACTAGATTTAATTATAATTAATTTCAATTTTTTGTTTCCATGCAAACCTTCATATTGTGTCTCAGAAATGTCATGTTTTTTTTATGTATTGCTAGGACGTTGGCTAGGACCAATAACTAACGAGTGATCATGGAATTACGTAGTATCGAGTTTAAAAGTGCCCTCTTAAGGCGTGAAAAGGTAACAGGCAGATACTTAGAATTGCTTTATTTACACGTATTTTATATTTTATACTTTACATACACCGCGATCCTATTTATAACGGGTTCCTTTATGTTTTCATTTTACAAAACGAGGTCACGTCACGTAAAGAAAATATCGTCAACATATAGTTGCCATTATTATTAATATATGTGCACAGCTATTTCTGTCGTTGTGAAAGGCAATCTTGTTTTATCCGGTCACGTGATAATTGTCCGGTGACATTAGTAGATCGTGTTAACACGTCACGTGATGTGAGCTTAATTATACTTAGCCAAGCTTAAGTAATCAAAACCAAGAGGTACTACAACTATGGAATTTGCGTCACAGATGCCAAAGCGGCACATAAAAAGTACGCCAAACGGAATCATGGCGGGCTCAATGGTAAAAGTTAGTAACGACCAAGTTCTACTATTCATTTTAAACTCCAATGTGTTGACGTAAAGTCACATTTTCTTTAAAAGACAGATGTTTGGTTAGTTTTAAATGACAAATGACAGTGCATGCTCTACCTACGCATACGTCACTTTTAAATATTCCAAAAGATCGTAGTGTTTTGTGTGGCAAACCCTTTATTTTCAACTATTGGTGTTTTGGTCGATTACGGACACAACTAGGTATAATTTTTTTAACAATAACCTAGCTCGATATTCATATCGAGCCAAAATTATTTATAGTCATAGTCTAAATATAAAAACCATCTCTATTTATTTTTATGAATATTCACATAAAAGTGTATATAAATTTATTTATTTTTAAACTAGTTGGTGGTCGTTTCTGTTGCAATGTGTTCCAAAGATGCTTTTCTCAAAACAATTCCATAGGTTTCTTGTTCTCTATAAAGTTTCATGAATTAAATATTATTATCAGAAGACCATCTTACCGCAGCCATTTTGAATTCGATAAACGCTCATTTGTGTCGTTCATTGTAAAAGTGAACTATCTCCTTGTAACTGAATTTTAGAATAACCAGCTTTTTGCGAATTATAGTGTAGGAAAAAATATATAAGCATTCATTCATTGTTTTCATCTATGGGATTTTAATGCAACTATTGGAGTTACTTCACTTTTATATTGAAAATTATGACCAAATGTCATAATTTTAATAATGCCATTAGGCAAGAAAATATGGTTTTAAAAATAGGGAGTTACATCACTTTTACAACGAACGACACATTTATAGGCGCACACAAAAAATACAGGTTCTGCTCAAAACTGTCCGGCGGGTACTGGCCATAGAGTAACTTATAATATATACGGAAAACTGGCGAGCTACTGCCGAACGCGTCCAAACGATGCGAGTGAAGACCGAGCTGCTTCTGTGTGCGAGTTGCTGCCGTGCGATCAGGCGAGTGAAAACAAAAAAATGTTGAAGTAACTCGGATGCGAGCTACTGTCCAACTCGCATGTACGAGTCACTCGTAAAGCGGGGTTGACACGGTACGAGCGCACTCGTACGAGTCAGCTCGTATAGGAGTGTACTCAGATTACAGTTCTCACCATACGAGTTCAACAGTGTCCGAGTAGCGTTTGTCGTTAGTTGAGTTGGTCTAGATTTGCAAAATGACAACTGATCTGCTGCTGCGAGGAATAAAAATAGTGGCAGATATGCTAATTTATGATTTATTTTTATATATTTTTGCAGCTGTATGTTCCACAAAACTTCTTCTAATTCATATAATTCCACAAATCTAAGCGTATTGCGCTCATTCCCCTTTTTTTTACTCCAAACGCATCTAAAATTTCATTTGACGCCATTTTGTTTTTAATATTTGATCCGAGTCAGCTCGTACGAACAGAGCACGGTCCGAGTGCGCTCG
Source organism: Synanthedon formicaeformis (assembly GCA_945859745.1). Taxonomy (NCBI): domain Eukaryota; kingdom Metazoa; phylum Arthropoda; class Insecta; order Lepidoptera; family Sesiidae; genus Synanthedon; species Synanthedon formicaeformis. Next base: position 3,982,435 of record OX243980.1, read on the forward strand.
TATCGTGTCAACCCCGCTTAAGTTATGTCCAAACAGTACGAGTTACTGCAGTGGATCTACTCGGCAGGCTCACTCGCATGCTAGCTCGCATTGTGTAAACTAGTCATTAGGCTCGTCATAAAAATTTAGGTAATTAGTCTCACCTGTCCGTAAGGGTAGTGGCGATACGGAGAGCGCCCGTAGCCCAAATTCGCCAGCATATCAGAGCTGAAGCGGTTGAATAGACCGCCCCACGCGTGGGCCGTTGCCAGACAGCCCAGAATCAAGAGCGCGCCGAGTGCCATCTTCGTTCTATGACAAATAAAATCACTGTGCTAAAAAACTATCTAGCTATCTATCTATCTATCTAGCTTTTATCCCTGCTTAAAAACTAAAGGGCCACAAATCAAAATTACATTTTTTACAGGAGAGCTAATCGAAAAAAATAAATTTTTTTTGTCTATTTTTTTCTTATTAGATATATATCAAATATATGCATATTATACATCGTTAGAAGCGTATTTTTAAGTAGCATTAAGTGTTTTAAGTACATTTATAATAAACTAAATATTAGAAGATATAAGCATATGCTAATTTTGAATATATATAAAATGATCAAAATATACTAAATATGGAATAAAACAAAACAAAGTAACTTACTCCATGACCAACCCTTACAGATTTATTATCAGTATTGATATTGGTGATAGCCTATGTTACTCGCTAATAACAAAGAAAGAATTTTTCAAATCATTCCAGTAATTTCGAAGCCTATTCAAATCAAACAAACAAACAAATCTTTCCACTTTATAATATTAGCATAGATAGCCTATGTTGGGCGAAAGAATTTCCAAAATCGGTCCAGTAGTTTTTGAGTTTATTCATTACAACCATACAAATCTGCTTATAATATTAGTAATGTAGATACAAAATAATGAAGTACAAAATTAAGATAAAATTACTCAAACATAACGTAGGTATACAAATTTAACGTGGGCAGAAGGTCTGAATTTACTTGATAGCGTCGTTGAAAATTTCATTAAATTCTATTACTACACAACTCAAGCCACAGTATTAAGACTTCCAAGTAGTTAAGCTCCTTTGACTGACATAATTTACGCGATTGCGAAGAGATATTACAAACAATTTTTTTATGTTAAACTCGTTAGACAGGCTGACGGTTCACTTGATGGTAAGTGGCTACCGTCTCCTGTTAAACAAGCGAAGCAAATACTACAAAAGATAAAGACAAAGTCTGACACAGACAAAAGTAGTAGTTAAGCTCATTTGACTGACATAATTTACGCGATTGCGAAGAGATATTACAAACAATTTTTTTATGTTAAACTCGTTAGACAGGCTGACGGTTCACTTGATGGTAAGTGGCTACCGTCTCCTGTTAAACAAGCGAAGCAAATACTACAAAAGATAAAGACAAAGTCTGACACAGACAAAAGTAGTAGTTAAGCTCATTTGACTGACATAATTTACGCGATTGCGAAGAGATATTACAAACAATTTTTTTATGTTAAACTCGTTAGACAGGCTGACGGTTCACTTGATGGTAAGTGGCTACCGTCTCCTGTTAAACAAGCGAAGCAAATACTACAAAAGATAAAGACAAAGTCTGACACAGACAAAAGTAGTAGTTAAGCTCATTTGACTGACATAATTTACGCGATTGCGAGGAGATATTACAGACATATTTTTTATGTTAAACTCGCCAGACAGGCTGACGGTTCACTTGATGGTAAGTGGTGGTAAGTTGATGGTTCAAATACTACAAAAGATAAAGACAAAGTCTGACACAGACATACTAAAAAATTTTTTTGACCTCGGTAACATAAGTACAAATTGTTTTTTTGAAAAAATATTTAATGTTTTATGTAATACCTAAATTGAAAAATATATAAAAAGATAAAGCATGGCAGGCCAGCTGCCACTCCACTTTATGATAGGTGGTTATTTAGTCTCTTAAACACTAGGCATTTCTAATCAACCTTTAAATATTATAAATATATTATAAATTTATTAAGACCTATTCATAACGTGTCATCAAAATCAATAAGTTATTTGGACTGAAAAAATTTTCAATCAAATGTGAACACATGTCAAAAATTTCTTGAACTTTTTTTATAAATTACTATAGCGCTCCGCCTCGACTTTTTTTTTACTTATATACTCGTATACAAAATCCGTGAATTTTTTAGAAGAAGTTAGCAGAGAAGCAGACATAGATGGACAGCGACTCTTTTTTTTTTTCATAGAAAAAACAGCACTACAAAATTTACTGTGACATACATAAATAATAATAATACAAACACGTTTACATTTGCGTGCCAATTACTGGCATCTACATCTAAATGTTACATGTTGTCTCTGTTAAAAATTAATTATTAATAATATACCTAAACACAAAAATTTAAAATTTAAAAAATCCAATCAGTCAAATATAGTAGAAAATATTAATTCAACTTCAATTCAATTCAAAAATATTATTCACAACTATATACATTATTATTATTACATAAACGAAAACAATTAAACTATACTTAGCGCCTATTTCACGAACGTCAATTAGGCTAAACCGTCACTTAAAGTCACCTGTCACCTGGAATAATTTAGCTGATATACCTTTGTTTGTACGGTAAACGTCCCAAACATTAAATAGAAAATAATAAAAAAAATCGCAAAAAAAAAAGACGCAGTAAACCGAGTGCATAATTCAATATAAAAGAAAATTATTTCTAAAAGTAACTAATCAACACTTTATTTGTAGTTTGTGAAAGAGGCTCTTATAGAATCTGTATACTTATAGAATAAATAAAAAGACAATATTTCTCAATTTCCTAAATCGAGAGCTCGGAGATTGAATCTTTAGATAAAATTTAATTTATATTCAGGTAAAAGAGAAATTCGTTTAAGTAAGCCATTAGTATTTGCTTCGTGACTGACATACTGTGTAATGATATCTTAACCCATAATTGGTTTTATTATTTTTTCCGACATCCTTTGTATACGACATTATATAGGAAAAAAGAAAATACAACCTCCCTTTTGCCTTACTTCATGAATATGTTTTTTTTGGCGATTTTCATATATAAGCCCGTGGTATAAAAATTTATGGGAATAAAATCAAAATTGTCACACGAATGCGTTATAGTTTCGTTCTATTTTTCAACCGACGAAAACAAAAACAAAAACGGAGGAGGTTCTCAATTCGACGCGTATATATTTTTTTAATTTTTTTTATTTTATATATGATCACATAAAATGACACTTTTGACAGGGTGGTCCGATTTTGAAAATTCTTTTTTTTATTTGTTTGAAAGGGTGCACCTTCGAGGGGGTCCCATTTTTAATTTCATAACCCTAAGGGTAGGAAAACAGCAGATGATTGATTTTCACTCACCGATTGTAGCGTATAACCACGCATAACTTTTTACAGAGTAGTCCGATTTTGATAATTCTTTTTTTAATGGATAGGATACCTCGAAGTTGGTCTCGTATAATTTTGGAAAAAAAAATCCTACCCTAAGGGTAGGAAAATGGGGGTGGGAAAATTAAGCTTGTAGTAAATATTAGATAATAGCCACAAAAAATATAAAATAAAACTTTTTAACAAAAAATAAAACCGCCGAAAAAACTGAAAAACAAGCAACTTGCCAAACAAGCAAAAATTACGTAAAGAGTGATGCGCGGCGGCGACTCAAAATTACTTAGGTAAAATAAAATAATAAGATTATTGTATGCTTTTCAGTTTTATCGGCGGTATTATTTTTTGTTAAAAAGTTTTATTTTTTGAATGGTTTAGAATATCTGAATTTTCAAAGATATAGCGCCATCTACACAGTATAATTTTAAAAAAAGAACAATGTTGTTCTTTCGGCATGTTCGGATTGTGAAAAATTATATTTTATAATCGTTCGTAAGGAGTTTTTTTTTTATAAGGAGCAAACTCCAGTCATGCGTCGGAGCTGACACACAATTTTTTTTCAAAGTAAATTAAAAGTTAAACTATAATTATGAAGTTCTTAAAAGAAAATAATATAAAAACAAAACTTAGAAAAATACCATACACGTTGTACCGTTATAATGTACTATACTAATATTATAAAGAGAGATTTGCATGTTAGTCTGTACTAATATGAGGAAAGATTTGTTTGCATTGAATAGACTCCGAAACTGGACCAATTTGAAATATTATTTCACCTATAGAAAGCTATATTATCGGCGAATAACATAACTATCATAAGTTCGGCTGTGATTGGTGGAGATAACAGACAATGTGAGTGTACAGAGTACATAATTACATATACTTTTTAGTCTGTTCGTAGAACTCTCACTGTTCAGACGCTCTCACCATTATTATACTGCGATTTTTAAATTTTAATTCGTATTATTGTTATTTTAAGGTTTGAATTTCGTTTAACTAACGTATATTTTTCATTTTATGATTATATCAGGAACCAAAATGTCTATTATCTTAATTAAGAATGGGTATAAAGCAAACAAATTTTGTAATTTCACCCGCGTGGCCACTTGGACATGACAGTGACACAAAATACGTACAACTACGCACAACATGCGACAGAAGATAGCGCAACACGCTCAATAAAAATGTTAAGTGCCAAAAGTATTAAATATTAATTATTCGTAAACTACAATGTCAAATGAAAAATTGTTACACACAGCCTTAGATAATATGTGAAGTGAAATTACTGATACACTTTTAGCTTTGTAATGTGTGTCATTTTGAAAATAAAACTAAAATCGATGGAAATGAGAGCTCACTTGGTGATTTTTTTCTATCGAGAAAATTTCATTATATTATGTTTTCTGTTACAGTTGTTACTTTCATTGGGTAAATTTTAGAATCCATGGCCAAACTTTTGGAGTATTTATAGGCTTCATCAGTTAGGAATGGATGTTAGTTTTGTAGAAATATAGTTTTAATGGCGAGAAAATTCATTCACAATTAATTTTATAAACATTTTTAAACATAACCTAAAATTGGTTTAGCACAATTGTTCTGCTACAACCAGTATTCCAGTACCCAATCTAACCTATTTTCTGCAATGCAAAGTATTGTAACACATTTTGTAATAGGGTGAGCTCGCTCCGCTGCGCTCCGCTCGCATTTTCATAACATTCCTGAACCTAACCTAACCTATTTGTTTCCAGTGCAAATAGTCTTGTAACACATTTTGTAATAAGCGTACAACGTTCTGCTACAACAGAGTACTAATATTAAATAAATAAACACTATTTATTACTCTATGTCTATATAGTAAATATTAATAAACAATTTCAGAATTCGTTTTAAAATGTTTATAAAATTAATTGTGAATGAATTTCCTCACCATAAAAACTATATTTTTATAAAACTAACATCTATTGCTAAATAATCACGCTTCCAAACACACTACTGGTATGTACATATTTATTTGTATTGTAAACAAAATCAGGTTATGTTTTAAAATTAATTGTGAAAAAATTAATTTTGAATGAATTTTCTCACCATAAAAACTATATTTCTACAAAACTAACATCCATTCTTAACTGATTAAGCATATAAATACTCTAAAAGTTTGGCCATGGATTCTAAAGCCAACCCCTTTCATTTATAATGTATTTATCTATTTAAAAAAATTAATTAAATTAGACTTTGTTTATTTAGATAAAATTCAAGTCTAGGATTGGCTATTTCTCTTTATGCCCGCTCTTAATAAATAATTCACAACTTAATAGCTAGAATAGTTTATACAAAATAAAAAGTGTAGAGTTGTGGGTGAGTACGTAGGTATTACTATAATATTTTATTAGAGTTTACAAAGCTAAAGTAGCGTAGAATGAACGTTCATCTATTATTGTAAACGCCCACTCAAATTTGCTGTCCTTGTCTTTTGTATGGAATTGAGTGAAAGAGAAAGCGCTATATTAGTTCGTTTCAGTGTAGAAACTGTAGGTTTTATATCAATACTAATAATAAATCTGTAAGGGTTGGTCATGGAGTAAGTTACTTTGTTTTCAGAGATATCGTGTTTATAGGCTCTATACATGATACTGAAACTAAATAGAACATTTTTAGATTTTTTCTATGTTTCTCTGTAACTCTTAAACGAATCAACTGATTTTCATGAAACTTGGTAGATAAACATTTAGACGTACGGGACACAGGATAGGCTACTTTTTTTTTTCAACGCGGACGAAGTCGCGGGCGCCAGCTAGTTATATAATAAAGTTACGGGGACGAAGTCGCGCGGAGCTCGTATCTAATAGAAATTAATCAAGTTTGATCACTTTCATTGTCTCATACTGTGACTAAGTGTGAAGTTAATGAATTAAATTGCGGCTAATGACCCGTTTTAGACAGAAAATTTGGGAGTATCTAATTTCATTATTGTAGTGGTGAAAGGAGGCAGTGCTTTTAGCAATAATTAGGTTGATGTTTAAATAATTGGTATCTATTTTCAGTCATTCATTCATTTCGGTGACCGGGTTGTTAGTTATGTTGACTGTAGCGATAAAGATATTTTTTATGTTAAAGTTGACAGACAGGCTGACCGGTCCACTTGACCGACCACCGCCCGAATCGACTATAATAGTAGGGGAGCCCAAAAGGGGATTTTTGGATTTACTCGAGCGCGTCAGATAATCAAAAGTCAAAAGTCGCTTGCCGCTGTCTTTCTGTTCCTATGCTAGATCTTAAAAACTACGTTACGGTTTTTTTTAATAGATAGTGATTCAAGAGGAAGGTTTTAGTATATAATTTTCAATGCGGGCGAAGTCGCGGGCACCACAGCTATCTACTAATAATAAAGATACAACCCCTGAAAATTTTATAACAGCAAATATGTCAGGCGTTATTACTCGTATATTGCTTTACACGTTTAGTCAGGCGCTACACATCCCTTGCTTTTAACGCGGACGAAGTCGCGGGCACCAGTTACAGTAGGGTATCAATACTAATAATAAATCTGTAAGGGTCGTTCACGACTTCGTCCGCGTTGAAAAAGAAAAAAGTAGCCTATCCTGTGTCCCGTACGTCTATATGTTTATCTACCAAGTTTCATGAAATTAAGATGGATTCGTTTAAGAGTTATGGAGGAACATACATACATACATTTACAGATTTATTATTAGTATTGACGATAGCCTATGTTACTTTCTGACAATGAAGTTTTCTATAGGTAAAAAAATTTTAAAATCGGTCTAGTAGTTTTTGATTGTATTCATCATTAGCTGGCGCCCGCGACTTCGTCCGCGTTGAAAAAGAAAAAAGTAGCCTATCCTGTGTCCCATACGTTTAAATGTTTATCCACCAAGTTTCATGAAAATCAGTTGATTCGTTTAAGAGTTATGGAGGAACATACATACATATATACAGAAAAAAATTTTAAAAATGGTCAATTTAGTTTCAGTATCATGTATAGAGCCTATAAACACGATATCTCTGAAAACAAAGTAAATTACTCCATGACCAACCCTTACAGATTTATTATTAGTATTGATGTATAGTTATAGATTATGGATTTCAACAGCCGAATACAACAGAAACTCCTTGAACAATAAAATTTATTCAAAATAGAAACCGAAATAGCTATGCGAATCTGTTAGACTTTGACATTTTAAAAATAGAACCTTACTCTATCAAATTTATGGTCAGAGTTCTAAATTTGAAAAACTACTGCACTGATTTTCATGCTGTCTGTCTGTCTGTCTGTTCGCGATAAACTCAATAACTACTGCACTGATTTTCATGCTGTCTGTTCGCGATAAACTCAAAAACTTAAGTTTTTGAATACTGAGAGTGAGATGTGTATTTTTCTAACAAATATTGTATAAATTGACGTACGAAATATATTTTTTAATGTGAGTGTGGGTTATTACTTACCCGGTTATAATCCGTTAGGCACCGCGTCTTCTCTTCTACTGAGCTGGATCCATACGCACTAAAGCTTCTATTGCGCATGACCGGGGTAGATTAGGACGTGGTCACATTGCTTGTATATTTTCTTGAGTAAAATATGCGATTTTTACCTCGACACACCACACATGGTCGGATCAAACTTCCGTTTGAAAAGATTTTTGAGTTTATTGGAGTTTACTCCTTAAGAATCGATTTGCACATATAATAATATGTCACCGTAAAATTGTACGAACCTTAGTTTGTAATTTACTCGTATCTAGTGAAATTATAAACTGTCGACAGATTGTGAACAGACATAAAAATTTACAAAGTAACGCTTAAATTTTCGTAAGTTTATATCTACACTGACGGACTCATAAACTTTTTTTTTTTTTTTTTTTTTTTTTTACGTGGGGAAATCAGCGATTCTGATTCACTGCCAGCAATGGGGCACTGGCAGGATATGCGGGATTTCTACCCGCTAAAACCCCACGGTGTTCCTTGGCCACGCACGCACATGGGGCGGGAGAGAGGTGTCAGCGCGAGCATTTCGTCCTGCTCTCCCGCCTGCGTTAGCCCAGATCGGGCACCTCAATGAGGTCATCGGTAGGAGGAGGGATGGTAGGCTCCCTCCTCCCCGGGTCTCAAATATGTGGGAAGACGTGCCGGAACACGAGCACGTCTTTCACCAAGGCCGGGTTGGTAGGTGAGCGAATCCCCATATCCGCTCACCCTCCGGCCGATCACGGGGGCACTTGGAGTTGGCCGTACAGCCTCCTCCGCCTCCCGGGTCGTTTGCGACGGATGTCGCTAGCGAGGGCGGCATCCTCCCTCGCCCGTTCCGCCGCCTCCTTCAGCGAGATGACGTGCTCGCTGAAGGAGATCACCGCCTGCCAAGCCTCCTCGCTGCCGACCATGGACAGAACCACGGCCGGCAGCGAGAGGTCCCCTCCGACAGTGGAGACTAAGAGCCTCCGCTGCTGGTCCCATGCCGGGCATTCTGCCAGCGTGTGCTGGGCGGTATCCTCCGGACCACCGCAGTGGTGGCAAGAGGGTGTCGCCTCTCGTCTTGCAATGTTGCACAGATATCTGCCGAAGCAACCATGCCCCGACAGAATCTGTGCAAACCTGTATGTGATCACACCCTTCCTGCGTTTGCACCACTGCTCTAGGACCGGAGCGATGGCCCGGATGGTGTGTACGCCGGCGATAGGCTCGGCGAGCCTCTCGGCCCACCGCGCCAGTGCGACTCGCTGCGCCGTGCGGCGCACTTCTTCCGGCAGGGGACCAGCAACGCCCCGAGTGTGAGCTGCCGCTCGACTCTCGTACACCGAGGATAGGACCTCGGCCTCCAGGTCCCACGGGGGGGTACCCGCCATAACGCACGCGGCATCGCACGATATGGTGCGGTATCCGCGTATCACCCTGGTCGCCATCACGCGCTGAGATCTTTTCAGGAGCGTGACGTTGTGGCGATCCAGGGCGTCCGCCCACACAGGCGCGCCGTAGAGCGCCATGGAGCGCACCACCCCCGTATAAAGACGGCGGCAGCCGACACTCGGTCCGCCCAGATTTGGGAGGAGGCTACCCAACGCCGAGGCTGCCCCGATCAACTTTGGGCTCAACCGCCGGAAGTGCTCATGGAATCGCCACCTGGAGTCCAAGGTGAGCCCCAGGTAGCGCATGTGCACTCCGACGGCGAAGTCCACATTTCCCACTTTAATGTGGGCTTGTTGCGGTGGGCCCTTCCGAGGGCCATGGAAAAGCATGGCCTCGGATTTTTCGGGTGCCACCCGCAGGCCCAACAGCTCAATACGCTTGGCCACGAGAGCGACGCTCACCGTGGCCAAGCTGGACACGTCCTTGAAGTTGTCTGCACACGCGACGACCAGTGTGTCGTCGGCGTAGCAGACAACATGCACATTATCAGGGAGGGCGCCTCTCAGCGCCCAGTCAAAGCCAAGGTTCCACAGGAGCGGTCCTAAGACCGACCCCTGCGGAACGCCACAGGACATGGTCCTCTCCAGGACCGTCCCGTTTCGGCTGGGACACAAGATCCTCCGATCCCTCAGGTAATCCTTGACAATCAGCTGGAGATACGCGGGCAACCGGTGAAACCGGAGCGCCTCCGTAATGCAGCTGAAGGGGAGGGTGTTAAAAGCATTGGAGATATCTAAAGACACAGCCAATGCCACTCCTCCCCTTTCTACGGTCTCCTGCGCGATGACCTTAAGGCGCAGGATGGCGTCGATCGTCGATCGACCCGCGCGGAAACCGAACTGATTGTCGGAGAGACCTGGCCCCGCCGAGTTTAAATGTCCGGTGATGCGGCGGGCAATTATTCTTTCGAATAACTTGCCCGCCTCGTCGAGCAGCACAATTGGCCTGTATCCCGAAGGAGAGTCCGCAGGACGTCCCTCCTTCCTTAACAGGACCAACTTGCCCTCCTTCCAAATCCTGGGAAAGGACCCCGCGCGTAGGGCAGAGTCGAAGACGGCCCGCCAGCGGTCTCCCAACTCGCCCGACGCCAGGACCCAGACACGACCGGGTATCCCGTCCGGCCCGGGGGCAGTACTCTTGCCGCGAAGACGGGTTATGGCCTCCTCGAATTCTCCGCTGGAGATAGGCGGAGCTCCGTCTTCGTCTACGGTTCCGGCGATCACTCGACCGCCCATGGGCGGTGGAGTGTGCTCTCCCCGTTCGGGGAACAGTGTGGAGAGCACAACCCGGAGGAACTCTGGGTCCAGCGTCTCGGCAACGGGCGGACCGTGCGAGCCGAGCTTGGCCCTGGCTGCGATATAGGGGCGGCCCCACGGGTCTCGGTCCAGTGTCTCGAGCATCTGCTTGCGAGACCGTGTTTTCGCCTCCCGGATGGCGATATGGAGCGACTTCCTGGCCCCTCTGTACTCATCGTACAGTCGCGCCTCCAGCTCAGGGTCCTTGGTCCGGCGCCTACGGCATCTGGCGTACTTGCGGCGGGCGGCTACGCACGTGGCACGAAGATCTGCCACCTCTTTGCACCACCAGTGCACCTGCTTCTGGCGTGGACGTGGCCCGGCACGCGGCATGGCGGCGTCGCACACAGCGGTCATGGCGGTGCGCATGCCGAGTGCAAGGTCTTCAACCGGCAGGTCCTCGCTGGGCTCTTGCGAGACCCAGCCTTGGACTATCGCCGCCTCGACAAGGAGGTCCTTATCGAGTCTCGCCAGAGCCCAGCGTGGGAATCGCTGGGACCGTCCACCCCGACGCCGCGGAGACAGATCGTCCGCGCCCGAGGAGCCGACTATGCCGAATCGAACATAACGATGGTCCGAGAGAGTCTCAACGCCCTCCAGCACGCCCCAATCGCGGACACGATCGGCGATGGCCCGACTAGCGAACGATATATCCACTATCGAGCCACCGTTATGCCGAACGCAGGTATTAACCGTGCCGCGATTGAGGAGCACTAGCCCTGCGGAGGCTAGAAAATCCACAACGACGTCGCCTCGTGCGCCCGAAACGGGACAGCCCCACGCCGTGGACTTCGCGTTGAGATCCCCCAGGACCAGAACAGGGAGTCGCGAACGCAGGATCGCTCTCTCCAAGTTTCCGAGAAAAACCTCGAACTCGGCGAGGGTGCGGTTGGGGGAGAAGTAAACTCCGACGAGCAAAACCGCGCCCCACTCAACGGCAACAAATCCTTGGCCTCTCTCGGCCACCCGGAGAGGGGCAGAGCCGGCGGCACCCACGATCGCGACCGTGGATGTCGAATCCGATGCCCAATTGGGGCGGGGCGGTACATAGTACGGCTCCGCCGCCACCGCGACGTCAATCGACCACTGCGCCATGGACTGGAGGAGGAGATCCTGAGCCCCGGCGCAGTGGTTGATGTTCGCTTGGAGGAGACGGACGTAAGGGACGTTGTCCATTACGGAGCCGTTTCCATCTCCTCCTCGCGCGTGGATTGCGCGTTATCCGCGGCGGCGGGTGTACCGTCCACTTTGGCCTTTTTCTTGCCCTTGTTGGCCTTGGGAGCCTTGCAGCCCCGACTGCCAACAGGGTGATCCGCCCGCTTTTTTGCTGCGGCGCATGGACCGCAGTGGGGAGGGTTGGAGCATTGGAAGGCTTTGCGGCCTTCCTTGCTACAGCGGAAGCATGTTCCGCTGCGATCTTCCTCCGCTTGGCACTTAGGGGCAACTTGCCCGGTCTGGAGACACCGGAAGCACCTAAGTTGGCGCTGGGGCAGCACTTTAACTTGTGCCGACACCCAGCCAACCAAAAGCCGCCTGCCGTCGGCGACTTTTTTGGCGCTCTCCACCGGACACGAAACCCACAACGAGCCCATCCCGAGGGGGCCGGTGCGTATCTCCCCGGTTTTAATTTGGTCTCGGGGGCAACCGCCCACTCGAGACACGGCCTCCGCGACCTCCTCCGCCGAGACGGAGTCGTCAAGCCCAGAGATGCGCAGTTCGGCGCACTTCTGGGGTCGCGTCACCTTGACGACGCCCGGCTCGAAGAACTCACGGAGTTTCCCCGCGAGTTTGTCGGCCGCGTCACCCTGGTCCTTGCCCGGGATCTCGAGCACCCGGGCTCCGGTCTTCGAGGATCTCACTTGTATAAAGCCAATACCAATGGAGGGGAGGTCGAGCCTCCTCCTCGCCTCGGTGATTAGGCTGTTGTAAGTGGCGCCCTTGCTGCCGGCTTCGGGCCCCAGGGTGAGGACCACGGCCGCAGAGCGCGGAGGGCGGAGCTTCCTCCTTGCGTCGTCGCTGGCCTTAGCCTTGGCAGCAGATTTGCTGGCCTTGGCCGCAGGCTTGGGAGCGACGGCCGCCTTCTTAGCCTTCGCCTTCGCCTTCCGCCCTACCACCAGGGACCACGATTCCTCCGTGGGAGGTAGGGCGGGCTGCGCCTTTGGCACTGGGGCTTTTTTAGCCCTCGGCTTTGAGGCGGGCGGTGTCTTGGCGGGCGGTGCCTTGACGAGCGGCGCCCCGGCTGACGGTGCCTTGGTAGGCGGTGCCCTGGCGGACGTTGCCTTCGCAGGCGGTGCCCTCGCAGATGCTGTCGTCGTCGTCGTCGACGACTCCGCTCTCCCCCTATCCGCTGCAAGCGGAGGCCTCACTCTTTTCTCCGGGAGGAGACGGTCCTCGAGACCGGCGAAGCGGGAGTCAATGCGGAACGCAAAGGCCTCCAGGGCCTTACGCACCGTCTCCTCGACCGAAACCGAGGCGCTGGCCGCCGGAGCTGGGGCTGGCTCCTTCGAGATGGTGGCGCGCAACTCACGCATCTCCTTCTCCAGCGTCTCTACCCTGACCCTGAGGCGGGCGTTATCGGCCTGAAGGGCCGCCGACTCCTCGCTCACGGTGCGGCGGACGAGCTCGTCCATTATCACCGTGAGCGAGTCCACTGAATTGTTTAGGGCCGCGACGAAGGTGAACTTCAAATTGCCCGAGGATTTCGCAACCCGGGCAATGTTTTGAAGGTCCTCCTTCGCGCGGTCCCTCAACACCTCCGATGGCAAGGCCAAAGGCGTCGGCTCCTGCGACGGCGGTAAGGCGAACTGCTGTGCACGCCGACGTGCCATAGCGTCGGCGAGTTCTTCTTCGGCCAGCAGCCGGAGCTCCTCTCTGCGCTCAGCCCTCGCCCTTGCGCTGCCGGTAAGCACGCCTTCTGTGTGCTGTCCACGTCCGCGTCCCGCCTTGGCGGTACGCTTTCTCAGCGGTCTGACTGCGGACTGAGGGTCCGAGTCAGACGGCGAGTCTCCCTCTCTCTTTCTGCGGCGGGCGGAGACTGCGGTGGCGGAGCGAAGGCTCGACGCCGACATTTCGGAGTCCGCACCCTCCACGTCACTCGGGCCCAGCGAGGCCGCACTGCTCCTCACTTCCGCGTCGGACAACCGGTCGAGCAGTATGACCGGTTGTTTCGCCTTCACTTCCTCGGTTGTGCCGGTAGTCCATTTCACATCGACCGGCCCGGACACCGGTCGACGCCGCTGGCTAGGCGGGTCACTATCGCCGCTCGTAACAGATTTCACACCCGGGGGCCGAGCTACCCCCGAGCGCCAGGCGTTAGCGGGATCGCTCGACAAATCATTATCCTTAGACGACATGCTCATGTTTGTTTGGGAAAGGATACCTACGGCCCTTTCCCAACAGGCCGCAGGAGCGCTTGGGACCGGGTTCCCCCCGGCCATGCAACCCATCGGCACGCTAACCTTAGGTTTCGGGTTATTTTTTATAGTGGTTTTCTTCCACGCGGCCCGACGCTCAGTGCGCCAGACCCCCGGTCTCGCGAGTGCGAGGTTACGGGTTGCCCGGCGGTGGCCTAAGCCACACGCCGCGCCCGCGGACCTTATCAGGTCCGCCACTGCGAGCCGAGGCTCCGCTGGCCCATCTCTTGGCCCCTCCAAAAGCGCTAGTGCGCCATCACACTCACACATGAGTGGAGGATTCTCCACTCATGAGCGCTCCGCTACGGGCTCCCGCGAGGGAGCCCGCTCGGAGCGCTCGGTTGTACGCCTTCTTGGTCCCCAAGGCCGAAGCCAAGGGTAAGCCCCCCCACCACGACAAGGTCCTGGCGTACCCAGGGGGGGGACGGACTCATAAACTGCATCAAAGTAATAGACGACTTTGAAATAAATATTTTAACCAAGTATGCAAACTTTCTATACAGATTTAAATTGAAACCTCTAGATTGGTTCGTGAACTTTAAAACAGCGTATCCTTAAGTTTATGTTTGTGTACTGGAAAGGACCTTAAGACTTTTTTGAAGAAAAAACAGAAATTTAAGTAAAATTGGTTTAATAAAAAAATTGGTTTTAACAATAGACACAAACTTTATGCAAGGGTTTATTTATGTTTTAATAGGGTGTATTACCCCCACGTGCCCTTATTACGGATTCTAATCAGTTCCGCATAGATTTTATTAGGGTTAGTAAAAGATCTTGCGGAATATTGTCTCATTCTTCTGAAAGTGCTGTTTTTAGTGCTGCCACTGTCGTGGGCACAGGATTTCTCGCATATACAGCTCTTTTTAAATTGTCCCAAACATGCTCAATGGGATTAAGATCCGGGCTGCGTGCTGGCCAATTCATTGTACGTATCCCAACCTCTTCGCAATATTGTCGAACTTGTGCAGCAGCGTGCGGCCGGGCATTATCCTGCATTAAAGTAAAATTTTCGCCTATGAATCCCATGTAAGGCACCACGTGATCTTCTAAGATCTCTGTTATGTAGCGAAGTGCAGTCAAACCCCCTCTGTTACCGTTTTGACGGACCATGTCTATGAACACAAGTTCTGTTCGCCCGTTCATCGATATGCCACCCCAGACCATACACGAACCGCCTCCAAAAGGAACACGCTCTTCAATGCAACTTTGAGCATATCGCTCCCAACGTCGACGATAGACTCTTCTGCGACCATCTGCACCATATAAACATGTCCTACACTCGTCCGTGAACAATACGGAGGCCCATTGCTCTTCTGTCCAATTTAGGTGATCACGCGCAAATCTTAAGCGAGCTTGTCTGTGAGCTACAGACAACTTTGGACCATTTGCTGGTCTAAAAGGGGTGATATCCGCTTCCTTTAACCTTCTTCTTATTGTTCGTGCACTCACATTTACTCCACGCACTTCATTAAGCTCTGTTTTGAATTTTAACTGACGTGAGGAAACGATTTCGCAGGGAAGTTGTAACAATAAATCGGTCATCACGACCGGTGGTTGCTCGAGTCCTGCCTGTACCACGTCTCCTTCTGTAAGAACCTGTCTCCACAAACCTTCTGTATATTCTAGAAACCGTAGACTGGTTTAAATTTAAATTTCTACCAATCGTTCGTTGATCCAAGCCCAGTGCTACAATTTGAGCCGCTTGTTCGGACGAAGTATCCATATTGTGGTTCAAAAACTCTCGATGAGTTAAAAAACTAACCCTACAATTCTGCTGGTAACAATAATTCAATTAACAAAAGAATAAAAAATCAATGCGAATCAATTTAAAACTATGCTTTAAATAACACGCAAATCTGATACTACGAGTAAATTTTCTTTTCCCGGCTATATTCATTTGTTTTACTGCAGTTCTATTTTTAAATTTTGCTTTTTTTTAAGATTAAGAGCCAGTCTCTCCATATTTATATAATTTAATCTAAAAAGTTTGCATACTTATTAAAAAACATCATTTCAAAGTAATCCTGAACTTTGATGCAGTTTATGAGTCCGTCAGTTTATATAAATAAACACGATCAACAATCATCGCCGATAGAGTGTCAGACAGGCATTTAAATATTTAGGCACTATCTTGCAATACTACAAACTTTCTTTAACATAATAATATTTAAACATCTTCTTTTTTTTTTTGTTAAGGTTATGTTAAGTTATGATAAGGTCGACAGACAGGCTGACGGTCCACTTGATGGTAGGTGGCTACCGTCGCCTATAACACAAGCAACGCCATAAGTGCTACAAGTGCGCTGTAAACCATAGGATTAAGGATAAGGGATAAGGAAGGGATGGGGTGTAATGGGCTCTGGCAACCCTTACTCACTCACCGAAACACAACAGCACGTAAATGCTGTTATTTCACGGTGGTATTCTGTAAGGAGGTGGTTACTGCCGCCAGACAGGCTGCCCAAATGACTGCGAAACGCAGTGTGCCCTACCACTACTTTTCAAATCCAGACCAGAGTCAATTTTGAAAATTACATTAAAATTTCCAAAGTTGACCCCGCCGGGAATCGAACCCGGGGCCCCTGGGACGTTAGGCAAGCACCCTTGCCACTCGTCTAACAGGCTCGTCTTTACACATTCTACAGCACCATCTAGTTCCAAAGTAAGCTACTAATGCATGTATTATGGATACCAGACAGTTGAATTACTACATAGATTACTTTTTTTTTGTAAATACATACATTTTATAAATATAAAACATCAATAACTCAGGTACAAAGGCCCCTGGCGGGATTCGAACCCGCGACCGTTTGATTAACAGTTAGGGTTGGTTTGGTTAACATTATATTATATTATAATTTCTTTTTTTGTTAACATGCAAAATAATTATCTAATAATCGCTATGCTATTTTTATTCGCAACATTTTAAACACAATGGTGAACGCGCCCTTATGTCCACACCGAGGGGGGAAATACGTCACAATCATTCACGGAAGCGAGCAATGAAACGTAGCTATAAAACCTTTTACTTAATATAACCTTCGTCCTGTGGGTGGGTTTTTATCTATATTGAGTTACCGGATTTCGGACCGACAGAAATGGCAAATAAACATTCCGTACTAATAAATAAAAACAAAGTATCTGTTTGTTATGTCAAAATAACTGCTTTTAATTAAATGCACTCGTATATCGAAGTAGGTATATATTAAGTATATTTATAACAGTAAAACCATTTTTAAATTTTTCTGTCTGTCTTTCACGAGGTTTTCGTCATTCATATTATTTTCTATTATTGTAAATTTATTATTTACTACCTGGCGCCCGTGACTTCGTGCGCGTTAAAAAAAAAAGTAGCCTATCCTGTGTCCTGTACGTCTAAATCTTTATCTACCAAGTTTCATGAAAATCAGTTAATTCGTTTAAGAGTTATGGAGGAACATATATACATACAGAAAAAAATTCTAAAAATCGTCAATTTAGTTTCAGTATCATGTATATAGAGCCTATAAACACGATATCTCTGAAAACAAAGTAAATTACTCCATAACCGACCTTTACAGATTTATTATTAGTGTTGATTTATAACAGTAAAACCATTTTTAAATTTTGTCTGTCTGTCTTTCACGAGGTTTTCGTCATTCATATTATTTTCTATTATTGTAAAATTATTATTTATCATAATATATTTTTTCATGGATAATTTTTAATTAAACACAAAATTATTACTTCCTCATTTTTATTAACAAAATAAACAACTTAGTTTCAACACTATAGTAAACTTAAAAATATACAAATTTTATAAGATAGAAACAGTAGCCTGCACCACTCGCGAGTTTCTGTAACCGAAAATGGACTACTCGACCCAATGAGCGAGTTACGAGTATCATCTATTCTGTCATCGCATTATTGACAAACGGATTTTTTGAGAATTGTGTCGTTCATTGTAAAAGTGAACTATCTCCTTGTAACTGAATTTTAGAATAACGAGCTTTTTGCGAATTATAGTGTAGGAAAAAATATATAAGTATTCATTCATTGTTTTCATCTATGGGATTTTAATGCAACTATTGGAGTTATTTCACTTTTATATTGAAAATTATGACTAAATGTGATACCATTAGGCAAGAAAAGATGGTTTTAAAAATAGGGAGTTACACCACTTTTACAATGAACGACACAATTCTCATAAAGTAACTTGTACTTATATGATTTTTAGTTGTGTATAGGATTTGCAGAAAAAATATAAGTGGGGTCGCTAGTCACATAATAAAAAGACAAAATTGGGGGCCCAGTGTAAGTTTTGTGTGATTGGTCATAGTAAAAATATAAAATTATTTACTCGGCTTTCTACTCGTCAAAAAAAAAAATATTTAGAGCCTCTTTCACCATCTGTCAAGTAGGCTAACTGTCATTTAAAGTCACCGGTAACCGGGGATAATGCAGCTGATATACTTACCTTTGTTTGTACGGTAAAAGTCCCAAAAATTTAAAAGAAAATCATAAAAAAAATTCGCCTATCGAATGATGCAGTAAACCGAGTGCATAATTCAATAAAACCGAAAAATATTTCTAAAAGTAACTAATCAACACTTTACTTGTAGTTGGTGAAAGAGGTCCTTATACTTTAAAAAAATAACATAATAAATGCTTTAATATCGAATTTAGAAGAAAGGTATTAAAAACATTTTTTTAAGTTTCAATGCAACACATAGGTTAGGTATTTCAAAAAAAATTGCAAATGAAACATTAGATAAACTGAAATCAATTGTGAAACAAGAATTTTGTAAAAAAGGCTTATACTGATAATACTGCTTGCTTGCTGACAACTGTTGAATTTTTATTATGACATAAATTCACAATTGGAAATTAGGCTCTATTACTAACACAATTAGGTTTAATGTCGTAATATGTTAGATGCGGCCGGCGCTATCTATTTCATGGTACAAGAAAGCGATCTTGACAACATTTAGTCACCTTTTTATGAATGTTGAGCTACTAGATAACAGTAAAAATATGTCTTAAAATAACAATTTAAAATTATATTATATGTATGTATTAATTATTGGTTTTATTTAAAAAAATGTTATGATCCCCTGAAAACTTATTTACATTCTTCGCGTTGTCTCCGTGGCCTTGCTTAGTTTAAGAAATCATTGGGTTGCTGCAAAAGGTGTACTAAAAAGTGTTATAAACCCCTGAAAACTTAATTACATTCTTCGCGTTGTCTCCGTGGCCTTGCTTAGTTTAAGATATCATTGGGTTGCTGCAAAAGGTGCCCTAAAAAATGTTATAAACCCCTGAAAACTTAATATATTTTTTAACAAGATCGAGGCAGCGCTTGGCCGCGATCTCACTTGATGTTAGGTGCAGATGCGGCCAAAGATGGACCACGCTTACCTAGTAAGTGCCCATTTATCGTAGACTTAAAGACCCCGAGGTTGTAATTTTGGGGGAAACACAGACGCAGGCAATGAGTTCCACTCCTTAGCAGTTCGGACAAGGAAGGTGGAACTATAACGCTTCGTGCGTGACCGGGGAACATCAACCACGAAGGGATGAAACCCCCGCCCGCGCCTCGTGTTCCGCAAGTGGAACGGCTCTGGCCGGATCAGATCCCATAGGATGGACGCACATTCTCCATAGTGTAGACGATAGAAAATCTTACATTCTTCGCGTTGTCTCCGTGGCCTTGCTTAGTTTAAGAAATTGCTGTTTAGTTTAAGGGTTGCTGCAAAAGGTGTCCTAAAAAAATGTTATGAACCCCTGAAAACTTAATTGCGTTGTCTCCGTAGCCTTGTTTTAGTTTAAAAAAATCATTGGGTCTGCAAAAGGTGTCCTAAAAAAATGTTATGAACCCCTGAAAATTCTTTGCGTTGTCTCCGTGGCCTTGCTTTAGTTTAAAGAAATCATTGGGTTGTTACAAAATCGATTTAAACTAACAAAGTTATCAATGTTTGGACAACCATTACGACTAATTTCAGAAGTCCTGGTAAAAGACCTCCACCGATTCCCAATAGAACTTCATCGGTTATATCAGTTATAGAAGACACGAGGGTGGTCAGCAACCCTTGAATGGAGGTGACGTTACTCGAAGGTTTTTTCGGGTTCGCTCCAAATTCGTATTCTGGTAAGGACCTTAAGAAGTTTATGATGGCCAACGCTTGAGAGTACAGCTTCAGCAATGAGGTCTCCAATGCTGCTAAATCTACTGGAATCAAGCAGCTTATGGTAGGCGGCAATGTGTCAAATATGGACAGCAAAGACAGTAGCAGATTGTACACGTTGTTCAGTAATGGTAGCAGGATGTTTACTAAGGGGTAAACAGCTGGAAGTTGAACGCCTGTCGCAGCTGCTGCAGGTGTCTAGAATGAGATAATAAATATTTTAGCATTAAAATATAAACTGAAGTGTATGTAAAATATGTGTCGTTCATTGTAAAAGTGAACTATCTCCTTGTAACCAAAGATTTAAATCGACAGATGCGGCATTATTAGCGAAAGTGTGTTACAAAATACAACATACATTATACTAAAGACAAAAGTATAAAATACATATACCTTTGTCTAAACACACTTTTAAATACAGACAACACATTCCTTACTTCAAAAGTGACTGTGACGATAGCGACGCTCTCAACAAGCGACCGTCACTCACTGTAGCTGATGTGCAACTGTAGTTGGGTTGAGCGCCTGCGCCCAACCCATTGTCAAAAACTTTCGGTGTGTTTTTAGTATGGCGCGAGGAGATTACGCCGCATCTTTCGATTTAAATCTTTGCTTGTAACTGAATTTTAGAATAACGAGCTTTTTGCGAATTATAGTGTAGGAAAAAAAATATAAGCATTCATCATTGTTTTCATAATATGGGATTTTAATGCAACTATTGGAGTTACTTCACTTTTATATTGAAAGTTATGACTAAATGTGATACCATTAGGCAAGAAAAGATGGTTTTAAAAATAGGGAGTTACACCACTATTACAATGAACGACACATATGTCAGATATTTTGGTGTGCGTGTTTTATATACACACATGTCAAAAACGGGGTGTTATAAGTTTGACGCGTATGTCTGTCTGTGGAATCGTAGCTGTCGAACGGATGGACCAATTTTGATTTGGTTTTCTTTGTTAAAAAGCTGACGTTCAGGTTAAGTTGGTTATCTGACAAGTAGGCACTCGTATGCCAGCAGTAATCACCTTACGAACGATTATAAAATTTAAATTTTCACAATTCGAACACGCCGAGAGAACAACATTGTTCTTTGTTAAAATAATATTGTGTAGATGGCGCAATATCTCTGAAACTTCAGATATTCTAAAATATTCAAAAAAAATAGATCGTAACTAAAACGCATATACATAACGCATTCGTGTAAAAATTTTGATTTTACTCCCTTAAAGGAGCTTTTTAAGTTTTATAAATTTCTTAATTTATTAATTTCTCCAAAAAATTATATAACACAGTAGCTGCTGCCCGCGACTTCGCCCACGTAACTTTGTAAATAATATACTAAAACCTTCATCAAGAACCACTCTATTCATTGGTGAAAACAACATTAAAATCGGTGCAGTAGCTTTTGAGTTTATCCCGAACAGACAGACGCGGAGGAGTGCTTTTTTTTAATAATAATTGTAAGAATACTTACAGTCATGGTGCAAACGAATGCGAGGCAACCTGCCATCGCCGCCATTTTGAATTTCATGTTTTAATTTACATATGAGTACAACCGGTCACGAATTTTCGATTTGTGCACACATTGTTTGGCATTATTGATTTATATATAACATTTATTATGTCAAAATTAACTAACTGTGGCAATAGAGTAAAATGATAAAGAAAAAATTGCATAACCTTATCGTTAAAAATTAATATCTATACTTATTTGTAAGTAGTGATTTTGCGAAAAGTATAAAAAAAAAAATATGGAACGAGCGGCCGTGTCACAATAAATTATCAGTAGGAAACACTTTTTATATAGTCATTAGGTCATTATTACAGACCGTATTATCTATACAATCCATTCTTTTTCTATTGATCAAAAATGTAAACAAATATAGCGTCGCCATGGTCACTGGACTGTTTTAAAAATGGGTTTTGTACATTAGGCATTTTCAAAGACAGTTGACTCAGTGAGTAATTCATTTAGAATTTGTTCGTATTGTTTGTTTAATTCTATATCGTGAATTGTTTGTTTACCTTTTTGATCATTGAAAAACGAATGGACCTTTATGGACCGGACTATACTAATATTATTATGAAGAAGAAGATTTGCATTCTGACAAGACATAGGATAGGCTACTTTTTTCTTTTTCTGACAAGACATAGGATAGACTTTTTTCTTTTTCAACGCGGACGAAGTCGCGTGCAACAGCTATTATCCAATAACCCATTTTCATCGGTTATTGCATATTTTACCTAAAATCTTGTGAAGTTGCATACTTTCGCTATGTAGATGTATGTAGCTATGTAGATCTATGTAGGTAGATGAAATCTTTGAAGTTTTGCTAGAAACAATACCTAACTGCTGACATAGCACTCAAATTAAGATACTGCTCAGTTACCTCAGTGGATTTTGAACGGTCTTTTTTCATTTATAAAAATAAATAATGCGCGTCGGACATATCTATACTTATTTTACTAATATTACAAAGCTGAAGTTTGTTTGTTTGGTTGAACCAACGAACTTTTACAGGTTGAACCACGAACGCGTTAATCTCAGGAAGTATTGGTTCGAATTGAAAAATTCTTTTTGTGTTGGATAATCCATTTATCGATTTATCGATATAACATTTTGAACGCGGACGAAGTCACGGGCAACAGCTATTTACATAAAATTGCAGTAATTCTTATGTGGCGTATTTTATCACTAGGTTACTTAATACAGCCGGTACTCAATAGATGGCGCTCACTCGTGAAGTTATAACGCGCTATCGTTTCGTTTTTCTGTTCACTTTACGGCAAAGTTTATTACAGTTCAATACAGTTTCCTTCAACCTTTGTAGAAGATTAGATTTAAATTTTTGAATTGAGATAGAATTTAGTTAGTCTATCTCAAATAATATAAATTTACCAGCTGTGGTGCCCGCGATCGCGACTTGATCCACGTTGAAAAAGAAAAAAAAGTAGCTTATCGCTATCCTATCCTGTGTCCTGTACCTGTACCAGTACTGTACGTCTTAAATGTTTATCCAACCAAGTTTCATGAAAATCAGTTGTCATGGAGGAATATACCTACAGAAAAAAATTATAAAAATAATCAATTTAGTTTCAGTATCATGTGTAGAGCCTATAAACACGATATCTGAAAACAAAGTTGTTCCTTGGCCAACCCTTACAGATTTATTATTAGCATTGATATTATTGATAACATTTTGAACGCTAATGAAGTCGCGGACAACAGCTAGCATGTACATAAAATAAAATTGCAGTAATTATGTGGCGTATTTTATCACTAGGTTACTTAATACTACTGGTACTCAATAGATGGCGCGCACTCGTGAAGTTATATCGCGCTATCGTTTCGTTTCTCTGTTATTCACTTTATGGCAAAGTTTATCGTGGACAGTTTGAATGAATTAACAATTTGATTTTCATCTTGGTAGATTTAAATTTTTGAATTGAGATAGATAGAATTTAGTCTATCAATTCTCAATATAATAATATACAGATTACAGACAGATACACTTGAAGCCTGGATAAGTGAGAAACCTTCAAACCTCTATTATTGAGAATGAGAGTTGCAATGAGGTCCCGGTTCTTTTTCATTAAATTACCTCTGTTAATGGGACTTTTTGAACCTGGTTAAATGAGATCTGAATTCTAAGAATTTTTCGATGTTTACCTCTATAATTGAGATCTGTAGCTCAATTACCTGTATAAGTGAGACAAATTAATCAGGTTTCCACCTCTGGATTGAAATAACGGCACATTTCGACCTTTGTAAGCGGGGGCCTCTGTAAATGAGACAACTATAATTTGAAAACTGGATTATTAGAAACCCTCAATAATTGGTACATATGTCTTGGTCCCTTGAGATCCCAATTAACCAGGTTTCACTGTATCTGTAAGGGTCGGTCATGATGTAGTAAGATGCAGAACCTAGCATCATAGACGCAACATTGCCTGTCTATGTGTCTTTTATAAGATGTACTTCGGGGAGTGTTGTCAGGAGCTCCATGAGCTCATACCGCCTTCCCCTTTCTTCTATCGGACATACAGACGTACGGCTGTTTTTGTTTACCATCCTCATCTTGTCGAAATCCCTCCTTTTCGGACCAAGCGCTTTGAAACATCATCTATAATGCGCACTGCCAAGGATTGGAACTCCCTGCCGGCGTTTGTATTTCCGTGCTCATATAACCCTAACCTTTTTAAAGTTCGAGTGAATAGGCATCTTCTGGGTGAGCTCGCTCCATCATAGGTCTCATCCTCGCTACACAGCTGGTTGTTGGCCAAGAGCAAACACATCTCTAATAATAAAAAAAACTATATGCGAGTTGGGCCCAAATAAATGAATAAATAAACAATTGATACAACAGTGAAACGCATAAATAGTTTCCAAAATTTCACTTCAAGTTATGGAAATAAAAATTGTGTACATATTTCGTTTAGCGTGCTGTTAGGAAATTTAAATTTATCATTATCAGCAATCGATGTTATATTGTGTACCTACTTTTGTAATAATTAGAAATTTTTATCTTGTTATTTTGCAATTGGAAATATTGCAGATAGGTATAGTTTCTTCAAGGACACATTTCTGTAATTGATATGTACCTAAATAATTCTTTTTTTATATAGATATACCTAAAATAATAGAGGTAATTGCAGTCAAAGATGGTAGAAATAAAACCACACACATAATATTTTGTACTAAATTCGTTTTTGCGGAGCTGCGCCATCTATGCTTCTTCATAGAAAACATTGAAAGCGTTGCTGAAATTGTAGTTGACGGTTATGTTAACAGATGTCGCTGTCCGGTCAGGTTATATCGCACTATCGACTTTCTCGCGTCCCCGAGGGACCCCGGGAACGTTATGATTGGAAAGCATACTTACCTGGCGTAGGGGATACCGTGATCAAGAAGGCGGTTCCCCCAGGGCGAGGCCTTTCCATTGCACTGCGGTTAGGTTGACCCTTGCGATTACCCCTAATGTGGGTAACTCGGACGCGTAATTTTTGGTAGTGGGGACTGCGTACGCGCTGTCCCCTTCATAATATTTGAAAGAAAAGACAAGATTACAAACAAACATCTGCTGTAGTCTGTAACGCAATTTGGGGGGAGGGGGGTATAACGTTACGAAGTGTTACAGGGGCAGGAGGGGGGTTCGAACAACGCGTTACGTAACGTAACATTGTTTTTTTTTTATTTAAATAAAAAACTAGGGAATAAAAATCTCCCAAATCAGCATCCCTTTTCATTTATATTTTACAGGTGTATCCCTCGAGTGTATTGTACGTCATTTTTATTTTGTTCTCCCAAGTTGGCGACCCTTTTCGTTGGTAAAAATGGTCACTTTGTTGTTACGTAACGTTTAGGGAGGGGGAGGGAGGGTAAAGGAAAAGTTAGGGCGCGTTACATGGGGGGGAGGGGCCTCAAAAATTGCGTTACGTAATACTTGAAGGCCCCCTGTCCTACGGACGGCTGTATAGTGTATACTTGGTGTATACGTTAGTACGGTCTCGGGTCTCGAGACCAAACCGATGGACAGACATATAATATATGTAATTATATATCTAATTTTCTAATATATAAAATTCTCGTGTCACAGTGTTAGTTGCCATACTCCTCCCGAAACGGATTTTGGTGAAATTAACTACACTTGGTAGGTCTTAGAATAGCTTTTATCTATTTTTTATACGCCGGCAGTAGCTAGTATAATATATTCACACATTTCACACAGCACCATCAAGTTCCACAGTAAGCAACCAATGCTTGTATTATGGATACCAGACAGTTGATAGTGGATAGACAGACATAGATTACTTTTTTTTGTAAATACATACATATTATAAATACAAAACATCCATGACTCAGGTACAAAGGTTAACACATAAACATTTGCCCCTAGCGGGATTCGAACCCGCGACCGTTTGGTTAACAGCTAGGGTTACTAGCCACTAGACCAAACGCGTCGTTTAAACAGACATAAAAACTTTGAGAAAGGCTGAGGACAGGGAGGAATGGAAGCAGCTGGTGGTCAATGCAACCAAGGCAATTCAGAGCGGGCACGACCTTCAGTAATGAAAAAGCCGACTCTATCTAAGGAGAACTCCAGTCGTGCGTCGGAGCTGACACACACTTTTTTAGTGTTTTTTAGTGAAGTGACTTATCACCGGGAATACTATCAGCGGTGATGTGTGGGTCCGAGATCACAGCGAGGCCTTATCCGCGGATCCCCATAACACCGGACTCAACACAACTCCACTCACGCGTTGAATCCAGACTCAATATAACCCCACTTCTTAGATAGGTTAAGACTCTATCTAAGGAGAACAGTCGTGCGTCGGAGCTGACACACACTTTTTTTAGGAGTGGAGATGAGAGAGTGGGGGAGTTTGGGACTCCCCCACGTAAATGTCATCTGGGTTTGCTCTTGGCCAACAACCAGCTGAGCAGCATGGATCAGGCCTAAGATGGAGCGAGCTCACCCAGAAGATGCCTATTCACTCGAACTTTGAAAAGATTAGGTATCACCGGGATTACCCACTAACACCCCACAGATTCCACTATCAGCGGTGATGTGTTGGTCCGAGATCACAGCGAGGCCTTATCCTCGGATCCCCACAACACTGGACTCAACACAACTCCACTCACGAGTTGAGTCCGGAATCAATAAAACTCCACTCACGAGTTGAGTCCGGACTCAACTCGTGGTGAGTGTTTGCAATAAAACAATATTTTAATTATTGCAAACATAATTGAAATTTCCTTAAAGATAATGGAAGTATGTCTGTAAGACGTGTTGCAATTTTTATTACAGACATTTACAAATGTATATATAACATTTTTTTATAAAATTAGGTAAAGGTTTCACTGATCCTTAACGTGACGCTGGCGAATTTGAAATATTATATTGGTTAGTTATATTTTCATTTTTATTATAATGTTTTTGTGACACATATCTTGACTTTAATGGCTAGAAAGGATATTTTTATCTTTATTTAAGGGAAAACTTATGACTTCATACCTTTATTATACACTAGCTGTTCCACGCGACTTCGTCCGCGTTCTGAATGAAAGGTACCTTATGTCCTTTCTGGCAGACAACATGTATGCAAAATTTAATGGTGATCGGTTCAGTAGTTTTTGCGTGAGAGCGTAACAAACAAACTCACATTCACATTTATAATATTAGTAAGGATAGCCTATGTTACTCACGATAATATAGCTTCCCAACAGTGAAAGAATTTTTCAAATCGAGTATTATCAGCGAGTAACGATAATCCTTACTAATATTATAAATGTGAATGTGAGTTTGTTTGTTACGCTTTCACGCAAAAACTACTGAACCGTTAACCATGAAATTTTGCATACACGTTGTCTGGGACACCAGAAAGGACATAGGGTACCTTTCATCGTTCAACGCGGACGAAATCGCGGGCACCAGCTAGTACTTAATAAAGTAGGTACCTACACTGAAAAATTTACACAAAAAATTTTTTTATACCTAATTTCTTAACACTAACTTTTTAATGTCTATTTACAGATCTCCAAAAACAGAGTCCTCAAAGATGATACCAGCATACTCTATAACCGCTTTGCGGTTAGCTTTCGACGAGATATCAACTATAATACCCGTTGCTAATCAACTGGCAGCATTGTTGATACCGTTTTTGGTGAATTTAATCAACAATTTAAACAATTTATCAAATATTATACAGAATTTAACGCCAGCACTGCTTCCTTATTTCGGTTGCACTCTGCCTTTGTTGTACGCTACTTTGACTGATTTAGCTTCAGTACTATTTTTGTTTATAAGCGTACTTATATCTCTGTTCAGATCAAATGTCCTATCAGCTCCAGGTCTACTGTTGCGTCTAGTGTCACAAGTATTGAACCTAGTTATAAGCCTGTTGACAGGTTTAACCGATAGTTCCGGATTGTTGTCGAATTTGATAAAGCTGATAACTAATGTTGTTGCCGAGTTGGAAAAATTGTTGTTGTAGTTTTTCTTTTTAAATAAATATTGTTTTTAAGTTGTATAATTGTCTTAATTAATTCCCAAAAATAATAATTAACACTCAAATTGAATTGTCTGTTTATAGGCATAACCAGACCATTTGAGAGACAGAACTATTTATGATGTGATACGATTGTATTTAAGAAATTTTTATTCTTTTAAGAAGCATTTAGTTTCTATGCTAATTTTACAGACGTAATTAAAATTTAACCTTTAAACCGCTATCGTCTACGTCCGCGTTAAAAAAGAAAAAAAGTAGCCTATCCTGTGTCTTGTACATTTAAATGTTTATCTACCAAGTTTCATGAAGTTAATTCGTTTAAGAGTTATGGAGGAACATATATACATACACACATACAGAAAAAAAATTCTAAAAATCGTCAATTTAGTTTTAGTATCATATATAGAGCCTATAAACACGATATCTCTGAAAACAAAGTAACTCCATGACCAACCCTTACATATTTATTATTAGAATTGATGATAACATTTTGAAAGCGGATGAAGTCGCGGGCAACAGCTAGTATGTACATAAAATAACTCTTTTTAACAAAAAATAAACCGACTTCAAACCGTCTCATGGTCTTTTCTCATGGATGCCATTGTCAGAACTGGACCAAATAAGACAGTTGAATGGAGAACCTCCTCCTTTTTTTGGAGGCGGTTGATAAAATTGCAGTAATTCTTATGTGGCGTATTTTATCACTAGGTTACTTAATACAGCCGGTACTCAATAGATGGCGCCCACTCGTGAAGTTATATCGCGCTATCGTTTCGTTTCTCTGTTATTCACTTTATGGCAATGTTTATGATGGACAGTTTGAATGAATTAACAATTTGATTTTCATCTTGGTAGATTTATATTTTTGAATTGAGATAGATAGAATTTAGTCTATCAATTCTCAATATTGATTGTTTGATAACACCACTCGATAGTTTATTGTTTGATACTGATAGTTGGATTTGATAAATAATGGTCAATATCAATTATCAATAATTTAATTTTGTGATCAATCAAACAAACAATATATTGAGAATTGATAGACTAAATTCTATCTATCTCAATTTCTCAATATTCAAAAATATAAATCTAACTAATATAATATTTAGTTACTTAGTATTTAATTTAAGTATTATATATTATATTAGTTAGTATAGATAGCGCATCTTTCACCAACAACAATTAAAGTGTTGATTAGTTACTTTTAGAAATAATTTTCTGTTATATTGAATTATGCACTCGGTTTACTGCATCATTCGATAGCCGAATTTTAATTTTTATTTTCTATTTAATGTTTGTGACTTTTACCGTACAAACAAATGTAAGTATATCAGCTCCATTATCCCCGGTTACCGGTGACTTTAAATGACATTTTGGCCTACCTGACGTTTGTGAAAGAGGTGCTTACAGTATTATTAATATTGATGATGATATCTTCGTCATAACCCCCTTGAAATCCTATTAAAAAACGTGCGGTATCACAGAATTGATAAGCATGAAGCAAATAGGTAATAATCTTATATTTTATTTTGAAATTTATGAAAATCAGAATATATCAGCGATCACGTAGAAGTTTGTGTAATTCTTTTATAAATAACTTGGTTCATAATCGATTTGCTTATAAAGCTGTCTCAGCTATTGGGGGATCTATTAATTGATGTCGTCTATACGAATAATAAAAAGCAATTTTTTTTAAGACTAGAAACTTGGTTATTTTGTTTTAAATAAATAAATAAATATACAGTGACATGAACCTGTAGTAAATGATGACAGAAATAAAACATTTAATTTTCTTCACAACGGTAAGTGGATACATTTTTAAGATTATTTTTTACTTCGGACACTTTTTAGTGCATTTTATACATCGAAATACTACAATGGAATCTGCGTCACAAATGCCAAACCGGCACATAAAAAGAACGCCTTGGACAGAATCATGGCGGACTCTTGCCTTCACGCATCAATGGTAAAAGGTAGTAACGATCAACTTCTGCTATTTCATTTTAAACTCTAATGGGTTGACGTAAAGTCACATTTTCTTTAAATTACGTATTATTATTATGTTTGTTTTGTTTTAAATGACAGTTCATGCTGTACGCATATGTCACTTTTAAATGTTCCATAAAATTCGTAGTGTTTTGCATGGCACGCGGGTTCCATGTTGTAGTAGTTTGATGATTTTATATATTAAAAAATAAAGAACAATAATAAATTTTTATCATAAAGAACAATTTTTGTAGGGCATAGAACGCAGTGGGTTTTCTTTGCATAACAAAATGCAGTAGGTTTAAATAGTTAGATAACTACTTAGTACTTGACTGTGTTTTCGCTCAAAATTATTTTGAGAACTAAAGTTTAAATACTAGCCTTGATACTTCATACTGCCCCCAGACCAGTTACCAAACCTGGCAGTACGTACTACTCATCAAACTACTACAACATGGAACCCGCGTGCCATACAAAACACTACGAATTTTATGGAACATGCGTAGAGCATGAACTGTCATTTAAAACAAAACAAACATAATAATAAGTACGTAATTTAAAGAAAATGTGACTTTACGTAAACCCATTAGAGTTTAAAATGAAATAGTAGAAGTTGATCGTTACTACCTTTTACCATTGACGCGTGAAGGCAAGAGTCGGCCATGATTCTGTCAAAGGCGGTCTTTTTATGTGCCGCTTTGGCATTTGTGACGCAAATTCCATTGTAGTATTTCGATGCTACTACTGTATAAAAATACGGCATGATCTGAATATAGTATGACAGTATGAAGATTTATAATTTTTATTTATTTTTACTATAATTAGGTAATAATAAAATCTAAGTTCTAAGCTCTGAAGACCATATGAATGGAAAAACAAGGAGCTCCATGGCCGATTCCACAAGGTCTTGATGGTACCTAATGTGGATGTGTCAGTGAACCGGCTACGTTTTGGTGACCTATTTTGGGAAATGAAGGTTTTGTCTGTGTAATTCTAGACAAAGTTATTATGCTGGACAATTAGTGGAAATATATCCTGAACGACTGTATTTGTTTTGAGAGATACTTAGACACTTTTTAAAAATAATTAAAATATTTTTTTAAACATTTTAATTATTTTTAATAATTAAAATTTAATTTATTTAAAAAAACTAGTTAATTTAAAAATAAATTGACTAATTTCAAAAGTATCTTATGAATGTTTATATTTAATATTAGCTGGCGTCATATATTACATACATACATACATACATACATACATACATACATACATACATACATACATACATACATACATACATACATACATACATACATACATACATACATACATACATACATACATACATACATACATACATACATACATACATACATACATACATACATACATACATACATACATACATACATACATACATACATACATACATACATACATACATACATACATACATACATACATACATACATACATACATACATACATACATACATACATACATACATACATACATACATACATACATACATACATACATACATACATACATACATACATACATACATACATACATACATACATACATACATACATACATACATACATACATACATACATACATACATACATACATACATACATACATACATACATACATACATACATACATACATACATACATACATACATACATACATACATACATACATACATACATACATACATACATACATACATACATACATACATACATACATACATACATACATACATACATACATACATACATACATACATACATACATACATACATACATACATACATACATACATACATACATACATACATACATACATACATACATACATACATACATACATACATACATACATACATACATACATACATACATACATACATACATACATACATACATACATACATACATACATACATACATACATACATACATACATACATACATACATACATACATACATACATACATACATACATACATACATACATACATACATACATACATACAGAAAAAAAAAATCTAAAATTGTCAATTTAGTTTCAGTGTCATGTATAGAGCCTATAAACACGATATCTCTGAAAACAAAGTAACTTACTCCATTACCAACCCTTTCAGATTTATTATTAGTATTGATTACCAAATAAATAATACAATGAACTAATATATAATATGTGTAAAAACGAGATCTAGTGTCACAAAGCTAATACAATCACTGTTTACCTTTCCAGATCTTCGGAACCTCAATGATAAATGCTATACCAAGGTCCATCCGTCCAATACTTATACATCAAGAAGACCCTTACAGAAACTTGTTCAATCTGCCCATTCTTTCGTCGCAGCCTGCAGAAACAGCACAATCTTATATACAAACACATAGTCAGGAAAACCACATAAATGCACCAGAAAATCAAAACATTATAGCTAATGATGTTTTGCATCAGGCTCTTATAAACAAAATACTGGCCAATCCGGTTGTAAGAAGTATCATAGATCCATTCAGTGGTGCTGTTGTTGATAATCCAAATGGAGGACCAAGCGTAGTTAACAACTATATCATAGTTCCTTCTGATTATCTTAAATTGAATGATTCTAGAGGCAGATGTAGTAAAATACAAGCTAATAGAGCTCGTATTGACAGACGAGAAAAATCGAAAAGAAACAGAATGTGTTTTCAACCTCAGACGTGTCTGCCAGATGTGTTCTTAGATGTGACAGACGTGGACCCGAATTTAAGACCTAAATGTCAAAGAGACAGCCCAATAGAAATGCCATACCAACAAAACATACCAATTTCTAAAGATGTATTCAATTACGACTGCATCGAAGAAAGAAATGCTATCGATAGTGACGATGAATGCGTTAGAAATGTTAAAAGAAAAGTTAAAAATAGCGCTGTCCCATACAACTATAGTAATAGTCGAAAAACAAAAACGAATTCAATAAACGCAAGAAATATTAATCGATGTCCAACAAGAAATCTTCAGAATTTTTATCCATACAGAAACCACGATGTAAATAGACAACAAAATATTAAGCGAGGTTATAGACCAATAAATGTATATGAATCTTATCCTAATTATAATGGAAATTTCGCGAGAAATTTAAACGTGTATTCAAAACAAACTGAAGACGCTGTTGTTACAAATCTGATGAGAATGTATCCTAATTTACCAGAGTCGGTTGCTAGAAATCTTTTATCTTATATGGAGATTCAAAAATATGGTTACCCACAAATGTACAAAGAAAACACTCCTAATAGGAGAATTAAAAGTAGACGCTATAATTATTATAATAGAGAAGGTAAGCGTAGTAGGAAACCAAAAAGTAGAATTAGAATCGACGCTTCTAGGTCTTGTGTTCCTGTTGTAGAATTAAATCCAGGATTTGTAGAAATTGGTCCAGTGCATATAGGTGAACCTGATCATTTAAAAGACCATGTCAAAGCTTCGGGTCTAGGTTATAAAAAAGCGCCGGTTATAACATCCGATCCAGAAATACTGTATCAAAACGACGAAGTATTGCCACCATATTATCCGGAAAGCTCTGACAATATTGAAGAAACTTTGCCTATGTATGACAATTACATAATAGAAGATTACTATCCCAATTTCACTGGAGACCATTATTACACTGACAACGAAGCTTACGAACTGGAAAACGGTTATTATTATCCTAATTTTGAAACTGAAGAAGAATTCGTGAGGCACGAAAGAAATGACGCGTTAATACCAAAATATTCCTTAAATGATAATAACAGATACAAAAGCGAAGATAAAACAAAAGCAAATTATAAAATGGCACACGAAGAATATAAGGTGCAGCCATTGGAAAATCCTGATTTTAAAACAACGAAAATTGTCAATTTAGTGTCAAATGATCTACATCCGGTTTACGAAGACGATAAAGCTGGAAATAAAAATACCCCCAAATCATCGCATAAAAGTAAACCAGTAGAAACTGCTTATGGTAATTCTAAAGTAGTGGTTTACCCCCAATCTGATTCTCCAGAAGGTTTTAGTTTGTTAAAATCTTAAAATTTTATTTCGACACCAGGTTATGTAGTTGTAGCATCGAAATACTACAATGGAATTAGCGTCACAAGGGCCAAAGCGGCACATAAAAAGAACGCCTTTGACAGAATCATGGCGGACTCTTGCTTTCACGCGTCAATGGTAAAAGGTAGTAACGATCAACTTCTACTATTTCATTTTAAACTCTAATGGGTTGACGAAAAGTCACATTTTCTTTAAATTACGTACTTATTATTATGTTTGTTTTGTTATAAATGACAGTTCATGCTCTACGCATATGTCACTTTTAAATGTTCCATAAAGTTCGTTGTGTTTTGTATGGCACGCGTGTTCCATGTTGTAGTATTTTGATGAGTTGTGGTGAAAAGATGTCTAAGATAGCTTATAAATCCGTGAGTCATTAATTGTCATTAAAAGACTGGCCATTTTCTGGTCTGAATTGTCTAATTTTGGTCTATAATTTAATTTAGAAAAAAAGTATAAGCGCCTGTTTCTCAAACGTCAAGTAGGCCAAACTGTCATTTAAAGTCACCGGTAACCGGGGATAATGGAGTTGATATACCTTTGATTGTACAGTAAACGTCCCAAACATTAAAAAATCGGCTATCGAATGATGCAGTAAACCGAGTGCATAATTCAATATAACAGAAAATGATTTCTAAAAGTAACTAATCAACACTTTACTTGAAGTTTGTGAAAGAGGCCCTAAGTGTATAAGTGTATATACTTTTGTAATCATCTAATAGCCGTTTCGTCATTGCAGGAATAATTTTATTTAAACATGTGGGTTTTGTGTTTTCTTTTTTTTTTAAAAAGGCTAAACTAAAATCAGTAAATTTAATCCATTGCTCAATTAGCTATTAAAACTAAGTAAAAATAAGTAAAACCCGGCCATTTTTATTCAGTATTTTCAAAATTATAACGTTCCTAAAGATTTTACTACCAAATTGGACCCAATGTATAATATATGTAAAAAGGTCGGTGTTCTTTTAAAGAATTATGATTTTTTAATTTAATAAAATAACAAAGTTTGAAATAAATTTATTAATAAAAGAAAATTTGTCAGAGAAAACCTTAAAATATGTTTATTGAATATAATAGCATTATTTATTTATTACAATTTGTTATTGAAAATAATAAATGTACCTAGTAATTTATTTATAAAAATAAATATTATTGAATCTGTAAGTTTATTTGATTTCTTTTTATTTATTATTTTTAAATAAAACAAAGCCAACACAGCACTTAGAATCCAACAATATAATATCTATAATATTGCTTCAAATCTTAATGCCAGTAACATGCCAGTAACAGACTTCTTTTTAACCCCCGACGCCCGAAGCAAAAACGAGGTGTCGTCAAAAAGTATGACATGTGTGTCTGTGTATTCTGTTTGCGGAACGTCAACGTCTAAACAAGATCTTCATTAATTAATTGCTAAGAACCATCCCGATCAATTTCAAATTTTTTGAGAGCTACGATCCCACAGTTGGACACACAGGTACACAAATACACAGATAAACAACACACGTATATAAAAATTATAAAACCCCGTTATGCTTGGGGTATCAAGGTTTAATAAAAAGAGCATTATCCAGAAGGAAGCGAATATTTTCAACTGTCATTAAGTCATGAAACTCTTAAGGCCGCCATTCACGGTCACTCCATTTGGCAAGGCTCTACATCGGTGGACGACATCCAAATTTATGGGTCAAAGTGAACGGTTTTATAATAAACTACCTCAAATAATCAGAGCCTTATTTATAAATTTAAAAGTGTCATTAAAACTAAACTCCTCTCGAAAGGCTATTATAAAATCACTGATTATGGACAATGAATGACAATGAAGCCTGGATTTAAGCGATTCGGAATTTATACTATGTTTAGTATTAAAAAACTATATATAAATATATAAAATAGCCACAATTACACTTAATTTTAACATATATATATGTTAAAATTAAGTGTAATTGTTGCTATTTAATATTTTAGAAATGACAAAAAGAATAGCATCCCGAGTTTCTTTCGGGATTTCTTCTCAGGATCGTCATCTTGGCTTTTTTCCGCACACAATTCACGTGGTTTTTGACATTCACGATGAGATAATGCATGAATTTGGATTGATGAAGTGGAGCGCTGCCAAATGGAGTGCCCGTGAATGGTGGCCTTTAGAAGGAACGTAATTATGACGTTTACTTATTGTAGTTAAGGTCCTAAAAACTTAGCAGTCTCAGTATTTTTGACATATATTGAGAAAATATTGTACAATCAGGGTACGAAAACTATCGTCAGTTTTCAAATTCATTCCTTCATAAAGTCGTAGACTCTTAGTGCCTTTTGAAACTAAAACATGAAGAAGAAAAGTGACTGATATTTGAAATGAAATTATGGCATGACTGATAAAATTGTTGCCTTGATGCAAGAATACTCGTATGTCGACTATAAAGTGACGAACGTTTTTACTCCGACTTTACTGGGGATTCCATATTACACTCAGGCCAATTAAAAACCATAGACAGAATTTTGCGGACGCAAGTTTATAGTTTTATTATTAGTAAAATTAAACAATAATTTTTAATTTTACAATTTTAACACAACAAATAATTTTATTTATTCATTTATTTATTTATAATTTATTAACAATCTTAAACTAAAGATACAGCTTTTTAATACATTTTAAAAATTATAAATAATTTAGAGTAAATCAAGAGTACGTATGAATAACATGGAGATCCATTTTACCGATAATATTATTTCAAAATAGGACAACCTTAAAATCTATACATTATTTTATGTGTTAGCCATACAATGTGAAGAAAATAGGACTTCAACAATGTATCTCCAACAATACACTGTTTATATGAGCTGTTTAATGAGCTTAAAGATTTTATCTTAAACTAGAAAAAACAAAAACCTAATCATCAGATAATAACTCCATCAATGGATTTAAAACACTTAAATCGTCCTCCTTATCTAAAATCTCTTTGCAAACCATAACCTGTAGCAATTCCTCAACAGGATCGCATTCAGGTTTAGGATCTATCAATAAAACTGGCATTCTCATTGAACCTGGTAAATTTATTTCCGGCAATGTCACTGGCAACACCGAAGGACACCTTGCACCTTTAAAGAAAGATCTTGTCGGAAATGAAGACATGGAAAGTACAGAAGGGGACAATGTTAAAGAGGTCTCAACTGGTACTGATG
This sequence comes from Synanthedon formicaeformis, assembly GCA_945859745.1. Classification (NCBI taxonomy): domain Eukaryota; kingdom Metazoa; phylum Arthropoda; class Insecta; order Lepidoptera; family Sesiidae; genus Synanthedon; species Synanthedon formicaeformis. The sequence goes on from OX243980.1 coordinate 4,019,925, forward strand.
GAGGTACATTTGATTTTAATGGTGTATTACATCTTGTTTCTGAACTGGATGGTGTCAATGTAGGAATTATACCTGAATTTGATACGGGAGATTTTGAAATTGGAGCGATATGAGCACTTGCTTGTCTTGGTCGGTTAAAAACAGACTTCATTTGTGGGTTAAAGGCATTATCATGGATAATTGATGTTGAGTAGAAATCATTGAATCGAGGTGAAATTTCATTGCAATAATTATTTTCTATAACATTATAATATCTTTCCCTCCGATTTTCAATACATTCGAGTGGTGAAATTATTTTTTGAGCCATTTCAAGAGGAACTGAGTTGGCATGCCCTGATGATGCCCCGAAATCTTCAAAACCAGGTGAAAATACAGGGAATTTTGATGACTGTACTACTTTTGAAGGATAACTATTGTCCCGTGAGCAGCTAGACAGTGGTCTGACACCTGTATTATATTGAGAGAATTTCAAGGCATTATTATTATCTAAGCATTCTATTTGTGGTACGCGAACAAATTTGTTACCTTTCATTACTTGCCCTGGCTTATATATACAAATATTATCTTTTATAGGACTAATGTTATCATTCAGGCAGTTTGAAAAAGAGTTTTCCGAGTATCTAGTGACTGTATCACACAGTTGCGATCCTTGATAGAGATTATTTTGATTCGGATAGAATAAATGAGGATCACATACTTGCTGCATATTATTAACATTATTTGCTAAGCAGGGATATTCAGTTGAAATAGGTCTGTATTTACCAAAAACATTAGGCTTTTCTGTTATTAGTGGACTAGGAATATTAATATTACATTGTGGATTAGGATTATTATTACATTGTGGATTAGGAATTTTGTTACATTGTGGATTAGGAATATTATTACATTGTGGATTAGGAATTTTGTTACATTGTGGATTAGGAATATTATTACATTGTGGATTAGGATTATTATTGCATTGTGAATTAGGACATGTTGTTGGAAAAGAACTTTTTGCATTTCTTTGTATGCAATTTACGCCATTGCGTTGTAATCGTAAAGGTTGAGCTGGAATATCTCTCAGTATTATTTGAGGTTTAAAAGTCTCCGTCGGAAGATTGTAATCGTAAGTCATTTTTGGACTACAAATCGGTTTCCGAAAAACAGCAGCTGTTGAATTACTGCAATTTTCTGGTGAAGTAACAGCATTTTGTGGTGAAAATTCAGAGTTGCAATTTGATGGAGTAATTATGATCAAACGTGAAGGGAATGTGTTTTTTGACGGACACAAAGTTGTTCCTGGAATACTTATAACTTTTGATGCTGGATATTTAGAGCAGTCTTCACCATTCGAACATACAATAACCGGTGAACTAATTACTCTTACATTTTTATCGGTTTTGTAAATAATCGGTGAGCATGTTAAATTTGGATTGACTTTTCGAACAATTTGTCCATTAACTAATAACGGTGTGGTTAAAGTACCAGAATGTTGGTATCCCTCTGGTGATGGTGATACAATATTTGTGTTGGAATATTTTTGTGATACTGCACGTATGGGTATTGCTATAGCTTCACTTTTTGTCGATGGTAGTATCTGAAAATAGAAAATGTCAACTGAAACACATATTTTTAAACAACTAATACATTCTAAGTAGGAGACGGTTATTTCTTATTTTAAGTATAACATAATGAGTAAGTATAAGACATTACTTAGCGCCTCTTTCACCAACTGTCAAGTAGGCTATCTGTGATTTAAAGTCACCGGTAACCGGGGATAATGGAGCTGATATAACTTTGTTTGTACAGTAAAAGTCCCAAACAATAAAAAGAAAATAATAAAAAATCGATCCTATCGAATGATGCAGTAAACCGAGTGCATAATTCAATATAACAAAAAATTATTTTTAAAAGTAACTAATCAACACGTTACTTGTAGTTGGCGAAAGAGGCCCTTACTAATATTATAAAATAAAAGATTTGGTCCTGTATCTTTTTATTTTGGTTTGTAAATGAATTAATTCAAAAACTACTGGACCGATTTTAAAAATTGTTTCACCTATAGAAAGTTAATTTTACATAAGCTAATCATAAAGTTACGCAGACGCAGTCGCATGTAACAGCTAGTTTAAGATAATGTAATAGATATAGACGTATTAGAAGGTACAATGATCACACATAATTTCTTTTAACTATTTCTACAACTACAATATCCTAACTTCATTTTAGACTAGCTGGCGCCCGCGACTTCGTCCGCGTTAAAAAAGAAAAAAAGTACCGACCCTAACAGATTTATTATTACTATTGATTATGAAAAAAACTTTTAAATAGCAATAATTTCCGCCAAAATCTCGTTTCTAATCTCAGTCAAAAAATTGATACGGGTTAGGTAGTATTTTTTTTTTAATTTCCAAAATACCTGAAGAAAAGTCCACAAAAGCACAGCAAAATAACGATAAATCCACATTTTACATTGAAAATTGAACGACAAATGCTTAAATTTACATGAAACTTAGGTTTTTAACGTAATCTTATCGTTTTTAGACAAAATTGATTACTAAATTGCCTTTAATGCAATTTATTGCAATAGGATTAACCGTTTTCTTTTTTAATACAATTTTTTTTATATCAAAATTACGAAACATTTTTTTTTAATGTCTGCTAAAATTACTTCACTCTGAAACGTGTTTAACAGTAATATATCATCTTTTTGTATGACTTATTATTTATTTTTTAATAGAGATGGGTTTGCTCTTGGCCAACAACCAGCTGAGTAGCGAGGATGAGGCCTAAAATAGAGCAAGCTCACCCAGAAGATGCCTTTTCATCCCCAATTATTTTTTATTTGGGTTATATGAGCTCAGAAATACAGACGCCGCCAGCAGGGAGTTCGAAACCTTGGCAGTGCACATTATAAAAGACTAGCTGGTGCCCGCGACTTCACCCGCGTTAAAATTAAGGGATGTGTAGCGCCTGACTAAATGTCTAAAGCAATATAACGCCGTTGAAAATTATATACTAAAGCCTTCCTCTTGAATCACTCTATCTATTAAAAAAACCGCATCAAATTCCGTTGCGTAGTTTTAAAGATCTAAGCACATAGGGACAGACAGACAGCGGAAAGCGAATTTGTTTTATACTGTACATAGTATACATAGTATACATAGTGTACATAGTATACATAGTGTACATAGTATACATAGTATACATAGTGTAAATAGTATACATAGTATACATAGTGTACATAGTGTACATACTATACATAGTATACATAGTATACATCATCACTACAGTGATGAAGATGTTTTAAAGCACTTGGTCCGAAAAAGAGGGATTTCGACAAGATTCGACCACTTATTAAACAGATCACAAGTACTTATCTTACAGATATGTCTACCGACCTGAGGTGGATCTAGCTTATGAGCTGATAAAAATTCACCAGAGAAATGACCAGTCATTTCACTGGCGAAGAACAACTGCTTGCTTGCCAGTATTTTATCTTTGATATCGGTGCTTTGCATGCATGACAAGAGATCAAAGATTTAAATCGAAAGATGCGGCGTAATCTCCTCGCGCCATACTAAAAACACACCGAAAATTCTTAACAATGGGTTGGGCGCAGGCGCTCAACCCAACTACAGTTGCACGCCAGCTACAGTGAGTGACGGTCGCTTGTTGAGAGCGTCGCTATCGTCACAGTCACGTTTGAAGTAAGGAATGTGTTGTCTGTGTTTAAAAGTGTGTTTAGACAAAGTTATATGTATTTTATACTTTCGTCTTTAGTATAATGTATGTTGTATTTTGTAACACACTTTCGCTAGTAACGCCGCATCTCTCGATTTAAATCTTTGCAAGAGATATCCATTTTTTGCGTTTTCGTTTTTCTCCACACTTTTTCATTTAGTCTGCAGAACTTTGAGCTGTAAATATTTCAAGCTTTTTAACTGATTTGACAGGCCTTTAATCTATATCTTGTATACTATATATACTATATTATACTATACTATATAATATTATAAATGCGAAAGTAACTCTGTCTGTCTCGCTTTCACGCCAAAACTACTGAACCGATTTAAATGAAATTTGGTACACAGGTAGTCTAGAGCCCGAGAAAGGACATAGGCTACTTTTGCCCGATAAAGGTTGTAAGGGGTTGAAAGGGGGATATAAATGGTTGTATGGAAGTATGTATCCTCATTTTTAAAGTAGGAGATTGAAACTTATTTTTTATCATTTGTAAAGCTGTCTGTCTGTGTTACCTTTTCACGTCTTAACTACTTAACCGATCATCTTAAAAATTTTCATACAAGTTGTCAGGGATACAAGAAAGGTACCTTTCATTCAGAAAAAAATAACTGTCCGCAAAGAGATAATTTAAAATAAAATAAAAAACTTACGCCTGGCCAAAGTGTCATAGCAACAATAGGTTAAGCGTTATATTGCTTACATTTTTTTTTATTTTTCAACGCGGATGAAGTCGCGGGCACCAGCTAGTATCACATATTTCGTAAACCCACGTAAACCCACTACACAAAATCTGTACAGTTTTCACTTATGGAAAAAGGATAAACTGGGAAGGTTTGTAAATTCTCTTTCACGCAAAAACGGCTAAACGGATTTGGATGAAGTTTGTCACACAGATAGTTTATTAGCTGAATTAACATATAGGATACTTTTTATTGTGGAAAAATGTTAGGTTCCCGAGGAAAAACATGCAAAGTTGGGCGTCACCGTCGTCACAACGATAAAGATGTCATGCGTTATGCTCATGTATCTTTTTCAGCGCGGACGAAGTCGAGGACGCCAGCTAGTCAAATAATACAATGATGTGCAAGGTGAGGGAATAAAAAAACTGCATTAATTACAATATAATTTAATCTTACAATATAATAATAAATATAATCAATAGTCAAATAGATTTGGACCGTCAGCAGTTAAAATGGCAGAATATGGCGACTCCAAATCCTCTTTACAAGAGAATGTTTTTGAAAATTGATTTTCCGATGAACGTCTAACAGCTTCATATGGTGATAATAGTTTACGACCAGTATTCGAGCTTGAAACGGTTCCAAGCGATCCAAAACCTGGTAGAGAATCCATCATACCTTTAAGAATAGAAGAAGGGTCTACGAAACTTGATGAACTAACAAATTTTGCATTAGGCATCACTTGCGATTGGTCAAATCTATCTCTAACATCTTTAGCCTCGAGAGGGAGATAGCTATATTGATTCTTTTTGGGTGCGAGGAGAGACACTGCTGGCCTGGTGACGGTAGAACTTATCACAGGTACATCATGAAACAATCGCGTTCGGTCAATTATTTCTTGATCTTCTTTCATATTTGGAAGATACATTTGGGGTTCTTTACATGCGAAAGAATTCAAAGATTTCGTCTCGGAACTCCTCAGTGACATATTAAGCATATTGTTTAAAGCTAACATTTGTATAGCGATCGCTAAGTTATTTAATACTGTCGCATCAACTGCGGGAAATTTTGGTGACTCCAAATCTAAAGTTGAAGGAATTAATGAAGTTTTCCGCAAATGCGACGAAGTATCTATCAATTTTGGATATATAGCTTCGTTTGGGTAAAACATAGGATAATCTGATTTAGTCACAGCCAATTTTGGCATCGATGGAGCTTTTATAGAACGCTGTGGTAGTTTTTCCTCCGTAAAAACAGGCCTGGAAGGCAAATATGATGGAAGTTCTTTCAATTTTGAAGACGTGTCTAAGTTTGGATAAAATAATGGATACGTTGATGGTATCTGAGTTACTTTAGGTAAAGGTCGAGATGTAATAACACCTTGTGACTGATGCTGTTGGTTATAATCTGTTGTTTTTGGCAAATATGGCGGAAAATCTGTCAATAGCGACGATGTTGGTGTGTTCCGGTAAAATGAAGGACAAATCGGTAATGTTTGAGGCATTTGTGGTAGCGGTAGAGACGTAATAGAACTGTAGTGTGGCTGCTGTTGATAATCATACATCGTTGTTGTGGGCCAATATGTTGGCATTGTTGGCCCAATGTTTGCGTATTGGAAGTACTGTGGCGTAACAATGTGACAGTTGAATAGTAGAATCTGAAATAGTAATGAAATAGATTTAAGTTAAATTGCAAGTAAATTTAAGTAAAGTTAAATTTAAGTAGTGGCAGTCGCTGTTTCTTTTATTAAGCAAGTAATTTAGATTTTTTTGACGATATACCTATGACCATAGAGTAAGTATTTACTCTATGCTATGACTAACTTCAAAGATTTCAATTATGTTTAACGCCTTGAAGGAGAAGTCTAATCTAGATTTGAGAATGTAAAGAACTGGGTTTAAGACACACTTCAAGAAAATGGGGCTTTTTCTAAAAATAATAATAATATTTTTTAAATAATCTATTTTAATAAAAAGAATGAGTAAGCTATTGTATTTCGGTGTGTGAACAAATCCACTGCATTTTATTTTATTTCCTACACCTATCCTATTTCTGCTTATCTGTCACTTATTAACATAAAAAAATCAATAGCATTTTAATATATACATGTCATCAATCAACAATACTAATAATAAATCTGTAAGGGTTGGTCATGGAGTAAGTTACTTTGTTTTCAGAGATATCGTGTTTATAGGCTCTATACATGATACTGAAACTAAATTGACCATTTTTACAATTTTTTTCTGTATGTATCTATTTAAGTATGTATGTTCCTCCATAACTCTTAAACGAATTAACTGATTTTCATGAAACTTGGTAGATAAACATTTAGGCGTACAGGACACAGGATAGGCTACTTTTTCTTTTTCAACGCAGACGAAGTCGAGGGCGCCAGCTAGTAAATAATATCTTCACACATTCCACACAGCACCATCTAGTTCCACAGTGAGCAACTAATGCTTGTATTATGTATACCAGACAGTTGATTTACTACATAGATTCCTTTTTTTTTGTAAATACATACATATTATAAATACAAAACATCCATGACTCACGTACAATGGTAAAATGTTAACACATAAAAATTTGCCCCTAGCGGGATTCGAACCCAAGACCGTTTGGTTAACATTTAGGGTTACTAACCACTAGGCCAAACGCGTCGTCAAAATATAACAATATTACTTTCAAAATATAGTAATCAAAATATAGTTTTATAACAAAATTCTCACCTGTATTACCAACGATTTCATTATTATGAACAATTTCGACATGTCACTTCCGATGTGATTCAAAAATAAATTAAATATATTTCTCACTTGACATTTTAAGATAAATTATAGGTATTTCTAAATCGTATAGTGCTTAGATATGAGGTCTATCTGAATAAGTTAGCGATTAACTAACATATTTCATTAATGTGAGACATTTTATCTGACTATCTCACGTTATTGCGTACTTTTGTATTGCGTTGGATTGATATCAGCACGTTTTGTAGTTGGATAGTTACGACAGTGAAAATTTCTTTCTTTTGCAACATCACTTATAAAGAAATGAAAGATAAAAAGATGAAAAAAATTAAAATAAGAAATTATTTCTCAATACATTCCATAGTTTGGGAATTTGCGTCACAAGTGACTCTTGCCTTCACGCGTCAATGGTAAAAGGTAGTAACGATCAACTTCTACTATTTTATTTTAAACTCTAATGGGTTGACGTAAAGTCACATTTTCTTTAAATTACGTACTTATTATTATGTTTGTTTTGTTTTAAATGACAGTTCATGCTCTACGCATATGTCACTTTTAAATGTTCCACAAAATTCATTGTGTTTTGTATGGCACGCGTTTTCCATGTTGTAGTAATTTGATGTTCGTAAGGAATAAACTCCAGTCGCGTGTCAATCAATCAATCAATCAAACATTTATTTGTAACTTAGTAACATGATAACAGAGAAAAAGAAAAAAAAGAAAAATTTATGAGTTACAAATTACAAATAGATCCCTACTCAGTATTTAGTATTTACTCAGTACATATACGGTCTGTTTTTTAATCTCAGACAAAAATGACACATGCAAATGTCAACTTTGCATATATACCATGTAATGTATGTAATGCATGTCAAATGCAAGTCAAATGTAATGTCATTTTTGTCTGAGATTAAAAAACAAACTATAGTGTGTGCGCTGACACACACATTTTTTTTATATTAAGGTCGCCAAAATTTATCTAGGTACTAGCTGGTGCCCGCGACTTCGTCCACGTTCTCTATAACCTATAGCCTTCCTCGATAAATGGACTATCCAACACAAAAAGAATTTTTCAATTCGAACCAGGGCCCGTATTCTCTAAGTGTGGTTTTGCTGTGGTTATCGACTCGATGCGGTTATAGACTCGACAATTGTCTACTTTTGTAGTCACTAAGCACATGTCAAAATGTCTACGACGTTTTTTTCCGTAGTAATACATGTCCATGAAGTTATTGGCACGTTATTGTGTGGTTTTTAGTTTGACAAAGTATTATTTCCAATTTAATGTCGACATTGGAGTCGATACGTTTTAAAAACCACAGTTAGAGAATAGGCCCGCAGTACTTCCTGATTATTAGCACGTGCAATCAAACAAACAAACTCTTCAGCTTTATATATTGGTAGGTACAGATGTACCTACTGTAGAAAAATTCATAGTAAATTATTTCATAAATAAAGATATGTGAAGTATTTAGTAATGTTTTATTTGCATAGAAAGTTAGTTAAGTAAGTTGGCCATTTTGAAATTTTTCCTTTAATATAGGTAACTCGACATGACCAAATATTATTATCGCTGTTCCATTTTTAGAACAAGCTGATCGACTGGTTCAAAATGATTTTGAATTTAATAATGCCGACTTTTCTAATTCAAGTGAGTTTTTTTCTTTTTAATTATTAGAACATTTAAGCATTCAATTATGTAGCGGTTGTCGAATATAATATTTTGGAAATTTTATTATTACCTAACGCAAATATATAGAAATTGTGTGTGTCAGCTCCGACACACGACTGGAGTTTACTCCTAACGAACGATTATGAAATTTAAATTTTCACAATTCGAACACGCCAAAAGAACATTGATTTTTTTTAATAATATTGTGTAGATGGCGCAATATCTCTGAAACTTTATATTCTAAAATATTCAAATAAATAGAACAAACTATAACCATAGAGTAAATAGTACTTAACCAGTATAAGTACTTTACTCTGTGCTATAACGCATAAACATAACGCATTCGTGTAACAATTTTGATTTTACTCCCATAAATTTTATTTGACCACGGGCTTTATTGCAAATCGATTCTTAAGGAGTAAACTCCAAAAGAAATGAATAATGCGTTCAAGTAAAAGCGTCACGTCGTCACGTGGCTATCTAGGTACGTTTAGTTCAGCGTCTCGCTCAAGTCTCGCTAGAGAGTATATAAATGTTCCTTGGTTCAGCGCCATCGTTAGCCTTGTATCAACGTTTAAAATTTGAATAATAAATGATGATGACAAGTAACTACTAGTAACTACGTTGTGTATATTGGATGCTCTTTGTATAACACACAATAAATATTTTTGTATTTTCATTAGTATCTTCAGTCTATATTTACCTATTATTTATATTATAACTAGTATTTGCCCGCGACTTCGTCCGCGTCTGATCGCTACCAAACTTCACAGGATCACACCTTCCCAAAATTCCCAAAATCTGTTCAGCGATTTTGGTTATAGGTATATTAAGAAGAAGATATACTAGTCTGTAATAATATTATAAAGAGAGACGATTTGTATTGTTTGTAATAAATAAACTCATACTGGACCGATTTTGAAAATTCTTTCACCTATAGACAGCGAACATCTTATCGCGTGCAACAACTACTATACCTACTACATATTACATAAAAAACGGAATATTCATGTATACCTACTGTACGAGTATTTTATAAAGATATATTTTTTTGTTTCAGGCGGTGTACTCCCAGTTTTATTATCCGATTGACTATTACCACAACGCTTATTACAACTATTTAAACCCCTTTTGTTTGTCCCAGTCCCACGTACAACCCTTACAATTATTTACACCAAATCCCTACAATAATATTGCCTCTTTACCAATACCTTGTTTGCCAAAAAATGTTCCCTTAGTTCACGGTTGTAATAACTGTAAGAAAAGTGCAACAGTATATTTCTTACCTTCACCACCAGTAGCACCTAAAATTACTATATTGAATAGTAAAGGCATTATTCATGACCCACGAACCAACATACCTAAATATGAAAATATACCATTAAAAAATAGTCCTCCAATAATTCCTGCAAAAGAAATCCTGCTGGATCTGCCTTCAAAACTGGATTTTCCCCTACTATCGCCACAAACTACAGTGTTGCCAGATTTAATAAACGAAATTCCAATAACTAATCTTAAGTCGAATAGAAAACGCTTCAAGTCTAATTTAGATCTTCCAAATGTGTTAAGTAAACGTACATCGCAGAAAGCTTGTCAAAATTGTGCCCAGTTAACAGACGTAAACAATTTGTTGAAAGGTTTTTTTGCTTGTATTTAAATACATTGTTTTGTAACCCGTCAATAAAATATAATTGTGTTTATCTGTGTTTTATTTGTCTTTTGTCACAAGACGTCATGCGGTAGAATTTATTTATATGGAATAATAAATCTGTAAGGGTTGGTAATGGAGTAAGTGTAATTCTCATGTGATTAGTATTCAATGTGACGACCGGTGACGCTATGGAGGGGTTTTAATGAGTAAAAATCCCACACTTCTTCATAGTTTCAGTATTCAGTATATTCGAATGTGTAATAGTATTCTGTGACTCCTCTCCGGTAGCTGTCACGAGTGTCAGTGTCAGTAATATGTCATGATAGCTGTCAAAGTCGTGTGCTTGTTCGCTTTATTTTTTGAGGTTATCTTATCTATCTCGTCAAGTGGTTGATTTGATTAATTTTTTCAAGTTTTTACCATTTCTAAATCAAAAATCAAAACCCAAAAACCAAAATGGTGGAAGCACAGAAATTTAGAATCGAGCAAGAGATGACGAACCTAGTGAATGAACTGGACAAGAGTTATTTAAGAAAGATGCAAGTTAGTAGTTTAAATCCTACATTAATACCTATCATAATTATGCAATTATTGTTTTAATAAAATATTTAAATCAATTTTCTGTTAATGAACTCGATAACTGTATTCTAGACCTAAATTGTATTACCTTACAAAATGTGTTACAAGGCTTTGCAATGCAAAAAATAGGTTAGATTGGGTACTGGAATACTGGTGGTAGCAGAACAATTGTACGCTTACTCCAAAAAAGTTGTGGATTTTTAAAAAAAAATGTATGAAAGGGGTGGGGATGACTCGTTCTGTGGCAACTACCGATCACCCTCTATGACATTCCGCAAACGCCACCTTTCTATCCCTCATACTTTCCGAGATCCCGTCGCCAACTTTTTACCAGGACGTTCACTTGAAGGACGACCACGATGAAAGTTTCACTCCATCACATCGCCCTTCCGATGGCATCATAAAATGTAGGTGTTAATTGGGATGAAAATTTTCATGCGAAATTTTGCTCTTTCGCCTCAGTGTCCCGTAAAGTACACTCTGACCGCTAGTTTAAAATAAAATAAATTTTATGAATAAGTTCTATTAAAATCCTTTGCTAAATTTATAGGATCTAAGCGTTCATACAGAGGGACAGATAATGGGTAGCAACTTTTTTTTATAAGTGGGTACTATTATAAATAATTAATTAATATTCAGGTACTATAATAAATATATTAATTTCAGGGTGACATGCACAGATGTGCGGCTACGTGTTGCGACGATCAGCAGACTTCATTGGAAAGAGTCCACGGCTGTATAGAGAACTGCACGGGACCATTGAACAGCGCTAACAATTATGTTCAGGTATAACTCGTTTAGTGATTTTTTTGTTCTTTAAAAATGAATTTTTTAAAAATTTTCAATTCCTCCTTTTGCAGTGTATAATTTGTGACATTTTAAAAGTAAGACATACAAATGGTTGGGTGATTTCCTACCTCAATACCATACCATATGAAGCGAATGAATTAATTTGAATTTTTTTCTCTCATATAATGTACTAGCTAGCGCCCGCGACTTCGTTGAAAAAGAAAAAGTAGCCTATCTTGTGTCCCGTACGTCTAAATGTTTATCTACCAAGTTTCATGAAAATCAGTTAACTCGTTTAAGAGTTATAGAGGAACATACATACTTACATACATACATACAGAAAACAATTGTAAAAATGGTCAATTTAGTTTCAGTATCATGTATAGAGCCTATAAACACGATATCTCTGAAAACAAAGTAACTTACTTGATCACCAACCATTACACATTTATTACTAGTACTAGCTGGCGCCCGCGACTTCGCCCGCGTTGAAAAAGAAAAAAGTAGCCTATCTTGTGTCCCGTACGTCTAAATGTTTATCTACCAAGTTTCATGAAAACCAGTTAATTCGTTTAAGAGTTATGGAGGAACATACATACATACATACTTACATACATACATACAATTACAGATTTATTATTAGTATTGATTGATTACAATCTGTCCCCTTTCATGGGAAATACATGCTATTTATAAAGTGCCTTATTTTTTTTATCCAGGGAGAGATAAATAACTTGCAAAATAGATTACAACGGTGTGTAATGGATTGTAACGACGCAGCTCGGGACAGACTTGGGCCTGATCCGAAGCAAGATGTTGTGAGTATAAATTCCTATGTCAATAATAGGTTTGCTTTTGGCCAATGATGGAGCGAGCTAACTTAGAAAATGCCTATTCACTCCAATTTTAAAAACCAGTGGCACGTGTGCCATCGATGGCACGCGAATCAATATTTTGGGCACGCCACGGATTTAAACTGTGTGCATTTTAATTAAAAATAACAAATTCCATTCTTTCAAATATCATTGTGAATATAGTAACCAAAAAAATACATATCTGCAAATTTTCGAAATCATTTAATTTATTACTACAGACATAAAATATTGTATATTTTTCGTAGTTTACTACATTACATTACATTTATGTAGTATGTAAAGATAAAGAGTTTGGAATCGAAAGGTATTTAGTTTTATTATTTTTTTCCAAAAATTACAAAGTCAAAATTATTTGATGGCACGACACGTCTATGACCTCATTAAACATTTCTTTAGAAAAATGGGACGTTAATCCATAAAGGTTTGCCACCCCTGCCCTAGATGTTAACCAAACATTCGCGGGTTCGAATCCCGCTAGGGGCAAATGTTTATGTGTTAACATTTTACCATTGTACGTGAGTCATGGATGTTTTGTATTTACAATATGTATGTATTTACAAAAAAAAATTAATCTATGTAGTATATCAACTGTCTGGTATTCATAATACAAGCATTAGTTGCTTAGTGTGAAACTAGATGGTGCTGTGTGGAATGTGTGAAGATCGCTGCTTAAAAACTAAAGGGCCACAAATCAAAATTACACTTTTTACAGGAGAGCTAATCGAAAAAAATTAAATTATTTTTTTGTCTATTTTTTTCTTATTAGATAGATATATATATCAAATATGTGCATATTATACATCGTTAGAAGCGTATTTTTAAATAGCGTTTTTTTTTAAAATAAATTTTAAAAAACATTTACAATCGAGCTAATTGAAAAAAAAATTTTTTTGTCTATTTTTTCTTATTAGATATATCGCTGCTTAAAACTAAGCTAAAGGGCCATAAAACAAAAAAAAATCCAAAAATGTTTTTATTGCAAAAATACAGTCGCAATCCTTCATATTGTATGTTACAAAAAGACTTGTGGTTGTTTTATTCCATATTTTATTTAGTATATTTTGATCATTTTTTTATATATTCAAAAGTAACTTATATGCTTATATCTCTTCTAGTATTCAGTTTATTATAAAAGTACTTAAAACATTTAATGCTACTTAAAAATACGCTTCTAACGGTGTATAATATGCATATATTTGATATTACATATCTAATAAGAAAAAAATAAACAAAAAATAATTTACATAATTTTTTTCGATTAGCTCTCCTGTAAAAAGTGTAATTTTGATTTGTGGCCCTTTTATTTTTAAGAGTGGGTATAAATCAAACAAAATTAGTAATTTCACCCGCGTGGCCCCTTGGACATGACAGTGACACAAAATACGTACAACTACGCACAACATGCGACGAAAGATAGCGCATCTCGCTCAATAAAAATGTTATAAGTGCCAAAAGTATTAAATATTAATTATTCCTAAACTACAATGTCAAATGAAAAATTGTCACATACAGCCTTAGATAATATGTCAAGTGAAATTACTGATACACTTTTAGCTTTGTAATGTGTGTCATTTTGAAAATAAAACTAAAATCGATGGAAATGAGATCTCACTTGGTGATTTTTTTCTATCGAGAAAATTTCATTATATTATGTTTTCTGTCCGAGTCTGCACTTTCATTTATAATGTATTTATCTATTTATTATTAGACTTTGTTTACTTAGATAAAAAAATGGTCAATTTAGTTTGAGTATCATGTATAGAGCCTATAAACACGATATCTCTGAAAACAAAGTAACTTACTCCATGACCAACCCTTACAGATTTATTATTAGTATATTGATGTGTATTTTTTTTTTCAGATCGACAAATGCACCATAGAGTTTGAGAAGTGCGCTGTGAAATGCGTAGACAAGCACATAGGTTTGATACCGTCTATGATGAAAACGATGAAGAAAGTTCTGGCCAGTGGAAAACCACCGGCTCCTCGGAACGATTAGTGTCCTTAGGGAGATTCAATTAGTGCTGATTGGTGATAGTTTTTTTTTTTTTACAGGACTCATTTGCAAACGGCACTTGTGAGGTTTTTTTGTGTGGAGTGCTGACATGTTTATGTGCTGAAAAGTGACGCACGACTGGAGTTTACTCCTTACGAACGATTATAAAATACATAATAAAAATTATAATATTTTTTTATCATAATGAATTAATATCGAATTATGATACATACATGATTACCGGTGCCATCTAGTTTTCCCAAGGATGTATTATGACGTAACATACTCTAGTTTCAGATATATTGTGTAGATGGCGCTAAAGCGCTAAAACTAACGCGTGACGTTTTCATTTTTTCATTTTACTCCCATAAATTTTCATACCACGGGCTTTTATATATATGAAAATTGATTCTTAGGGTCAGCGGCGCCGACGGACGTAGTGGCGGCGAAGAGACTAATTTAGTTAACAATTTAAATTCAACCTAAAGTGCTCCCGAATACGACTGTATTTGGTACAATGAAATAAAATGACGGCGAGCAACTCTAAAGCGCGGTCGAGAGGCGCGCGGCGAATCGATACAGTCGTATTCAGGAGCACTTTAGGTTGAATTTAAATTGTTAACTAAATTAGTCTCTTCGCCGCCACTCCGTCCGTCGGCGCTGACCCTTAGGCGCGAAACCCACACAAGAGTCGCGTCGCGTCGCGTCGAGGAACGGGCGCATAAGCGGCGCGCCGCCTCTAGCTTTCCTATAGAAATCAATGGTAGTGCGCCCACATACTGGAGAGGCGGCGGCGAGGCGCGAAGAGTCGCGGCACGGGCGCGAAGCGTCGCCGAACGGGCGCGGCATTTTGTTTGCGGCTGTGTTTAGACGTGGTCGTCTATTTATTAAATAAAAGTAAAATGTGAGACGATCTAGATCTAAATATAAAAATCATCGAACTTGTTTGATGTAACCCGTGTCATTATGACCAGACACGTTCCGACTATAGCAATAGAAACAAACGGGACCAAAAATGAGGTGAAATAGCGCAACAATTAAACGAAACTGGTAAGTGAAGTTGACTGTGTAAAGAAAGCATAGCCGCCTCCGCCGCAACTCTTCACGCCTCGTCTACGCCGCAACGCGCCTCGACGCGCCTCGACTTTTCATGTGGGCGTAGCGCCTTAAAGTCGCCGACCGTCAGCGCTGAGCTCTACTGAGCCGTATACGCGCCGCGCGTCAACGCCGCTGACGGTCGGCGCCGACCGCTGTCCACGCGCCTGTCTGCAGTGAGCGTTTTCGTCTTCGCTGCCACTCCTCCCGTCGGCGCTGACCCTTAAGGAGTAAACGCCAAAAATAAAGCCTTGAGTGACATATTATTATTGTGATATGATCCTATTACTCTATAAAAGCTTTATTAAGTAAATAAAAAAGTTTTTATGTGTGTTTAAAAAAAATGTAAATAATACATAAAAATAATGCAAACACTAAGTGCTTCCAATTTCAAAGGTTCAGATGTTTGAAGTCGTAGAAAAAAAAGTAATCAAAAATTTTTAAAAAAATAAAACTTATATTTTATATATAGAAAACAAATGATTAAAAAAGATAATATCGATTAATTACTTAAATGAAAAATAAAATAATTAGTAAGTAGTATTATATGCTTTTTATTTTTTAAATGTTAAATTTATTTCATTCCTATCTAATTACTTAAAGCAAGGCCAGCGAGATAACAAATTTTCAAAGGTTTTAAAATATTAAAAAAAAATTGTATGTTGATTATATATTGACATATATAATCAGACATATAATATAGTCAGTATATAATCAAAGTTTTTATAGTAGCGAACTATCCTAGTCCTAGGTGTTCATAAAAAACGTCATAGTGATTCATACGCTTTCTTATGTACAGTCGGGGTAAGAAAAGGTTCGTCACCTTAAGGTGATACAAGTCAGCTTTCCTCCATACAAACTTAGAATGATAATTACTCCGCTGTTTTATGTTTAATTTACAAAAGTAAGCATGATATCGATTTATCTTGTCGTTAACTAGGTTCCTTGTCATACAAACTTTAAAAAGAGTATTAATTTAAAAGATATGATTCTTGAAAAATCCATATTTTAACACAAGTTTTAATGCAACTTTGAGGGTGAATAGGTCACTCTAGTGTTCAAAAACTCCAAAATACTTTGCCTACAAACATTGATTAGTTATTCAAGAGTTCAAATAACTTTACACGAAATAGATATATGCAGTAGTTTTGTCAAAAAGAGTATATATATATATATATATATATATATGCCGAAGGGTCTGTTAATGATTTTTTTGTATGAATCATTGTGCATCTCAGTCGACTGCTCTTCCCGCGCATTGTGTTGTGTGAGACAGAAGGAGTTTTTGCTAAACGCACCGATGAGTTCGAGCCGCCGACATGTGTCATCTTAAAGTCGATATTTGCTTGCAATAATTTATCAGTCATGCCAAAATTTCGTTTCAAAAGTCTGACAGTTCTCTGCTTAGTGCTTTAGTTTCAAAAAGTATTAAGTCTAAGCGCCTCTATCACCAACGTCAATTAGGCTAAACCGTCACTTAAAGTCACCTGTCACCGGGAATAATTTAGCTGATATATCTCTGTTTGTACGGTAATCGTCCCAAACATTAAATAGAAAATAATTTAAAAAAATCGCCTATCAAATGATGCAGTGCAGTGCATAATTCAATAAAACAGAAAATGATTTCTAAAAGTAACTAATCAACACTTTACTTGTAGTTGGTGAAAGAGGCGCTAAAACTTGATATATATAAGAATGAATTTGAAAAAGGTTTTCATAGCCCGACTGTACCATGAAATGAAACAGTCTCACATTTTTACGTGTGAGGGAAAAGGACAGAGATACATAAAGGACTTCGCCTAAGAACAGAAGAAACATTAGGAAGTATTTAACAATGCATTTTTTTAGTAGAAAAAAAAAATTTAAAGCTTAAAGGTTTAAAGTAGTGTTTAGAATTAAAATAAAAGAAGTTGTGTTAATAAAAATATTTAAAAAATATATTTTGGTTTTATTTTACCATGCATTTACATACGAAGTCAGTTATATGGAGGATAGAGTACAGTGTAGAGGTAAGGAGGACCGACTCTGTGTATTGATAACTTAATGGTAAAAAAAAAAACTTTTTATTTAAGTGCCCTAAAAAGAAGAAAATAATCTTTAAATTAAATATAAAAGCTTGTCGCGAGATTTACCTGTGTACTAACTAGTCTTGCCTAATTCTATGGAAGAAATGTTTCCTATAAAATATGCAAATCTCGCGACCAAGCTTTTATAGTTAATTTAAAGATTATTTTCTTCTTTTTAGGGCACTTAAATAAAAAGCTTGTTTTTAAAAAGTTTTTTTTTACCATTAATTTATTTTTTAGCTAAGATTAAAAAAGTTTAGTTGTATTACTTTTTCGTGTTCTCCTCAGCAAGCCCTTTCATTTGATACCCATAATATTGTGGTAGTGCAGAAAAATAAAACTAGTCTGCCATCTTGGATGATCCGCCATATTGGAATTAGAATGACGTCACATGGCTAAGCATGCATTGTCATCCAAAATAAGCGTGTATACCAAACAGCTCAATAGGTTAAAGAAAACTTATTTAAAATTCAGTTGCAAGATTCCACCCGGACAAACATACATACATACATTGCAAGTTAATAAAAAGCTTGTAATAAAAATTGTTCCCAGAATAACAGTAAATTAAGATGGCGCTAGTGTAGCATTGTCGAGTAAATTAGACAAATAATAAGTAAATATCTTCACACATTCAACACTTAGCAACTAAAGCTTTTATTATGGATACGACAGTGGATATACTACATAGATTAATTACTTATTTTTTATCCATGACTCAGGTACAAGGGTAAAATGTTAACATATAAACATTTGCCCCTAGCGGGATTCGAACCCGAGACCGTTTGGTTAACAGCTTAACATTTACCTTTGTACCTGAGGCATGAATAAATGTATTTATCATATGTGTCGTTCATTGTAAGTGAATTATCTCCTTGTAACTGAATTTTAGAATAACGAGCTTTTTGCAAATTATAGTGTAGGAAAAAAAAATATAAGCATTCATTCATTGTTTTCATCTATGGGATTTTAATGCAACTATTGGAGTTAATTCACTTTTATATTGAAATATATGACTAAATGTGATGCCATTAGACAAGAAAAGATGTTTTTTAAAAATAGAGAGTTACACCACTTTTACAATGAACGACACATAATTATGTAGGTATGTATTTACAAAAAAAGCAATGTATATAGTATATCAACTATATGGTATCCATAATACAAGCCTACAGTTGCTTGGTGTGGAACTAGATGGTGCTGTGTGGAATGAACCGTGAATTTAAAACACGGAATAATTGTCAGTTTTCTAATTGATATTAAAATATAAGTAAGTATAAGCGCCTCTTTCACCAACGTCAAATAGGCTAAACTGTCATTTAAAGTCACCGGTAACCTGGGATAATGGAGCTGATATACCTTTTTTTGTACGGTAAAAGTTTATTTATTTATTTTTCAAAAGGTACACCAACAGCACTTGTACCAAAAACTTATACTAGGTATACACAAATACACAATTTTAAGAGCGGGCATAAAGAGAAATAGCCAATCCTAGATTTGAATTTTATCTAAGTAAACAAAGTCTAATTTAATTAATTTTTTCAAAATAGATAAATACATTATAAATGAAAGTGAACACTCAGACAGAAAACATAATATAATGAAATTTTCTCGATAGAAAAAAAACACCAAGTGAGCTCTCATTTCCATCGATTTTAGTTTTATTTTCAAAATGACACACTTTACAAAGCTAAAAGTATATCAGTAATTTCACATCACATATTATCTAAGGCTGTATGTAACGATTTTTCATTTGACATTGTAGTTTAGGAATAATTAATATTTAATACTTTTGGCACTTATGACATTTTTATTGAGCGAGATGCGCCATCTTCCGTCGCATGTTGTGCGTAGTTGTACGTATGTTGTGTCACTGTCATATCCATGGGGCCACGCGGGTGAAATTACAAATTTTGTTTGCTTTATACCCATTCTTAAGGTATACACAAATAAATTACAAAATAGAAATTGTGACTAATGACAACATATGCATATACATGGGCGTAGCCAGGATTGTATATAAGGGGGGGCAGACAAAGAAAATCCTAGATTACATATATTGTTTTCATCGTTGTTTTTAATAGTATTTAAAAACAAGATTTTTTATTTAGGTAAGATGGTAAGATTTTTTTAAGCTTAGTTTCATATTTTTGAAAAAAAAATTCTGTCTTTCTATTGTTTAGTCAATTATGATTTTAAAAAATGCGATTTTCGGTATAGTTTATCATCAAAAATCTAAATGGCTTTTTCGTTTTTGTTTTTTGTTAATAACAATTGCAATTTTTATTGGCAGAAAAAATCCTAAAAGCGCCTTTCTCAGAATTGCATTCCGCAGAAAACCCACTTCTTGCCTAGACTTGGAGATCACATCCCGTATTGTCGGATTTCACAAGCCAGCCTTTAAGCCTGTTAGTTTCTTTTCTTAGGTCTTATAAGAAGCGTCGCAAGCTATGAAGCTCGTAAAAATTACCGTTTAACAGAACAACCGCTCTTCTAGGGGGGGTGGCGGTAGCTGCCCCCCCCCCCCCCTTGCCCGTACCTCGCTACGCCCATGTATGCATAAATATAACAATTAATATAACATAAACTTCCAACATTGAAAAGAAAATAATAATAAAAAAATCGGCTATCGAATGATGCAGTAAACCGAGTTCATAATTCAATATAACAGAAAATAATTTCTAAAAGTAACTAATCAACACTTTAATTGTAGTTTGTGAAAGAGGCCCTAATACTTATTACCTTTTAAATTTCAATTGATAAAACGGTTTAAAAAAAATAACTTACCTAAGTAGGCAATTAAAATAAAAAAAATCTTTTTCACTCCTATCGAGCCAGATGTCCCACTTATCGACCTTCAAGTTTATAAAATTATGTATTGAAATAGAAAATTCGGATTAAAATAAATTTTATATCTATCAATTTCTAATTATTTATTATTTTAAATAAATTTAACCAAGTAAGAGTCTATATAAAGGCAAATGACAAACAAAAATGTTAAATACTTAGTCCGAGGGAGTGGCGTAATCGTAATGGGTGACGAGAAAAAGATTTTCGCTTTTGGCTTACTCCTTGTTATTGTGAGTTTCTTTTTAATAAATTAACCTAAATAAATCAATTATAATAATATATCTGTAAATGTTGGTCATGGGGTAAGTTACTTTGTTTTCAGAGATATCGTGTTTATAGGCTCTATACATGATACTGAAACTAAAATGACCATTTTTAGACTCTTAGGGCCTCTTTCTCAAACTACAAGTAATGTGTTAATTAGTTACTTTTAAAAATAATTTTCTGTTTTATTGAATTATGCACTCGGTTTACTGCATCATTCGATAGCCGAATTTTTTTAATTATTTTCTATTTAATGTTTGGGACGTTTACCATACAGCTCTATTATCCCCGGTTACCGGTGACTTTAAATGACAGTTTGGCCTACTTGACGTTTGAGAAAGAGGCGCTTAAACGAATTAACTGATTTTCACGAAACTTGGAAGAAAAACATTAGACGTACAGGACACAGGATAGGCTACTTTTTTCTTTATCAACGCGGACGAAGTCGCGGGCGCCAGCTAGTTTCAAATATATATCCCTCCGTCGCTGAATATCATATTCTCAAAAGACCACATTAATAAAACACCATATTCGCAAAACATCGTACCTGAGTTAGTAAATAAATAAATATGTAAATGTAAAAAAAATGATGTGGTTTTCACTAATGAAAAGAAAAATTAACAAGACAGTGCCCGCGACTTCGCCCGCGTATAAAAAATAGATAAAAACCTATTCTCAGACCTACCAAGTGTACAATATAAAATTTCATCAAAATTGGTTTAGCTGTTTCGGAGGAGTATGGCAACTAACACTGTGACACGAGATTTTCATATATTAGATTATAAAGAAAAAAGATTTGTATGTTTGTAATGAATAAACTCAAAAACTACTGGGCCGATTTTAAAAATTCTTTTATCTATAGAAAGCTACATTATCAGCGAGTAGCATAGGCAATATATTTTATAAAGTTACACGGCATGCAATAGCTGGTTATCAAAAAATTTTAAAAAATAATTATAATTAAAATAAAAGGGATGCTGAAAAACAACGAAATTTTATTTGATCAATTTTTACAGGCTGCGTCTCAAGCAAATCCATGCCAAAACTCACTTCGGACTATCGCGTTACAACTGCCGTCATCAACATGGCGACAATACTTATCTACCTTGTGTCCTGGAAATTATATTCCTGTCAACACCCTGCCTACTTGCTCATGCATGAGGACTGGAGACACTCCAACATCTTACGAGACAAAAGCAAGACCTCCGACAGTAAGCACTGTGGGATTTGAAGGGTTGTCAACACTAGCCTCTATTAGAGCTAGCCAAGCTGCCATTTGCGGGCCTTGTACGCCATCCTTTGAAGTCGCTGACTGTGCTGATTCTAGTAATTCATCTCCAGTGCCAACTACATCAACATGTCCATTACCTCTAGAGAAAATCCAAAATGGTGCTTGTTTAGGTACTCCAATGCAAACTCTATCAACATGTACTTCTCCATGCGAAGAAATTAATAAGTGTGTCGGTTCTGGTTATATGATTACATCGCCAACACCATCAACGTGTCTGTATCCCGCTGAAGAAAGAAAAACATATGTTAGCCCTGGTATTCCGATGCAAATTACAACGGCTTCAATGTGTCCGTCACCTGTAGAAGAAGTTAGAAACAGTTTTGATTGTGATATTCCAGTTCCAACGGAATCAACGTGTCGTCTACCTCTGGAAGAAGTTCCAAACTGTATTAGTTCTGATATAACAGCAACATCTTTAACAACTTGTTCATTATCTCCTCAAGATGGTACGAACTGTGATAGTTCTGGTATTCCAGTTTCAGTACCGACACCTTCAACGTGTTCGTATCCTGTACAAGAAGTTACTAGCTCTATTGCTTCTGATATTACTACTCCAGTGTCACCATATTGTCTTGAAGAGGATACTAACGGCTACAGTTCAGATAATGCAATTCCAATATCTTCACCAATATTGCCGGCAATTTCTGATTCATCGGCTTGTGGTTCATATCCTTTATTTCCTGTTAATTTAACTGCTCCTCCTGAAATGAATACCTATAATTTTAGCATCAATGGAACCATTTATCAAGGAATCAACTCTGTGCCCTCTTGTAATTACTCTGAAGTAAATTATTGTCCCGAAGAAGCTTTTCCATTACCTACAAACATGAATTTTACTAAAATCTCCATTTCTTCACCTGGATCTGTTAGAATGTATCCATCTGTTAATGCTGTATCTATACCTAATTCTTATATTTGTACGCAACCAATGTCTAATACAGAATTAGCCGTCAATCCTTGTACCTTTAATCAGTATTCTAATAAAATACCTGCTTTTACAGCTCCAATAAATCCATTTAATACTTCATGTCTATCCCTGCCGCAGACCTTAAGTCCTAGTCTGGCAAAACTTTATATTCTTTCAACAGCTGCTTTTCACCGACACAAAAATAATCTAGACAACACTTTATTACCATTTCCATATAATAGTCCGCCACAAGTTCCACATATTACCAAAGACACAATAAATTACAGAACTACCAACTCTCCTGTCTATTTTGACAAGTTTTCATCGATTTCTAAAAATAAAGCTAATAAAAATCCTCCTATATGGCCAACTTACCAAGTTCCATACTCACCTGAAGCTTGTGATAATTTCAACACATGTTCATGCGGAGCTGCTACGAGTGGGTTGCCATGCAACTGTAATTTCCGTTCACCTTCTAACTTACCCGTAATAAATCTTAATTGTTTATCGAAATCAAATTCTTATTTATCACGTCTTTTGTCATCTATACCCTTGTCTTCTTATTTAAATGCTGTTTTAAACCCTTATCGCAGCACTTCTACAGAGTATAACCCTTCAATTGTTAAAGCACAACCCTCTACTTCTTATGGGCCTTGTGCATATTTATTAAAAAATGCATGTCCAAAAATTTCCATACCTCCTAATTTAGTTAGCACTCAATGTTCTTTACCATTATGTAGATCCTGTTCAGGTTCAGGTTGTAGCAATTCCTTGACCTCCACATCTACGAGTGAATATAGAGCCTCTTCTTTACCAAACACATACGCACCAGTTTTACCAGCAGCACTACCTTCGATTAGAAATACTCACAGTTCTTTATCTCGACACCAGATACCATCTGTTAGCCAAGGTTGTAGTTCCTTTATACAAAATGACTGTAAAGGACCTCTAACCATAGGAAACCTTCACTCTGATTATAGCTCTTTAAAACAATGCACTTCTTTGACAACCTCCTCGAATTTAGCCAACGCTTTGGACTACGGATCACTAAATTCATGTGAATTAACTCCAGCTTCTTCTAATTTAGTAGGTGCTCAATGTTTGTCTAATTATGGAACATCATCAGCATGTCCGGTTTGTGTATCTTCGTCAAATACTTATGGAACTTGCCCAGTATCTGCCAACTTTCCCACAATGTCATCCACTAATTGCTCCAATAATTCACCTGAAAACCTAATGTGTAGTAACAACCTATCTCCTCCATCTTGTAATACGGATTTAAATCAAAAGCAAATGGAGATGCTTTCTCCACTGTCTACATGTAATACTTTAAATAAACCTCTTACTTCATATTCTGCCCCAAATTCTGTTTCTGACTGCGTGTCTAGGATTTCAAGTTTTTGTAATCCAGGAATGACTACTGTGTGTAATAGTAATCAAAATACATGTCCATGCACATCCAGTTCTTTACCACTTAATCCTTCTAGCATTACCACTAATCCTGTTTGTAATTTCAATAATAACTGTAACAATTGTAATGAAAATTTTGGTCCATGTACAAACTCACCCTTACCGTCCTGCAATCCTGCAGTTAATCTTAATTCTAATTGTGCTCCTGATAATTCATATTGTTGCACGTCAAGTTTACCCCTTGCGCCGCCTAATTATGCTGTAAGTCCGGACTGTAATTGTGCCCCAGAAAATTTACGTTCATGTACACAAACAGGTTCACCTCTTGCGCCGCCTAATCTCACAAATAATCCTTCATTTAATTGTATTACAAATTCACCTTTGATGACTTCTAATTCTGCTACAATGCCTGCTTGTAATTGTGTGCCTGGATCTCCATGTTCATGCACGCCGTCAACTTTACCAAATGTAGTTAATGATCGACAAACATCATGTTTCAATTCTTCACCTATTCTAACAGATAATCTTTGTGTTTTATCTTCGCCACCTAGGCCTTCAGTTTGGCCTCCTACAATTAACTTCAATAAAACTACTAGACGCGTCCTTCATATGCCTATTAAGACTGTATGCACTTCTCATATAAGGCCCTTAAATAAAACTCACTTCTCACCAACAATAAAACCAATACAATTTGTTCCAAATACTTATGCTATTCCCGGCCCACTTGTTAAATCTCCATTGCAAGCTGCTGTTAATACTAGGGAAGATAATTTAAGTTTATCTCCAATGCAGAAAGCATTGGCTCCCTCTCACATAGCCTTGAATTCAACTCAGTGTGCGAACTCCTCACCAACAATAAAACCAATACAATTAGTTCCAAATATTTATGCAATTCCCGGTCCACTTGTGAAATCTCCATTGCAAGCTGCTGTTAACACTAGGGAAGATAATGTAACTATACCTCCGATGCCTTCAACTTGTCCTGCAAATGTTTCTCCAGCTCCAATATACGAGTTTACTTCATGATCGGAATGAAGCAATAAATATAATAACTTATGAAGGGACTGATTAAAATAAACAACTGATTTTATCTATTCTTTCATTTTCCCATTGGGTTCTTACCACTCCTTTAAAATATGACTATAATAGTTATTTATTATTTAAAATTATGACCATATTTTATATTTACTCTATGCCGCAAACATCTACTAAAGTTTGTTTTTTAATCTCAGACAAATATGACACATGCAAATGTCAAGTTTGCATATTTTATAATGATACCATGTAATGTATGTAATGCATGTCACATGTAAGTAATGTCATTTTTGTCTGAGATTAAAAAACAAACTTTAACAAAGTGACCTAGAAAATAAGGCTTACTGACGATTCGGACACAAAATATTAGGAAACTTGTCCGGATTATCGCTTTTTAATTTTAATATATTTTTCATTGACAATAATTCGGACATCAAAAAAGGTGTGGTGTACTACAGTCAGATAAAAAATTCAAGTTACCAAGACGAATCTTTAGATATTTTAATTGTAGAAATCTCTAACTGACATACCAACTGATCACAGTCAAATATTACATACAAGTTGTCAGGGCTTCAGAAAAGGACATAGGGTACCTGTCTTATATTCCACGCGAACGAAGTCGCGGGCAAAAGTTAATATCAATATCTATCTATACTAATATTATTATAAAAAGAGATTTGTATTTTTGTATGTTTGTAACGAATAAACTCAAAAACTACTGGACCGATTTTATAAATTCTTTCACCAATAGAAAGCCTATCTAAGGGCCTCTTTCACTATGTGTCAAGTAGGCTAACGCTTAGCCGTTAGCTAAAATCACCGGTCACCATGGATAATGAACCTGATGTAGGTACCTTTGTTTGTACGGTAAAAGTCCCAAACATTAAAAAGAAAAAAATACAAAAAATTCGCCTATCGAATTATGCATCAATTATCGCATAATTTAATAAAACAAAAAAAATATATTTAAAAGTAACTAATCAACATTTTACTTGTAGTTGGTGAAAGAGACATACCTATCAGCATAAAGGTATAATTCCAACAAGTAGATAGGTAGCGAACTTGAATGCAATGATATATTATTTCGATGCATAAGCTAAAAACATCTAAATCTGTTTTAAATACAGAAAATGCTAAAATGTGTGCTTATCTTACGTTTTGAAATGGTGAGTTTTATTTTGAAATTTTTGTTCAAAGTAATTATCTCGTTCTTATCTTTATTATATCTTTATTATATCACGTTTTCTTATTAAGAATTACGTTAGGAATTACAATAAAACGACTCAATAACGAATTGAGTACAAATTTACAAAACAGATCGTGACATTGTAGGTAAGTTAATCAGTGATTTTTTTTTATCTTGCAACTATTCACGAAAAGACCTCAGACCCACTAATGTAATTTGTTTTAATTTTTGTCTGTCTGTATGTTTGCTCCGGCTAATCGGAAATAATAGCTTAGGTGTTGTTGTATTTCCCCTAATTCTATCCTTAATCCTACTAAGGTCGGCTGCGCACTTGCAGATGTGACATTGTTTGTGATAATAGGCGGTGGTTAAAAACTAAAGAGCCACAAATCAAAATTACACTTTTTACAGGAGAACTAATCGAAAAAAATTAAATTATTTTTTGTCTATTTTTTTCTTATTAAATATATATCAAATATATGCATATTATACAACGTTAGAAGCGTATTTTTAAGTAGTATTAAAAATTTTAAGTACTTTTATAATAAACTTAATACTAGAAGAGATATAATCATATAAGTCACTTTTGAATATATAAAAATGATCAAAATATACTAAATATGGCATAAAACAACCATAAGTGTTTTGCAACATACAATATGAAGGATTGTGATTGTATTTTTGCAATAAAAACATTTTTGCATTTTTTTGTTTTATGACCCTTTAGTTTTTAAGCAGCGATATGTACAATCAGGTAGATCACCAATCCCCGACTTTTATTGAGCCCAAACACGCTATAACTGCTGAAAGTTTCTGAGGAGTTGGGTGTCTGGCAGACTACTTGATGCTGCAGCATCAGGTCAAGGTTTATGTCATGTAATTTTACCAAAGTAACAGTATACCAAAATTCAAATTAATCGAACCCGTCGAAGTTAGTGAGATCCCTTCGTCCACTAGGAAATACTACATACAGACACACAGATGCACACACACACACACACACACACACACACACACACACACACACACACACACACACACACACACACAACAAAGTTATAACACCCCGTTTTTTCGTCGGGCGTCAGGCATTAAAATAAGCAAGCGACATTCTGTTAAATTACTTTTATTATTTTTCAGATTTATAATGGAGAAACTACAAAACAACATTATCATTATACTGGCGATAATAGGCATGCCATATGCGGAGCCAGATACTAGCCAAACAAGAACAGATCCATTCAAATCCCTACTGGACAAACTTATTGGTTCCAAGAAAGCAGATAGACTTATTAATATACTGAATGTTCTAAGTGACATGGATAAGACTAGCATTGCCAATTGCGCTTACAATGCCAGTTTAACTGCAAATCCTGACATGTCAAATTATGTTTTGCCAATTGGTCAGATGTTGCCAAGTCAATTACCAGGTCAGGAAAAGCCTGTAATAGATGCTTATCAAGTCATACCAAAATATAAAAACAACGTGAATATATATCCAGAAAACGCGAAGCCACTTCGTGCCAGACCATTTGTGCCAGTACAGAGACTTTATGTGCCAAATAATTACATATATCCATTGGAAAATTGTAAAGACTACGGTCGAGTTAATAGAATTCTAAAATATCCATACGCTGGGCACCAAATAAGTCCTCAACGATACCGTGTGCCACGTAGATCTCTTAAGTTTGTCACCCCATTGATTTTGCCTCTTAGCCTCCCAAGATGTCATTTTTTGAGAAAAATAGCTGTGTGCCCCCCATATTTTCAGTATTGTTAATTATAAAATTATATTTGTTTAGTTAAATTATTTATTAAATTATAATAATAAAATATTGTTTCATTGCTTCCCTAAATAACCTGGGCCTGCTTTTTATAGATTTTTTAAAGGCATTGAAGAGCCCACTTCGGCCCTGATTCTGTAACGCAATTTCGCGATTCCTTACTTCAAGGAATCGCGAAATGGCGTTATTCCCTTAAATTGTTACGACATCTGGTCCCTGATTCTGTAACAATTAAGCTCTATAATTAAATTCTGATTCTGTAACTAAGCAGGACCCTGAATCAGGGCCAAGGAGTGATAAATGTGCTTGCCTAATACCTACTCTACGTCAGGGTACTATTAGTACCTCAGGTTACTACCTCATGGTAGTAACTATCATCTAATCTGTGCTCAGGGGTAACGGGTTCAGTTCCCTGCGACTTGTTAAATGGTCTTTTCAAAGTTAAATGACTTGTTAAAGTTGTCATTGGTCTGGATATGATAAGTAGTATTTAGGACAACTTAGGTTTTTCGTCAAATTTAAGAATTTTGATCTTATCCACTAAATAAACTCCGAGCATAGCTCGCTCCATAACATGCTGAGCGACTTTGAACTTGTGGACCAGTCCTGTCGTAAGACCTTACGTCATTAGAGGTACGTGACCCGTTCAAGGGGGAGGGGGGTCTTCAGAATACCATAGGAGCGGGAGGGTCTTAGGTTTTTGTCTTGAATATGGTTTAGTTAAGTGAAAGCTAGAGAAGAAAGGGGGAGTTCTTGGTAAAATTATACTACGGATGGTCACCGATGGGGGGGGAGGAGGGAGGTAACAAATTGTAAAAAAATTGTCACGTAATATGGGTTCTCTTACTGAGAGGACGCACTGACTGTAAACCTTGGTCTGCAGACATTACGGCAGTGTGAACTTATATCATTAAAAATTTGAGCGGCCTTTTCAAAACAGTACAAGAAGTAGTTGATAACTTAAATACAAAATAGTTATAAAACAGAAAAGTTGGAAAATAAAAAGTAGATAATTTAAAAACAATAATGCAATTTATCTTAAGATTGAGGAAACTAATGAAACGATGAGAAATCATTGCTAAATCACCGATAAAATGTTGTACATAAGTTATATTTTGAGTTAAGGCACATTGATTACTTCGCTGCTTTCAAAGGGAAAATGTATTCAGAAATTATAGTAGTTGGTTGCATACTGATTAATGTGAGTATTTTTTTGCATTTTTCTCTAAAGATGTTGGATGGATATATTTTAAAGGTTAAGTTTATAAGTTTAAAAGCTTAATTTTGCTAATATTTTTAACGAGAATTGTCAAAACGTGGGAATGTTTGTTACTCAATAAATCTTAAACTGTTGAACGGATTTTTATAAAACTTGACACAGCCCATGTTCTAATTACCACAGGATAATATTTCGGAACTACTTAGTCTGTTTAAAACTAGCCTCTTAATCATTAATTTAACATTTAATTTGCAAATAATAAACACAGATTAAAATCATCTTCCCGCACTTTTTAACAGTGGATCCAGGCTGCTTCCAGGTCCTATTGGAAAATTATAGGGGAGGCCAATATCCCCTATAATTTTCAGTGGATGTCCTGCTGCTGAAATTATTATAAGATTATTCCACTATCCTATATATAATAATAACAATAAAACAATTTTATTTCAATTTACAGGTGCATTGCGTTCCGCAATCACAACAAAAACTGCCTCTCGCTCCACATTATGTTACGTCCAGAGCATACTCACCAAGTTTAGCGTCTCAGCCCTGTCAACGATTGGCAGTAGGAGGCAACACTGGTTTAAATGCTTCTCCAAGATGTCAAGCATTGGGTTCGTTAGTACGATATCCTTCATCAACTTGCCCAATTCAATCAATAAGAACCTGTCCAACATCAGCTTTACAATCGCCAATGTGTCAAAGTAATGTAAGACCTGTTTGTAGGTTAAATTCTGAACGAGATTTTACGCCATCATGTGGCACAATTCCGGTACTACAACAGCAATGTTTGCCATCACAAACTAGTTTGTTTAGTGCACCTTTACTTCAACCTCCATGCCCATCTTCCATTACAAATTTAGTACCTGCACCATATATGCCACCTTGCTTGTCACAGACATCTACTTATTCTACAGTACCAATGTCACCTTCACCATGCTTCACTTCCGTACCAGCTTTCCCTTCCTTATCATTATTATGTGGTGGTTTTGGACCAACCCGCAATTTAGCTCCCATACCGTTTTCAGCCCCATGTCTGCCACAAGTGACACCTCCTTGTTTAGCGCAGATGCCTGCACCTATTATGCCAAGACTCGGGTTTCCGAGTTTACCATGTAACAGATGCGCTCCTGTCTCGCCAATACCACCTTCGTTAGCTAATTTGCCTTACAGCACTCAATTCACGTGCCAAGAAAGACTTTATTTGCCAGGGCTCTGTGACATTATTATGCCATTAGACAATACGGTTACGCCACCTTGCACAACTGATTGTGAGGAAGAAACGCCTTTAGCATTGCCAATCTCGTTTTTACCAGCAGCCTCGCCAGTATCGGCATTGGGTATTTCAGTTTTGCCGCCTGTATTACCACCATCGGAATGTAAATGCCTTTTCTTAAGGAAAATACCGATTCCACCACCATGTATTTAGATTAGTGTGTGTGTGAGTTCTATATTAAAATGTATTAAGTATTTATGGTATTAATAAATTGGTTTGTTCTGTAATTATTGTGTATTATTTATCCATATTTTTTTTCCCTTTATGTCAAGTTTAAAACGCTAAGGGCCTCTTTCACAAACTACATGTAAAGTGTTGATTAGTTACTTTTAGAAATCATTTTCTGTTATATTGAACTATGCACTCGGTTTACTGCATCATTCGATAGCCGATTTTTTTTTTCTATTTAATGTTTGGGACGTTTACCGTACAAACAAAGGTATATCAGCTCCATTATCCCCGGTTACCGGTGACTTTAAATGACAGTTTGGCCTACTTGACGTCTGTGAAAGAGGCGCCAAGTATTGTTCTGATATGATTATAACTTTTGCACTTTCTATGCCCTTGATGAAAAATTATTGAAGTGAAAACTTCTATAGCCGCGTTATACGAATTTGGGTAGGGAAAAAATGTATGGGTTCGCGTCAGCAACATGCCAACACATTGCATATACCCGATTGTATGTGTGTGCGTTGGACACTCAGCTTTAAGTTTTACTTCTGTCGGCAGTCCTCATGACTGCCTCCGATTTTTTTATTTGAGAATACATTTATAAGACAGGGTGTCTGTCCACATGATGGTAAGTGGCTACCGTCGCCCATAACATAAGCAACGCCACAGGTGCTGCAAGTGCGCTGCCGACTACAGTATTAGGATTGAGGATAAGGGGTTTAGGAAGAAATAGGGAAATAATCTCTGGCATCCCTTAATCACTATATTAAACCGCACAGGTGCGGATTTATTAATCTAATAACCTCTTATCGATTTATTAAATTAGTGACAGGTCCCAGGTCACATCGAAATTTTTGTAAAGAATAAACTCAAAAACTAATGGACCTATTCTAAAAATTCTAATACCTGTAGAAAGTTACATTATACTCGTAAGAGAGTAACATAGGCTATGATTTATAAAGTTACGCGGACAAAGTCGGGTGCAACAGCTAGGAATAAATAATTTTGTACTATGTAAGTATCTATATTAATATATAAGTTAGTACGATACGAGTGTTACATTACCAATATATAAACGTCTGTGTTTAGGTAATCTTTAAGAATTGATTATGAAAAAACTTTGTATGGAAATAGGACACATACCAAGTACCTACATTTTTTTTCAAAAGGTACGAAAAAAAAGGTAAAAAAAGGTAGGTACGATAATTCATTTATAATATTTTTTCCAAGCTTTTTGGTCTAGCCATAAATGAGTAGTAGGTTCGTAGTACCCATTTGACAGCCCTAAGCGTCTTAGGGCCTCTTTCACCAACTACAAACTCGTAAATGTTACGAGTATCTTGTTTCAATTTCATTGAAATTACCCATTGACTAATGCTACTCGAAGATGGTGAAATTCGTACACTTTCTTACCTGTGACTTTAAATGGCGGTTAGCCTACTTGATACTTTACTCAGAGATGTTGAAAGAGGCCCTTAGTAACATAATTATTCGTCGGATTTAGACAGTAGTAGTTTAGATTTTTAATATAATTTTAAAAATTGACTGGTCTGTATTTGAAAAGTTGTGGTAGCACACTGCGTTTCGCAGTCATTTGGGCAGCCCGTCTGGCGGCAGTAACCACCACCTTACAGAATACCACCGTGAAATAAACGGCATTATGTGCTGTTGTGTTTTGGTGAGTGAGTAACATTAATTAATTTATTTATTTTATTAGAAGGGATGCCAGAGCCCATTACCCCATCCCTTTCTTATCCCTTATCCTTAATCCTTCTATAGTCGGCAGCGCACTTGTAGCACTTATGGCGTTACTTGAGTTATAGGCGATGGTAGCCACCTACCATCAAGTGGACCGTCAGCCTGTCTGTCGACCTAAACATAAAAAAAAGTAGGCATTAGGTATAATTTGAAGATACAATTTTATTTCGTGACAAATATAATATTTTTAATTTTAAATGCTTAAGTTTCGAGTAGGTATATTTAGGTAATATATTATGTATTATTCATTTTTTTTTTCTAAATTTATAACAACAACAACATGTCGCTGTAGATACCAGTAATTGGTACGCAAATGTAAACATGTTTGTGCAAGGAGACGTCCATAAATTACGTGAGGTTTAGGGGGGGAGGGGGCTGAGATAAAATCTCACCAATCTCATGTGGGGGAGAGGGTGGGTCTCGGCAAATCTCATGTAATTTTTTATCCGCAAGAAACAGTATAAAATTGCAAGAAAACTGAGTTATAAAAAATAAAATATGGCTAAATCCTACACACACAATAGGTAATATTGTAATAGTTAGGGCCTCTTTCACAAACTTCAAGTAATGTGTGGATTAGTTACTTTTAAAAATAATTTTCTGTTTTATTGAATTATGCACTCGGTTTACTGCATCATTCGATAGCCGATTTTTTTTTATTATTTTCTATTTAATGTTTGGGACGTTTACCGTATAAACAAAGGTATATCAGCTCCATTATCCCCGGTTACCGGTGACTTTAAATGACAGTTTGGCCTACTTGGCGTTTGTGAAACAGGCGCTTAGAGTACTTAATTTAATAAAACAACCAATTGTAAAAATAATGACATACACTACAATCAATCAAGTACAGATTAAAACTAAAAATACGCATTTTGAAAAATCTCACTTGAGATTTGGCTATCTCACCAGGAGGAGAGGGGGGTTGACAAATCGCCAAAATCGCCTCACGTAATTTATGGACGCCCCCTAACTTATGTATGTGACTGTAAATTTTGATATACTGTTGGTATTTCTATTAAATAAAATAAAATAAAATATTTGGTGATAGAAAATATCTTTACTTATCTCCCTTTAAGAGAAATGTTCATACATGAACCAATAATGAAGCAATCTTTCCATTCCATTTACTAATAATTAGTTATTAGGTAATATATTTCTAAATTTTATATTTTATCTAGATAACTAGTGTGCAATTGATAATGCCTTTTTCTTATATAAATATTTTTAACATCTCGTATTTCAATCAATCTTTAAAAATACGTTAAGAATAACGATGTCTAAAATAATATTGTTCTGTGCACAATTGATTCTTCTACAGGTAAATTTCACATTATTATTTCAG
This sequence comes from Synanthedon formicaeformis, assembly GCA_945859745.1. Lineage (NCBI taxonomy): Eukaryota > Metazoa > Arthropoda > Insecta > Lepidoptera > Sesiidae > Synanthedon > Synanthedon formicaeformis. The sequence continues at coordinate 4,054,294 of OX243980.1, forward strand.
AATTATTTATAAATAGCTGTAAAATGTAAAATTCTTAATTAGCTGTTATGTATGTTTAATTTTTGTCTGTAAATTGTAATTTAAAAAAAAATATTCCAATCACTATCTGTGGCAACAACGCATAGGGTACCAGTAAGTTATAAAAATTAAGGAATTACATATATATATATATACATCTCTTATTTATTTTTTCAGAATATATCAGCACAATGCAGAAACTGCGTTTGCCAATGGCGTCCCAGAAATCTGCAAATGAACTTCCAACAATTGGCAAACATTGGCTGTCGTTCTCACAGAAAAGTACAAATTAATATCCCATTTGAAAACAATATTCCCAATTACAATTTACGACTCCCAAAAGTGATACCGAGTGCCAATATACAAATTGTCAATGGCATGCCAAACAATATCCAAAAGAGGAACGGCCGTTATATCAACTATTTGCCAGTGAACCGCTTGCTAAACAGTTACATATCACCAAATAATATATTCCTTGGCAAAAGATTTCCATTAAAAAAACATACATTACCTTTTATTACCAAAAATAGAAGAACACAAGCACTTCCTGTTTTTAAAAATACACTTCAAATAAACAGCATTAAGAGTACTTTTCCAATAAAACCGAATCCTCAGTCGATTGTCTTGGGAAGCGGAAGAGAAAAGAACATTTTGCCAGTCACTGGCAAGCTTCCAATTAATATACAATTGACCAATGTGCCAATTCAAAACAATGCCAATTGTCTATGCAGAAATAAGAAAGATTTAAGTATAACATCGCCTATTCCGAATGGCATAAATATTAATATACCACTTCGTAACAAAGATTTTAATGGCGCACCCATAATTGGGATAGGTAGTATGGCAAACATTGGACAATTGTTTGCCAATGCTCAACAGTTGTTGGACGCTGTTTGTGACTGTTCAAAAATATTTAATTATGTTTAATTTTAATTGTTATTGTTAAGGTTATTTTATTTATATTATTATTTATTTGTGAGATTAAATTAAATTTAAATATTTACGTGTTTTATTTGTTATTATAATTTGTTGTCAACCCGTCTGAGATATTTTTACACACCGTCTTGAGTCGTCTTGAATGAATAGGATGCTTGAATTAACGCTCCGTCTCAGAGGTATCGGGTTCGATTCCTGGATTCGATTTGGAAATAAACTTTTTAAAGTTTACTCCCATTTAACACAGTTTGCCCTGCTACTACTTTTAATATTAAGACTAGAGGCAGATATGAAAAGTTTATTTCCAAAGTTGACCCGAGCAGGAATCGAAACCGGGATTGACTTCCCGAAAGTTGGCTATGGTCTGGATTTGGAAAGTAGCGGCAGTAGGGCACACTGCGTTTCGCAGTCAATTGGGCAGCCCGTCTATCCTATCCTATCTTAATCCCTTACCCTATACTATGATCGGCAGCGCACTTAGGGTCAGCGCCGACGGACGGAGTGGCGGCAAAGAGACTAATGCGCTATCATTTGAAAATCGACTTTAGTTACTTCAGTATGTGATTGAAAGTTATATAATAACAAAAAATACTCTCGCGTCGGCAAGCGCGGTCGAGCGGCGCTCGGTGAAGCTTCAGCTAAAGAAACTAAAGTCGATTTTCAAATGATAGCTCATTAGTCTCTTCGCCGCCACTCCGTCCGTCGGCGCTGACCCTTATAGTCCCTGTGGCGTTGCTTGTGTTATAGGCGACGGTAGCTACCTAGGTACTTTTATTTTTCAACGCGGACGAAGTTGCGGGCAGCAGCTATTAGTATAGGTATTAAATATATTTGTACTATAATAAGCGAGGCAAGACGACCATGGAGGAGTTAGCTCTGGCAATGAACATAGACTGACATTACGCTGCTTAAAAAACAAAAAAATCCAAAAATGTTTTTATTGCAGAAATAAAATCACAATCCTTCATATTGTATGTTGCAAAAAGATTTATGGTTGTTTTATTCCATATTTAGTATATTTTGATCGTTTTTTATATATTCAAAAGTAACTTATATGCTTATCTCTTTTAGTATTCAGTTTATTATAAAAGTACTTAAAGCATTTAATGCTACTTAAATACGCTTCTAACGATGTATAATATGCATATATTTGATATATATCTAATAAGAAAAAATAGACAAAAAAATAATTTAATTTTTTTCGATTAGCTCTCCTGTAAAAAGTTTAATTTTGATTTGTGGCCCTTTAGTTTTTAAGCAGCGATTACTTAGCTGTACATAAACCTGCCTAAAGCGGACCCGGAGGGCGCCAAGAGGTTTAGTCGGTAGGTCACCCCATTACCATCTCGACACACGACATCCCATTTGACGACACGTTTGGTCTAGTGGCTAGTAACCCTAGCTGTTAACCAAACGGTCGCGGGTTCGAATCCCGCTAGGGGCAAATGTTTTGTGTTAACATTTTACCTATGTACCTGAGTCATGGATGTTATATATTTTTAATATGTATATGTATTTACAAAAAACGTAATCTATTTAGTATATCAACTGACTGGTATCAATAATACAAGCATTAGTTGCTTAGTGTAGAACTAGATGGTGCTGTGTGGAATGAGTGAAGATATTTATTTATTATTTTTATTTATTATCTCGGGGCAGGGTCTTAACCCAACAATCTGTCTGTCTGTCCCCAGTCCGGTGGGTATCCACTATCTATAATTCCTCTTGTAATAAAATGTCTTAATTCAATTCAATTATTTATTGCGAAACCATAATGTACAAAGATGTTATATAAAAATAAAGACCAATGTTATGGACCCTGTTGGACATGCAACTTAGGGACTAGGAGAGAGGAAGCGTATATATATATAAGCATATAATTATTTATTTATATAAATATATATAAGAATTTTATTTTATTTAAATTAAAATTAAAAATAAATTATATTTACATTTATATTATTAATATTTAAATGATAATATCATCTAAAAAATATTCATTTGAGTTGTAAGTAACATTTATTATTTAGAATTTTTTTTAACTTTTTTATAAATATGATATCATTTTTTTCTTTTTTTAAATTTTCTGGTAATTTGTTATAAATTTTTATAACTTATGTAGGTACTTATCACTAAATATTAAATTCGTTTAAGTAATTATCGTTATTCCACCCGTATATCAACCAACATAATTCACTTGTGAAATATTGATAATATTCTCTTGTTAAAAGTCACGTACCTAGATATTGATATAATATATTATGTACTCGTTTGTGCACCCAATTTATTATATCAAAAATATTCATTCTGATGTTTTATCCTTGTGTATCCCATTGACTTTGTTGGTTTAGGCATCGAAAGAATATATCTTTTCAAGGACGTTTGGTCTAGTGGCTAGCAACCCTAGCTGTTAATCAAACGGTTGCGGGTTCGAATCCCACTAGGGGCAAATGTATTAATATTTTACCTTTGTACCTGAGTCATGGATGTTTTGTATTTATAATATGTATGTATTTACAAAAAAAAAGTAATCTATGTATTAAATCAACTGTCTCGTATCCATAATACAAGCGTTAGTTGCTTAATGTGGAACTAGATGGCGCTGTGTGGAATGTGTGAAGATATTTATTTATTTATTTATTTATTTTATTTACAAAAAAAAAAGTAATCTATGTATTAAATCAACTGTCTGGTATCAATAATACAAGCATTAGTTGCTTAGTGTGGAACTAGATGGCGCTGTGTGGAATGTGTGAAGATATTTATTTATTTATTTATTTTATTTACAAAAAAAAAGTAATCTATGTAGTAAATCAACTGTCTCGTATCAATAATACAAGCATTAGTTGCTTAGTGTGGAACTAGATGGCGCTGTGTGGAATGTGTGAAGATATTTATTTATTTATTTATTTTATTTACAAAAAAAAAGTAATCTATGTAGTAAATCAACTGTCTGGTATCAATAATACAAGCATTAGTTGCTTAATGTGGAACTAGATGGCGCTGTGTGGAATGTGTGAAGATATTTAGATATTCCTAATTGCAATCATTTCTAATTGGGCTCTGTGTAATAATTACGCATCTGAAACACCATGAAAATGTTACAAGGACCGTTATTACGGTCGACGCAAAAATAGGATGTTATAACTTTGACGTGTATATAGTATATCCGTTGACTTGCAGCTCACAAACGGATTGACTGATTTTGATACTTTTTTTTGAAATCTGACGTTATCGGGATAGTCTTAGCTATAATTTATGAAGATCTGTTGACGCGTTTGAAGACCATCAGCTTAGTTCCTAGTTGTCGAAAGGATTTCACTAAGTTTGCGATTGATGTGAATTTTGATATACATTTCCATTAATATTTCAAGAATCTACAACTTGTTTGTAGATCCTTGCGTGTAAGCCTGGAACTACCAGGGCAAGCAAAGTCGCGAAGCACAGCTAGTAATCAACAAACATACACATATGAAAAAATAATACCGATATTTTATTTTAAATAATTTTTTCGATACTTTTATCGTCGAACACATGTTCATTGAGATAAAAAAAATATTTTAAAACATTCTTATATAAAGTAAGGAGAAACTTTATAAATTTTAGTATTTCGTAATTGTTTAACAGGAAATTATCCGAAATGAAGTTGATATTTTTTTATATATTTATTGTTGCCTGCAACGCGGTGAGTACAAAAATATTACCTATAAATATCTTCTTTACATAGGTACATAGTAAAAGCAAAGTAGCTTCACGCAACCTATTTTAATGAGGTTTTTCACTAATGGAAAGAGCGTTAAACGAGGAAAGTTTTGTACATATATTAATTTCAGAAAAAAATTGCATCCTTTAGTTTATTATTTTTTAATTACCTATCGCTTTTTTTGTAATTTTAATCTGCCCAAGGTTACTTAAGAACAGGGTTAGTTAAGAAACTAACTGAGTATTAAAATATCTCCTAAACGGCTGGACCGATTTTAATTCTGTCTTAACTTATGGATAAAGGGATAATCAGGAATGGTGTGTATTGAAAAAAAAAATTGTCGCGGACGAAGTCGCGGGCACCCACTAGTAATATACTTATATAATACATATTACAAATGTGAAAGTAACTCTCTGTCTGTCTGTCACTTACCTTTTCACGCCTTAATTACTAAACCGGTCATTGTGAAATTTTGCATACACGTTGTCAGAGATACTGGAAAGGGCATAGGGTACCATACTTCCAAAAAAAGGACAAAAAAGGCTTCTTCTTTCTTAAATTTGGATAATCCATCGGGATTATCCAAATTTAAGAAATCTAACGCCTGCCAAAAGTGTAATCGCAATGTTCATAGGTGTTATAGGATAGGTAGGTATTGCTTATATAATTACTTATTATTTTTCAATGCGGACGAAGTCGCGGGCACCAGCTAGTAAATAATAAAATAAAAATAAGCAATATTAAGTAGTAAGTGTTTTGTTTACAGATAATTGTAAAGGGACCGAAAAAAAATGTAAGAGTAGTTTCAAAGGGTCGTCAAACAAAACCAGTATCTAAGGTATGAATTTAATAAAGAAAATCATGTGAGAGAAGTTAAGTTTTAAAAAAATTATCTCCACACTTCTATTCATTTTAGTGAGGGTTAAGATATTTCTAGGCATTTCATTGAACGCGAAATTTTGTCAGGATGTTGGTTCCATAATAAATAACGCAAAAATAGCTAAACTTACGGTAAACTTTTATCCTAAAAAATTGTTAATCTCAAGGCAACATAGTTATCTGAGATCATTTATTGACCTAAGTAACTGGGATTTGATCGTGGATAAATTCTGTGAAGTATTATAATATTAGATGTGCCTAAATCATGCAATGTTTCTTGGATCTTTCTTTTTTACAGATACCGGAACCAAAACCAAACACAGAAGCTAATCAATACGAGGTCATAGAACTCATTGACGAGCCTGATTGTTGTCAGAGTAACTTTAAAAAGGAGCCGCTTCAGTACGCAGAAATTGTCGAAGATGAAAACAGTTCTGATGGCAACTATGACGGTAATAATGGATCCGTAAATAACGATAGTAGTTACGATGGAATCGACTCCACATACTATGGGTCAAACGACGGATCCGACGACGGTAACAATAACGGTAACGATTCTTCAGAAGTAGTGACTGCCACTGATAACAACGACAACAATATGGTGTCTATTTCTGATGTAAATATATTTAACAATGAATCAGATAATGATAACTATGGAACTATATCGGATGACGATGGAGACACAAATGTAAATCAAAATATAGACATCACTGGTCATGATAACAGTCAGAACATTGATGAAAGTAATAGTAGTGGTAATGATAATAACAATTCTCTGAATAGTAATAATGGAGATAATACAAGTTCAAATAACAATAATAGCGGCTCAAATGATGCCAATAATAATTCAAATGATGATTCCAATAACAATTCGAGTGATAACAATTCAAGTGATGGATCTGATAACAACAAAAGTGATGGAACGAGTAATAGTTCTGATAATGAATCTAATGGAAATGATGATGGATTTGAATTCACTGGAAAAGTAAGGACTAAGGGCAGAGTCACTATCCAAGCTCATTTCAATGGAGGTTGTGATTCAAGTACAGGAACAGATTGCACTATTGCATATAAACGCAACGACAATGACTGCAATCAAGGTAATCAAGGAAATGGGTGCAACTCTCGTAAGTACCTACTGTTTCATTATCATTATCTATATATTAATATAGAAAATGTTGCAAGCTGGCAATGTAACTTTCTAAATGTGAAAGAATTTTCAAAATCGGTCATGTAGTTTTTGAGTTTTTTGAGTACAAATAAAAGTACAAAAATTTTCTTTTTTTATAATAATTATAGTATATACTAGCTGGCGCCCGCGATTTCGTCCGCATTGAAAAAGAAAAAAGTAGCCTATCCTGTACGGGACACAGGAACATACATACATACATACATACATACATACAGAAAAAAAATCTAAAAATGGTCAATTTAGTTTCAGTATCATGTATAGATCCTATAAACACGATATTTCTGAAAACAAAATAACTTACTCCATGATCAACCCTTACAGATTTATTATTAGTATTGATGAAGCAAGAACTGTAAGAAAATTGCGCGTTTTATGAAATCTAGAAGGAATTTACCTTCTCTTTTAGCTTACCTTTTCTTTACCTTTTAAGGCGAAGTTTATTTTAGTCATTATTATTTATCTTTCAGAGCAATATCCTTACAAGAATTCATATTCACCCTACTTGCTTTTGCCACCAGTCTCAATACCTCACTTTTTCAATCAACTTTTCAATACGAATTGTGGGACCGTTGCTTCTGGATCAGTAAAGGATTGTGGTGCTAATGGGAACGGAGCTATAGGCGTCAGTGGCTGTACTAGTGGACCAGGAAATAACTTACATGGATACAACTGTTTGGCGTCCACCGGTAGCGGAACCATTGCCTATCCCTTATTGGGTTACGACTGTAACATTAGCGGACTCTATAGCTACCCACTTTACCCAGGAGCTAATGGCTACTATGGAAGTTGCGGATCTAACAATAACGGAGCTAATGTGTACAATAATAACAATTGTTGTAAAAGCGGATGTCTGCCTCAAATTAATGCCCAAGGTCTTGTTACAATAGCTGGAAAGTTTTAGAATAAATAATGCAATGCAGACACGTTTCAATGAATGATAAATTTTGATTGTTCTTCAAATAAACTTGGGTATTATTGTATCGTATTCTTTATTTTTGTTTGACCTACAATGAATAGATAAAAAACAATAAAATGCAATACGAGTAGATGTAGATCCTACTTTATTTAAAAAATGATGTATTAAAGATCCTAGTACCTAGTAGAGGTCTATAGATCCTATAGTCTATAGGATCTGAGACTTCTGAGAGGTACATTAAAAAAATATTTAATATACAGACACGACTCGTTTACTTTTTTATTATTATGTATAGATTTTATTGAGCCATTGCGTAACATAAAGTTATTACAAAATACATGTTTAAAAAATAAATTATCGATATTACTAATCAAAATATCTAGTATAGATAAGATAATAATTATTAAGATAATGATATTAAGATAATGACACGTTCTAAACGTGAGATAAATCACAGAATTTCCATATAAAAGCAGTCAGCATTCTTTTGACCACTTACTATTTTTCTTAGATCTGTTATACTTATAAAGTAAAGATGTTATCCTTAACGTTCATATTATACGCAACAGTTTTCATTCATGTAAGTAAATTATTTTTAATTATTTTAATACTAGCGACCTGCTCCGGGTTTCGCATGGGAGCAATTTTTTTCAGCAAATTATAATATACTCATATAAATTTATAAAAATATAAATTTTATAAAACCTACTCATTTAACGCTCTATATATTTTATAAATGGCGCCATAATAACTTGATCAGCCAAAAATAGCTATCCAACCAAAGATTTCAGTCACAGATGCGCCCTGTGCTTCTGAAAACTGTCCACGTATTATATTTACAATACATTTTTTTTTCCTTGCCCGGACTAATATGTCTGTATGCAACGTGAACTGAATCGCTCACTGCTTTCTACAAGCAAGGTGGGACTAAGGTGGGAAGAGTGAGCTCACTCTTCCCAACGATGACACATTTTCGGCCGCCTGAAGTATGGCAAGGGCGCATCTGTAATTTAAATTTGTATCCAACTATATATTATTAACAATAGAGTAAATAGTACTTATAACCAGTAATTACTATTTACTCTATGTATTACATATTTTGACATCTGTCTGACATCATCCTAAGGAGTTTAGAGATAAGGAGCGCCATCTTACATAGGTGTTAAACTGAAAAAGTGGCAACAAATTCGATAAATATAGATGGCGCTAGTGTGAACAGAGAGAGTTTGAGAGTATGGAATGAATGTAGCAGTAGTTGACGGAGTGAAGTGCGCCGAGTTGAATTTTGGTTGAACACTAGCCTCACCAGCGCCACCAATTTATCGTCTATCGACGGACACTTTTAATACTCGGAGATTTTCCTCCTTGTCACTACCCTCTTTATTAAAGGGTTTGAATCTGTACAAAAGTCTGTTGTTTTGCGTATTTGGTATTTAACGAATCTGGTTTTGTGCATATAGGCCATTACAACTTGGTTTTAGAAAAATACATAAAATTAAAATTATCAACATATTTTCCAGATAAACATAGTTTACGGAATGCCTAATGTCCTCACGCTGCCAAATGCCATACACAGAAACCAGCAAACACCTTTACCGACTGCCAATCCTGATGACGCTACAACAAAAGTTGCTGCTTTTGGTCTTCCACAAACTAATTATGTAGATTTTGGCAGCATGCCACAATCTGCTGTTTTCAAAGTCGACACAGAAGTTTTGCCTGTTATCGTTTGCACTTGTGCCCCCAACGACAAAAGTGATGTAGGTCTACATTTAACTGAGGATGGAGCCAGTATAGTTGGTAATATAGCTGTCAGCGGACGCATACCTATCTATGGCACGGTTGAAGTCAATGGGAATGTGCCGGTTGATGGTAAAGCGTCTGTTGCTCAAGGCTCCATTAAACCAAACGCTCAATCTTTACAATAGATGTAATTAAAAAATATATATAATAAGGTTATTGTAAGAATTTTACAAATGTTTTCGATGTAAATTTACTAGCTGTTGGACGCGACTACTATTTCGCAGTGTAACCCCGAGCGTAGCCCTCTCCATGGCTCGTCAATTTGCAATAATAGGGATTTTTATTCTATGATCTGAAATCTGCATTTAAGTACCTATTTAATTTTAAGACCTGTATTATGTTGTTAATGTTTTAATTAATATTATTTATTTGTCATTGTGTTAATTGTTAATGACTGTATAATATACACATGTATTAATTCTATTGAAATAAAATAATCCGTGATTTAAGTGAAGTTTTTTATAACTCAAAAAGTACATACCTACCACAATTTGAGGTGAATATTACCTACGTAATTTAAATCTTTGCCTACATCCTCAAAGCTAAATATGGAAACTATAAAAACTGAATTCAGATAGGTAAAACCGGGTAAAACAATTGTATGTTGGTCCTTCTCATACCTCATTTTTTTTGGTATTTTATTGCCTGGTAACTTTCTTACCTCTATTCTCCAACCTCCGTAACCTTGGCCGGATGAAGTTACAAATAATAAAGCAAAAAGCACAAAGGATCCGGTTAAATTTTTTTTCGCAACTTAGACAAGGAAAAAGTACGTATTTCTTAAGATATGTGCGTTGCAATGGTCCAGTTTGATTTTTGCGAATATCATTATTTATAAGCAGGAACAAATTTTGCAAATTCATTATTGGATGGAGCCATTAATTTTACATCGATTTGTGCTTTTGCTTTTGCGTTATTTCTAATTTCATCCGGCCAGGGTTACGGAGGGTACTCCATGGTTTATTAAATCAAATCAAATGGACGTATTATTTATCTGTTTATCCTGTGAGTTAATCAGACCATAGATTACTACATACTTACAAAGCCAGTCAATCTGACAATTGACAATACTGACAATACAATTTTCAATTTAATAACTCTGTGCAGTTCCTGTCTGTCTGTTGCTTTGTTGTAGGTTGTAGGCGGTGTAGTTTAGTTTTTCGGCTTACTCATTAATATTTAGATTTAAAAATTGCAGTTTATTGCAGAATATGCTTTAAAGTTTATGTTAAATAAAGTTTTTATTAGTAATCATGAATACTTCAAACATTAACGAGGTGGAAGAGCGCGTACACTTTCGGGCCGTTGTGCAGGCGTTCAAATATTACAAGTGAGTACATAAATTTTCTTATTCATACCTAATTTATAACATTAAATTCTCAGGCTCAAACTATAATTAATATTTTACTTACTACCGATAAGATATTTTAACTTTTTCATGATTTTAATTATTGTTAATAGAATTTCATGTACCCACTGACAACTCGTGTTCTTATTAGAATTATTAGTTAAATAGAACACTAATTAACCTAATTAAAATATAAACCAAAGACATTGTTTAAGTATGTCCTTGTTACACGTGCCGTAGTTCTATGACCTTTTAGACTGATCCTTTGTTTAATTAAACAATCAAGGACCCAATGTCAATACCTACAGCATAATTCGAATGCTTTGTTCATTTGTAATGTCGATTTATGTACATGTAACTTATTCATTCCATATCCGTTATCCTTCTATGGTTGGCAGCACACTTGAAATACTTGCCTATGGCATTGTTTGTGTTTTAAGTGATGCTAGCCATCATCATCCCATCTCTTCCTTATCCTTAATCCTTCTATGGTTTGCAGCGCACTTGAAATACTCACCTATGGCTTTGCTTGTATTATAGGCTACGGTAGCCACCTACCTTCAAGTGGACCATCAGCCTGTCTACCTTAACATAAAAATATAAAAAAAAAAACAAGTTTTTAAATACAGTGCAGACACTTATTGGTAGAATATTGTAACCAATTTAGAAAATTTCATAAATATTGTAAACTAGCTGTTGCACGCGACTTCGTCCGCGGAACTTTATAAATTACTAGCTGGTGCCCGCGACTTCGTCTGCGTTCCGGATGAAACCCGGTACCCTATGTCCTTTCTGGTGTCCCAGACAACGTGTATGCAAAATTTCATGGTGATTGATTCAGTAGTTTTTGCGTGAAAGCGTAACAAACAAACAAACTCACATTCACATTTATAATATTAGCAAGGATACCCTATGTTACTCCCTGATAATGTAGCTTTCTATAGGTGAAAGAATTTTTCAAATCGGTCCAGTAGTTTTGGAGCCTACTCAATTCAAACAATCAAATTTTTCTTCTATAATATTAGTATAGAGACAAAGATGAGTGAAAATTATGAAAAGACTTAATTCATCTATCTATTGACATAATTATACAAAAATAAATTCTATTTTTCAGATTATATAGCCTTGACAGGATTCATAAATCAGAGAAAATAATCTCCACACTACCGCCAAACCATCAATATAGACTTGAAAAATATAAAACATATTTGACAAAGTTCAAAAAGTGTTTGGACGTCAATCACAGTGTGGTGACTTTGATTATAAAATACGCTTACACAATGTTTGAGAACGTCGATCACAGCGCAGAAGATGGCAATGATACAAATGGAATTAACGGGATGGAGAGCTTTGGATGCAATTATAATAATTGCGAAGTCAGTATTGCATCACAAAATCAGCACAAAGTACAGCATGATTCAGAAAAGGTATGTAAAATTTATATAACTAGCTGGCGCCCGCAACTTTATCCGCGTTGAAAAAGAAAAAAAAGTAGCCTATCCTGTGTCGTGTATGTCTAAATGCTTATTTACCAAGTTTCATGAAAATCAGATTCATTTAAAGGTGCTCCCTCACCGGGAGCATTCACGTGTAATGTAACATTATAGATTCGACTTTGAGAATTACATTACAATACTACCTCCCTGACTGACGAACATTCATGTGTAATGTAACATTATAGATTGAACTTTGCAAGCATTCCGTGTGATTTAGTTGTAATTACACATTGTATCATTACAAGGTAGCATTGTAATGCTCGGTTTTCCTCCTTCACTGATGTAATGCTTGAATCTGTAACGTTACATTACACGCGAATGCTCCCGGTGAGGGAGCACCTTTGGATTTATGGAGGAACATACATACATACAATACTTACACTTACAGATTTATTATTATTACTAGTGACCCGCTCCCGGCTTCGCCCAGGAAAAATTTAAGTAGACTATCTTGTGTCTTGTACGTCTAAATGTTTATCTATCAAGTTCCATGAAAATCAGTTAATTCGTTTAAGAGTTATGGAGGAACATACATACATACAAAAAAATATTCTAAAAATTGACAATTTAGTTTCAGTATCATGTATAGAGCCTATAAACACGATATCTCTGAAAACAAAGTAACTCATTCCATGACCAACCCTTACAGATTTATTATTAGTATTGATATCTTCTTTACTGTCTGTCTGTATGCCCGCTAACTCTTCCTAAGCCGCCTTCTCATTGGTAACAGGTACAGTCGGTTTTGAAACACATAGTTCGCGATTGGAGTGAGTTGGGAAAACCTGAACGCGAACAATGTTACCAGCCTATCATTGATGAGTTGGAGTTGAGGTTTCCGCAGAACCATAGGTGAGTATTTGTCTTATAATAGGTCTCAAGTGAATGTTTTATTAACCATGTTTTTTTAGTTTATAATATTAATGGGGTTTTCACTAATACAAAGAGCGTTAAACTTTTCTATATATATAACTAGCTAACGTTGTTTTGCCAAAAAAATAATAATTTTGGGATATGAAAAATGCACAGAAAATTTCATAAAAGTTGGTCAAGCCATTTTGGAGGAGTTTTGTTACACGAGAATTTAGATTTGCTAAAAAAATCCATCAATGCAAATTAATACATATCCATTATCGGAGACATATGTGGGAAATATACAATATTATCTGACGCGCTCGAGTAAATTCCAAAATCCCCTCTTGGGAATTGGTATTAGTAGTAATACTGGAATAGAAGTGACCTAAAATGGCAATAGCCTTAAGAGGAAAGTATAGCATTGCGATCCTAACGAAATAGGTATTTAGGAAAACACATGCTGTCGCTCGTGTGCTCTAGCCCGGGGCAGTTGTGCGATAGAGAGCATTGCAGCTTGCGACTGGCAATAGGTACTTATTTTGATGAAATTTCATTTCGGGAGAAAACAATTTTCACTAACTAAATCTTAACAAATTACTTCAATTTTCGTGTCGATCGTTTCAGCGTAATATATTCTAGGTTTATAGTTTTCGCTTTTTTAAAAAAATTTAATTGTTTTTATAAAACAAACAATTTAATACGACAAAGTTTTAATCACAAAAATTAAGTTATTTGAGGTTAAATAAATTGGAATCTATTGCAAATTTTGAAAAAAGGAAAACCTATAAACTTTGTCTTTTATTGTGTCAATAACATACAAAAAAAAAAATCATGAGATTGGAAAATATTTAGAAGTGCAAAAAACATTTTCTCTTTTTGTATGGACCATTCTTCCCTCTTAACAAAACTCAGCAGTTTTTTGTAATACATTTTCAGCGATCGTAAGCTAGTGAATGTGCTAGTGCCCGGCGCTGGACTGGGAAGGCTCGCCTGGGAGATAGCGTCGCGAGGATTCACTTGTCAGGGCAACGAGTTTTCCCTCTTCATGCTCTTCACGAGCAACTTCATACTGAACAAATGCGAACAGGTGAATTGATCAGTATAGTAGATAGATAGATAAACTAGATTAATAGTGCACGCCCCCTCCCACTCCCACAGTCACAAGCGCATGCAAACGGTACATGATCATTTAGAGCTGGTACACACTAGGCGTTGAAACTAGATGGTGCTTAGTGTGGAACTAGATGGTGCTTAGTGTGGAACTAGATGATGCTTAGTGTGGAACTAGATAGTGCTTAGTGTGGAACTAGATTGTGCTTAGTGTGGAACTAGATGGTGCTTAGTGTGGAACTAGATGGTGCTTAGTGTGGAACTAGATGGTGCTTAGTGTGAAACTAGATGGTGCTTAGTGTGGAACTAGATGGTGCTTACCTGTGAACTAGATGATGCTTAGTGTGGAACTAGATAGTGCTTAGTGTGAAACTAGATGGTGCTTAGTGTGGAACTAGATGGTGCTTACCTGTGAACTAGATGATGCTTAGTGTGGAACTAGATAGTGCTTAGTGTGGAACTAGATTGTGCTTAGTGTGAAACTAGATTGTGCTTAGTGTGAAACTAGATGGTGCTTAGTGTGGAACTAGATGGTGCTTAGTGTGGAACTAGATGGTGCTTAGTGTGGAACTAGATGGTGCTTAGTGTGGAACTAGATGGTGCTTAGTGTGAAACTAGATGGTGCTTAGTGTGAAACTAGATGGTGCTTAGTGTGGAACTAGATGGTGCTTACCTGTGAACTAGATGATGCTTAGTGTGGAACTAGATAGTGCTTAGTGTGGAACTAGATTGTGCTTAGTGTGAAACTAGATTGTGCTTAGTGTGAAACTAGATGGTGCTTAGTGTGGAACTAGATGGTGCTTACCTGTGAACTAGATGATGCTTAGTGTGGAACTAGATAGTGCTTAGTGTGGAACTAGATTGTGCTTAGTGTGAAACTAGATTGTGCTTAGTGTGAAACTAGATGGTGCTTAGTGTGGAACTAGATGGTGCTTACCTGTGAACTAGATGATGCTTAGTGTGGAACTAGATAGTGCTTAGTGTGGAACTAGATTGTGCTTAGTGTGAAACTAGATGGTGCTTAGTGTGGAACTAGATGGTGCTTACCTGTGAACTAGATGATGCTTAGTGTGGAACTAGATAGTGCTTAGTGTGAAACTAGATTGTGCTTAGTGTGAAACTAGATGGTGCTTAGTGTGGAACTAGATGGTGCTTAGTGTGGAACTAGATGGTGCTGTGTGGAATGTGTGAAGATAATTTTTTTTTATTGTTTCAGGCGAACCAATACACTGTGCACCCATGGGTACACCAGTATGTGAACAATCTAACGTGCGATCATCAGTTGAAGGGGGTTCGATTCCCGGACGCGACCCCACAGCAAAACACGAACTTCTCCATGATCGCTGGGGATTTCCTCAAGGTAAAATTGGCAATGATCTTTCCACAGTACACCACTGGCTGTTGCACGCGACTTCGCCCGCGTTACTTTATAAAATATTATGTTAAAAGCATATGTTAATAATATTTTATAAAGTAGAAGAATTTTCAAATTAGGACCATTAGATTTTTTGAGTTTACTCATTACAAACATACAAATCTTCTCTCTTTATAATATTTATATTGTATAATATATTATTAATTTGTATTATTAAGTGTGTGTAACTGTCTTTTTGATAACATGTCTTTTAGATATGAGCTGCTCATAGGCCATTTTGCTTTTAGGACATGCTCTGCTCATAGGATGTTAAATGTCCTTTCAATACGAAGGCAATTTTCTCATACCTACGTATTATAAATACAAAACATCCATGACTCAGGTACAAAGATAAAATGTAAACACATAAACAAACGTTTGCCCCTAGCGGGATTCGAACCCGCGACCGTTCGGTTAACAGCTAGGGTTAACTGGCTACTAGACTAGACTAAACGTGTCGGCAAGTGCGCCGCCGACAATAGGATGATTAAGGATAAAGGATGAAGAAGGTATGGGCTTTGGCATCGAAGGCAAAAAACTGCATCCTCACCACGCAGGATACCAGGATAAGAAAAGATAAGATGAAGAATGAAATGCCTTAGGTTGGTTTTCGTGTCACGTCGAACGTCAGCGCCGACAGGCCAATATGTATTGGGTGCTATGAAGCGTTAGGGTCAGCGCCGACGGGCGGAGTGGCAGCGAAGAGACTAATTTAGTAACAATTTAAATTCAACCTAAAGTGCTCCTGAATACGACTGTATTTGGTACAATGAAATAAAATGACGGCGAGCGACTCAAAGCGCGGTCGAGAGGCGCGCGGCGAATCGATACTGAGCCTTACTGAGCCGTATACGCGCCGCGCCTCAACGCCGCTGACGGTCGTCACTGTCTGCAGTGAGCGTTTTCGTGTCGCGCCGACCGCACGCGCCGACGAGTACAATCATATATTGGCCTGTCAGCGTTGACGGTCAGCGAGACACGAGAACGAGCGTCTGGCGCTGACGCGCTGACGATCAGCGCGACACGAAAACCAGCCTTATTTAGTATTACATATATCTGTTTTCAGGTTTACACAGAGGCCGACCAGTGGAACAGCGTGGCCACATGTTTCTTCATAGATTGTGCTCAGAATGTGATAGAGTTTGTCGAGAGGATATACAGCATTTTGATGCCCGGAGGTGTTTGGATAAATCTGGGACCACTGCTGTATCATTACAGGTGACTCGAAATTATTTCTTTCACTTCTTTCTGTCGATTACAAAAAAAATAAATACACCATTTAACGCTCGGGGATAATACTGGTCGGTATAATAGACTTTAGTATTTTATAATAATATTTATTTATTTTGAGACACACAAAACGTGACATGAAATTTTTATTTATATATAGAGATAAAGATATCTTTCTCAATACGACTATTTTCCTCTTCTCATGATAGCTAATCTTTAAATTATAAATTCTAGGTAAATCATGGACTTTATGGGAAATTTGTATTTATTTCCAGCGACATGCCATCAGAGAGCAGCATAGAACCTCCTTACGATATATTATTGGAGATAATACGGGATGTGGGTTTTGTAGTTTTGGTGAGTGTTTGTTTATTTATTAAAAAAAAATTCACAGCTCTCAACAAAAAAATTACAAAAAAAAAAACAAAAACACCTTACAGCCAATTACAGATTTTTAAAAAAATAAAATATACAATTACCTACCTACAAACTACCTACCTAATAACTACATAACACCTTTTTTAACTTTTTATTTTCCAAAAATGTCTTAAAACGACGATTTAAAGGTCTGTAATCATTCATATGGACATTTATTACCTTCATTAACGCAAAAAAAAAAAAAAAACGAAAAAACTCAAAAATGCGACATATCACCTTCATCCACTCACGTCTTCAAATCGATACCTTAATAAAATTCGCAAACCAAATAACTCCTCTGACGCAAACTTTACAGGGGAGACTAAAAACGTTATATTTTTTTTGTATGATACGAGAAAAGAAAAAAAGATAATTTCACATTGGAAATTATGGCTCGTATTTACCAGTTGGACCTTTTAAAAATTAAATTCTAATTGTCAAAAAGTTTCTCCCGTATCAAAGAGTCATTTTCAACCGAAAGTGGAGTTATTCGTTATGCGAATTTTATTAAGGTATCGAAACGTACTCCTTACAGAAAGAAACGACTGGTGTCAAAACGAAATACGCCCAAAATCCAAACTCCATGATGCAACACGAGTACGATTCGGTGTTTTTCGTATGTCAGAAGCCCTCGTGTAACGGTGAGGTTAATAATTAAGAAGAGACACGATGAAGAGGCATAGTACAGTCGGCCTCATAAGTCGATTAACACATTCAAAAGTGCAAAACAACTGAACACTCAATTCACTCACTCACTCACTTACTTACTGAAGCTTTTTACGATCGTTTGTACGTGAAGTTTATTTTGTTAACGACTTGTGGCGCGTTGAGTGTCCAGTTGTTTTGCACTTTTGAATGTGTTAATCGACTCGTGAGGCCGACTGTACGAAGAGATAATTGTAGTCTTTCGAGTCTCGAAATAGTGATAACACGACGTCTTGGCGGTACAATGTTTGACTTTTTTTTAATTTCTTAAAAACGTAAAAAATTAAGCCAATGACCAAAAAATCGATCGATGAAGGATTGTGTGTAAAATACGGAAATTATTAGTATAGCGAAAAATTTTTTTTGTATGTCAATAATTTTCTTAATAGTTTTCATCGAAGTACTAAAACTGTGGAATTCGCGTGACATAAAAATGCCAAAGCGGCACATAAAAAGTAAATACGCCTAAAACAGAATCATATCGGAGTCTATATGGTAAAAGGTAGTAAAGACCAAATTCCACTATTCACTTTAAACTCAAACGTGTTGACTTAAAGTCACATTTTCTTCGAACGACAGACGTTTGGTTGGTTTTAAATGATAGATGACAAGAGTTGATTGATGCTCTACGCATATCTCACTTTTAAATGTTTCATAAAGTTCGTAGTGTTTTGTATGGCGTGCGAAATCCATAGTTGTAGTACATTAATTGTTGTTTTAATTAATGTCTCTTTAGTTAAAGTGAAGACTTGTTTAGACGCGTTTAACACTAAGGCTGGTTTTCGTGTCACGCTGATCATCAGCTCGACGCTGTAGCTGTCAGCGCGAGACGCTCGTTTTCGAGTCACGCTGACCCTCAGCGCTGACAGGCCAATATATATGATTGTACTCGTCGGCACGTGCGGTCAGCGCGCACGAAAACGCTCACTGAAGACAGAGAGCGTGGACTGGGGCGTGGCGCCGATCGCTCAGCGGCGCTGACGCACGGCGCCGCTCAGCGCTGAGCGGTCGGCGCTAACGCTCACTGAAGACAGCGCTGAGCGTTCGGCGTTACTCCAAAACGCTTCATATCACCAAAACATATTGGCCTGTCAGCGTGACACGAAAACCAGCCTAATTTTGTACGGAGACAAATGACTTAACTGTTTACAATTCTTCGTTGTTAGATGGCGCTGTGGTTAATGACGTAGAACTAATTCGACAGATGGCACTGCAAAAGCATAATAAAATTGCGTCAAAATATAAATTATTATAATAAATAAATCTTCATGTGTCAGCGCGAGACGCTGGTTTCGTGTCACGCTGACCGTCAGCGCTGACAGGCCAATATATGATTGTATTCGTCGGCACGTGCGGTCAGCGCGCACAAAAACGCTCACTGTAGACAGAGGAGGCGCGTGGCGCCGATCGCTCAGCGGCGCTGACGCACGGCGTTGCTCAGCGCTGAGCGGTCGGCGCTAACGCTCACTGAAGACAGCGCTGAGCGTTCGGCGTTACTCTAAATAAATCTTCATGTACTTTTTCAAAAATATGTCTTTTGCAAATAGCCATAGAGCAGGATTTGGTTTGACAACAAAAAGATGTGACGATTTTTTAGCCATTGGCTTTAAACTTTGACCTTATCGGTATTAATAATTTTATTAGATGAATATGTGTATATTTTTGTAAAAAAAGAAAAAAAAAATTTTTTCCTTGTTTTCTTGGTTTTTCTCTTTGTTTTGACTAAATTAACACAAAAATTCCGCGTGAAGTTAATTACAGTCACTGTCAAACTTTTTTTAAAGGCGTAAGGGTAGCATTTTTGTTATTTTTTTATTATTTTAGGCAAATAAAAATCAGTTCTAGCCCGATAATTGATTTTTTTTTGTGAAATATTGAATGTTAGTGAAGAAAAAAGTGTATTTTTTTGTTATTTTGATAAAAAATTAAATTTAATACTTTGCATAGTGATTACAAATCCTCTATGTAGGTATACGTTATATATGAAACAATTATTTCCTTCCTTCTTTCACAATAAAAGTGTTATTTTATACAATATTTTTGTATATTCACTTAGATCTGAAATTGAGTACAATCAGTGGGTTCTAATTGTCAAATATGACATTTGGGATTTAAATGTCAAATATGACACTTGTGTTTTAATTGTCAAATACATATTTGGGGTTTTAAATGTCAAATATGAACTATTTGGGTTTAAAATGTCAAATATGACATCTGGGATTTAAATGTCAAATATGACATTTGGGATTTAAATGTCAAATATGAACTATTTGGGTTTAAAATGTCAAATATGACATCTGGGGTTTAAAATGTCAAATATGAAATATTTGAGGTTCATATGTCAAATATCTGGGTTTAAATGTCCAATATGACATATTTGGGGTTTTAAATGTCAAATATGAACTATTTGGGATTAAAATGTCAATATGACATCTCGGATTTAAATGTCAAATATGAACTATTTGGGTTTAAAATGTCAAACATGACATCTGAGATTTAAATGTCAAATATGACGTGGGTTTAAAATATGAAATATCGTCGGCCTAACTCGTTAATCTGCCAAGTCCATTTTTGCATAGTTTACAGGAGAAAGAAAAAACTGAATATAATATCATTTCATGTTTCAGCAATCAAAATTCTGAAAATTCCATTGGTCCCCTATAACATCTTGATATTTTAAAAATATTAATTAACAGTAGAATTCTTATTACATATCTGAAAGAAAAATTAAGGAAAACAGTAACGTATTGAAATTGCCCAAAAATGGACTCAGCAGGTTAACGAATTAGGCCGACGATATGACATTTGGGTTTCAATTGTCAAAATGACATATTTGGGTTCATAAATGTCAAATATCCTTCGATAAATCTGTAAAAAGGTTGGAATTATTTCCACAGAGCAGCAAAATATCAAAACTCTTAGTGTAAGTGAAAAATTCTGTCATAAAATGAACAGATGCTTTAATGATTTTTTTTAAGTCGGACAGTATAATAAACAAAGACTGTTTTTCCATCGTACATTGTAAGAGATTATTAAAAATAAAACAAATTTACAATGAAAAATGTTGTTTAATTTTTGCGTTCACGCCTAATTTTGATTTATTAACGCCCGACGCAAAAGATAGGTGTTATAAGTTTAAATGCACGAGTTTGGGCGTGTGTCTGTCTGTGCCATTATAGTTCTCAAAAAAAAGATGGACCGATTATGATCTGCCTTTTTTTGTTTGAAAACTGTCTGGATCGAGGCCTTAGATGGTTCAAAAGCCTAAAATAGTGCAACACGTCCTAAACTGATTCTAAAGCAGTCTCCATCTTTTCAACCTCCTACGCCCGACGCAAAAGGAGGGTGGTGTAAGTAGCCGTCCTGTCAAGTGAACCGTCAGCCTGTCTGTCGAGCTTAAAAGATTCAAAAGCTTAGCCGCGAGAGTCGGATTTATCCGACAATTATTTTCGTGTCCATTTCGCCAGATGTCTAAAGACTCGTATTTTTTTAAGAGAAAGCAACTCAATGATTTAAAAATAAAAACATTATACAAGTAGAGAAAGTCGTATTTATCCGGTTCTGGCGAAATGGACACGAAAATAATTGTCTGGGTTAAAGAAACGGGCGCGGTCCAAAGATTTAAATCGAAAGATGCGCCCTAATCTCCCCGCGCTTAACAAACAGTTGCACGACAGCTACAGTAATATAATATCTTCACACATTCCACACAGCACCATCTAGTTCCACGCTAAGCAACTAATGCTTGTATTATGAATACCAGTCAGTTGATTTACTACATAGATTACTTTTTCTTGTAAATACACACATATTATAAATACGAGTATTTACAAACATCCATGACTCAAGGCACAAAGGTAATTTTATCAAATACACATTTGCCCCTAGCGGTATTCGAACCTGCAACCGTTTGGTTAACAGTTAGGGTTATTAGCCACTAGACCAAACGTGTCGTCACAGTGTGTGACGGTCGCTTGAAGAGATCGTCACAGTCACGTTTGAAGTAAGGAATGTGTTGTCTGTGTTTAAAAGTGTGTTATACAAGACTCGCATTGCTATAAAAATGTATAACTGAACGAATATGTATTTTGTAACACAGTTTCGCTAGTAAGGGCATATCTCTCGATTTAAATCTTTGGCGCGGTCCAAGTTGGGGGCAAAAGGTAGTATGAAATAATCAACATAATATAGGGGCATTATATTAATAGAAACACACTTTTAGTCTGTCAAAGTTTTATTCAAATACTGTATAAAATATCTGCCTATTGTTTTTGCGTTCTCTTTTGAATGATTCATCTTCGCGTACGTCAAAAACTGACGTCTCAAACGCAAAAGTTTCTGTGGATTTATGAATTGTACGAAGCCAGCGTCCAATACGCAATCCGGATATTCGGAGAACTTCAAATCTCCGTCTAAATTTAACTGTTTTGCGTCCAAAATACGTTTAGAAATCGCTTGTGTAACGTTATCTAACTCGTATAGGAAATTTGTCGCGCTGAGCGGAGGCTGAAATGTTTCAAAAAAAAAAAAAAAACATTTACATCCAAATGTCAACGAAAAAACAACTTTCCGTATAACGTTCCGTCTCAGGGGTCCTGGGTTCGATTCCCGGCAGGGTCAACTTTGAAAATGAATGAACTCTTTAAAGGTTATTTGCGAATATAAAAAATACTTACTTAGTATCAAAGATTTAAAATATTGCTTAGTATATAAAAATAAATATAAAAAAATAAATAAGCCATGTCACTCGCTGATAACGAGCCTATCTGTAGGTGAAATAATTTTAAAAATCGGCCCAGTAGTTCTTGAGTATATATTCTTTACAAACATACAAAGTATTATAAATGAGAAAAAAATATATATTTCATGATTCATTTAGTAAACGTCATATTATTGTAATAAATTTAGTTAGTAGATACATTTTTTTACCCTTGACTGTACATACAATGATATGAAATGAAATATTAATATCTAATATTAGGTATGCACACTGTGTCCTATATTTTTTTAATACATATTTATACCAAAATAAAAAAAATATATACAATTAATTTTGTCTCAAAAAAAAGTAACAAGAAAAAAAAAGTCTCTCTCTCCGGCGGGGAATCGAACCCCGGTCTCCCGCGTGACAGGCGGGGATACTGACCACTATACTACCGAAGACTTGTATGTACCGAACGAATTTATTACTTACATTCTGAGTGCTCATATTGGGCGGGGGCGGTTTCGTTTCGTACAACGCTTTGTATATTGATTCGAAATCTAAAGAATCCGTTGGCTGTACTGTGAACAGAGGTTTGTCCCATCTGTTGTTCGAATTTGGTTCTTCAAACCTTGAAATAAGGTTTAAAGTCAATTTCACTCATATAAACTACCTAAATAATTTATAATCAATACTAATAATAAACCTGTAAGGGTTGGTCATGGAGTAAGTTACTTTGTTTTCAGAGATATCGTGTTTATAGGCTCTATACATGATACTGAAACTAAATTGACGATTTTTAGAATTTTTTTTCTGTATGTATGTATGTTCCTCCATAACTCTTAAACGAATCAACTGATTTTCATGAAACTTGGTAGATAAACATTTAGACGTACAGGACACAGGATAGGCTACTTTTTCTTTTTCAACGCGGACGAAGTCGCGGGCGCCAGCTAGTACCACATAATCTTATTATGTTTATCCTAATACAAATTATGAACTAGGTGTGCCTGTAACTGTAAGCGATATAGTTCGTTTTTTTTAGAAAATCCCATAGGAACCTAAAATTTTTCTAGAATAAAAAAAAGTATCGCAAAAATCTAGGTTATAAACTGTGTGCAAAATTTCATCAAAATTCACAAACACACAAACATTCACTTATCCTTAATCCCACTATGGTTGGTAGACTTGCGGAACCTGTGACGACGCTATCCACTTACCATAAAGTGGACTGTCAGTCTGTTTGTCAACATCAAATAATATAATAATTTAAAAAAAAACCCCCAAAACTAGGGCCTTTTACTCAAAAAGCATAAAGCTGTTGAACCACTTAGGGTGGGTTGCACCATCTAACTTTAACGGTAACCATATCCAATCCAGCCGTTAAATCTTCACTTAAGGATAATATTTTTTACAATGGTTAAAATGACGTCATAACTTAACGATAACCTTAACCGCTCGATATTGGCCGCTCAATGTTATTGTTTCAGTTAAGTCAACTGTGACAGTTTTGTGACAGGTGACTTTGAATGTTACCAAATTAAAAAAATATTACTACGACAACCTAGGAAAATTACATTATTTTATAATGGCAACCCCTTTAACTTTGACAGTGACGAACAATATCATGGTGCAACATGCAAATGTTAATTTCAACTGTCACCGTTAAATTACCGCTAAAGTTAACTTTGACCGTAACAATAACCAAGCCTACGGTGCAACCCACCCTTAGATAGGAACCAATAAGAAATTTAACCTTAGTTTAGTTAATGCATTGAAAATGTCCTCTGTGTAAGCTTCACTTTCATTTTCAACTTGTCTTTGCTGATTCAATTTCCACGCTTCATCATGATTTATTATTGTGTACAAGGTGCACTGTGTAGATTTGCACGCTTTCGTTGCACAATATAGTTCGTAACGGTAACCTGTAACAATTGTTATAAATCGTTTAAATTATTAAGTGAATTATCTCCTTGTAACTGAATTTTAGAATAACGAGCTTTTTGCGAATTATAGTTTAGGAAAAAAAAATAAGCATTCATTCATTGTTTTCATCTATGGGATTTTAATTCAACTATTGGAGTTACTTCACTTTTATATTGAATGATATGACTAATGTGATACCATTAGGCAAGAAAAGATGTTTTTTAAAAATAGGGAGTTACACCACTTTTACAATGAACGACACATATATTAATCATGAAATCTCCAGAACTCGGTCCTGAAGTGGATATCCAATGCCCTCAGAACTGCATGAACACCTCTCCTTACCAACAATTTCTGAGGAAATTAAGTTGAATGCAAAACAATATAAACAGCGACTAACGAACCACCCTAACTAACCCCAGTTATTTGTTAAACAAGACAGGATGCGCCCTTACCATACTACTAGTGACAAAAAAAAGGTCCTCCAATTTGCACATTTAGTTACTAACTAAAAATAATTTGTTTTCATTGCCATCTTAATACATATTTTTATTTTTTATTGGCATAATAATATTCTGTTATTGTAAAGTGTTGTCATTGGTTGGTTGGACAATATCACTGGTAGGCATTTTCGTATCTTTCTACGCACACCTGTCATTGGTGCCAATTTCCGATTTTGACACCGGCGCGTCGGTGCCACGTACTAGGAGCGTTAGCCTTGTCCTTACGAAGTAATATAGAAGTCATTGCCTAACCCTTTGGCTGCTAGACTCACAAAACCAGACCATATTAGGAGATTAAAGAGGCAGGAATTCATGCTAATTAGATATTACACTGGGCTAATATCTAATCACACTGTTTTGGTCAATATAGAATTTAATTAAGGAGTATTTTATTAAGAACTAGCTGCTGCCCGCGACATTATGAATGAATTTCCTCACCATAAAAACTATATGTTTATAAAAGTAACATCTATTCCTAATTACGAATAATTTAGCTGATTCTAAATATTTACCCTAAAACCTACCTCGAGAACCACTCTATTCATTGGTGAAAACAGCATGAAAATTGGTGCAGTAGTTTTTGAGTTTATCACGTACAGACAGACAGTCAGACGCGGCGAAGGACTGTTTTATAATATGTAAGGATTACCTGTTACTCCTTGATAATGTAGCTTTTTATAGGTGAAAATTTTTTTTAAAATCGGTCCACTAGTTTTTGAGTTTTTTCATTAGAAACGATAATACAAAAACACGAATATTTTCTTTACATATAATTTAGAAATATCTTTATTTTCAGGTGTTATATTTTTTACTTAAGCGGGGTTAACACGGTACAAGCATACTCGGGTTACTACTCGGATGCTACTCGTAGCGTGTAAACGAGGAATCCGAGTTCACTCGGATGACAGCATCCGATCAGAGTGGACTCGGACCGTGCTCTATTTGTACGAGCTGACTCGGATCAAATATTAAAAACAAAATGGCGTCAAATGAAATTTTAGATGCGTTTGGAGTGAAAAAAAGTGGAATGAGCACGATACGCTTAGATTTGTGGAATTATATGAATCAGAAGAAGTTTTGTGGAACATACGGCTCCAAAACTATAAAAACAAATCATAAATTAGCATATCTGCCACTATTTCTATACTTCACAGCAGCAGATCAGTCGTAATTTTGCAAATCTAGACCAACTCAACTAACGACAAATGCTACTCAGACACTGTTGAACTCGTATGGTGGGAACTATAATCCGAGTACACTCCTATAAGAGCTGACTCGTACGAGTGCGCTCGGTCCAAGTGCGCTCTTACCGTGTCAACCCCGCTTTATCAACGCAGATGAAGTCGTGGACACCAGGTAGTAATTAAGAAACATTAGAAATCATTATAATTACCTTTAATATAATTACTTCCATCTAAAATAACAACATTATCTTTTCCCAATAGCCTTATAACTTCGGATTTCAAGTGTCCTCTAACTTTTTTTTCATTTTGGAAGTCTGAATAAGACGAGTTCTTGTCGTATCCCAATTTCGAAATAGCATCGTCTTCAGAAACAATGTCTACGTGTTTTTTGTGAGTTCTCTCAAAGAAATCCTTTAATTCATTTGCCCTTCTGGTCTTCCCGCTGAGTGGTGTGCCACAAATTAATATTAAAGGCATCTTGTATGGTAATCAGTTTAGTTTGCAGCCTAATTTTTTTTTCTTGAAATAACACTGTGCAAACCTAGGAACGTTTAATAAATAATCACAAGCACTGCGTTAAGCGACGTAAGATTATAACATTACAATATAACCTATAATAAAAAAGTCGATATTTGTACAATAAAGCTATTATATTTTTTATAGAATAATAATTAATTTATGTGTTTTAAATATTAAAGGTGAAATGAAATTATAAACACTTCAACATACTTCCAACACAACAAGTCAACAACTGCAAAGCAAAGCAAAGCAGTAAGCCTGAGTTTGCAAGGTGCAAGTTCAGCAATCTGCAACTGTCATGTCAAAAATAAATAAACAAAGACCATAAACCATAAAGTCCACCCATAAACTCATTTTTCATATAAGTCAAACCACAGGTGAGACAGATTGTCATCACTCATAAACTCATTAAACAGAACACTATATATATTAAGTGGTGAATTGGTGTATTACTTTTTACTTACTTAAAAATTACAAAAAAAGTCCCTGGATATGATTAATAAAATTGAATTCGTTGTGTCACTTGGTCTCTTTCGAGATTTGATTTTTCGAGAGCGACCCGCTCCCAGCTTCGCCCAGGAAAAAAATTATTTAGGTTTTTTATATGTACCTATCTTTAAGGCTAAGTTCACATGACCGCGCGGCATCGCGCGATGGAAGCATTCACATGACAGCATATGTACGCGCGGCAGTGGCCTCTCCGCTACTCATTTTTCTTCGATCTATGCGTCTGTCCGTCTTAAATTGCGCGGATCAACTGAACAGGTCGGATCATGTTTGTAGAACTTGTACCGCGCGTGATCGCAGCGCGCCGCGATTATTATGTAAACAATAAACACTGTTTAGTTTATCTTGTACCGCGCGGTCATGTGAACTTAGCCTAATAAACCAATTACTTTAAATGTCAATCATTTTGTCAATGTCAACTATGTGTCAACAACTTTACATGACATTGACAAATACAATGAATGTATTTGATTACGAAATGGAAAGTGTACAGACAGTCAGACAGGTACACATAAGTTACTCTATGGTACACACACATTACACAAACAAAACACCAAAAAAAATTAATTACAGATTTAATTTATGATTATGAGTATTTTCTATTGTCATAATAGTGTTATTTGCTTGGATTAATTATTTAAGTAAAATAGTTTCTTGCATTGTTTAAGTTATGAGCAATATTTATATCCAAGAACCACCTGCACTCGGGAAGGTAAGAGGTTTTATTTTGTTTCTTGCTAGAAGCGAAGTTTCATTTAATTTTATTTACTTAAATGAATTTCTAAACGCGAGATTTTGACCACGTATAAATACTTTATTATTTTATTATTACCTTAAGGTGCCTACTGATTTTATATAAAACTGTTTATTATCAGAAAGTCTTATTAGCTTATAATTTTCAATTATGATTTGTTGCATATCATTTTGAATAATTAGACTTCTTTGTTGATAAAATTGGATTTAATAAAATGGGACTTTAAAAAAAACTGACACTGTTACTAAGAGATTTAGTAATAGAGTGTGGTAGGCAAACTACTTTCCAAATTCAAACAGAAAAGTTACTAATGTTGGCCCCATCGGAAATCGAACTTGTGCCTCCTGAGATGTTAGGCATGTTCATGTACCACACATCCAACAGGCTCGTCAATCTAATTATGAAAATCCTTACAAATTATGAAAATATCACTGTAGCTATTAAATTTTCTTATAATATTTTCAGGTATTACTTAAAACAACGGCCGGTGACATTGACATAGAGTTATGGACAAAGGAAACACCAAAAGCCGGACGTAACTTTATACAATTGTGCTTGGAAGGATATTACAATGGTAATTAAATCTATACTATTTAATATTATTAAGAGAAAATTTGTATTTTTGTAATGAATACATTCAAAAACTACTGGGCCGATTTAAAAATTTTTTTCACCTATAGAAAGCTATATTGTCAACGAGTAACATAGGCTATTACTACATATTATAAAACAATATGTTTGCGATAAACTCAAAAACTACTGCACCAATTTTCATGCTGTTTTCAACAAAGGATAGAGTGGTTCTCGAGGAAGGTTTTAGGATATAATTTACAAAGTTACGCGGGCGAAGTCGCGTACATCAGCTAGTTAATCCTAAATCTAGCCGACTGAAGAAGTTTTCACTTAAAAAAAAAACTGCATTTTTTTTTCTAAATATATCAGTAATTGGCCTCCAGAGCCACAATCTGATGTAGTATTAATGTTTGTTTAATAACACATCAGATTTGCCCAAAATAAATATAATTAATTTGTCTTTCAGGTACCATATTTCACAGAGTTGTGCCCGATTTCATAGTGCAAGGTGGCGACCCCAATGGCGACGGTACAGGCGGTGAATCTATTTATGGCGAACCATTTAAGGTTGGATAGATTTACTGTTCATCCTGATTTTTTAATTTAAATAGAAAATTTATAAAAAATCAGTTGGTGCCTGGAGGTGTAAGTTTTTGTTTAGTTACACCAATGTTTCACATCGGGGTCACCAGTATGTGGGATAGTCGTATCTTGCCCACATTTATGCATTTGTATAATAATTCACCTATGCCAAATGAAATCCTCAATAGTTAGTATTTAAAATAATTACATTTAAATTAGCCTATATAATATACATAGCAAAAGTCCGATTGAAAAACTATAGCACAATAAACAATTACAAATTTTGACAACCCCTTTTTTATACACGCACTTGACAAGACAGTTTATTCTTTTTCATATTTTCAAATCTTTTCTCGATTTTTTTCAAATCTTCTATATATGCCAGCATTATTCGGAGAGGTTGTGTAACTTTGGAGTATCGACACAAACCTAAACGAAACATTATATTGTATTCATCAAAATACTACAACATGGAACACGCGTGCCACACAAAACACAACGAATTTTATGGAACATTTAAAAGTGACATATATGCGTAGAGCATGAACTGTCATTTATAACAAAACAAACATAATAATAAGTACGTAATTTAAAGAAAATGTGACTTTACGTCAACCCATTAGAGTTTAAAATAAAAAAATAGTAGAAGTTGATCGTTACTACCTTTTACCGTTGACGCATGAAAGCAAGAGTCCGCCATGATTCTGTCAAAGGCGTTCTTTTTATGTTCCCCTTTGGCACTTGTGACGCTAATCCCATTGTAGTATTTCGATGGATGCGACGCACAACATTTTGTCATTTCACTTTTTCTTCCTCCTGAAAACTACGCAAAATGTGACTTAGCAGGTTAACGAGTTAGGCGGACGACATGTCACACGTTACGCGTTACAGGCTACCCACAATATGCTTCAATACATATTAATATAATATAATACATATAATGTATTTTATTAATATGTTTTAATTATATTTATTCAATTATTAATTTTTTTTTTATCGTTCGTAAGGACGATAAAAAAAAATTGAGTGAGTCCGCCATGATTCTGTCAAAGGCGTTCTTTTTATGTTCCCCTTTGGCACTTGTGACGTTAATTCCATTGTAGTATTTCGATGATTGTATTAAAAAAAAAAACAAATAAATAATAATAATATGTAATGTGTTTATTTTATTATTTTAATGAAATGAGTAGATAAAACCAAAAAAATAATAAATTCTAGGATGAGTTTCACTCGCGTCTACGTTTCAATCGGCGCGGTTTGGTCGCGATGGCGAACGCGGGCAAAGACGACAACGGATCACAATTCTTCTTCACACTAGCACCAACTCCCGAACTGCAGAACAAGCACACAATATTTGGAAAGGTATAACACACACACACACACTTTTATGGATTTTCCCTATTAGGGGAAGAGATATTTCAGATAAATATACCATCGAAAACATAAAATGTAATAAGTATTTTCCCATCAATCAATACTAATAATAAATCTGTAAGGGTCGGTCATGGAGTAAGTTACTTTGTTTTCAGAGATATCGTGTTAATAGGCTCTATACATGTATCTGAAACTAAATTGACCATTTTTAGAATTTTTTTCTGTATATATGTATGTATGTATGTAAGTATGTATGTTCCACCATAACT
The DNA here is from genome assembly GCA_945859745.1 of Synanthedon formicaeformis. Lineage (NCBI taxonomy): Eukaryota > Metazoa > Arthropoda > Insecta > Lepidoptera > Sesiidae > Synanthedon > Synanthedon formicaeformis. Next base: position 4,085,209 of record OX243980.1, read on the forward strand.
CTTAAACGAATCAACTGATTTTCATGAAACTTGGTATATAAACATTTAGACGTACAGGACACAGGATAGGCTACTTTTTTCTGTTTCTAGCAGCTAGTAAATAATAAAATAAATAAATATATTCACACGTTCCACACAGTACAGATATCAGATAGTTAATATAATACAACATACGAATACATAGATTACTTCTTTTTTTTTTTTTTTTTTGTAAATACATACATATTTATTAATGTATGTATGTATGTATGTACGACTCGGGTACAAAGCTAAAACGTTAACACATAAACGTTAATTGTCCTAGACTACTACTAGGTTACTAGCCACTAGACCAAACTACATAAATTACTACATATTTGTTCTCATGTCAGAAATAATTGTGAAACTCAATGCATTCATATTGAGAGAGACCAAAGGTCAATTTCTGTCTGAAGCCGAAGCTGAAGTCTTAAAAGTCTTGGGAAATTTTGTTCATGGTTGTCTACAAGCTACAATTAATTATATAAATGATTTTAAAACTTTAATATTGACTGTTTATATCGACTGTATAATATAGAAAGGTAAATTTAAAAAACATCTCTAGTTGATCTAAAAAAAGATTACCTTGCAATTTTTTTTGTCAAAAATAATAACGTGAATTTATAACATTTATTTATTTATTAAAGCAATTCAACAATCGCAATCAAATCGATTGTTAAATTCAATTTCGACGTTTGCTAGGAATCTTTGACCGGCTGAAGGTGATATTTTTTGCTGAAGATAGCCGAAGCCGAAGTTAGCCGAAGCCGAAGTTTCAGTCGGACTTCGGCTTCGGCTAATGTTCAGTTAAAATGAGCCGTGAAACCTTCAACTTCACAGGTGACAGGTGAAACAATATACAATGTGTTGAAACTATCGGAAGGCCTCGTGGGGCCCGACGACAGGCCCGAACATCCTCACAAAATAACCGGAACTGTAGTGTTGATTAATCCGTTTGAAGATATAGTGCCAAGAGTCAGAGAGACTATAGGACAGGAGCCACCGAAGAAGAAAAAGAAAGAAAGACACGGAGTGAAGTGAGTATTTTTTAAAAAAAATATTTTTATCAATCTAGCCGCCAGAGTCGGATTTAACCGACAATTATTTTCGTGTCCATTTCATACTAAAAATTTCTATACTTTATAATGTTTATTTTTAAATCATTGCATTGATTTCTTTAAAAAAAAAATTACGAGTCAAAATTTTAGAATTTTATCCCTCTGGAGCAGTTATTTTATTCTGGATGAAAGGTATCCCATGTCCATTCCTGTATCCCTGGACAAAGTGTATGCAAAATTTCACTATGATCTGTCGAGTAGTTAAGACGTGAAAAGGTGACAGACAGACAGTTACTTTCATGTTTAGTTGTTTTTTTTTCTTTACACATTCCACACAGCGCAATCTAGTTCCACATTAAGCAACTATAGACTTGTATTATGGACACCAGACAGTTTATGTGCTACATAGATTACTTTTTTTTTTTTTTGTAAATACATACATATTATTAACTAGCTGGCGCCCGCGACTTCGTCCGCGTTGAAAAAGATAAAAGTAGTCTATCCCGTGTCCCGTACGTTTAAATGTTTATCTACCAAGTTTCATGAAAATCAGTTGATTCGTTTAAGAGTTATGGAGGAACAGTATACATACATAATACATGCAGAAAAAAATTGTAAAAAATGGTCAATTTAGTTTCAGTATCATGTATAGAGCCTATAAACACGATATCTCTGAAAACAAAGTAAATTACTCCATGATCGACCCTTACAGATTTATTATTAGCATTGATACCAGACAGTTTATATGCTACATAGATTACTTTTTTTTTTGTAAATACATACATATTTTAATAAAAAAATATCCATGACTCAGGTAAAAGTGTATGAACCTTTGCCCCTAGCGGGATTAGAACCCGAGACCGTTTGGTTAACAGCTAGGGTTACCAACCACTAGACTAGACCAAACGTGTCGTCAAAAAGTATTAGTATGGAATAGGGCCTCTTTCACCAACTACAAATAAAGTGTTGATTAGTTACTTTTAGAAATAATTTTATGTTTTATTAAATTATGCACTCGGTTTAGTGCATTCTTCGATAGGCGATTTTTTTTTAATTATTTTCTTATTAATGTTTGGGGACTTTCACCGTACAAACAAAGGTATATCAACTAAATTATTCCCGGTAACAGGTGACTTTAAATGGCGGTTAGCCTACTTGACAGATGACGAAAGAGGCCCTAACTCTTTCATCATCTGTCAAGTAGGTAAACCGAGTGTATAATTTAATAAAACATAAAATTATTTCTAAAAGTAACTAATGAACAAGCTTTACTTGTAGTTGGTGAAAGAGGCCCTTATTATAAAGAAAGTATTGTCGATTAATAAATTGAAGACGTGAGTGGATGAAGGTGATAATATGTCACATAATTCCAATTTTGAATAAATCGAGGTTAAAGTTTTACTTTTAATTTTTGAGATAAGTCGCAACGGAACTGATTTTTGTAATAAATTATGATGCAAAGTTGTGTAAACAACCTAAAATATTAATGGCAAATATTAACATTTCTATTATTTAATTAAAAAAAAAAAAGAGTGAACATAGCTTTCTCTTCCATTAAAAAAAGTAAACTTTACTACACTTTTTGCTTTTTAAAATTCACTGTACAATAACACCTTTGTCAGCTTTTTATTTTCCAAAAATGTCTAAAATCGAGGATCTTAAGGTCTGTAATCATTCATAATGGACATATTACCTTCATCAATGCAAAAAAAAAAAAAAACGAAAATACCCAAAATGCGACATATCACCTTCATCCACTCACGTCTTCAATTGATAGATCGCTATTATATTTTTTTTTAAAGAAACTTTGGTCTCCTCTCGTTCGGCGAGGAGGCCGAGGTGGACGAAGACGAGGCGAGGGAGTATAGAGGCAAACCGAAGTCGACTCACGATTTACTCGATGATCCAAAACTTTGCAAGAAGACTGCGGCCGGTGAGTAAACCACAACATGCCTACTGTTAAGTGTTAACTATATGAATTTGAATATTTATATGTTTATTTATTTATTTAGCAACTAACCTTACAGCGTGTATACTTACAAATACAAATACATATACTTTAAAAATTACAAATATTACAAATACAAATACTTTAAAAAAAAGTAACAATATACATACATAGTGTTTATATATGTATGCATTTATTATAATGTATATTCTATACTAATATTATAAAGAGGAAACATTTGACTGTGTGTTTGTTTGTTTGTTTGTTTGCATTGAATACACTACGAAAGAACTGGACAAATTTGAAAAATTTTCACCATTGGTATCAGCGAGTAACATATAGGCTATATTTTTTTTAAAAGTAACGCGGACGAAGTCGCGTTCAGCAGCTAGTATTAAAATAATAAGAAAAAAAATTAAACAATATACGATTCATATTTTTAATAAATTTTTTTACAGAACTAGAATTGGAAGAAGATAAAAAAATGGAAGAAACATCGCTTCAAGATTCGGAAAAGAAAAGAGAGGATACGGCCGCAGCGGTCAACACAATTAGGGATAAGCTCAGAGCCAAGAGAGACGCAAGTCCGGACAGAGTGGCGCACAGTCCCGAAGAGAAGGATAGGGATAACGACTCGGACGGAGAATATTATCTAGGGAAGGATAGAGATATAGAGAGAAGGAAACAGAGGTGAGTGTTGTTCTCTAAAATTTCTGCTGGTTTTCGTGTCGCGCTGACCGTCAGCGCTGACACGCCAATATCTGATGGCGCGTGCGGTCGGCGCGACACGAAAACGCTCACTGAAGACAGAGGCGCGTGGACGGCGGTCAGCGCCGACCGTCAGCGGCGTGTACGGCTCAGCGATGACGCTCGTCAACGCTGAGCGAAATTTCTGCCTGACGATCAGCACGAGACGCTCTTTTTCGTGTCGCGCTGACCTTCAACGCTGACAAGCCAATAAATGATTGTACTATGCCAATAAAACGCTCACTGAAGACAGAGGCGCGTGGACGACGGTCGGCGCCGATCGTCAGCGGCGTTGACGCGCGGCGTGTACGGCTCATCGATGACGCTCGTCAACGCTGAGCGGTCGGCGTTACTGTAAAACGCATCACAGCACCCAATACATATTGGCCTGTCGGCGCTGATAGTCGGCGTGACACGAAAACCAGCCTTCTAGACGTTTGGTCTAGTGACTAGTGGCTAGTAACCCTAGCTGTTAACCAAACGGTCTCGGGTTCGAATCCGGCCAGGCCATATTCTAAAAATGGTCAATTTAGTTTCAGTATCATGTATAGAGCCTATAAACACGATATCTCTGAAAACAAAGTAAATTACTCCATGACCGACCCTAACAGATTTATTATTAGTATTGATTATCTATATAATTATATGTAAAACTTGAAAAAGACGAACCTTTTCTTACCCCAACTGTACTGTACACAGTACACTGTTCAATTAAAATATGTATGTGTATATTTAGATAAATATTTTTGCGTTACTGTTTCATAGTGATTTCAATTACTTAATTAAAATTAAATTAATCAAGAGATTGCCTCGCGTAGCCCTTGATGCAACTTCGCGTACCTCAAATTGGAAAACGCAGCACTACACCAAAACACTAAGCCCAATGCAGCCATTTGAAATGTGCATTAAAATCTTATAATAAAATAAAATAAAATGCAATTAAATGTAACGAAATGAAATGAAATGACATTAAATGTAACGAAATGAAATTAAATGACATTAAATGTAACGAAATTAAATTAAATTTTCAGGGATAAAATTCGTGAAGAGATCAAACAACTGAAGAGAGAGATGAAAGGTTCAAAAGAGGAGAAACAGAAGGAGACAGAGGCGCAAGAGGGCGCCACCAGTAAGAGTGAGCCTTTACAGAACAACGAAATGTACAAAAAGTACATAGAAGAACAGGAGAGGTATAAGAAGATGAAGGAGAAAATGCCCAAAAAGGGGGCGGCCAGGTGAGTTTTGGTTTGACTGTGAAGATTTTTGTGTATTTTTTAGGTCTTTTTTGCCTAAAGAAATGAAAACCTAGATATGAAATATTTTAGTTTATTTTTTCGACAACAGATGTCACTGAGCTACTAGGTTATAACGCGCTATCGTTTCGTTCCTTAACGCGAACTACACGTTTCATACAAGATTTCTATTTCCCTTTTAAATCCTCTGGTGAAGCTTATAAATATTTTTTTATTTTACATATTTTGTATTTTGTGTGTGTGTGTGTGACGTTCGGACCGTCACTCTTTTTAGAGTTTTTAGCTCTCTACAAAATTCCCCAATCCCCATACAAAGTACCCAACCGGGCCCAAAGAAATTTTCACTTCAAAAATCCGACATTCCGTCCGACCTGTATTATTAATAATACAATATATTTAAATGTGCTCAGTGCTTTTTTATACTTTTTTAATATTTGCGTCTTAATAAAAATATATTGATTTGTTTTTAAACGCCCGCAAATTTCATTTGGAATCACGAAAAAAAAAACATGAAAGTGTCGAGTTTGTGTAATTTAAAAAAAAAGTCAGTCATAAGATTGCACCTCAGCAGTGACAACTGCGCCATCTGTATAAACATCTCAACATAATATTGACTAAGTTAAGCTTATTATGACGGTTGTACACTGTGTTGACTTCCTAACTAATATAAATATAAATAAAAATAACAAAAAAAATATTATGAACCAAGAAGTGCGCACTGATTCGGCTAGATGGCGCTTATTTCACGCGTTAAACGTTACTGAGGGTGTCGCTCTTGGAGAGCGTGATTGCGCGAGTTCAGTGGTTTTCTACTCACACGTTAAAGTGTCGAACGCTTCTAAAGAAAAGAAAAGAAAAAAAAAAACAAAAGAAGAATCGAAGATGTCAACTAATCCAAGATGGCGTCGTTTCAGAAATCGACGCTGCAAGTATACGAGAAAGCGAGTCAGAAGAGCATGGGTGAAGAGTTTGTACGGAAACCGAGACTATCCGGACAATTATACGCATACGAAATTCCTCGAAGACTTGAAGAAGAATTTGTTCATTGAAAAAGTGACTCTAAGTGAAGCGGTTTTAGGTTCATTTCGCGTCGTACTCCGCGTGTGTCTATGCGTTCTATTCGCGATCCTATTTCACCACATGTACAAGGGACAAGTTCACACACAAACAATAATATACGCGGCGACGTCATCCACATTTTTGTGCTATTCGTTGTACGTGTACGTCGAAGGTAGCCAGTTTATAGATAATTTCAAAACGGTACTTATCTATGTGGTGATTGGTTATCTAGTGTCACCGATACTTCACACTTTGACTGACACTGTCAGTACCGATACGATTTACGCGTGGGCTGTGATAATGTTGCTAGTGCATTTGATATTTTTCGATTATAACGCCCCGGTTGCGATCGTTTCCAAGTCGCTATCGATTAACGCGGCGATTTTCGCATCGGTTTGTCTCGTGTCGCGATTGTCGACACCGTTTGACGCGTTCGTTTTGCTCACTATATCTGTGATAATTTTCGTATTGAGTCCACAATTGTTTAGCACTCTTTTGCGTACTAAAATGTTTACAATACTATTCGTTTTGGTTTTAACGTTGACCATAATAAATCTGTTCGTAGTGTCAACGATTTTGTTGTACTATTTCATAGTGCTAGTGTTGATTTTGAGCGTTCTCTGTCCAGTTTTATTCGTGAAATGGCAGAAATATAAAGATAACATATACGGTCCGTGGGACGAAGCTATAATAAATGATTCGGACGATTTAGAGGAGTGTCTAAACGTTTCATTGTAATGGCAATAGAGAAATTGATAACCATAGATAATGATAATATAAAAACATGTCGATAAAATAAGCGACTGATTGCAATTTGTAATCATCGAGTAATAAATAATGTTGTTTCTTTCCAAATTGAGATTATTCTATACCTAATACTCAAAAACATTCTTTAAGGTATTTTTTATAAGACTAAGGGCCTCTTTCTCAAACTACAAGTAATGTGTTGATTAGTTACTTTTAAAAATAATTTTCTGTTTTATTGAATTATGCACTCGTTTTACTGCATATTTCGATAGCCGTTTTTTTTAAATTATTTTCTATTTAATGTTTGGGACGTTTACCGTACAAACGAAGGTATATCAGCTAAATTATTCCCGGTGAAAGGTGACTTTAAATGACAGTTTTGCCTACTTGACGTTTGTGAAAGAGGCGCTAAGACTAATGAGTAATTTTTACTTTAGCCCAATTTACTAACTGTAATATTTTATTAATAATAAATGTCCATCAAAACAAATTCTTATTGTCTCCATTAAGGGGAAAACGCTATATAGTTTTCTCAATAATATTAATTAAAATAATATTAAAATATTGATAATATAAATAACATATTCATTTTGTGTTCTTTATTAATATAACTAGCTTATTCAAATGATCACACTAATTCAAATGGTTTTGTTAAGAGCGTTACAGAATCAGAATCACGTTGGAGTGAAAATTTATGATTTTCAGTAGTTTCAGATGTAACAGTTAGCAGATAAGATGTTAACGTTATATTATTTGTAGTTTTTTAATCTAGTACATGGCTAAAAAATATTTTGAAATGAATTCTTCTTAGAACAGATTTTAAACAGCCTTTTTTTTTTTCAAACTAGCGGTCGACAGCCTACGCAGATAAATATACAAAATATTAAAGAAAATATGAAACAATGTTTTAGAACATAAATGACTTAACATACTAGATTTAAAAAAAAAAAAAAAACAGAAATATCTCAAATTTGATCCTAAAATAAAAAGTTTAATATCACGAAAAATTACTAAAAGTGACACTTTTGATTATACTTTTCTTGAATGAAAATTAACAGAAATCGTATATTTTTTACAACTATTATCTAATAAAATATATGAATTTTTGGAAAATCAATATTTTTATAAGCGTAGACCGTCGACCACTAGTTTTAAAAAAGGGCTACTTAAAAACTGTTCTAATGAGAAAATTATCTCAATATTTTAAAATATTTTTGAGGCATTATCTAGTTTATAAAACTACAAATAATATGACGTTAATATCTTATCTGCAAATTAAACACATCATTGCATTATGAGCAGCCGCGTATCATAAATTTTCACTCCAAAGTGATTCTAACTCTGTAACGCTCTTAAGGACAAAGATAAGTTTCAAAATGTATTTTCTATTGAAATGAGATTAAAATATATTTTTCTACTAGATTTTGTTGTGTTATTTAAAAATCGCGAGGAACTCGCCCCAAAAGAAAGAATTATGATTGAAGAATAATATAGGTCATGAATGAATGAAATGAAGCAACTAACTTCTCCTGTAACTTTATTTAAATGTAAAACTCGACAGACATTTTTTGGATTAAGGATATTAAGACATCCCATCCATTAAGGATTGCCGAAACACAACAGCACACATGCTATTATTTCGCAGTGGTCTTCTGTAAGGAGGAGGTTTACTCAAGTTAACTTAGTTTAATTAAGTTATTGGTCAATCCTTGTGCGAAAACTTAGATGCACATATCATAAATATGGTTTTAAATCATTTTTTGCGAACAGAAATTTAAAAAAATAAAAAAATATTTTATTAATATACGCGTGTCTTTATTAATACCTATAATTAATTAAGTGAAAAATATATTATCACTAAGAAAAAACTTATGTAAAACATATTGTACAGGAACTCAATTTACAAAACTGACTACGTGACAAAAATCTAAGACGAAAACGAAAAGTTGTCAAAACGAAATCCGCTATGTACAGTCGGGGTAAGGAAAGGTTCGTCACCTTAAAGTCGAAACTTGCTTACACCAGGGCAAATGTCAAGTCATGCCAAAATTTCATTTCAAACGTCTGTCAGTTGTCTGTTTATGAGAGCTTTAGTTTCAAAAGGTACTAAGAGTTTACGATTTCGATAAAGGAATGAATTTGCAAAACTGACGAAGGTTTTCGTACCTCGACTTTACACTTTTTTGAGATTGCCTTGTACATATTATTATAATCATATATATATTACCTTGTATGTAGGTTATATAATTTGTATTTGTTACAGGGAAGACTTCACTTTGCAGTTATTAGCTAAATTCAAATCCAAGTTACACGCTATCAAAGAGAAAAGTCACACTGAAGAGAGTGAGGCCAAAGATGAGGTCACAAAAGACGATGATAATTTGAACAACGATGATTGGTGAGATTGTTTTTTATGTTAAGCACGGTAGACAGGCTGACGGTCTACCGTTCGCTTCGGCCGCCGACGAAACCAATGCTTACGTAACCGGTTACGTGTGAAGGATAATTTTTCTTGCTACGAAACTAGTTACATATTACATAGAAAGAGGTCTTTTTCTTCCTACGAAACCAGTTTCTGACACATCTTTGTATATGTGCGAAAGGGACAAAACATATTTTTGTATTTCGTTAACACAGGCATCCGCTATTGGCTATTTCGTAGAAAGAAAAAAAAATTCTTTTTACGTAACTGTTTTCGTAGCAAGAAAAACAATTCTTGTCACGTAACTGGTTACGTAGCGTTGGTTTCGCAGGCGGCCGAAGGGCTACCGTCGCCTATAACACAAACAAAGCCTATATAGCATTTGAAAATTTAACTTAAACCTTTGATGACACGTTTGGTCTATTGGCTAGTAACCCTAGCTGTTAACCGAACGGTCGCGGGTTCGCACCCCGCTAGGGGCAAATGTTTATATGTTAACCTATTTACCTTTGTACCTGAGTCGTGGATGTTTTGTATTTATAATATGTATTTATTTACAAAAAAAAAAAGTAATCTATGTAGTATATCAACTGTCTGGTATTCATAATACAAGCATTAGTTGTGCTTAGTGTGGAACTAGATGGTGCTGTGTAGAGGTTGTGGAAGGTATTTATTTATTTACTAGCTGGCGCCCGTGACTTCGTCCGCGTAACTTTGTAAATTATATACTAAGGCTGGTTTTAGTGTCACGCGGACCGTCAGTACGGAGTGGTCCGCGCGTACCTCATCCGCGCGGACCGTCCGCGTATGTCGTTTTAGTATCGTCCTGACCGCCCCGGAGTACACTCGACTCGTGTCAACATCGCAATATCGACTCGCCATTATTGTACTCCGGCGACGCGTGCGCTCCGCGCGATACTAAAACGCTCACTACAGGCAGAGGCGCGCGAGTAGCTCCGCGGCACGGACGGCTGCGGAGCTGTCCGCGCGGACGGTCGTCCGTACGGACCTGTCCGCATTACTCTAAAACGCTCCCTAGCTTTAATAAATATTGGCCCGTGCGGAGCAATCCGTACTGACGGTCCGCGTGACACTAAAACCAGCCTAAGACCTTCCTCGAGAACCATTCTATCATCCATTGGTGAAAACTACATGAAAATCGGTGCAGTAGTTTTTGAGTTTATCGCGAACAGACAGACAGACGCGGCGGAGGACTTTGTTTTATAATATGTAAGGATTTTTTCTAAGGTTGGGTCACACACTTCACTTTGAGGATAAAGGAAACGTACTAGCGAAAGATGCGTCAACGAAAGGCGACGATTGGTTCGACATTTACGACCCTAGGAATCCCATCAACAAGAGGAAGAGGGAAGGTGATAAGAAAACAAAGAAATAAAAATGTTACGACCCCATTTCTAGTCTCATTTCTTTGATTCTAACCATCGAAGTACTAAAACTGTGGAATTTGCGTGACAAAAGCCAAAGCGGCACATAAAAAGTACGCCCAAAACGGAATCGTAGCGGAGTCAATGGTAAAAGGTAGTAAAGACCAAATTCCACTATTTATTTTAAATTCAAACGTGTTGAAATAAAGTCACATTTTCTTCGAACGACAGACGTTTGGTTGGTTTTAAATGACAGATGATAAGAGTTGATGCTCTACGCATAAGTCACTTAAATGTTCCATAGTCATCGAAATACTACAATAGAATTTGCGTCACAAGTGCCAAAGGGGAACATAAAAAGAACTCCTTTGACAGAATCATGGCGGACTCTTGCCTTCACGCGTCAATGGTAAAAGGTAATAACGATCAACTTCTACTATTTCATTTTAAACTCTAATGGGTTGACGTAAAGTCACTTTTCTTTAAATTACGTACTTATTATTATGTTTGTTTTGTTATAAATGACAGTTCATGCTCTACGCATATGTCACTTTTAAATGTTCCATAAAGTTCGTAGTGTTTTGTATGGCACGCGTGTTTCATGTTGTAGTAATTTGATGCATAAAGTTCGTAGTGCTTTGTATGGCGTGCGAAATCCATAGTTGTAGTACATTAATGATTGTTTTAATGTCTCTTAGTTAAAGTGAAGACTTGTAGACGCGTTTGGCACTAAGGCTGGTTTCGTGTCACGCTGATCATCAGCTCGACGCTGTAGCTGTCAGCGCGAGACGCTCGTTTTCGTGTCAGGCCTCGAAACGTAGCTGTCAGCGCGAGACGCTGGTTTCGTGTCACGCTGACCGTCAGCGTCGAGGCCTCGAAACGTAGCTGTCAGCGCGAGACGCTGGTTTCGTGTCACGCTGACCGTCAGCGTCGAGGCCTCGAAACGTAGCTGTCAGCGCGAGACGCTGGTTTCGTGTCACGCTGACCGTCAGCGTCGAGGCCTCGACGCGTAGCTTTCAGCGCGAGACGCTGGTTTCGTGTCACGCTGACCGTCAGCGCTGACAGGCCAATATGTATGGTGCTATGAAGCGTTTTATGATTGTGCTCGTCGCCACGTGCGGTCAGCGTGACACGAATCCATAGCTTTAGGTGGCTGTAGTACATTGATGTGATGGTCCTAACAATGACTCGCGTTGAAAATAAGACGTATAGAAATAGTTGTGACATGAGAGGGCAGTAGTCACAATGAAATAACAGCAAGTGTGCTGTTGTGTTTCGGTAAGTGAACAGTTAAATATTTGAACAAAGACTGGGAACAGCACTTTTTCTGAATAAAAGGTATGACATAAACTCTTATGTCTTTTGTTGTATCCCTGACGTGTATGCAAAATTTCATGATGATCGGTTGAGTATTTAAGGCGTGAAAAGGTAACAGACAGACGAGATACTTTTTTTAATTTTTTTTAAAGTAGTTTTTATTGTAAAATGAGTCAAATGATATACATATTATAGGTACCATTTTTCCAATAAGGCGAGGCGGGCGATGTGGCAAAGTAAAAATTCAGAAAGAGCACATCGAAATCAATCAATCAATACTAATAATAAATCTGTAAGGGTTGGTCATGGAGTAAGTTACTTTGTTTTCAGAGATATCGTGTTTATAGGCTTTATACATGATATACTGAAACTAAATTGATCATTTTTAGATTTTTTTCTGTATGTATGTATGTTCCTCCATAACTCTTAAACGAATTAACTGATTTTCATGAAACTTGGTAGTTAAATATTTAGACGTATAGGACACAGGATAGGCTACTTTTATCTTTTTCAACGCGAACGAAGTCGCGGGCGCCAGCTAGTAATTATATAAAATTTTAAAAATTTAAAATTCTTAATAATATAGTGTACTTTAAATATTTACTTAAAAAAAAGATTAAAAAATTGTAATCAAGATTGCCATAATCATAAAATAGATACAATATGAGTTCTAGAAGCGATAACTGTACTAGACTAGGTAAACGAACTTACGCCTAAAATATAAAATAAATTCATTCTAATTTTCCATTAAATATAATTATTTCGATGATATAAATATGTATATAAAAAATACGTAACGGTTATTTTTAAAATTTTATGGAAGAAAAAGATAGCTTCGAGTCATCTCTCCGGCGGGGAATCGAACCCCGGTCTCCCGCGTGACAGGCGGGGATACTGACCACTATACTACCGAAGATTATGTTAAACCGTGCCAATTATCTCTATGGTATGTTTCAAAATTCTTCATTCTTATCGCCTCTTTACAAGTGTTGATTAGTTACTTTTAGAATTTTATTAAATTATGCACTCGGTTTAGTGCATCGTTCGATAGGCGAATTTTTTTATTATTATTTTCTTTTTAATGTTTTTGACTTTTACCGTACAAAGGTATATCAGCTCCATTATCCCTGGTGACCGATGACTTTAAATGACGGTTAGCCTACTTGACAGATGGTGAAAGAGGCCCTTAATGTTAATTGAGTTTTAGAAATCGTACAAAGATAAAAGAGATTTTTATACTGTGAAGAAATCCTTTTTATATATACTAATGGGTGCCTGCGACTTCGTCCGCGTCCGATCGCTACCAAACTTCACAGGATTACCCGCTGGACTAATCTGAAGGTTGTCTGAAAATTTTATCGGTTCAGCGATTTCGGAGTCCATAGGAAACAAACATACAACAATACACACATCGCCTTTTTTATGCCTATATAAAAATGTTAAGGCCGATAGCACACGATGTATTTTATACGCGCAGCCGACGCGCGTTTTAGGAACGCGCGTATTCTGCGCCGTAGATATCGATTATTGCGTTTTGTGTAGTTTCAAATTAGCTTAAAACCAAAGATTTAAATCGAAAGATGCGGCGTAATCTCCTCGCGCCATACTAAAAACACACCGAAAATTCTTAACAATGGGTTGGGCGCAGGCGCTCAATCCAACTACAGTTGCACGCCAGCTACAGTGAGTGACGGTCGCTTGTTGAGAGCGTCGCTATCGTCACAGTCACGTTTCAAGTAAGGAATGTGTTAGTGTATTTAAAAGTGTGTTTAGACAAAGGTAGATATATGTATTTTATACTTTTGTCTTTAGTATAATGTATGTTGTATTTGGTAACACACTTTCGCTAGTAATGCCGCATCTCGATTTAAATCTTTGCTTAAAACGCGATACTAACGCGCGTATACGTGCGTTTGAATCGATACAAATGCACTCACAAAAGGGGCGTGCACACCCGCCACCGACCGCGCCGCAGTTGCAATAATAGTTTACTGTACGTTGCAAGTGTATTTTGGTTTGAAATATACCAAAATATACGTATACCAAGATATCAACTGACGCCATTGTACAACTACAGCGCGTCTGTATGGCTGGATCTACGCGTATACGCGCGGATACAGCCAGCCATTATTAAATACTAGCTGGCGCCCGCGACTTCGTCCGCATTGAAAAAGAAAAAAGTAGCCTATCCTGTGTCCCGTACGTCTAAATGTTAACCTAACCAAGTTTCATGAAAATCAGTTGATTCGTTTAAGAGTTATGGAGGAAGATACATACATAAAATATCTTTACTAACAGATGTATTATTAGTATTGATTGATTGATATTGATAGCCTATGTTACTCGCTGATAATATAGCTTGCCAACAGTGAAATATTTTTTCAAATCGGTCTAGTAGTTTCGGAGTCTATTCAATACAAACAAACAAACAAAGAAATATTTCCTCTTCATAATGTGTATTAGTATTAGTAAGATATATTAGTATAGATTGTCCATCGCTAAATTTTCATGTAAAAGTAGGATTTATGACCAATAATTACAGGATACTGAATAGTTAGGTACTAAACAAATATAATAGGTTCTATAAAAAAAAACACATTATTAAAAAAAAACTTTGCATCCTTTTTTCATATAGTCCCAACTGACCCGTAACTTTTGAACTCTGCACGCGATTTTTTCTTTAGATAAAATATAAAATCCATTAAAACCGCTATTGTTTAGAGTACCAAAGTGCCTACTTAATATTTAGGTAGGCGTAACTCAATTATAGGGACCAACAAATTTGTTTAGACATAGTCTTTTAGGGTGGCTGTTATGGCTTGTGATTTTTCCTTACGTCCTTACATATTGTAAAACTAGCTGGCGCCCGCGACTTCGTCCGCGTTGAAAAAGAAAAAGTAGCCTATCTTGTGTCCCATACGTCTAAATATTTATCTACCAAGTTTCATTAAAATCAGTTAATTCGTTTAAGAGTTATGGAGGAACATACCATACATACATACATACAGAAAAAAATTCTAAAAATGGTCAATTTAGTTTGAGTATCATGTATAGAGCCTATAAACACGATATCTCTGAAAACAAAGTAAATTACTCCATGACCGACCCTTACAGATTTATTATTAGTATTGATGAGCCCATTTCTTAGTTGACGATGGGATTTCACTAACTTCCGATTTCCGAGCTCATGGGTATACCTGACCCCAAAGATTTAAATCGAGAGATGCGGCATTACTAGCGAAAGTGTGTTACAAAATACATTTATACCTTTGTCTAAATACACTTTTAAACACAGACAACACATTCCTTTTTCTGTATGTATGTATGTATGTAAGTATGCATGTTCCTCCATAACTCTTAAACATGAAACTTGGTAGATAAACATTAGACGTACAGGACACAAGTCGCGGGCATCAGCTAGTGATATTGATAAATTATAGCTAAGAAGCGTCTTGATCATATCAGTTTTTAAACAAAAAAGAAAAAAGGATCGGTCCATCCGTTTGGGGGACCACAATATCATAGCAGACACATCAAACTTATAAAGCCCGTTTTTCCGTGGGGCGTCGTCGGGGTTAAAAATTGAAACTTGTATTTGGTGCATTTGTGTTTTTGAATAAAAATGTCCATCTTTTTTTCTTTTAAATATACTAAATTATATATAAGTAACCATTGTATCTATCTAGGTATCCTACGTGCATATATTAGTTTAAGACTTTTCATTAAAAAAATATCTATGGGGCGTTTAATTAAATTTATATTTTTTAAAGAAATGTATGTCTGTCTGCTGATTAGTAGATAGCACTTCACGGGTCTTAATTATCATATAATAATCATCTGAACAAGGTGTATTCTTTGTTTCTTTTAGAGAAAGAATATTGTGGACATACTCTTTCTTGAATATTTTTTTTACTGAAGCCAGTTCAATAGAGTTTATGGGGAATAATAATTCTTAACTAATAGTTAAAGCCAAGACTAAACCCTTTGCCACAAAACCAACGCTCGCTTTGTTTTTGACGCTCGACGCTGAGGATTGCAACAGCGAATCCGCTTATGTTGGTTTCGTGGCCCAGGCATAATAACGAACCGACTTGGCTGGCCGTATGCGGCATACAAAAACTTAGATTTTGTATAGATAAGGTGGCGATATATTCATATGACCGCTGCGGCTGGTTGGTCGTTGAGGCTGATAATTTGTGCACGCTGATCGCAAAGTTGCGGCCCCTAGATCGATCTATTTATTTATATGGACGACGCGCATTAGCATTCGTAATTTCGTACGCAGTGTGGCCAGTGTCTTGAGATAGAGTGTTAGTTTCGTTCAGAATGTCGTAGTTCATGAAAGATTTATTGAAATTAAAAATAGATCTTCCGTGTAGGATTTATCTTAAGGTGATTATTAAAACAGAAATATAAAAAAGAATTTAAAAAAGAATCCTTATATACATATATACTCGTATAAAAATTACTTGTCAAGTTGTTTGAGGCCAATGAACTCCTAAACTACTGAACCGATTTTTATAAAACTTCATAACTATATATAATTTGGTCCAACTTAAAAGATAGGATAGTTTTTATTTTGAACCCGGGTGGAGCCGGGAGTGTGTAGCTAGTATATTATGTATACTTATATATTTAAGAGAAACGAAGTTTAGGCAGGAAATGAAAAGAATTAGTTATGTGAGTAGGTACCTATTTCCTTTACGTCCATTATACGTCTATTACCTTATAAATAAGTTATTTAGTAAGGTGCTCATACTTTATTATGGCGTATCCACAAGTTTCTACAGCGCATCTCCTTTGTTATCCGTACGTTAACCCCGAAGATTTCAATGCTCCTGCAATAAAAGTCGGTTTCATTACCAAAACGTGAGAAAGTCCGAAGTTTTGAGTAGAAATTTAGTAATCTAGTGTGCTAATTCATACTTTAATGAGCTAACTAACTGTCTAACTGTGAAATATATTGCTACATTCGCATTTACCACCTTGTTACCATACCTTAGACTTATACTTACGACAAAATAGCACATGTAAGTATGTCCTGTTATCACACTTGATTATTATATGTATGAAATTATTTAGAGTTTTACAAGGAATGATATTACGACACCAATGTCAACATCTTTCGATTCTACCCGCGTTTTGATTAACTAATTTAAACAAAAAACGGTTATTATGACTTAATTATAATAGACATACAGCCTCCCAAACATTTTTTTGTTTGTAATTATGTGTACTATAAACATGTGGTACATACATTATTCATGTATCATAAATAGTTTATGCAACGCAAGCAAAATAATGACATTATTGGCAAATTCTTGATACTTTGGCTTACATTACTTATTGTAAAAATTTGAAAATAATATAGGCAGGCTCATGTTACATAGCTTATTGTTAGAAAATTAATAATGGTAATACCTACCAACGAGCGGGAGCGACCGCCATTCTGCGCTAGGTCGTGATAGCGTGAAGACGATTGATTTACCTAGTCGGTATTTTTGTAACAAATAGATATGTATATATAAGCAAGAACAAATAAATAAGTGTTCCAACTATGTGGAGTATTATTACTACTATTATCTACCGTGGTCTACAGGAAAGGCAACAAATCAGAAGTGCGGTAAGTACTCAGCGGCCCTTGAGGTATGTACTTGTAATTTTTTTTTGTTAACGAAATTCTATCTACCTACGTGCATAATAACAATAAATGTCGTACGTATGTACGACTGAGACTCCAATGAAGTTAATATCGTATTATTATTTTAGTATGATGATGTAATAATATACTTTTATTTAATTTAATTTTTAATAACATTGTATTGTTTTTATTAATATTATAAATTGACTGGTATGAATATCTATACGAGATACGTTGTAGCCTGAATTAAGTTAGGTACGTATATTTTACCTATGAGTTTCGCATGGAACATTTGCATGTTTCTTTTATCTGTAATTATGGGTGAAGCGTTATACTCGTATAAACAAAAAAAATATGCTTTTGTTGACTGTTCAGTACGAGTTAATCTACTTATGCACTTCATTTACATAAAAATAAAAGACATTTACAAATTAATAGACTTAAGTTTACTTATAGGAATTCATAAAAAGTTTACTTAAAATACTAATATCCGTTTCGTTTGGTAAAATACCTTACTTATTTGGATGTCTTAAATAGGTGGGTACGTATTACCTAGTTATTACTTACACTTGACTTCCACTGATAATTAAAGTGATAGGGTAAAAAAAAAAAAAAAAACATAATAATTGTGCTATTTTGTGGAATCACATGTCCCCGCTTGATACAGTACACGTATACTAGCTATTATACTCCTACACTCGTAATTTCAAATGTGATGATCATGACAGAACTATTTAAAAGTACTTCCTATGGAAAAGATACATAGTTTTTCAAATGTCAAATTATTTTATATTTAGTATTCACTAGCTGTAGGTATAAGTAAAAAATTCTACCACGACAAAGAAAGACTGTCAATATTAAATATTAAAGGTACTATTATTAATATTAAGGTACATGTGCAATATTAACAGCATTTTTGATAAATAATAGTCGACAAGGGTCTAGTTTTAAGCGTCCGTCACAGCTACTGTATCTGCGACGTATTTCCATGAAAACTATTAAGCTTAACGGAGTTAGAGAAGTCCAGATACATTGATTTTGGTAGTCAGTGTACTCTGATCAAAGAGAGGGTAGTTAAAGAAAAAAAAAAATCCAAATCTAAGTCTTGATAAGGGGTTGATAAGTAACCCTCAAAATCCTACTTCTTCAGTCGACGTCTAGTCGGGTCGGGTTTTGGTAACTTTGGGTGTTGAGGCTGTTCAGGCTGACATTGAAGCTTCGGCGGTGAGGGACGAGCTTCTCACGACGGATGAGACTCACGAAGTGGGTCAATCCTTTACGGAATTAACATCGGTTACCGTATGTAAGACTCATTCGGAGTTAGTTTTATACTACGACGAGTCGGGACTTGAGCGTAAGTAAGTTTGAAGATGTCGTTTTAGAAGGCTCAAATTATATAAAACGTACACTTCGGATAATATCACCGGTACATTGGTTGTGGTGCTGGAGGAGAATGCTCGGAGTATCGTGGACTGAATTCCGTACCAACGAGTCTATACTTCGAGAACTCGGCATCAAGCAGCGCTTGTCATCTTTGGTACAGTCCCGTATCCTCACGTTCTTTGGCCATGTCTGCCGCCGAGGGGAGGTGGCTATTGAGCGACTTGTGGTCCAGGGAAGGGTTGAGGGTACCAGGCCGCGGGGAAGATCGCCTATGAGATGGACGGATCAAATAAAAGCTGCGTTGAATGGCTCACTGCAGGGATGCACGAGGAAGGCGGCCATCAGAGAGGAATGGCGGCGTATTGTGAGGCTTGCCACCAACACCTGAAGTGATGGCCACGACCACTCTGTCAAGAGTGAAGCCGAAAAAGAAGAAGACATTGGTTATACCTGGAAACGCTTGTATGAAGGTTAATGTTAAATTCGCGACGCTACAGTGTATACAAATTATTATTGTATATCTTTCCGGGTTGCCGTTAATTTTGTTTGTAAGGCAAGAAAAAAAAAAACAGGAACGAATCACCCTGGCTCATACTAAATATTGGGCTAAATATTGGCCCTAAAGTTAAACAATTAATTGATTAATTAGTTATTTGATGAATTAATAATTTAAGTTAAATAAGGACAACAACAGAATATACCGCCAACAGTTTCTTCGAACCGTATCGTCTTCCCTACAGCGAACGGAATGTAGTCAGGAAAATGGTAGACGAGTGACTGGATAATAATAGAAACTCTTATTCCACGTACGCCAGCCCTATTGTACTTACTCGTGCCAAAGAAAAATAACGATGGCGTTAAGAAGCTAATAGTGATGAGCCGTATCGTTAAAAATGTATATCCGCGGATACGGATCCGGATACGGATTTTAACTTTCATACTCAATCGGTGTAGGTGCGCGTGATCTTGAAGCGATGGTTGACGCCCGCCACTTGAAGTTTTGCGTGACAGGCAGGAGATGTTTCGATTTGCATTGTGCATTAATTCTACATTTAATTAGAATTTGGAATGTTACGAAGATTTAAGTTTTGGTTTTCTCATTATAAAATCATTGTTGGATAATATTTATTAATAACACCCGCACATCACAACAACATGAGACCAATCGATTTGGCAGTTTCTGTCGATTCGAAAGTACAATTTATTTCTAAAGTGATTATCTGGTTATTGTTTTATTTATTTACGTTAATTTTTCGATATTTTAATGGTTATTCTGCTACTCAAATAAAGATTATAAAAATCGGTCTAGCCGTTTTCGAGATATACCTGTGGTATAACTAATACGACTTTCTTTTATGTATATAGATTTCATTATTTTAATAAGCTTGTCACAAAGATTTGTGATTATAAAGATAGTTTATTTAGTACCCTTAATATGTACTATTGGTATGGTAACTCACTACGATAAATGTTTGCAATATAAAGGTGCCAAATATTTCATTTTAAGAATTTAAAATAATAATAACATCTCAATGGAACTTAATAATTTTTATTGCTACCTAATCACCTAATAATTAATTAGAATTTCATCTATGAATTGAAAATTAATAAGATAAAAGATCCATACAAGATCCGCCAAAAAAGAAATGGATACGGATACGGATATCACTAATTGCTAGAGGAAATACTGAGGAAGTGCTTCCTTTGTTTTAAAATTTTAAATAGGATCTTGGATATCAGATCTTCATATCCGCCTTTGAGGCCTGGATGGAACTAACAAAATACAGGCGGTCACTGAATTGCCTAGGCAAAAAAAAAAAAAATAGATTAGCGCGCAACCCCGGAGTTATGATGGTCGGTAATTTACCTTTTTGAGAAACAAGTGCTTGAACTAGTTCAAAACTGCTTTTGCCTTTTGAAAGTCTTGTATAAAATTATAGATGTCTTATCTGTGTTGATTTGTGTTTAAACTTAAACTTTGTGAAACGATTATTTCATCCAAGTTGAATTATTGTTTGGTTGAATATGGTAACCTGTTATTTAAGAAATTATACAAATTAATTCAACGAGTGCAAAATTCCTATTTGCGTTTCTGCGTGAAGGTGCCTCTTAGATCGCACATAACACCTTTCTTAAATAAATATATCATTTGGCATATGAATGTCAGGCAATAACTTTACTATGCAACGCTAATCTTCGAAGTGGCTGATACTAACAGACCTGAGTATTTGTTTCAAAAATTGAATTGGCGTGATCCTCTCTTTGTAGCAGACATCCGACAGATACATTGAATGTTCCCTTGAATGTCCTCGGTAAATTTTTGCCAAACAACAGCACGCTGTGGTAGCTTCCAATACTTGACTTTTAAGTGCAAACTGGTCGGCGGCTCGAAAACATCGGTGCGCGTGGCTAGAATTCGTTCCGTCTCACACAGCACGAATGGGATACGCAATGATTCGTACCAAAAAGGAATTATAAGCAGACCCTAGGGCATATGCTCTTTTTGACAGAGCTACTGCATATATCTATTTCGTGTAAAGTTATTTGAACTCTTGAATTATCTAGTTATTGATCGATGTTTATATTCAAAGTACTTTGGAGTTTTTGTACACTAGAGTGACCTATTTACCCACAAAGTTGCATCAAGACTTGTTGGTAAAATATGGATTTTTCAAGGATCATATCTTTTAAATTAATGTTTTTTAAATTTGTATGTAAACGAACCTAGTTAACGACAAGATAAATCGGTACCATGCTTACTTTTGTAAATTAAACATAAAACAGCGGAGTAATGATCATTCTACGTTTGTATGGAGGAAGGCTGAGTTGTATCACCTTAAGTGTCAGAATTATATTTCTTTTGTTCTCATGTCTAAATCTGCTTCCAAAATTGAATATACTGTGTTACTAATTGAGACAAAAGGAGAATGAGGTCTTGAGCCAAGTGATTAACTTTGTGATATGAGCAATAACCAAAGACAACCTGATGGAGGGTAGTGTACTGTTATTTTTAAATATTATTAGTTGCAGGCTAAACAGAGCTATGACTTTAAATTCCTACGAGTCACAGTACTGCAGTGGCGACGCGTGTTCTGACGGCGAGAATCTGTCAAGTGGGACTGGCGTGGGATCGGCGCTATGGTTTGCTTCAGCCTATGCTGAGCAATGGCACATATTCAATGGGATTTTGGTTGTGTATTCTCACTTAAATGGGAGAGATTTGTATATATTTAATTTTTGTTTTGTTATTTTGAATGTATTCGTGTATGTCAGGTGCATGCAAAGTAAATGTTCTCTAATGATATTCTATTCTAAAAAAAAGAGAAAAGCAAGAAGCTGGCAGCTAAACTTTGGGGTCCCTAAAAAAAAATAACTATAATTTTAGACAAAGACAGAATATTGAAGGGCGTTCCTGTAGATAGGCAATACAAAAATATATTTCAGCAGATAAATGCAAGGCGTGGGTGACATGTCAGTCATCATCATTGATAACCAGTGATAACGAGACCAGTACTAGTAATGAGGCTGGAACATTTGGGTCAAAGGTCAAAGGCGAAGTTGAACTATCAATCCTAAATTCCAAAATCTATTTTCCTATACCTATATTTACAGATACAGAGCTTAGATGCGAAGTGAGAGCAGTCTGGTGTTGATCGGGACGGGCATCAGCTGCTATGACTATTGATAATGAAAACGATGCAATTTTATCCCGGCAGGCCGTGTCCCTCTGGTGGCAAACGGTAGCATGAGCAGGCCGTGTCCATCGAGTGGCAAACGGTAGCATGGGCAGGCCGTGTCCCTCGGGCGGCAAGCGGTAGCCATAATAGAATTATGAAGAGCCTCGGATGGGCAACGATAGCGAGCAGTAAAGATGGTGGCTAAGCGGCTATAGTTGGGTAATGGGCAGGCCGGGTCTCTCAGGAGGCAAACGGTAGCCATACTCGAATTGAGAAGAGAGTTGAGCGTACCCTGTGAGTGACAAACGGTAGCTCTACATATTAGTTCCACGACGTCCCCTTGAACTACAGTGATTTAATGCCAAATGTTAGTTTTATTGTTTGTAATAGTGGAGTGTCAAATGTGTCAAATAGTAGAATGTAAGCGAGTTAAATCTAGAAATATGCATAACAATCCAATTTTTAAGTAGTTATAATGTACCTAACCAGAAAAGCTTTTCTTCTATAGAATAAAGACGTTTAGCACCTAAAATCATAAATAATTATGCTGAGAGGCATTTATGTAATTAAGGTAAATAATTTGATTGAATTTGATATAATGTGATTAATGATTTTGTAAAGTACCTAAGTACGATTTAAGTACATATTACAGTACTCTGTATATTTTAAACTGCTAAAGCTCATTTAAAATAACTTAATCCTAATAGTTATATTTATTTACACATTATATTAAAAAAGAGTATCGGTCCCTTTGGCAGGGTCCTAGGCATGCTAGTCAGCATGCAGTCGCATTACCTCGTTGTATGTAATTAATTAAATATAGTTTGATATAATATGACTAATAACTAGACACTAGTCTGAAATAAAAACCAGAATTTTCCAATAAATAGATCTCTAATTAATTAATTAATTTGAGGGTGGCTTTTGTAATTGTTGAGTCTTAGCGTATGATTTTAGACAATATTCATTGTAAGTAGTTTTAATAAGTATCTTCAGATTCTTTTTACATTCAATATGTGTCACAATAGTCATCATAGTCTACCTCTAAATTTATTTTATTACTTAAACATTTTAGTACTTGGTGGTATTGATATTTCCCTAAATTTTTATTAATATATATAAATTTACAATTACAATATGTCTTAACAAGCGACCCAATGTGATTGTTAAGCAAGTCGCTTGCAAGGTACTGTAGTACTTACAGATTATTTTATATTTAATGACTAATTAAGATAAGCTCTGCATTCAGAATATCAGAATGTTTTGTTTGGTATTTTGTGTAACATCTGGAAATTATAACTTAGCTTGAATCTATATCATATTGCTATTAATAAATATATAGAATATAAAGTTTATGTGCATTGCAAACCCAATAATAATAATTTATTTATACAAAAATATATTCAGCATTATTCACTATGTATTTCAAACGGATGTAGATCTAAGAATTATGTACATATCTGTTATTATTCATTGTTATTGTTACATAGTGATGTATTTCAAACTGATGTAGATCTGAAAATTATATACATATCTGTTACTATTCATTTTTATTATGTTACACAGTATTTCCAACAGATATATATATCTGAAAATTATGTACCTACATAGCTATTATTATTCCTTCTTATTATGTGATGTATTTCTAACTGACGTATATTTGAAAATTATGTACATAGCTATTATTATTCATTGTTAACATTTTACTCAACTCTTACTCAATATTGTATCTCGAACTCATATATTTTTCTTCTTACTCCGAACTAAGTATGAGGACCTACTCACTCAATCCGGATGACCGAGCTTGGCTCCGGAATGAGGACATTCCTAGAACAGAATGGCCGTCTGTTAGAAAATTAATAATGGTAATACCTACCAACGAGCGGGAGCGACCGCCATTCTGCGCTAGGTCGTGATAGCGTGAAGACGATTGATTTACCTAGTCGGTATTTTTGTAACAAATAGATATGTATATATAAGCAAGAACAAATAAATAAGTGTTCCAACTATGTGGAGTATTATTACTACTATTATCTACCGTGGTCTACAGGAAAGGCAACATTATGATGTAGATTTCTATATGTGACAGATTCTTTTGTATCCATTACATACAAACATACAAAAAATCAAACCCTTTCTCTGTAAATTTTGTGTGAATTGGATTACCATTCAGTACCTCGTATAAAATATACCTACCTACAACATACTTCCTATTGAATTATTCAACAATCAAATGTATCATTTTTCTTATTAGACGTAATGATTTGATTGTTATCTTATGGTTTTTCAATAAAAAAAGAGTAACTGAAGATTTACAAAGTGTAAAGTTCTTTAAACCTCACTTGCGCGATTGTTCCAAATTTGTAGCCAAAATGTAACATAGGACTACGAAAACTACGAGCTCAAAGTTAATTGAAATATCGTAATTTAAGTATTTCTTTACTAATATTATAAATTGAAAAGATTTGTATTTTTGTATGTTTGTAATGAATAAACTCGTGGACTGATTTAAAAAATTCTTTCACCCATAGAAAACTACATAATCAGCGAGTAACATAGGCTATGTTTTATAAAGGTACGCGGGCGTAGTTGCGTGCAACAGCTAGTAATATTATAAACTAGCTGGCGCCCGCGACTTCGTCCGCGTTGAAAAAAAAAGTAGCCTATCCTGTGTCCTGTACGTCTAAATGTTTATATACCAAGTTTCATTAAAATCAGTTGATTCGTTTAAGAGTTATGGAGGAATATACATACATACATACATACATACAGAAAAAAATTCTAAAAATGGTCAATTTAGTTTCAGTATCATTTATAGAGCCTATAAACACGATATTTCTGAAAACAAAGTAAATTACTCCATGACCGACCCATACAGATTTATTATTAGTATTGATTGATGAGAAAGCTTAAATGTTTGTTACTCGATCAGGCAAAAACGGCTGCACAAGTTCGGATGAATATTGGAGACACAGATATTTTATTACCTGGATAAATATATATGATACTTTTATACTTAAAAAATATTAGGTTCCACTTAGTGGCAGTGTCACCATATACACGGTAATTACCGTAGATTTTTAACAAATAAATTGTTCAAAATGTTGTTTTTTCCTCTGAAAAATTACACGGTAATGTACACGGTACACTTTTAGCAGATTCACCGTAATTTTGTCTAGAAACACCGTATTTTTACCCTAGCAAAACTAACTCTCGATTTACATAAAATATGGAGACACTGCTTAGTGGGATTTTTAAAAATAAACTACTGCAGCGCTTACGAATAAGTATGTTATGAAAAATGAATTTCTTCGTTTTAATAGGAAAGTTCATAATGAATAGGAAGTATAGGAAGCCATCTTGACAACCCTTGAAAGTTGGTTTATATTCTTCTCGTTGTCACTGATGTGATATTAACCTCCATGGCATGCTCTAACCATAGAGATGTATATATTAATTGTAGTGTCATGTCAAATTGTAAATCTTTCCTGTCTATCCGTTTTATTATTATGTACAATTTTTATATTGAATAAAGCCTAAATCTTCTAGGTTTTGCAGTGTTATTTCAGTCACTTTGCTTGCTTTACTTAATATATCTCTAACAAAAAATTGACAACCCTATACCACACAGAGTTTTTGTCCATCGCAATATTTACAGAATCGCCCTAGAGGAAATCTAATTCATGTTTTAAAATGTCTCAAGTCCAAAGTGTATGTAGTGAAACTGTTAAAGTGATACAACTGCTAAAAATTTCATCCACAAACCACAACATCAACATGTAATTACGCGGTGAAACAAAAAATACGGCTATTGTATAAGTTCACATGAAACTATTTATTACGCGTGACTCTACTTGCTTGGATTTATTAATGAACTAACCTTTGTAAAGATTCATAGTCCAGTTCAAGTATAAGCAAAGTTAGACTGTACCTTTTGTAACAGCGGGTCAAACGGGACACACAAAAGACTAGCGGGTCAGACGGCCACTTTTTCGTTGGTATTTATTATTATTATTATTATTCGCTAGTGGCTATTCCTGTCTGCTAGAGAACCAGTATCACTACGTCCATTGCTGAAATATTGTGATCGCCACGTAAACTAAAGCTCTCTACCTATACCTACCACGTTGAGAAACTGTAGTACTTTTTTGATAGAGGCATTCTTCACATCTTCACAAGCCATTGTGTGGCTTCCTAGGATGTGACTGCGCTTGTGCATCAACGGGCCACACTCGCACAGGATATGCATTGGTGTTTCCTCTGCCTCATGGCAGAAGCGACACTCTCCTGTACTAGTGAGACCCATTAGTTTAAGGTGCCTATTGAGGCGGCAGTGCCCCGTTAGTGCCCTAGTTAGCATGCACAAATTGCTCCTACTAAGCGACATAGCCTGGTTTGTCACGTTTCGACTATAGGCTTTTATGAGCGCTTTGGAATGGTTCAAACCTGGCAAGTTAGTCCAGCGTTTGTAAGATTTAGTAAAGCACTGGTTCCATATGGTCCAGTGAGCTAGGCTGTTTGGTAGTCCACACATAGGTTCAGGACCTATTAGCCTACCTTTTGCGCCTGCTCGAGCCAGTTCGTCGGCAAGTTCATTGCCTTCGACCCCCATATGGCCAGGTACCCATCTTAGGACCACTTTATTCTTGCGCCCTAAAATATTTAAGTAGTCTACACAGTTTCGCACCAGCTTTGAGAAAATAGAGTCCGAGTCCAGTGCTTGAAGTGCAGCCTGACTATCTGAGTGAATGTAAATTACACGGTTGACGTAGTTTCTTTGCAGGTTGATTTCCGCGCATTCTAGGATGGCGAAGACCTCTGCTTGGAAGATGCTGGCGTATTGTCCCAGGTTTACACTGGTCCTGTAATTCTGGTCCCCGCCATACACTCCACAACCTACGTCAGGTCCTGATTTGGACCCATCGGTATACCAAGAAAGGCTACCTTCCTCCCAAGAGATCTTGTTATTTGACCAGTTTTCTCTTGAGAGTAACTCCACAGTGTAAGATTTTTCTTCTAATTTCGTTGGTAGGGTCAGAACTTGTGGGTCCAAAGGGTCCGAGCCAGAATGATAGCAATTTTTGCAAATTTCATCCAAAGATTTCATCTTATAAAGGTAGAAAGAGGGGATGGTATGGGGAACTTTGTATAAAAAGTTCTTTGAAATTAGAAACTCGAAAATTTGAATCACAGCTTCCGACCATACCTAAATGGTACTTAGTTGATATATATCGATTCGTAGCACAAAATTGCATTCGTACGAAGCCGGGAGAGGGTTGCTAGTTCATTCATAAACCAAGGATAACAAATGTAGCATCAAATGCAACGTCAGCCTGTTTTTGGCTCTGTATCATAAAAACAGAATAACAAAAAAACATGTACACCCACACATTTAAATAAGCGAAGATTAGAGGCTCAACAATAAATTGTCTTGACCATTCCGCCTCTTTGGTAGTGTATAATTTGAAAAAAAAAAAAAAAAAAATCTTCAATGGCCGTACAAGGCGCGTTTGATTAACCAACTTTTAAGGTTCACATGAGACGTTAAGGAAGTGTGTTCTGTGCTCACCGGACCGTGCCCTGGTATAGTGAGACACACCCGAATGGCTTACAACACAATTTTCGCAAAATCAAAACGACTCGGACGTCTGCGAAAACGCGTCGCCATTTTGAAAGCGCGCGCAAAGCCACACTGTGCTTCGCACTGTCAAAAATCGAATTTCGAATTCGATCGCGCTCCGTTCTCTGTTTAAAATTGAATCTTTAAACTTTTTATTTACATTTTCTTGCTCTGTGACGATGTAAATTTGAACAATTGAATTTCGAAAATAATACTAATTATTATTGTCAATAATAATAATACTATAGTCAAACTATAGTAGGTAATAATTAAGCCTGAACATTTTTAATTAATGATGTCAACAAAATAGTTTCTAACGCTAGCATGACAGTTGATGCTTAGATAAAAATGTTTCTCGTGCTACTGACGTTCCCTTGGTTGCTCGGTGCAGCGCAAACGTTGACCATAGACTCACAGTTGGGAACTTCTATAGAAGGTAAGCTGAAATATTTCTAAACTAATTAAATATGAGGAATTGAGAAGGGATACTTAGGAAAATAATTCTTTTAAACCTTTGTACCTACTTTATCGCTCTTTCTATTAGTGAAAAGTCGCGGACACCAACCAGTAAATAATAGAAACCTGTCACTCTGAAACTCTGATGTTATGGTACCAAATCATGGTTTTTTACTAATGGAAAGAGCGATAAATATAAACTTGTTCGTTATATAATTTTCAGAAGAAATTTGCATCCGTGTAAAACCTCTTAAATTCGCTAGTAGGTATATGTAATATACCTACTAAATGCACAGCACTAAACTAGTGCTCCTTACTTTATAAAAGAATAGCATAGAAAGTGAATTTCCTCTACTCATTAAAATAATTACATAATAATTTGACAATAACATCAATGAGACCACTTTAATATTTCTTCCGTCCGTGACAAAGAGTGAAATTACCGACAAAAGGACGATGTTAATAAGTGACAACTCGTATTTCTTATTTTATGCTCTGTGCATTCAAGAAGAAGGTTCGAATTGAAAAAAAAAAATACACGCAATGTAATTGATTGCACAATAGAATGCCTCTTTATCTGTAGACGAATACTATAATAAGAAAATTTCCAGGGTTGCCGGATATGATATTACGATGTGAAGAATCAAAATATGAATTATAGTTTAAAATCATGAGTAATATCATAGAGTAGGTAAATAGTAGATAGGTACTTAATAAGTATTATTTACTCTATGGTAATATCCTTGTCCTTACATATTATAAAACTCCGCCGCGTTTCTGTTCGCGATAAACTCAAAAACTACTGCACCGGTTTTCATGCTGTTTTCATCAATGGATAGAGTAGTTCTCGAGGAAGGTTTTAGTAATATAATTTACAAAGTTACGCGGGCGAATTCGCTAGCAGCAGCTAGTTAGGAATAACTACAACTATTCCTCTGCTTTGACATTTATCCTGTAATGTTTGGGTAGACAGAAAATCACAGGCGGTCCACTTCCACTTTATGGTAGGTGGCTACCGTCGCCTATAACACAACCAAGGCTATAGGCGCTGCATGTGGGCTGCTGACCATAGAAGGATTGAAAATAAGGGATAAGGAAGGCTATGGCATCCCTTACTCACTCACCGAAACACAACAGCACAAATGCTGCTATTTAGCGGTGGTATTCTGTAAGGGGGTATACTGCCTCCATACGGGCTGCCAAATGACTGTGAAACGCAATGTAGGTACTCAAACGAATTTCATCATGAAATTTCATGATGACATTCACCGAATTTCTAGGAAATAGGATAACTTTCATCCACAAAAAAGTTACTATTCTCAAGGAATCAACTAACAGTAGACTAGGTAATGCGCCGGCGGCGCCACCGTTCACAATAGTAATGCATATAAACAAAATGTATAAAAAAATATAGATTTTTGCTGTTTTGTAGACAAAAAAAAAATTATTGACAAAGGAAAACTATAATTTTATCCTGTAACTGTTTTGCAGATTGCTTCGAAAGAATCTCTATCGGCGAACAATTGCCGTCTAGCGCCATCTACCGCAATGTTTCTGAACTAACTTCTCAAGAATGCGAAACAATATGCAAGCAAGACAAGCAATGCCAAACGTACGACTATGGGTAAGTAATTTACACAAAATTCAATAGATGGCAGCGTGTGTACTTTAAATTTTTTAGATGCATTGTAATTTAAATGTTAAAAAAAGGTTGTAGTTTGATTTTGTATATATAGTTTGATTTACCTTAGTACGATTAAGGATAAGGGAATAAGGAGGGATAGGGAAAAGGGCTGCAGACATCCCTAACTCACTTACCGAAAAACACAAACGAAGCAGGCATGTTATTATTTCACAGTATTCTTCTGATTGGAGGGTGGTTACTACTACCAGACTGGCTACTCCAATGACTGCGAAACACTGCGTTTCTGCCATCCTAAAATAGTAATGCTCTGCCATTACTAAAATACCAGGCAACTTTGAAACTCAAATGTCACAACTTATATCATGATTCACTGAAGCAGCATATTATTAGGTATATCTGTTATATCTAAACATGACGTGGCCAAGATATTGCGCTTCTTGATGATTCCCATCATTATTTGTGGCAAATTAATCAACTGGAAAACGAGTCTACAATTATTTTCTTCAAAACTTTAACAATTCAAATGTCAGAACTTTATTAACGTAGGTGTGCCTAGGTATGAAAAATATTAGGTTCCTGTGGGATTTTCAGAAAACGAACTACAGCGCGTACGAAATTGCGGGCACCAGCTAGTATGTGTATAAATATATTGAATTTGCTCATTTTTTTACAGAGTCGGCGCAAAAGGCAACGCTACTTGCAATCTTAGCAATTTGGATGAAAAAGAACTCAAGGAAAGCAATCTACTTCGTCGCCACCCCGATTATGACATATATGTCCGTCGTTTCCAGTGTGAACAGTCACCACCTACTCCTTTACAGCCCCAGTTAGATGACCCAGGCGATGGTCTTCTTCACCGACCGGTTTTCCGCCCAGATATTGACGAGAAAAGACCGTTGGCAGACGAATATCTATCTGATTTGAGACCTTTCGAAACTTTCCAAAAACCAAGTCCGCCTTATAGGCCTTACAACAATCAGGTAGACCACGATAGACCTGATGATTATGATAATTTAAAGCCTGTATATGACAGGCCTCCGAGTTACGGAGCACATAAACCTCAAGACATACCATATAAGCCCCAAAGGCCACCAGTATCTCATAAGCCTGACCCATTAGATATCTTTTATTTTCAAACTCCGTATGGACGTCCGCAGCGACCTCAGGATTTAAGGCCAGATCCCTCCTACCCTCCATCATTTACTGATGACGTGCCGGATATTTACGGACCCAAACCGGTTAGACCCAATAAACCGAATGACTACAGACCAGAACAGTATAGGCCAGAAGAGAAACCACATTACCACTATATCATTAGACCCAACAGGAAACCCGTTACTCAGACATACAGGCCTGAAGAACCTGGTTATAATGTTCCATCAAAACCCATTCAAGATTATCCAACGAAACCTGATCCGTACGGTTCAGGTGGACATCCTGGTGGACCTGTTGGCCCTCCAGATCGTCCCTACGGACCAAACAGACCTTATGATTATCCGTACAGACCTCATGATAAACCCAGCTACAGCTATCATGATCAATATGCCAGTAACTATGGTCAGAACTCCTATAACCAAGACAATGCACTTTATGTTGAAATATATGATCCCCCAAGACCGCATAAGCCTCCAAAAAAGCCTTTGAGTAACAGACCTTATTACGAACCTGACCAAGGATATTATGGCCATGGTTATGGATATGGTAATCAAGGAAGTTTTTCTTATGGATCCAGTATGTCAAGCCAAAATTCCTACTCGCAATCTCAGAGTAACTCACATTATTACGGTTCAGGTAATGTGGCTAATAGCGGACAAAATAACTACAACAGACCTTTGCAAGAACCTCAAAGGCCTGGTTATGGTAATCAGGACAATAATTATGAGAGCCAATCATCTGGTTATGGCTCCGCAACATCTAAACCTCAAGACTCTTACCATAAACCCTCTTCACCTAATCAAGGATCGTATGGAAGTAAGCCTGGATACGGTAATCCGAATTTTGATGGCTATGGATCAATAGGAACTAAACCTCAACATTCATATCATAAACCGTCTTATAACGAAGGTTCTCATCCTTACAAACCTTCGTATATCAGTCAAGGTTCTTACAATAATAAGCCTGGTTATGATAATGGAGACATTGACACCCAATCATATGGCCATGGATCAACTTCTAAGCCTGAAAGTTCTTACTATAAACCATCATACAGTAATCAAGGATCATATGGAAGTAAGCCCGATTACGGTAATCAGGGATATGATAGCCACTCTAGCGGTTATGGGTCAACAACTAAACCACAGGGCCCATACCACAAACCCTCTTATGGGAATCAAGGATCTTATGGAAATAAGCCTGACTATGGCAATCAAGAGTATGATAGCCAATCCAGTGGTTATGGATCAGCAACCTCTAAGCCTCAAAATCCTTATAAACCTTCTAATTCAAACAATCAAGGTTATGGAACTCAAAATTATGATCAAAGCTCCTCTTATGAATCCAGTCAAGGATCTTATGGAAACTCAGATTATTACGGAAGTAGACCTGATTACGAAAGACCTCAAAATTCAGGAGCTTATGGCAGTACTCCATCTTACGGAAGTCATGACAACAAACCGGGATATGGAAGCAATCAAGATTTCAACACTGACATAATTGGAAGTCAGGGTTATGGTGGCCAAAATTCTTATGGTAATCAACCAACTAGACCAACCTCTGTACGTCCGTCTAGACCTAGTTATGGGGAAGGCACAGAAAGCTATGGCGGTTCAAATCAGAGTTCAGGATATGGTGAGAGACCAGACGTGAAGCCGGTTTACGAATATGAGCTGGAGAAACCTGGAAACGTTCCGAGTTATATCGCGAGACCTGATGGCCAGGTGGTTACTTCTAGACCTGTTACGATTAGTGATTATGAGGCGCCTGGATATGGCAGGGACCCTGGAAGACCAGTTTCATACAAAGGTGAGTTATTTCTTATTCTTTTTACTTTGTTAATATTTCGCAATCGCAGTGACATCCTTTTTATGCAATGTATTTTGGACAGGAACCTTAAATAGTATGACTACAACATGGTATAAGGAAGGGTAAAAGATGGTGTAATCGTAGTGACGATAGATGAAAGAGTCCCGGAAAAAAGCAGATTTTTCATTAAAAAAATCTAGAATTTACTGCTCTAAGTCAGTCTTCACTGGTTTAGTCTCTTGAGAAGGCGGTTTTTGGCAGCACTTTTATTTTTATAATAGTCCATCTTGTCAATACGAATGGATGTCAATACTACTAATTTTTCAAATCGGTAGTTTCAGAGCCTAATTCAATGCAAACAAACAAACAATTCTTTCCCCTTTATAATTCGCTGTTTAAAAACTAAAGGGCCACAAATCAAAATTACACTTTTTACAGGAGAGCCAATCGAAGAAAATTAAATTATTTTTGTTTTATTTTTATTTTTATTAGATATATATCAAATATATGCACATTATACATCGTAAGAAGCGTATTTTGAAGTAGTATTAAATGTTTTAAATACTTTTATAATAAACTGAATATTAGAGGAGATATAAGCATATAAGTTACTTTTGAATATATAAAAAATTATCAAAATATACTAAATATGGAATAAAACAACCATAAGTCTTTGTTCAACATACAATATGAAGGTTTGTGATTGTATTTTAGCAATAAAAACATTTTTGAATTTTTTTTGTTTTATGGCCCTTTAGTTTTTAAGCAGCGATTTATATATATCAGTATAGAAATATGGATGACAAAAATTGCCAAAAAAGATACAAACACTAAGCAATTATTAACTAATGTGATTCAAATCTCAACGCGAAGTAATTAAAGCTATTCAGACAATGCCTTTATTACCATTACAAAGTGAGGAGGGCATGACCTTCCCAAATTTGGTCATGTTTCGACAAATTTTACAGATTTGCACATACAATTTTATAATAATTGTAATTAAATATATTGTGTTTCCCATGGTTTTCCATGGGCTGTGTACCTGTACCCCAAGTGGGCTGTGAACCTGTCTGTCGAGTTTAACACTCGACAGACAGGTTCACAGCCCACTTGAACAACAGCACTAGTGCTGAAAATGCGGATAAACAGCTCAGGAAGGCATAGGAAAATGGTCTCTGGCATCCCTTAGGGCCGATTCATATCGATACCTTAATTCGCAAACCAAATAACTCCTCTGAGGCAAACTTTACAGGGGAGAATAAAAACGTTATAATTTTTTTTTGTATGATACAAAAAAAGAAAAAAAAATACAATTTTACATTGGAAATTATGGCTCGTATTAACCGATAGACCTTTTAAAAATTAAATTCTAATTGTCATTGAGTTTCTCCCGTATTAAAAAGTAATTTTCAACCAAAAGTGGAGTTATTCGTTTTACGAAAGGTCGATGATACCTGAGGGAAGATACGTCGCGTATCATCTGTCGCGTAACGTCAGAACGGTCAAGTAGATTATAAAACATTATAAAACAGCCTCTTTCACCAATAACAAGTAAAGGTCTTACACTGATGTATAGGTAAGCTATATTATTGTAAAGTTTCATTGAAATCCATTCATTAGTTTTTGCGTGAAAGAGTAACAAACATCCATACATCAATCCATACCAACTTACGCATTTATAATACCTATTAGTAAGGATTAGTAAGGATTTTATTGTTTTACTAGCTGACGCCCGCGACTTCGTCCGCGTTGAAAAAGAAAAAGTAGCCTATCCTGTGTCTTGTACGTCTAAATGTTTATCTACAAAGTTTCATGAAAATCAGTTAATTCGTTTAAGAGTTATGGAGGAACATACATGCATACATGCATACATACATACATACATACATACATACATACATACATACATACATACATACATACATACATACATACATACATACATACATACATACATACATACATACATACATACATACATACATACATACATACATACATACATACATACATACATACATACATACATACATACATACATACATACATACATACATACATACATACATACATACATACATACATACATACATACATACATACATACATACATACATACATACATACATACATACATACATACATACATACATACATACATACATACATACATACATACATACATACATACATACATACATACATACATACATACATACATACATACATACATACATACAGAAAAAAATTCTAAAAGACAAAATTTAAAGTTCCGTTATTTAAAGTAAGTAAATCTTAATTAAACATAGCCCATTAATGAAAGACTATAGAATAAATTTAATTGGACAACTAAAGGTCACCGCATAGCAAAATAATGTCCCATAGTCAAATGTGAAGGTTATTTCATGGAAGAAGTAACAATGAACAATTTATTGAAATAACTAAACATAAATATATATTATCTGGTTGACGGAAATCCCATCAGACATGAGAATTTGTTTTACTCTATAGAATTTATGGAACGATTGAGGCGAGAACTTAGCTGCGTTATTTTTGCCTAATTTGACTTCTTAGAATATATTTTTTAACTTTTTACTGTATTTTATTAGTTAACTAGCTCTTGCACGCGTCTTCGTCCGCGTAACTTTCTATGGGTGAATTTTTTTTTCAAATCGGTCCGGTAGTTGCGGAGCTAATTAAATTCAAACAAACAAACAAACGACCAAATCTGCTCTTTATATTATTAGTATAAATTTCCAAAATTGGTCTTATATGCTTCAATGAAGCTTTTAAACAGCTTTTACGTACTAAGCTCATGAGAGTCTCAAAAATTAAAAAAATGGCCTAACCGGGAATCGTAATTGGGTCCCTTAGACAAAGCACTAATACTCGACCAATGGCTCGTCAAAATTTTTTTTCAAAAATCTTTTGTAGTTACTTAGTTACGGTGTTCTATGAAGTCATGTTTTTTTGTACTTAAAAAAGGCTGTAATATAACTTGGAAGGTCTAACCAATTTAGTTCGAGCTTAACGTTTGCAATTTACATTGTACATTCTCAAACTATGTGGTCTAAGTTATAGATATGTTAGGATTAAGATAAATCAATACTAATAATAAATCTGTAAGGGTTGGTCGTGGAGTAAGTTAGTTTGTTTTCAGAGATATCGTGTTTATAGGCTCTATACATGATACTGAAACTAAATTGACCATTTTTAGAATTTTTTCTGTATGTATGTATGTATGTATTGTTCCTCCATAACTCTTAAACGAATCAACTGATTTTCATGAAACTTGGTACATAAACATTAAGACGTACAGGACACAGGATAGGCTACTTTTTTCTTTTTTAACGCGGACGAAGTCGCGGGCGCCAGCTAGTTATTAAATAAATAAATATATTATTACACGTTCCACACAGCACCATCTAGTTGTAAATTAAGCAACTATATATGCTTGTATTATTGATACCAGACAGGTGATATAATACATAGATTACTTAAAAAAACAGAAAATAATGAAATTTATTTAATTCTATCCTTTTTAAATTTCTAAATTAAAAAATATAAATATATTTTAATGTTATTTCTTTTAGGGCCTCTTTCACCAACTACAAGTAAAGTGTTGATTAGTTACTTATAGAAAAAAGTATCCCAGAACAACGTGTGTGGAAAATTTCATGGTGATCAGTTCAATAGTTTTTGCGTGAAAGCATAACAAACAAACACACATTCACATTTATAATATTTAGTAAGGATTTACTCGGTTTAATTGGTTTTGATTGGGTGAAAAGATTTTTAAGATTCTTTTTTTATTTGAAAGCTGGTGCTTCCCGTGTGGTCCCATTTAAATTTGGTCCAGTTCTGACAATGGCATCCATGAGAAAACGGCTTGAAGTCAGTTTATTTTCAACCGACTTCCAAAAAAGGAGAAGATTCTCCAATTCGACTGTATTTTTTTAAAATGTTTGTTACCTCAGAACTTTCGACTGGGTGAACCGATTTTGATGATTCTTTTCTATTTGAAAGCTGGTGCTTCCCGTGTGGTCCCATTTAAATTTGGTCTAGTTTTGACAATGGCATCCATGAGAAAACGGCTTGAAGTCCGTTTATTTTCAACAGACTTCCAAAAAGGAGGAGATTCTCCAATTCGACTGTATTTTTTAAAAATGTTTGTTACCTCAGAACTTTCGACTGGGTGAACCGATTTTGATGATTCTTTTTTTATTTGAAAGCTGGTGCTTCCCGTGTGGTCCCATTTTAATTTGGTCAAGTTCTGACAATGGCATCCATGAGAAAACGGCTTGAAGTCCGTTTATTTTCAACAGACTTCCAAAAAAGGAGGAGATTCTCCAATTCGACTGTATTTTTTTAAAATGTTTGTTACCTCAGAACTTTCGACTGGGTGAACCGATTTTGATGATTCTTTTTTATTTGAAAGCTGGTGCTTCCCGTGTGGTCCCATTTAAATTTGGTCTAGTTTTGACAATGGCATCCATGAGAAAACGGCTTGAAGTCCGTTTATTTTCAACAGACTTCCAAAAAAGGAGGAGATTCTCCAATTCGACTGTATTTTTTGAAAAAGGATGAAAAGATTTTTAAGATTCTTTTTTTATTTGAAAGCTGGTGCTTCCCGTGTGGTCCCATTTCAATTTGGTCGAGTTCTGACAATGGCATCCATGAGAAAACGGTTTGAAGTCGGTTATTTTTTGTTAAGAAGAGTAATTTATTCCGAGAATTATGATTTTGCCTATCATCTTTTGACTTAGACCATAGCTACACTCAAGATAGGGATCTATATACCGAGATTCTTTGGAACATTGTATACAAAAGTTATTGTTCAATTATATCATATTTTATGCTATGCTTTCGACCTTCCTCATTGTCCATTATATTTTACACAGATTCTTATGTACTACTGAAAATTTTGAGAAACTATGGGTATTGTAAAAAATCAAATATTAATATTACTATTATTATTAAATTATTAACCGACCTTGATAAAACTTCGTAACTATGTGAAATTTGGTCCAACTTAAAAGATAGGATAGTTTTTATTTTGTACCCGGGCGAAGCCGAGAACGTGTAGCTAGTTTTAATATAAATATTAGTACCTGCGTCTTAATTTTATTAAATTATTAAAATAAATGAGATAATAGTCCAGAAAAAATTTAAAAATAAATCAAAATTTGATTGCCTCAGGGGCATTTGTGATATAAATTTGTAGAACATAGGTTTACACGGTTATTGTTCTGCAAATTATATTTAGAAACCCATCTCGCGAAAACGCGAATTCTAGAATTTTAGAACGCGAAATCCAGCCCGAGTCTACTTAAAAATTTTTTTTCCAAAATTCACCCCGCCGGGAATCGAACCCGAGGCTCCTGAGACGCTAGGCAAGCACCCTTACTCATCCAATGGGTAAAATATTAAAGTATCTGATCTTAATCTTACTTCACTACTTGACTCATCTGAGGAGTGATGTCATGATAGTAATAAATCTTTTCAGATGTATTGTTTTATTATAACCATTGTTTCGGGGCCGGCAAGGTCGCACAGCGGGATTTTTTTGAATATTTTTTTAGGAAATAGAAAATAAAGACGTTTCGGTTAAGGAGTCTACTTTTTTCTTATGCAAATGTTAGCAGAGAGACTGAATGAAGGTCTATGTGACAGTATGCCATTACAGGAAAGGTTTTTTTGAGCAGTTTAAATATTTTTTTTTTAGAAATTTTTTATAAACCTGCCCATTCCCATTTCTAATTTTTTACATAATTAATATTATAGTCTATTATGACCAGTATTTTTATCTAAATTATGCAACGAATTTTGAAATTATGGGATTTTTCCCTTTGACACTTTTCAGCTAACTCTTCGTCTAGCTTATTAAATTTTTGTTGTGATTTTTTTTTTCATATTATATTATACTTACTTAAAAGTATGTTTTAAAACATATATTCCTCATGTTTTTTCTTCTTATGGGACTAAACAAACCATGTGACGTTTAAAAGTAAATTTATTTTTTTCTATCAAAACAAAAAGGTTTTGTTCTAAAAGGTTTAGCCTTGGTGCATCCGTTGTGCGCGTAATAAGTTTGATTGCTTGCAATTCATATGACTTGTGACTTCCTGCATTTTTTGTTATTAACAAAAAATAAATAAATGTGAGTGTTTAGAGTACTTTTGAATATCGTATATGAAGACTTTATAATCTCGCTACCTAAATCTGCGACACTAGCTAGTTAGGGGGTCATTCATTTATTACGTAAGACGATTTATTATTATGGTCGACCATGTCTTATTTTTTCTTACAAGGGGAGTCTTGATAGTTCTTACGTAAGATCATAAAGCAAAGTTAAGAACAACTTTAAAATAAAATCAGTTGGTTATTACAATAACTTTTTTTAACAAAAAAAAACGACTTCAAACCGTTTTCTCATGGATGCCATTGTCAGAACTGGACCAAATTGAAATGGGACCACACGGGAAGCACCAGCTTTCAAATAAAAAAAGAATCTTAAAAATCACTTCGCCCAGTCGAAAGTTATGAGGTAATAAACATTTTAAAAAAATACAGTCGAATTGAAAACCTCCTCCTTTTTTGGAAGTCGGTTGAAAAAATAAAAATAACTAAAATTGTTTCTTTGAAAAATAAAAATTGAAACAAATCAAAAGTGTATTAAAATATTAAGTAGGGGGGATGGGGTTGTCTATTCTTATCACTTAGTAGTTGCCTGATCAGTCCCACCCTTGAAAAGTTCACGAAGTTGAAGTCTTAATTTTTTTTAAATTTGCAATTAATTAAAAAATTAATTAATAATTTGTGTTCAGAAAATCGACACTTATTCGTCTCGGTCCCATATTGAGTATAATAATTTCTCATAGTTTACAATAGTCGCATATATTACCTTTTTGCTTCAAATGTATCCTTTTTTTGAGAAACAATAGGTCGAGTGCCAAACTTATCTTCACTGATCAAAACAACGAAAGCATTTTATGGACATGTCTAAAGTAATGCGTGGTATACCTATTATATTTTTTTAATAGTACTAATTTTTTTACTGTGTTCGTATATACTGTTCTTTCGTTAATTAAAAAGTAAAATGAAAATTGTTAAAAGTACGTAAAAATATAGATTAATTTCATAATTTTACTTTATATATCTTTTTATCTTATTAAAGTTTTATTAAATTGTGTTGTTGCCCATTGGTAGGTATGTTATATTTAGTTGACTATTTCCTATATACTTAGTTTGAATTTTATGTTAAATACCAATTTTTTCTTCCCTTATAAAATTTATTGATTTAAAGTACTAAGATTATTTCAAACAACTATTTTATTCCTAACTACATTTTGTTCTTATCTTGTTTTAAATTCGTATAAAAATGGTGTGTACGGGAGATATAAAATTATTTAAGAAGAATATCTTGTGATCTTGTGTTCTTTAACTGCATTTATTTTAACTCTATTTAAGCAATCAAAATAAATCTTATAAAAGTTCTACAAAAACCGTAGCTTTGCCTATTAAATTTGTCAAAATTAAATAAAAAAATAATAATTTTATGTCATGTCCACACTATCCTGTCCGCTGTTTCCCATTCACATATAAACCTATGTCAGACAATACTACTGTTCAGTCGTTTTACGTTACGCGCTGTGACCTCATTGACCCAAATATATACACATACACATATTATACACAAATAACAAAACATTAAAGCGCATAATATATTAACTTTTATATTTAAAAAAATCGCAAAATTTAGAATGACGAATTGAATTAAAAAAAAACAGAACATTTGGCAACGAAATGGAATGTGGGTTCAAAGCAGTAATTAGTGCAATTGTGAAGTGAATAGTGAAAATGAAAGTGACAATTCTGTTCATATATATATTTATAAGGACAGTATTCAGTTCTAGAGTGATATTGGTGGAAAACGCACAGAGTATGTATCCTTTGAGCTATATGATCTATCTAGATCAGTAGAGGTACCTAAACGACGTAGGTTAACTCTAGTGTCCGACAGAAGGTCAATTTCTAGCCGAAGCCGAATGCTTAAAAGCTCTAAGAAATTTTGTTCAAGATTGGCTTCAAGCCACAATTAATAATATAAATGATTTTAAAACTTTAATATACTGTTAAATATGGAAATAATATAACAAGGTAATTTAAATTATCTCTAGAAGTTTATCTAGAGATAATAAAAAAAAATTACCTTGCAATTTATTTGTCAAAAATAATAACATTTCGAAATAATGTGAATTATAACAATTTTGGAAAAAAGAAATAAAAGTAGCCGATTAAAAATTTAGTTAAGTTAATTAGTAAGTTTAAAAACATCATTTGTTTTTAACTTACCTAAAAATTACTTAATAATTACTATGACGAGAAAGGTCTTTTTTGGGTAGTAATTTACTATTTTGTTTTTTCGGAAAAAAAATTTTTATGTAGGTATTGATTAGTTACCTACATATAAAGTGTTACATGTTACATGTAAAGTGTTGATTAGTTACTTTTAAAAATTATTTTCTGTTATATTGAATTATGCACTCGGTTTACTGCATCATTCGATAGCCGAATTTTTTTTATTATTTTCTATTTAATGTTTAGGACGTTTACCGTACAAACAAAGTTATATCAGCTCCATTATCCCCGGTTACCGGTGACTTTAAATGACAGTTTGGCCTACTTGACGTTTGTGAAAGAGGCGCTTAGAGTAATATTAAAACTTAGATAAAAATACAGTGAATAATCTATACTAATATTGTAAAGCTGAAGAGTTTGTTTGTTTGTTTATTTGGTTGAACGCGTAATCTCAAAAACTACTGTAAAAATTCTTTTTGTGGTGTATAGACCATTTATGGAGGAAGGCTTTATAACATTTTGAACGCGGACGAAGTCGCGGACAACAGCTAGTAAATTATATTTAAAAAAGTTTAAATCAGGCAGGTTTATACCTACTTGTCGACAAGTTGGCCTACTTGTCGTTTGTGAAAGAGACGGTTAGGATTAGTAATAAACCTTTTATATAATTTTGTGTATAGGTGCGCGATCCTAAAATTAACCTCTGACACAGACTTAATAGATTT
Organism: Synanthedon formicaeformis; assembly: GCA_945859745.1. Lineage (NCBI taxonomy): Eukaryota > Metazoa > Arthropoda > Insecta > Lepidoptera > Sesiidae > Synanthedon > Synanthedon formicaeformis. The sequence goes on from OX243980.1 coordinate 4,127,632, forward strand.
TCTACCGCTCCTATCATTAACTGACAAAAAAACCACAATAAAAAGTGAATCTGGTATGAAGCATTTGATTGCGTACAATCGAATGTAGCATTTATACCGAAGATGCTAAGGTCTATAACGATTGTTGAACTGCGTTTAACAGTAATGAGCACTGAGTAAAAAATGGAGAACCTTGTTAATTCTTATAAATTAATCACCTATTATTATAAAATACAGGTTGTAGTTCCGTTAAATATTTATTAAAATAAATATGACCTACTAAAAATACAATCAACTTTATCTAGATACAGGAACATTTGATTTATCTACTTAGAAAAGTTTTAATGAAAAGTTTTAAGAAGAAAAACCGTGCCTGTTTGAATTTCAGTTGTTATTCGCTGCTTAAAAACTAAAGGGCCACAAATCAAAATTGCACTTTTTACAGGAGAGCTAATTGAAAAAAAAATTTTTTTTGTCTATTTTTTTCTTACTAAATATATATCAAATATATGCATATTATACATCGTTAGAAGTGTATTTTTAAGTGGCATTAAATGTTTCAAGTTTATAATAAACTGAATACTAGAAGAGATATAAGCATATAAGTTACTTTTGAATATATAAAAAAATGATCAAAATATACACTAAATATGGAATAAAACAACCATAAGTATTTTTGCAACATAATATGACGGATTTGGATTGTATTATTGCAATAAAATATTTTTGGATTTTTTGTTTTATGGCCCTTTAGTTTTTAAGCAGCGATATTATATTCTAAAAACAACTGAAATTCTATAAAAATTACGAGACATCCTGAAATATACGACTTTCTCAACCGATGTTCTTATTGACATCTTGAAATATACGACTTTCTCAACCGACTTTCTTATAGATATCTTGAAATATACAACTTTCTCAACCGACTTTCTTATAGATATCTTGAAATATCCGACTTTCTCAACCGATTTTCTTATAGATATCTTGAAATATACGACTTTCTCAACAGATTTTCTTCGACATCTTGAAATATACGACTTTCTCAACCGATTTTCTTATTGACATCTTGAAATATACGACTCTCTCAACCTACTTTCTTATAGCCACCTTTAAATATACGATAGCCATATAAACTATTCCCTTATACCCCTCATCCTATAACTCATCTTATAACTCGGTCGTGAGTGGACCGGCCAGCCTTTCAGCTACTGTTTATAATAAAAAATCAGTTATTTAGGGTGACCTAAAAATAGAAATCGCTATACTTACCTATTATATTAAGTTAAATTGAGTTTTCTTTCGACAGCGTGTTTCCGAAGAGTACTGGCCGGTCAAAGGGCACTCCGCAGTCATGTCCGCCGCGTTGTGCCTTGTGAAACACTGGAAGATTGTCGGAGAGAATGTGCTATTGAAAGAAGATTCCACTGCGAGAGCTTCAATTATAGGTATGTATGTCATCTATATCTATATGTCCTTATCCTTGCCCTTACATAGTATAAATTGAAGACCTGCGTCTGTCTTTGTGTCTATCAATCTCCGTTCTGAACTAAAATATACGTTTTTTAAGCTGTATACAAATTTCTGCAGGATTGGCATCGCCTTACTCAAGCCTTTAAAGCCTTTCAAAGCTTTACTCAACTGCCGGCTTATGTCGGTAACTTTCATTCGTCCACGGATCACCTCTGTCCTGATTTGATCTCGCAATATAACTAGCCTTCTCCATAGCTCATTGAGCTTTCTCACGAAGCTCATAGTCGGAGACACGTTCAGCGTTGACATTTACAAAAAAAAAATTAATACTCATTAAAACTCTTAATTACATAAACATATCAGACACAGCCTATATTTTTATATATTTATATTTTTAATTATGTATTTTATATGATATGCAGTAAGACTCCCACGTGATTTTCGCACCATTGTCGGCCAACAATTTCCTGAATTAGAGGCTACATTTTGACCTTAATTCGTTTAAAGTGTTGTTGATTTATGGCTTTTTAGATATCAAATGGTTTTTCTAAAGTCCGCCTTAACGCCCTCAGTGGTCGCTTGTTCAATTCCCGGCAGGTCCAACTTTAGAAATGAACTTTTAAAAGTTGGCTCTGTTGTGGCAGGACCCACCCTCTTACAAAATACAAAAGATCTCTGATATATAGATGTCATATATGTCAGTTGACATAAAATTACTTTTTTTTTTTGTAAATACATACATATTATAGATACAAACATCCATGACTCCGGTACAAATGTAAATGTTAACACAAACATTTGCCCCTTGCGGGATTCGAACCCGCGACCGTTTGGTTAACAGCTAGGGTTACTAGCCACTAGACCAAACGTGTCGTCAAGGTTAAGGTTAAGGTTGCAAACCCCACCGGGATTAGAATTAGCAATTCTTCACCACTGTCCACTGCTTATTATAATTTTGTACTCGTTTTTCTCTCAATCGACAACCCTGCGCGTAACCTAGTTGCTCAAAACGCGTTGAGCTAAGAGAAGGGCTTGATCGGCTCTTTGTCTATCTACGCATATAACGTGTCTAATCGCCGCTTATTATCTTGTTAACGCACAACCATCAATGGAATACAGTTGCAAAAGCAATAAAGCCCAGATTCGCACGCGTGTGTCAGTGGTAGTCTATTGGGAGACACAAGCTCGAATGATACCAAAACATATATAATTTATATATATAATATAACATATATAACACATATATATAATATAACATATATAACACATATATAACACATATATATAATATAACATATATAACTAGGTTCAAATCCTCGTTGAGCTTTCATTTTCATGTTGTTTTTTTTTAAAGTTAGGATTAAAAAAATTACCAAAACGTCGCAAGAACTGATTTTGAAAGAAAACCAAGCTTCGAATATTTGAGAAATTCTGTTAATAATTGTTGAGGGGCAACAAAGGAACATTTCTTCCTGTTCATATTTCCATAACTTCATGTTATGGAAATATGGTGCTGAAAAAGAAAAAGTCTTTATAGCCCATTTCTTTGATACAAGAAAATCTTCAAAGAAAATCATCTTCTTTTTAGACTTCCTGAAGAGGAACAATGCCATAAAAGAAGTCCTTTCCTTTCTAGGAATATATTCCCTTTTTTTGTCCATCTATCGTTCCTCAATAATATTGTTATATATAATGTTCTTAATAATATTTCCGCATAAGGTGCATAAAATGCAATTCTTTAATTATTAAAAACTTCAATCAATCGGTCCAGTATTTTCGGAGCCTATTCAAACAAACAAACAAACAATCAAATCTTTCCTCTTTATAATATTAGTATAGATTATACTAGCTGCTGCCCGCGACTTCGCCCGCGTTTAAAAAATAGATAAAAGTCTATACTCAGACCTACCAAGTGTACATATAAAATTTCATCAAAATCGGTTATGCCGTTTCGGAGGCGTAAGGCAACTAGATTAGCCCATTATAAGTCATAAACTGTATCCTAAATTTTCATAAACTGATTTATGAAAATTTATGTTTTTGCATACATTGTAAGACGGGCTGACTGACGGTCTCTTTGATAGTGGTGACTAATGTCACCACATGTGATTAACACAAGGAATCCCATAGGTGCTGTAACTCGCTGCCGACTTTACTGGCATTAAAGATAAGGCATAGGGAAAATGGGTCCCTCGAGATGGCCGGCGTACCTCCACTTTCGGGTACGCCGTGGTACTGACAGGGAGCGTAGCCCTCCCCGCGCTGGATAGCCGTAGCGGGGCACCGAAGTCGTGTCATAATGTCCCCGCAACCCGCAACCCGGCCCATCTTCGGCCGCGCTTGAAAGTCGCTGGGTTTTAGCCGGTACACATCCGGTATAACCCCGCAGTGTCCCCTACACTGCCGGGATTTCCCAACGTTAAAAAAAAGATGGTCATCTGTGTGCGGGCTTCATGTAGCGGGGAAAATTGCGTGCTACAACGATCCCTGAAACCCCGCCCATAGACGGCACGAGGAAACAGCGTGGGTTTTTAGTAGGTCGAAATCCACGGATCTCCCCATGGTCAGTGGGGTTCTGGTTCACAGATTTCCCCATGCAAAAAAAAGTGTTCCTTACAAATATTTGCAAGACCAAAGTCAACTTTGAAAAGTTATTTTTTTTAAAATTCCTGCCATGAATCGAACCCGTGATCTCTATAATAGAGGCGTTATAAAGATCGTAAAGCTCCACTCCACATTTCAGTATATATAGTGATACTATATATATACTGAAATGCAAGCTGCTAAATATTTTGCTTGTTGGTTCGTACATCAAAATACGCGCACAATTGCTGCGTATATCAGCGCGTGATCAGCATTGTTACAATGTCGCGTCGCTACTGAGCGATCACCTTGCGTTCTCTGATACAACAGGGCCGCATTTCAAGCTCATTTATTTTTTACCATTGAGGTATAATCAATGGCTTACATAGTTTCGGTCCTACGCTATGGTTTGATTTTTTGGGGCAACAGTAGTCACCTACGGAAAGCCTTTGTTGCACAGAAAAAATGCCTGAGAGCCATGACTTTCAAGACACACAGAGATTCGTGTAAGCCTTTATTCAAGGAACTTAAATTACTGACATTGCCTGAATTGTATATTTATGAAATCTGTGTATTTGTTAAGAAACATAATTATTTATTTATTAAGGATTCATGTAATGGCAGGTATCCGGATAGACTTATGGTGAACGAGACAGTCAAGTTAGCTAAAATTAGAAAAAGTTGTATATATATATGAGCATCAAACTATTTAATAAGATTCCTCCTAACATGAAAACTTTGCCTTTAATGCAGTTTAAGAGAAAATTATACGCATAGCTTACTTCACATGGCTTCTATGACTTCAGGGAATTCACGGATCACAGATTTTGAAGAGGTGGCTTAATATCATATAAAATGAATTAACTTTATATGATGTTTTTAAATATTTGCATGCCCTTATAGGGTGGAATGTAGGTGAACATTATTGTTAATGTAATTATTGTTACCTATGTTTGGCAAATAAATGAATTATTATTATTATTACTACTGACCTGTAATATGGTCGCCGTCGGTAAACATCAATACTAATAATAAATGTGTTAGGGTCGGTCATGGAGTAACTTACTTTGTTTTCAGATATCTCTGACACAATATCTCTGAAAACAAATTAACTTACTCCATGACCAACCCTTGCAGATTTATTATTAGTATTGATACCATCAGGAGCTTCGATGTACAGTTCACACCTTTTGAAATTTGAAAAAAAAAACCAAATCCGTCCCTGTGTCAGAATAAAATTTACATAAAAGATTATCACAATCGTAGTACCCGGCGTAATGATGACCCAAATATGTTTTAATGTGACGAAAATTAAACGGAATTGAAGGTTGTTTTTATTTTGTATAATGTACGCAAAACGAAGTACGACCTTTAACAAAATATCGAATCTTATTCAGTAGATATCTATCTATACATAATACCTACTATGGCTAGGGAGCTCACGATGCTAAATGTGTAGTCACTCGAGCGTCGTGAGGACCTGTTGGACTTTGAAGATTGGATGGTAAGAAGAAAAAAAACGTTATATGAATTTCAGCGGTGGGGTGAGCGTCAACAGGCGTTCAAAATTTTGTAGGCGCTGTATTTTAAAAAATCCTCCATATAATCGTCAGATTAAGAATCAGCACGATCAGGAATTTAGGCTGAACCGTCTGTATGAAAATCTGACGCGCTCGAGTATTACAAAATGAGAATCGTCAAAAATATTTTTTGCATTTTCAAAAAGTTGCACGAGCTTGCGTTACATCCGAATCGTCTGAATTTTAAATGAGACCTTAATTTAGGTTCACTTAACATCTCCTCTGAAAATCAGACGCGCTCGAGTTGTATTTAAAATTTTATCCCCACCCCCGCAAACCCCACCAACCAAACCGTCAGATTAATACATATCCGTTATCGGAGACACGTGGGGAATATACATTGGCAATATCTGACGCGCTCGAGTAAATCCAAAAATCCCCTCCTGGGCTCCCCTACCACTATGAAAATAATTTTATAAACAACAATAAAACAAATACAGAGATATCGACTCCGGCTACATATTCATTCCCTTCTGTGTCGAATCTCTGGGTCCGTGGGACCCGATTTTTTTTAAAATTTTGTCAAAATGTTTGGAGAAATAACCGGCGATTCTAGAGCTGGCTATTACCTCGGTCACAGATTAAGCATTGCCATACAACGAGGTAATGCAGCCACCATGCTAGAAACCCTGCCTAGGGGACAGAAGCTTTATATTACATACTAGCTGCTCCCGCGACTTCGCCCGCGTAACTTTGTAAATTATATACTAAAACCTTCCTCGAGAACCACTCTATTTATTGGTGAAAACAGCATGAAAATCGGTGCAGTAGTTTTTGAGTTTATCGCGAACAAAGAGACAGTAAACACACGCGGCGGAGCACTTTGTTTTATAATATTTAAGGATATGAATATGTAAATGTATAATTTATACTTAGAATTAAATGAAACATTATATTGTATTTAATTAATAAATTTAATTATTTATTTGTTTTGGATAGTGTGAAGTAACATTTTTTCTTTTTCAGATTAGACCCTGGGTTCCGTGGCAAAGGCATTTGCGAGCTGATGACAAAACCAATAGAAGCATTCGATCTCCGTAGGGATTTTGTTGAAGACAAAGATTATGATTTTTACGAAATAGATCGCAACAGCCTAGAGCCTAACTGTCCGGAATCTCTGAGAGGGCCTGGCCTTTTGCATTCTGGATTTCTGTCGTCAAAACCATCGAATTGGGCTGGTGAGTCTACCTGAAATATTTTTGAAAACTACTGTTAGTACCCTCTAATTAGGGTACATTAATTAAACCACTTCATGTTGAGTTCCAACTTTTATTGACCGACCGATACATCACATACTATTTCAACTATAAGGTGCGCGGACATACGACATTGACCTCTCTTCGTTCGTTCGTTCGTTCCACTGACTGATACCCTTTTAATATTGTTGTTTTTTTTTGTTTTTTTTTTTTTGTTTTTTTTTCTTTTTTTTTTTCAATTTTTTGATTGATACCACCGAATGAATCTGAACGAATGAACACCTCTTTTTGAAACGTCACAGAGCACTTTTCAATCAACTTCAGTCGACATAAATAGCAGACGCTAACACTACTATATCTAGTTTACTATTTCCATTTGCTTTTCATGGTAAGATTGTCAGATAGGCTGTCAGTACACTTGATGGTAAGTGGACACCGTCATCTATAACAAAGGCAACTCCACACATGCTGCCGATTTTATATTGACCAATACCAATAACCAATAGTTCGTTAAAATGTTAACAGATGGCGTAGTTTTCACTTCTGACAAAAGTCCGTTTGACAGTTTTTTTCGACAGTTAATTTTGTGAATGTAAATTTGACTACTATTAAAAGATAAAGCGATCATCATTAAATTTAGCATACACGTTGTCTGAGTTACATAGGGTACCTTTCAACCAGAAAAATGTACTGTTCCCGAGGAAAGCGTACAAAGTCACGCGTAAAAGTTAGTCTTTGGTGAATATAAAGTAATCATTTTAATCCATTTGAATTACAATACTATACTAGACAGTGTTGTCATCCGTTTCGTTTCTGATTTCAGGATATCAAAATAAATGGTCTGACAGAATGGATTGGCACAATCGCTACCACAAAAACTGGGATAGGTATTACGAGGACAGAAGAGGTCACAGCAATTACGGAAGTAGAAGATATGAGGATCAATTTTTTGTACCGTACCAAATAGGTAAGTGTCTCCATCCACTGTATATATCCGAGGAATCTGTAGGAATTTTTACGTAACGACCCAGTGTAAGCATTTTATCGATATTTCCCACTGACACAATCAGGATTCACACAGATACAGAGATACAGACGTCAAAGTTACTTACCTCGTTTTTGCGTCAGGCGTCGGAAAAAATAAAAATGTAAAATAATAGTATACGGCGCAGAGGACATCCATCAACGCGTTTAAAAAAAGTTTCAAAAATTTATTCAATAAAATATTTTCAGGTGTAGGCAGAAGTAACGATGACCAAGAGAATTGGGGCCAGTATGGTGGTTATTATGGGGGAAATAATTATTACAAAGACAGTGACGATTATCATAAATCCATAAACCATTGGAGGCTCTCCGGCGATTTCGAGAAGCCTTACTATGGCGTCAGGCCTTATCAGAATTCGAATTTTAACTACCATAGTTTAGGGAGGAAGATTGGTATTTGGGAAAACTATGGGTCGACTTATGGTGCTTATGGGTCTAAAACTTGGAACGGCTGGAATAGTTCTGGAGTAGATTCGTCTAATGGACTAGACTATGGGGAATCTACTTACTATAAGCCGTCGAGGACTCATTTCTACGAGCCGGAAGACAGAAGCGGTGATGCTGAAATTAAGGGTAAAAAATATTTCATTTTGAGTATTTTTTAAAAATTTCCAAAATTGAGTGTTTAATTTTAATATCAAAATTAAAATAAAATTCAATTTTACATAAAATTCAATTAAAAATTTCCTACAGACTAAAATATACTACAGTAATATGTGGGATGATGTGGACCTGAGATTTATGGTTTAGTAGTGGTTTCGAACAATTTTGTTTCGTACGAATTTTAATCTATTTTTTTGTAACTATATTTAATTCTATGAATATTTTTATATACAGACTGTTCTTCCCGGCGTCGGCCCGGCATGTCTCTATCTTCGGGCGCTATAAGAAGATCGCTCATAACTCGAAATGTGGTCGAGTGTGAAACGGCCTGTTTTCAGGAGAGACAATTCAAATGCGTCTCCTACAGTTATAGGTAATACCCATCTCCCATCGAAGTACTACAACTATGGAATTTGCGTCACAAATGTCAAAGCGGCACATAAAAAGTACGCCTAAAACGGAATCATGGCGAAGTCAATGGTAATAGGTAGTAACGACCAAGCTCTACTGTTGATTTAAAACTCCAATGTGTTGACGTAAAGTCACATTTTCTTTAAATGACAAATGTTTGGTTGGTTTTAAATGACAGATGGTTCATGCTCCACGCATAATATGTCACTTTTAAATGTTCCATAAAATTCGTAGTGTTTTGTATGGCGTGCGAAATCCATCAGTTGTAGTACATTGATGCCATTTCCATATCTAATCTCCATTTCCCTATTCCTAATCCCAAATCCTCAATCCTACTGTAGTAGGCAGCGAACTCGCAATTGCTTGTGCTATAGGCGAGGGTAGCCACCTACCATCAAGTGGACAGTCAACCTGTCTGCTGACCTTTAAAAAAACTGTGTTCTTTCAGATACTCCACCTCAATAGGAACAGATAACTGCTTCCTCAGCGAACGCCCTTACAAAGGGCTGGAGTTATCAGCCGATAGTGGCTCGGACGTGTACGGAATGCCTCACAATCAGGGATGCGCGGTCAGCAGCAGTAAACCTTGGGTGGAGAGTGGTAGGCTTTATAACTATTCTTTAAACTAAGGGATATTGAAAACACGAGAATATTACAACTGAACTATGGAGGGTAGAAGTAAGGAGTACCGACTCGCATAACAATCAAACTGAAAAAATGGTCGTAAGGACCGACGTCAGGAGAGCTCTGAAACTGGCCTGAGGGATAATAGCAAACCTAATTAGATTTTTTTTTTATGTTAAGGTCGACAGACAGGCTGACGGTCCACTTGATGGTAGGTGGCTACCGTCGCCTATAACACAAGTAACGCCATAAGTGCTACAAGTGCGCTGCCGACCATAGAAGGATTAAGGATGAGGTATAATAAGGGAGGGATGGGGGGTAATGGGCTCTGGCATCCCTTACTCACTCACCGAAACACAACAGCACAGTCATATGCTGTTATTTCACGGTGGTATTCTGTAAGGGGGTGGTTACTACCGCCAAACGGGCTGCCCAAATGACTGCGAAACGCAGTGTGCCCTACCACTACTAAATGACAAAGTTTTACCCCTATTATAGAGTGCTTCTGGCATGTGAGGTCCGGAGCAGCCGTGTCGGGAAGTGCTGTAAGCAGCGCCTTAACTGTGGCTGGACTCGGAGCTTGTGAGGCTGAGTGTCTACGGGCCAGAGGGTTCTTCTGTAGAGGGTTCAGTTTTAGGTGAACAATAAGTATTATTTACTAAGTGTGCCCGCGATTTGGTTAGTTTTTTTGGAAATCCTACAGGAACCTAACATTTTTCCAGGTTATAAAGTATCCTATATGTCAGTCCAAGTAATGTACTATGTTTGTGCCAAAAAAAAACAGCATATGTGCTGTTTGCTCAACTTACGCAACTTATTCAACTTACTCAACTTACCTAACTTACTTAAATTACCTAACTTACGCAACTTATCTAACTTAGTCAACTTACCTAACTTACTCAAGTGACTTAACTTGCCTGTCTTACTCAATTTACGTAACTCACTCATTTTACTAACTTAAGTTGAGTAAGTTGAGTGAGTTGACTCACTCAACTTACTCAACTTACCTAATTTACCTAGCTTACTTACCTAGCTTACTTAACTTTTCTAACTTACTCAACTTACGCTTACCCAACTTACTCAATTTACCCAACTTCTTAATTTATCTAACTTACTCAACTTACCTAATTTACTCAACTTACTCAATTTACATAACTCACTCAATTTACCTAACTCACTCACCTTAACTAACTTTTAACCTTACTTACATATGGTTACTCAACTCACTCAACTTCTCAACTCATTCAATTAAACTTACTTAACTAACTTTTTTAACCTTACATAACTATGCGGTTTCTAGGTTTGACTCTCCAACGATAGGCGATGACATAGAGAACTGTCTTCTGACGTCATCGCCTCCTACTTCGCTGGAAATCGTGAACGGCCTGCGATCGTTGAGCGGCCATGAGTTGTATGCAAGAGGGAACTACGGAAGAGGCTGTGAACCGGCACTTTATGACGACCTACACCCAACGGAAAAACGTGAGTATCAAACAACTTTCTCATGAATCATACATATAAAAATGTTGTGTTGGTTTGTGTATCTCTCAAAAACTCAAAAAAAAAACTAGACTCGACTTGAAGCATTTACACAATATGCAATCCGCTTCAAGGATTGATTTTACCTATATATTGCGTAATAATATAATCTCAATCATGAAAAAGTAGCTTTTTTTTACGGCGCCATCTGCCAAAAGCGAGGAGAACTAACTCGCCAACGATAACTGCTGTCACATTTAAAGTGGCAGTTAGCCGTTGTTATGGCAGCCGCTGTCCGTTGAACGTCAAAGAAAACCACAGCGAAGGGTGATCAGGCTCACAGAGGACCACCGTGAAATAACAGCGCACTTGCAGTACATGCGCTGCTTGTGTTATAGGGTAGGCGACGATTGCCACCTACCATCAAGTGAACCGTCAGCCTGTCTGACAACATTACATAAAAAATTCTTGGAGTTTTACAGTTTAATGAGATTACTTGTGTTGGCGTCTGCTATTTGTGTCAACTGAAGTTGAACTGAATTAAGGTGAAAAGCATAGTAAAAAGTGCTCCGTGACGTTGCAAAAAGAGACGCTCATTCATTCAGATTCATTCGGTGACATGATATTGAAAAGGTATCAGTCAGTTGAACGAACGCGTCCGCGAAGAGAGGTCTTTAAGAGAGATATGTTGGATTTGTAGTTTTAATATATCAGTCGAACAATAAAAGTATTGGGATTAAACATAAAGTGGTTTAATTAATGTACCCGAAGTAGAGAGTGTGATTTTTTTATAGAATGCTACCTCCAATACGATAGCGCAGCGCGTCTTATAGCTCGCGCTGTAAGAGGCCGCGCGAGAGTACGCGACGAAAGAGAATGTGGTCGCTCCTGTACTCACGCGCCCTTCAGATGTCTTAGCTTCAGTTTCAGGTACGAAACTTTCCATTTAACCGTTCACCTTTCCACAGACAAAACAGGGACAAAAGTGATGATATATGGCGCTGAAAGTGCTGAAACGTGGTCTCTAACTATGGGCCACGTGAAAAAGTTTAATGAGCTATGAAGAGGGCTTTATGCTCAAAGTAACACTGCGAGATACAATAAGGAATGAAAAGATCCGTAGATAAATGAAAGTTATCGTATATACACTTATGTCGCATATAATCGGAAGAAACGGATTTTTGCAAAAATCCTAGTAAGGTTTGCAAAACAACGGATAATATGAAACTAATAACGAATTTGGTAATCATTGGTAATTGAAAATAAAACGTTGCTTGACTAACCAGAACGTTTCATTTTTCATTTTCTAATCGTCCTAAACAAATTAGGATTTTTGCAAATATCCTGAAAGTACCTCGGATGATTACCAAATTCGTTGTTAGTTTCCTATCCGTTGTTTTGCAATCTTACTAGGATTTTTGAAAAAATCCGTTTTTTCGTTTGTACTGTGACATATATTGTACTAGTAAGGAGGTTCTCGAGTAGAGGCCACGGACTGACAAACGCAGATTGGACGTCCACCCACAAGGTGGACATACGACCTCATTAGGGCCAAGGGTCGATCTGTCCTATTGGATAATTATGGTGCCTATGTCCAGCAGTGGAGGTCCTACGGCTGAGATAATGATTATTTTCAGTACTAATTATTTTTTCAGTACTAACGCACCGCCTGACAGCGACAATTGTCTTCTGTCCGAGATAAGACTGTTCGATCTTCAGCAGGGAGTAGACTATCAGCACTCCTCCGATGACTGGTTGTTCGCTTTCGACTTATTCAATGGGAGGTGTTGGAGGAAGGTCTATGGGAAAGACCACGAGTGAGTATTGAATAAATCATTCATACCTGACATCTGTACGTGAGTACGGGATGCTAGAGCCCATTTTTAATTATTTTGATATTTTCTAATCTATACTTCTATACTATTATAAAAAGCTGAAGAGTTTGTTTCAGGAACTACTGGTTAGAATTGTAAAATTCTTTTTGTGTTGGATAGTCCATTTATCAAGGAAGGCTTTAGGCTATTTAGTATGACCTAAAAGGCTAAAAAAAATAAAAAAAATATATTAGCCTTATTTAGATTAACGCCATCTATCGTTCAGTGGCAGAACTATTAAGACAAACAACAAGTCGGCTGCTCACCGCGAGAGGGCTTTAGGCATTTTGAACGCGGACGAAGTCGCGGGCACCAGCTAGTAAATAATATACAAAATAGACAAAAATTCAATCTATACTAATATTATAAAGAGAAAGATTTGTATTTTTGTTTTTAATGACTAAACTCGAAAACTATTTGATTGATTTTAAAAAATCTTTCACCTATAGAAAGCTACAATTATCAGCGAGTAACGTAGGCTATAATTTATAAAGTTATGCGAACGAAGTCGCGTGCTACAGCTAGTGTCTTCATAAACAAGCAGGGTACAATGACGTGTAATAAGTTAATAGAATAGCTTAGGAATATTTTACCCTTTCTAATATAAAAATCACAACCTTAACTAAAAAAATTCTATAATAGATAAAATATAATGTACTTAAATTTAATTAATTTCAGTCAAGCGAGTCCGGAAATACCACATCCGTTTCCTGTGCCAGTCGATGAGACTTATCCCTCAGCACCTGTGGGACCTGGCTATATACCTGCACCAGGTAAGTAATGATATACGAGTATTACTCATTAATTGCAGCATAATATATGGAGTTTCTGGCCATCCTCATAGAATCAGCATTCTGGACCGGTTCTATTTCTTTTTATTAAATAAGAGTTTGCTCTTGGCCTACATCTAATCGTGTAGCGAAGACGAGGCCTATGATGGAGCGAGCTCACCCAGAAGATACCTATTCACTCGAACTTTGAAAATATTTGGGTTATATGAGCTCGGAAATACAGACGCAGGGTTCTAAACCTTGGCAGTGCGCATTATATAGGATGTTTCAAAGCGCTTGGTCCGAAAAAAGAGGGATTTCGACAAGATGAGGATGGTAACCAGCCGTACGTCTGTATGCCCGATGGAATAAAGGGGAAGACGATATGAGCTCATTCAGCTCCTGAGTACATCTTATAAAAGACACATAGACAGGCTGTTTTGCGTTTATATTCCGGGCTTAAAATCTTAGTTTTTTAAAAGCGTACTGTCGCCATTGAGTCTCCTCGCTCTGTGTTCCACCGAGTCGAGTGCGGCAAGTTGGTATTTGGCTGAGCCATCCCAAATGTGGGAGCAATACTCCATGCAAGATCAGATTTGCGACTTTTCAATACTAATAATAAATCTGTAAGGGTTGGTCATGGAGTAAGTTACTTTGTTTTCAGAGATATCGTGTTTATAGGCTCTATAATATATGATACTGAAACTAAATTGACCATTTTTTGAATTTTATGTATGTATGTGTGTATGTATGTATCATCATCATCATCTGCTGGACATAGGCCTCCCACAAAATTTTCCAATTAGACCGGTCAGAGCAGCCTGGATGTATGTATGTATGTATGTATGTTTCTCCATAACTCTTAAACGAATTAATAGATTTTTATGAAACTTGGTAATTAAACATTTAGACGTACAGGACACAGGATAGGCTACTTTTCTCTTTTTCAACGTGGACGAAGTCGCGGGCACCAGCTTGTACAAAAATAAGAGCTGTCCAGGCATCACCTTTTTTAGGATGCCCAGCTTTTTGGCTGCTGTTTGGGTTTTAGACTCGATAGTGGTGCCGAAGTTGAGGTTTGAGAACCTCATGTCAAGAACCTTGAGATCATTTGCCACAGGTAAGAATGCACCTCTGAAAGTTGGAGGCAAGTCCAAAGAGCTTTTTTTTAAGGGCGTTAAAACTAACCAGGTTCTATTAAGGTTCAAATTATACTATGTATAGATTATTGAATAATTTTATTTTATTTGCAGAACGACCATACATACACGAGTCAGGACCGCCAAGCGGTCCCGGATATAATCCCGGTGGAACCTATCCAGCGGATCCCGATTATAAAGAAGTCTATCGTCCAAGACACCCGAGCATAGGACATAAGCCTTCATATATAGATTACCCTGACTCAGGTTTCAAGCCTGGATTTCCACCGCCCAAACCACCCGGATACTTACCAGCAGAACCAAATGACCCAGGGTATCTGCCGGGTGGAAGTCCAGGGTATAAGCCTGGATACTTACCGGAACCTAATGAACCTGGCTACAAGCCCGGGTACCTTCCAGGTGGTAGTCCAGGGTATAAGCCTGGATACATACCGGAACTAAATGAGCCTGGGTACAAGCCCGGGTACCTTCCAGGTGGTAGTCCAGGGTATAAGCCTGTGTATTTACCAGAACCGAGTGACCCGGGGTACAAGCCCGGGTACCTTCCAGCTGAAAGTCCAGGTTACAAACCTGGGTACTTACCAAATGCAGAGCCAGGATATAAGCCTGGGTATTCACCAGAATCGAACCGACCGGAATTCAAACCTGGATACTTGCCAGGTGCAAGTTCAGGGTATTTGCCAGGTGCTGACCGTCCTGATCCTAGTTACCCTGGCGACAGAGAAGAATCACCAAGTAAGAGATTGATATTAAATTTGTGTACTAAGAAATGAATTTGTTAAATTAATTCTAACTAATATTATAAATGCGAAAGTGAGTTTGTTGTTTTTTTGTTACACTATTACGCCTTAACTGCTCAACCGAACATCTTGAAATTTTCATACAAGTTGTCAGGACTACAGAAAATGATTTAACCTTTTATTCAGAAAAAAGTACTGTTTCTAAGGATTATTATTTTTATATGGTCATATAAAAATAAAAATATGAGCAATAAAGATTGAATACAATCCTAAGCAAAAAGGGCCGGGATGAAGTCACTGGCAAAAGCCAGTATATTTGAATAATAATATGCAATCAGCAAATTCTTAGTAGGATTAAGGATACTCACTCACCGAAACACAACAGCACATATGCTGTTTTTTCACAGTTGTCTTCTGTAAGAGGGTGGTTAAGGGTAGATGATTGCAGAAACGCAGTATCCATTGCCATTACTATTATTGATATTCTAATTTAATTTCATGATGATTTGTTATTTTATTCCCAGGTAATGTTTGGTAAATATACGTCTTTCAATGTTTTGTTGATTTGTTGTAATTTACTTATTATAAATATTCAATACACAAGTAGGTACTATGCTTGTATTCATACTCAGATAGTGATTATAAATACAAATATGCTTGTATTTATACTAGTATTCATACTCAGTTGGTGAGTATAAATGCAAGAATGCCTGTATTTATACTATGCTTGTATTCATACTCAGTGAGTATAAATACAAGTATGCCTGTATTTGTATTATACAATGCTTGTATTCATACTCAGATAGTGAGTATAAATACAAATATGCTTGTATTTATACTATGCTTGTATTCATACTCAGTGAGTATAAATACAAGTATGCCTGTATTTGTATTATACAATGCTTGTATTCATACTCAGATAGTGAGTATAAATACAAATATGCTTGTATTTATACTATGCTTGTATTCATACTCTGAGTATAAATTTTTATGCAGGACATAATATTATTATCTATAGTTTCAACGTATCGACATTGTGTGAGGCTATGCTTTTAAAATTATCGGCTTTGACATCATAGATTTATTTAGTGATCATCTTTAAAACCGATCATATGCACTTTAATAGCAATTTTGTAGTTTGAAAATCAACTTAAAATCAACTGTAGATAGAGCTTAATTTGGCGTTTGGCTTTCGCTAATCACAAATCTTTTACGCTTATCTTTAATAATTGTAAATTTTTAGTTTAATTTTCGTTTAAATATTCGTTTTTTTTTTAATTTTCGTTAACCCTAAAAAGGAGAATGCCTTTTTAGGCATTCTCCTTTTAGGGATGCCGACACAAAAAATGCCGGAGATGAACAAAAATGTGTAATTTAGGACTATTTTTATTTTCATTCGTTTCAGGCATTTTTTGGGCGTTCCTCTTAACTGGTATCCCTATTTTTGAAAATATATCTTACATAGACATTTAAGAGCGAATTATTTAAATAAAAATCTAAGATTTATATTTATTACAATTTATCTCCTTTCATAAAATATATTTTCCAATAACCGCAAATTGCTAATCCACGTGACGTCATCCGCAACTAAATAATATTGAGTGTGTCAGGAGAGCTAATAAAACTGAGTGTGTCACGAGATTACGTCACCATAATGGCGGTCATGCATTAGCGATTTGCGGGGCTTATAACTGATTTTTTAAACATATTTTTAAAAATTTCTAGTAGCTGTGTCATGGCGTCATTATACGGTGTCTGGTTTTCCTTGTCGAAAGGATACAGCGTGTGCACAGAATCAGGTCGCCGGGCATTGGGCGTGTGAACCTGAGGGAGGCGAAATAGGTATGTATTGTTAGCGTCGGCTATTTATGTCGACTGAAGTTCATTGATTAAGACAGTTTACAGTATAGTATAAAGTGCTCTGTGACGTTACAATATACCGGGTGGCCCAAGACTATGCGACATGAAGGGAAAGTTCCTTAAATATCGGAGATAGGATATTTTGCTGAAAGAAGACTTTATGTTATTTTTAAGTTAGTAATACTGCAATCAAAGATTTTCTAAAAATACATATATTTTTTTATGGCTGACTGTTCACTTGATGTTAGGTGGCTACCGTCGCCTATAACATAAGCAACGCCACAGGTGCTTCAAGGTTGCTGGTGCAAGGCAAGGTTCTGCAGGTGCTGACCGTTCCAATTACGGACCACCTGCAACTCCTGGGTGTAGACTTTACTGCCGATCTGAACTTTTGTAGGCATATCGAGTCTATTGCCAAATCAGCTGCCAGAAAATTGGGCATCCTTTCCAAGGTTAGGCGGTACTTCACTGCGAGACAGCTGCTTGACTTATACAGAGCACAAGTCTGATCTTGCATGGAGTACTGCTGCCACCTCTGAGATGGATCTGCCCGTTATCAACTTATTGGCAACGACACCCTTGTGGAGTCTCAACTTAAAAGCCTGCATCATCGCCGAAAAGTAGCATGCCTATCTATTCTATCGTCCATAGAATATGGACTATTCTATGGACACTATGGACAGTGTGCGTCCATTCTATACGATCTGATCCACCCGGAGCTTTCGTGGTTGATGTTCCTCGGTCACGCACGAAGCATTACAGTTCCATCTTCCTTGTCCGAACTTCTAAGGAGTGGAACTCATTGCCTGCGTTCGTGTTTCCTCAATATTACAACCTCAGAGTCTTCAATCTAGGGTAAATGGGCACTTACTAGGTAAGCGTGGTCCACCTTCGGCCGTATCTGCACCTTACATCAAGTGAGACTAAGGCATTGGGAGGGGGTAGGGAAATGGAGCCTGGCATCCCTTATACTCATTCAATGAAACACAAAAGCACACATGCTGTTTTATTCACGATGGTCTTCTGTAAGGAGGTGGTAAAATCATTTACCAAATTTTACCAAAGTATGTTTTTAATATTAATATAAAATTTTCATTTATTTTCAGGTTCTTGGGACTATTGTTGCTCTCCGACGCACAGATGCGGATATAGCGAAGGGTTCCACAAGCCATGGTAATATTATTAAAAGTATAATCCCAGAAGCAAATCATGAAACTTTACGTTTTTGAATGAAAAACTAGCTATAATTAAAATTATAAACTAACAGTCGACAGACCGACTGCCAAATATACAGGGTGTGGGCCTGTAATATGAGCAATAAATTAAAATATAGACCCTTTAACGAAACAGTAATTAATTCCAAATGGTTTCAATTAATTAAAATGAAAAATAAATTTACTGTTATTTTCTAACAAAATTAATCGAGCCAGCAATGTACTACTACCGACATAATGTGTCCAGTCGGAGCACTTGACATTGACATTTAAGATCGTTCTCGCCCTGTACTCTGTACCAAGACATCTAACGACTAATAACCGACAATTTAGCGGATCATGAAATTCATTGATTATGTATTGTAACTTTGGCTTATCTCTGAGTATAAGCACTTTGGAGCATTATGATTAGGTTAAGGTAACTGCGTATACACTATAGAATCATCGTTTAAATTTATTGCTCTTATTACAGGCCATATCATATAGAAAACTAATTTATTTATAGGAACTACATATCGCTGCTTAAAAACTAAAGGGTCATAAAACAAAAAAATCCAAAAATGTTTTTATTGCAAAAATACAATCACAATCCTTCATATTGTATGTTGCAAAAAGACTTATGGTTGTTGTATTCCATATTTAGTATATTTTTAACATATTTTTATATATTCAAAAGTAACTTATATGCTTATATCTCTTATAATATTCAGTTTATCATAAAAGCACTTAGAACATTTAATGCTACTTAAAATACGCTTCTAACGATGTATAATATGCATATATTTGATGTATATATCTAATAAGAAAAAAATAGACAAAAAATAATTAGTAAATTTTTTTCGATTAGCTCTCCTGTAAAAAGTGTAATTTTTATTTGTGGCCCTTTAGTTTTTAAGCAGCGATATATGCGTCGTTCATTGTAAAAGTGGTGTAACACCCTATTTTTAAAACCATCTTTTCTTGCCTAATGGTATCACATTTAGTCATAACTTTCAATATAAAAGTGAAGTAACTCCAATAGTTGCATTAAAAACCCATAGATGAAAACAATGAATGAATGCTTATATATTTTTTTCCTACACCATAATTCGCAAAAAGCTCGTTATTCTAAAACTCAGTTACAAGGAAATAGTTCACTTTTACAATGAACGACACATATAGGAGACTAAAATTTATTTCTTTTGTATAACAGGTGCTACGTAGGGCCTTCCGAGGATCAATGGCGTCCCTGTAGCGAGAAGTACTATCCCTATCATCACCATAACGTTCCACATCCATCTCAAGGACATAGAGGTTCGTCATTTTATTCTTTTATTCGATTTCAAAAGCAATACAAGAATCAATGTTATTTTTCTTCAAACTTATATTCACTTAGCGCCACTTTCACCAACTACAAATAAAGTGTTGATTAGTTACTTTTAGAAATCATTTTCTGTTATATTGAATTATATATTCACTTAGCGCCACTTTCACCAACTTATATTCACTTAGCGCCACTTTCACCAACTACAAATAAAGTGTTGATTAGTTACTATTAGAAATCATTTTCTGTTATATTGAATTATATATTCACTTAGCGCCACTTTCACCAACTACAAATAAAGTGTTGATTAGTTACTTTTAGAAATCATTTTCTGTTATATTGAATTATATATTCACTTAGCGCCACTTTCACCAACTTATATTCACTTAGCGCCACTTTCACCAACTTATATTCACTTAGCGCCACTTTCACCAACTACAAATAAAGTGTTGATTAGTTACTATTAGAAATCATTTTCTGTTATATTGAATTATATATTCACTTAGCGCCACTTTCACCAACTACAAATAAAGTGTTGATTAGTTACTTTTAGAAATCATTTTCTGTTATATTGAATTATGCACTCAGTTTACTGCATCATTCGATAGGCGATTTTTTTTTTATTATTTTCTATTTAATGTTTAGGACGTTTATAAACAAAGGTATATCAGCTAAATTATTCCCGGTGACAGGTGACTTTAAGTGACGGTTTAGCCTACTTGACGTTGGTGAAAGAGGCGCTTAACATCTTAAATCGTAAACAAGCCGTTTCTGTACATAAAATATTTAAAAAAAAAACACATTTTTCTTAACTAATTAATTAACTGGATTAAAATATAATATGTAGAACTGTTTTTATCCTGAAAAAATGTTGGTAAGTACCTGTGGGATTTTCAAAAAACGAACTACATAGCGTGCGAAGTCGCGCGCACCAGCTAACAATATTTATTTATTTATTGAATAAATAAAATTAAATTGTTAGCATCCTCTACTTCGGGTACATTAATTAAACCACTTTATGTTTAATCCTAATACTTACTTTTATCGTCTGACCGATATATCAGAAAACTTCAATCCTTACATATTATAAAACAAAATCCTCCACCGCGTCTGTCTGTTCGCGATAAACTCAAAAACTATTGCACCGATTTTCATGCTGTTTTCACCAATGAATAGAGTGGTTCTCGAGGAAGGTTTTAGTATATAATTTAGAAAGTTACGCGGGCGAAATCGCGGGCAGCAGCTAGTTCCAAATATAAGGTGCGCGGACATACGACAAAGACTTCTTCGCGAACGCATTCGTTCAACTGACTGATACTCTTTCAATATCATACTACCGAATGAATCTGAACGAATGAAACGTCTCTTTGAAACGTCACAGAGCACTTTTTAATCAACTTCAGTCGACATAAATAGCAGACGCTAACAATATATAAACGTACTCTTACTAATTTCACTATAGTAAAATATGTTAAGAAAAATCAAATGGAAATTCTTACAGAGGATCACAGAAGACCGAGTAGACCATGGAAAAGACCAAGTAACAGTGAAGTAGATCGCGAAAGACCTCTGATTGGACCTTATATCTCTGAAGCTGATCGTAAATATTGGGATGAGTTGTATAAGAACGGTCCTCAAGCGTATTACGACAAATACGGAAATCCTTTACCAGGTAACTAATTATTAATTTATTAATTATGCTTGGGACCCTGCCTAGGGGACCAAAACTTTATATTATTTATAACTTAGAATCAAATGAAACATTATACTCGTAGTGTGAAATACTTTGTAATGATAAAACGTTTAACTATCTAATTTATAATAGATAGCCTAATATTAGTCCGGACAAGGAAAAAAAAGCTTTTATGAATAACTTACACTAAAGCCTATACAATATTTTATTTTGTGTTTTGGTTAAATATTAGCTTGTAAATGGTATTTTCGAATTTTCACCGAAATTACGCTGACTTTTTCATCGAGAGACTTGAAATAAATATAATATAATACAAAAAATTACTCAAAAATTTATTCTTAAGGAATGTGACAAAAAGTTCCCAAAATGAAAAAAGAATCACTCTTGTATGATTTTCTAAGATTAGAAATTATTTTAAAAAAATGTAAAGAAAAAAAAAAGTTTTACTTAAAAAAAAACAATAAATTATAATGTCTTCACGTCTAGGCTACGTTCGAGTACAGACTGCTGAACGTCCATACATTAAGTTCCACCACAATTACCCAACTCCTGGTGGTGGAAACTGGGTTCCTGTATCTTCATTTTCCTCAGAAGACGACCCTCAACTCCCTGGAACATTTGGTGCACCGAGGTAAGTACTTTGTTTACAAATTTGACGACACGTTTGGTCTAGTGCAGTGTTTCCCAACGTGGGGCCCACGCCCCACATAGGGGCAATTTGATAGTTAAGGCGGGCAATTTAAAAATGGATTCGACACGACTTTAACCCCCCTAAAACTTATCATTTATATTTCTTAAAAGGGAACAAAACAATTTTTATAGGTCAAAAATTATGTATGGGGGGCCTTGGAAATTTTAGAAATGTTAAGGTGGGGCATGGCCTAAAAAAGGTTGGGAAACACTGGTCTAGTGGCTAGTAACCCTAGCTGTTAACCAAACGGTCGCGGGTTCGAATCCCGCTAGGGGCAAATGTTCATGTGTACATGTAACATTTTACCTTTGTATCTGAGTCATGGATGTTTTGTATTTATGATATGTATTTATTTACAAAAAAATAAATACACATTATAACCTCTAAATTAATTATAACGCTCAACTCTTCTTTATAGATACTGGCCAGTAGCATATTTACACAAAGAACCACCACCGAACATGACATATTTTAGATACAACGAAACCAAACCAATTACCACAGAGAAATATCCCACAGAGAAACCTCCTAAAGAACTTCCCAAAGAACGAAATAGACCTGATCTTAAAAACGTTGACACAGATAACTTTGATAACAATAATATGGATAAAAAACGTAGAGATGAGAAAAACAGAAACATAACTAACGCAAATAAAGACATTTTCCAATTGGACACTAAAGAAGTTTCTACAACGCCTAAAGTTGAGACTAAGAAAATAGATACAGAAGAAGAAGACCACAAAATGAACGTTTCTAACGTGGAAACAATTAAACCAGAAAACGTTAAAGACGAGCTAGTACTTGAAGATTTAAAAGGCATTGATGGAAAATTGGAAGACTTCTCCAAATCCATTGAAGTTTTGGACATAGAAGACGCCAAAAAAGGAGAGAAAAGTTCCGATTTAAAATCCCTAGAAGCCGAGGAGAGACAAATTGAAGCTATTGGGCGACTGTTGGCATCGCGTCGCGGTGATAAATTAGTTTTAGAGAAACGTTCTCAAAAAGAATTGGAGGCTAGAAATATTGCTGTTGATCAGGACTTTGTACAGTTTAATTTTGGAAATAAATTTCCAACTGCCGAGAGAAGAGGCACAGTCCAGAAAGTCAGTAAGGATGAGATTGAAAACGAGAGAAATAGAGACAGAAGCTTGGAAGTCAGTGAAACTAGTTTCGTTCGTCCCCCAAGAGTTTTGAGTTCCACGGATAATATACGTAAAGCCGTGGTAAATGGGAAGGTTTTTTATGATGCTACGATAAGAGAACAGAGGGAGATTTTGGCGAATTCTTCTAGAAAAGCGAGAAGCAGGGCGCTAGAAGACTTCAGAGCTCCTTCAGTTTTAAACAACAGTAATTTTGGAAAGAAAAAAGTCATAAGACCGAGAAATGTTAACCCAGTGCGAAGAGTTAAAAGGGTTTACCGAAAGAGATATAATCCGGAGGAAGTGAGAAAGAGATTGTTGGAAAGAGAGAGAAGTAAAGCGGAGAGTAGGAAAGTGTAACTTTTAAAAGACGTGGCTTCCTTTCTTTTAAATGCCATTTACTAATGATCTTAGTAAAGGTTTAAAAGAAGCAAAAGTACGAGTATAAATGAAAATTCTCATTCGTAATTAAAAAAAGATCTGCAACAAGATGTGGTTCAATTTTTTTCCCAAAAAATATTACTTCTAAGAATGCAATATTTTTCTTATAATACATTAAAATAAAAATAAAGATTTTCTATTTTAATATTTAATTATTATAATAAGGTGTTTTGGTGCGCAAACAAATTGTCAGTTTGACCACAAAATTTTATACTTTTTTGGGTTGAAATGACGATGCTTTTATATTATATTGTGGTGTTAATTTTTAAGGAATATTGTGAACTGTAAATCTATACATTTTATAAAATCGTAAACGAGCCGTGTCGTTACATTAAATATTTTTCAAAAAGACAATTTGTACACGTGATACTAATGTCACCGAGGTCAAAAAATAGTTTTTGGATTTTTTATCTGTTTGTTTGTGCACGCTTATCTCCGAAAAGGCTTAACGGATTTGGATGAAGTTTTGGCACACAGATAGTTCGTTACCTGGACCAATATATAGGATACTTTATATACTTGAAAAATGTTAGATTCCTGTGAATTTTTTAAAACACGAACCACAGCGCGTACAAAGTTACATCAACTATCAAAAAATGTGTTTTTCTGCCTTAAAATTAAATTTTCTACGAATCTAGTCATAAAGACATGGAATTACGTTGTTGTCAATGCAAAATCTAATGTGCAATAACACCTACTCACTTTTGAATTGGAAAATTTTACATTAAGGTATAAACAGGTAATCAAAATTTTTCATAAAAAAAGAATTTTATTTGAAAATTACAGTTGCTATTAACTAAACATTGTTATTAACTTCACAACATAAAAATTTAATAGTTTGTTTATTAATTCGATAATGGAGTAAATTTTGCAAATAAAATAGTAAAAAATAAATATATAATAGTATAATAAATAATAGTATAATAAATAATAGTATAAATAAATATTGTTTATAGAAGAAGATATGTTTCATAATTCGACATATTATTATAGTGGTCATTGACCACTATTTTTCGAATCATGAATATTATGACTTCTTAGCAGTTTTTTAAACGGTGAAATATTCACTAAATCACAAAGTTTGAATTTCAATAAAGTGCATATAGCAGATTTTCGTTTGACAAAGACGATTTGCCTTTTTTTAAGTTGATACTATCAAGTATAGGTAAATAAATGTCACGAACCTAGAACCTAGGAATCTAATTATGAAAAAAAATGTTACAGAATATTAAATCCCAATGTCTAAACTTTATGGTCTGTTTTTGTATACTCACATTTCTACAATATTATTTATTATTTAGAGCATGAGGTTAGTTAGAGTTAGAGTTAATTAGAGCATGAGTTAATTAGAGCATGAGGTGTCCTTTCCAATATCAATTTACGTATGGGAAGATAAAAGTAGGTAATCATAGGCATTAGGTCGAGACCAAATATCAATAACTGGGTTCTCAATATATGATCTGTTGTTTATATTATTGCAGTATTGGAAAAGCACTTTTTTTCTGGATAAATGGTTACCCTATAAAAAAATACTATGTAACCCTGATATCGTGTTTGAAATATTTAATGGTTATCATTACAAGTAATTTCAGATTTGATGATGAGATTGAGATTGAGATGAACAAACGAACATTATTTTTTTATATATATCCTAGATTCAAAAGTAGCCTAAGTTATTCCTCATATATCAGCTATCTGACCGTGAAGGTCCCGTCAAAATCGATCCAGCCGATTCGGAGATTAGCCGGAGTTAACAGAAAGACAGACAGATGGACAAAAATTGAAAAGAAATGTTTATTTAAAAAGGTAAAAAGCAGTTTTTTTATACAGGGTGTCCCTGGAAGTATGGATCAAATCGAACACAAGCATCGAGGGATCAATTCTGAACATTTTAGGCCTAAAAGTTCTAATTCGATTTTGTATGGTTTAAAAGTTATAATCATTTATTACTTTTTTTTTCTTGTAATCACTATAGGCGACAAAAAATTTAATAAAAAAGTTATTTGCAGGCCTATCGGCGTCATTTTTCTTTTAGTATGCTATAGAAAGGTGTGCCTTTCTAGGAATGGTATTGTACTGTAGCAAATAAAGATATGTAAAAAATAAATAAACATTTAATGTTTAAAAATGAACTTTGACAAAATTTTGTTCAATATTTAAGCCTTTACTGTAAAAAAAATATGTTCTGTAGAAAATTGCCCACATATCACAAAAACTTGTCTGTTTTCTGCAGATGCCGGTGGCATAAAAAAAATCGGTTATTGTTATTATTTAAGAAGTTGTGATGGTATTTGTAAAAAAAGTCATGTAATCTTGGAATCACTAAAGGCGACAAAAAATATCATAAATAAATTATTTGCAGTCCTATTGACGTAGTTTTTTTATACTATGCTCCAGAAAGGTGTGCCTTTCCAGGAGTGTCTTCTTATGATATTTAACCGATTTTTTGATTTTTCTTCTTGGACTTTGTTTTTTTTTTGGTTTTATTTTGGACACTGTTTGATTTAATTGCATCAAAATGACTTGCATATGTATTTTGTTTATGGTTTGTGTGACGGAAATGGACGCGCCGCTGTCAGAAAGTATCAGGAAATATATCCTAACAGAGACCACTACCCGGATTACAGAGTTTTCCAACGTGTACATACTGCTTACGTAGAAGGCAGCCAAGGTAGACCAAACATGAGGTGCTTGAAATGCTATACGAAAATCCAGGGACAATTGCAGTTCGTCTCATGTCAAAAAGCTATGGGATACCGAGATCTGTAGTAAATCGTGCTGTAAAACGAAACAAATTGCGATGAACACTTATACCTGGATTTTCGTGTAGCATTTCAAGAACCTCATCTTCTATCCCAAGGTCTGGAATGTTTGGTCTACCTTGCCTGCCTCCCGTTTGCCTGCCTTTTACGTAAGCAGCATGTACACGTTGGAAAACTCTGTAATCCGGGTAGTGGTCTCCGTTAGGATATCTTTCCTGATACATTCTGGCAGCGGCGCGTCCATTTCCGTCACACAAACCATAAACAAAATGCATATCTGCATATTCACGATATTATACGAAGTCATTTTGATGCAATTAAATCAAACAGTTTCCAAAATAAAAGCAAAAACAAAGCCCAAGAACAAAAATCAAAAAATCGGTTAAATATCATAAGAAGACACAAAATATACCACTCCTGGAAAGGCACACCTTTCTGGAGCATAGTATAAAAAAATTACGACAATAGGACTGCAAATAATTTATTTATGATATTTTTTTCGCCTTTAGTGATTACAAGATTACGTGACTTTTTTTACGAATACCATCACAACTTCTTAAATAATAACAATAACTGTTTTTTTTTTATGGCACCGGAATCTGCAGATAACAGACAAGTTTTTGTGATATGTGGTCAATTTTCTACAGAACTTTTTTTTTTTACAGTAAAGGCTTAAATATTGAACAAAATTTTGTCAAAGTTCATTTTTAAACATTAAATGTTTATTTATTTTTTACATATCTTTATTTGCTACAGTACAATACCATTCCTAGAAAGGCACACCTTTCTATAGCATACTAAAAGAAAAATTACGCCGATAGGCTTGCAAATAACTTTTTTATTAAATTTTTTGTCGCCTATAGTGATTACAAGAAAAAAAAAAGTAATAAATGATTATAACTTTTAAACCATACAAAATCGAATTAGAACTTTTAGGCTTAAAATGTTCAGAATTGATCCCTCGATGCTTGTGTTCGATTTGATCCATACTTCCAGGGACACCCTGTATATTACAAACAAGTTTAAATCTTTATATATGAAGAAGATTAAAACATGTATCAGAATATAATTATCTAAGTAGGTACTTAGATGTGTATGTTACCATGATAAAATATAGTTACCGATTGTTTGTAAGAAATATTACAGTATTAAAATTTTGAATTGTAATAAGTAGTTAATAATTTCGTAATAAAGTGCATTATATAAAAAAATGTTTTTTTTATACCGCCTAAGTCTTGAAACCCCAGTGACAGAGAGGCTTATAATTACTGCAATGAGCAGTAGCATTCTGCTATCATAAGCCATGGCTTCTATTGAGAACACCGTAAAATAAGAGCGTGAGCTTATTCTTATCCTCCTTTTATCCTTTTATCCTTGCTTTATCCCTAAATTTTTAACCCTTTAAGGGTACACGGGTAGCTTGAAGCAGTCAGGACCGACTGCTTCAAGCTGCGACTGCATAGTGAACTACAGTCTTAGGCCGGCCATACACGGGCAGCTTGAAGCAGTTAGGACCAACTGTTTCAAGCTGTGACTGCATAGTGAACTACAGTCTTAGGCCGGCCATACACGGACAGCTTGAATCAATTAGGACCGACTGCTTCAAGCTGTGACTGCATAGTGAACTACAGTCTTAAGCTGACCATACATGGACAGCTTGAACTAGTAAGGACCGACTGCTTCAAGCTGTGACTGCATAGTGAACTACAGTTTTTGGTCGGCCATACACGGCCAGCTTGAAGCAGTCAGGACCGACTGCTTCAAGCTGCGACTCCAAAGTAAACTACAGTCTTAGGCCGGCCATACACGGGCATCTTGAAGCAGTTAGGAGCAACTGCTTCAAGCTGTGACTGCATAGTGAACTACAGTCTTAAGCTGACCATACATGGACAGCTTCAACTAGTAAGGACCGACTGCTTCATGCTGTGACTGCATAGTGAACTACAGTCTTAGGCCGGTCATACACGGATAGACGGAAGCAGTAAGGACCGACTGATTCAAGCTGCGACTGCATAGTGAACTACAGTCTTAGGCCGGCCATACACGGCCAGCTTCAAGCAGTTAACTATGACTGCTCGAGCGGTTCGTGTATGTTGATCACTGGCTAACTGCTCGAGCTGCCCGTGTATGGCCAGTCTAACGGTTTAGTCTTAGAATATTATCTGCAGCGCCATCTAGCGTCGAACAATTGCATTTTTTGGTGACGCTTAATAAGGGTCATCGTCACGTGATCTCGTGAGTTCAGTGATTTTAC
Organism: Synanthedon formicaeformis; assembly: GCA_945859745.1. Lineage (NCBI taxonomy): Eukaryota > Metazoa > Arthropoda > Insecta > Lepidoptera > Sesiidae > Synanthedon > Synanthedon formicaeformis. The sequence goes on from OX243980.1 coordinate 4,156,502, forward strand.
CCATCCATACCTAAAGTGCCCAAGGTGTCTAAACAATTTTTCACTTCAAAAACCCCCATACCATTGCAAAATAATTGTTAACTAATAAACACCGCTAGAATGAAGCATTTAATTTTTAATTTATCGTAGCCATTTACTTACGTGGGAATCTTATAAATTCAATTAGAAACAGCTTTTATGCGTCATTATTTAAAATAGAAAGCACATTTTATGCACCACCTCTTGAGTTTATTATGCGTACAACGAACTGCAATAAAACATAGCATTTCACTTTTGAAAGTGCATTTAAAGACGCTGCATTTCTGTACAGGTGGGTTCGACATAGCTATATATCTGTTAATTTAGTAGCTATGATTTTTATATTGTACTTATTTAGTACTAGCTGGTGCCCGCGACTTCGCGTTTGAAAAGAGAATATAAATGAGTTAATAACGCCTGACATTGTTATCGCTGTGACGACGGTGGCGCCGCCACGTGACATTGGCGCACAATTCTTTATATTTTTAAACGATCACTCGGGAACAGCACTTTTTTCTGGATGAAAGGTACCCTATGTCCTATGTCCCTATGACAGACAGACAGACGGACAGACGGACAGACGGACAGACGGACAGACGGACAGACGGACAGACGGACAGACGGACAGACGGACAGACGGACAGACGGACAGACGGACAGACGGACAGACAGACAGACGGACAGAGGGACATACACACAGAGTTTTTTTCGCATTTATAATATTAAATATGGATGAGCTTTAAAAAGTGAGAATCTACTTGTAAAGGTCGTCAGACAGACTGACAATCCACTTGATGGTAGACTACAGTCGTCTAATATTAACAAAAGCAATGCCACAGGTGCTGCAAGTGCGCTGATGACCTTAGCACAATATTAAGCATAAGGGTATAAGGGTTTCTTAAGGGTGGCAGACAGGCTGACGGTCTACTTGATGGTAGGTGGCTATCGTCGTCGCCTAAGCAACGTCATTAAATATTTGGTTTATATGAGCTCAGGAGTTCCAAACATTGGCAGTGCGCATTATAAAGGGTGTTTTAAAGCCCTTGGTCCGAAAAAGAGGTATTTCGACAAGATGATGATAAAAATAACACATGTTTTCTCACATTTATTAACAAGTTGTTGATTACCCGCGAAATATTGCCTAAAAACGTCAGTCATCAAGGCAATATCGCTATAGCCAAGGCAGTATCGTGTTCCCTGACCTCGGAGAAAGTGACAACTTTCGCTTGTAATCCGTCAAGTAAAAGTGTTATTTGCACAATTTTTATTGACATTATTGCAGTCTGAAGGAAACAAAAAACTTTCATTCAGGTTGAACGAACTTTACTTCTCTTTGGGAATATTTTTTATCAAAATTTTATATTCATGGTTATAAAGAAAAGGACAATATGGTACCTTTCATGTAGAAAAGACTACTGTTCCCGAGGGATCATATATATACTATCTATACTAATACTATAAAGCTGAAGAGTTTGTTTGGTTCGCTAATCTCTGGAACTACTGGATCGAATTGAAAAATTCTTTTTGTCTTGGATAGTCCATTTATCGAGGAAGGCTTTAGACTATATTAATTAACATTTTGAACGCGGACAAAGACGCGGGCACCAGCTAGTTTAAAAAAAAAACATTAAAACATATTCTTTTTTTAAAATAATATTGTGTACATGGCGCAATATCTCTAGAACTTCAAAATATTCAAAAAAATAGAACGAAACTATAATGCATTCGTGTAACAATTTTGATTTTACTCCCATAAATGTTCATACGATAAATTTTTAAAATTTTTAGGTTATTTTCAACAGGCTGTAACTTGAAGACGAATTGTCGTAATCTTGAGAAGACGACCGACAAAAAAGAATTCGAAATTTCTGCATTTTCTTTTTGATGTACGGACTTGGAATTTTTTTTTTGTTTTAACCGTCATATCTATTCTTAAGGTGTAAACTTCTTAAGAATCCTTGAGAAGAAGAACACTCCGCTTGGAGGATGCCGATCCTAATAAAACAAGCAAATTCTGACATGCTTCCCATAGGCAAAAGTTGCGGAGAAAGCATATTACTCAAGGGCCGCGCCGGGCTGCTGAAACGCGAAAGCGATCGCAGACCTCTACTCATGGTGGCGTGAGAAGGAAACACCGTGTAATTTAGTATGTATCGATCTCCCCATAATATGTGTCGTTCATTGTAAAAGTGGTGTAACTCCCTATTTTTAAAACCATCTTTTCTTGCCTAATTGTATCACATTTAGTCATAACTTTCAATATAAAAGTGAAGTAACTCCAATAGTTGCATTAAAATCCCATAGATGAAAACAATGAATGAATGCTTATATATTTTTTCCTACACTATAATTCGCAAAAAGCTCGTTATTCTAAAATTCAGTTACAAGGAGATAGTTCACTTTTACAATGAACGACACATATGTCGTTTTTAACCCCGGACGCCCGATGCAAAAATGTGGTGTTATAAGTTTGACGTGGTCTACCTGGAATCCTATGTGATCCGTTGATCCTATTGATCGGTTTTTTTGTAACCTATAGGTAGTAAGCTACATTATCAGCGAATAACATAGACTATATTTTATAAAGTTTCGCGAACGAAGTCGCGTACAACAGCTAGTAGTATTAGACGTAAAAGTAGAAATCTTGTACATACAATAAATATGATCTTAGTCTGTGATGAGTTCGACGTCCCCGATTCGCGAACTCTGACCTCTTTGTAATGTCGATAACATGTCTATTTTATTGTTTAATTACATTTTCTATTTGCTATTGTTTCGTTAATGAAGTTGCTTTAAAAATTTTCGCGGTCACTTCTACTAACGTTGCATCCGTTCAGTGTGGGGCCATTAGACGCTAAAATATTTTTTTAATAAAAATGGGTATGCTTTTGGCCATCAACTATCCGTGTAGCGAAGATGAGGCCTATGATGGAGCGAGCTCACCCAGAAGATGTCTATTTACTCGAACTTTGAAAATATTTGGGATATATGAGCTCGGAAATACAGGTAGGGAGTTCCAAACCTCGACAATGCGCATTATAAAATGTGTTTTAAAGCGCTTGGTCCGCTTGTCATCGTTATCATTATTTTCAAACAACTTCTCTGCTGTTATGGTACAACTACAATAATATAAATAAATGTAAATGAGCCTTACTTTTTTGCTGCCATGGCGCACATTCAATGGGATTTTATTTAAGTGCGTCTTCTCATTTAATGTAAAAAAATGTATTTATTTTATTTGTTTTTTATCTTCATTCGTGTGTGTCATGTGTATGCAAATAAATGCTTTCTATCGATCTATCTGTCTATTTAAATAACGACGACCGGAGTCTGGGTCTAAAGTAGTGTTATAGTGTACAGAATTACATCACAGACCTAGTGGTAATAAGCCGAAAATCTCGCTGTTACGTTCTGTCCGCGGATTTCGTGGCCCGACGACACAACCCACAACTCGTACGCACAATGAATGTGTAAAGTTCTAAGGCCATCGTCGTTCCGATGAGAGCCGTTTTCACTTCAACGATGTTTTATTAACAATCATGGCGCATTGTTTTTTAGAATAACACCTTTTGTGGACTCACTCACTTAAGGCCGTTCCCTCTACTGACACCGTTCTCATTCACACCCATAGGCTAGCCTAGCGAGTGTGAATGAGAACAAATTGTAGCACTTATGGCGTTGCTTGTGTTATAGGCGACGGTAGCCACCTACCATCAAGTGGACCGTCAGCCTGTCTGTCGACCTTAACATAAAAAAATAAAAAAAAATAACCGTATCGCCCCCAAAATTGTGTCAAAATTTTATGGTTTTTCTATTTATTTATAACTAGCTGGTGCCCGCAACTCCGTTCGCGTTGATAAATAAAAAAAAAAAAAAGCAATATGTCACGTGACCACTTATTGCTATAACACTTTGGCCAGGCGTTATTTTTTTTTATTTTTTTTTTTATATGATCCCTATGTCCTTCTGATGAAAGGTACCCTATGTCCTTTCTGGTGTCCCAGACAACGTGTATGCAAAATTTCATGGTGATACGGTTCAGTAGTTTTTGCGTGAAAGAGTAACATATATCCATACAAACTTTAGTATTTATAATATTAGTACGGAAGTACGGATGGCTATCTTTTTTATGTTAAGATCAACAGACAAGCTGACATACCACTTGATGATTGGTGGCTACGGTCGCCACAGGTAATGCAAGGGCGCTCACATCAAGAGTATTCTGTCAGACTGTCTGTTGACCTTGACATAAAAAATACTTTTTTAAAAGTTAATTAAGTAGATAAAGATAAAGTGTACCTTTGAAACAACTGATGAAGCTTCCTATTGTCTTCTTAACTTATCAATCTCTATAGAAAGTTACTAGTAGCCAGATAAATAATAATAAGTTACAAAATAATCTAAGTTCATAAGTTGTGTTCACACTGTAGCTTTATTTAAAAAAAATTATATATATATTTTATGTGTGTTTTTGCAGACCAGAAATAAACTACGAGTAATAGGGTTTATTTATATGTATAGTTAAGTTTATATAGAACTATAAGGTTCTATTGATCTATTGATCTATTTAATGATCAATGTTCATTCTGCGATCAATCACTGCAAAAATATAAAAAAATGGCGCCACCGTCACAACAGCGATAAAGATGTCAGGCATTATGTTTTCTTTTTAAACATGGACGGTGTCGCGGGCAGAAACTAGTTTCAAATAAAATTGGTATTGTGACACAGCCTTTAGAATATGAGATGCGCACGACCTCCAACCAAATGATACCTGCTGGCCATTGTAAAGTAAAAAGTATGATCAGCAAAAAAATTACACAACAAAAGTAATTTTAGAAGTATCATCAATTTACAATTGAAGAGCCCATTGGTAGAGTTGGTATGAGACTTAAAACTCTGTCTCAGGGGACCCGGATTCGATTCTCGGCAGACAACTTTGGGTAATGAACAAACTAATTCAATTTAAAGTTATAAGCTTAACTTATAATTTTAAATTGAATTAGTCTTATGCTTTTGTGTACTTATGCTTTTGTGTTAACAAAAAAAATTGGATATGTGTACAAGAAATGGGTTTAGTTTTCGTCAATAAACAAATATTGGGTGGTCCTACGACATCCTGCCTGTTCTGTGTAAAAAAAAAAATAACTCTTTTGGCTAATGTAAATAAATAATTGTAAGAAAAAAATCTTCTAACGCGACCGCCAGTTGTCTTCGTATAGGCAAAAGTGGCATTTAAATTATCTTTTGTTGCCGACGCTATGTGAAGACACCGGGTACAAATAAACTTTCTATTGTGTTGCGCTGTGTCGAATACTTTATCGATAATGGCCCGTAGATTGTTAGTGATATGATGAAGTCGATAAAACCTATATGATTTTTATTTTGATAAAGAACACTCTATGTACCAAAGGATCATAGGATGTACTCTATGTACTATAAAGTACAAGACTATTTTAATGATAAGCATGTCTGGTCGGTGATTGCTCCAACACAACACAAAAATTAATAATAATGGCGTATGTACTTATTGTAAATGTCTATATATGCTTGTAAGCAATATAAAAAAATAGGACGTGTTGTTGGGAGTTTCTTCGCAGCTTCTTCTTCCAGCGCTAACACATTACGAAGCTTGCATGTAGTTTCAGACATTCAAAAAGAGAAATTTTATGTTCCAATTTTGAAATAAATATTTTGAATTTTGAATTAAAACTACATATATTGTACATTTGATTTCGATGGTGTGTGTAGCGTGTCATATAGGACGTTCTGCTTAGCTCACGCTGTTAGAACAAACTGCAAGTAAGAAAGAAAAGAAGGCCAGGAGTGTGGTCCTGTGGGATCCGGGTCGTGGCCTTGGGGATTGCCGCCCATCGTAAGGTCCCCGAGATGACCGGCGTACCTCCACTTCCGGGTACGCCGTGGTGGCAGACGAACCTACCTCCACTTCCGGATACGCAGCGATGGCTGGCGTACCTCCACTTCCGGGTACGCCGTGGTGGTTGGCGTAACTCCACTTCCGGGTACGCCGTGGTGGTTGGCGTAACTCCACTTCCGGGTTTCCTACGTTTTTATGGTTAAATATAATAACTAAGTAATCATTTAAAAAGGCCATAATTGACTGTGTACATTTAAATTGAAGGATACAAAAGGAAATACGAAAAGTTTAATTTAACCGCTTTCAAAATCATAAAATAAATGAAACTGTAATCAAATAATTATCAGATCTGCCTTTTTCCTTACAATAAGTAGGTCTGTCCGTAGCGAGTGTGTCAATTTTATCGGATTCTTTGTGATAGAGCATTCATAAGGCTGTGAGCACAGTAACAGCGTGAGCTATGCAATGCCATTATACAATATTCTATAGAACCTAGTTTTTGTTAGGTACTGTGATAGAAAAAAAACTGTGTTTTTGGAAACAGGTAGCCAAATATTTGATTACTATACTTTGATTTAGTTTTAAGATTTTGACGTTTTATGAATTTATTATTTAACGTATTAACTGTTATGGGACAATAAATATTAATGTCAATAAGTTTTAATTTTTATTTGTATAGATATATCGATCGACATATGTATTTAATTAATTATATTTATAAAACTAGCTGGAGCCCGCGACTTCGTCCGCGTTGAAAAAGAAAAAATAGCCTATCTTGTGTCTTGTACGTCTAAATGTTTATCTACCAAGTTTCATGAAAATCAGTTAATTCGTTTAAGAGTTATAGGGGAACATACATACATACAGAAAAAATTCTAAAAATCTAAAATCAATTTAGTTTCAGTACCATGTATAGAGCCTATAAACACGATATCCCTGAAAACAAAGTAACTTACTCCATGACCAACCCTTACAAATTTATTATTAGTATTAATATCCATAAATACAAATGAATAATATGGTGTTTAAAAAATTACCATGTGGGAACATGCGTTGGCATTTAAGGTGGTATATTTAGTAGATGCAATGTGTTTCCATAGCTATATCGCTTCGCTGTCGGTGTGACTTTACCCTTCAACTAGTAATGTAAACTATCTAACCCAGTATTACACAGGATGTGACAGGCGTCAACACTTTAGACGTGTTTTGCACTGTTATAATGGCTAAGTTTCTTTTCCTTGACTTCATTACTGCTAATAATTTTAAAATGCTTCTATTTAACTTAGATTATAGACCAATTTACAAATAAAACCATGGAATGTATTGATTCTGTTTCCTGTATTTCATAATAATAACAGTGAATTGATCTAAAGCACACACATAATTCATCTAAATTTTATATTTAAATAAATTGTATATTTTAGTTGTTCCTGTAATTGCTTTTGCCGAATAGCTTGGCTGTCGGTATACTTAAACTTTTGTTGTATGGTTCACTTAAGCCTCGTATTCACTAATATACACACGATTATATATGGTCTAAATAAAGTATTTATTTTTGTACTTAGATTTAAATTTTTGCAATTTAAATAAAAAAAAAACAATAAATAATAAATTAATAATATATACCTAAACTTTTGTTGTATGGTTCACTTAAGCCTCGTATTCACTAATATTCACTCGATCATATATGGTCTAAATAAAGTATTTATTTTTGTTCTTAGATTTAAATTTTTACAATATAAATTTTTTTTTTTAATAAATATTAGAAAAAACTAAAACCTAGAGTGCCGTAGTGGGGCAAGGCCCAAGCTACCGGTGGTTAGGGCTGCAGAGTGAGAAACCTCCTGACAATTAGTGCCATGTCAAGAAGTACCGTCTTCTGTATCTGTCCCTTGACCAAGCTATCTTAGTGAGAGCCTTTTGAGGTCATTGGTCGAGGCACCATGGTCGAATCGACATCCCACATGGCGGTCACCTCGTGAGCCAAGTTTATTATTATTATTATTATTATTATCTCACTGATTTATTTAATTTTCTTAATTTTAAATTTTTTACAATATAAATTATAAACAAAAAAAAAAAAAAAAAACAATATATATCATAAAAAACTTAAAACTAGACATCCGCTAGTAGCGGGGCTAGGCCCAAGCTTAATAATAATAATAATAATAATAATAATATTATTATTATTATTATTATTATTATTATTATTATTATTATTATTATTATTTTCATAACACGTCTTTCAATCTCTAACGAAAAGTGTCTTAAAATCCTATTAAGTCCGCAAATGGCGCCATACCTTTATGAGTTCTATCGATAAAACACACTCACATCACTAAAACGAGGCGTGACCCTCTAGCGAAAGTCCCGCACCTCTCACCCGACTTCGTAAGGGATAAATTATGTTACCCGATGGTGGCCGTGAGGTGAGTGACCCTGGCATAGATACCTTTAGAAACAGAAAGTGGATGGGACGGGATGACATACTTAGTCAAATTAACATATCGTTTCGTATTGAGCACATAAAAAGTGAGCGATCAGACTCAATTCAACTACTAATAAACTGTCACAGGTCTGTCCATGTTACGCTGAAGTTAGCAACTTACGTATCTATACTATCATATCAATATCATATCATATTTACTTAATGATTTGAACTTACTTTCAAATTGATTAAAAATTTGAAAGTAACTCTGTCTGTCTCTCTGTATGTCTGTCTGTTGCCTTTTCACGCCTTAACTACTAAATCGTACATCATTAAATTTTGCATACACGTTGTCAGGGATACAAGAAGGGACATAGGGTACGATTCATCTAGAAAAAAAGTACTGTTCCCGAGTGATTATCAATACTAATAATAAATGTGTAAGGGTTGGTCGTGGAGTAATTTACTTTGTTTTCAGAAATATCGTGTTTATAGACTCTATACATGATACTGAAACTAAATTGACGATTTTTAGATTTTTTTTCTGTATGTATGTATATATGTTCCTCCATAACTCTTAAACGAGTTAACTTATTTTCATGAAAATCGGTAGATAAATATTTAGACGTACGGGACACAGGATAGGCTACTTTTTCTTTTTCCACGCGGACGAAGTCGCGGGCGCCAGCGAGTTTAAAAATATAAAGAATACCATCGTCACAACGGTAACTGTTTCTAACAGTTTAAATTCCGTTCCTGATACCTTATCCTTAATCCATCTATGGTCTGCAGCCCACTTGTGTTATAGGCGACGGTAGCCACATACCATCAAGTGGACCGTCAGTCTGTCTGTCGACCTTAACATAATAAAGAATGAGATTTAAAAAAAATGCGGAAACATTTTATAATTGAAGACGTGAGTGGATGAAGGCGATATGTCGCATTTTTGGGTTTTTTCGTTTTTTTGCGTTGATGAAGGTGTCCATATGAATGTCCATTCCATATGTCATATGTCCATATGAATGATTACAGACCTTAAGATCGTCGATTTAAGACATTTTTGTCAGTTTAAGATTTAATTTTAGACTTATTTTTAGTTTAATTTAAGACAGTTTAAAAAGGTGTAATGTACAGTTAATTTTAAAAAGCAAAAAGTGCAGAAAAGTTTACTTTTGTTAATGGAAGAGGGAGCTATGTTCACTTTTTTTTTTAATTAAATAATATAAATGTTAATATTTGCCATTAATATTTTAGGTCGTTTACACAACTTTGCATCATAATTTATTACAAAAATCAGTTCCGTGGCGACTTATCTCAAAAATTAAAAGTAAAACTTTAACCTCGATTTATTCAAAATTGGGATTATGTGACATATCACCTTCATCCACTCACGTCATCAATTATTGCGGAAGTTGTAGTAATGCATGATCAAAACCGCATCCAGTATACTGCTGATTAAATCAGCGAATAAAATAATTATTTTACCGTTCCCATAGAATTAGTTCAAATTAGCAACCGTTCGATATTCAACATGTGCATCGCGACCTACTTTGATACGTCACACACTATATCTATCTCTCTCTGACACGCTAAAGTGTCGTACGAAGGAAAGAGAAGCTAGCGGACGATATAAAAATTATCTTTTTTTTTTAAATGAAATTATGTCATTCGTAAATTAAAAAAGTGAGATGGATGCTTCCGTTACCACTCATAATATTTTTAGTGTGACCACGAAATATGTGAACTTTCTTTAAATAAATAAACTATTTTTGTAATACAGATTTTTTTTGTGAATTTAAATAATGTGGCTTAAGTACTTATAGACATGACTTAAATGAACTCGTATGAGGATTGATTGCAATAAGTTTGTTTTTCAACCGACTTCTAAAAAAGGAGATTTTGATTTTGATGATTCTTTTTTCCTTTGAAAGCTGGTGCTTTCCGTGTGGTCCTACTTAAATTTAGTCCAGTTCTGACAATGGCATCCATGAGAAAACGGTTCAATTATTTTTATGTATATATTAAGGTCGTCAATCATCATTCAAGCTGAAAGTGGATAAGGTTAAGGCAATAAGCCTTGACGTACTAAGTGGATAAGGACGGAATTTCTATAAAAAAACTATTGTTATTTATAAGATGGCGTTTTGACCGCAGAGAATATTGTATATGTAATACTAGCTTTTCCCACGACTTCATCCGCTTCCCTCTTACTTAAGTGTATTCAAGAAAAATTTATTCAAGAAAAATTGAAGTGCTCATTTATTTTTTATCAAAAGTTGAAATTTTTATTATATTTTTATTTTTAGATGATCCTTGGGCACAGTCCTTTTTTACGACAGAAAGGTATCCCATTAAAGATATCTATGACAAGGTGTATTTATTGTATACGAAATTTCATAGTGATTTGTTAAGTATTTAAGGTGCTAAAGTTTAACAAACGAATACAAAAATATGTTTATGTATATGCATATATGCACAGTGTGTTACGTTCTCTTTTATACATGTTAAAAATAATGGACGTAATAATAATATAACTATTCAATTCAATGCTCATATTCAAAATGAATAAAAAATTATTTTCAGCTTTGTTTAATAATTTCACTAAATTTTCTGTATTACTAACATAATAATAAATTTCAAATTCATAAATAAATATCAATATATATTTTTTGTCTCAAGTCGAAAGTTAACGTGGTCGCGTTGTAAAAAGAAATGTCTACCCATCCCGTTCTGACATACGTTCGTCTCTCACAATTTCTCATTTCACCGTTCACTTGTTTAGCAAGTCACCGCTAAAGATGACAGAGTGCTATCACACTCGAGCCGTCAAATCGAAGCGACCTTAACTCGAAGGTTTAGAGTCTATTTTGGCTTACTTCAAAAGTGAAATGGGACCATTGTTGCGCACAGGCACGTTCGTAATATGTGTGTTTCTTATTTTACAGTGTCTTAAGTTGGTCACTCGGCTAGTAGGTTCTCTGCTGTGACATAGCACGCTCGCCTTACCGTGTATAGTCGCTTCGAAAAAAATACGATAAAATGCCTAAGAAACCATTTCGGTGTCGTTGAATTAAAAAAATAAAATGTAAATCGATTATCAAATCGAACACATAATCGATTGTAATATTTGTAAATAGAGTTGGATTTTTTTTAAATATCAAAAATGACATTTGACAAGTGTTCTTCCGGTAATTTGACGTGCCGAAGTGTTGTGACATGCTTATTTATTTTTGTGTTGTTATTTGCCCAGTTTTCAAGCTTTAACGCCGAAAATAATGACAGGGGTAAGTTTTAAGTATGTTAAGTTATAAATTAACAGAAACCCCTTTTTTCTTGTGCGTATTTTTTCGGCTTAGTACTTACTTAAATACCTTATAATATGTATTATACTTTTCTTTATAATATTTTGTTACATAAGTATATACTACTTTGTTACATAAGTATATAAGAAAATAATTATATACCTTATGAATCTGATAAAAAAAGTTATCTACTTTTGAGTTTAAGTATATCAGAACCAATTATTTTGACATTAACAAATCCTATAAAATAACGTATAACGTATAGTTATAAGAATAACTATTTTATAGAAAATACTATAATATACGCTTGATTCCAGTTTACAAAACTAAATCTTCAATTACTCTAAAAACGACTCTACATTTAATTTCTATAATATAAAAAAATTACGTGTCACGTTATTTGTCGCCTATGGATTCCTATACTTCAGAGTATAGTTCAGAGTATATTAAAATAAGTTCAGACTTATTTTAATAAAACTTGGTCTATCTTGATAGCTACTTGATACCTATGTGTAATTTGGTCCAACTTAAAAGATAGGATAGTTTTTATTTTGAACGACGAACTGGCAAACGGCTTTAATGATTTTGACGATAATCTAGGGTTGGGGGTTTTTTAGGTCTAGAAATCGATCTGTCAGGGCTTATCTTCGAGAAAATTCATTTTATTTAGGTAGTTTTTTTAATGGAACGTTTACAAAAGTAATACCGCTTGCTCGTTTTATAATATTTTGAATTATTAATTATTAATTCAAGTTCGCTGATGGGAATGTATTGAGCAGGGCAAGAACTATGTTAGAAAAAAGAGATTTTTAGATTACTGTAGTAAAAAAAATTGACATATTTAAAGTTATAATTAAAAGTTCCAATTGGGAGGAGATTTAATAACTTAAATCAATTAGTTGTAACAATTACATTAATAGGTTATGATGTTTGTAATAATACTTTCGAGGCGCACTTTCTTTTTGTGGGGCGCGTTGAACTCTTTTGCTCGCGAGAACACTTTTCGATCCTTTTTTTTATTGTCTTAAAAACAACCTTAAGAACAATATAGTTTGTATACACTATATTATTAAAAATACATATTTGTAGATACAGTTATTTTTTTTATATATAATAAAAAAATGTATAAATAAAAAATAATAATTATAATGTTGTGCTTTCCTATAATTTAAATTCATACTTGTGAGGTTCCTTCCTGTGAATGTTGTATATTGTGATTAAGTATGTTTTTAGTTGGTAAGCCTTTTTCAATTAAATAAATAAATAAATAAACTTCTCATATTTTTATTCAGGTTTTTAGCAAAAATAGTCCATTTGAAACTAAAGAATTTTTTTTATTAATTGAACTATATCAAACTTAGTGAAAACTGCTTCAAAATTCGTATTGTGATTTAGGAGATATTAGTGAATAAATAGACAGAGGCGGACAGTAACTTTATTTTTTAATATACTAGCGACCCGATCCCGGGTTGCACTGGGATTCAATTTTATATGTGTACAAACCTTTTTAGTTTATCCCTCTTTCCATTAGTGAAAACCGTATCAAAAGTGGTTTAGCAGTACTATAGTTAGCTGACAGTTTAGGCGTTGAGGTTTGCAAATTTTTTTTTTACCTAAATAAAAACTTAATAAGGTTTTATTACATGTTCAATGAAAACCTCATCAAAATCTATTGAATGGTTTAGAATACAGACAGACGAACACCCAAATTGCCTATATGCAAGAAAATGTTGACTTTATGGTGACGAACATTTTCTTACCCCGACTGTACATAAAAAAATAAAAAGCACAACTGCTAAGTAAGAGAGTGCAAAGAGGCAACCTCAAAAGCCACCTTTGCAATAAATAACCCGAGAAAGTAACTCGAAAATAAATTACAAAATGTTTCACGCCCAAAATGGCAACAGGTTGTATATCATTCACGAAGTAGGGTATCACCATGAAAGCCTTAAAATGTTGATTCACCGCGAACCGTTCCATTCGATACGGTTCTGCAGGTTCTCGCAACTTTAAACTTGTTAATAATTTATTTAAGGGGTTTACATGGGCAAATGACATTGACGATTTGACCTGAGATGTTTAATACAAGAGCTGGCAGATCCGCCAACTCTAGTAGAGGAGCCCAAGAGGGGTTTTTGGGACTTACTCGAGCTCGTCAGATATTGCCAATGTATATTTTATATTCTAAATTTATTGTGTCATTTACTTTTATATGTACCTATTTATTATTAATTTAGTGTATATTTAGTAATTTATAATTTGTTATTATTAAAATTAATATTCTTATTTTTATTTTATTTTTTGATATTTATTTTAAATATCAAAAAATATATTTTAACTAATTCATGAAGCACACGATACAGGCTTGCATGCCTAGTGTGTGTTTTCATAGCCAATTAACTGAAATATAATATGTTATTGTAAATAAATAAATAAATAAATAAATATGCCCCACGTGTCTCTGCTAACGGATATGTGTTAATCTGCCGGTTTGAATGGTGGGGTTGGTGTAAAAATTTAAATACTACTCGAGCGCGTCAGATTTTTAGAAGGAATGTTAAGTGAATATAAACAGCTCCCATTTAAAATACAAACGATTCAGATGTAACGTAAGCTTGTGGCATCTTTTTGAAAATGCAAAAAAAATACTTGCCATTTTGAAATACTCGAGCGCGTCAGATTTTCGTACAGACAGTTCAGCCTGAATTCCTAATCGTGCTGATTCTTAATCTGACGATTATTTGGAGAATTTTTCTTAATACAGCTTCTACAAACTTTTGAACATGTAAGCTTTTTTTTTCTACCATCTAATCTTTAAAAATCCAATAGGTCGCCACGACGCTCGAGTTACTCCACATTTAGCATCGTGGGCTCCCCTACCACTCGCTAGCGGTCACATACTTGGCATTTATAATTTTTTTTTACCATTACAAAAAATTAAAATAAACAATACATTTTTTTTAAACTGACATTAACTTATTATTCGGTGCAGAACATCTTCATAAATATACATCTTCATAAACTTTAAGCATTTAAAAAGTAGATTAAAAAGTCAGATGACGATTTTATATAGTGAATCTTTCAAAAATTTTAATGCTGATCTAAGAATTTATTTATTTAATAATTACTAGCTGGCGCCCGCGACTTCGTCCGCGTTGAAAAAGAAAAAAGTAGCCTATCCTGTGTCCCGTACGTCTAAATCTTTATCTACCAAGTTTCATGAAAATCAGTTAATACATACACATACATACATACATACATACATACATACATACATACATACATACATACATACATACATACATACATACATACATACATACATACATACATACATACATACATACATACATACATACATACATACATACATACATACATACATACATACATACATACATACATACATACATACATACATACATACATACATACATACATACATACATACATACATACATACATACATACATACATACATACATACATACATTTACAGATTTATTATTAATATTATTATATTAACGATTATATTATATTACGATTTATTATTATAACGGGACAGGCATCAAATTATATCACAATGTTAAAAATAATTAGCAGTTTTCGGATGCCGCCGCAATTATGGGAAGTTCAACATGCACCAGTAAAAGCTAAAACTAAACCTAAATCTATCTAATGTAATCTTAGTTATTAATTAGTTAATTAAATTATTTTTAATTATTTTTTTTATTCTCATTTAGTAATGTTAATAAAAAAAATAATTAAAAATAATTTAAATATATATATAGTACATGTCACATTACGTGTCACGTCCAATAAATAAATAATCAAATAAAATATTTATCTACGGAACCCTAAAAAACCTTACCACCAAATACTTTTGAACCGGATCGCTGCAAAACAGGTACCCATATAATGTTTTGGTGAACCGGTCGGTCGACCAACTTCAACTACCGTAGTAATCGCGGTTTTCATTATACTGTAAAAAACCAAAAGTCATGAAGAGCTTTTACAACTTCAGATCTCACGCGTGATATTTGACACTCAAAAGGAGTAACGGTCGAACAATCAAATGTTTATTATCACTACATATTATAAAACTATCTGTTCGCGATAAACTCAAAAGCTACTGCAACGGTTTTAATGCTGTTTTCACCAATCGATAGAGTGGTTCCCGAGAAAGGTTTTAGTATATAATTTACAAAGTTACGCGGGCGAACTCGCGGGCAGCAGCTAGTCAAAAATAAATAAGTCCAATTTATATCACACTAGCGGCCTGTTCCCGGCTTCGCACAGATGCAAATTATATACCAAAACCTTCCTCGAGAACCACTCTATCCATTGGTGAAAACAGTATGAAAATCGGTACAGTAGTTTTTGAGTTTATCGCGAACAGACAGACAGACAGTCGCGGCGGAGGTCTATAACTCTTTAGCCAGGCGTTAGTTTTTAATATATTTTAGACGATCCCTCGAGAACAGTCCTTTTTTCTGAATGAAAGGTACCCTATGTCCTTCCTTGTATCCCTGACAACGTGTATGTGAAATTTCTTGATGATTAATTGAGTAGTTAAGACGTGGACAGACAGACAGACAGGCGAACACAGAGATACTTTCACATTTAAAAATATTCGTATGGATTGAAGACAACTTAGGCCCTGAAAAACTTAATTACTTAAAAAGCACTCGAGCACTTAGCAAATCCCACATCTCGAAGTTCAATAAATAAATGAATAAATCTAACTTCTACCGGATCTTAGTATAGGTACAGCAGTTAAAGTACTTGGATAGAAATTATCTGAGCATTGAAAGCTTATCCCCCATATCAAAGCACTAATAAAAAAATCCTCCATTTGATGTATTTGAAGAATTATGTACAAAAACTAGGATGGTATGTTTAAAAGCATTGTTGAATCGTAATCAAAGCTAAAGTTTATCTATTCGGGTCGTACAACTGTTACAAGCTCAATGCCAAAATTCCGAGCTTATCTTCACGTCACCCGTCTTGAACATTAAAGTGAGTTATGTGTTTAACGACGGTGATAGTCCTGTTTACTTGTTACTGTATGGACCCTTAAGACGACTGCTAATAGCTTGACGTGTCATTAAATAAGACAATTAGAGATGTCGTAGATAATAAAGAAAACTCATGATATTATGGGAAGCCTCAACCATAAATTATGTCCTGTTATATAAGCCATGTAAGCCATCAATCTAAAGTGGAAATGGGTCATATTTCACGTAGTAACGAGAGCAGATGAGCCGTTCATAACATTCGATGGAAAAGCTTCGGGCCCTTTGGACCCGCAAGTTTTGACCCGCTGAATAAAAGTGCCCTTTGGACCCACTTTTAAGTGCCCGTCTGACCCACTGTGCGTCAGAACAATATTAAAAAGGGAACGTTGGCAGATATTAGATGGAAAAGTTTCGGGCCCTTTGGACCCGCAAGTTTTGACCCGCTGAATAAAAGTGCCTTTTGGACCCACTTTTAAGTGCCCGTCTGACCCACTGTGCGTCAGAACAATATTAAAAAGGGAACGTTGGCAGATATTAGATGGAAAAGTTTCGGGCCCTTTGGACCCGCAAGTTTTGACCCGCTGAATAAAAGTGCCCTTTGGACCCACTTTTAAGTGCCCGTCTAACTCACTGTGTCAGGTCAGAATAATATTAAAAAGGGAACGTTGGCAGATATTATCCAAATCACTGGGAATGACTGAATGACTGCAAGAAGAATCGTGGAAAAAGATGGAGGAGGCCAAAAAAAGGACCCAAAAAGGGACCCATATCTCATAATTTAGAAGGAAACCTAATAAAATTCTAACAACTATATAATATAGATTATAAAATATTATGAAATCTAATACTAACACTTGAATAACTTTTAATTGTATCCTACATTTCTGTTTTTTAGAGAGATTTAAAAGACCTCCGCCGCGACTGTCTGTCTGTTTGTTCGCGATAAACTCAAAAACTACTGCACCGGTTTTCATGCTGTTTTCACCAATGGATAGAGTGGTTCTTGAGGAAGGTTTTAGTATATAATTTGCAAAGTTACGCGGCCGAAGTCGCGTGAAACAGCTAGTTTAGATAATATTTGGTACATTACTAGTCAGTTTTCTGTATCTCACTATAGTTTCACTTTCAATGACCGTTCACAAAACACTTACTTTCAACTTCTACGCGTCAGTTTGAGAGTTGCTCGTAGCCCGTTAGCTCAATAGATAAATGTTCAACCTTAGATTCTGAATATTTATCAATTTTTTTTATTTTTTTTTATTTTTTTATTTTTTAGATACAATATATTATAGTTATCACATTTTGTAATTTAATCACTAATTTAAATAAATATACTTAATAATCTACACTAAATAAAAAACAAAATTACTATTGAACCTAAAACTAGAAACCTTAAAAAAAATATAATATAATAACTAAAATATATTATTAAAAATATTTATCTATATTTTTAATAATATATTTTATTTAATGTTAAGTTCGACAGACAGGCAGACGGTCCACTTGAAGGTAGGTGACTATACCGTCGCCTATTAATACAAGCAACGCTGACTATAGTAGCCTTAAAAGGGTTGGGAAGGCATATAGGAAAATGTGCTCTGACACACGTTAGACGACAAGTTTGGTCTAGTGGCTAGTAACCCTAGCTGTTAACCAAACAGTAGCGGGTTCGAATCCCGCAAGGGGCAAATGTATATGTGTTAAATTTTTTAACCTTTGTACCTGAGTCATGGACGTTTTGTATTTATAATATCGCTGCTTAAAAACTAATGGGCCACAAATCAAAATTACACTTTTTACAGGAGAGCTAATAGAAAAAAAAAAAAAAATTTTGTCCAATTCTTTTTCTTAATAGATTTTTTAATTCTTAATAATTCTTGTACGTATAAATGTTTCTACCAAGTTTCATGAAAATCAGTTAATTCGTTTAAGAGTTATGAACATACATACACACATACTTACATACACTTACAGATTTATTATTAGTATTGATTGATTGCGGGTGAAGTCTCGTGCAACAGCTAATTTTATTATAAAATAAAACATTTCCGAAATGATGTAAATGCTAGTCTCAAATAAAGTATAACGCGCGGACTCGTCTACGATGACGAGTGCGGAATAATTCTGTTAATTTGCGTTTTGTATGTACGTGACAAACAGAGCGACACTTCGTTTGTTATATGTAAACAGTGAAAGTTGACAAGAGAGTGAAATTGAATTTATGTGACATATATTATATGTTTGCGTTAATACTACATAGTACGAGTATATGGAGTTTAATAAGCGAATCTATATAATACTAGCTGTGCCCGCGACTTCGTCCGCGACCAAATTTTTTTTTAACATATAAACCATTCCTGATTATCCCTCTATCCAAAAGTGAAGACAGAATTAAAATCGGTCCAGCCGTTTAGGAGGAGTTCAGTGACATACACACGCACAGAAGAAATATATATACATATAAAGATACATATAAGAAATATATATAATATTTGAAAAATAATTCCTCATATTTATGGAATTTACTCCTTAAGAATCGATTTTATGGGAGTAAACTGCTAACTGAAATTTTGGGCCAATTTCACTTTTTTGACTTTCTTATAAGTTTAGACGTTTATCTACCTTTTGATGAGAGTTGAGAAAAGTTGAGAAATTTCATAAATGGAAAACTGTTTTCTGACTAATAGCAAAAGAAAACCTGCTAAATCCTAAGTAATAGATAATCCTAAGTAGATTTGTACTGATAATGTTGCTCATTTCACATGCCTGATGCGACCATAAAACTACTACAACATGGAACCCGCGTGCCATACAAAACACAACGAATTTTATGGAACATTTAAAAGTGACATATGCGTAGAGCATGAACTGTAATTAAAAAACAAAACAAACATAATAATAAGTACGCAATTTAAAGAAAATGTGACTTTACGTCAACCCATTAGAGTTTAAGATGAAATAGTAGAAGTTGATCGTTACTAACTTTTACCATTGACGCGTGAAGGCAAGAGTCCGCTATGATTCTGTCAAAGGCGTTCTTTTTATGTGCCGCTTTGGCATTTGTGACGCAAGTTCCATTGTAGTATTTCGATGGATGCGACGCACAACATTTTGTCATTTCACTTTTTCTTCCTCCTGAAAACTATGCAAAATGTGACTTAGCAGGTTAACGAGTTAGGCCGACGACATGTCACACGTTACGCGTTACAGGCTACCTACAATATGCTTCAATACATATTAATATAATATAATACATAATAAAAGGTATTTTATTAATATGTTTTAATTATATTTATTCAATTATTAATTTTTTTTTTATCGTTCGTAAGGAGTAAACTCCAGTCGTGCGTCGAAGCTGACACACACTTTTTTTAAATTTATTTATCTGTACTAGAGGACGCCCAGTAGTCGAAATCAACAACAAAAAAGTTTCATATAAATATTGTAGAGAATTAAAAAAATTATAATACTTTTTTTGCTAAAATTTAAATTAACTTAGTTAGGGAAGTATATTTTATTAGTTTTTTCTTATACTTGTTCTGTATCCGTTAGGTTTTTTTTTATTATTATAGAACCATTCATTGCGGTTTTAATACAATTTGCAAATATATTTGAATCCGTTACGTGAATCATCTTTAGAATCTTTATTTCGTGTTATGACCTTTTGAAAATCGGTCAATAGGTACTCGCCATTATAATGTGAGTCTATTCCGAAAATCAATACCAAATTTTGATGAACCGTTAAGGTAACAACATTATTTAAAAGTCAATTTTGTTTTGCGAATGATCGTAAAAATTTATTATGATTGAATTTTTTGTAAGATGTTCATAGATTGTATTTCTTGGGTCTTGAATTTTTAACGTATTTTATGCCATTTTTTTTTCATGCCAATTCAGTTTTTTTCTATATCTATACATATCTATATTATATTATAAAGAGAGAAGATTTGTGCTTTTCTATTTTGTAATAAAAATCAAAAACTACTGGGTCGATTTTGAAAATTCTTTCACCTATAGAAAGATATATATTATCAGCGACAGACATTTGACATTGATATTCTCTGTTTATATATATCTAAGGATTTATAACCTTTACATTTTTTGGTCCTTCGAGCCGGATTTGAACTAGCGACCTAGCGAACTAACAACTAGCGGATGAATTCACATTTTTCAATTCAAGCGGGCAAAGTCACGAGAAAAATCTAGTATCTTCACATACATCGTATCTATTGTTTTACCGTGTGATATTTATTAGAACAGATTTAATAACATTTCTCACGCCATTTAATAAAGCACCTGCTAATTATTTCCTGTACAATGTTTTGCACTTCCATGGTGTTATAGAAACCTATTTCCCATGTATACAAGTTTTCACCATACGCCACGCCTTTCGAGTCAATTGTGTGATTTTATTGATCATACTAGCTGGTGCCCGCGACTTCGTTCGCGTTGAAAAAAAAAGTAGCTTATCCTGTGTCCCGTACGCCTAAATGTTTATCTACCAAATTTCATGAAAATCAGTTGATTCGTTTAAGAGTTATGGAGGAACAGAAAAAAATTCTAAAAATGGTCAATTTAGTTTCAGTATCATGTATAGAGCCTATAAACACGATATCTCTCAAAACAAAGTATATTACTCCATGACCAACCCTTACAGATTTATTATTAGTATTGATAATGACAGAGATAAACCACAAGCAGCTGTGCCGTTGCTTGTGTTATAGGCGACGGTAGCCACTTACCATCAAGTGGTCAATCAGTCTGTCTGGCCGAAAACATTAAACATTAACATCGCTTGATTAGTTAAGGCGTGAAAGCGTAACAAGCAAACAAACAAATTAACGTTCGCATTTATAATACACTAGGTGTTGCACGCGACTTTGTCCGTGAGTTTGTTTAAATTTATAAAATACCTATAGCCTATATGTGACTCACTGATAACGAAGCTTTTTATAGGTGATAAAATTTTGAAAATCGGTCTAGTAGTTTTTGAGTTTATTCATTACAAACACACAAATCTCTTTTTATAATATAACTAGCTGGCGCCCGCGACTTCGTCCGCGTTGAAAAAGAAAAAAGTAGCCTATCCTGTGTCCTCTACGTCTTAATGTTTATCTACCAAGTTTCATGAAAATCAGTTAATTCGTTTAAGTTATGGAGGAACACACACACATACACACATACATACATACATACATACATACATACATACATACATACATACATACATACATACATACATACATACATACATACATACATACATACATACATACATACATACATACATACATACATACATACATACATACATACATACATACATACATACATACATACATACATACATACATACATACATACATACATACATACATACATACATACATACATACATACATACATACATACATACATACATACATACATACATACATACATACATACATACATACATACATACATACATACATACATACATACATACATACATACATACATACATACATACATACATACATACATACATACATACATACATACATACATACATACATACATACATACATACATACATACATACATACATACATACATACATACATACATACATACATACATACATACATACATACATACATACATACATACATACATACATACATACATACATACATACATACATACATACATACATACATACATACATACATACATACATACATACATACATACATACACACACACAAACACACACACACACACACACACACACACACACACACATACATACATACATACATACAGACATACATACATACATACATACATACATACATACATACATACATACATACATACATACATACACACACACACACACACACACACACACACACACACATACACACACACATACACACATACATACAGAAAAAAATCTAAAAATCATCAATTTAGTTTCAATATCTTATTAAAATTTCATAACTTACTCCATGACCAACCCTTACAGATTTATTTTATTAGTATTGATTAGAAGTAGATAGAAGTAGCTATAGATACGAGTATAACACTTCGGGAGTATTTAGCGCTCCTAAAACTCCATTGTGAAATGGAAAGTGGAGCGAATTTCTTTCTTTGGAAATTATTAAACAATCGGTTTCGGTTTCCGTGGGAGCCAACTTGGATTGGTCATCTCAAAGATTCTTATCAAAAGTAAAAGTAAGTAAGTAATACTTTTTTTTCATTAAGTAAGCTTAATGAAAACGTTAAACGTTTCGTTATTGTGTCAAGTTGAATTGTGGTTTAATTCATAAGAAAATTTATTTTCTTTTTAAGTCCCAACGCCCGACGCGAAAGAAGGGTGTTGAGTTTTATCTGTGCATCGTATATTTTGATTCAGTTTTTTTTTTATTTTTTGTTGTTTTGATCGAGATAGTTCCTAGCTGTGATTTATGTAAATACGTTCAACCGTTTGAAGACCATCAGTTCCTTTATTTTAAACTAGCTGTTGGACCCGACTTCGTCCGCGTAATTTTATAAAATACTAGTTGGCGCCCGCGACTTCGTCCGCGTTGAAAAAGAAAAAGTAGCCTATCCTGTGTCCCGTCCCCTAAAAGTAGCTATCTAAATATTTATTTTTAATGAATAAACTCAAAAACTACTGGGCTGATTTTGAAAATCCTTTCCCCTATAGATAGCTACGTTATCAGCTAGTAACATAGGCTATTATAAAGTTATTTATAAAGTTACGCGGTCGACGTCGCGTGCAACAGCTAGTTTACATATGTGTCGTTCATTGTAAAAGTGAACTATCTCCTTGTAACTGAATTTTAGAATAACGAGCTTTTTGCGAATTATAGTGTAGGAAAAAAAATATAAGCATTCATTCATTGTTTTCATCTATGGGATTTTAATGCAACTATTGGAGTTACTTCACTTTTATATTGAAAGTTATGACTAAATGTGATACCATTAGGCAAGAAAAGATGGTTTTAAAAATAGGGAGTTACACCACTTTTACAATGAACGACACATATGTGGGACAAACATAACCGAAAATTCCCTTAGCATCCATTGAAACGAGAAGAAGTCAAAGACCTAGATCAAGCAAGTTATGAAATGAACGTTAGAACATCACACGGAATAGGACCCACTTGCTAAACGGAGCGTAGTAGAAACGCATAGCGCACCACGCAATGATACCGTACTTGATTCTTTTAATTTATCGATACTGTATACTCCGATCGATACTATCACTATTTCTTTTTTTATAAAAATAAAAATTTAATAAATAAATAAATATTTTCACACATTCCACACATCACCATCCAGTTCCAAAGTAAGCACAACTAATTCTTGTATTATGGATACCAGACAGTTGATATACTGCATAGATTACTTTTTTTTTTGTAAATACATACATATTATGAATACAAAACATCCATGACTCAGGTACAAAAGTAAATGCTAACACAGATATTTGCCCCTAGCGGGATTCGAACCCGCGACCGTTTGGTTAACAGCTAGGATTACTAGCCACTAGACCAAACGAGTCGTCAAAGTTAATGCCTTAGGGAACGTCCAAAAATTACGTGAGGCGATTTTTCGACCCTCCCTCTCCCCCTGGTGAGATGTTGTGAGATTTGGCTCGACACACTCCACCCCCCCATAATCTCACGTGAGATTTTTCAAAATGCGTATTTTTAGTGTAAATCTGTGATTGATTGATTGTAGTGTTATTATTTCTACAATTGGTTGCTTTATTAAATTAAGTAGGTACTCGAACTATTATAGTCCAATTTCAATCAAAGGAATGTTTTTCTGATTACTAACAGGCTGAATTTTCGTGAGTAGCTTCAGTTTGCCGAGACGAACAACTTTTTCCTCTGCGAAAATTCTCGATAGAGGTAGCTAAAGGAGTTAGCAGCCGTAAACAACTTCCAAGCGTAGGACTGAGGAAACGTACCACTCAATTTATTATACATAAACTATGCGGTCATTTTATTATACAAATGTTTACTAAGCTGCAGACAAAAAATCAGCTGGTTAGTAATAATTTTTATGACCTCATTATTATGATATATTGGGAGTGGTTTTTTGGGAGGGATGGGATTACTAATCAGTTGATTTTTTGAAACATTTGTATAATAAAATGGCTGCATAGTCCTACAAATTGAGTGGTACGTTTTCCCAGTCCTACGCTTGGAAGTTTTTTACGGCTGCTAACTCCTTTAGTTACTTCTATCGAGAATTTTCGCAGAGGAAAAAGTTGTTCGTCTCGGCAAACTGAAACTACACACGATTCAGCCTGTTAGTAACCAGAAAAAAATCCAGGTGAGGGATACTGGACTAGTACTTCGGGTCAGCTTTGTTGTTCACCAAAAATTGCCGAAGGAAATGTGCCAGTTCGACTATATGTATAGCAACCCTAAACCAATGGATTGATTATTAATATTAATGACTTATTTTAATAATATAGTAATATTAATTATTAGTTATATTAAGAAAACCCTGTGCAAAAAGGATTATTATAGGATATTAGATTATATAAATGATGAACGTCCTTGGAGTTGAATATAGTTGAATATTGTGTTATTAGATTGATATATATGTATTGTTACGTGTTAATTGTTGTAAATTGATTTATGAAAAGAGCAACTAGGGGGTTTCTTGCCGAGTTCTTCCCCCTAGAAACAGCATTCCGAACCGGTGGTAGTTTGTAATTTTGACGAAGATAAATGTTTTGTAAAAACTTACATCTAATAAATGATTTGAATTTGAATTTGAATAATAATGTGTCAAAGAAAAACTGTAAATAGTTTTATGCCGTAAATTCAAGGCAAGCGTGCCAAAGCGCGTGTTACGAAGAAAAAGAGAAAGTCCTAAACAAAATCTAAGTCGAATAAAATATTTAATAAAATTCCGTAATTTCGAATTTGTCACACACCACGCGTTGTGATGACTGTTTGTTTATACAATATAGGTTTATAAGCGGAACGAACTCGCGAATATGACATCACACTAGGGGAGAAAGTATAATTTTTGTTTAAATTTCTGACACGGTGATTTAGAGAAATTTTTTTTTTGTTTTTTTCTTTTTTCTGTAACTCCATTTCGTAATATGTTTCGTCCGAAGAAGTAGCTTAGGTATTGGTTTTTTTTTTTTTTGGAGTTTAATGGAGTTTACTCCTTAAAAATCGATTTTTCATACAAGCCCTGGGTATAAAAATTTCTGGGAATAAAATCTAATGTCACACGTAACACGTTATGCGTTACAGGCTTTAATATGCTAAAATTTTAAGTATGTAAGTATATTTATTAAATTATCTATTGATCGTTCGTAAGGAGTAAACCTTCAGACGTGCGTCTTCAAATCAAATTAAAATTAAAATATTTATTTATCAATTAGGTTTCTACAAGAAACTCTTATGATCGCGTCATTATAAATTTAAATTTACCAGGGTTTCGGAAAGAAGCCAAGATGACGATCCTGAGAAGAAACCCCGAAAGAAACTCACTTTTTTTCTGAGCTGACACACACTTTTTTCAATTTTTTTAGTACTTTTATCTTAACCAAGGTATATCAGCCCCGTCATTTGTTTCGGACCCATTGTACTTACAAGTTTTGACTCTTTTTTAACGTTGGGAAATGCTTATGGATCCGCGGCAGCGTAGGTGACCATTGACCATATAATAGGAGATACATAAAAAAATTGTAAGCAGATGTAGCGTGTTTGAGCCCAATAGGAAATCAGGTGTTAGCTTACAATTTTTAATTATAGCTTGTTATAGACATTATCATATACCACAATTATAATAATTGTATATCATCATCATCATACCTACCACGGGCACCAGGCTCTCATACAATTACGACCATTGCCTGTGTATTGTCTGTATATTGTGGTTTTGTGATTGTGTGGAGCTAATAAATGCATTATTATTATTATTATTATTATCATCATCAATACTAATAATAAATCTGTAAGGGTTGGTCATGGAGTAAGTTACTTTTTTTCAGAGATATCGTGTTTATAGGCTCTATACATGATACTGAAACTAAATTGACCATTTTTACAATTTTTTCTGTATGTATGTATGTATGTATGTATGTATGTATGTATGTATGTATGTATGTATGTATGTATGTATGTATGTATGTATGTATGTATGTATGTATGTATGTATGTATGTATGTATGTATGTATGTATGTATGTATGTATGTATGTATGTATGTATGTATGTATGTATGTATGTATGTATGTATGTATGTATGTATGTATGTATGTATGTATGTATGTATGTATGTATGTATGTATGTATGTATGTATGTATGTATGTATGTATGTATGTATGTATGTATGTATGTATGTATGTATGTATGTATGTATGTATGTATGTATGTATGTATGTATGTATGTATGTATGTATGTATATTCCTCTATAACTCTTAAACGAATTAACTGATTTTCATGAAACTTGATAGATAAACACTAAGACGTACAGGACACAGGATAGGCTACTTTTTTCTTTTTCAACGCGGACGAAGTCGCGGGCGCCAGCTAGTAATTTTATATAATTATAATAATTGTGATATATTATGCATTTAAAATGTATGTAGAATAAAATCAAAAGTGTTACATGTCCGTTTAAATTACTTATATCCGTAGACACCTTTTTTGATTTGACACACATAGGTACCGGGGCGAATTGTGATCGGAATAGTAATCGCCTTAACAAAAGTAGTGAAATTTCCTGAGAGAGAAATTCAAATTCCGTTTAGCGCAGACAGAAACTGGCGCTGATTTCTGATTAGCGAGTTTTACAGTGAGCTTACTAGAGCAGCCTTTATTAGGAATTTGTTTCTCTGAGTACTCCATTGAGCATAGAACTATATTATTCGAGAGCGGGTATAAAGAGAAATAGCCAATCCTAGATTTGAATTTTATCTAAGTAAACAAAGTCTAATTTAATTAATTTTTTTAAATAGATAAATACATTATGAATGAAAGTGACGACTGTAACCGAAAACATACTATAATGAAATTTTCTCGATAGAAAAAAATCACCAAGTGAGCTCTCATTGCCATCGATTTTAGTTTTATTTTCAAAATGACACACATTATAAAGCTAAAAGTATATCAGTAATTTCACTTCACATATTATCTAAGGCTGTATGTAACAATTTTTCATTTGACATTGTAGTTTAGGAATAATTAATATTTAATACTTTTGGCACTTATAACATTTTTATCTTCCGTCGCATGTTGTGCGTAGTTGTACGTATTTTGTGTCACTGTCATGTCCAAGGGGCCACGCGGGTGAAATTACAAATTTTGTTTGCTTTATACCCACTCTTAAGAGATATCTTATCAATAACAGTTATTGATAAGATATCTCTTAAGAGTGGGTATAGTAGTTACTAGCCGGTGCCCACGACTCCGTCTGTTTTGAAAAATAAAAAATATAACACTATTGATGGCGATTGATGGCGCCATCTATTAAGCTACAATATATTAAGGATAAGCAACGACATCTAATGAATTTGGGTAGAACTACTTGGTGGCATAACGCTCAAATTTGCATATGCTCAAATTTGGGAACCTAACATTTTTCCAGGATGAAACCTTTTCGTTAACCTTCTTCTTCAGGAATCACTCTGTTTATACGAGAAAACCCCATGAAAATCTCGTAGTTTCTAGATATACATACATATATCAATACTAATAATAAATCTGTAAGGGTTGGTCATGGAGTAAGTTACTTTTTTTCAGAGATATCGTGTTTATAGGCTCTATACATGATACTGAAACTAAATTGACCACTTTTACAATTTTTTTCTGTATGTATGTATGTATGTATGTATGTATGTATGTATGTATGTATGTATGTATGTATGTATGTATGTATGACGAAGTCGCGGGCGCCAGTTAGTAATATAATACATATATTCATACATACATCCAGACAGAAAGACGCAGCGGGTGACTTTGTTTATAATATGTATGGATGTGTTAGCACTTTCATAACTTGATAGTGAGGTTACGCACTTACTAAAACATCCAAAAAGCTCCAAAAACAAAGAAAGTTTGAACTGTTGAAAGTTGAAAGAGAAGAAAAAGAAAAACTGTGAACGAAGTCTGTGGTTCAATAACCATAAATAACCGTGAAACGAGAGGAAATTGACTAAGCACAATTTTCTAATTCCACATTTGTAGCGGCTTCCATTTTGCTTTCGGTTTTCATGAGATTTTATTTATTGGAATTATTGAACTTTGTTCCTATTGTAACAAGGTTTCAATTGGCGTCATAAAAAAGAAGAACTATGGCATCACATACACGAATTTCCTTTAGATTATTCTCAAGAAATAATAATTTTTATTATAATAATAATATATGTTAATATAATACTTACAATATGTTAAACCCTAAATTATTTCAACATTGGTGCTCAAGTGGCATGTCTAACTATGTTTACGTCTTAATGTCAAAGACGAGATATGAGTATATTATCTACGAGATATCAAATTAACAGAATATAATTGTCGATAAATATTACAGTTTTCGATAAGTTAGAATAGGACTTTAAAAGGTCTAGTGGTTCTGTCTCAAGAGGCCCGACCTATTCGATTTCCGACTGGGCCCTTGAGAAATGTACTTTTCAAAGTTGGCTCTGGTGTGGGGTAGAAACCACCCTTAAGAGGGGACGCGGGTACAGCAGAATTTGAAAAATAGGTATTTGAAGAAACAATTGCCATCGCGCTGCCCTCCAGTCTTCCCTCGTATTATGCGATAGGGACAAATGCAGCTCAGACCGATTATACCTACAAAATTTTTGACTAAATCGAGGTTTCGTATTCCCCTGTTTTCTCCTCTAAAAATTGAGCCTATCGAATAATTTTTACACAAATATTTTCAAGAAGAACGAATCTATGTCCCTATTATTTTTTTTTATCTTAAAAGTCTAAATTTGTTTTATAATCGTCTGATTAGGGTGACATAAAAGGGCAATTTATTACGATTTTTGAGAAGTCATATTTTCTTATGTAATTAGTTGGTAGAAAAAAAGAAATAATAGGGGCGCATAGCTTTAGCAGACCTAGATTTTATAACAAAAATTTTTTGCTCTAGAAGGATTATCCAGGGAAAAAACAGGGGATTACATTTGTATGGAAAAACGCTGGTAGCGTCCCCTGTTAAGTAAGACCACCGTGAAATAACAGCATGTGTGCTGTTGTGTTTCGGTGAGTGAGTAAGGGATGTCAGACCTCATTTTCTTATCCCTTAACCTATCCTTAACCCTACTATGGTTGACAGGGCACTTGCAGTAACTTGCTTTGCTTGTGTTATATGTGGGGTTTAGTTGTCATCTCGCACGAATTTGTTTCGTACGAAAAGCCAACTTTAAATTTAAATATATTTTAAACTAGCTGCTGCCCGCGACTTCGCCCGCGTAACTTTGTAAATTATATACTCAAACCTTCCTCGAGAACCACTCTATCCATTGGTGAGAACAGCGTGAAAATCGGTGCAGTAGTTTTTGAGTTTATCGCGAATAGGCACAGACAGACGCCTCAGAGGATTTTGTTTTATAATATGTAAGGATTTAATGATCGAAGCACACATATTATTTTTTTAAAAAACTTGAAACTTGATAGTACAGGACCGTACAAAAGTGATACCTAATGGGAGCGATGATAGCCATCTACCATCAAACGGACCGTCAGCCTGTCTGACAGCCTTTGGCACATAAAAAAGTTCAAATTTAAAACTCTACATTGAAATTGAGGACGAAACAGCAGATTTATGTGAAAAAATCTGATGCTATTTTTTTTCGAAAGTGACCTGACCCAACTTGAGTCTGTTTTCGCATACATCGTACTGTTTACAAATGTACATATTATGCAAAATTTTATTCGACAGCCTACATACATTTGAACGCATCTAGTTCAGATTAGTTTTAGAACAAGAAGAAAAAAAGTGTTGCGAACCTGTTATTTTTTATCACTGTTGCAAACATAAAAAAAGAGTACAAATTTTTCTTCTACCCCCGTTAATGTACTCCCTGTTAATGTACCTTTCTATTGTTGAAAGAATTTTTACAATCGCTCCACTAGTTTTTGAGTTTATTCATTACAAACAAAAAACAAATCTTGTCTCTTTATATAATAATATTAACAGATATGCGGGGCGAGTAGTCTATAAAAATATTAAATTAAATAAAACATGACAATTCGCCCGACCCGGGCGAGATAAATGCGGGCGATTTGTCTATTAGCTCCATTTAGCGGCCGCTTTGAAATAATTTCTTAAACTTTTTTTTTTCGTAGCATATTTTTGTGTTTTTTACATAATATCTTCTTTTTTATATATAAAAAATCAGTCTCAAAAAAACTCAAGAATGGCTAGACCGATTTAAATTCGGTTTTTACTTAAGGAAAGAGGAAGATTTGTATGTATAAAAATTTGCACCCCGGGCGTAGTCTATAATTAAAATAATTAGTTATAGCTTAGAATATATATTATAATTAAATATATTTATATATATATGCTGCAAATAAATTAACTGGTTATTTATTATGTAGGTCACTTTTGCAGACCTAGAATTTTCCGCGTCCATTATATATCCTTTGGAGCAAATTACCATTATACCGATGAACGGACTTGTACAGGGCTGTCAAAAACTAAAAAAAAAAAAAAATTAAAATTAATTTATTTTCGGGCAAATGGACCTATAATGTTACATTTTTATACATTATTTATTATCTAGACAGTTCCGAATAAAATAAAATAAAGCAAAAGCAATAAAATACAAGATGAAAATAAGAGAAAAAATAATGTAAGTAAATGCCTAAAAGCTAACACCAACATGTCTACAACAACAATGTCGGATATGTAAACAATCTAGTCATTTTTAATCGTCTATAAATTGTCTAAAAACGACACCTAGATTCAAAATAAAGTGGAAAATTTAACAAATTTTAGCAAAATGTTTGAAGATTTTGCTATCAAGCTAAACAAGCTACATCTGCTGTAAGTTGCTAAGGAGTTGGATATCTTGCTAAAAACATGATGCTGCAGCATCAGACAGGTTACCATGTTATGGAAATGCCACCGTAGTACACAGTTTCCCAAATTTCACATCAATCGAACACGTGGAAGTTAATGAAATCCTTTCAACTAAAAATTAGCTGATGGTCTTCAAACGCCTGAAGAGATCTTCATACATTATAGCTAAGATAAGTCCAATTAGGTCATCTTTCAAACAAAAAAACGAATAAAAACGGTCCATCCGCTTGGGAGCTACGGCACAGACAGAGACACCCAGATAACACTCAATTTTTGGGTTCGGCGTAAAAATTAAGTAGTGGTAGGGCACACTGAGTTTCGCAGTCATTTGGGCAGCCCGTCTGGCGGCAGTAACCACACCCTTACAAAATACCACCGTGAAATAACAGCATATGACTGTGCTGTTGTGTTTCGGTGAGTGAGTAAGGGATGCCAGAGCCCATTACCCCCCATCCCTCCCTTATTATACCTTATCCTTAATCCTTCTATGGTCGGCAGCGCACTTGTAGCACTTATGGCGTTACTTGTGTTATAGGCGACGGTAGCCACCTACCATCAAGTGGACCGTCAGCCTGTCTGGCGGTCCACCTTAACATAAAAAAAAAAAATCCAAATGTACGATCACTTGAGCATCACTTTATAACGGCAAGAGTGATTGTGCTGATTTTTATTTGTTATTTTAGTAATTCTCAGGACAAATTTTGCATGAAAGAAAAATTTTGGAAAATTCACGAGAAAAGTCGAAAAATTTGATGGTATTTTTAACAAAAATAACTAATTTTTATATACCAGCGTGTTGAATAAAAAAAGTGTACTAAGAAAATAATCGTTGACAACCCTAATCTTTGTCGGTGGTCGTGAAACTCAGCAGTTTGATGTGCCTTGAAAGCGACACGTGATCGGTGAACAGTTTACTGCAGATAGGAGAAATTCAGATTTCTACACACCAACAATTGATCTCCGTTGTGGCTCTAATGATTTGTCAAGCTTATCGATTGGTTATTGGCAACCAAACAAGCAATTAGAGTGACGAGTGAAAACGCATACTACCCACTAAACCATACTGAGGCAATTATTTTTTTTATATTAAGGTCGATAGACGGGCTGACGGTCCACTTGATGGTAAGTGGTGGCAACCACCGTATATAACACAAGCAACGCCATCTGCAAATGTGTATAGATTGCAACTGCAAATCTACTGTTGTACCGGATTCGTACTGGCTAAAACCCAACTACTTTCTAGCGCGGCCGTTGAGCGAGAGCGTAAAATATTTATATGGAAAATTGTCAGTTTGACATTGACAATTATCAATACAAAATGTTTTATGCTTCGAATAGGGAGTGCGGTGAACACGACATTATTGATATGTCCAAATTTTACGCAAATGCAACGATTGAAGACAACAAGTATTTTCATTCCATATTTTGAATTAAATTTTAAACTGTTTTTTTTTTTTGTTACAGAATCGAGAAAACTTTTCGGCGGGTATCGAATAACACCATCTTACTGCAAAGCGTCGCGGATGGCGAAACACAATCGTGGTAATACAATTTGTATGTTCAATCACGAGTGCGTTCAGAGAGGCGGAGAAGTTGTTGGTGCTTGTATGGATGGATTCCTCTTTGGAGCGTGTTGCCAGCTTAAATCAGACAGCCAGTCCCATATTCCAAAAGGCCCTGGAGTCGTCATGACAAGTTACCTAGACTATCCCGATCCTGAATCGGAAACTGACGATTATGAGGCTGACCAACTAAATGCGTGGCATGACAGCTTCAAGCCAGTTGTAACCCCTGGATATAAACCTGGCGCATCCACTTCTAGCGCTGCAACTAAAAAACCAGAGGATTTAAGTACAGAGAGTGCCCAAGCTGAGATTATATCTGAAGGTCTTAGTCAAATAACAAATACATTACTCCATTCCCCGCCAAAAGACAGCGACTTTATTTACCTTAAACCCAATAAGCCTGATGGATTTTACACCCAAAGTACAATAAACCACGGAATCGAAGAAACAATACTTTTGCATAAAAATGGTTCAGCAGTTGATAATATAGCAAGACCATCGGACTTCAATGTGCATGTGTCCTCAATGCAAACAAAGCCAACTGTCTCACCTATGTCGAGTTCCACAACAACTCCCTCGAAAACAGCATCGACCCACCGACCGGTTTACACCAAACCGGTGTTCAAACCAAAACCGACCAAAGTTTCTACGAAAAAACCTTCAACAGAAGCTTACGTTAAGGTATCAACGATAACTCAAGCAAATCAGAAAGTCACGGAAATTTCACCAATAGACAGTATAGTGCAAATGCTTAATAATACAACGCCAATCTTGAAAGAAGATACGTCACCCGGTTCTGAAATTATCGCGGAAACAAAAACTTCCCCGATACCTTCTTCGACCGTGAGTCCCGTTTCATATAGTAGTGTGTACCCAAGTTTTTCATCGACTGGACACTATGTTACATTAAAACCTTCGTCATATTCGACCCATACGGTTGTTTCGAGTACTGTCGGTTATTCAACTAGAAAACCAGTTTTAATAACAAAAAAACCAACTTATACAAGTTATACAACATTAAATAGCATACCAGAAGACACACGACCCAGTAAACCCAACATATCTCTTAAACCTAGTCAATCTACTAGTCAAGATTTCGAGGCCTTCAATAGGTATCCTACAAATCCCAACGAATTCGGAGAATCGGTTACTACGTTTACATATATCAGTTCTAGTACTACACCAAAACCCGCCTCCAGCACAACCAGAAGACCACCTTCTACTAGTTACGTAACTGGTTCTAAGCCATCAAGAAGACCTGTTACTCCTACAAATATAGCATCAGGTTATGATACAGCTGATACTTTTTCAAGCGTTACACCAACAGTTATAGTACTTAATGGTTTCCAAACAGCAAAACCTGAGTCTACAGAAGACAAAGAGCCACAATTTGTGGAAATATCTCAAGAGCCATTCAAAAAACCTGTTAATCAGATAACTGTTAACAACCACATTGAATCAACTAATAACATCTATATGGGTAAACCACCACAAACTCAAGAAAAGCCTGTATTACCAGAAAGACCTTCTTCTCCTACAGTAGTGATAACACCTAAACCCGTTCCCACAACAACTCCTTATGGAACTACTAGACCTGTACCTGTGTCGACACCTAATGTCCCAAGCTTCGACTCTTATACTGATTACTATTCACCTACTACCCTCAAACCTATATATCAAACTTCTTCTGATGATCTAATAAACTTCCCACCAGTACGAAATCCAATGCTCAACGCAACAGGTTCCAATCCAGGTTTATATAATACCAGCATTTCTATATCAGACAATGAGTTGGGCTTAATACACGATGTAGAGTTCACTACTCCTACGTGGCAAGAAGACGAGAAACTAAACGAAAAAATGAACCTCTTCGTCAATAAAATTGTTGGCAGTCTTCAAGGCACTTTCCAGGAGCTACACGACATAGTCATATTAGATAAGAAAACTAATTTGACCGCTACAACATCTAAGCCGACAACTGCAAAACCACCAAAGAAGACATTGCCAACCAGAAGACCCAGCACAACAAAAAAACCTCTGAGAGCGACAACAACGAAGAAACCACCGGTCAAAACAACTAAGAAACCATTAAAAGTAACAACTTCAGCAGTAAAGAGACCTACAACAACAACTCCGCTGCCTACAACGACTACAAAGAAAACAGTAAGTGAATTTCTTTTTTTTATTTGTTTTTCAAAACCGCACACAATCTCACATACATTTTTTTACATTAAGTTTGATAGGCTTAACATAAAAAATGTTTCTGTTAAAAGAATTCCAAGTGTCTATATTAATCTATTATTTATTATTTATTTTAGAGAAATACTGATAATTAAAAAAAAAATCGCCTTTTTCAATATTTATTCTAATATAAGATCATGGGATGAGTCCATGTACAAAATATCTTAGTGCTCCAAGTAGAAGTAGAAGTATTTGGGAAGTAGAAAAAAACCTCAAGTAACATAACTTCAGTGTTCTCTTGTTACAGATAGAAATCACTGGTTTCAGATAGAAACCAATGATTTCTATCTGAAAACACGATTTAATTTGTTTTCCAGGTCACAACTACAAGAAAACCAAAGCCTACGAGAAAAGTGACCACCACTACAGCTGGTTCCACCACAGTAACTACAGAATACGACGAAGTCACAACAGAACTGTTTACAGATCAAAACATAGATTACAATGACAAAAACTGTAAGTATATCTGAATAAAATTGTCTTTTTTTTTAATTATAACAGCAAGTTTTTAAATAATAGTTAAAACTAACGTTTTTAACTACTATAAAATACATAATATTATGGTGTTAGAATTCATTGGTTTCGTAAGAAAGCGCAATGTCACTGAACGAATTATGGAGAGAGCTATGTTCAGGGTTAACATGCGAGAAAAAATCGGGAATGAGATCTTCATTTCATCTTGACGACACGTTTGGTCTAGTGGCTAGTAACTCTAGCTGTTAACCATACGGTCGCGGGTTCGAATCCCGCTAGGGGAAAATCTTTATGTATTAACATATTACCTTTGTATCTAAGTCATGGATTTTTGTATTAATAATATGTATGTATTTACAAAAAAAGTAATCTATGTGTTTATATCAACTGTCTGGTATCAATCATCAATATACTTATAATAAATCTGTAAGGGTTGGTCATGGAGTAAGTTACTTTGTTTTCAGAGATATCGTGTTTATAGGCTCTATAGGTGATACTGAAACTAAATTGACGATTTTTAGAATTTTTTTCTGTATGTATGTATGTATGTATGTATGTATGTTCATCCATAACTTAAACGAATTAACTGATTTTCATGAAACTTGCTTAGACGGTACTGTGTGGAATGTGTGAAGTTGAATTGGGGGAATACCTGAGTAATAAGGTTCGCGGGTTGCGGTTGATCTTATGCTCAACAGTGACATCCTATAGCTAAGGTGTTATGATATTTCAGCAAACATTCTGTAGATGGTAGATGGCTATCGTGTCCTATTATCAAAACCAACGTCACAGTGCCCTGTTGACCTTAGTAAGGTTAAGGATAAGGGTAGAAGGGATAGGGTAACGAGATCTGGAATTCATAAAAATTTTACAGCTGTAGATTTTAAACAATTTTCAGTGTGCGGAGTTCGACCAATGGTGAAATCTGGCAGAATAGTCGGTGGCAAGAACGCCAAATTTGGTGAGTGGCCTTGGCAAGTCCTCGTACGGGAGTCGACTTGGCTTGGACTCTTCACCAAGAATAAGTGCGGTGGAGTGCTCATCACCAACCGATTTGTGACTACCGCTGCGCATTGCCAACCTGGGTGAGTCGTTTTGCCATTTAACTTAGTTTAAGACAGGTTTCATTTTAGAGACTCAGGTTGGATCCCACTTGACTGATAATAAATTATGTTATTTAGAGTTATTTAGAAACAATGGCCTTTCTCTTACTGTGAAGAACTGTGAAATCTACAAGTCCTCGAAGATTAGTAATCTTCGAAGATACGTCAAATTGTTATAAACTGTAGTTTTCTAGTGTGATATGTGTCTGTGAAACAAAACATCTTCACAATGTCCTAATTGAGATCTAAATCTATAAAATAACCACAAACCACCGAAAGTACTCGTACTTATCGATCACAATAAACTTTTGCATTCGCGTTGTCAATGTTATATTATCGTTACACTGAAGTGTCCCACGAAATTCGACCTTGAGTTCAGGTTCAGAAATTTTTCCTTGTACTTTCTATATTTTTTAAAATAAATACTGATACCTACTCGTAATTCACGTTATATTTTTACAATTTTTACAATTGGACAGACCAAGTTGTGCATCTTACAGGCCTTACAGATGCGAAGGCGATAAGAAGAGCTGAGGACAGGGTGGAGTGGAAACAGCTGGTGGTTGAAGAAACCGGCTCTATCTCTATTTTTACACACTCTCTCTGTCTCACACACACACACCCACGAACTCCCATCCCTTCCTTTCCCACCTCATCCTATCCCATCTCATTTTATCTTCTCCTCTCCTCTCCTCCTATCATCAATACTAATAATATATCTGTAAGTGTAGGTATTGTATGTTCCTTCATAACTCTTAAACGAATTAACTGAAACTTGGTAGATATAAATTAAGACGTACGGGACACAGGATAGGCTACTTTTTTCTTTTTCAACGTGGAAGAAGTCGCGTGCAACAGCTATAGTATTCCATATTTTTATCTTTATTTCTTTTGAAACTATAAATGTAATTAGTATGTCCATAACTCGAATCTTTTTTCCGCGTTTCAGATTCCTCGCATCTCTGGTAGCAGTGTTCGGTGAGAACGACATATCTGGCGATTTGGAGCCTCGGAAACCAGTGTCGAGGAATGTTAGAAGAGTGATCGTGCACCGTCAGTACGATGCGGCGACTTTCGAGAACGATTTGGCGCTTTTGGAACTCGAGTCACCTATTAAATTCGACGCTCATATTGGTGAGGCCAGTATTGTCTGGATTTTTTTTTCTCATCATATACCAACTTATGTTTGTTCCACAGACAACATTTCTCTTAGACTATTGAGATTTTAATGTGAACGCTGCACTCGTGCGCTGCTAGTCCTTAGTCTGAGCTGAATTCTCGCTAACTATCCACCTCTTACATGATAAAAATGTAACAAAACAGCACACAATCCATATTTATATATTATAAATGTGAAAGTAACTCTGTCTGTATGTCTGTCTGTTACATTTTCACGCCTTAACTACTCAACCAATCGTCATGAAATTTTGCATACACGCTGTTAAGGATACAAGAAAGGACATAGGGTACTTTTAATCCAGAAAAAGTACTGTCCCCGAGGGATCGACAGGCGTTATTACTCACTCATATATTTTCTTTTTCAACGCGGACAAAGTCACGGGCACCAGCTTAGAAAAAAAAATTATTGTGCCTTTTGCTATTTTAACATAAAAAAATATCCACTACAAAAAGTTGTGAGATCTCATGTGAACTAAACAAGGTCTCAGTTATTTTAGTATGTATTTATTGAAGCACATAGACAAAGCCTGGCACATAGACGCAAAATTGCCAATCTTTGTGTCTTTTATAAGATGTATTTCGGAGAGTGTGCTCAGGAGCTGCATGAGCTCATACCGCCTTCCCCTTTCTTCTATCAGACATACAGACGTACGGCTGGTTACCATCCTCATTTTGTCGAAATCCCTCCTTTTCGGACAAAGCGCTTTGACCTTTATAATGCGCACTGCCAAGGTTAGGAATTCCCTGCTGGTGTCTGTATTTCCGAGCTCATATAACCCAAATCTTTTGAAAGTTCGAGTGAATAGGCATCTTCTGGGTGAGCTCGCTCCATCATAGGCTCCAGCCTTGCTGCACAGCAGGTTGTTGGCCAAGAGCAAACCCATCTCTAATAAAAAAGAAACACATATTCAACAACTACTGCTTATATTGCTCCTTAAAAACTAAAGGGCCACAAATCAAAATTACACTTTTTACAGGAGAGCTAATCGAAAAAAAAAGTTTTTGTTTGTTTATTTTTTTCTTATTAGATATATATCAAATACTCGTATATGCATATTATACATCGTTAGAAGCGTATTTTTAAGTAGCATTAAATGTTTTATGTACTTTTATAATAAACTGAATACTAGAAGAGATATAAGCATATAAGATACTTTTGAATATATAAAAAATGATCAAAATATACTAAATATGGAATAAAACAACCACAAGTCTTTTTGCAACATACAATATGAAGGATTGTGATTGTATTTTTGCAATAAAAACATTTTTGGATTTTTTTTTGTTTTATGCACCTTTAGTTTTGAAGCAGCGATATGTGTTTAATTATTTGTCCAAAACGTTTCAGTGCCTATTTGTATGCCGCCCGACGAATCAGACTTCACCGGACGTATGGCGACAGTGACGGGATGGGGGCGTCTTAAATATGGGGGCGGAGTTCCAGCTGTGCTGCAGGAAGTTCAGGTAAGAAATCAATGCTCTTAAGGGCACGCTGTACGAGCGAGTGAAGTCAGTAATATGGTATTTGGGAGAATTTGTCATCTCAGCTCATTATAATGCGAATAATCGAAGACAGAATGCAAAGTAACACATTCGCGCAACATCAACTCACGAAAATAATAAAACACACGCCAACAATTACAATATTTTAGAAATTACAGTTTTTACATTGGCGATCCGTAATTAAAACTAATTAAATTTTTAAATTCCTTAATTTCTGTAACTTCGTAACTAGAAATACAGTGATATGTAAGTTTCTTAAGATTCTAATAGATGGCGGTATAAGTTAGTTTATTGATAGAACACCACATCTTTTGTTATCTAAGTTGGGTAATTATATCCAATAGATGGCGCTGCGCTTTTGGTTTTAAACTTAATTGTAATATTTTTTTTCATTACTATAGAATATATAAATTAATATAGTACACCACGGGATCGATTTTGAAGAAATTTTGGAGTTTAATTTTCATATATAAGGCCGTGGTATGAAAATTTATGTGAGTAAAATCAAAATTGTCACACGGTATGCGTCGCGTTCTATTTAAGAATATCTCTGAAGTTTCAGAGAAAATGCGCCATCTACACAATATTTTTTTAAAAAAGAACAATGTTCTTTCGTCGTGTTCGAATTGTGAAAATTTAAATGTATTTTATAATCGTTCGTAAGTAAAGTCCAGTCGTGCGTCGAAAGCTGACACAGCACTTTTTGGTGTGTGTGTTTGTGTGTGTGTTAGTTGGCCCCTAAACGATTTAGGTTTCAATAAAAAAAATCATTTCCGTTCCGTTAGTAATAGGTATTTTATTTTATTTATATTAGGGAAACATACAATATCTCGATACACATTATACACATATATACAAGAAAAACAAATCAGCAGTTTCCACTAAATTACTAAAACATAAGTTACAAGACTACAGAATATTGGAGCTGAGAGAAAACATGGAAAAAAGTAAACAAAAAAAAAAAAGAAAAAGAAATTAATACACCAATTAACAAATAAAATATAACATACAAAATAAATAGATAAACTGGCCGTTACTAAAAGAAGACTACACAACTATATTTTCGAGGGCTTGTTTAAGGCTTCGTTTTTAGGCTCCTATCTGAAAAAATCCAGATCTAGCAAGTGTTATAATGAACATGAAATTTACAGGAGCAATGCAAAAAGGTATGCGTGATTTTTACAAAAGCGTGATTTTTCAGGTGCCTGTAATAGAGAACAGCGTGTGCCAAGAGATGTTCCAGACAGCTGGTCATGCCAAGAAAATCCTCAGTTCATTCCTTTGTGCGGGTTATGCCAACGGAATGAAGGACTCTTGT
This sequence comes from Synanthedon formicaeformis, assembly GCA_945859745.1. Lineage (NCBI taxonomy): Eukaryota > Metazoa > Arthropoda > Insecta > Lepidoptera > Sesiidae > Synanthedon > Synanthedon formicaeformis. The sequence continues at coordinate 4,197,602 of OX243980.1, forward strand.
GAAGTGAGTACTATCAAGTTCAAGTAACATTTTTTTTTAATGATAAGCTCCACAGACAGGCTACCACTTGATGGTAGGTGGCTACCGTCGCCTATAACACAAGTCATTACTTGAAAATATAGCAGACTAAATTGAAAATATAGCGGCGGAGGTATATTTAACCTCAGCCATAAAAACTTGGGTTTGACGTGTGCGTTTGCGGGTGTGCGTGTGTGTGTATCTGTGTATCTCTCTATCTCTCTCTCTGTATGCGTGTGTGTGTTTGGTGTGTATATTTGTGTAGCTGTGTATGTGTGTATCTCGCTCTATCTCTCTCTCTCTCTCTGTGCGTGTGTGTGTATGTAGGTGTGTGTGTGTGTGGTGTGTATGCGTATGTGTATATGTGTGTATCTCTCTCTATCTGTGTGTGTGTGTGTGTGTGTGTGTATCTGTGCATGAGTGTATCTCTCTCTGTGTTAGTGTTCGTGTGTATCTGTGTATCCGTGTATGTGTGTATCTCTCTGTGTGTCTGTGCGTATATTGTGTGTGTATCTGTGTATGTATGTATGTATGTATTTAGGTAGCTGTGTATGTGTATATCTGAGTATGTGTGTGTCTGTCTGTAGAATCGTAGCTCCCAAACGGATGGACCGATTTTGATCCTTTTTTTTTGTTTGAAAGCTTACTTGATAGGAATGATTTTTAGCTTCGCTTAAATTGTCTTCAAAGGCCTTCATAAGATACATTCTGATTTCAGGCGCTTGAAGACCATCAGCACATTTCACTAACTTTTGTAACTAAATAAACTTTCAGGGTGATTCAGGAGGTCCTTTAGTCTTGCAAAGAGAAGATGGACATTGGCAGTTAGTTGGGACCGTTTCGCACGGCATCAAGTGCGCTGCCCCTTACCTGCCAGGAGTCTACATGAGGACGGCTTACTACAAACCCTGGCTGAAGAGCATCACGGGCGTCCATGACTGACAATACTTAGCTGAAACGAGATATGAATAGGCCCAGTTATACGTCTTATGTACGAATATTCGAACAAATGTATCGACAAATGCTTATATAGAAAGCACAAACAAATGCAATGCCTTTTGAGTTACTTAAAATTGATATTAGCACTGCAAAAATCTGTGTAAGTTTAGAATTTCCAGCAAAATGAGGCATATTTCTAATTGATATCATGTTTTATTGGTATAAATGTATATCATACTATAGTAAAGACAAGTAGACACACGAATGCGTTATGTTATGCGTTATAGTTGCGTTCTATATTTTTTTGAATATTTTAGAATATATCTGAAATTTCAGAGATATTGCGCCATCTACACAATATTATTTAAAAGAAAAAACCATGTCGTTCTTTCGGCCTGTTCGAATTGTGAAAATTTAAATTTTATAATCTGGTAAACTCCAGTCGTGTGTCGGAGCTGACACACAATTTTTTTTAATGTATACTAGCTGACCCGGCGAACTTCGTACCGCCTAACAGTCAATAAAAGATAAATTTTGTTTTTTTCTTAGCTTTTACAACATGATACCAATTGATTTGACAGGTTCTGTTATAGATTTGTATTTTCTAATGACAGCACTGATCTCTAATAAAGCACTGGATGGGTTATCCCATACAAATTATAGATACTTTCGTGTACCATTTTGAAGCGCCGCTGTACGAAAGTACGGGAACTAATTTTGATGTTTGAGTATTTTAATCCATAGATAACAGTGTTTGTTTTATTCACGTTTTATTCTATTTGTCGATGTCTTAGGGGCTGTTTAAGTTTATTTGTGTCCGTTTGAGTTTTGAGTTTGAGCTCCAAACTCTTTGGCATCTTTGGTCCACTGACCTGGTACAAAGATGGTGAGAGGTCCTCGGAAACTAAGAGGGATAGAAAAGTGGCCTTTGCGGAATGTCATAGAGGGTCCTCGGAAGTTGCCACCTGACCACTCATCCCCATCCCGTTCATAATTTTTTTAAACTCCATACAACATTTTTGAACTTTTCCAAGTGGGATATCTCCAAAATCTCCAAAACCATCATGGATAGAAGAAATGTGTATTCTGTAAATGTCTCTATCATGCGTACATCACTAGTTTTAGTTCCATGTACTTACACTCCATAGCCTACAGCGCCAAAATGGCGATTTTCAATTCAAATATACATAAAAATAATTTGACAGCAGCCCATCCAGAGGTATATTAGAGATCAGTGAATGACAGTGAAAAAGTTATCAACAACGGTTGCTAGGTGACGCGTACGTTTTGTTTTGATTGACGTCAAATGTTTGCCTGTTGGGGACAGAGTGGTTTGTATGGGAGAAGAAAATTGCTATTTTCAATTTTTCCTCGTATTTTTTTACGTTTTCTCTCTCCGTAAGAACCTTCCTCAGACTTCTTCAAACACAACAAAAAGAAATCAGACAAATCGTTCCAGCCGTTCTCGAGTTTTGCGCTTAGCATCACATCTAGTGATTCATTTTTATTTAATAGATTATTACACTTAAGTTTGGGAGGGAAATTCATTGTTTTGTAATTCGAACGCTCTCTATTTTAATACGAGCTAATTTTGAGTTTAATTTTTTGCTCAACAAATTACTATACTTATGTAATTAGAAAACAATGTGTAAATATACAAAATCTGTATATTCCTTTTTTAATGTTAATTGTGTAAATTGAGAAACATTTTATTTATTGTTATTAGTCTTAGTTATTAGTTCGCGTATTCCCAGTAGCCCCAGTAAAGTTTTTCAGTGATAACAAATGGAATTTTCTTACTAGATGTTGAGATTTCATTCTCAACTTGGTCATATCGTAATTTTGTATGTTGTATCTATTTACATGTTGAACTAGGAAATGTATTTGTATGAGAAATGTAGGTAGTTTATTTTGTAAAAAATAAATTAATAAATTGGAATGAAAAAGACAATGAAAGTACTAAAATTACGTCGTGGTTGGCAATAAATAATATTCTTGAAATTTGAATCAAATATTTCACGTTATTCCTTTCATTTAAGATACTACGTTACTTAGGAAGAATTATTATTTTTTGTCCATTCTTTCGATTGGCATCATAAAAATAAGGATGATTTTTTTTCACATTTAAAACTCTGGGAATCTGGGAATCGTCCCAGACGAAGCAAGTAATTTTTAGAAAATCTTTGAATGCAGTATTACTAACTTTTAAAAATAACATAAAGTCTTCTTTCAGCAAAATATCCTATCTACGATATTTAAGGTACTTTCCCTTAATGTCGCATTATCTTGGGACGTCCTGTATATGGAGTAATATCAAAATTGTCACACGAATGCGAGCACGAATGCCGTTATAGTTACGTTCTATTTTTCATTTGAATATTTTAGAATATCTGAAGTTTCAGAGATATTGCGCCATTTACACATATTATTATTTAAAAAAAAGAACAATGTGTTCGAATTGTGTAAATTTAAATTTCATAATCGTTCGTAAGGAGTAAACTACTGTGTGTCGGAGCTGACACATACAATTTTTTTTAGGGAATAAGTTAATAAAATTCCTGTTCTTTATCATTTTAGCAGTTTATTTCATATCTTTCTTGAATTAAATCTCATGAAACTCGTGGGAATTAAAATCCCAGTAGCCTCTAGGAACTTTAAAGGAACCTCTAGGAAGAAAAATTCTTAGTGGTTTCATCACTTGATAACTATAGCGGGGCTAATGGGAATACAGTATTAGTTAATTTTAAATTTGGCAATTTGTTGCTGTGCATTTAAATGTTTTTGGAGAATTATTTTCTTTTTGTGACTATTTATTTCATAATTTCACATACCCTCTTCTAGTTAGATAACAACATAGCTACATTTATTTCTTTGGAATAAATTTATTTATTAAATTTCTTGTGAATTAAATTAACAAAATTTAAATTTCTTGTTTGAAAATGAAATGACGATCACTTCACTAATGTTGAATGAAAACTTTTTCAAAATGCTAGAATTTTATGAAGTAAATGAAGCCTTGTAAGTCATATTAACTCCCATATAAAGGAGTAACGTGTGCCCAGCGTTGGGACTTAATAAATATATTGCTTACTAACAACCTACATACATATTATTATGCCCCAAAAATCGCGAATGGGCCTGGCCGCCATTTTGGTGACGTAATCTCGTGACACACTCAGTACAAGGTTCCTGGGCTTGTTCCCACATGCTCCACGATTTCCTTCCCATGAGCTCCAATAATAGTAAAATTGTATATTATTTAAAAATATTAAATTGTTGTCATGGGCTACAAAAACATACTTATCTGTTACAAATTTAAAGAACTAAATATATCATATATTTGTTCCCAAGCGCTTCAAGGTTTTATTTAATAAACCAACCTTTTTGCATCATAATTATAAAATTTTTGTTTGGAGCCGTTGCAAATTATTTCTTTTTTACAAAAAAAAGGAAATGCTTTTGAGGAGTTGTTGAGAAAGAAATTAAGAGGTAATTGATTATTGTTTATCATCATCTTTTTCACGGAGCTCTTGGTTATCGATGTATTAAATTTTCAGTTTTGCAGAACAATAGATTTGGAGCGGGTGGGAATAAGCCGGTTCGTACACAATATTACCAATTTGCGGGGATTATAATAGACTCCCTACTTAGTTCAAGCATAATAGAGTGCCTTTTCTCATTGACTCTTGGCGACTTATTTGAGATTGTTTTGCATTTATTTTTGTTTTAAAACCACGTTGGTTTTTAATCATTAACAATATTATTGTGTTAGAAATTTATTTTTAAGAATAAAATAGGTGTTTTTTTTTTTCAATTCTTACACTTTTATCAAACAATTTAATGTAAAAACAAAATAAATGGCTCAATTTATTTATTAATAATTGTAATGTAAGTAGAAAATGTAAATCCTATTGACTGTTATTGCATTTATTAAAAAATAATAATAATTAAGCGTGGTTTTTTTCATTATTTTTAAAATTGAGAACATTCAACAATCTTTTCAGGAATCCATTAAAGAGTCCATTTCCCTATCTATCCCTAATCCTTAATCCACCAGCTGTCAACCTGTCTGCCAGCCGTAACATAAAAATATATGTGGTTAATAAAAATACGATAAAAAGTAGCAATAGATGTTGCCTTACAAATCATGTATTTCTGATTTTTTTTATACTCATATGTTGGTACCGATGAAATGTACCAATTCCAGTCCAGTGGGCTAAATCGGCTCGGAAAGATTTCAGAAAAAGAAAGAATTTGATTTGAAATATTTATTTGAAAATAAGCTCAGGAAATGTAAGTCTTATAAAACATCAAGTTTAATATTATTACTCAGTGATGCCACACACCGTGGTTGTGTCCAGATTGTTGAATTCCAATATGCCCTTGGCCACAGCAGTAGTTGACTCCGGCTGAACCGCAAGTAGGCAGCTGTCCGCCCAAGCCTACAGCTCCGATGAACGGTAGTTGACCGCCGAGGTCTAAGCAACCTTCGATCTGGTTCTCCGAGAGGACCGAGAGACCGTTAGCGCCGATCGGAGAAGAGCTCTGTACTGGGAATCCACCGCCGCTGGAAGCGCCCCCTATTCCACCGCCCAAGCCGATACCAGATCCTCCATAGCCTCCGTGAGATGGGATGCAATAAATGGACTGAAAATTAGTAATATACTAATAATAAATGTGTAAGGGTTGGTCATGGAGTAAGTTACTTTGTTTTCAGAGATATCGTGTTTATAGGCTCTATACATGATCCTGAAACTAAATTGACCATTTTTACAATTTTTTCCGTATGTATGTATGTATGTTCCTCCATAACTCCTAAATGAATTAACTGATTTTCATGAAACTTGATAGATAAACATTTAGACGAACAGGACACAGGATAGGCTACTTTTTCTTTTTCAACGCGGACGAAGTCGCGGGAGCCAGCTAGTAATAAATAAATAAATAAATGTCTTCACACATTCCACACAGCACCATCTAGTTCCACACTAAGCAACTATAGGCTTGTGGCTACCAGACAGTTGATTACTTTTACATAGATTACTTTTTTTTAATACATACTATATTATAAATGCACAAATATGTCGTTCATTGTAAAAGTGGTGTAACTCCCTATTTTTAAAACCATCTTTTCTTGCCTAATGGTATCACATTTAGTCATAACTTTCAATATAAAAGTGAAGTAACTCCAATAGTTGCATTAAAATCCCATAGATGAAAACAATGAATGAATGCTTATATTTTTTTTCCTACACTATAATTCGCAAAAAGCTCGGTAGGATCCTAAAATTCAGTTACAAGGAGATAGTTCACTTTTACAATGAACGACACAAATATGACTCAGGCACAAATATAAATGTTGCCCCTAGCGGGATTCGAACCCGCGACCGTTTGGTTAACAGCTAGGGTTTTTTTCTTGATTTTCATGCTGTTTTCACCAATGGACAGAGAGGTTCTCGAGGAAGGTTTTAGTATATAATTTACAATGTTACGCGGGCGAAGTCGCGGGCACTAGCTAGTAGTATATAAAAAATCTAAATTACCTGGACAAGAAGAGCTGAAGCGAAGAAAATAATTGTTTTAAATGCCATTTTTATTGTTGTTTAATGAACACTAAATATTTTTATAATCCACACCAACTGTGCAGACGCCATATATACCTTACATGTAAAAATATTACCAAATTTTCGTTGTATCGTTTGCATGGCATGGCAACAATACAGGCAATGTATGTTTTATCAAATATTGTGTCACGAAATTGTACTTAACTTCTCAATAATTTAATTTCAACATTATAGGTCAGTATAAAAACATGTTAAACCTAGGTTATACACAGTTTGAATTCAGACTTCTATCAATACAATTAGTAGAACATGTCTCCTTCAACATTCGTATTCGCTTTCTTGTGCCTCCAGGCTTGCTTGATCCAGGTATAAAATATTATATTTTATTTAATGCTAAAATAGGTTATACCTTTATTTTTTATTTACTTAAATCAATAGTTAAAGGTTTTTGTTTATGTTTTTAATTAAATACATTCATAATTCCTTGTTACTTAAAAAGAATAAGATCCCTAAACTACTACTAATTGACTTATGCTATTGGTTAAATAAGTTGTTTATTTATAGTTTGATATTAGTCATTTTTAACTCAAGTGAAAGTTAAATTAGACATAAAAAAGTAGACATACAAACCTTTGTCAGTTTAAGGTAGAGCAGACACAAACTCACCTTAAATGACAAGTTTTATATTTGAATTTTACAAATTAAGTTGTGCAATGTTTGTAATGAGGTGTGTGAAATTCAAAAACAAATAAAACAATGAAAGTTAAAAAAAAATGTGTGTATTTGTATCAGGATGCCTTCGGTCAATGTTGCGGTTCCGGATACGGGTCTGGTCTAGGACTCGGTCTCGGCGGTGGTTACGGGGGAAATTACGGCTCTCACGGATCGTACGGCGGTAATGGTTGCGGAAACATCGGCGTAGTGGGTCCCCTCGGAGTTCAAGGTTGTACCTCGGTATGTGGCTCGGTACCCGTCTGCGGTGCTGTAGAGTACGGTGGTAATGTACCTGCTGCTGGTTGCGTCACCATTGCTGGACAATGCTGCGGATGCGGTGGCGCTGGCGGTTACGGAGGAGCCGGAGGACTCGGCTCTTATGGAGTTTAAACGAAGTAGAGATCTTTAAAATAAATAAATAAATTAATAAACTAAACGATTACTTACTTTTAATGTTACACTATCCCTTTTTTAAATTTCGTTTTAATAATAATTATACCTAAATCAAAAATAATAAAAACCATCATGATGGAGGACCATCTCAACCGACTGTATCATCTACTCAGCACGATACTAACAGATGCCCACGTCATCGGATGGCACCTGGTCATATATAGAAATAGCTAGAGATGACCGTTTTTCTATATAAGTCTTGTAATTATGACCGAGGTTTGCAGAACCACATACGTACCCTTGACATTGTTTATATAAGCTCACCTCATTTGAGAATAAAATATAAAAAGTCACTTCTTATAATTATATTTTTTAATTTTTTTTCTTAATTTTTTTATTTATAAATGAAAACACAAGAATAAAAATACTTTTGATGAATAAGAGGGACAGAATATTTACTTCGGATTTCAGTTTGAATAAACTCGCATGTTGATAAAAAAATTAACACATTGGTATAGTTATATTTTTGAATATTTTGAAATGAGTTCTGGTTTAATATTATAAATAGTTAAGTTAAAGAGTCAGGCATGCAGGCTGATTTTAACTTATAAGGAAATATATAGTTGGAGAAAGGGAACATAAAGCTTCCTTAACTTTGATTTTGTCTTTCACAAAAGGAATTTTCATCTACTCACTGTAATATAACAGGAATTGAGCTCTAGCCTTCCTCATAAATGCAGCTAAGTTTTCTGTAATAAGGTTGTAAGTAAAGCCAGACTGGCTGCTTATTTATGTTTGTGGAATGCAATGTAACTTGCTACTAATATATTTTGACGATATATGCTTTCTATCTACTTCAATAGTTTTATAACCTGTTTTTTATGGCACGCGTGCTATTATTTCGTTATCCTTGTTGTCCTTGGTACATTGGATTAGATTAGATCATAATGAATCCTTAGTACTTACTTTATCGTTATAATGAAATTTTTCGAATACGTTGTCATTGTCAATACATTATGTTGTCATTTGTCTACCTTGTCTAAAAATAAAAAATCCATCTGACATAAATACTCGTATATGGGCAATAAAAATTTAAAAGTAAATAGTTTTAAGATTTGTATTTTAGTATGTTTGTTATGAATAACTTGAAAATCCTTTACCTATAGAAAGATAGTAACAGCTAGTAACATAGGCTATATTTTATAAAGTTACGCAGGCGAAGTCGCGTGCAACAACTAGTCAATTATGTTTGTGAAAAAAAAAAACAAATATTATATCAAATCTCTACATATCTTAAATTGAAGTCGCTCTCTGCTTCCTTTGCTAACTTCTTCTAAACAACCCAACAGATATGGTTTCCACTAATGCCAAGAGCGATCAACGAGGAAGGTGTGTGTATAGAGGGCGGACGGCTTGTTCAATAAAGGTTTATATCACTGAGTTGATCACCCTGAGTGATTTCAGACTGCTTAAAGTCTGTACTGCATAACAACTTGAAATGTATAATCGTGTAGGACGTAGGTAAAATAACTCCATTGTTACTGCTTATTATGAAAATTTATTTGCATTTTATCAATTATTCAGAGAATTTTACAAAGGATATCTTAGTGTCCGCATCCGCAGCATTGTCCAGCAATGGTGACGCAACCAGCAGCTGGAACATTACCGCAGTACTCTACAGCACCACAGACGGGTACAGAGCCACAGACCGAGGTACAACCTTGAACTCCGAGGGGGCCCGCTACGCCGATGTTTCCGCAACCATGACCGCCGTACGATCCGTGAGCGCCGTTATTCCCGCCCCAACCACCGAGTCCCAGACCAGAGCCGTAGCCGGAACCACAACATTGACCGAATACGTTCTGAAAGAGGGATAAACGAGTAAGGTTAGTGTATATAAAAAAATTAATCCCGAGCTAAGCCGGGAGCGGGTCGCTAGTAAGTAAATAAAAGGCAAATTTTACCTGGATCAGGCAAGCCTGAATGCAAAGGAAGGCGAATACGAAAGTTGAAGGAGACATGGTTTTTTTTATTATTGATTGAAGTTTAAATTCAAACTGTGAAGAACCTGAGGTTCATAACTTTTTATATTGACTGGTATGTTGAAACAATCGGATAGGTAACAAAATATTCACTGACACAATGTTTGATATGGCAAACCATTGCACTAGTGTGTTGCAAGTGATAAAGAAATTTGGAAATATTTTCATATAAAATCTTCAATAATGTCCGTCTATAACATTGTAGTGTTTACTGTCAATTAGAAAACATTGAAAATGGCATTCAAAACAATTGTTTTCTTCGCTTCGGCTCTCCTTGTTCAGGTAATTAAATTCAATGATAAAATTGTACAGCAATATTAGATAATTTCTTATCTAAACCTGCATTAAAACTTTACTGCAATATGCGTTTAGATTTTATAATCATCTATCACGCAATACAAATATAGCAGTCACTTCTCAACTTAACATTTCGTTAAACACGTTCATAAAATGAAACGTTAGATGGCGCTGATTGCATTAGAAGATTTCTTCTAATTTCAAATCTTCTTTTAAGATGAAAATCTATACAATTCTTCAAGGATCATTCGGAACTTCGACATCTTTGCTGAAGAAAACCAAATATTACCATTAATTCATGCTTAAATCGTAGATGGAAGCAAAAGACAGATTAGTGACTCACTATCGGTGAATATAGTATAATTATATTTCCTATATTCGGTTTTTTTTTATTTAAAATGCTTCTTATTTAGGTACATTTCCTTCAAATTTTTCAAAAGTTTTATTTTTCTTGTTAATAATATAATTATAATTAATAATATATTATTCGTACGCACTATAAATTTTTCTTTACCTTTTTATACTAATAAATAAATAAAAATACACAACTAAAACCATTTTGCAACGTACGTTATACTATAGGTATACTTACTAAGGATAGAGAGTAGAAAGAGATAGAAAGGCTATAACTCCCTAATACCTATATTTAATTAACCCTGCTATGGTCGGCAGCGCACTTATAGCCCTTTAAGCGACGGTAACCACCTACTATCAAGACAAGTAGACCGTCAGCCTGTCTAATGATCCTAAAATAAAATAGTGCTTTATATAATAATTTATTATTCTTAACAATTGTTTTACTCCATTTGTTTTCTCATTTACAGTCCATCTCTTGCATCCCATCTCACGGAGGCTATGGAGGAGCTGGTATCGGCTTGGGCGGTGGAATAGGGGGCGCTTCCAGCGGCGGTGGATTCCCAGTACAGAGCTCTTCTCCGATCGGCGCTAACGGTCTCTCGGTCCTCTCGGAGAACCAGATCGAAGGTTGCTTAGACCTCGGCGGTCAACTACCGTTCATCGGAGCTGTAGGCTTGGGCGGACAGCTGCCTACTTGCGGTTCAGCCGGAGTCAACTACTGCTGTGGCCAAGGGCATATTGGCATTCAACAATCTGGACACAACCACGGTGTGTGGCATCACTGATTTTTTTTTGGCATTTCGTCAAAAAAAGGCAAAACTTTTGAATTTTTAATAAACATTTTGAAGAGCATTCCAAGCGTTTTCATTGAACTTAATAACGAAACACCTGTTGAATGAGGTTTTCATTGATGTATTGATGATTACCTGGATTAACATATAGAATACTTTTTTTTTGAAAAGATGTTAGGTTCCCGTTAAAAAAAAAACGCACTATAGCACGTACGAAGTTGGGAGCACCCTAGTTATAGATATGTTTGTATTCCAAAAATAAATTAAAAATATCTGAATAATTTTCTAATTAGCGTTTCAATACAAAGCGAAGTTCAATACGAAGTTATCGCTTCTTTTGTCTGCTGTAAAAAAAATAATATTACAAATTCGAGCATTTTTAAAACGATAAAAAAGTTTATCAAATAAAGGAATAAAGAGTAATAGTAACTTACTATTGTTTAAAATTAGTATAAAAGTGTCAGTTTTTATGTAGCAAATCATTCTAGATTCAGTTTTTTACCGAATATAAAGAAACAAGCAAAGATGTTCGCTTTTATTGTGATATTACTTGCAGTTCAAGCTTGCTTCATTCAGGTAAGTGAAATGTTCAGCTAAATAGCAATAGCATTCAAATTTGTTTGAAACTATAAGAAATCTGTAATTTTTGTCAATCTGGCTATATGTGAATTTTGTATTTTGCGATTCTGGCTATATGCGAATCTTGTATTTTGCATTTCTGGTTTAATGCGAATCTTGTATTTTGCTATTCTAGTTTTATGCAAATCTTGTATTTTGCGATTCTAGTTATATGAATATCTTGTGATTTGCTATTCTAGTTTTATGCAAATCTTGTATTTTGCGATTCTGGTTATATTTGAATCTTGTATTTTGCGATTCTGGTTTTATGCGAATCTTGTATTTAGCGATTCTGGTTATATGTGAATCTTGTATTTTGCGATTCTGGTTTTATGCGAATCTTGTATTTTGCGATTCTGGTTATATGTTAATCTTATATTTTGCGATTCTAGTTTTATGCGATTGAGCCGGGCCTTCACAAACTACAAGTAAAGTGTTGATTAGTTACTTTAAGAAATCATTTTCTGTTATATTGCATTATGCACTCGGTTTACTGCATTATTCGATAGCCGAATTTTTTTAATTATTTTCTATTTAATGTTTGGGACGTTTATCGTACAAACAAAGGTATATCAGCTCCATTATCCCCGGTTACTGGTGACTTTAAATGACAGTTTGTCCTACTTGACGTTTGTGAAAGAGGCGCTTAAAATTTTTAAAATTATGAATAAACTATATAAAAATTAATTTATCATTATTATAATATTTATTTATTTAATATACTTTTATTTTTATAGGATGTGCACAGCAATCCCTTGGGAGGCACTGGTGGCCATGGTCACGGTAACATAGGCGTTGGCGGTAGACTGGGCGTGTCAGGGGCTACATGCGTTAGCGGTAGCGTTCCCGTGTGCGGCGCAGTGCAGTTCGGTGGACGATTACCGGCATCTGGAAGCGTTACTATTGCAGGAAAATGTTCTTGTGGACACCATTGAAAACTTACCGTTTAATGGGTACAAAATTACCTAAAATAAATATGTCTTATATTCGTATAATTGTGTTATTTTATTTTATTTATATGCATAAATAAAATAAAATCTTTAATAACCAGTCCTCCTGTTTTTCTGTCTGACTGTATGTACGCGCTAATCTCGGAAAGCTGTGAATGGGTTTTATATATGATCTATAATTAAAATTATAAACCAATCCCCGACTTACGGTTTAGCTAGGGTAAGCGCCGACGGACGGAGTGGCGCCGAAGAGACCAATTTAGTTAACAATTTAAATTCAACCTAAAGTGCTCCTGAATACGACTGTATTGATTCGCCGCGCGCCTCTCGACCGCGCTTTGAGTCGCTCGCCGTCATTTTATTTCATTGTACCAAATACAGTCGTATTCAGGAGCACTTTAGGTTGAATTTAAATTGTTACTAAATTAGTCTCTTCGCTGCCACTCCGTCCGTTGGCGCTGACCCTAAAACACACTATTTCTGCTGTATGTTGCCGAATAGTTGGTTATTCTACAACTACTTAATTTTGCAGTATCAGGTCAAGGTTACTCCCCGATGAAACATGTGAGATTTGGCTTTCCTGAAAAACTATCTAACTGATGGTGATAACCGCATCAAAATACATTACGTGATCTGACAGACAGACACAGAAATACCTTTATTACTATGTAGAGATTGACGGTGGCGGTGTTCAAATAAAATATGTATACTTACTTAGAGTTCAGAAATATGTTGAGGAATAAATAAAAAAAATATGTTTGCTTCAATAAACACGTATATTTGCACATGAAGATTACATTTTATTTTCTAAACATAGAAAGACAGAGAGAGAGAGAGCGAGAGAGAGAGCTATCATTATTTTGTGTTCGACGTAGTATCGTACGAGTATGAAGCACAGCGTGGGGTACTATTATTTAGAATAGACATGAGTTATAGGTATCAGGGTTGTTGCGGATGAAGAATTTTCAACGTTCGCGGATGAGGATACGGGTTTTAAGAGGATAACACGCGGATACGGAAGTCAAGTTTTCTTGAAGTTGGGTTGCCCAACGCTTCTTTGGGCGGATTGAGCACTTTTAGTATGGAAAAGAGACACTGAAATTGCACCGTCACGCTCAGTAGGTGACACGCTCAGTGATTGACAGATTTGATTGTTGACGCTCAGTGTATGTGTAATATACATATAATACATATTGTGTAATTGTGTAATTCTGACATAATAGATTTAATTTTTAATGCAAAAATAATTTAATTAAATTGTACATTTTTCATCAAGCTTTTAGTAGAAAATTTAAACAATTTCAATTTAAAAAAAAATGCGGATATCAAAATCAAAGCGGAAGTTTAGCATTTGCAGGTGCAACAACCCTGACAGGTATGCATAACATTCAGAAAACATTTTTTTTAGTTTTATCTATACCTACATGCCTACTAATTTATAAAGAGAAAAAAATTTTTTTTTTTATTTTTAACAAAAAAATTTGGATCGATTTTAAAAATTCTTTCAACTATAGAAAGTTACGCTTTTAATCTTTTAATAAAGTTATGCGGACGAAACCGCGTGCAACAGTTACTTTTTTAATATGAAACCAAAAAAAATTAGGTCTGCAAACATACACGCTGCCCATCAAACAATGAAGCCACTTCGAAGCATAATATTACTAATTGAGTAAATACACTAAATGATTACATTTTTATCATATCATAGCAATTTTTGCTACTTATAATAGATTAACTAAGAATTTGATATGAGATTTTTTTACTTTGCTTTGCTCACACACACCCAAATATTATACAACTTGCACAGTAGAATGAAATTCCTATAGTATATTGAAAATATGTTATGAGTTTTAGTTTAATTTTATTAACTTTGTTATTAGGGCATATCTTTTTTTATTTAGAATCGAATAGATAATCTATTTTCCTAATTAAACATTAAAATCCAAAATAATTCTAAGTATATTGTTAAAGCTAATATCTGATCAAAAGAATACAGGCAAAACATTTAGTTGCACGTCAATTTTGTGAGACAATAAATTTCGATTAATTTATGGTAAATAAAAAAATCGATATTATATCAATTTTAAAAAAAGAATCCCCGCAAATTGCTAATACGCAATTAAAACTAAACTGTAGTGTCCGACCGAAGCTTCAACTTCGGCTTCGGCTTTGGTCACCTTCGCCCAAAAAACCCGGCCAGGTTTTGAGCCGAAGCCGAAGATTCCTAAATAAATAAATGTTATAATTAACATTATTTCGAAATGTTATTATTTTTGACAAATAAAATGCAAGGTCATTTTTTTATCATCTCTAGATCAACTTCTAGAGATGATTTAAATTACCTTTCTATATTATACAGTCGATATAAACCTTGAATAGTAAATTTTTAAAATCATTTATATTAATAATTGTAGCTTGTAGCAAATCTTGAACAAAATTTCTAAGAGGTTTTAAGCCTTCGGCTTCGGCTTTGGTCACCTTCGCCCAAAAAAACCGGCCGGGTTTTGAGCCGAAGCCGAAGATTCCTAAATAAATAAATGAAATTCACATTATTTCGAAATGTTATTATTTTTGACAAATAAATTGCAAGCTCATTTTTTTATTATCTCATCAGTTTTACTTCTAGAGATGATTTAAATTACCTTTCTATATTATACAGTCGATATAAACCTTCAATAGTAAATTTTTAAAATCATTTATATTATTAATTGTAGCTTGTAGCAAATCTTGAACAAAATTTCTAAGAGGTTTTTAGCCTTCGGCTTCGGCCCAAGGTTGTGGCGATAGCCGATTAATCGGCTTCGGCTTCGGCCGAAGGTTGTGGCGATATCCAATTAATCGGCTTCGGCTTCGGCAGGAAATTGACATTCGGTCGGACACAGGATGTCACAGGATTACGTCACCAAAATGGCGACCAGACGCATTAGCGATTTCGGGGCTTATAGTTGAATTATATTAAATAGTTTAATACAGATTTCAAAAATTTTCCTTGCAACAGTGATGTTACGAAAAAAGCAATTTGGTTAGTGTCACCTATTAAAGTTATAAGATATAATATATTTAATATTTATTATAAGATATTTTTTTTACATACATAGTTGAACTATGATAATGAGCACATTATATTCTTAAAATGTATACAATAATCTAATAATTAAAATTAAGCAAAATTATTATAATACAATTATTATTGATAATAATATTGGACAATTTTATTGATTTAGCACAGCAGTAGGTATCTTTGTTACTAAGTACTAAATGTAAATACTATCTACAAAATGAAAACATTATAACAATAGATGGACCATGAACCTAGAAAAAAGAACGGACGGAGTGCTGTCGCTGTACAAAGTGAAGCATCGTAATGGCGGTACGTTTTTATGTGTGCGTGTGCGTTTATTTACACGTTCATGTCGCACCTTCAGTAAGACAAGGGCATAACTTACAATTTTTTTTAATGAGAAACTTAAAATATATGGAGAAATGTCTTAAAAACATTTTTAAATTAAAAAATATTCACAAGACTATAGGGCATATTTGATGAAGAATTGTTTAAAAGCAATATAAGCAGAAGAATACGATATTGAATGCAAAAAAAATTACTTTAAATGGCTCTCCTGTAAAATTACAAAAAGTGCAGTTATGCCCTTGTCTTGCCGAAGGTGCGATGTGGAAAGTGATTCCTCGTTCTTTTTTATCACGTTAAGTGCTATAAGAACAACATTTCACGACGCAGGTGGCATAATTAAAATGTTATTTTAATTTCTCATTCATTACATGTGCATTAATCAATGCTAGCAGCGTAATGGCGGACGCCGAGCTGGCTATGGTTTGTATGTGTAGGTGTTAACGTGTAAACACACGTTACCGAGCTTACTAAGGTGCTTCACTTTATTAGTATATGGAATTCCGTCCGTTGTTTTTTCAGTTCATGCAATAATCACTATTTTTTTAAACAATTAATACTCATATAACTTAAACGAATTTACAAAATCGTCATTTGTGATTGTTTCGAATAGTACAAACCATTGCTTGTCGGTAAACTACGAGTATGTTCAAAAACAATTTTAATTAATAAAAAAAATTGTAAGTAGGTAATTATTAACTAATGAGTTAAGAATGAACTATTTATAAATGAAATCAATTTGTCGAATTCAATTAAACCTTGAGAGCATCAATGTACTACAACTATGGATTTCGCGCGCCATACAAAACACTACGGACTTTATGGAACATTTAAAAGTGACATATGCATAGAGCATGAACTCTTGTCATCTTTGATTTAAAACTCACCAAACATCTGTCGTTTGAAGAAAATGTGACTGTACATCAACACATTGGAGTTTAAAATCAATAGTAGAACTTGGTCGTTACTACCTTTTACCATAAACTCCGCCATGATTCCATTTTAGGCGTACTCTTGATGTGCCGCTTTGAAATTTGTGACGCAAATTCCATAGTTGTAGTACTTCGATGCTTAAGATACATATAATACAAGACAACCTACAATTAAGAATTATAAACTAACCCCCGACTTTCTATTGAGCTCAAATACGCCATAATATATGCTCTAAGTTGTAGAAGAGTTAGGTCTTCCGCAGACTACTTGATGCTGCAGTATCAGGTTAAAGTTACCGTGTCATGGATAGACTGTAGTCTCAGTACAGGCATCAATAATATCAATCAAACCCGTGGTAGTTATTGGAACTACCAGATACACAGATACACAGATACACAGATACACAGATACACAGATACACAGATACACAGATACACAGATACACAGATACACAGATACACAGATACACAGATACACAGATACACAGATACACAGATACACAGATACACAGACACACAGATATACAGATACACATACATAAAACATAGATACACAGTTACACAGGTACATAGACACACAGGTCCAATTTATAAAGCCACTGTTGTGTCGGGGGTTAAAATATGAAAGAAAATATGAAATTAATTATGATATAAGAAAATAGTTTTTTTTAATATTACTTATAATCATAGGATAAAATCATATTTCATTTATTTATATTTATACATTGTAACGGTAATAAAATGATATATTTATGAACTTGTTGAATAAATATGTATAAAAATTTTTTTTTTTTTTTAATATTTCACTTAATTTATTAGAATTAAAAATAAGTACACAATTAAAAATAATCTTAAATAATCTTAAATATATTAGAACATAATATATTGGTATTAATTAACTACACGTGAATATCGACATTAATAAAAACAGACGTGATAGTGTTGTGCGAAAAAAATATAAGATTAATTTGAATACTTTTAAAAAACTTGAATTTTAATATTAAAATAATAAAATATTAATATAATATTAATTTTATTATTATTAATTGTCATAAAAATTGTTCGACCAACTTTTTTTTATAAAATGGTTACATTACAACGGTCAACGTATGAAAATTATGTTTATTTTATATAAAAAAATTGGTATCTGTTGGAATTTTGGAAAAAAGTTTATATATATAAGATATATATACTCTGTTTAAATGCAATAATGTGTAAAAATTTCAAATCAATCCGTCTTCTAGTTTACGAGTTTTTTAGTAATACACAAACCAACACAACATTAAAATTTTTATATAATAAAATATATAGAATTATATAATTATATAATTAATATATTATCTATTTTGAAAATACAGATATTGTTATGGCAATATTATAGTAACGTTCAGGTGTGGAAAAGACGCTATAATCTAATATTATAAAGAGAAAAGATTTGATTGTTGGTTTGTTTGTTTGAATTGAATAAACTCAAAAACTACTGGACCGATTTGAAAAATTCTTTGGAAGTTATATCATCAGCGAGTAACATAGACTACATAGCTAGTTAAGTAATAAGATTTCGAATTAGTTTAATTATTTCATATGACATCACATTATTATTGTTGGCAACATCGTTTGCTTACTTCTTACTTATCTGTCCTTTATAATGCAAACATTTTTTACATATAGCATCAGCTTTATCCTTCAAATACTGTCCAGTTATTGCTCTATCAGCTTCGGGCTTTGGATCTTCACTTTCGAAGGAACTTTCACTGAACTGTTGAATCAATTTCTTTATATAACTCCCTGGGCCTTTAATTGTTAGTTTAGTTGTATCTTCTTCTTCAATATCTTTCTTCACGTCTTCATATTCATCTAACATTTGTAATTCGTCTTGAAAATTTTCAAAATCTTCACTAACATTCAAATTTTCTTCTTCAACGTTACCGAAGTGAACTGTTTTTTCTTCGTCACGACAAATATCTTTGGATCCGGTTGGTGTTATGGTGATTTCGCTGTTTTTCATGTCAATCGTGATCTTAGCGTCGTTCAGTTTTAACCCAGTGAGAGATACGTCAACGGATTTTGATCTGTATTGTCTTGAAGGCGTAGCAGGTACTTGGAGTTGGTTTGGTTCAACATTTTCTGGTTTAATAGTTGAACTTGAGTGAACTGGTGACGTGGTTAAAGATGATCTCTCGCCGGGACTTGAGCCTGAAGTTAAATTGACACTTGGGTAAAGAAAAATATTTATATTGGAATTTTATTTAATAATAATTAGTAATAATTGTTTAATAATTCATGCATCTAACATGGTTCAGATTAAAAGTATTAAATTCATTGTTAAATATTCAGATTTTAAATATTCATATAATAATTATGTTAAATTATTATCAAACAATATATTGTTCCATATTCCTGTACGCTTCCATTGGACTACAATATAAGAAAAATAATGAGTTTTTATGTACCCTATTATTATTCTATTAATATAATTAATAAAATTTAGAAACAATGAAAACAATTTTATGAATTGATTAAAAGGTAAATAATAATCAAAATGACTCCAACATAGAAAAATAAATAGAAAATAATGAAGCAATTAAATAAAATAACCCTAAAATTTGCAAAATTCAAAAATTTTATTAAAATTTGTTAGATAAGTCTTAATTTAATACTAGTTTATCCACCACCGATAAAAATCAGTTTACCTGTTTGTTAATAGTTTTTAGCCTCAATCGCGTCTGATTTTGGTCCTAGAATAACCAAAATTTATTTTAATAAAATATGTCGAAATTATCACTTAAGGTAATACAAGTCAGTTTTCCTCCATACAAACGTAGAATGTTAATTACTCCACTGTTTTATGTTTAATTTACAAAAGTAAGCATGATACACATTTATCTTGTCGTTAACTAGGTTCGAATGCATGCAAACTTTAAAAAAAAGTATTAATTTAAAAGATATGATCATTGAAAAATCCATTTTTTTAACACAAGTTTAAATGCAACTTTGACAGTGAATCAAAATCAAATCAAAAATCAAAATATTTATTTATCAATTAGGTTTCTACAAGAAACTCTTATGATCGTCATTATTAATTTAAATTTACCAGGGTTTCGGAAAAAAGCCAAGATGACGATCCTGAGAAGAAACCCCTAGGTCACTATAGGAATAGGTCACTAGTGTACAAAAACTCTAAAATACTTTGCCTACAAACATTGATTAGTTATTCAAGAGTTCAAATAACTTTACACGAAATAGGTATATGCAGTAGTTTTGTCGAAAAGAGAGTTGGCCCCAGGGGCTGTTTATGATTTTATTTTTGGTATGAATCATTGTGCATATCACTCGACTGCTCTACCCGCGCTTTGTGCTGTGTGAGACAGGACGCATTTTAGCCAAGAGACCGATGAGTTCGAGCCGCCGACCTGTTTCACCTTAAGTAATAATGGTGGTGAATATGACTTAAATATTTTCATTAATTTCCAATAAGTATTATAAGTCAAAATCCAGTTTTTCTTTTTGTATGAAAAACTAGATGGCGCCCGCGACTTCGTCCGCGTTAAAAAAGAAAAAATAGCCTATCCTGTGTCCTGTACGTCTAAACGTTTATCTACCAAGTTTCATGAAAATCAGTTGATTCGTTTAAGGGTTATGTATGAACATACAATACCTATACACTCACAGATTTATTATTAGTATTGATACTCATATTTAACCCTTTAGCTGCCAGAGACGGATTTATCCGACAATTATTTTCGTGTCCATTTTACCACAGCCGGATATACTCGTATACGACAAATTCCTCTACTTGCATACTGTTTATTTTTAAATCATTGATTTCTTTTAAAAAAAAATACGAGTCAGGTGCTAGAGTTAAAAAACTCCTACAAAACCAACCATCGTGAATAAATAAACAATTATATTTGTAGTACTTTGTAGTTATTTGTAGTACTTGTGGTTACTTACTGTACAAAATATTTTAGATATTTGTAGATATTGAAAGTAACTCACTGTGCATTTATTCTTTTGAAGACGTGCCTTCTTTCATATATATAATATATAAAAATCGTGTTTTGTTGATAATTTATTTGCTGTCCTAATATTGTCACGTAATGAAGTTGCGATGAGCCAATCAAATAAAACAGCTACTGTCTTATTTAAATAATTATAAATTTATTTTAAAAAAAACGCGCTGATTTATTAAAATAAACCTCTCCCATTTTTGAGCCAGTCGATGAAAACTATTTTTGATTTTTTAATAAACTATAAATTATTATATAAAAGTTAATTATAATGGAAAATTCTGGTAAGCAATTTGTTACTTGTTGTCTCAAAGGGACTCGGATATTTTATGCCTAACTTTTATTAATTTAGTAATTATTTAAGTTAATTTTTTTTTTAACAAGACATTCTTTATTTAATACTAGCTGGCGCCCGCGACTTCGTCCGCGTTGAAAAAGAAAAAGTAGCCTATCCTGTGTCCTGTACGTCTAAATGTTTATCTAACAAGTTTCATGAAAATCAGTTGATTCGTTTAAGAGTTATGGAGGAACATACATACTTACATATATACAGACAAAAATCTAAAAATGGTCAATTTAGTTTTAGTATCATGTATAGAGCCTATAAACACGATATCTCTGAAAACAAAGTAACTTACTCCATGACCAACCCTTACAGATTTATTATTAGTATTGATAATGATAATATAATCAGATCTACCATGACAATTGTAAAAACATAAGTATTATTTATTGTTTCATATAAATATTACACGCGAACGCGATCAATAAAAAATCACAGTAACAGAGTCAAATGCGATGTAGCAAAACATCTATCGGCGCCTCGGTTCTGTGGAAACTCTTATTGAAACTATTTTAAAATTACCTACCATTAGAAGCATCATCCCTTTCCTCCTCAGAGAACTGCGGTAGGGGCTGCTCCATCATGAGACCTTGTACCATATCCATGCACGAGTCCAAGGAAAACTTCTTGCCACACATCTTAATGCCTCGGATGCGCCGGCGCATTTCTGTTAGTAATGAATGGAAAGCAATGAATGAAGTTAGTACCAACACCTACCAAGCTATTATAGAATGATTGAGAATGTATCAAAACAAGAATTCTTGGTGAATGGTAAGTTAGAGAGGTAATTTGGATCAATGTCATTACATTAATCATATATTAGTCACTACATGCAGCGTTCGGGAAATTCCTCAGTGTCTCAAGACAAAAGTCTTCGACGGTATATTTCTCTGAGAATACTGCCGAAAGACACAGTGCCCCTTTTTTTTTTTTGTGCCCCCTGCCACTACTTGCCGACCCATGCTAGAGCCAACTTTACAAAGTTCATTACCATATTTGGATCTGTAGGAAATTGAACCTGGGAACCTCGAGACAAAGCTTTAAGGCAAGCATCTTAACCTCTCAACCAATGGGCTCTATGTTTTATTATAATTAATTAACTATGTGTATTATTCAATACTGGTTCTTTTAAAGTAGATAATTATTCATGCAAGCAGTTCTGTTTTTGACAATAAAATAATTCTTTTTTATTTTATTTAAATTACTGTTACTGAGTTACAAATAAATGTTTGATTGATTGATTGGTTGATTGATTGATTGATTGATGAATGGATGGATGGATTGATTGATTGGTTGATTGGTTGATTGAAAATTATTGCCATTCTAAAAGTACTTATATGCAGTAGATAATAAAATCCAAACGAAACTTACCAGGACTATCCTTGGGTTCCATCTTCAACTGAGCGAAGGTCTGAGCGCAAGCTGTCAAGACTTGTTCGTAGTCACAAATCGCTGCGTGGGTCCCGTTCACAATTTTCGGGCTCATTGGACTATTGGCCAGGAGGAGACTTGTGCCGAACGTGGCATTCAACTCGCGAGCCTCTGAAACATTTATTGTTGACATGGATACAATATTTTTACTGAACTATACTTACAATAACAATAAAGCTTTGGTTTCCTAGGATAGCGGTGCCGTCATATACCGGCCGTAATATTAGAACGCAAAAAGACGGCCGTCTTTACGGTGCCGACATGACAGTTTCTTAGGATAGCGGTGCCGCTATCAACCATCTGTCATCTTTTCGTATCTGTATACAATATAATAAAAACAGCTTCACCGCTATCAATAAAAACGTTCAGAACCGACAAGACGGCACCGTTTTTTGACGTTACGATGTCAATTACCGCTCTCTAGGAAACCACGCCATTTTGTTTACATAGACAACGTTCTAGTGACGTCATTCACCGCTGTATTACGGCCGCTATATGACGGCACCGCTGTCCTAGGAAACCAAAGCTTAATCACCAGCTCATCCATTAGTTTATGGTTATATAAGCCCGGGGTATGAAAATTTATGGGAGTAAAATCAAAATTGTCACACGCTATGCGTTACTTTCTATTTTCTACTTTCTATTTGTTAGACGATACCTTGGAACCTAACATTTTTCCAGTAATAAAGTATCCTATGTGTAAATCCAGATAATAAATTATCTGTGTGCCAATTTTCATATAAATCCGTTACGCTGTTTTTGCGTGATTGAGTTACAAATTTTCGCATTTACAATATTAATAGGATCATCTAATAATGAATTATGCTAATATACTTCACAGACAGGTTTTATAACCTAATAAAAATCTCAAAGTACAGAATATAGAATATATAAATACAATATAGAATTTTACATTTGGTAGATGCAAATATACTAAATACAGATACAGATGAAAATGTATTCAACCTCAAAATAGAAACACTGGCCAAACAATATTTTGAAAAGCACATTCGAATCCATCATATTGAATATTTTTGAAATCACAAAAACCATCAGTACATTTAAGAAATTTATACAGTAAACACCAAAAATTTTTAAAAAATAATTTAAGATCAAAAACCTATCAAAATTTTCCAGTGATTTTTGAAATTAATTTCAAAGCACCACGTTTATATCTTTTACATTTCAGAAAATATTGTTCAGTTATACTTTAAATAATGGCTTGTTGTGGACCCTGTGGACCATGTTTACCATGCTGTGGGCCTTGTGGGCCTTGCGGACCTAGCTGTGGGCCGTGTGGACCGTGTGGACCTTGTGGTCCTTCCTGTGGACCGTGTGGACCTTGTGGTCCTTTCTGTGGACCGTGTGGGCCTTGCGGACCTTCCTGTGGACCGTGTGGACCGTGTGGTCCTTGCGGACCTTGTGGACCGTGCGGTCCACCATGTGGTCCTTGTGGACCACGCTGTGGACCATGTGGCCCACCCTGCGGTCCATGTTGTGGACCTTGTCGCCCTTGTGGACCATGTGGACCATGTGGCCCATGTGGCCCATGTGGCCCATGTGGGCCCTGTTAGGGCCATGGTCTCTGGCCCCTACGTGCGTGGACCTATGAGGGTAATCCCGTCTGAACTATGCCCGTTTGTTTATTGTAGCCAGTGTTAAATTTAAAGGAAGTTAGATAATTTGATAAATTGTGTATTGTAATTTATTTTGTTAGCGAGTTTGTGTCGTGTATTCTTTCAGCATTGAAAGATGTGGCGTGGTGTTGTATTTTAAGAATAAAATGATTATTAAAATTTCCTTTGGTTTTAATGTTCCACTTAATTACTTAAATTGTGTGGTTACACGTTTAGCCTCACATTAGTAAATCTCATGGTAAACAGTTAAGTGAACTCGGAAAAACCAATTTTTTGGTGAGCTTATTTTGTAAAACTGGAATATGGCGGATGTGTAAGCCCGGCCGCACACGTACGTTTTCCGAATTCGATTTCCGAATACGTTTTCCGCGTTCGGAGACCCGCATGCATCAAATTAAAACGTGCAAGCCTGTACATGGCACGGCAAAGCTACCGGTGGCGACAACGGCCAGGTGCGGTTTAGTTGAGATTTTTCTGCTCCAAGCTACAGACGTCCAATTAAATATTGAAATATGGGATTTATCTGCATAAAGATCTCTTTCCAGCATACTTAAGCCGCTTATTTTTATAGTCTTCGATAGTCTTATCCCATATTACAGGTCTTTCTTGAACTAATGTAATTAGTAATTCTTGATTTATGCTCATTTTACTCGTTAAACAAAATCAGCGTATATAATCTGTCACGAAAACGTGAAAACGTCCGGCGTCGTCGACACGTTCGCTTAGAATGCGATAGGTACAACACTGATCAAAATCACGCCGTGCGTAGACTCGGCGCGCCGAGGAGCAGGCACGGCGAACAGGGCGAGGGCGCCGTGAAGTTGGCGCCGCCGTGAAGCTACACACGGCAAATTAACCGTAGATTTTTACGCCGAAAAAACGTGTGTGAACAAGAGGCCTCTGATGAACCTAATAGCGCCGTTTCTTTTTCTTCTTTGATAATGATAACACAAATGCAATCGCAATTAAATCGTCGTTCTCCATCGTCGTGCGTACACGGAGCCATCACTGAACGTACTGACAGTATAATATTCCTAATGCAAATTCATGCGACGGCGGGGCTAATCATAAAAATTTCCCGTTGTCCACCTGTTCTCCTAGGTGTACTATGGCCACTTTTTTATTGTCCGTGGTCCACCTTATCATAGCATAGCATGATAGAATCGTTGAAAGACAGAATCTCTCAAATAGTACAAGTAAGCACGAAAAAAGTAAGCCTAAGGGCGGGCGCACATTACGTGGTGAAAAGGTAGCAGACACAGACTTGACTTTGACATTTATAATATAATATATCAGTGAGTATGGAAGTATGGATTTTCATTTAGTTTATATACTTTTATTTGTCACGAGACAAATGAAAAAGTGTAGTTGCGACACAAGCTCACCTTTCAAAGATATCCTTGGCTTCTTCGCTACCATAATGTTCCCGTTCTCAGATCCAAACACTTCTATTAATATTTCAGAGGCCACTGTCTTTATCTCGTTCCAGTCATCTGAAATATAATAAGTATATATATACTCTTAGTCCTACTTCACACAAACATATCCTTGTTCAATCTATACCTCTGAGATTTTCAATTTCATGGGCAAATAAGAAATAATGGTCACATTTCTCCTTCGTTAAGGGCGTCTCTTCCCACTAAATTATAATTAGCTATTAATAGTTGGAAATATCTAGACAATTCGAAAGAACTACACTAGACGCTACAGTCGGAAACAAGTGATTAAAAAAAATTAATTTTAAATTTACTAAATTTTTTATTAAAAATAATTGTTTTATTGTAAAATGTCTAATCAAAATTCAAACAAAAGAGTCAAAAAAAACTAAATAACAAGTAACAATAACAGAATCGAGGGAAAGAATTGGAAACAATACAATTGTGATTGCGCTAGCGTTGGCGACTGTACTAACGGGGCGCATTTTTTCGAATGGTCAAGAAATATCCTACGTGCAGTAATTAGAAACTAAATTATAATTTTTAAATTTACCAATAATATCCTGATTTGTGGTACGTTGCGAAGTAACAGTGAATCGAATGACATATATTCCTTTGAAGCAAGCTGGCACAGCGTGGATGTATCCACGAGCGTTCAAACGCTTCAGCAAACGCTCTGTGAAGGCATTGTCACCCTTCAGTCTGAAGGCTACCATGCCTGTAACAAAAAAATAATAATTAAATATTAAACTCGACGGTCTAATAGTACGGGAGCCAGCGACACTGATCTTTGACACATTTGCGCAACATTTATTTTTATGGATTTGTGTCATAAACATAAAATCGACTCCTGCAGGCGCACCAGCGGGACAACGCTTATTAGCAGATTGTTTAAAAAAATGAGTGAATGTCAAAAATGCGCAAAGCTGAAACTTTAAATATTGTTTATTGGCAGTCCATTATAGAAAAAAAACACTTTCTGCCACCTCTATTGTCAAACAACACACTCCTGCCATCGACATAATAATGTTAAAAAATAAAATAAAATGACTTATGCGCAAAGCTGAATTTTTTTAAATCATTAGTTTAATAATTAAGATTGTGAAAAAAATTATGCTGCCAGCCATTTGACAGAACATGGCGTCGGCGGGAGTGTGTTGTTCGACAATAGAGGTGGCAGGAAGTGCTTTTTTTTCTATAATGGACTGCCAATAAACAATATTTAAAGTTTCAGCTTTGCGCATTTTTGACAGACTCATTTGTTTAAAACATAATTAACATATCACACACTTGTTGTCCCGCGATTGAGATGGCAGGAGTTCATTTTGTAGATAGGCTATATCATGACAACAAATAAAAAAAAACTAGGTTTGCGCAAATATAGTAACCAATAGTGTCGCTAGTTCCCGGACGATAATTGATGGTAAGTGGCTAATACCGTCGCCTATAACACAGGTGACGTTAGCCACCTACCATATTCTTTTAGACTTCGTTTCATAATTATAGTAATTGTATGATGAAGGAAATTTGATTATAAATATTAATATTTGGAGTAAAGAAGAAATGGTAAGCTATCGTTTAATACATACCTAAGTTACGTGGTTGAGGTATCTCAAATCTGGGGTCAGCAAGAACCAATGCTTCAAACTTTTGTGCCAAACGAACGCTCTGGAAAACCAAAAACTGGGTTTATATATTTAAAATAAACCATATATCTTCATAATGCATTGTCGTGTAGTAAAAAAACAAGGTAGTCAAAAAATAAGGTATATTCTGTCACGAGCAGGTAACAAGATATTAATTGAAGATGGATATATATTTTTAGTCATAGACAAGTTAATGGGGTCTTAATTAAGTCTAGGGTCAATCAGTAATACAGAAATAGTACCAAGAAGGCCTTAGTGCTGTTTTGTTTCGCTACTGATTATCGGTTTCGGCCAAAATTGATTTCCCTGTACGGATTTTTTCATACCTCTTATCAGAGTTATGCTTGGGCCACGAAACCAACGCTTGAAGCGAATTCGCTTAACGCTGCAAGCGTCGGCGTCGAGCGTCAAAAATGCAAACTGCAGCGCCGTGTTGTGGCCTTTTACATGAACTACAATCATATGTTTCGTGGCCCAGAGGTTACAGAGGATAGTTAAATATGCTCTTGTATTCCCTTTAGGTTCAGCCAATATTTATAGGGGACTCGGGAACATTATTTTTTTTCTGGATGAAAGGTACCCTATATCCTTTCTTGTATCCCTGACAACGTGTATGCAAAATTTCATGATGATCGGTTAAGGCGTGAAAAGGTAGCAGACAGACAAACGGACATACAACAACACACACAACACTTACAAGTCTTCAGTCTATTTAGCACTATTTAATATTAAAAAAATATCTTACCTCACGGATATGCTTCTGTATACCGTTAACTCCATAATTCCTCAGTACGAACCAGAGTTTGAGAGCCCTGAAGCGACGGCTCAAAGGTATTTGCCAGTGCTGGAGAAACATTGTTTATGATTATTATAAATTCAACTTAAAATTTAGGTTACCTAGTTATATTGACCTAGGTAATTAAAAATAGTTGTAATGTACAAATTACGCAATATAATAATTCTATGAATTTACAAAGTTGTGTGAACTTATTCCTTACAGATTATATTTACATAAATAATTAAAAACGAATTACATAGGACAATTACAATTACAAGACGTGAGTGGATGAAGGTGTTAAGTCGCATTTTTGGGTTTTTTTTCGTTAATTTTGCGTTGATGAAAGTAATATGTCCATATGAATGATTACAGACCAAGATCGCCGACTTAAGACATTTTTGGATAATAAAAAGTTGAAAAAGGTGTTATGTACTATCGCGGTCAAGGGAGCAGTCCCACCGTAAGGAACAATTTCGTGTGCACATTTTGTATTTATCTTTGTTACGTTTCTATGACGTTACTATGACAACCTCAATTCAACGTTAGACAAATTTGTATGAAAAGTGGGTCTGCTCCATTGACCGCGATAGTACAGTTAATTTTAAAAAACAAAGAGTGCAGAAAAGTTTACTTTGTTAATGGAAGAGGGAGCTATGTTCACTTTTTTTTAATTAAATATCCATCACCTTCATCCACTCACGTCTTCAATTCTTTCAAGATTATGGCTCTATGTCTGTTCAGAAGCACATGATATCTTTCCGATGATTTTCAAAATATTCCATTTTATATGCAACTCAAAAGCGGAAACGGTAAGGCATTATATTGATTTATTAAGGTAATAAGGAAAAGGTACTAGTCTTACAGTCCAAACAAATGTCATCAATGACATAAATTTAATAAATGAAGAAACTTCATTTATTAAATTTATGTCATTTTCATTTATTAATTAAAACAAAGAAAAAGAGTTTCCCTTCTTAGTGAACCAAACCATTAGTATTTAAAACTTCCACCACCAATTAGTTCCTATTTTGATTTTTTGTTTAAGGAAAAAAACGTAAAAGTACTAATTCATGCAGTCCAAACATAATGTCATTGAATTTATAAAGAAAATTAACAAATTCTACAAATATCAGTAACTAAAAAGAGTAATCGTTCTTAGTTTATCAATCCATTAGTATTTAAAACTTCCACCACCAATTAGTTCCTATTTTCATTTATTATTTAAGGAAAAAACGCAAAAGTTTAGTACTTTTGCGTTTTTTTCATGCAGTCCAAACAAAATGTCATTGAATTTATGAAGAAACTAAACAAATTCTACAAATATCAGCAACTAAAAAGAGTAATCGTTCTTAGTTTATCAATCCATTAGTATTTATAACTTCCACCACCAATAAGTTCCTATTTTGATTTTTTCATGCAGTCCAAACAAAATGTCATTGAATTTATAAAGAAAATTAACAAATTCTACAAATATCAGTAACTAAAAAGAGGAATCGTTCTTAGTTTATCAATCCATTAGTATTTAAAACTTCCACCACCAATTAGTTCCTATTTTGATTTTTTCATGCAGTCCAAACAAAATGTCATTGAATTTATAAAGAAAATTAACAAATTCTACAAATATCAGTAACTAAAAAGAGGAATCGTTCTTAGTTTATCAATCCATTAGTATTTAAAACTTCCACCACCAATTAGTTCCTATTTTGATTTTTTCATGCAGTCCAAACAAAATGTCATTGAATTTATAAAGAAAATTAACAAATTCTACAAATATCAGTAACTAAAAAGAGGAATCGTTCTTAGTTTATCAATCCATTAGTATTTAAAACTTCCACCACCAATTAGTTCCTATTTTGATTTTTTCATGCAGTCCAAACAAAATGTCATTGAATTTATAAAGAAAATTAACAAATTCTACAAATATCAGTAACTAAAAAGAGTAATCGTTCTTAGTTTATCAATCCATTAGTATTTAAAAATTAAATTCCGCCACCAATTAGGTCGATACGATCTTCCACCACCAATTAGTCCCAAAAATGTTACATCTGACATACTAGCAGTTCCTTTTTGTTAGGATCCTCAAGTTGTATTTGTTCTCCACACCCCGATGATGGCTTGTTGTACCCATGTAGTGTTTTTTCTTCTTCATCATCATCAGTACCATACAGATCATCACTGTAATTGATGCTGTCTTCACTGCCATTTGCTGAATCATAGCCATTGGCAAACGCTTCGTAGCCATTTTCTTCGTTTTTGGCACGCAGAATTCTCTTTAAGTTAGATTTCTGTGTACCCACCTAAAGGTTTCTATACTTATTAGTAACTGATAAATTCAAATAACTTCATTTCGAACACAGTTAACTGCCTTTCGTCACCTTAAAGTCGATATTTGCTTGCATCAGGGCAATTGTCGATCATGCCAAAACTTCATTTCAAACGTCTGTCAGTACTCTGAATAGTGCTTTAATTTTAAAAGGTACTAAGAGTCTACGACTTTGATAAAGGAATGAATTTGAAAACTGACGAAGGTTTTCGTACCCCGACTTTACAAAATAAATACAAAAGTTTTAATAAATAATACAATAATCAAATAGCACAGTCTAGGTGGTCTAAGAGTATCCCATAAAATTCAACCATAATATTTTTATGTGACTTTTAATAGGTCTTTGAATACTCTTTAAAAGTCACAATCTGAAAACTTACCATTAAAAGTTACTAACATTAAAGTTAGCAAGACTATTGGAAACTGCGATTTCAATCATATATCATTTACAATAAGTATTATATTAATTTTAGGTATTTTTATAGTAAACTATTACATTATAGTTTATAGTTTAATTTTTTTGATTGATTTAAAAAAAAATTTAGGTAAAAAATTTATCTCTATCAACTTACCATGTAGTCAATCGCTTTCCCTGGAAGAATAAGAAAATGAACGTCTTAAATGTGTTTGAAATAAGAAATTAGAATTTTTGAACTAGCTTCATCTGAGGGGTTATCAAATTCACAAAATTGTTTTAATATCCGAGATATCTGAGATTTAATAATTAGCTTGTCTTTGACGCTAACGTAATAATAATCTCGTAAAGGATTACCTGAATTTTCATGTCTCAAGTAGATAGGATTCACGTTGAAAGTCCTGTGGAGGGCAGTGCTATCTTTCACCCTGAAAATAATAATTGGGAATAAAAAAAAATTATTGATTTTTTTTATTAATAATAATATTGATATTTAATGCGAAAAACTAAAAAAAAATTCCATTAATTATAAAAAATAAATTGATAAAACTTAAAGAAAAATCACGTGACTATGAACGCGCCACGATTGATCACAATAGTGAGTGGTTGTGACGTCATAATGTTAAAGCTACTTTAGAACAACAGTGAATTACCACATTGCAGTACAGTCAAAGTTCACCATCAACCACTTAGATGGATTGAAGGCGAATGAGTCGGCTCGTTCGATACCTTCCAACCAGTGCCTGGAACAAGAAAATGGCCGCTTACGTCTAAGCCATGCAACGGATTTAGATGCGGTTTACACCATCGGTTGCATGTGTAATAACTTAATTTATGGACGAAATACACGATCAATCATTTGACGTGACTCCAAACGATTTAAATCAAATGGAGTCATGCCAAACAATGTGCCCACACACGGTCAGTCCAATTTTCTGTCATTTATGCCTTTAACCGGGTCGAGTGACGTTGACATGAGCTCTGATTCGGAAGCGCGGCAAGATGCCACAACGTAGTGTTTCTAGCAAGGAGGATAGAAAATGTATTCTATCCTCTTTGGTTTCATCGCGCCAACTGATCGTGAGTGTAGAAACACTCACGATCAGTTGGCGCGATGAACTGACGTGTGATGCAACGGCGTGACTTGAAATCCAGTGTTTGACATCAAGCCATCAGTTTTTACCATTCACGATCAAATTTTGATTTTACGTCAGTCAATTTGACGCGATGGACTGATCGTGTATCCATTAGACCGGAATTGGCTATTTGACAAAGTTTAAAATATACTATGTCACTTTATTTGAAGCTAAATTATGTATATTTTTTGCAAATTATATGAAAAAAATCGTAATTTAGAAATTTTATCTTGGCGCCGAAACGCCCTGTGACTGGTTGCAACTCTGATGTCGTCATACGCTAGTAAACACATCAGACATAGAGTAATAAATAGTGTTTATTCACTTAATATTAGTTATCTGTGTTCATTCAGTTCTGTTTGTTTACTAGCGTGTGACGTCACACGTATCAAAGACCAGCGAAACAGCGTTTTTGGCGCGGTTTTGGAAATTTAAACTTTAACATTGATTTGTATTAATAATACAGTAGATCTCCCGGAAATATCAATTTAGTGTGCTTATTATATTATATTATTAAATTATTCTATATTATGTAATATGGAATTTTCTAAAATTAGTCAAATAGCGGATTACGGGAGTGTGTGGCCTCTATCACGCGTCACTCGGAACAACTCGGAACAAGTCGAAAAAGTCGACCCTCGAAAAGTCGAGGGTGATCGCCAACGTCGGAGAAACCTGATAAGGCACTTAGAGAAGAAGTACCAACACTATAGTGACTATATATAATACTTACCTAAATTCAGGACATACGAAGGCGCTACCAGCATATGCGGCGTCGACATGCAGCCATGCTGAATGCTTTTCACATACCACACCAATTTCACGAAGATTGTCGAAAGCTACCGAACCAGTAGTACCAAGGGTTGCGCAGACCTGAATAGAGATTACAAGTCTTTTTGAATTACAAATGAGAACTATTCGATATACTTTTGAGTACACCGGGTTGCCTGTTCCTATATAATTATAGTCTCTTAACAATCCCCTATCCTTAATCCTACTAAAGTCGGCAGTGAGCTTGCAACCATACTTTGTGCGCTCAAAATGACTTGAATGAAAGAAAGATAATTTATCCTTTAGTTAGAGAGAGAAAACCGCCGAGAAAGTTTATCAAGGAGCACATATTTAACTCCATATTCCATAAAAACCACATTTGCCGTCAATATATTTGTAGTTTTTTTTTTATTAGAAAATAATGTGTTTCAGTAGCGCAAAAATTCATCGAGTCGATTTTAAGATAAAGAGGTTTTAAGGATAAGGATTTATTCTACTGAAGTTAATTCAAATTGAAATTCATTTATTTACAGGCAACTAGACCCATATTTTTTACATATTTTTTTTACATCTAATTATAATCTATACAGTATTATATATATTATCTATAACTAACAGTAATAAGATATAGTACAACATGAAAGAAAAGAAAAGAAAATAATAATAGAAAATTATGTTAATAATAATAATAATAATAATAAGAATAAGAATTTCTATTGCACTTATATCTTCGTCGTACTTCATACTGTCGCCTACTCAACGTACCTACGCTCAGCTAAATCTAATAACTATCTCAGGCATCATTACCTACGTAAAGTTTAACAAAATAGCCAATTACTTTGAAAGATGAGATGTTAAATTTAGAACTATTTCAAGTATGAAAATGTTTACTAAACTTTCCGATAGACATTTTCAAAATGCATGAAAACTATACTTAACTATTTATGATAACTGAAGATCAAAATTTTCCATAAACTTCAAAGCAAAAGGATCAAAAATAAAAAAATAAAAAGTTTAAAAAAAAATTTTTACAGAATTTTACAAAGTATTACAATTTACAAAGTATTTCTTTTTTTATGTTAAGTTTAGTTTTTTATATATTTTTTTTTTATGTTTAGTTTAGTTTTTATATTTTTTAGTGGACCTCCTTGCTTTATTGTAAAAGAAATCTCGAATGGCTCTCTTAATAAGTAGTAATTAATTTTCTAATTCTTTAAATTTAAAAATTATAACTAACTCAATAAAAATTAATATTCTTCAAAACATAAATATGGTCTAATATAATATGTGGAGTAATAATAAGAGTAGATATTTTAATAAAAATATCTGATAGTAGGTAACAACATTGATTGCATATTGTAATATTGTTTATACTCGTCATCTAATAAGCATACTAGTTTTATGTAGACAACAAGTGATAAGAGGTAGCGATTTCTAAATAACTTTTTATCATCTCAGCCAATAATTTTCCAAAAGGAGCGGTCAGAAACAGCGTAGAACATCTGTCTGTCTTAATATAAGTATATTAAATAACCTTTTATATTATAACTAGCTACACAATCACGGTTTCGCCCGGGTTCAAAATAAAAACTATCCTATCTTTTAAGTTGGACCAAATTACACGTAGTTACGAAGTTTTTTCAAAATTGATTCAGTAGTTTAAGAGTTCATTGGCGTCAAACAACGTGACAGGAAATATTTATACATATATATAGAGATTTTAAAATGAATTTCTTATTTTACGAAGTCAGCTCGCCCGCTCTTTTCAATTGGGCCATACGACAATTCCTTAACAAACGTAATCCCGGCAACAAATACAAATTGGTCTCTATGGGACTACACCGTCTGCGACTTTGAAATATTTAAAAATGTGAAAGCAAATCTTCTCTAGATACTTACTTAATGAAAGTGCTTTTAAATATATTTCCTTTTAAATGTTAAAGAATTTTTTAATCAATCTTTTCTTGACAAACAACATAGGCTATTTTTATAAAATTAAGCGGACTAAATCGCGTGAAATAGCTAGTCCAGAATTAGTTATTAAAAAGTACAAGTACTCACCCAAAATGGCACGAGTCCTTTAGCCTTATCAGTAACTATGGCCTCTTCCAATTTGTCGCCTCGCATACTTTGATATTCATCTGACTCTATGTAACGCATCCTGACGAGACCTATAGATAGGGATATATAGTTCTTTCAATATTGACGACACGTTTGGTCTAGCGGCTAGTGACCCCAGCTGTTAACCAAACGGTTGCGGTTCGAACCTCGCTAGGGGCAAATGTTTATTTGTTAACATTTTACCTTTTACTTGAGTCATGGATGTTTTTTGTATTTATAATATGTATGTATTTACAAAAAAAAGTAATCTATGTATTATATCAACTGTCTGGTATCCATAATACTTCCAGTATCCATATTTTGCAATCATTTGGGTAGCCCGTCTAACTATTCCCTTACAGAAGACCACCGTGAAATAATATCACGTGTTTTTTTGTGTTTCGGTGAGTGTGTATTATTACTAAAGCCCTATTTCCTATTAATTCCCAATTCCTTGTCCTTAATCCTGCAAGTGTTATAGGCGACGGTGGCCACCTACTTACCATCAAGTGAACCGTCAGCTACTCTGCCGGTCTTAGCATAAAAAAAATCAACACACAAATTGTACCTATTTATGATTTATACGTGTATCAAAATAGGTCATATAGGTCATATATGTGTCGTTCATTGTAAAAGTGAACGATCTCCTTGTAACTGAATTTTAGAATAACGAGCTTTTTGCGAATTATAGTGTAGGAAAAAATATATAAGCATTCATTCATTGTTTTCATCTATGGGATTTTAATGCAACTATTGGAGTTACTTCACTTTTATATTGAAATTTATAACTAAATGTGATACCATTAGGCAAGAAAAGATGGTTTTAAAAATAGAGAGTTACACCACTTTTACAATGAACGACACATATGTCGCTTGTATATAGGTCGCTTCTTCAAGGAAATGTTACTAGAAAAAATACTTACCAATAAGTCCAGCTTTCTCAACGGAGGAGTGGGCTTGATCGGAACAGTAGCATATGAGATGTCCGAGGAGTTCGGAAGACTGTACGTCAGGGTTCAGCTGGGAAAGCTCCACTAATGCTCTGGTGCGTGCTGCCAGAAGACTCACTAGCGTTGCTTCACTGGCTGTTGTCTGAGAATTTTATAGTTATACCCACATATAATAAAACAGATCTTGTTCGGTGACAGAGTAAGGGATTCCAGAATCCAGTACCCTACCTTCTAATCGTTTATGCAAAACTACTAATGTTGCCTACATTTGCAGCCTACGCACTTGCAGTACTTGTGACTTAGATTGTGTTATAGGCAAGGCACCTAGTATCAAGTGGACGACCCTTACAAAAATATATATATCAAAAATTGCTTACAGCGTGACGAAAAGCACTAGGAATTGTGGAAGGCATAAGACTATTTCTCGTCCCATGTAATTCTTAATACTAATATACCTGAATAACACCGCCTCCTGGACTGTCGTTCTTCTCATTCAGAAAGCAGTCAGGCAGACCCAGGATTTTCCCGAGCCAGTTCATAGCAATTGTCTCCAATTCCGTACCAGCAGGAGAGGAAGCCTAAATATTCAATTGCATATTAGTAGTTAGTATTCTTTTTTTGAATTTATATAGATATGAATTGGAATAACAAGATACTCGTTTATACGGGTGATCTATCCATATCAATCCAAATGGGTCAGTGACTTATTTTAATTGTCAAATTAATAAGGCGACTAAATTTCACTTACCCAAGTAAAACAGAGGACGTTTAGTGCACTGGACAGCATGTCTCCCATTATTGAGGGGTACGAAGTCAGGGCTGGAAAATAGGCGTGCATATGTGGACTCTGCCAATGCACCAACTGCGTCAAGGAGAAATACAACTTAATAATTTTTAAATTATTTGTTTTAAATTTGTCATAAATTGGACAGTCCCATTACAGATTTACTGGCCAGCCTGGTGGCAGTAACCACCTCCTTACACAAGACAAATGACAGCATGTGTGCTCTGGCATTTCGGTAAGTCTACTCACTTTATATGTCAAAGTCCATCTATCCTTTCATGATCATCATCAGCCTGTTTTTCTCCACTATCGGATATCCCACTGTAGGCCTCTCCCAAGGGTTACAATCAGGCACAGTCCCCAGAATTCCTGATCTTAGCCACTAAAGAAACTCCGAACCTAGTCCGTTTCGTGGCTCTCTGAGCGACTTTGAACGTGGACCAGTCCAGTAGCGAAAGGCCAAATTTCGGCACCATACATCATCACTGGCAGGATGCACTGATTATTAATCTGATTATAACCTAAGGGCCTCTTTCACAAACTACATGTAAAGTGATGATTAGTTACTTTTAGAAATCATTTTCTGGTATATTGAATTATGCACTCGGTTTACTGTATCATTCGATAGCCGATTTTTTTTTATTATTTTCTATTTAATGTTTGGGACGTTTACCGTACAAACATAGGTATATCAGCTCCATTATCTCCGGTTACTGATGACTTTAAATGACAGTTTGGCCTACTTGACGTTTGTGAAAGAGGCGCTTAGTCTTTTATAATCAGAGCTACTAATACAGAGCTGCTACCTGTTGCACCTGGTGTTGCTTGAGTTAGTAGTTGATGTTAGCCACCTAGTATCAAGTGAATCCTGTTTGACGAATTTTACAAATCAATCATTATAATACCAGTTGCATGCTGCGTTTGTTTGACAAAATCAACTGTTGTTGTCCAAAATTGTAGTAATGCTAAGTATATAGTAGTAAGTAATGCAGTTTTGTGTTTCCACACCTTGAAGATACATTGCATAGACCTTTAACAAACGTAGTACTCTACCTTTAAGTTTACATTTGAATTACCATAGTTTTTGTTAAAATAAAAAAAAAGCTTAAAGTTCACTTCCTATGTGTACCTATAACCTAAAGGGGCCATCCATAAAGTACGTCACACGAATTTCATGATTTTTAGACCCGCCCCCTCTCCTTGTCACAGGTGGTCACATTTGTGAGAAAGTGTGACGTCACAAATTTGCAATTTTACATCTAAAAATTTTAAATTAAAACAGCAGTTCCACAATTACTTTTATTACCATTTACATTACTTTTTTTATGAAATCAACATCAATCTTATATGATAATCTTAAAATCTTTATATTTGATTTGATTAATCATTTGATTGATTGATTGAAATATTGATTTGATATTTCAAATTTCGCGATTCAATTTATTAAATTTGAAATGTGATGTCACAAAACTTAGGACCCCCCCACCCCTTGTCACACCATGTCACACTTCGTCGCTTACGTCCCCCCCCCCCCCCCCTTACGTGTGACGTACTTTATGGATGACCCCAAAGGCTTCATTTAAACCAAACTTTAATGTTAGTGAAACTTACCCCTGGCATGATGTGTTGATCAACATCCTTAAAAATGTCATCCCACTTCTCAGGTGCCAGGGGAGCTTGCTTCGGCAGCAACTTGTGTAGGTAGCCAGGCTGTACGCTCGGGTAGACGCGACGATCTCTGATGTTTTCCAAGTAATCTGCTATATAGTCTACCATCTCCTTCGCTGTGAACCAATACGTGAAGTCACAATATGCTCAAAAAGAGAAGTAGACTCAGTTTTTGGGAGTTCCACTACTAATACTATAATTGAAGACGTGAGTGGATGAAGGTGATATGTCACATAATTCCAATTTTGAATAAGTAAATCGAGGTTAAAGTTTTACTTTTAATTTTTGAGATAAGTCGCCATGGAACTGATTTTTGTAATAAATTATGATGCAAAGTTGTGTAAACAAGCTAAAATATTAATGGTATGATAGCAAGTAAACACCTCTATTATTTAATTTAAAAAAAAGTGAACATAGCTTCCTCTTCCATTAACAAAAGTAAACTTTTCTGCAGTTTTTGCTTTTTAAAATTCACTGTACATAACACCTAACTATAACAGTTTAAGAACAAAATCTTTCCATAATATGTCATCTCAAAGGGACCATAACATGCTAGGCCTAAAATTATCTCGCTCGAGATGGCCGGCGTACCTCCAATTTCGGGTACGCCGAGGTTCCACTACTAATAAGACAATTACTTATGTTTTTGTCCTTAAAAAAATAATCTTTTTAGAAACAAAATTAAGTCATAATAGCAACAGTCTAAGAACAAATTCTTTCCATAATATGTCATCTTAAAAGGGACGATAGCATGCTAGGCCTAAAATTATCTCCCCCGAGATGGCCGGCGTACCTCCAATTAGGTTTAGTTATGTCACCGCTAGTCATCACGCTAGAGTTTAGTTTATTCTGAGAAGAAAGATTTTTAAGTTGTAATTTTTATTTTGTAATACCAAAAAGTTTTTGTGATTTTAATTTATTAAAATGTTTATTATAACAAAAGATTGTTTAACTGTATGTTATTTTAAATAACTGTTTCAGAGAAGAAATTGTGTCATTTTAGTTTGAAAGTTTATGTCAGTTATTTTTGTTCAGTCATATTTTTGTTATTGTACAACAAAATTTATTGTAGTAATCTCATTTTTGTTCCTAATTGGTCAAAAATGTTGTCTTTTTCTGCTAAAATCGGAAATACCCGGGTATACCCGGCTATTAAAAAAAATAATACCCGATACCCGGGTATTAAAAAAAAGGCGGGTACGCGAAAAAACTAATCGGTATAGATTAACACTACTCTATGGTCATGAATTTATGAAATATCCCCATTTGACGAACACATCTTATATGTTCGTTCAAAACCAATTCGTTGGCCTACTTTTAAATAAGTTCTCTTTGTTTCAAGTATAGAATCTTAATCAATTCGACATACCGCTTCTAATTAAGTGAATCTAATGAATTGTACGTTTACAAAGACTGTGGAAAAAGAGTCGGTAAAGTACTACACGCTATTGTCTCTTTCCTTGTCATTTAATGGAAAATAATTGTAAAGAAAGAAAGAAAAAAAAGTTTAGTAGGTACATTGTAAAGTACATTTATAATTTATAAAAAAAAGTGTCTTAAAATGATCTCTACTCAGCATGTATAGTCTTGATGCCGTTTTATTTACATCAATCATTACTATTACTATCACAACATAATCAATACTAATAATAAATCTGTAAGGGTTGGTCATGGAGTAAGTTACTTTGTTTTTAGAGATATCGTGTTTATAGGCTCTATACATCATACTGAAACTAAATTGACCATTTTTAGAATGTATGTATGTATGTATGTATGTATGTATGTATGTATGTATGTATGTATGTATGTATGTATGTATGTATGTATGTATGTATGTATGTATGTATGTATGTATGTATGTATGTATGTATGTATGTATGTATGTATGTATGTATGTATGTATGTATGTATGTATGTATGTATGTATGTATGTATGTATGTATGTATGTATGTATGTATGTATGTATGTATGTATGTATGTATGTATGTATGTATGTATGTATGTATGTATGTATGTATGTATGTATGTATGTATGTATGTATGTATGTATGTATGTATGTATGTATGTATGTATGTATGTATGTATGTATGTATGTATGTATGTATGTATGTATGTATGTATGTATGTATGTATGTATGTATGTATGTATGTATGTATGTATGTATGTATGTATGTATGTATGTATGTATGTATGTATGTATGTATGTATGTATGTATGTATGTATGTATGTATGTATGTATGTATGTATGTATGTATGTATGTATGTATGTATGTATGTATGTATGTATGTATGTATGTATGTATGTATGTATGTATGTATGTATGTATGTATGTATGTATGTATGTATGTATGTATGTATGTATGTATGTATGTATGTATGTATGTATGTATGTATGTATGTATGTATGTATGTATGTATATATTCCTCCATAACTCTTAAACGAATTAACGCCAGTTAGTTATATTATAAACTGAATTAGGTACTTATATAATAAATAAATAAATTTAAAAAAAAATAGAGTCCTATATGGAAATTATACATACATACAATACCTACACATACAGATTTATTATTAGTATTGATGATGATTGATGATCATATTGATTGATTGATGAAGATTATAAATACAAACATCCATTACTCTGGTACAAACATCGAAATACTACAATGGAATTTGCGTCACAAATGCCAAAGCGGCAAATAAAAAGAACGCCTTTGACAGAATCATGGCTGACTCTTGCCTTCACGCGTCAATGGTAAAAGGTAGTAACGATCAACTTCTACTATTTCATTTTAAACTCTAATGGGTTAACGTAAAGTCACATTTCTTTAAATTACGTACGTATTATTATGTTTGTTTTGTTTTAAATGACAGTTCATGCTCCACGCATATGTCACTTTTAAATGTTCCATAAAATTCGTAGTGTTTTGTATGGCACGCGTGTTCCATGTTGTAGTAGTTTGATGGGTACAAAGGTAAATG
This sequence comes from Synanthedon formicaeformis, assembly GCA_945859745.1. Lineage (NCBI taxonomy): Eukaryota > Metazoa > Arthropoda > Insecta > Lepidoptera > Sesiidae > Synanthedon > Synanthedon formicaeformis. The sequence continues at coordinate 4,239,039 of OX243980.1, forward strand.
TTAACATACATTTGCCACTACTAGGATTCGAACTCGTGACCGTTTGGTTAACAGCTAGAGTTACTAGCCACTAGACCAAACATGTCGTCAGTACATGCCCCATTTCTTTACATCACATCGTGTGAATTCAATATTGACAATACGAGATCGCGACCGAGAACATAAAGCTAACGCTGGGATTTGCAGACAAACATATTGAGTCGTTTGTCTCTTTATAGAACTGTGTGTAAATCTCTTTTATTTTATACTTTATTGTGAATAAATATGTCACTAAATTCTTGTTTCTATTTGTTTTTTTTTAATTTGTGGAGCGCGGCGCCGTTAAAATTATATCCATAATATTTAACTCAGTTAACACCTGTTTTAGATAGATTTTAATGTTTATATACTAGCTACACGCTCCCGGCTTCGCCCGGGTTCAAAATAAAAATTATCCTATCTTTTAAATTGGACAAAATAACACATAGTTACGAAGTTTTATCAAAATAGGTTCAGTTTAGGAGTTCATTGACGTCAAACAACGTTACACGAAATTTTTATGTACAATAAAGATTACTACATACATTATTATTTATAAATTAAATACATATTACTAGTTGGTGCCCGCCTGACGTCTATACTGCTTTAACACATTTACCAGGCGTTAGTTTTTTTTTTTTTTTTTTTTTTTCAAATTTAGATGATCCCTCGAGAACAGTACATTTTTTCTGGATGACAGGTATCCTATGTCCTTTCCTGTATGTCTGACAACGTATATGCAAAATTTCATAATGATCTGTTGAGTAGTTAAGGCGTGAAAAGGCAACAGACAGACAGACAATGTTACTTTCACATTTATAATATTAAATAGTATAATAGTATTGGATCTAGCGACCCGCCGTTGACTCACAGTAACCATTTCTTTTTTTTTTTTTTTTTTTTTTTTTAATATCTTCACACATTCCACACAGCACCATCTAGTTCCAAAGTAAGCAAGTAATGCTTGTATTATGGATACCAGACAGTTGATATAATACATAGATTACTTTTTTTTTTTTGTAAATACATACATATTATAAATACAAAACATCCATGACTCAGGTACAAAGGTAAAATGTTCACATAAAACATTTGCCCCTAGCGGGATTCGAACCCGCGACCGTTTGGTTAACAGCTAGGGTACTAGCCACTAGACCAAACGTGTCGTCATAAAACATTTCTTTCATTAAAACTTTAATCTCTCTTGGTCAATTGTGTTTCTCCGCTAAGTAGGTACTTCTAAACCACCTAACAGATTTTAATGCGGTTTTCACTTATGGTAAGAGGGATAAACGAGGAAGGTTTCTGTATATAAAAAATTGTCGGCGAAGTCATGAGCGTATCGCTAGTTCATTTTATGTCTAGGCGAAGAGAATTTTCCTATGAGTTAGTTTAAACTGGGCTTACTGGTAGCTATTTAAAAAAAACCTTCAATGCCTATGTAATTGTGTTGGGTATCATATAATTATTACGTGAGCAAATTATTTGTAATGACGCTTGATGCGAATGCTCTTTGAATACAAATAGGTTGATTCAAAACAAATAGATAAGATATTTTTTTATTAGAGACTAGCGACCCGCTCCCGGTTTCGCCCTGGCCCTGGTAGTATAGGCCCCGATTTCACGAAAAAGTGCGATCCCCTTATATATTGGAGAGTTGTGAAGATATGATATTCAAAAAGAGCTCAAAAGACGCGTATTAATGAGAGCTGAAAGGTGCAAAAATAATTTTTCGAAAAAGTCAAAAATTAAAAAAGTTATGGCCGAAATAGTGAAAAAATAGTGAAATTTCTTTCCGAATTTTTTAATTTAGCGGTCGATATTTTGGAAACGAAGAATGATATCAAAAATTTGAGAAAAAATCCTCAGGGCAATTTAGTCAGCTACAATTTGAGCCTAAAATTAAAACGATCGGGTTAAGGGTTTGCCCTGTAGCTTAACCTTTTTGAAAGAAGTCAACAAGTCAGGACAACATATTTTTTCGAATTCCGTAAATTCATTTCCAATGTGCTCAAATCTGTGAATTTTTAATGTAAAGACCTTCCCTGATTATCCCTCTATCCATGAATGAAGACAGAATTAAAATTGGTCCTGCCGTTCTCGAGTTTTGCACTTAGCAATACATTTAGGGATTCATTTTTATTTACAACTAGCTGGCGCCCGCGACTTCGTCCGCGTTGAAAAAGATGTTATTCTACCAAGTTTCATGAAAATCAGTTAATTCTTTTAAGAGTTATAGAGGAACATACACACTTACATACATACGTACATACATACAGAAAAAAAAATGTAAAAATGGTGAATTTAGTTTCAGTATCATGTATAGAGCATATAAAGACGATATCTCTGAAAACAAAGTAACTTACTCCATGACCAACCCTTGGCAGTGCGCATTATAAAGGACTAGCTGGTGCCCGCAACTTCGTCCGCGTTTTATGTCTTATATAGCCTATGTCTTATTCTGATGTATAAGCTATATTATTGTAAAGTTTCATTGAAACCCATTCAATAGTTTTTGCGTGAAAGAGTAACAAACATCAATACATCCATCCATACAAACTTTCGCATTTATAATATTAGCTGGTGCCCGCGACTTCGTCCGTGTTCTGGATGAAAGGTACCCTATGTCCTTTCTGGTGTCCCAGACAACGTGTATGCAAAATTTCATGATGATCGGTTCAGTAGTTTTTGCGTGAAAGCGTAACAAACAAACTCACATTCACATTTATAATATTAGTAAGGATAGTGCGGATTAGTAATTTTTATCACAACAAAACTGTTTATGATTTACCAGCGACAAGTCCCCAGTTGAAAAACCTTCTTAGTTTTTCAATTTTTCTATTGATGAAAACTGTATCAAAAATCGTTTGGTGGCTTGGAAGAAGTTAGCGTAGACAGAAGCGGTTAACAAATTCATTTTATAATACACTTGCTATTGCACGCGACTTTGTCCGCGTAACTTTATAAAATGTAGCCTATGTTACTGGCTGATAATGTAGCTATCTATAGCTGAAAGAATTTTTAAAATCGGTCCAGTAGTTTTTGAGTTAAATTCATTACAAACAATAATAACATTTGTATGGATGGCTATAATAGCTGAATGTTTAGATAAATATGCCTTACCTTTCACCCTGAACTCGGTATGCTCCATGCCGTTAAATCTGAAAAAAAAATCTAAATAAGTTTTTTATATATTTATTGATTTACCAATTCGCTGCTTAAAAACTAAAGGGCCATAAAACAAAAAAATTAAAAATGTTTTTATTGCAAAAATACAATCACAATCCTTCATATTGTATGTAGCAAAAGGACATATTGTATGTTGTTTTATTCCATATTTAGTATATTTTGGTCATTTTTTTATATATTCAAAAGTAACTTATATGCTTATATCTCTTCTAGTATTCAGTTTATTATAAAAGTACTTAAAACATTTAATGCTACTTAAAAATACACTTCTAGAGATGTATAATATGCATATATTTGATATATATCTAATAAGAAAAAAATAGACAAAAAATAATTTAATATTTTTCGATTAGCTCTCCTGTAAAAGTGTAATTTTTGATTTGTGGCCCTTTAGATTTTAAGCAGCGATATTATTTATATTAAATAAATTATTTGTAATTATTTAAAGCGATATTATTTGTAAATTAGTATATAACTAGCTGGTGCCCGCGACTTCGCCCGCGTTAAAAGTAAGGGATGTGTAGCGCCTGACTAAATGTGTAAGGCAATATAACGCCTGACATCTTTGCTGTTATAAAATTTTCAGGAGTTGTATCTTTATTTTTAGTAGATAGCTGGTGCCCGCGACTTCGCCCGCGTTAAAATTATATACTAAAACCTTCCTCTTGAATCACTCTATCTATTAAAAAAAACCGCATCAAATTCCGTTGCGTAGTTTTAAAGATCTAAGCATAAATAGGGACAAATAGACGGGAAGCGACTTTGTTTTATTTATACGAGTATACTATGTAGTGACATAGCCTATGTTACTCGGTGATAATGTAGCTCTCTACTAGTGAAAGAAATTTCAAAATCGGTCCAGTAGTTTTTGAGTTTATTCATTACAAACATACAAAAATACAAATCTCTGTTTATTAGTAATAGATAACCTAGGTTACTTGCTGAAAATGTATCTTTTTATAGGTGAAAAAATTTTTTATTTTTTATTTTTTGAGTTTTTTCATAAAACTGAATAATCTACTTGTTATTTTAGCTTGGTAATTTTTTTTTAAAAAGGTTAAAATGTATAAATTTGGTCGCAAAGTAGAAACGGTAGATGTAATCCAATGGTAGACATTGTTGAAGCCAGCCAAGTGCGGAACATGCCGATAAATATACCTTTCCATTTAATCCGTAGTAGGTCACAATAATTTTCATCTATTTTAGCTAAATTGGTCGTGTTTATTACCTACTAGCTGGCGCCCGCGACTTCGTCCGCGTTGAAAAAAAAGTAGCCTATCCTGTGTCTTGTACGTCTAAATTTTTATCTACCAAGTTTCAAAAAAATCAGTTAATTCGTTTAAGAGTTATGGAGGATACAGAAAAAAAATTCTAAAAATCGTCAATTTAGTTTCAGTATCATGTATAGAGCCTATAAACACGATATCTCTGAAAACAAAGTAACTTACTCCATGATTACAATGTGAGAGTACTTTTACTTTATTGAAAAAAAATCCTGAAGTTTTATAGAATTTTAGAATGTCTACTTTGGCATGCGATACATAAATACTTTTAAATAAAAAAATTACAATTACAATTAATTATAAATATATGTATATAATATAATACTCACTTAGTGTGAGCTCGGAATCACTTAAATCTTGTCACTTAAATAAATCAGTGATTTTTTAAAACCCTTTGAGAGGAGGTTCATAGTAAGAGTCTTCAATGGTGGGGACTGTAACGAGGGTGTAGATACCTTTTTTCAGCTTTTTGCTCATATCGCAAAAATCTGCACGAATAGCATTATGATTACTTCTGAAAAAAGTTTCTACATATTTTTTTTACAATTTTGTATATAATTATTTTTACTCTACTATCAATACTTTAGGAGCTACAGGCTGTGTAAGTTAACAGAGAGTTAAGTTGTGTAAGATGCTATTGTTGGGAAGATGTAGATTTAGTAATTCTTCTAATGGCCCTATCCAGAAAAAGGGAAAGTGGAAACCAATATATTTCGTCACAAGAGCTCCACAAGTTCTATAGGAGTGTTACTGTTACTTCGGTCGTATTTCCACGACACGATAACCTTGACCTGATGCTGCGGCATCAAGTAGTCTGCTGACACCCAACTCCTCAGCAGATATAGCATGTTTGAGCTCAATAGGAATTCGGAAGTTAGTTTATAATTTTATTTATAGCTTGCATTTTTATTTTATTTTATGTTATTTAATAAATAAATAAATATCTTCACACATTCCACACAGCATCATTTAGTTCCACAGTAAGCAATTTGTATTATGGATACCAGACAGTTGATATACTACATAGATTACTTTTTTTGTAAATACATACATATTATAAATACAAAACATCCATGACTCAGGTACAAAATATAAACATTTGCTCCTAGCAGGATTCGAACCCGCGACCGTTTGGTTAACGGCTAGGGTTACTAGCCACTAGACCAAACGTGTCATCAACAATTATTTCATTTTATTCTCTTAGCTATTATAGGATAAAGGATGTAAGGACTGAGTATTATAGAGGTACATATAAGTTTCGTAGAACTTAATTATTTCTTATTTAAAATGCCCTTTACAATTTATGTCCCAGAAAAGACCCATTGAGGCTTTTTGTATAGAGCCTATATATATTTTATGTCGTCCACAAATAAAGATTTCAAACGTGATAGATTGTGATGTATCGCTTCTAAAGTTCATTGTGTAAATACTTTTATTGTGGCAATTGATTTCGATTTTTTTTAAGGCTAGCCGAAGGGGATTTTTTTTATTAAAAATTTTGATAGTACGAAATTTTTCGTTAATTTTCAAATTCATTCGTTTATCAAGTCGTAGATTCTTAGGTACCTTTTGAAACTAAAGCTTTAAGCAGACAACTCTGACAGACGTTTGTTTGGCATGACTGATAATAATTGAAGAGGTGAGTGGATGAAGGTGATATGTCGCATAATTCCAATTTTGAATAAATCGAGGTTAAAGTTTTACATAATTATTACCTTTATTAACGCATAAAAACAAAAAAACCCAAAAATGTGACATATTATCACCTTCATCCACTCACGACTTCAATTGCCCTATTGCAAGCAAATGTCGACATTAAGGTGGTGAACCTTTTCTTACCCCGACTGTACATAAAAAAAAGCAGAAAAGTAACCATGAATATATTTTTAAAACTTTACATGTAAGGTTTTAAAAACATAATAATATATCGATAGCCTCATTTTATATTCTAAATTTATTGTGCCACTTACTTTTATATGTACCTATTTATTATTAATTTAGTGTATATTTAGTAATTTATAATTTGTTAATATTAAAATTAATATTAATATTTTTATTTTATATTTTGATATTTATTTTCATCAAATAGTAAATGTCACTAATGTTACGTTACGCCTATACTGAAGAGATAGGAAATTATTTGGCTTATTATATCATTATGGCTTATTTACATGACAAAATTAGAGAAGATATAATATATATAAAAAATTATATAAAAAATTAATTAAGCATTAAGTAATTAATCAAGAAAACAAAAGTTATTGGACCACATCGGTTCTAAGTGACCTTATCTATCTTTGCTTTTTAATTTAAAAGTTAAAAAGTTTAAAATATTTTTCGGTGTCTAAAAATTGAAGAAGTGACTTAAATATTTTATTTCATAAAATACATATATTTTATTTCATAAAATATTTTCATAAAAAGTGAAATAATATATTCTTATAATAGCAAATAAATACCATTTTTAAAATTACCACGAAGAGTTTAATATAAAAAATACTTATTTTAAAAATATTTAATTTACTCTCTACTGACAAAAATGGCACTGTCTGTTTGTCTTGTCAAACACAATATTAAAAATAATTTTTATTCATAAAAACGGAAACAGCGATTTTTTACTGATAATATTGTTAATGCGTTTAAAAAAAATATTACTCGCTGTTGTTATAGTTTTTGAGTTTATTAGAACTAACAAAAATATAAATATTTTTCGTTTATAATATTGGTATAGGAAAACCAATTTAGAAAACAAAAGGTTTTTGACCATATTAGGTTCCTTAAATGACCTTATCTATCTAACTTGTATATTGAATAGAAAAAATCTTTTATAACGAAGTAATTACTAAAAAATTGTACCCGATACACAAAATTTCATAATAATGTATATTTTTAAATGTATTTTTTTTATTTTTAACTTTTTTTTATATATAAGATACATACCTACTTCAAATAAAAAGTTAGTCCAACCATATTTTCGGTAATTGTATGAATTATTTATTTAAAAAAAAATTAAAAAAAAAAGGTCATTTATTTTCAGGCAACTGGACCGTTCCATATTAAAACATATAAAACATAAGTAAAAGAATTTTTTTTTCTAATAGAAGTAAGACACTAGATAAAAGCTAAGAATAAAAAAATAATAATTCATTCGATTAAAAAAAAATGTTCAGGATTTCAGGATGGACTTCTCTATCTATCCTATCTTTTAAGTTGGACCAACTTACATATAGTTACGAATTTAATTTTAAGGTAAAAATAAGTTAAAAACTTACACCAGCAGACCCCGAAAGACAGCGACTTGAAAATCACTAAATCACAGTGATTAATTATTTAAAAAATTATGGGTTTTTTTTTTCAATTTATTAACGGGACGACCGCGTTACACTGGTTGACGACGACACACTGTATGGCTTTTATAGGGGGTGAGTATTGCGCGACAGAACAAGTAAAATTCAACTACAGTGATGAGCGGAGCGGAAACGCTACTTCTTTTGTGTTCGATACACTACGTACTACGTACTAGATTTCACTTTCTTCTGTGTTTCCGAACACTCACTGTCTTTCCGAGAACTGTACTGGGCTCGAAGCCAAGTGTGTTTTCTACAGTCGTTTAGAAAAAGAATAGAATAGAAAGGCTTTGATTGGTTGGCATCGCATTTGCAGAAGCTGTGGCGTTGTTAACAGCTACCAAGTGGCGACCATTCTATTTACATAAAAATAACAAAATTTTAAAATAATAATTATGCTATTTAAGAAAGCTAAAAGAAAAATCTTTATTAAAAAAAATGACTATTATTAAACAAACTATAAAATATTGGTAAAATGAAATTAGTTATTTTATATAATATTATATATTTTATATATATTATTTTTGTATATAAAATAATTAATAATCTATACCAATATATAGAGCTGAAGAGTTTGTTTGTTTGGTTGTACGCGCTAATCTCAGGAACTACTGGTTCGAATTGAAAATTTCTTTTTGTGTTGGATACTCCATTTATCGAGGAAGACTATATATCAAACATTTATCGGAGAAGAACGCGGACGAAGTCGAGGGCCCTAGCTAGTATGTTATAAACTAATAATAATAAATTATCTAACAAGATAAAAGAAATGCTAACAAAGTTATTAATCCCAGTAAAATAAACCTGCGGGAACTAGTTAACATTTGTTTTAATAAAGAATATTAGCAATTTGTGGGCTAAGTTACTTTCAACTCCAATAAGCGGATTACCTATGAACCTCTTTCAGAAATTTCACTACTGTCTGTTGTAATATTACCTGATGAGTAGTATTCAAATGTTTGTAAATAAAGTATAAGTGTACAATTAGTGTTATCAAATATAATGTAAAATAAATAAATACTTATTCATTTCCTTCTTGTAGAAGCGACAAGCGATATTGTACCGCTCCGCTTATGCAATGTAGTCACAGCTTGTTACTTGAGGACACTTATTTAAACTAGAAAAATGTTTGTGTTACTTTTAATAGATTTTCCGGCTGAACTTCAACGATTGTAGATAATGATCTTTGTGTATTATTTAATATTATTATTGCACATTATAAAAATTATTCCGATGTTATTTATCGGAATAATTCTTAACCATAAAGAACACGGTACTTCTATAATATAAGATGTTGCTCTTGGCCAGTATAGAACTAAATTTAATTGGAACTTTGGAACAGTCAGGGCCTCTTTCACAAACTACATGTAAAGTGTTGATTAGTTACTTTTAGAAATCATTTTCTGTTATATTGAATTATGCACTCGATTTACTGCAACATTCGATACGCGATTTTTTTAAATTATTTCCTATTTAATGTTTGGGACGTTTACCGTACAAATAAAGGTATATCAGCTCCATTATCCCCGGTTACCCGTGACTTTAAATGACAGTTTGGCCTACTTGACGTTTGTGAAAGAGGCGCTCATTATGAATAAAAATAATAATTGTCGCTTTAGATTTGGAATGACAATATTATAGTACTGAATTATTGTAATAGGAAGAAATACATCTAAAGCATCTATCTGTAGCGAAGATGAAACCTATGATGGAGCGAGCTCACCAAGAAGATTGTCGAATTATGGAAGACTAGCTGGTGCCCGCGGCTTCGCCCGCGTTAAAAGTAAGGGATGTGTAGCGCCTGACTAAATGTGTAAAGCAATATAACACCTGACATCTTTGCTGTTATAAAATTTTCAGGGGTTGTATCTTTATTTTCAGTAGATAGCTGGTGCCCGCGATTTCGCCCGCGTTGAAAATATATACTAAAACCTTCCTCTTGAATCAGTCTATCTATTAAAAAAAACTGCATCAAAATCTGTTGCGTAGTTTTAAAGATCTAAGCATACATAGGTACAGACAGACAGGAAGTAACTTTGTTTTATACTATGTAAGGAAGTAATAGACTATTATTAAGACGCGTTGAAAAAGAAAAAAGTAGCCTATCCTGTGTCCTGTACGTCCAAATGTTTATTTACCAAGTTTCATGAAAATCAGTTTATTCGTTTAAGAGTTATAGAGGAACATACATACTTACATACATACATACATACAGAAAAAAATTCTAAAAATTGTCAATTTAGTTTCAGTATCATGTATAGAGTCTATAAACAGGATATATCTGAAAACAAAGTAACTTACTCCATGACCAACCCTTACAGATTTATTATTATTATTGGTAAGGTGGAAGGTAAGAGTACCGCTGAGTGAAGTAAAAGTATTATATATTTTTTAATGCTAAGATTGGCAGACAAACTGACGGTCCACTTAATGGTAGGTGACTATACCGTCGCCTATAACGCAAGCAACGCCACAGTAGCTGCAAGTGTGCTGCCGACTACAGTAGAATTAAAGATTACTCACTCACCGAGTTGCTTAAAAACTAAAGGGCCATAAAACAAAAAAATCCAAAAATGTTTTTATTGCAAAAATACAATCACAATCCTTCATATTGTATGTTGCAAAAAGACATGGTTGTTATATTCCATATTTTATTTAGTATATTTTGATATTTTTTTTATATATTGAAAAGTAACTTATATGCTTATATCTCTTTTAGTATTTAGTTTATTATAAAAGTATATATCTAATAAGAAAAAAATAGACAAAAATAATTTAATTTTTTTCGATTAGCTCTCCTGAAAAAAGTGTTATTTTGATTTGTGACCCTTTAGTTTTTAAGAAGCGATTATGCTGTTATTGCAGCTAGAATACAAATCATTTTTTCTATTTATAATATTAAGCGCCTCTTTCACCAACTACAAGTTAAGTGTTGATTAGTTACTTTTAGAAATCATTTTCTGTTTTATTGAATTATGCACTCGGATTACTGCATCATTCGATAGGCGATTTTTTTTATTTTTTTTAATTTAATGTTTGGGACGTTTATCGTACAAAGGTATATCAGCTAAATTATTCCCGGTGACAGGTGACTTTAAGTGACAGATTAACCTACTTGACGATCGTGAAATAGGCGCTTAATAAAATGAAAGGCGATATGTGTGTGTGTATGTTCGCTATGGACTCCAAAACCGCTGAACAAATTTAGATGAAACTTTCAGACAATTATCAAATTAGTCCAGCGGATGATCCTGTAAAGTTTGGTAGCGAACGGACGCGGGCGAAGTCGCGGGCAAAACCTAGTCAAATCAAATCAAATCAAAATATTTATTTATCAATTAGGTTTCTACAAGAAACTCTTATGATCGTCATTATAAATTTAAATTTACCAGGGATTCGAAAAAAAGCCAAGATGATCCAAGTATTTTATAAAGATACATATTCAGAAATCGCGGGTAAATATATAAACATATTATATACGTATATAAACTATAAACAAAATATACAACTTTTTTTAAACAAATAAAGACGCAGAAGGGCTGTCGCGTTACATCATCGACTTATCTTCAGATCGATTTATAAAAATAACATAACCTAATTCAATTTGTCTTTTTTTTGTTTTGTTCTAAACAGTGATATGTTAAGTACTACGTACTAGATGGAACACTCAAGACGCGATGAGTGTTCCAAGTGATTGGAGTTCCGACGTCCTACCCGTTCACAGTCTGTCATACGCGCTCGTAGAGATTATTCGCGTTATTATTTTCAAAACCAATAAAAATGCCGTCTTGTGTGATGAGATATTGCAAATATACAACAAAAAATATTGTTAAAACTGCTGGTGTGACGTTCCATAGGTAAGTTTTATTAATATTGAAACGTTTAATAGGTTAATATTTAATTTGTTAAAACCGACGTGCTTATCGGGTCGGCCATATTAATATTCAGTTGTCTACGACTTGACGTATTGACCTTGACACTACTGCCGCGCCGTCCCCCGCCAACCCCGCGCACCTTCCGCGCTGGAACATGAATTTAGCAAGAAACCGTAGGGTGCTCAATCTAGTACTTACTTAACATATCACTGGTTCCAAATAATGTTTTTTTTTTTAGTTTTAAATGTGTATCTATAGAAAATACGAGTATGTAGTCAAAATCAACCAGTTTTGTGGGAGGAGTCAGAGGACATCGTGTTTTTATGAAAAATAAGTGTAAAAGATATGTTTTTTGTGTAAAATAATAATTTAAAACCAAATACCAGATATTAATATGACGGAGTATCATTTGCAAACAGCCGAATTTGAAAAATATCCGATTTTGGTGATTTTTTTGTTAGTAATTTTCAGTATGAAACACGAATTGATAATTATCAGAAACATTTTAAAATTGAACAATATAGTACAGTCAAATTAAGCCGAATATGGGCATTCAGGGGAATTTCGTGTAGTCTTGAAAATTGGTACAATTATACCATGCAGTATCCAGATGAACATACTAAAAGTACAAGGCTGTGTGTGTTAAAGGTACATTTTCTTTTCAGGTTTTTGCTCATATCGCGAATATCTGTACGAATAGCATTATTTAGTTATAAGTTAGTTTATAATTTTATTTATAGCTTGCATTTTTATTTTATTTTATGTTATTTAATAAATAAATAAATATCTTCACACATTCCACACAGCATCATTTAGTTCCATACTAAGCAACTAATTCTTGTATTATGGATACCAGACAGTTTATATACAACATAGATTACTTTTTTTTTGTAAATACATACATATTTTAAATACAAAACATCCATGACTCAGGTACAAAATATAAACATTTGCCCCTAGCAGGATTCGAACCCGCGACCGTTTGGTTAACGGCTAGGGTTACTAGCCACTAGACCAAACGTGTCATCAACGATTATTTCATTTTATTCTCTTAGCTATTATAGGATAAAGGTTGTAAGGACTGAGTATTATAGAGGTACATATAAGTTTAGTGGAACTTAATTATTTCTTATTTAAAATGCCCTTTACAATTTATGTCCCAGAAAAGACCCATTGAGGCTTTTTGTATAGAGCCTATATATTTTATGTCGTCCACAAATAAAGATTTCAAACGTGATAGATTGTGATGTATCGCTTCTAAAGTTCATTGTGTAAATACTTTTATTGTGGCAATTGATTTCGATTTTTTTAAGGCTAGCCGAAGGGGATTTTTTTTATTAAAAATTTTGATAGTACGAAATTTTTCGTTAATTTTCAAATTCATTCGTTTATCAAGTCGTAGATTCTTAGGTACCTTTTGAAACTAAAGCTTTAAGCAGACAACTCTGACAGACGTTTGTTTGGCATGACTGATAATAATTGAAGAGGTGGATGGAGGTGATATGTCGCATAATTCCAATTTTGAATAAATCGAGGTTAAAGTTTTACATAATTATTACCTTTATTAACGCAAAAAAAAAAAACAAAAAAACCCAAAAATGTGACATATTATCACCTTCATCCACTCACGACTTCAATTGCCCTATTGCAAGCAAATGTCGACATTAAGGTGGTGAACCTTTTCTTACCCCGACTGTACATAAAAAAAAAGCAGAAAAGTAACCATGAATATATTTTTAAAACTTTACATGTAAGGTTTTAAAAACATAATTTATATCGATAGCCTCATTTTATAGTCTAAATTTATTGTGTCATTTACTTTTATATGTACCTATTTATTATTAATTTAGTGAATATTAAGTAATTTATAATTTGTTATTATTAAAATTAATATTTTAATTTTAATTTTATTTTTTGATATTTATTTTCATCAAATAGCAAATGTCACTAATGTTACGCCTATATTGAAGAGATAGGAAATTATTTGGCTTATTATATCATTATGGCTTATTTACATGACAAAATACAGAAGATATAATATAATATTTCAAAATAATATAAAAAATTAACTAAGCATTAAGTAATTAATCAAGAAAACAAAAGCTATTGGACCACATCGGTTCTAAGTGATCTTATCTATCTTTGCTTTTTAATTTTCGGCACTATCTCCCAAACACAAGTCTAAAATATTTTCCTGTGTAGTCTAAAAATTGAAGAATATTTTATTTCATAAAATATTTTCATAAAAAGTGAAATAATATATTCTTATAATAGCAAATAAATACCATTTTTAAAATTACCACTAAGAGTTTAATATAAAAAAAACTTAATTTACTTAGCTCTACTGACAAAAATGGCACTGTCAAACACAATATTAAAAATAATTTTTATTCATAAAAACGGAAACAGCGATTTTTTACTGATAATATTGTTAATGCGTTTAAAAAAAAATATTACTCGCTGTTAACATTATAGTTTTTGAGTTTATTAGAACTAACAAAAATACAAATCTTTTTCGTTTATAATATTAGTATAGGAAAACCAATTTAGAAAACAAAAGGTTTTGGACCATATTAGGTTCCTTAAATTACCTTATCTATCTAACTTTAAACTTTCTGCACTACCTTTCACACACCCTGTATATTAAATAGAAAAAATCTTTTATAACAAAGTAATTACTAAAAAATTGTACCCGATACACAAAATATCATAATAATGTATATTTTTAAATGTATTTTTTTTATTTTTACTTTTTTTATATAAGATACATACCTACTTCAAATAAAAAGTTAGTCCAACCATATCTTCGGTAATTGTATGAATTATTTATATTAAAAACAAAAAAATTTAAAAAAGGTCATTTATTTTCAGGCAACTGGACCAATTCCACATTAAAACATATAAGTAAAAGACTTTTTTTCTAATAGAAGTAAGACACTAGATAAAAGCTAAGAATAAAATAATAATAATTCATTCGATTAAAAAAAATGTTCAGGATTTTAGGATGGACTTCTCTATCTATCCTATCTTTTAAGTTGGACCAACTTACATATAGTTACGAATTTAATTTTAAGGTAAAAAAATAAGTTAAAAACTTACACCAGCAGACCCCGAAAGACAGCGACTTGAAAATCACTAAATCACAGTGATTAATTATTTAAAAAATTATGGGTTTTTTTTTTCAATTTATTAACGGGACGACCGCGTTACACTGGTTGACGACGACACACTGTATGGCTTTTATAGGGGGTGAGTATTGCGCGACAGAACAAGTAAAATTCAACTACAGTGATGAGCGGAGCGGAAACGCTACTTCTTTTGTGTTCGATACACTACGTACTACGTACTAGATTTCACTTTCTTCTGTGTTTCCGAACACTCACTGTCTTTCCGAGAACTGTACTGGGCTCGAAGCCAAGTGTGTTTTCTACAGTCGTTTAGAAAAAGAATAGAATAGAAAGGCTTTGATTGGTTGGCATCGCATTTGCAGAAGCTGTGGCGTTGTTAACAGCTACCAAGTGGCGACCATTCTATTTACATAAAAATAACAAAATTTTAAAATAATAATTATGCTATTTAAGAAAGCTAAAAGAAAAATCTTTATTAAAAAAAATGACTATTATTAAACAAACTATAAAATATTGGTAAAATGAAATTAGTTATTTTATATAATATTATATATTTTATATATATTATTTTTGTATATAAAATAATTAATAATCTATACCAATATATAGAGCTGAAGAGTTTGTTTGTTTGGTTGTACGCGCTAATCTCAGGAACTACTGGTTCGAATTGAAAATTTCTTTTTGTGTTGGATACTCCATTTATCGAGGAAGACTATATATCAAACATTTATCGGAGAAGAACGCGGACGAAGTCGAGGGCCCTAGCTAGTATGTTATAAACTAATAATAATAAATTATCTAACAAGATAAAAGAAATGCTAACAAAGTTATTAATCCCAGTAAAATAAACCTGCGGGAACTAGTTAACATTTGTTTTAATAAAGAATATTAGCAATTTGTGGGCTAAGTTACTTTCAACTCCAATAAGCGGATTACCTATGAACCTCTTTCAGAAATTTCACTACTGTCTGTTGTAATATTACCTGATGAGTAGTATTCAAATGTTTGTAAATAAAGTATAAGTGTACAATTAGTGTTATCAAATATAATGTAAAATAAATAAATACTTATTCATTTCCTTCTTGTAGAAGCGACAAGCGATATTGTACCGCTCCGCTTATGCAATGTAGTCACAGCTTGTTACTTGAGGACACTTATTTAAACTAGAAAAATGTTTGTGTTACTTTTAATAGATTTTCCGGCTGAACTTCAACGATTGTAGATAATGATCTTTGTGTATTATTTAATATTATTATTGCACATTATAAAAATTATTCCGATGTTATTTATCGGAATAATTCTTAACCATAAAGAACACGGTACTTCTATAATATAAGATGTTGCTCTTGGCCAGTATAGAACTAAATTTAATTGGAACTTTGGAACAGTCAGGGCCTCTTTCACAAACTACATGTAAAGTGTTGATTAGTTACTTTTAGAAATCATTTTCTGTTATATTGAATTATGCACTCGATTTACTGCAACATTCGATACGCGATTTTTTTAAATTATTTCCTATTTAATGTTTGGGACGTTTACCGTACAAATAAAGGTATATCAGCTCCATTATCCCCGGTTACCCGTGACTTTAAATGACAGTTTGGCCTACTTGACGTTTGTGAAAGAGGCGCTCATTATGAATAAAAATAATAATTGTCGCTTTAGATTTGGAATGACAATATTATAGTACTGAATTATTGTAATAGGAAGAAATACATCTAAAGCATCTATCTGTAGCGAAGATGAAACCTATGATGGAGCGAGCTCACCAAGAAGATTGTCGAATTATGGAAGACTAGCTGGTGCCCGCGGCTTCGCCCGCGTTAAAAGTAAGGGATGTGTAGCGCCTGACTAAATGTGTAAAGCAATATAACACCTGACATCTTTGCTGTTATAAAATTTTCAGGGGTTGTATCTTTATTTTCAGTAGATAGCTGGTGCCCGCGATTTCGCCCGCGTTGAAAATATATACTAAAACCTTCCTCTTGAATCAGTCTATCTATTAAAAAAAACTGCATCAAAATCTGTTGCGTAGTTTTAAAAATCTAAGCAAACATAGGTACAGACAGACAGGAAGTAACTTTGTTTTATACTATGTAAGGAAGTAATAGGTTATTATTAAGACTAGCGTTGAAAAAAAAAAGTAGCCTATCCTATGTCCTGTACGTCCAAATGTTTATTTACCAAGTTTCATGAAAATCAGTTTATTCGTTTAAGAGTTATAGAGGAACATACATACTTACATACATACATACATACAGAAAAAAATTCTAAAAATTGTCAATTTAGTTTCAGTATCATGTATAGAGTCTATAAACAGGATATATCTGAAAACAAAGTAACTTACTCCATGACCAACCCTTACAGATTTATTATTATTATTGGTAAGGTGGAAGGTAAGAGTACCGCTGAGTGAAGTAAAAGTATTATATATTTTTTAATGCTAAGATTGGCAGACAAACTGACGGTCCACTTAATGGTAGATGGTTATGCCGTCGCCTATAACAAGCAACGCCACAGTAGCTGCAAGTGTGCTGCCGACTACAGTAGAATTAAAGATTACTCACTCACCGAGTTGCTTAAAAACTAAAGGGCCATAAAACAAAAAAATCCAAAAATGTTTTTATTGCAAAAATACAATCACAATCCTTCATATTGTATGTTGCAAAAAGACTTATGTTAGTTTTAGTCCATATTTAGTTATTTTGATCATTTTTTATATATTGAAAAGTAACTTATATGCTTATATCTCTTCTAGTATTCAGTTTATTTTAATGCTACTTAAAAATACGCTTCTAACGATGTATAATATGCATATATTTGATATATATATCTAATAAGAAAAAATAGACAAAATTTTTTTTTTAATTTTTTTCGATTAGTTCTCCTGTAAAAAGTGTAATTTTGATTTGTGGCCCTTTAGTTTTTAAGCAGCGATTATGCTGTTATTGCCGCTAGAATACAAATGATTTTTCTATTTATAATATTAAGCGCCTCTTTCACCAACTACAAGTTAAGTGTTGATTAGTTACTTTTAGAAATCATTTTCTGTTATATTGAATTATGCACTCGGTTTACTGCATCATTCGATAGGCGATTTTTTTTATTTTTTTTTTATTTAATGTTTGGGACGTTTACCGTACAAACAAAGCTATATCAGCTAAATTATTCCCGGTGACAGGTGACTTTAAGTGACAGATTAGCCTACTTGACGTTCGTGAAATAGGCGCTTAATAAAATAAAAGGCGATATGTGTGTGTGTATATGTTCGCTATGTACTCCAAAACCGCTGAACCAATTTAGATGAAACTTTCAGACAATTTTCAGATTAGTCCAGCGGGTGATCCTGTAAAGTTTGGTAGCGAACGGACGCGGGCGAAGTCGCGGGCAAAACCTAGTTAAATCAAATGAAATCAAAATATTTATTTATCAAGAAACTCTTATGATCGCCATTATAAATTTAAATTTACTAGGGATTCGAAAAAAAGCCAAGATAATCCAAGTATTTTATAAAGATACATATTCAGAAATCGCGGGTAAATATATAAACATATTATATACGTATATAAACTATAAACAAAACATACAACTTTTTTTTAAACAAATAAAGACGCAAAAGGGCTGTCGCGTTACATCATCGACTTATCTTCAGATCGATTTATAAAAATAACATAACCTAATTCAATTTGTCTTTTTTTTGTTTTGTTCTAAACAGTGATATGTTAAGTACTACGTACTAGATGGAACACTCAAGACGCGATGAGTGTTCCAAGTGATTGGAGTTCCGACGTCCTACCCGTTCACAGTCTGTCATACGCGCTCGTAGAGATTATTCGCGTTATTATTTTCAAAACCAATAAAAATGCCGTCTTGTGTGATGAGATATTGCAAATATACAACAAAAAATATTGTTAAAACTGCTGGTGTGACGTTCCATAGGTAAGTTTTATTAATATTGAAACGTTTAATAGGTTAATATTTAATTTGTTAAAACCGACGTGCTTATCGGGTCGGCCATATTAATATTCAGTTGTCTACGACTTGACGTATTGACCTTGACACTACTGCCGCGCCGTCCCCCGCCAACCCCGCGCACCTTCCGCGCTGGAACATGAATTTAGCAAGAAACCGTAGGGTGCTCAATCTAGTACTTACTTAACATATCACTGGTTCCAAATAATGTTTTTTTTTTTTTTAGTTTTAAATGTGTATCTATAGAAAATACGAGTATGTAGTCAAAATCAACCAGTTTTGTGGGAGGAGTCAGAGGACATCGTGTTTTTATGAAAAATAAGTGTAAAAGATATGTTTTTTGTGTAAAATAATAATTTAAAACCAAATACCAGATATTAATATGACGGAGTATCATTTGCAAACAGCCGAATTTGAAAAATATCCGATTTTGGTGATTTTTTTGTTAGTAATTTTCAGTATGAAACACGAATTGATAAGTATCAGAAACATTTTAAAATTGAACAATATAACTAGTACAGTCAAATTAAGCCGAATATGGACATTCAGGGGAATTTCGTGTAGTCTTGAAAATTGGTACAATTATACCATGCGATATCCAGATGAACAAACTAAAAGTACAAGGCTGTGTTAAAGGTACATTTTCTTTTCAGGTTTTTGCTCATATCGCGAATATCTGTACGAATAGCATTATTGTTACTTCTGATAAAAGTTTCTACATAAAATTTTCTACAAATTTAGTTATATTCATTTTTACTCTACGATCAATACTTTAGGAACTACAGGCTGTGTAAGTTGTTGGGAAATTCTTCTTCTAATAATGGCTCGCTAACACCACCAGCAAATATTCCATCTCAAGCAAGGAAAAGGGAAAGTGAAATATTTTCGTCACAAGAACTCGATTTATATTAATGCTTTTTTTCGAGTTTACTTTTAAAAATTTTCCAAATACACCGCAAGAAAAAAAACCCAATGGCGGAAACATTATTACATTTGTGAACGCTTGTAGTTTTAAATGACCTATTTAGAATATTTTGGTACGATAAATTTAACAAGAACCAACGCAATTATTATTAATTAGATTTGATATTTGATAAATATCAAAAATTATGTCACGTTGTCTAATTAAGATCATATTTGGAGATAAGAGATGTCGATTGGAGATTTTTTTTACGACGTGGTTGTTCACGCAGGATATGATGCTCTATACAGGTATGCGCGAGCAATTAAAATAATGTAACTCTATTTATAAACAATAACATTATTTTATTGAAGACTTACTTAATTGATCGTATTTATTTGTTTATTTATCCGTCCGACCAAAGGTTAATTTCTGACCGAAGCCGAAGCCGAAGCCGAAGCCGAAGCCGAAGCCGAAGCCGAAGCCGAAGCCGAAGCTGAAGCCGAAGCCGAAGCCGAAGCCGAAGCCGAAGCCGAAGCCGAAGCCGAAGCTGAAGCCGAAGCCGAAGCTGAAGCCGAAGTCGATTAATTGGCTGTCGCCACAACGTTCGGTCCACGCCGAAGCCGAAATCTAAGAAGCTCTAAGAAATTTTGTTCAAGATTGGCTACAAGCTGCAATTAATAATATAAATGATTTTAAAACTTTAATATTGAAGGTTTATATCGACTGTATAATATAGAAAGGTAATTTAAATCATCTCTAGAAGTTAATCTAGAGATGATAAAAAAATGACCTTGCAATTTATTTGTCAAAATTACATTTCAAAATAATGTGTATTCTAACATATATTTATTTATTTAGGAATCTTCGGCGAAACCTTCGGCTTCGGCCGGGTTTTGAGCCAAAGCCGAAGGTTTCACCGAAGGTGGCCAAAGCCGAAGCCGAAGCTTCGATCGGACACTATTTATAATAGACATTTCAATCTTTAATTCAAAAGTAAAACACAACAAAATACAAACAACAGACAGTCCCAATACTTATCCTATGTACTAATATTATCGAAAGTTTGGTGAGGATGTATAATGTATGGATATATATGGGTGGATGTTTGTTACTCTTTCACGCAAAAACTACTGAACAGATTTTGATGAAATTTGGCACACAGATAGTTTATTAGCTGAATTAACATATAGGATACTTTATGTCTTGGAAAATTTTTAGGTTAATGGGGAACATCTAAAAATATTGGCCGCCACTGTCGCGTGGCGTAGCAAGTGATAACGATGTTAGGAGTTATTAACTCGTAATATATTTTCTTTTTCAACGCGGACGAATTCGCGGGCATCAGCAAGTATAAATAAATTTGACAGAAAAAACACAGAGATACAAACAAAGAAAGGACATAGGAACAAACCCGCCCCAACTCAGCATAATTCAGGTTGTAAAATTTTGCGCTAGCCTTCTCTGTTAGGGCCTGAATTTTGGGTTCACGCAATAAACTACTTTTTGACTTTAATTAATTTCGATAAAAAAAACAAACATGAATAGGTAATCAACCTTTTTTTTACAAACATACCTACTTGAAACAAGTGACTCAAATGTAAATAATAATAATTCCTAATCAGTAAACGGATACCTTGACAAACCAAATTCATTACAATTTAATGTGGAGTCATTATTTCGAATTGTCTAAACAACTTTGCCAACTCTTTTTACTTTGCGAAAAGTGCTTTTTCATTTCATATTATTTAACTTAGGGTTCCGCACTTGAAAAGTACTTTAGTAACTGGTGCACGCGACTTCGCGTTGAAAAATGAAACTTATTTGACATCATTATCGCTATGATGAAGGTGGCTCCCATTACTTTTTACATTTTTTACGAACTCTCGGGAACTTAACATTATTCCAGGATAAAAAGTATCCTATATGTTACTCCGGGTAATAAACTATCTGTATGCCAAACATCCAAATCTGTTGAGTTGTTTTTATACTCGTAATATTAGTGAGATTATCATGATTATTAACCTGTAAATAAATCTACCTGTACACATTAGGTAGACCATTGTATCACATACAAAATAAATTTTCACGGAACCCTCAACTTGCATGTGCAGCTCGCGTTTGTTAAGTTTTTTAAAATCGTTTTTGGTTAACGTCAAAAAAAGACTAGGCATCATTGAAAGATGAATCCATTTTCTAAGAAATGTTCTTCTTTAGTTGCTGTTAATTAGTTGTAATAACAAAATTAGAACGTCATCATTCATTTTACCTCATTGATTTACATAACACCTATATTATGTTAAGGTAGACAGACAGTCCACTTGATGGTATGTGGCTACCGTCGCCTATAACACAAGCAACGCCATAAGTGCTGCCAATGCGCTGCCAATCATAGAAGGATTAAGGATAAGATATTAAGGAAGGGATGGGGTAATGGGCTCTAGCATCATTTAGTTACTCACAGAAACACAACAGCACATATAGCTGCTTAAAAACTAAAGGGCCATAAAACAAAAAAATCCAAAAATGTTTTTATTGCAAAAATACAATCACAATCCTTCATATTGTATGTTGCAAAAAGACATGGTTGTTTTAGTCCATATTTAGTTATTTTGATCATTTTTTATATATTCAAAAGTAACTTATATGCTTATATCTCTTCTAGTATTCAGTTTATTATAAAAGTACTTATTTCATTTAATGCTACTTAAAAATACGCTTCTAACGATGTATAATATGCATATATTTGATATATATATCTAATAAGAAAGAAATAGAAATGAAATAATTTAATTTTTTTTCGATTAGCTCTCCTGTAAAAAGTGTAATTTTGATTTGGGACTCTTTAGTTCTTAAGCAGCGATATGCTGTTATTTCTAAGTGGTCTTCCGTAACTGCCCAAACGACTGCTAAACGCATTATGCCCTATTATTATGCATTATTTTTAACGCCTCTTCTAAATTTTCTATTTCGAGGCTAATGTTCGAGGCTAACTAGACCTAACTTAAGAGCCTCTTTCACCATCTGTCAAGTAGGCTAACCGCCATTTAAAGTCACCCGCTGACGGGGATAATTTAGCTGATATACTTTACTTTACTTGTACTTTACTTTACTTGTCATTTAAAGTCACCGGTAACCGGGGATAATGGAGCTGTATATCAGCTCCATTATCCCCGGTTACCGGGTAAACGTTGTACGGTAAACGTCCCAAACATTAAATAGAAAATAATAAAAAAAAATCGGCTATCGAATGATGCAGTAAACCGAGTGCATAATTCAATATAACAGAAAATGATTTCTAAAAGTAACAAATCAACACTTTACATGTAGTTTGTGAAAGAGGCCCTAAGTATTTTAAATTTGGATACATTTTCCAGTATTGACGTCATCATTTATTTCGCACATTAAATGCGCCATCTATACCAAGTCCACTTTATTTTCAATAACATTCATGCTTAGTAGCTATCGTTACAAGTTCATTTCAAAGTTAATCGTTAGATGGCGCCTTTTTTAACAAGCGACGCCCAACTCATGAGGAATATTATTTTTCCCTGAGATTGTAAGACTGCTTCGTCCGATTGATCGGACGACGCGGACTTTTTTATTCCGTTGGTCCGATTAATCGGACAACGCGGACTTTTTTTTATTCCGTTGGTCCGATTGATCGGACAACACAGACTGTTTTCCTGTAGCTTCGATCGATCGGACGACGCGGACTTTTTTCCTGTAGCTCCGATTAATCGGACGATGCAGACTTTCTTTCTGTAGTTGTTATTCGCTATTAGTAGTTGTTAATAAATACAGATGTTAGAATACGATATTTCTGTCACACTTTTTAATTCAAAAACAAAATCTTAATAAAGAAGGAGGCTCTAGAAATCACGAATTTATTCTTTAAGACATTCACAATAAAGACCTTTCTATTAAGTAATACTTACACCGTTCGTTGACTAGACCGTCAGTGTACTTAACTGGACAAATTTTTATTTTTATTCTACTAAGACATTGTAACTTCTATTGTAAGGTAATAGAATCCAAATTCAAATGGAGTTTCTTTATTAAATGCAAGTGTAGATTGGTATTTTAGTACCCCTTTCTAGTTGACCATGCGTTCCACTTTTACACGGTCAAGAGCGACAGTGTTGCCAGTTAATAAATTCTAGTTCCGTTGTTGTGAAACCTTAATTATTATAATTCTAAGTAAATTTATAATATTTTTATGTAACAGCCTTATGTAATAACCTAAATGTTTATAACAATATTAATATAGTTATATAGTAATTTTTAGAACATTCGTATTATTGTAGTACTTTTTTAATTAATATACAGCAGTTACCTTAATATTAAAAAATATATATACAAGAAATCAATTTTGATTATGATTCTATTAAAAATGGACATTCAATTTACTGAATAAGGTTTCATTTAGCGACAAAGACCGTTTCCCTATTGACAGCATACCTGAGGCGATGTGCAAATTATACGCTAATTAATGACATATTGTTTAACATGAACACAAGACTGCTAAATGTCCCAGTTGTTAATAAAAACAACCTTTAAGTAAGGAGAATAAAATTATTTAACAGCAACACTTATTTAACGGCCAGTTTTCCGTCATTCAATCGCTCGCTGGCGAGACGCGTTCGAGGCTGCACACGACGAAGCTTTCTTTGCCGCGGAATTTAAAAAAATAAAGTGTCAACAAAATGTCTTCGTACGCGATTTCGCGCGCTTTGCGTAGAGCGTCGCCGTTCCTTTTTCAAAAAAGATACGAGTCGACAGTGGCCAGTTTGACGAAGGACGAGATTTTAATACTTCTACAACCTCCTTTCTCGAATTGGAGCAATATAATACGCGATGCGGAGAAAGTTGTCGGCTATCCGACGTCTTTTATGAATTTACGGTGTTTGTTGAGCGATGAATTCGCTAGCATGGCGCGTTATCTGAGAAAACTGGTAAGATATTTTGTTTTTATATTTTACTAGCAGTCGCACGCGACTTCGTCCGCGTGCAAAAATAGACTATGATTGAAATGTAAAAAAGACTTTTGATTAGTATTTAAATTTGACATGTAGGTACATTAGGTAATTGTATATCTGACATAGTTGCTTTTATATAGTATATCCTTATATATTATTTGAAAAACGGCTAATGTATTTGACTACTTTTTATTTGTACAACAATTTAATATTTGCACACCTGTACCCAGGTAGAAAACTTGTACTATAAAACTATGTAAGATCTAACCAAGTATTCTAGCAAATAAATGCATTATTATTATTATTATTAACTTTGTAAATTATATACTAAAACCTTCCTCGAGAACCATTCTATCCATTGGTGAAAACAGCATGAAAATTTTGAAATCGAAAGCATTGAAAAAAAAATTTTCACTGTTGGGTGGTTTCGGAGCCTCTCCAATTCAAACAAACAAGCAAACAAATATTTCCTCTTTATAATATTAGTATAGATATGTCTTCTTTAATTCTATGATGGGAGACAATTGAAAAAAATGACGATAACAAAACAGGGGGATAAAGTTTGATGCTGCAGCTACATATCTGTCATTTGCCTCCAAAATTTAATTACACCACTCGATAGCTGAAGGATCAAAGATTTTTTTGGTATATTTTATATATTTAAATTTTTTGGATATACTATACATGTAAAACGCTCAATGAAAATATTACTTTTAAACGTAAAACGCAAGACCGTGTTCACGACACGGCGACTCTCCATTTTTTTATGGTACTAAGTAACACCACTTTCTCTTTCTTATTTCATTATTTATAGTTGAAGACGTGAGTGGATGAAGGTGGTATGTCGCATTTTTGGGTTTTTCGTTTTTTTGCGTTGATGAAGGTAATATGTCCATATGAATGATTACAGACCTTAAGATAGTCGTTTAAGACATTTTTGGAAACTAAAAAGTTGAAAAAGGTGTAATGTAATGTACAGTTAATTTTAAAAAGTAAAATGTGCAGAAAAGTTTACTTTTGTCAATGGAAGAGGGAGCTATGTTCACTTTTTTTTTTTAATTAAATAATAAAAGTGTTTACTTTCTATCATACCATTAATATTTTAGGTTGTTTACACAACTTTGCTTCATAATTTAGTACAAAAATCAGTTCCGTGGCGACTTTTCAAAAATTAAAAGTAAAACTTTAACCTCGATTTATTCAAAATTGGAATTATGCGACATATCACCTTCATCCACTCACGTCTTCAGTTTTTTTCTTGTTTCGATTTCAGTAATTTATGAATAAATTAATATAATAAATTACGAATAAATTAATTAGCTTCCCAACCGTGAAAGATTTTTTCAAATCGGTCTAATAGGTTTTTAGTTTATTCATTACAAACAGACAATTTATAATATAAGTTATTATATAAGTATATTTTAGTAATATAGAATTCTAATTTTAGTCTCATCTTATAATCTTATCCCTTGGCCTTTTCAGCTTGATTATATATTCCGCATAAGAATGAGTTGAAAATCTAATTATTGTTATCTTAGACTTTTCAATGGAGAAAATGTTTACATACTAAGTATGTGTAAGTTGTTAATGTTTTACACTGCGTTTGACCTATTTTTCTAAGAAAGTCCTTCAAAAACAGAAAATTCTATCTCATTATCTAATGCCCCAGCACGAACGACAAACTAGTCGTTTCAAATAAATACCGGTTTTAAGTTAAGAGTATACCTTTACGAGGTCACCGTATAGATAGATAATTACGGCAGCCACGTAAAGTGTCACGTCTTGAAAAAAAATTAAGGGCCTCTTTCACAAACTATATGTAAAGTGTTGATTAGTTACTTTTAGAAATCATTTTCTGGTATATTGAATTATGCACTCGGTTTACTGCATCATTCGATAGCCGATTTTTTTTTATTATTTTCTATTTAATGTTTGGGACGTTTACCGACAGATGGTGAAAGAGGCCCTTAAGTTAGGTCTAGTTAGGAACATTAGCCTACGGTCTGTTTTTTAATCTCAGAGACAAAAATGACACATGCAAATGTCAAGTTTGCATATAATGATACCATGAAATGACATGAAATGTATGTAATGCATGTCAAATGTAATGTCATTTTTGTCTGAGATTAAAAACAAACTATAATTTTTATTATTATTTTCTTTTCAATGTTTGGAACTTTTACCGTACAAACAAAGGTATATCGGCTCCATTATCCCCGGTTACCGGCGACTTTAAATGACAGTTTGGCCTACTTGACGTTTGAGAAAGAGGCGCTAAGTCTCGGATACTTTTCACATTCCTTTGCTCTGTGATGTGAGAATGTCTGTCGGAAAATATTAGTCATCCGAAATGTGAAACTAGCTGCTGCCCGCGACTTCGCCCGCGTAACTGTAAATTATATACCAAAGTCATTCCTCGAGAACCACTCTACCCATTGGTGAAAACAGCATGAAAATTTGTGCAGTAATTTTTGAGTTTATCGTGAACAGACACAGACAGACAGACACGGCAGAGGAGTTTATTTTATAATATGTAAGGATACCTATCTTTTATAAGTCCTTTATGAGTCATTTCATAGTAGGTGGCTACCGTCGCCTATAACACTGGCAACGCTACAAATGCTGCAAGTGCGCTTCCGACCATAAGGATTAAGGATAAGGGATAAGGAAGGAATAAAAAAGCAATGGACTGGTATCCCTTACTCACTCATCTTCTGTAAGGAAAAGGTGTTCTGTTCTGAAAAGTTCATTTCTAAGTTGGCACTTTTACCACTTGACCAGTAAGTCGATGTAAAAGGTAGAAAAAAATGCGGAAAAGAATTGGGTTTGAGTTTGAGGAAAATTCTTCTCTTCTCTTACTCTAAAGAATAAACGTTATTCACATTCAGGAAATAACTTGATAAATTTCATTCTATTTTTCAGGTCGGCAGCAATCACCTGGTCATGCAAACGGCCAAGAACGTCCTCTATGGCGATTCAAAAAACTTACAGCCGTGGGGCTTAATCATACTACTTCTGTCCAAATCTGTCAGAACAATTCCAGCAAACACCAAGCAGGTAGAAGAGAAACAAAGATCCCTGGCAGAACTCACAGAGATGATAAGAACTGGCCACCTCATTCACAGGGGAATTGTCAACGTGCCTTTCACCAAGCGATCTAAGGACACAGAATCTGCCATCTTCGGTAACAAAATAGCTCTGCTTCTGGGAGACTATTTGCTTGTAACCGCTAACGGTATGCTCGCGAACTTGAGGAATTCTGATGTCTCTTACATAATTTCCATGGCACTAAAAGACTTGTCTGAAAGCGAATTTTTCGGCGAACGTGACGAACAGAATCTGCCTCTACCCGGTAAACCGATGAAGGTTAAAGAAGACTTTGAAATCAACTTTGAAACTGACTCGATTTCCGCAGACGATGTACTAGGGAAACCAAGAAAGGAGTGGACAGCAAGAACTGTATTCAACGGAGCCAGTTTACTGGGAAGGGGGTGCCAAGGCGCGATGGTTTTGAACAAACAGAATCGCAACATCCAGAACTACGCGTACCAATTTGGTTGCAATGTCGCTCTTGCATGGCAAGCTGCTTCCGAAGCGAAGAAAATTACTGACAGTAAAGACCGTTTCTGCTTGGCTAGCGCACCAGTGCTATTCGCACTAGAGGGTAACCCAGATCTGTACAAGATAATAAACCAATCCAAGAACGATGTCAAGGACGTGGATTATGAAGATTTGAAATTTAACATATTGAAAACTGATGCCATAGCTAAGACTCAAATGTTGTATGAGGAACATGCAAATAGAGCAATTGCGTACATTGACAAAATTGGGGATAACGAATCTGTCAATATGATCAAAAGATTAATTAACACATCTTAAATGGTCGGAAGTTTGTTGGTATTAGAATGACGCCAGAATTCATGTTTTGAACTGAAGCAACCATCGAAGTACTAAAATGGAATTTGCGTCACAAATGCCATAGCGAATAAAAAGTACGCCTTTGACACAATCATGGTGGACTCTTGCCTTCTACTATTCATTTTAAACTCCAATGTGTTGACGTAAAATCACATTTTCTTTAAATGACATATGTTTGGTTAAAAGAGTTTTGTATGGCACGCGGATTCCATGTTGTAATAGTTTGATGGAAGTTTCAAATTTTCACATTGATTTAATAATATTTGGATGAAGTTATAATATTATAAGTTATATCAAGTTGTAAGTTATGATTTAATAATATTTAACGATAATAACAAATACCTTGTAGAGAGATAAGTACTTAATACAACAAAGTCAGAGGTCAAAAAAATATCTAAAACTGTCTATTCCGAATCATTACCGTTACAGAATCAAATTTTATTAAAAACAAGGAACCGTCCATTGATTTTGATTATAATAGGTTTGTATGCTCAATATTAACTTATTAGAATCTACGTATAAGTAATCATTATTTTTATTTTTATGAAAGAGGTTACAATAATAATGATTTCTTTATTAGATTAATAGGTATAGCTTTTTTTAACACCATACATACATACATACATACATACATACATACATACATACATACATACATACATACATACATACATACATACATACATACATACATACATACATACATACATACATACATACATACATACATACATACATACATACATACATACATACATACATACATACATACATACATACATACATACATACAGAAAAAAAATTCTAAAAATGGTCAATTTAGTTTCAGTATCATGTATAGAGCCTATATACACGATATTTTTGAAAACAAAGTAAATTACTCCATGACCGACCCCTACAGATTTATTATTAGTATTGATATTATTTATTAATAATTTGTATAAATGAAATTTCTGTGGAATGGAATTTTATACTGCTTAATGTTAAGTTATTTATGTCTATGAATTTTAATGGTGGCACTTCACATGAGATGGCTAGCCTATGTTGAGTTCGCTATTGAGTGTTTGTTCCAAAATATTTGACTTCCTTTGACGTTTCTCGAAAAAACGACAAGCGCACGTATCCGTGTATTTGGTATTGTCCTTTTTTGTCAAATAGGCAAATAAGGGCAACAATTTGTCAAATAAACTGTCCACATAATGGTAATTGTTTGCCAAATATGCCAAATACAAATACAAATACAAATAGCCATGTGAAGTGCCACCATTACAATACTGTACTTGGCAGAGAATGCAATTAAGACATTATTGATAAATAATGTTATTATTTTATAACCTTTGAGTTTGAAGATTATACATATTTTGTTATATTTACAAGTTGTTTTTAATTTTACCTGGTTATTTTTGTCAGTGTGTAAAATAACAAGTACTGGCGTTGTAAGTACCAACCCCAGTGAAAGTTGGGAATTCAACTCTCGAAGAAGAAGTATCCGAACGGTTGCGGGTTCGAATCCCACTAGGCGCAAATGTTTATGTGAACATTTTACCTTTTTATCTGAGTCATGGATATTTTTTATTTATAATATGTATGTTTTACAAAAAAAAAAGTAATCTATATAGTATATCAACTGTCTGGTATCCATAATACAAGCAGTAGTTGCTTACTGTGGACCTAGATAGTGCTGTGTGGAATGTGTGAAGATATTTATTTAGTTACTAACTGGCGCCCGCGACTTCGTCCGCGTTGAAAAAGAAAAAAGTAGCCTATCCTGTGCTCTGTACGTCTAAACGTTTATCTACCAAGTTTCATGAATATCAGTTAATTCGTTTAAGCGCCTCTTTCACCAACGTCTAGTACGACGGTTTGCTCTTCGCCAACATCTAGCTGTGTAGCGAAAATGAGGCCTATGATGGAGCGCGCTCACCCAGAAGAAGCCTATTCACTTAAACTTTAAAAAGATTTAAGTTATATGAGCTCGTACATACAGACGTCGGCAGGGAGTTCCAAACCTTGGCAGTGCTCATTGTAAAGGATGTTTTAAAGCGCTTGGTCCGAAATAGAAAGATTTCGACAAGATTAGGATTGTAACCAGTCGTACGTCTGTATGTCCGATGGAAGAAAGGAAAACCTGTCCTACTGGAAAATTATGGAAGAGTCCTATGTCCAACAGTAGACATCAGTGCTACAAGAATTCAAGAAAATATGTAGATTCCATGAGAATTTTTGTCTGTTAATCCGTGCGTTTGTGCACGCTAACCTCAGAAACGGTTCAACCGATTTGAATGCGGTTTTCACTGATGTATTGACGATTACCTGGTGTAACATATAACATACTTTTTATCTTGGGAAATTTTAGGTGTCTGTGGAATTTTCAAAAAACGAACTGCAACGCGTTGTGATCACAAGCAAGTCTCTACACACGACAGAACCACGTTATTCTATATTTTTGTGTATACAAAAAAATTTTGTATATTTTTTTTTGTAACAATTCAAACTAATTCATAATATTTATCAAAATCAATTAAGAATTTATCAGTCCAATACGTTTTGTTTATTAATTGGTGCACAATGCATGATTCGAAATTTCTTTTTGTTGGAACCCAAACGAGTTTCAATTTTATGTCCGCTCACTAGAACACTAATCACCGTAACTGGATATATACGTCATCATCACGCTATCAACTACTTAGTCAAAGATTATAAAATAAACAGACTCGTCAAAAATAATATCGATTTAAATTATTAGTCAAAAATATCTTTTGAGAAGAATAGTGTGTTTATCAAAAATATCTTTTGAGAAGATAGAGTGATTCAAGAGGAAGGTTTTAGTATATAATTTTCAACGCGGGCGAAGTCGCGGGCACCAGCTATCTACTAAAAATAAAGATACAACCTTTGAAAATTTTATTACAGCAAAGATGTCAGGCGTTATATTGCTTTACACATTTACTCAGGTGCTACAGATCCCTTACTTTTAACGCGGGCGAAGTTGCGGGCACCAGCTAGTAATGAAAAATCTCAAAACTACTGGACCGATTTTAAAAATTATTTCATCTTGAAACCTACGTTATCAGCGTGTAACATGCCAATTTAATATATAAGCTAATATAAGCTGCCCAATTTATGTGCCCCGCCATTTCTAAATATTGTTAAAAAAATTGTCCTAATAATTAATAAAAATTTACTGCTTAACAATGTCATATCTGTTGTATTCTTTAATCTATGATAATGGTACCAGCGTAAGTTGATATTCGCCGTTCATATTAAAACTTGAAAAGTAGTCCCAGAAGGTTTGAATTGTGAAGGTGTAGAGCTCAACTTATTCTGGTACAGGTATAGATATGTTTTCTGTCCTCTTTCACTCTTTCATAGGACAGTAATCAACGGTACCTCATACGGTTGAAACGTGTTTTCATACATTTAAATTTATGTGTTGTCAGTGAGATACACCTGTCAAAGTAGTTAGTAATTTTTAAAATTGAAGTGTCTAATAAGGTACAAGGTAATTTATTCTTTATTTTTGACATTGGAAATGTCTTTTCGTTCGCTTCAATATAGGCCCCGATTTCACGAAAAAGTGCGATCCCCTTATATCTCAGAGATTTGTAAAGATATCATATTCAAAACGAGAGCTGTAAGGTGCAAAAAGAATTTTTCGAAAAAGTCAAAAACGAAAAAAGTTATGGCCGAAATAGTGGAAAAAAAGAACAATTTTATTCCGCATTTTTGATTTTTGTCGCTTGATATTTTGGAAACTAAGAATGATATCAAAAATTTGAGAAAAACTCTTCTGGACAATTTAATCAGCTACAGTGTAAGCCTAAAATTAAGACGATTGGGTTAAGGGTTTGCCCTGTAGCTTTTTGAAGCTTAACCTTTTTGAAAGAAGTCAACAAGTCAGAACAACATATTTTTCGAATTCCGTAGATTCATTTCCAATGTGCTCAATAGTCGTATGAGGCACAAAATCTGTGATTTTTTTTTATTATTAATGTTTATGCCCGCTACCAAACTTCACAGGAACACCCTTTACATTCATCTAAAGATTGTCTAAAAGTTTCATCAATATTGGTTCAGCGGTTTTGGAGTCTATAGGAGACATACGACATACATACACACATCGCCTTTTATCTATAATATTAGTAGGTATATAAACAAACAAACAAGTTTGTTTGTATTGAATAGTCTACGAAACTACTGGATCGATTTGACAAATTCTTTCACTGTTGGGAAGCTATATTATCAGCGAGTAACATAGGCTATCTTTACTAATATTATAAATGGGAAGGTGAGTTTGTTTGTTTGTTTTGTTACGCTTTCACGCAAAAACTACTGAACCGGTCACCATGAAATTTTGCATACACGTTGTCTGCGACACCAGTAAGGACATAGAGTACTTTTCATTGTTTAACGCGGACGAAGTCGCAGGCGCGCAGGCACGCAGGCTGCAATAGATATTTAGGAGAATTTGTTTTCCAAATACCTATTATATTTGGATCTATATGCCTATTGCAATATATAGAGTTAACATTATTTTATTACAATATCAAACTATTAGATTTGTCATTATTTATAACTAGCTATTGCACGCGACTTTGCCCGCGCAACTTTATAAAATATAACTTATGTTACTCGCTAACAATGTAGCTTTCTATAGCTGAAAGAATTTTCAAAATCGGTCCAGTAGTTTTTGAGTTTATTTATTACAAACATATATTAAAAATCTTTTCTCTTTATAATATTAGTATGAGCATAGAGTAAATAGTTACTTAACCAGTAAATTAGATTAGTGCCGTCTTTAGTAGGGTGCGGTAAGGCGATTCTTTACTCTGTGACTCAGATCTTAGTCTATTTGATAAATATATAAATAATCTTCTCTTGGCGAAGCCGGGAGCTGGTCGCTAGTTAATTAATAAAAAAATAATTGTCCAAAGACCTAATAGACAAGATAATTATGTTTTCATACAATTATTTTTTTGACAAGATAATAATTTTTTTGTTTGTTCGGGCCAGTGTAAAGTCCGTATACAGTGTATCTTACTTCGTGTAGCTAGTAATATAGGTACACAGTAATTAAGATTTTTAGTAATTAAGATTTAATGATCATTAACAATAATTAAAAGGAATTTTGTTGTTGCTGTTATTAGGCATATCTATACCTACTATTATAAATATGTGTGTCGGTCATGAAGTGGCGATATTCTAGGTAAAGTCGGGGTAAGAAAAGGTTCGTCAACTTAAAGTCGACATTGCTTGCACAGCACCAATAATCCTTAGATATTATAAAACAGTCCTCCGCCGCATCTGTCCGTCTATCTGTTCGCAATAAACTCAAAAACTACTACACCAATTTTCATCCTGTTTTCACCAATGGATAGAGTGGTCCTCGAGGAAGGTTTTAGTATATAATTTACAAAGTTACGCGGGCGAAGTCGCAGGCAGCAGCCAGTTAATTGTAATTTCAAAAGGTACCTACTAAGAGTCTACGATTTGATAAAGGAATTAACTATTTTGTAAACTATTTTGTATTTGTATTGAAAACTGACGAAGGATTTCGTACCCCGACTGTACATAAATTGCAACATTACCAGACCTCCAATCCACTTCCCCTCTATGTGGCAGCCATTTTTTGTTGTTGACATATTCTACGTGTGTACAAAAAAAAAAAAACAAAAAAAAACTGTCAAAGTTTTGATCTTAGATCTTACAGAGATAAAAATAGACTTATTCTCATGGATAAAGGTTTGTTAGTTCCACAAGTTTCCTACAGATGGCAGTGTATGTTAGTTTATTGACAACACTTCCAACATCTTTTGTTGGTGGGTCAGCTAGTTATTACACACTAGCCGTTGCACGCGAGTTCGTCTGCGTAACTTTATAAAATATAGGCTTATGCTACTTGCTGATAATATAGCTTCCCAACTGTGAAAGAATTTTTCAAATCGGTTTACTAGTTTCGGAGCCTATTCAATTCAAACAAACAAACAATCAAATCTTTCCTTTTTATACCTAAGACCAGTATATATCGCTGCATAAAAACTAAAGGGCCATAAAACAAAAAATCCAAAAATGTTTTTATTGCAAAAAATACAATCACAATCCTTCATATAGTATGTTGCAAAAAAGACTTATGGTTGTTTTATTCCATATTTACTATATTTTGATCATTTTTTTAT
This sequence comes from Synanthedon formicaeformis, assembly GCA_945859745.1. Classification (NCBI taxonomy): domain Eukaryota; kingdom Metazoa; phylum Arthropoda; class Insecta; order Lepidoptera; family Sesiidae; genus Synanthedon; species Synanthedon formicaeformis. Next base: position 4,273,825 of record OX243980.1, read on the forward strand.
ATATTCAAAAGTAACTTATATGCTTATATCTCTTTTAGTATTCCGTTTATTATAAAAGTACTTAAAACATTTAATGCTACTTAAAAATACGCTTCTAACTATGTATAATATGCATATATTTGATATATATCTAATAAGAAAAAAATAGACAAAAAATAATTTAATATTTTTCGATGAGCTCCTGTAAAAAGTGTAATTTTGATTTGTGGCCCTTTAGTTTTTAAGCAGCGATATGTAGATAAAAATACGCTTAAGTGAGTTTCTTAACAGTTTAAAATTTATCTAAGCAACGATCTCTGTGTGTGAGGTCAAATAGGGGGCATGTCTGTTATATTTTCCTTTTAATTTTCCAGGAAAAATGTCATCTTCGTACGTTTACTACCGCATATTTGGCTATGTGGCCACCATATTAATGCATGTGATCAATATAATATACATGGCCAAAGGAATGGGAGCAGATAACCAATCTAGAAATGACCCAGAGGTACAGTCATTTAGTGAACTGCAAACTAGATTCTTCACTTGTTGGACGTTTGTGAGTAGAAAATATATATTTCAGAGTGGTTTTTTTTTTATGTGAATGTTAGCAGACAGGCTTACTTATGGTTCACTTAAAATGTAGACTAAACAATAAAAAAAGATTACAAATTTTACTCAAATGAAACATTCCCTTGAACATTAAAGAAGCAAGGATATGATACATATTATTAGTATTAACATATTCTATCATACTACATATCGCTGCTTAAAAACTAAAGGGCCACAAATCAAAATTACACTTTTTACAGGAGAACTAATCGAAAAATATTAAATTATTTTTTGTCTATTTTTTTCTTATTAGATATATATCAAATATATGCATATTATACATAGTTAGAATCGTATTTTTAAGTAGCATTAAATGTTTTTTGTACTTTTATAATAAACTGAATACTAGAAGAGATATAAGCATATAAGTTACTTTTGAATATGTGTATAAAAAAATGATCAAAATATACTAAACATGGAATATAACAACCATATGTCTTTTTGCAAAATACAATACGAAGGATTGTGATTGTATTTTTGCAATAAAAACAATTTTGGATTTTTTTGTTTTATGGCCCTTTAGTTTTTAAGCAGCGATATGTATGTAGTAATTTAGGATGCCACATTAATACTAAAACATATTATGTTTCAGTTTCTACAAATTTTTTATGCATTCACCGCCTTAACGTGTGACTTGCTAATTCTGTCAAATTCCAATGAGAACTATAGACTACCAAAACATTTGAAGGGATTTAGGGAAACATTGTTCAGTGGGATTCTGTTCCCTTCAGCATTCGTGAGTACACTTTGATTATTATTATTATTTAAAAGCTGTTGTACGCGACTTCGCTCGCGTATTTCCTTATCAATACTAATAATAAATCTGTAAGGGTTGGTCATGGAGTAAGTTACTTTGTTTTCAGAGATATCGTGTTTATAGGCTCTATACGTGATACTGAAACTAAATTGACCATTTTTACAATTTTTTTTCTGTATATATGTATGTATGTTCCTCCGTAACTCTTAAACGAATTAACTGATTTTCATGAAACTTGGTAGGTAAACATTTAGACGTACAGGACACAGGATAGGCTACTTTTTTCTTTTTCAACGCGGACGAAGTCGCGGGCGCCAGCTAGTATTATTATAAAACAAAAACCTCCGCCGCGTCTGTCTGTCTATCTGTCTGTTCGCGATAAACTCAAAAAACTACTGCACCGATTTTAATGCTGTTTTCACCAATGGATAGAGTGGTTCTCGAGGAAGGTTTTTAGTATATATTTTACAAAGTTACGCGGGCGAAGTCGCGGGCAGTAGCTAGTTTTTTTATTATAAAATATAGCCTATGTTTTACGCTAATATTGTAGCTATCTTTAGTTGAAAGAATTTTTATTATCGGGCCAGTAGTTTTGAGTTTATTCATTACAAACAAAAACCCAAGTATTTTCTGTTTATAATATTTATGAATAACTAGCTTTTGCACGCGAATTCGCCTTCGGATTTTTTATAAAATATAGCCTATGTCACTCGCTGATAAAGTAGCTTTCTACAGGTGAAAGAATTTTTAAAATCGGTCCAGTAGTTTTTGAGTTTATTCATTACAAATATATATTAAAAATCTTCTCTCTATAATATTAGTATTAGCATAGAGTAAATAGTTACTTAACCAGTAAATACGATTAGTGCCGTCTTTAGTAAGGTGCTGTGCGGCGATTCTTTACTCTGTGACTCAGATCTTATAATTTGTCTTTTCAGTTGGTGTTCAGCGTATTTTGGACCATATACCTTTACGATAGGAGTCTAATTTTTCCTGCCTTTGTGGACAAAGTGTTGTCACCTACTTCCAATCATATAATTCACACTATGATCGTTCCTGTAGTACTGTGGGAGGTTTGGTTCCAGCCGAGGAGTGTACCTAAGTCGCATAGCAAGAATCTAAAGCATCTAACCTTTCATATGTTGCTTTATTTAAGTGTGTAAGTATATGTATGCCAATAATTAATTATAATATTAAGCGCCTCTTTCACAAACGTCAAGTTACCGGTGACTTTAAATGACAGTTTGGCCAACTGTCATTTAAAGTCACCGGTAACCGGGGATAATGGAGCTGATATACCTTTCTTTGTACGTTAAACGTCCCAAACATTAAATAGAAAATAATTTTAAAAAATCAGTTATCGAATGATGCAGTAAACCGAGTGCATAATTCATTATAACAGAAAATGATTTCTAAAAGTAACTAATCAACGCTTTACTTGTAGTTTGTGAAAGAGGCCCTTATAGTCCTAATATAATCTATAATTAAACTAGCTACACGCTCCCGGCTTTGCCCGGGTTTCAAAATAAAACCCATCCTATCTTTTGAGTTGGACCAAATTACACATAATTACGAAGTTTTATCAAATTCGGTTCAGTAGTTTAAAAGTTGAGTTGGCATCAAACAACGTGACACGAAATTTTTATATAATAGACAAAGATTTAATATAGAGATATGCGAAAGTTTCTGAGATTGGATGTATGGATTTTTGTTACTCTTTCTGGATGTTTGGTACCTACACAGATAGTTTATTACCTAGATTAACATAATATAGGTTTATTTTTATCCTGTAAAAATGTTAGGTTCCTCAGGTATGGTCCGTAAAAGGTAAAAGATTTCCAGTTTCACGCTGAAATTGAATTGAATTTGATTATTAAGGGTCATAAGACAATGCAAACTCACATAATTTAAATTGTTAGGTATTGCGTACTTATGCCTTAAGTAAATATAAACATTCATTGATAAATGTCAAACTTTAAACCCTTATCGTGTGACTTTTGGAATTAATTAAGTTAGGGCCTCTTTCACCATCTGTCAAGTAGGCTAACTGTCATTTAAAGTCACCGGTAACCGGGGATAATGGAGCTGATATACTTTTGTTTGTACGGTAAACGTCCAAAACATTAAATAGAAAACAATTAAAAAAATTCGCCCATCGAAGGATGCACTAAACCGAGTGCATAATTCAATAAAACATAAAATTATTTTAAAAAGTAACTAATCAACACTTAATTGTAGTTGGTGAAAGAGGCCCTTAGCCTAAATATTTTAATTTAGGCTAAGTAAATTGTTCCACAAACTACTACCATAAACAAAAGAATCGACAATGTTTATTTGTGCCTAATTTATTTAAAGTACACAAGTTATTTTGATAGTAATTTTAAATTTTATACTCGTAGAATTTATTCGGAACTAGGTGTGCCCGCGGTGTCGTACTTTTTTGAAAATCCCACAGGAAACCGACATTTTTTTTTTGAGAATAAAAAGTATATCCTATATGTTAATACAGACAATAAGGTATATGTGTTCCAAACTTCATCCACAAACAGCCATCCTACTCGCAAATTTTCGCATTTAAAATACTAATAATATACTATAGGACCTTATTTGAGGTTTTTCTTTTTGAATCGATCATCGAAATACTACAATGGAATTTGCGTCACAAGTGCCAGAGGGAACATAAAAAGAACGCCTTTGACAGAATCATGGCGGACTCTTGCCTTCACGCGTCAATGGTAAAAGGTAGTAACGATCAACTTCATTTCAAACTCATTCATTTAAAACTGTTTCATTTTAAACTCTAATGGGTTGACGTAAAGTCACATTTTGTTTAAATTACGTACTTATTATTATGTTTGTTTTGTTATAAATGACAGTTCATGCTTTACGCATATGTCACTTTTAAATTTTCCATAAAATTCGTTGTGTTTTGTATGGCACGCGTGTTCCATGTTGTAGTAGTTTGATGGAATCGATATATAAATGGGTGTCCCAAGACTATGCGACACGAAGGGAAAGTACCTTAAATATCGTATATAGAATATTTTGCTGAAAGAAGACTTTATGTTATTTTTAAAAGTTAGTAATACTGCATTCAAAGATTTTCTAAAAATTACTTGCTTCGTTTGAGAATCGAACCGACTTAAATGTGAAAAAAAAAATCACCCATTTTTTTATGATACCAAACGAAAGAATGGACAAAAAATAATATTTTTCTTAAATAACACAGTATCTTAAAAGAAAGAAATAATTTGAATGTTTGATTCAAATTTCAAGAATATTTATTTATTGTCGACGAGGACGTAATTTTTAAAAAAATCTTTGAATGCAGTATTACTAACTTTCAAAAATAACATAAAGTCTTCTTTCAGCAAAATATCCTATCTACGATATTTAAGGTACTTTCCCTTCATGTCGCAGAGTTTTGGAACGCCCTGTATATAAAGCCCGTGTTATGAAAATGTATGGGAGTAAAATCAGAATTGTCACGAATGCGAGCTACGTTCTATTTTTTTGAATATTTTAAAATATCTGAAGCTATCTACACAGTATTTATTTAAAAAAAGAACAATGTTGTTCTTTCGGCGTGTTCGAATTGTGAAAATTTAATTTTTTATAATCCTGACACACACAATTTTTTTTATTCGTTTAAAAGTGGTGAATGCGTCATGGCTGTTGTCCAGACATTTAATTAGAGGTCAATGCTGTTACATAAAATTATGATAAAATAAAATAATTATATTGCCAATTAAAATTTTCGCGAACCAACTAACGACCGGACGAATGTTGTTTATCAATTCTATTCAGGTATCAACATAAAATATCTCCAAAATTAGTTATTTCTCTTAAAATATAGTAGTTTTATGTACATACTAGCTTTTGCACGTGACTTCATCCGCGCTCTTTCCTTGAAAAATTAATAAAAAAATTATCGCTTGATTTTTTATATTTTAATTTTTACATGATCTCTCGGGATTAATCCTTTTTTCTGGATGAATAATAGCTATAACCCTATTCTTTTTCTTTATAAAAACCTTTCTACTTTAACGGTCTTTCCATTGGTGAAAACCCAATTAAAATCCCTCGCGCAGTTTAAAAGATTTAAGTGCACATAAGACAGACGGCGGGAAGCAACTTTGTTTTATATTATTCTAGCTGCTGCCCGCGACTTCGCCCGCGTAACTTTGTAAATTATATACTAAAACTTTCCTCGAGAACCACTCTATCCATTGATGAAAACAGCATTAAAATCGGTGCAGTAGTTTTTGAGTTTAACGCGAACAGACAGAGAGACGCGGCGGAGGACCTTGTTTTATAATATGTAAGGATTTTTTTTTTTTTTTTCAGATTATTCTACACATACATAGAGCGTGGTGTATGGTTGTATCCAATATTCAAAATCCTCAATGGAACAATTTATATGCCATTACTTTTAATTTTACTAGGAATCCTAGTAGCGATGTTCTATTTTATGCATTGGGTATTAGTATCGTGTTTGTGGGGATCAACGGAGAAGCATATGAAGAAAGAACGGTGATGTAACCGTTACTGAGTAGCATTACTAGTTATAATTCGAAATAACGTTGACGTTATTGGTCACTGTTATTTAACGAAAAATAACAGAGAGGTCGTATGGTATCAGGGTATAAATTGTAATAAAAATTAATATACCAAAAAGTTTTTTATTTATATTTCCAATGTGTCTTGTGTTTCCTCAAGGTCATATAACCCAAATCTTTTTAAAGTTCGAGTGAATAGGCATTTTCCTTATTAGCTCGCTACATTTTCGGCCTCGTCTTACCTGCACTGCTAGATGCTGGCGAAGAGCAAAACTATTAGTCGCCAGAGTCGGATTTATCCGATATTTTCTCGTGTCCATTTCGCTAGAGTCGTATATATATACGACAAATTACTCTACTTGTATATTGTTTATTTTTGAAATCATTGCGTTGCATTCTCTTAAAGACAATACGAGTCACTAGGGACACGACAACGCCTATAAAACCAAGCGGTTAAGGGTTATAAAAAAAATGTGTCGCAAAGCACAATGCTTGGTGTCGCAAAGCCTATTACATAAATATATTTTTTAAATCTAAAAGGGATTCACAAATAAAACACAATCTCTTGCAAGTGATTCGAGAATAATAATAAAAACAATAACATTTATTTACTATTGGTTCTCAAACTTCATTTTTAACTACATTTAAGGTACAATGTTTTGTATTGAGTTATATAAATCAACAAAGTTGATATACATGTTGATTGAAAACTAGTAGCAAAACGCCCACGTGACGGATATAAGCGACCGTTATTTTTATTTTCAGTTTTCCATCAACCTGTATATAGGAAAATATTTATTTTTATATATCATAATATATATTCTGTCTTTTTACATAGATATAATTATATGTTTTTTTTATATTTGTTACTCTTTTTTAATATGTTCAGGTATTGTGTAAAAATACTTAAATACTCGATTAACAAATCAATATTTTTTTTAATATAAATTATTAGGGTTTAGGTCGCAGTGGAAACTCGATAAAAAGGATGTTATTTATATTACAGTAATATATTTACAATTGTAAACATATTATAAAATTGTTTGGGAGCCATTTCATGACAAACACATTTTTTTGTTTTATAAATTTAACATAATATATATACATTTTATACAGCCTGCTTTCTATACCATATCAATAATTCAAGTATCGAGGTGATATTCAACATCCACACATTTGGTGTACTGTTACGTCCGTGGTATTTCCATGACATGTTAGCCTTGAATGATGCTGCAGCATCAATAAGTCTGCGAGACACCCAACTACTCAGCAACTCCCAGAAGATATAATGAGGGGTTAGTTTTTAACTTTAATCTTTTTAGGGATGTGTTGGTGAGAACAATTTGCATGAAAAAATGTGCTAGAGATATTATCTTACCCTGATCTTTACTAATATTATAAATTTGAAAGTAACACTGTCTATCTGTCTGTCTGTTACCTTTTCACAGCTTAAGTATTAACCAATCATCATAAAAGTTGTCAGGGATACAGGAAAGGACATAAGATACTTTTCATCCAGAAAAAAAGACTGTTCCCAAGGGATCATCTAAAGTAAAATAAAATACTAACGCCTGGTCAATGTGTTATAGCAACAAGGGGTCAAGCGTTAGGTTGCTTACATTTATTTTATTTTTAAACGAATTCGCAGGCACCAACTAGTAGCATTATCTAAACCGAGGTTGGGTTGCGCGCACAAAAGTAACTAAAGTTACTCGTATAAAACAGAGAGCTGTCAGTATAAAATGTTATATTATGTAAAATATAAAGTAAGAAATATGTCTGCAAAGAAACATCTTCAAAACTATAATGTAAATATAGGTTTTCAATTGTAAATATACTACTATTACAGGTATAACTGTTTTTTATAGAGTTTCCACCGCGACCCAAACCCTAACATAAATAATCTTAGAAAAAAACAAGATACAAAAATTTACATTAAATCCTCCGATACCCGTATGTATAAAATAGAAGCTCTTTTCAAAATAATTCTTCAAAAAAAACGGTGGCTAAAAAAATTTTAAAACACACTCAATTTTATTTTACCCAATTATTCCCGTACGTTCCTTGCTTTTTTCCAAATAGGTTTTTTTAATATACTCTATCCTTTATGTGTCCGAATCTATATATAAGACTTTAGTGAAAATTTAGCAAAACATAGTACAAAAGTTTTAGAAATACCTATTAAATCTACCCAGCAATTAAAACGATTACCCTATTTCTATCTTTATCGCACTAACACATCGGTATACGTGCGAAAGGGTTAGATATATGCGTCGCGCTTTCACTCCAAACTGCACCAATCACAAAGTCTACATTATTATAAAAATAACATCAATCTATTTACAACTATGGATTTTGCGTCACAAATGCCATAGCGGCTCATAAAAGTACGCCTAAAACGGAATCATGGCGGACTCAATGGTAAAAGATAGTAACGACCAACTTCTACTATTCATTTTAAACTCCAATATGTTGACGTAAAGTCACATTTTCTTTAAATGACAGACGTTTGGTTGGTATCAAATGACAGATGACGGTTCATGCCCTACGCTACGCATATGTCACTTTTAAATGTTCCATAAAGTTCGTAGTGTTTTGTATGGCGTGCAAAATCCTTAGTTGTAGTAGATTGATGTAAAATAATTAAAGAATGGACATTCAAATCGAAAATTCCTCATTTGAATTTTTCACGTCCCCCGTTTAGACATGCTCTACGTTTCTTGAACTCAAGACGTTATCGTTTCGTTATTTTAACAATTGACTGTTAGTTATTTTTTCGTTATTTTTCATTGGTGTCTTCTAATAGCTCTTGAAAATTCAAGCGTCTCGGGGACTATATAGGGGGCCAGTCTTAAAGGGTTTTTAGGTACTTTTTTTTATTTATTTGTTTTTTTTTTCTCACCTAATCATTTATTTCCAAAATATATTTTGAATTAATTCAATAAGTGTGAAAAACATATTTTTTTTTCTCCGTCATCCTTCATTCGAACAACAGATTGTAATCATTTTTTGTTTAGGCAAAGGCGTAAACAGTTTCACCCAAATTTTCAGTCTTAGTGCTCTAAAACGTTTATTTTAATTTTTGATTTTTTTTTAGTTATTTAAATCTAATACGCAAGCAAAAAACACTAATTTAGTCCTAAGTGCGACTAAGTTTTAGGTTTTTCGATATAAAAAAAATGCTTTTTTTCATATTGCTTTTATATGTTTGGTAAGATTGATCGATTGATATATTGCGTATCATATATGTATATATTTTCAATATGTTATTTGTGATACTATTTCTTTATAATTCATTTAAAGCAAATTGAGAGACATATATAATTAATAATATATTTTATATAAAATTATTTTGAAACAAATGTTTGAACCACCCGTAATATTTTATTTATTCTATACTGATCTCACTATTTAAGTATGATTTTGATTAATCCTATTAAAAAAAAGAAATATATATATACGTTTACAGAATGTAACGGAATACATTTGTGGACTTACTGAGTGACTTACTAAAAATTATAAAATATTTAAAAAAAATTGCTGATAATAAAAAAATATATATATAAAAAATGCAAATGCTTTAAAAATATTAACTTTTAAAAAAATTGGTTTTTCAAACGAACTAATCTGAATATTTTATTTAAAAAAATATAAAGTACAGTCAGCCTGATTAACTTTGAATACTTTGACATAAAATATTATCTGCATACTCTGGTTTATTATATTCATTAAAATGAAAGTTAGCACAGAATTTTGGGTAACTTAGATTTCATATTAAAAACAAAATATTCTCTATTTTAACAGTTTGTAGTACGAATTTAGTTATACTGCTCAGTGTAGCTATTCGGATCAGTATAGCTAACGAGGTGGAATAACCCACTTTTTCCATATCACCTTGGGATACCACAATTTTATTCCAGGAGACGCGTTATTTTTTATTAAATTTGAATTTGGAACACACGATTAAACTTTCCTTAAACCATTACAACAACTCGGCAAGTAAATGAAATACGTTTTTTTTATGAGTTTATTCAAAGTTAAACCGAAATTCAGAGTTAACCGTGTTGACTGTACAAAAAAGCCCAATTTTTGCAAAAAAAAAAATTAATTTATCCAAATGTGTAATATTGTATAACGTTACATCCCGCTAAATATTTTGTGAATGGGAAATAAAATTAAAAAAAAAAGTGAAACAAAAAAAAAACAAAATAGACAATAACAGATTGCTTTATTTAACAAAAAATATATAATATATAGAATGGTTAAAAACAAATCTTTTCACGTGAACTCTTATTTTTGAACCCAGTGGAAAACTTGTTTGTAAATATTTTGTAAAATTAAAAATAACCCATCGAACCTTAATTATTATATTTAATATAAAATAGATACGATATTATTAGCTATTTACAAAATACGAATTAAAAAGTGTTTGTTGAAATAAAGCAGGTTTCATACTAGCGCATAATTAGGCCGAATGTACACACCGCAGAAGGGTATATTTTGGGTATATTTAAAGAATGTTATTTTGTTTCGCAAATAGATGGCGCTGTGCGCTCTTTGCATTATTGCAAAAAGAAAAATTAATATATCAAATTTAAAAAATGAATTCATATACTGTAAATATATTTATTTGTCACCCTTTCTATCTAATTACGTCCCATTATGACATCTGCTTTATTTACAAATAAACAAACACCTCTAAGATTTTATATTTTTTAACGTTTATGTAAACCAGTCTATAGTAAAAGGCTATTCGACAAAACTTAGAAAGTAATTGTTAGAAAAAATTTACGGTTAATTCAATAAATCTAATTAATTTAGCAGGCAATCGTACAAAAAAAATAATAATAAAATACTTGATTACGTATTCATTAAACACTAAAACAAAAATTAAAAGCAGTCTGTACGTTCGTCATAGAAAAAATCTTTTAATTACGGTTGCGAGTATACATTTTGATTTTTTATTGGATGCTTTTGTAAGTGGATAGTGCATTTCATGATTTATTTTGATTTTTCGTTTTTTTTTTTTCAACAAAAATATCAAAGATATAAGAAACAGTGTATAAGACAACATTAAAAAAATTAAAATAATACAACAGTTTTTATTATGCAAGCAAAAAAAAAATGGAAATGCATTTGACATTCCTAATAATGGCACCGAAGGGTATAGTGCAAAAAATAAATGAGATCAAAAATATAAAAATTGCCTGCTAAAAAAGGAATAGGTTATGTTTGTCCGTTCAATTTTTTAAAGATTACAATGTGCCTTAAAAACCTTAGATAATTTTGAAAAACCGATATAAGTAACTCAATCCTTTTGAAAACTATTCTCAAAAAATATGCATTATTGTGTTTAAAACGTATAAAATTAAAACTATTTTCAATTTAAGAAAAATATTATGAATATTTTTATTATTTATTATTATAAATATATCGTTTAATAATTTTTTTTTTTTTGTGTTGTTTTAACACGTGAAATAGATAATCTTTTTTTTTTTAATTTTGAAATTTTCCATTAACTTTTAAATAACAATTCAACTTGCAAAGTATCAATAAAACTGTTTAAGTATAAAATAATGTCTTTGTTAAATTATTTTATTTTTGTCGTCGTTTAATATTAACAAACGGTTTTTTTTTTCAATGCATATTTCTAGAGAATAAGGGCCTCTTTCACAAACTACATGTAAAGTGTTGATTTGTTACTTTTAGAAATAATTTTCTGTTATGTTGAATTATGCACTCGGTTTACTGCATCATTCGATAGGGGATTTTTTATTATTATTTTCTTTTTAATGTTTGGGACTTTTACCGTACAAACAAAGGTATATCAGCTCCATTATCCCCGGTTACCGGTGACTTTAAATGACGGTTAGCCTACTTGTCAGATGGTGAACGAGGCCCTAAGCGCCTCTTTCACCATTTGTCAAGTTTGTACGATAAAAGTCCCAAACATTGAAAGAAAATAATAATAAAAATTCGCCTATCGAATGATGCAGTAAACCGAGTGCATAATTCAATAAAATAATTATTTCTTAAAGTAACTAATCAACACTTGTAGTTGGTGAAAGAGACCCTAAGCCTGATAAATTTTATTTAGCATTATGGTGTTGCCCACTAAAGCGACAACTGTTGTCAACGCCATCTGTTGGTCATGCAAATGACCAAACAAATATTGTAAAGGTTTTCATTGCACATTGTAAACATTGGCCAATTGTTGGTAATTTTTGTTCCACGCACTATGTTGGTACGCAAAAGATTACTATTAAACTTATCATTATTTAAATTACCTTTAATTATTTCAAGTTTAACGCCTCAAATAACTTTGTATCCATTTAAAAAAAAAGCGAACGCAACATTAAAAAATATATGGGCAGTGTATCAACTATATTACAACTTAGATACTCTACATTATTAAAGAAGAGAAGGAGAGAAAAAAACATCGATAATAATAATAATTAATAAATCATTTTAAATAAATAACAAGTTACATTTCTCTTTTTTAAAAAAAAAAGTTAAAAAATAATTAAAAAAAGGACCTATTTCATTATTTATAAGTTTCATTTTTAAGGAAACGTATTGTGTGATCTTTACTTCACTACACCGTCGTAACTCTTCTCTTAATAAAATTAATTTCTATATCTATTATACCGTTACATAATAATTATTATTATTCCATCATTCAATGTTAGATACAATTTACGATAAATTATATATTACGACGTCATATTTATATAATAATAATAATAATACACAATAAAAATATTTGTACGTCAATTAATAAAATCGAAAAGTCTATTATAAAAAACGTAACAAAGTATAAAAGTATAACGTATATATTTATATATACGTTTAATGTTAAATGTAATAATCTTATTTAAATTAAATAAAATATTTAATATATATATATATATAGTTTAATTAAATGATTGCGTGTATGTATATATTTTAAAAACGTCTATTTAAAAAAAAGATCCCATTTTTTTTCTATTTTCAAAACGATTTTATTAAATTTGCGTACACAAAATATTTTTTATTATGTCCATGTATGTATGCGTAAAACAAAAGGTCGCGAAAAAAAATTTTTTTTTTAATCAACGTCTAAAATAATGCAAACGCTACTGTGCGGTAAACGCACAAAAATGTTGCCATTTTAAATTACGCGTAACCGAATGCGAAACCAACGCCACCTATCTGCGCTTAGACTCGAATTAAATAAACACTTTTAAATATTAAATGTAGGTACGTACTACGTAAATATCATAACAGTCTCAAAGTACATACATACATACAGTTTATAAATAGATCAACAAATGGCTAAATAGGTGGCTTAAGTTTCTCGTACAGTGCAGTTTTTTTTTTTTTTGTCTCATCAGAGCCATCTGTCGGTGCCGGAGCCGAAATGAGATCGAACACAATGTAGCGTACAAAATAAACCTTTGTAATGTGTTGGCGCGATCTTAGCCGTGTGTGTAGTCGAGGACGCTGTCTAGAGAGAACAGCTCCTTGTAGAGCGCCGGGAACACGTGGTGCGGGTGCGCTGCCTTGAAGCGGCACAGCGCTTCCAAATGCATCAGCGATAGCTCTCTGGAAACGAAACGAGACCATTAAGAGTGCGTATAAAGCAAACAAAATTTGTAATTTCACCCTTTTGTAATGTCAAATAAGGTTAATTTTTTCAACGCGGACGAAGTCGCGTACACCAGTCAGTAAATAGATACTTAAGAGTGGGTATAAAGCAAACAAAATTTGTAATTTCACCCGCGTGGCCCCTTGGACATGACAGTGACACAAAATACGTAGAACTACGCACAACATGCGACGGAAGATAAAAATGTTATAAGTGACAAAAGTATTAAATATTAATTATTCGTAAACTACAATGTCAAATGAAAAATGGATACATATAGCATTAGATAATCTGTTAGATAGTTAGATAGATTACTGATACACTTTTAGCTTTGTAATGTGTGTCAATTTGGAAATTAAACTAAAATCGATGGAAATGAGAGTTCACTTGGTGATTTTTTTCTATCGAGAAAATTTCACTATATTATGTTTTCTGTCCGAATCTTCACTTCCATTTATAATGTATTTATCTATTTTGAAAAAGTTTTTAAATTCGACTTTGTTTACTTAGATAAAATTCAAATCTGGGATTGGCTATTTCTCTTTATACGCGCCCTTAAGGTCGATTCACACATATCAGTGAAGTCACAGTTCCGACAACGTGTTAGCTCAGTTCAGTATCAGTGCTACGGTGTTGCGTCACACACGGTACGTGCGGTGTATTTTGAATCCATGTTCTTTGTATGAGACAAATCATACAAAACCCTATTTTCACGAACCGATTCTATGAGAAACTCGTCCTCCATTTTCACTGAAGCCGCGGCGTCTGTGATCCGCCAAAAAATATCGTTGTCAACGAATACGTCCGTGATTGCCAGTGTCGTCACTGACACTGACAAGTGGGGATGCGTTCATAGAGAATGTATGAAAGAATATTTTGCACTGTGCTGGAACTGTGACGTCACTGATAAGTGTGAATCGACCTTTATGCGTGCACCACGAAACCAACGCTCGAAGCCGAAGCGAATTCGCTTAGCGCTGCAAGCGTGGGTAAGTCCAAGTAGTAGTAGTTACCTGAAGGTGGGTATCTTGGCGAGAAGAGTGTCCAAGACAGTGACGTCACCCTTGAGCGGCGCGTGATTTGTTTCAATCTCGTGACGCATCGCCGCCATTGACATGTTGAACAGGCATTGGATCTCAGGGTTGCCACGCACTCCGTGTCGTTCTGAAACGGAATTCGTTTCATTTTAAACCTAAAATCGATTACTATGCATATGTATTGCTTTTGTATGCAACACCATGCACAAATTTAAGAAAATTACTTTGTTAATGTTCTCGTAGTATACTCTTAGGGCCTCTTTCACCAACTTACACCAAGTAACTAATCAACACATACTTGTAGTAAAGTGTTGATTAGTTACTTTTAGAAATAATATTATGTTTTATTAAATTATGTACTCGGTTTACTGCCTCGTACTTCGATAGGCGATTTTTTTATTATTTGCAGGTGTATCAGCTCCATTATCCCCGGTTACCGGTGACTTTAAATGACAGTTAGCCTACTTGACAGATGGTTTACTTGACAGTTAGCCTACTTGAAGAGGCCCTTATCCTGATGTTTACATCTTAATAATCTTGTTTAGGAAATATTACAAAAATTACAAAACAAGTATCTAACATATTTTCCTTTGGCGATGTCGAAAATGAAAATGATTTGAAATAATATAATCCCAGAAAATTTCTAATGCGCGCTAACCTTGTCACATTAACATCCACATGACGTCATCCACAAACAAAAAACTCGCCGGCCAGTGTGGCTCGGTACTGAGTGTGTCGCGCAATTACGTCATCAAAATGGCTGCCAGACGCATTATCAATTTGGGAGGTTTATAATTAACACACGTTTTATTCGTTAAAGAAAAATACTTACCTGGCCACAAAAGCACTAAGCTTTGATACAAAGCCAGTTCAGTCTCAGTAAGTTTAAGTCTCGCGATAGTCTTCGCCGCATCGAATATGCCCACGATCAGAGCCATGTCTCGGGGGTCACTGAAATAAAAATGGCAACACTCAAATTATAATATACTAGACTGGACGACCGGGCCAATGAAAGGTTTAAAGTTTTTCATATGTAAGAAAGAAAGTCTATGAAACATTATAGAAAAAAATTCAAGAATACTTGAACTAATCATTAATAATTCAAAATATTATAAAACGAGAAAGCGGTATTACTTTTGTAACCGTTCCGTTAAAAAAACTACCTAAAACGAATTTTCTCGAAGATAAGACCCTGACAGATCGATTACTAGACCTAAAAAAACCCTAACCCTAGATTTTCGTCAAAATCGTTAGAGCCGTTTGCAAGATCGTCGTGGCATACAAGAATTCCTCGTTTAGTATTATAAAATTTAGCGCACTAGAAGTCCAACGAAAGAGCCTCGTAAAGCACCTGGTAATATATTTTTTAAATTAATAGTATTTAATAACGTTCAGACGTTTGATACTGTTATTACTTTGACAGAAATATACCTATTTTTTCCACAAAGTGGTCCTAACGTATCTTGACGGTGGGTAGTTATAAAAAATTCTTACCGCGCGTGCACACATTCCCGTATCGGCAGTACTACGTCCCCGTACAACACTTGCTCACGGTTCACATCGATCAACCGCGATAGACGCACAATCGCCAGCTCGAATGATCCTGTTGAAAATTTCCAAATTATAGAAGCAGGTGTGTTCATTTAAAGGTTTTTTTTGCAATATTGAGTAGTGGATAAGCAATGTAGTTACCTCGGAGAAAGTAAACAAGTTTGTTATGATGACGTTAGAGCAACAGCAACACAAAACGTGAAAAATCAATGAATAAGTTATAATAATAATTAATAAGAAAAATGAAGGAGAAATCAATGAAGTACTCAGTTAATAACAAAAACTGTAGGAGAAATCAATGAAGTACTCAGTTAATAAGGAAACTAAAGAAGAAATCAATGAAGTACTCAATTAATAAGAAAAACTGAAGAAGAAATCAATGAAGTGCTCAATTAATAAGAAAAATTGAAGAAGAAATTAATGAAGTGTTTAGTTAATAAGAAAAAGTGAAGGAGAAATTAATGAAGTGTTTAGTTAATAAGAAAAAGTGAATAGAAATAAATGAAGTACATAATTAATAAGAAAAACTGAAGAAGAAATTAATGAAGTACTCAATGAAAAAGAAAACATGAAACAAATATGAATATTTACCCGACTTCAGCAACAATATCTGGTCGTCTTGGGTTAGCTTCATGAATCCCGGTATCAATTTGGCGAATTCTATTATGTTTTGTATCATGCTGGTCAATTTGTCGGCACAGTCTAACCACATTTCCTCGTACGACATCGAGTTGAAGTATAGCAGCCTGTGAAAACGAACGCTCTTTAGAAAATCCAGTGTTGCCAGCGTATAGACGGTTTGAGTACCTATAAGATTTTTTAATCTCGTTGTAGTGTTCCTATCTTTGTTGTATTAGAGAAAATGCTAATCATAATATATTGCAATAATCTCCAACAACTTTTAGGGCTCAATTTTTTTTATTATCTTGGGAATGTGTTAATGTTGAAAAGGTTATTCAAAATCAATTCAAAGTCAAAATTAATTCGTATTTAATGAATAAAAGTTTTTTAATTAAATACATTAAACTTACATTTACTCATTAAAAAATTATTTATTATGAGTCACATTATTTTTTACATGCATGTCTATCTAATAAGTATATATCTCACTTCTATGTAAAGTGTAGTAGTGATTTAATAATCGCTAAGTTTTATTAATTTTCAATTTAATAATTATTTTTTTATAGCATTTAATAAAAAAATTACAACTATTGTCTAAAGAAAAGTGAAAAGTTATAACATTATAATTACAAATTTCAAATCAAATTGATATTTTATCTAAATTAATAAAGACTATTGTACGCGCGCCTCCTGAATACAGTCAGGGTATGAGGTGCGGCACGGGAGCATCTCCACTGCCTGCCTCTCATCATTCGCACCATGTATAATCGGCGCAAATCCTAATGCTAATGGGCTCTGGCGATATCGCGTGTCAAATATGCGTAGTAACCGATTTTGGGACAGGGAGCAAACCAATGCAAACGGGAGTGTTGCGTATTTACGAAACGATAGAAAATAAAGCCCTGTGATTGGTCAAAATTTTATGTGGGCACAACAACGAATAACTATGCTTTATTTTCTATCGTTTCGTAAATACAGAACGCTTCCGTTTGCATTGGTTTGCTCTTGGCTAGGGCCCCTGTTTGTGAGGTATTGCGACGCGGGGATGGGGGAGCGAGACGCAAAGATAACATTTGTACGAGAGAAAGCAGGTCCACCGTATTGTTCGCAATTCTATGTGCGCAAACGAAAGATACCGGCTCAAGGTCAGAGCCCATTAAGTTTTGCGATGTCAATAGTCGAGCTGCATATTAGTATGCATTTTGTTTTAAAATAAGCTTCAAACAAAGTGACTTGGTCATGAAAAGAGTGGTTAAAATTTACAGACATTAGTTTCTAAATTATCGACATTACCACCACTAGTATAGTCTCAGTACTCAGAGCTGCACTCAAGTGTTGCGCGTACAGTAGGTAGGTACAGTACAAATAAAAGTTATTGTTAATATTACGATACAAAATCCTCTTGTCTTCGTAAGCGGTGATCGTGATGCGTGATAGGTGATGGTGATGGCGCTGTAAACCTGAGCCAAGGCCCGACAATCTAACAATTAAGCAATGATTATGGTTATTATAGTGTGTTCCCGTATATAGAAGCAAAAAGAAAGATACGGTACGTTCTTACATTATGTAATCGACAAACATGACTAAATATTTATCCCTACAACTACAATTCAAATATCGAACACGTGTAATAATAGAGAGTCGAAGAAATGTATGAAAACATTTCCAGAAAATCTCTATCCGCATTTTTAACATATTATCACGTGTATGCACGACAATGTCCTTTGAGCGACTGAATGATAGTGAGTCCATTGGACTCAGTATGTAAAGTCTGTGCGCGGGTATTGAGTCAATAATCTTTCTTTTTCCTTTTATCTACTTGTGTTCTGATAATATATTCTTTTGTAATTTTTCGAAAAATACAAATTAATTTTTATACTTTAGAAACTTACTGGGTCTACGTATCAATAAACACACTATAATATTAATGTCTTTGGCTTCATGGATATTACAAACAGACAGACATGAAGTCTATTTAGTTAAAAGTGCAACATTTTTATTTATATACAATGAATTGAACTCAAATTACAATATATATTTTTAATTATTATAATAATTACAGGCAGCCTGGGTACCTTTAAATAAATTTTTTAATACTTTTATGTTCACAATAAGACATAAAATATTATGATAAAAAGAAGTTTGACGTGTGTGTATCTGTCTTTGGTATCGTAACTCCCAAACGGATGGATCGATTTTGATGTGGTGTTTTTTGTTTGAAAGCTAATGTGATGGAGATTGTTCTTCGCTTAATTTACGAAGGTCTGTTCAGGCGTTTGAAGACCATCAGCCCATTTCCTAGTTGAAGAATGAATTTCACTAACTTCCACATGTTCGATTTCACATGAAATTTGGTAATATTGTTACTTCGGTCGTGTTTCCATGACATGGTAACCTTGACCTGGTGCTGCAGCATCAAGTAGTCTGCGGGACACCCAACTCCTCAGCAACTTACAGCAGATATTGCGTGTTTGGACGACACGTTTGATCTAGAGTGGCTAGTAACCCTAGCTGTTAACCAAAAGATCGCGGGTTCGAATCCCGCTAGGGGCATTTTATTATCAATACTAATAATAAATCTGTAAGGGTTGGTCATGGAGTAAGTTACTTTGTTTTCAGAGATATCGTGTTTATAGGCTCTATAGATGATACTGAAACTAAATTGACTATTTTTAGATTTTTTTTCTGTATTTATATATATATGTATGTATGTTCCTCCATTACTCTTAAACGAATTAACTGATTTTCATGAAACTTGGTAGATAAATAACATTTAGACATTTAGATAACATTTAGACGTACAGGACACAGGATAGGCTACTTTTTTTCAACGCGGACGAAGTCGCGGGCGAGAGCTAGTTGTTTATATAACTACTATTCTATTATAACTAACTTTGCATGCCATATTCTGGTAAAATGAGCGAAATGTATCATTTAATTTAAACCTTCAATTGTACCGCTTTTTTAGCAAAATAAATGAGTTTGAGTTTGGTATCCATAATAAAAGTTTAGTTGCTTACTGTGGAACTAGATGGTGCTGTGTGGAATGTGTATTTATTTATATTTATTTATTAATGGAAAATCGGGGTTTAGTTTATAATTTTTAATTATAGATTGTTAATCAAGATGGTGTATGCATTCGTGCATTGGTTATCTATATTAACCATCAAACTACTACAACATGGAACCCGCGTGCCATACAAAACACTACGACTTTTATGGAACATTTAAAAGTGACATATGCGTAGAGCATGAACTGTCATTTAAAACAAAACAAACAATAATAAGTACGTAATTTAAAGAAAATGTGACTTTACGTCAACCCATTAGAGTTTAAAATGAAATAGTAGAAGTTGATCGTTACTACCTTTTACCATTGACGCGTGAAGGCAAAAGTCCGCCATGATTCTGTCAAAGGCGTTCTTTTTATGTGCCGCTTTGGCATTTGTGACGCAAATTCCATTGTAGTATTTTGATGATATTAACATTATATTAGTAGTAGGTATGTTAAAAAATATATTTAAACTCTTTATAATATTTTATTCAAAGTTAAACTGAAATCCAAAGTTACCCAGGTTGACTGTATCTAACATGATTTTAAAGTTTAAAAAGTGGTATGAATTATGATAATGATAATATTATTTTAATGGCTAAAAATAAGTACTAACTTGGATACGTCTGGTTGTTTTCGGAACATTTCATGTATGTCCTCCAATTTTGGATTTGTGTTCGCGTGTGCTTCTGCCAAGCTTTTGACGAGAACTTTACTGATGTCGCCTTCAGCTAAAATTGGAAAAAAATTACAAGTTACTTTAATGTCAGATGGCGCTTACGAAGTTACATAATAAGTACTTATGCTACAACAGCGCCATCTCTAACTCACTAGGTTTACAAAAAAAACATGATCACAAGTGAATAGAACAGAATCGGTATTAACTACTTACAGGCTAAATAAAAACTAAAACAACAAAAAATAAATTATATAATAAAAGATGAATTAAAATCTACAAGCTTAAAACTCATATTAAATAAGAACTAAAGATACCTCGTGCACGACAGAGTGAAGCCGGTGAGTGAACTATGCCTTCTCTATGCCTAGTCTTATTAAAATGCCAAATTGCGTTTTACTAGTATTACTAGCCCATTTACTAGTAAAAAATGCCAAATTGCGTAGTAAAAGCCATTCTTCAAAAAATAAAAAGCAGTATGAAATCCCATTTCACACAGAAGTTAACTTAGAAATCTATATCTTCAATAGAAATAAATAAAAATAAATTTAACTATGGCAACACTGGCATACACACTACATACATGTTTTTAAAACCGGCTCACTATGGTGTCGGAAAAACTGTACTACATGTTCATTAGATATGTTTCACTTAGTAATAGTATTGTCTGTCTTTAGTTTTTATTTAGTCTGAGATAATAAAACATAAATTAAAATCTACAAGCTTAAAATAACAAAACTAATGGCTTCATAGCACATTTTCGTTGTCACGAAATGTGAACATTTAAAAAATGTATATGTCAAAATTGACAGCGTGTCAGGTTTTTAATTTTTACACAAAAAAATAATTTTGATTTTATTTATTATTTGTATTTGATAGGATTATGAGAACACCTATGGCAATCGATCCATTATCTGCATGTATTTTGGGCTGCATTGTGTCTTGTTGGCGTAATTATACCTCAAATTAATTTGTACTTATATTATAAAGAGAAAAAATTTGTATTCAAAATTTACAAAAAATTAAATAAACTCAAAAACTAGTGAACCTATCTAGTCCACTACCTATCAAGAAAGCTATATTAAAAGCGAGGGGTAAATTTTAGAATCCATGGCCAAACTTTTGGAGTATTTATAGGCTTCATCATTTAGGAATGGATGTTAGTTTTGTAGAAATATAGTTTTAATGGCGAGAAAATTCATTCACAATTAATTTTATAAACATTTAAAACATAACCTAAAAATGGTTTAGCACAATTGTTCTGCTACAACCAGTATTCCAGTACCCAATCTAACCTATTTTCTGCAATGCAAAGTATTGTAACACATTTTGTAATCGGGTGAGCTCGCTCCGCTGCGCTCCGCTCGCATTTTCATAACATTCCTGAATCTAACCTAACCTATTTGTTTCCAGTGCAAATAGTCTTGTAACACATTTTGTAATAAGCGCACAACCGCACAACGTTCTGCTACAACAGAGTACTAATATTAAATAAATAAACACTATTTATTACTCTATGTCTAATATAGTAAATATTAATAAACAATTTCAGAATTCGTTTTAAAATGTTTATAAAATTAATTGTGAATGAATTTCCTCACCATAAAAACTATATTTTTATAAAACTAACATCTATTGCTAAATAATCACGCTTCCAAACACACTACTGGTATGTACATATTTATTTGTATTGTAAACAAAATCAGGTTATGTTTTAAAATAAATTGTGAAAAAATTAATTTTGAATGAATTTTCTCACCATAAAAACTATATTTCTACAAAACTAACATCCATTCTTAACTGATTAAGCATATAAATACTCTAAAAGTTTGGCCATGGATTCTAAAGCCAACCCAAAGCGAGTAACGTAGGCTATCCTTACATATTACTGTCTGTCTGTTCGCGATAAACTAAAAAAATGCTGCACCGACTTTCATGCTGTTTTCACCAATGAATAGAGTGGTTCTCGAGGAAGGTTTTAGTATATAATTTACAAAGTTACGCGGGCGAAGTCGCAACAGCTAGTTATATATATCCATACAAATAAATCAAATGGAAATATATGTTTGTAATGTCAAAATTACAGCTTTTTACTAAATACACCTATATCAAAAGTATATGCGGTACTTATAAAAATATTTTTAAAAAATTGGTTGTCTGGTCCGGCTGGAAACGGCTGGCCCAATTTTGACGGAACTTTGACTGGCAGATAGCTGATTTTATAAGGAATGTCACAGGCTACTTTTTTTTTAGGAAAAAATTATCGATACTGATATTATAAAGAGGAAAGATTTGATTGTTTATTTGTTTGTTCGAATTGAATAGGCTCCGAGACTACAAGACCGATTTGAAAAATTCTTTCACTGTTGGGAAGCTATATTATAAGCTAGTCACATAGGCTATCATCAATATCAATCAATATCAATACTAATAATAAATCTGTAAGGGTTGGTCATGGAGTAAGTTACTTTGTTTTCAGAGATATAGTGTTTATAGGTTCTATACATGATACTGAAACTAAGTTGAGGATTTTTAGAATTTTTTTCTGTATGTATGTAAGTATGTATGTTCCTCCATATCTCTTAAACGAATTAACTGATTTTTATGAAACTCGGTAAATAAACATTTAGACGTAAGGGACACAGGATAGGCTACTTTTTCTTTTTTAACGCGGACGAAGTCGCGGGCGCCAGCTAGTATATAATATATTATAGCAGTGTCCAGAACCAGTTCAGCTAGTTCTAACAAAATCTATTCATTAGTTTTAAAAAATATTAATTTATATTACAGCGTGTCTGCTACCATGTTGCCTATTTCCGTTTCCGGTGATCTTAGTCAAGGCGAATCTAACGGCGAGTGAAAAAGATATAACAAAAGATAGCAAAAGTATGTATAATTTCTTCCACTACGAATTAATTACTTTAAAATGTCGACCTCCCTTAATTTGTAACAGTAAATGACGCTCATTTAGCATCACAAAAAGCTAAGAAAATAAATTTCGAAATATACCTAAGTATACCTAATATATTTCCTTTTTAATGATAATAAAATTGAACAAAACCGTTTTATTCTTTCCATTTCAGAATCACGAAGAATATATTTCTACATCTAAACGCAAACAAGTGAACTAGGTATTGAATTTATTTATTTTTTAATCAATATATTGTAAATTTGTGTGTTAAATTTTATTTTGTTAATAAATACAAAGTTTAACTATTTGCACCTACTATTGTAATTTGTTACTTTTTCACATAATTGCGTGATAGCCGCCATTTTAGTGACGTAATCTCGTGACACACTCAGTACTGTCAGTTTTGTTAGCTATATATTTTTAGTCGCGGGTGACGTCATGTGGTTGTTAATGTGACAAGATTCCTGCTCTTTTTTTTTCTGGGATTCTTTGCTGATAAAGTTGATTGATGTCTGGATAAAGACCACGAAGATAAAAGGATAAAGTAAAAAACAAAAAATCGTGGTCTCAATAAAGACTTAAGGATGTACCTACATTTTTGACATGTCTTAACAAAAATAAAATTTAAAAAAAATAACTTAAAAATAATAACAAAATATACTACTGGGTAGCGGTACAAACGTAGTAATATCGTTGACTCACACGGCATGTCTTCGGTACTGGTCGAGCCCTGGTGTCTTCTGTTGGTCACTGCGTTTGGATTGACCATGCCCATACCGCTCAGATTCATGTTGAGCGGATCTATGAGTCGCCCGTGCCCACTGCTGGACGTCAGATCGTCCGGACTCAACTCCTCGCTAGTCAAAGACACCGAGCTCTGTCCGCTGACTAGAACCGAATTTTGTATGTCCAAAGGACTGTGTTGAATGTTTGACGGGCTGTGTAGGAATGTTGTCGAGTCGACGTAGCTCGCCACCAAGTTGTCTACGCCCATAGATGTCTCCGGTTTGATTTCTTGTTTGATATTTATGACGCTAGTTATAGATGGGGGCGTTTGAATCCTGTCTTCGTATCTGTCGAACTCCTGAAGGCGACTTCTCGGGTCGATTGTCGTGTGTCTCATCGACGTTGAAGCTGTTGTGGTCGTGTTTGTTGATGTGGACGTTGGTCGGACGACGGTCGTTTTTTGCTCGTCTACCGACAATTTTCTTGTATTATTTGCTTGTGACATTTGAGCGGTAGATGGCGTTGAATGTGTTTACCTAACGTCTAACTAAAGTGTGGAGGGTAGAGGTAAGGAGGACCAACTTACATGGGTGTTAAACCGAAAAGGTGGCAAGCTAAAAGCATTAAATAATGGTTCATAAATTGACCGGAATGGCGTTAGTGTAGCATTGGTGTTTGATATGATTTTATTTGTTGCGTAGTTCATGAAATAACTGTAAATAAAATGCTACTAGTACGTCACACACCAATGCTACTACAGCGCCGCCTAATTAAGGGTATTCGACCGACACTTTCTCATGTATAGAGTTGGGCCTCCTTACCTCTATTCTCCATGGTCTAAAGCAAGGCTAACGAAACAGCGCAAAGAATGTAAACAAACTCAAGGGTTGTCAAGATGGCTTCCTAAACCATGAAACAGATGGCGCTGGCTGCTTCGTGTGATTGAAAAGGACACAGGGTCGAGTTCGTTTACATTGTTTACGTTGTCTCCTTGGCTTTACTATAATATAAACAAATACTATAATAATAATAAGAATAAAACACGCACAACTTTTGAATTGTGTCAAAATTTCATTTGGAAATAAAAGTTTTTGCGCGACATCTAACGGATTGTACTGAAAATTTTCTTATAGATACATACATAGGCGTCATTTTGTTAAAAAAAAAATACATTTAATTCCATATGGACACAATTTCGGAAAACTTTTTTCTTATGACTTAGAACGCAAAGTCAAAATTTGTAATTTGAGAGAGAGAGAATCAATGATACTACAGACTAAATAAACAGAAGGGAGTTCCAATTCTTAGCAGTGCGTATTATCAAAGAGTTTATGTAAGTTATTCTCTGTGAAAAAATTGCTATAAGTATAATAATAGTACCTACTTATACATTTCTTATTCTTACAAAACTATATAGGTAACTAATTAAACATATATATAATTGTTAGGGCCTCTTTCACCAACTACAAGTGAAGTGTTGATTAGTTACTTTTAGAAAAAATTTTATGATTTATTAAATTATGCACTCGGTTTACTGCATCCTTCGATAGGCGATTTTTTTTTTTTAATGTTTGGGACTTTCACCGTACAAACAAAAGTATATCAGCTCCATTATCCCCGGTTACCGGTGACTTTAAATGACAGTTTGGCCTACTTGACGTTTGTGAAAGAGGCACTTACAAATCTATATAACTAATTAAACATATATAATTGTTAGGGCCTCTTTCACCAACTACAAGTAAAGTTTTGATTAGTTACTTTTAGAAATAATTTTACGTTTTATTAAATTATGCACTCGGTTTACTGCCTCCTTCGATAGGCGATTTTTTTAAATTGGATTTTTACCATATAAACATAGGCTTTATTTTTTTATTTTTTTATTTATAATTTTAACAATTTTAAGGGCTAATATATGAACTAACACGTAAAATGATAACACTAAAAACCACTGAGGTTTAATCTCGTATTATCATTTGTAATTATTAATAAATCTAATTATATACACTATTAATTACAATTCAATAAATATTGCTTTGACTTAAATTTAATATTTTTAATCGATATATTGTTACATATTATGTGTTATGTTATGCATATTTATTACTGCATTATGTGCTGTTGTGTTTCGGTGAGTGAGTAAGGGATGCCAGAGCCCATTACCCCCCATCCCTCCCTTATTATACCTTATCCTTAATCCTTCTATGGTCGGCAGCGCACTTGTAGCACTTATGGCGTTGCTTGTGTTATAGGCGACGGTAGCCACCTACCATCAAGTGGACCGTCAGCCTGTCTGTCGGTCCACTTAATGGTAGGTGGCTTAACTTAAAAAAAAAATCCAAAAATATTTTCTTAACGGATGGTTCTTTATATGGTGTAAAACAGAGTCACTTCCCGCTACCCCGCACAGTGTTTTAATGCGGTTTAAACACTGTGCGGGGTAAAAAAAAAAAAAAAAAAACAGATGACACATGGTGAAAGAGGCCCTTAAACAAACAAGTCGAATTAATATGGTAAAGTTAAAACTCACCATGTGCAATGAAGTCTGTGTCGAGAAATCCGGTCTGTTTGGGCTCGTAGGCGGTTGTTGAGTCGACGTAGTCTGCGGACACGTCGTAGGGTTGGGACTGTTGCGGTGGCTGTTGCATTGTCGATACGTTGGACTGTGCCGGACCGGCGTTGCTGTAACCGTACGACGATAACGGCGAACCGTATCCGGGATATCTGAAAGTGTATTCATTGCAAAATAAGTACCTACTCGTATTCGGTCCAACTATATACTCGTGATCGGCCTGTAAAGGCCTTAACCTATCGCATTTATTGTACTAGCAATATAATTTCCCTAATATGGAAATAAAATATATTATTATTTAATTAAGTAATAATTGTTCCGCGGTACTACTGGGAAAATATTCTCACTACTTCTGCCACGGAACTACTTCATCGATTTTTTTGTATAGAACCTTTTTACCCGCATTTAACCAATTATAATAATGTCAATTGAAATACTGATCGCCTCTTTCACCAACGTCAAGTCAGCTAAACTGTCATTTAAAGTCGCCGGTAACCGGGGATAATGGAGCTGATATACCTTTGTACGGTTTGTACGTTAAACGTCCCAAACATTAAATAGAAAATAATAATAAAAATTTGGCTATCGAATGATGCAGTAAACTGAGTGCATAATTCAATATAAAGGAAATGATTTCTAAAAGTAACTAATCAACACTTTACATGTAGTTTGTGAAAGAGGCCCTGAGACTTTTTAGGTTCGATGATTAATTATATTGAACTACTGAGACTAAAAAAGCCACTAGTTCAATCAATTGAACTCCTCGTTGAACCCACTAGTTCAATAAACCTTTTTTTGTATATGAGATGCTACTTCGACATGCAATGCCAAATATCACGCTGATATTACAAATGCGAAAATATCTCTTGGCTATATGATTATTACGTTTTAAAGCCTAAAACGCTAGACAAATTTCAAGTAGTGGCAGGCATAACCACCTTACAGGAGACTGCAGTGAAATAATAGCATGTGTGCTGTTGTGTTTCGGTGAATGAGTACCTAAGGGATGTCAGAGAGCTCATTTTCATATCCTTTCCTAGTGGTTTATCCGTAATCCTACCATGATAGGTAACGCTCTTACAACAATTGTGGCGTTATAGGCACCAAGTGGACCTAGCCTGTCTCGACAGTGTTGATTTTGTTGCCATCTTTAATAAATTGATCTAAGGGCCTCTTTCACAAACTACATGTAAAGTGTTGATTAGTTACTTTTAGAAATCATTTTCTGTTATACTGAATTATGCACTCGTTTTACTGCATCATTCGATAGCCGATGTTTTTTTATTATTTTCTATTTAATGTTTGGGACGTTTACCGTACAATCAAAGGTATATCAGCTCCATTATTCCCGGTTACCGGTGACTTTAAATGACAGTTGGGCCTACTTGACGTTTGAGAAAGAAGCGCTAAGAGAAACTATTGTATCTATTGCACCAAACAATATTACAAAATATGTATAATCTAAATAAAATATAAATCGAATAATTACCGTAATAGCTACATTTAGATTATCTATGAAATTGACAGTAATAAGAAAGAGTTTCTTCAATTATGAACATTGCAAATCTAATTACTTAAAACTTTTAAGCGAAATAGCTCCGTCAAATGCCTGAATCAACTAACATGTACCGCCATCTAGTGAACATTGTCCGATCACTAATACCGCTAGTTTACTTTGTTAGATGGCGGCATTAGCATTTAGTACCGCTACTCGACGCTAGATGACGAGATTTGCTGTACCGTTACTCGTCATCCAGTGTTGTCACGCGTTGCACCGTTATAATGACGGCGTCTGATGCACCGCTGACACCAATGCACTTAAGCAGTTAATGAATTAGAGAAAAATAACGGTTACGTGACCTTGAAATTAGAATTCCATAGAAAATAGGTTGAGCTCTTTTACTTTTATGTAACAAAAAGTACTGGAAGTCTAATTAATGAGTAGCGCCGTGAGAGATTTGTGTATAGTTAGACTCTGTTTGACATTCTTAATATGAAAAACTGTATAACTTAAAACTAAGTAGTTCTTAGAAATAAACCCAACGTTTTTTATGTGAGACTATAATGGTTTCGTATGGTTTTGTACCTCTTTAAAGGGCTATAACTGTAACTGTTTTAATAAAAAATTAATAATAAAGTAAAAAGTATTATTTCACAATATTTTGTAATTTAAATATATCAGTAGAATATTTATTTATTACTAAACACTGCTTAGCAAAGTTTTTTGTAGATGGCGGTGAACATTTTAAAAATTCTATAATTTGACTTTATAAAAAAGATAAACATTTATTATTTATAGTTATAATAACTATAAAATAAAATAAAAATAATAATATTTGCTACGCAATAGACAATTCAAGACATTATTCTATGAAACTACATAGCATGGACAATTTTTTTCATGCTCATGAGGTAATATTAAATTCCATAATATGTGAACCTCTTGTATCGTCAAAATAAATCTTATAAGATAATTCTTATAAGATTTCGGATAGCTTATAAGATAGCTTGTAAATAGTTATATCAATATGTTTTTTAAACAAGTGCTATAATTGATAGTTTACGCCTATTGAATACTAGATGGCGCCACTTACCCGTTATAATGACCATGAAATTGATCACTGGAGCTGGGTGTCTGTTGCTGTGCATCATAAACCGAGTCTGGTGCCGCATCAGTCTGTGCCCTCATTTGTGCACGGTAGTATTCCACCTCGCCTTCCACCTTCTCTCTCTGCTTCTTTGACATACGTCCGAATTTTACAGCTGAAATTTAAAAAAAGAACTTCATGAGTAGGCTGTATACAGTTGTTTTCCTTTACCCGTAAACAAAAGCGACTATGACATAGATAACTTACAAATAAGTAGGATGCATGACAAAATTCCCTTGCCTCAATCAAGAAGCATTAAAAGGATGGATGTTATCTAATCTGTGACGCAAAAACGGCGCGACCGATTTGGATGAAATTCGGCACACAGATAGTTTATTATACGTATTAATATATAGGATACTTTTTGTCTGCAAATAATGTTAGGTTCTTATGGGATCGCTTAAAAATATAAACAATTGGGCGCCACCGTCGTCACAGCAATAAAGATATCAGAGGCGTTATGTTACTCATATATTTTCTTTTTCAACGCGAACGAAGTCGGGGGCATCAGCGAGTTCTTTATAAAAAGAAAACATTTTTTCGAATAGGCTGAATAACACAGTCCCTTTGCCCACAATATAAGTGGATGAAAAAAATCCCTAAACCTTGCAAATGTATTTGAAATACGAATTGTTTTTTACATTTAGACATTGCGGCAACCAGTGGAATTACTATTCCCATAGGTTTAAATAAACTTTAAAATATTCAAGAGAAAAACAGTGTCTTCACAATACAATGCAATTAGTACCTCTTCAATGACACTTAGCTTACTCAATACTCTACACTTCTACAGTACAACATGGACACATTGTTGTGTGCGTTTATGCGCGCGTGTGCGAACGTCGGTTGCGCTTGTGTGCGCGGACGGCCGCTCGTTCGCGTGTATGATTGTGTGCGTAGTGACACAGAGGGCGTTGGCACACTGCCTACTGGAACAACGAACTTTGACGTATACATACTCATGACGCGCCCCTACGTAACAGCGATCCCGTTTGGCAGCGCGAATAAGTGCGGCTACACATGAGACGACATACCCATGTTACTGTTATAGACAATTTTTATACTTGCAAAATTCCGACCATTTTTTTTTTATTTTTTTAATGGCACAACTTATGTTTTAATTTAGTACTAGCTGTTGCACGCGACTTCGCCCGCGTAACTTTGTAAATTATATATTGAAACCTTCCTCGAGAACTACTCTATTTATTGGTGAAAACAGCATGAAAATCGGTGCAGTAGTTTTTGAGTTTAACGCGAACAGACAGACAGACTTTGTTTTATAATATGTAGTGATACTAACGTCGCATGAAATTTTATATCAAAAATTATTTTTTTAATTTTATAAAATAGTTTCTGCCCACATGGAATTTTTTTTTTCAAAAATGAAAAATTGTTTTTCATGAAAATCTATAAATATTTTTTTATTTAAAATTTATATAATTTAAAAAAGATGCTATGTTTTAAATAATTGTATGAATTTGTTTTCTCATGTGTTCGTTCATTCTCAGACTTGTTTGTTCGATTTAAACGAAATTTGATACACAGACAAGTTATATCTGAAATTAACACATAGAATACTTTATATCTAAATGGTGTGTTTTCGTCGTAGAATAATACAGAGTTGTGAAAATTATACATATCGGGTTTTGAGACTCGAGCAACACAGATTTTTAAGAAAAAAAAATGCTTTTATCACACCATAATCTAATAGTATAATTTGTCGATAAAGTCGCCCTGTGAACAGCCATTTTAACACGGGCATTCTTATTTCAAACGCTCCTAGCTTTATAAACGACCTCCTTTATTTGGCCGCTATAATATTTCATTTGAAAACTGTTCTATGAGTTTCTTTTGTTAAGAGTTCTATGAACTGTATTAAACATTTCTTAAAGAAACTATGCTCTACTGCCTCAATAGAAGAGTTTGTCTACGATTTTTGCAATTTATTTTTATTTTTTTGAATTTATGACCTCGTTTGACTCGTTTAGAGGACATACAGTTTACTTTATTTTTTATATTTTCAAGGAAGTCCTACTTACTTCCATTTTTTACTATGAAAACATATCAGATTAGTATCTCACGTTATAAGTATGTATATCACGTTCTTATAACATATTCGTAGTGTTATGCTTCGTGTCTGCTGCATTGCACAATCTGATAGTGGTGGGACATTATCGATGATTTTGATTTATCGATAATTAATACTTCTAGTGCTTTTCGAATTTTGACGGTTTTATTAATTATTAGAAGTCTTTTGTTATACAATGACGTATATAAGTTCTACTGCAAATCTTTTATAATTTTAACTATTAGTAAAACGCATATCATATCTAATATCATATCATGCCAGTCAAAAAATATGAACGAACATGCCCCTAAATAAAGAATAATATGGTTTTGTTTTTCTTTATATGAAATCCACAAATAAGTTTGGAATAAAGCCAACATATTGATTGGTTTCGGCGAAAGTTTGCATCTTAAACTAGGTGACATTGTGCTCCAAATTTGATAGAAGTTACAGTAAAATGCTAAAAGGTGGCGAATAAAGTTAGATGAAAAGATTTTGACTGTTTTATTTTTTTATTTTATTAATATATGTTCCTAAAGTGGTTTCTGTGACAATAAGTTTCAGGTATTATCATTTCTTGACTCTTATTTATTAAAAAAAATATTATAAAAAATAATAAAAATACCTATATTTTAAATCATTTTTGACTGTAGTAAAAGTGCAATTATGACTTTGTAAGTATTAAAACACATTTAATACATCAATATTGTCGACAAACAACCGAATTGACACTTAGACCTTGACTAAGCGTTCAAGGCTTTACGCCTTGTAAAATTTGTAGACCAATTCAATGGGAATCAAATAAAGCAGATAGTTAAAATCTGAACATTAATAATATACAATAAATATATAATACTCTAAAGAGATACTTTGCTTCCAATTAATAGTATGCCTTGAAAAAAAAACATTCATAGTTGAAAAAAAGTATCGATATTAATTCATTGTCCTGTGTCGCATCACTGAGCTGTTACGTAGTGTTGCGCAACGCGAACGCTTCGACGACGTCTTGCTATGTGCATAACGAATAACGACACGATTTACATTATATTCAACAACTGGTTTTAAAATGTGTTTGTTTGTCCGCTTCACTACAACAGGTATGGGATTCTTTAAGTAAGAGGACGTTTTTGGATTTTCTCCTTAAAAATCTCATTACATATTTCATTATTATAAGCCCGGGGTATGAAAATTTATGGGAGTAAAATCAGAATTGTCACACAAATGCGTTATGTTATGCGTTTATTTACGTTATTTTTTTTTTTAATATTATAATATGTCTGAAGTTTCAGAGATATTGCGCCATCTACGTTCCTACTATTTAACTCAATATTTACAATAAATATTTTTAATTTACAATAATAATAATAATTATGACCCTGGCCAAATATTATAAATTAAATTAAATATCATATATTTTATTTATCCATAAAAACGTCTAGCAACACAATCTTGTTTGAAAAAATAAATCCAAATTTATTTCTCGAAGTTCAAAAATTACTTTAGTTTTTAAATTTAATTTTTTTTCGGATTCTAAAATAAAAAAAAGTTTTTTATACAGTTTTTATAAAAAAAAAAAAAACATTTCTTGGATAAATATCATTGCCTACTATCTTCAAATACTTTAAATCCGTGTGACCTTTTTTAAGAATTAATTCACATTAATTCAGTTAAAAGAAAATAAGTTATAATTAAGTTAAGAAACTAATCGCGAGAGAAAAGCCATTCATACAATACGTTATCGCTTACGATAATGTTTCATTGACCCCGTCGTACACTTCCTTGTACAGCACGTGTCGCGAACGAATTTAGAAATAAACCTCTTATGTTATTGTTAATAGATTTTTAATAGTCATTATTGAGAGTCATTAAATATTACGTATGTTTGTTATATTTCTTTATATAAACAACTAGATGGTGCCCGCGACTTCGTCCGCGTTAAAAGTAAGGGATGTGTAGCGCCTGACTAAATATGTAAAGCAATATAACGCCTGACATCTTTGCTGTTATAAAATTTTCAGGGGTTGTATCTTTATTTTTAGTAGATAGCTGGTGTCCGCGACTTGCCCGCGTTGAAAATTATATACTAAAACCTTCCTCTTGAATCACTCTATTTATTAAAAAAAACCGCATCAAAATCCGTTGCGTAGTTTTAAAGATCTAAGCATAGTTTTATACTAGCGGGAAGCGACTTTGTTTTATACTAGTGAAGTTCGTTGAGAAAGTACAGGATGCACGTCAGCCTGCCTGCCGCCATTTATAGTAACTCAAAAACTTTTAAGGATCATTTTCGTCATGAGATAATTGTCTTATCGACGTGGGGGAATGAGCCTTGCTTAATTTTCCCACTAACCAAGCCAAGAATTATTTTAAAACACTCACCGTCACGGCTCATGCCAAGTTTGAGACATTTCTGTAGACGACAGTACTGACAGCGGTTGCGGTTGACCCGGTCCACAACGCAGGCTTTATTCCTTGGACACTGATAGTTGACCACTGAAAAATAATAATAAATTAACCTGACATATCAACTATTAACTACTTTTGCTCAGTTGACATTGACATTTAAAAAACTAAATCAAAGGTATTGAATATGTTGAGAAACTAGAGATAAAAAACATTATTCACTCTTTTTTTATCGCAGTTTAAGATTCAAAATCTGTAATAAATTTTATTTTCTTACAAGATTTGTTTGAAATGTTTAACGTAGGTCAAAACCGGAAAAGCCTGCATATCTGTTTTTTTTAATTTATTGATTAACTTCATTAATTACTTAATGATTAATTCATTTATTTAACAGTCTTTACTGTTATAATTAACATCGAAATTCAAATATGTTATAAGATTCCAACAAGAAATGAAAAACAGTAAACAAGTTCTTTAGTATGAGGATTTATGCCTCACGATATTTTGTCCCACATTCCAAAAAAATTCCTCCTTCGTCCCATGACTGTATTAGATTCCTGTTTCGTCCCAAAGTGAGACATAGACATGCATATAAGTGACCTTTTCAAATGATAAAATTTATTGATTCATTATAATATATATACTACATATAACTCATTTTGCCATTATTAAAATTTGTGACATTTCTGTATACACATGGATACAGAAATGTCTATTAGATATACTTTTGGACATGTGTCTCTGTAACTTTGGATGAGTGGTTAGGGTGCTTGCCTTAACGCTCTGTTCCACTGTTCCCAGGTTTGGTTCCCGGCAGGTTCATCTTTGGAAATTTGCTGTTGTGCTTCGATAAGTGAGTAGGGGGTGCAAGAGCCCATTTCCCTAACCCTTACCTTACCTTATCCTTAATTCTACTGTAGTCGGGACTGCGCACTCACAGGATCTGTGACGTTGCTTGTGTTACAGGCGACGGTAGCCACCTACCATAAAGTGGACTATCAGCTGTCTGCTGATCTTAGCATTAAAAAAATTGTAATATTTTTTTATTAAATAAAAAAAAAATAGTAGTGAACAAATGGCGCCGACCTGTACTTTGTGATCGTCTGAAGAAACCCTTACAGCCCTCGCAAGTGATCACGCCGTAGTGGACTCCAGACGATTTGTCTCCGCACACCTTGCATGGTATAATCTCAATTTGAGCTGAAACAAACGAAAAAAAAAATTGTTATTTTTGCAGCACAAAAATTGGCAAAGAATGGGAACTTATTTTAAAATTTCAATTTTATAATTTGATTATTATAAAAATACATCAAACTACTACAACATGGAACCCGCGTGCCATACAAAACACTACGAATTTTATGGAACATTTAAAAGTGACATATGCGTAGAGCATGAACTGTCATTTAAAACAAAACAAACATAATAATAAGTACGAATTTAAAGAAAATGTCACTTTACGTCAACCCATTAGAGTTTAAAATGAAATAGTAGAAGTTGATCGTTACTACCTTTTACCATTGACGCGTCAAGGCAGGAGTCCGCCATGATTCTGTTATAGGCGTTCTTTTTATGTGCCGCTTTGATATTTCTGACGCAAATTTCATTGTAGTATTTCGATGTAAAAATTATATTACAATTGAAGTATAAATAGAAGGAACTATAAATTAGTATCAGCGTCATGGTAATCAAGATCATCAAGTCTACAATACATGCTGAGCTTAGACCATTTTGATACACTTTTTTTATAAATTATAAAATACCAATACTTTACAATGTACAAAGTACCTTATAAACATTTTTTCCTTCTTTCTTTCTTATAATCCATACTAGTCCATACTACAGTATGGATATTTTTTGTTTTGTTATCTTTTGATGTATTCGTGTTTTGATTGATGTCATGTGTGTGCAAATAAATTTTTTCTATTCTTCTATTCTATTCTAATATTATAAATGTGAAAGTAACTGTATGTCTGTCTAAGAGGCGGGTCGCTTTTTTTATTGGAGATGGGTTTGCTCTTGGCCAGCATCCAGCCAAGTAGCGAAGATGAGGCCTATGATGGAGCGAGCTCACCCAGAAGATGCCTATTCACTCGAACTTTGAAAAGAATTGGGTTATAATTATGACCTCGGAGTTCCAAACCTTGGCATTGCGCATTATAAGGGATGTTTTTAAGCGTTTTAACCTGCTAAGAGCCTCTTTCACCACCTCTGAGTAAAGTGTCAAGTAGGCTAACCGCCAATTAAAGTCACCTGTCAGCGTACGAGTTTCACCATCTTCGAGTAACATTACTCAAGGGTAATTTCAATGAAATTGACATAAGATACTCGTAACATTTACTCGCCAAATAGCTCTACTTGAAAAGTAACTAATCAACACTTGTAGTTGGTGTACGAGGCCCTAATAACAATAACTATAAATGCTGCTAATAATAAACTAATAAATAAAATCTGCATAGGTACAAACGTAATTCTAACAAAAGTAGAATAAGGTGGCACATACGAGTATTAAGTTTAAGAATATTATTATTTTTGGGTTTATTATATCTATATACATGTACATACATAATATACTGGTCCCCTCCACTAAGCAGTACCACACCCACACACGCACACACACACATACACATACACACACATCCGTATATAATGTATAATATGTTTATATAATTTATAGATACATGTAGGTATGTAATCCTATATTGTTATCATTTTTTAATTTTTTAATTAGGTACTAGCACTTTATTTGTACATATAAACTTTAAGATGCCTAGCCTAACCTTGTAAAAGGCTATATAAAAATTTAATTAATCTATTATATGCATTTGTAAAATATTAAATGCTGTTAGGTTAGCCATTAAATAAATAAATAAAATAAAAAAATATATTATTTCGAATACCATATATACCAAAAAATCTTTGATCCTTCACCTATCAAGTGGTGTAATTAAATTTTGTATGAAATAATAAATACGTAGTTACAGCATCAAACTGTAACACCCGATTTTATTATCACTTTTCTGCCTCCTACTGCAGAAGCAAATTTAAAGACGTAAGTATGTAAAAAAATAAGATTCGAATGGGAGGTCTGAGATAAAGGCGACAGTGGCGCCACTCGATTCTTACGGCGAATGATAAGTTTGTTTGGAACGCCATTTTTGGTCTGAGTTCGTTGACACTGAGGCAAGGTCGAAGCGCGGCCAATGACTGTAATACTTGTACAGGTACATCCGTGTGTGCGTATAGCCAGGACTGCCCCAGTGTGAGTGGGACGCTATCAATACAGACGATAAAGAGAGACAGACTCATGTGTATTCCATTTTCAAACGTCTTCGTTTCGTTTGTACCTGCCTGTATTTTATTTTTAGAACGGTTCGAATTCTTTTCAGTCAATTTGAAAATTTTGAACTTGATACGTAAACTGTGTTATCTATACTAATACTAGCTGACCCGGAAAACTGTGTAGCGCCTCGGAATGTAAACCCGTTCTGTAAAGAATGTGTGAAAAAAATAATTTTTCATACAGTCATACTTAATAGTCATAAAAAAATATAATTTTTTATGACTATTTCAGATGTTTTAATAGTTATTCTGCTATTCCGAACAGAGACAAATTCAACAAGCTCAACATTTTGTTTAGAAAAGTAGGTACTTACTTGGTTAAATCGTGCCAAATTTATTTAATTTAATTCTTGTAAATTACTAATTATAAAACAATACAATTGTTTTTGGAGTTCACTCCTTCAGAATCGATTTGCATATAAAGCCCGCGGTATGAGAATTTAGGGAGTAAAATCAAAATTATTGTCACACGGAATGCGTTACGTTCTATTTTCGGATATCTCATGAAGTTCATGTTAAATAATTATGTTCTATTTAATTGTCATTGTGTGTCAGTGTCATATATTTTCTCCTGTATTTTTTTTATCGTACGTAAGGAGTTAAACTCCAGTCGTGCGTCAGAGATGACACACACTTTTTTTTAATTACTTAACAAAAAGCAATAAATTTGTCGAGTGATAAATTGCAAAATTACACTGTCAGCATACTGCTGAATTTGCGATATCTCGAAAGTAAAATCAGCATACGAGTTCTTATTATAAAAAACATGTTCATGTAATTTTTAACTATTGCCAGATTGCATTCTATGCTTAGGTATTATTTAGTAGAAGATATTATTAGCAGATTTATTTAATAAAAAAAAGTTAATACTGACGAAAGGTAAATGTTTAACTTTTATTGTAATACTAGCTGGGGCCTGCGACTTCGTTCGCGTTGAAAATGATTAAAATAGCCTATCCTGTGTCCAGTACGTCTATATGTTTATCTACCAAGTTTCATGAAAATCAGTTAATTCGTTTAAGAGTTATGGAGGAACATACATACATACAATACAGATTTATTATTAGTATTGATGTATCAGCTTAGAAAGGAATTTAAATTCCGCGCGAAGCCAGGAACGGGTCGCTAGTTAAATATGTTTTAAAAAAAACAGACAGACAAGACAGCAGAATGATAAACATAAAAGTTGAAAGCTCAAAACAATGGCCGGCTAACGAAGTCATCAACCGAAAAAAGAACATACGGTTTGAAAATGGAACACACAAATTCCATTTTCAAAACCGGATCACCTTCTTTTGCGAACCGTATCTATCACCTTATTAAGTGTAAATGGGACGAGCGTTCACCTGTCCCGCTCTAACACCATTAGCTCGAGTTGCCCCGTTGCAGTCGGTCAGCTGATCGAGAGTGACGTCACGGGGTCAAAGAACGAGCACCGTTCCACGGGTAGGATTTTGAACTTGGAATAATTCGAAATTGTATCACGCCCACGTGACGTCACAGGTACCTCTAAATGCCTTTCGAACCACTATTTAAATTAAAATGCAACGCGGGAAAGAATTTAGAGTATTTAACAGCTCACAGCGCACTCGTCTCAAGTTACGCTGGTTCTAATCCCGGTGTGAGCAAAATTTTTCAAATCACCTTTTCATTTTTATTTTTATTTCAAAACCCTTTTTATTTAGGATTGCAAGTAAATATATTTAGTGACAATAACATAGTATACGGCAAAATTTAGTTGGTGAAAACTAGCTTTTTACATAATTTGCAATCCGCTTTAAGGATTGATCTTATCTATATTTTGCGTAATATGTAATATAATCTCGATCGCGAGAAAAATCTTCAGTCAATTTGGCATCAGGACATTTCGGATTTCAGGCATTCTGGGACTAAGGCATTTTAATATTTGGTCGTTTTAATATTGGGAAAGGCAATTTGCACTTCAGTCAAAATGAGAAACAGACAATTTGGGAATTGGTTGTAATGGACCGGAAGACTTAGCGCCTCTTTCACAAAAGTCAAGTAGGCCAAACTGTCATTTAAAGTCACCGGTAACCGGGGATATTGGAGCTGATAATTATACCTTTGTTTGTACGGTAAACGTCCCAAACATTAAATAGAAAATAATTAAAAAAAATTCGGCTATCGAATGATGCAGTAAACCGAGTGCATAATTCAATATAACAGAAAATGATTTCTAAAAGTAACTAATCAACACTTTACATGTAGTTTGTGAAAGAGGCCCTTATGCTAACAACTTGTTTTATTTAAAAGCAATGCGTCGATAGAATATCTAGATTTCACTTTAATATTTTATAGTTTTGTGTTCAACTGTAAAGAATCACCTATTGTGAGCGAGTTGTCCAATGAAATAATAGGTAAAAATCAAACATGATGACTCGCCGGTTCGAGAGAGATAAATTCCCGCGAGTTTTCTAATAGGTAACTAACTCATAAGGCGGAGTATTTTTTACTTATGTATGTGGCTGGCATAACTTAAAAATACTTTATGAATTGATTTACTTATCTTCAGCTAAAAGTTTATACTAAAACAATTTCTATTGTAATCTTTCTTTTTATAATTTTATCAACTTTAAATTTGTCTAACGGCTCTGACTACGCCAAAGGTGAATGTCCGCGTTTGTCCGAACAAAACACGCCCACTTTAAGTTCAGCTATTCAAAAAACGATTAACACCTAACGCTACAGTAACAGGGTTCATTTTCAAATGACATTAAGCTTTGTAATTGCAAATTTAATTATGGCAAATTGCATTTTTGAAAATCAATTCCTCCTACTATTATTTTTCACGATAAAAAGTAGGACGGACAGGGTATCTTGTCGTTCACTTGTGTATAGGAACCGCACTTGAAGAAATGGAGCGCCCATGAATGGTGGTCTTAGTGGCAGTGGACAGGACACATAGCACGGAAAGCCAACGGCCGTTAAGGCTAGAAGGTTCTCGAGTTGAGACCACGAACTGGCAAGCGCTGCTTAGGACGATATGGACTGACGACTAAAAAGTGTGCGACTAAGTAAGGCTGCGTGTCGACGCTAAATTCGGGCGGCTTTTGACCGGCCCTGACTAGAAAATTATAGAGGAAGTTTGCCCATATGATAAAAGCTCACAATTTTTAATTAGCCACATGCATCAAACTACTACAACATGGAACCCGCGTGCCATACAAAACACTACGAATTTTATGGAAAATTTAAAAGTGACATATGCGTAGAGCATGAACTGTCATTTAAAACAAAACAAACATAATAATAAGTACGTAATTTAAAGAAAATGTGACTGTACGTCAACCCATTAGAGTTTAAAATGAAATAGTAGAAGTTGATCGTTACTACCTTTTACCATTGACGCGTGAAGGCAAGAGTCCGCCATGATTCTGTCAAAGGTGTTCTTTTTATGTGCCACTTTGGCATTTGTGACGCAAATTCCATTGTAGTATTTCGATGGCCACATGCTACAAAGCAGGTGCTTTCATACCATAAAAAATTAAGCCCAATCCACAGTTTAAAATTAATACACGCAGGTGTATAGAATATAGAACATAAATATGCAAACTAAGTACAGAGTACATTTATAGGTGATTCAAGAATAAATTCGAATTTCGAACGTTGTTTACGTGTGTTCTATCAAAATTAAATTTAGAATTTGGCTCCGACACGCGACTGGGCTGCTTACTGGCTGCGTACGGTCAACGAACCTCGATTGTATTGTAATGATTGTAATCGTTTGTTGCACAATACCTACATTATATGTATGTACATACTATTTGATCGATATTTTAGTCAAATTAA
This sequence comes from Synanthedon formicaeformis, assembly GCA_945859745.1. NCBI lineage: Eukaryota > Metazoa > Arthropoda > Insecta > Lepidoptera > Sesiidae > Synanthedon > Synanthedon formicaeformis. The sequence continues at coordinate 4,314,770 of OX243980.1, forward strand.
TAAAATTAGTATTTTCATAACCATTGACGCCCGACGCAAAAAAAGGTTGACTTGTCTGTGTGTCTGTGGCACAGTAGCTCCCAAACGAATGGATAGATCTTGTGTTTGTAACCTGTGTCTTTTGTTTGTAAGCCGACATGATCGTAATGGTTCTTAGCTACATTTTATGAAGATCTGTTCAGGCGGTTGAAGATCATCAGCCCACTTGTTAGTTGACGAAGGCTCACTAAACTTTAAAAAATAATAATTTTCCATCTATCAAAGTTTTCTTCTCTATATTATGTTTGAATTGAAACAAAAAAATTAATTATTATCAACTTATTTTAACCCAATATTTTTTATTAGAAAATGCAAAATTGTCTGCGTAAAATAATTCCAAAATTAATAAAAATTAAACAGCTAAAAAATTCTATATTTTTTTTAGAACTTTTACAAGATAGCGCTTATCTTGTTTGAAAATCAAGAAAATAGTCTCGTAAACAAAATAGTTTGCAAATATCGATAATAGTCTGGTATCGGTCAAATATGGACGGCAATGACCCTGTCAGGCGTATAACTGACTTTTATATCGAGTACGTAACGCGTCTGCAAATCATTTAGTCAGTAACGATGACGTGATAACGTGACATCAGCGATAATGTGTTTTTATAACAATCAGTTATACGACTAAAATATTTAATTCTAGAACTCAATCCTAATTTGAGATTAGGGTTGCCACGTTATTATTTTTATTAATACTTTATTTTTACAAATAATTGAAGACGTGAGTGGATGAAGGTGATATGTCGCATAATTCCAATTTTGAATAAATCGAGGTTAAAGTTTTACTTTTAATTTTTGAGATTAGTCGCCACGGAACTCATTTTTGTACTAAATTATGATGCAAAGTTGTGTAAACAACCTAAAATGTTAATGGTATGATAGCAAGTCTCATAAAATGTTATGTGCACTGTTTTGATACATGAGTTTAATGCAATCTATTTAATTTATTTATTTTGAGATCAAAAGAACTTTTTAATTGAAGTTTAAATATCTTTATTTTATTTTTATTTGAACTAAATATTTTTATTTTCATTTATTTATTTATATTATGGATAGCCATATTACAAGAAAAGGTTGAGTTATAAGCGACGTTAGCCTGTCTGACGACCTTTACATATAAAAATATTTATGGCATTAACAAGTGAAGTAAAGATCGAAACTTCTTGTGTAGGTATTAAGTAAGTTCACTTAACTTCTGAATGTATAAACTAACTTAAAGGTTAAACAGTTTTCTGTTGTTCTCTTTGTACTCGTATTGATTTATAACTCATAACTAAAAATAAATTAGAAAACAATCCGTTTCTTAAATTAAATAACACTGTCGCTTGTGTTATAAACTAAACATAAAATCAATCCACGAATAAAGAGTTCACTCTTTCCACACATACCTACTTCTAGTGTAACAAAATGAATGGTTTAAAAACAAAAGAGTTCCATGTTGCGCCATCACTCGTCAGTTAATTTCAATGCGCCCTAAAATAAAAGTGACAGCCCTGACGTCACGATGACGTCACGTGTCGACGACCTCAGCACATGTGTCACGTTAGTTCGATTTTTAATTTTCCTTTTGAATCGATGCAATGTAAGTACAGTCGCGGTACGAAAACCCTCGTCAGTATTAAAATTCATTCTTATATCAAGTCGAAAGTGCCTTTTGCATGGGCGTAGCGAGGTACGGGCAAGGGGGGGCAGCTGCCCCCCCCTAGAAGAGCGGTTGTTCTGTTAAACTGTAATTTTTACGAGTTTCATAGCTTGCGACGCTTCTTATAAGACCTAAGAAAAGGAAACTAAAACATTAAAAAGACAACTGACAGCGCTTGAAATTAAATTTTGGCATGACTGATAAAGGTGACGAACCTTTTCTTACCCCGACTTTACATACCATTTTTGTAATGTATCTATGATAAAGATAATAGAAATGCAAGTTATTTTTAATACTCAATGCTCTTATCTATAATAATTATATTTACTAATATTATAAAGAGTAAAGATTTGATTGTTTGTTTGTTTGTTTGCATTGAATAGGCATCGAAACTAATGGACCGATTTGAAAAAATCTTTCACTGTTGGGAAGCTATATTATCAGCGTGTAACATAGGGTATATTTTATAAAATTATGCGGGCGAAGCCGCATGCAACAGCTAGTCCTACAGATAATTCTATAATTATATTTTCCCTTACAGAAAATTTCAGAAAATATTATCTGTTGTTCTAAATTACAGAACGCAGAATACTTATGCGAGTGAGTAAGGGATGCCCGAGCCCTTTCCCTATACCTTCCTCATCCCTTATGTGCGCTTGTGTTGTGTTGTATGCGCACGCGCACACTACGGTGGCACCTGTGGCGTTGCTTGTGTTATAGGCGACGGTAGCCACTTACTATCAAGTGGACAGTCAGCCTGTCTGTTGACCTTAACATAAAAAAAAATCCAGATTATTATATCACATTTGATACCTAAAGGAGTTGAACGTTTTAACAATTTAAATGATAACCTTGAACCCGTGGCTTGCATCAATTCGTTCTCTTACAACTCCAAATTAGGATGACTTCAAATTAGTCTGTGTCATCGTGACTGGCTGGCTGGATCTACATATATCTCGAATTTTTCTTTTCAAATGAGAGCATATTAAGTAATACTTCAAAAATGCACATGAAGAAACTTCATAATAATCAATACTAATAATAAATCTGTAATTTAGTGTAGGTATTGCATGAATGTACGTTCCTCCATACTCTTAAAAGAATTAACTGATTTTTTTGAAATTTGGTCGATAAACATTTAGACGTACAGGACACAGGATAGGTTACTTTTTCTTTTTTAACGTGGACGAAGTCGCGGGAGCCAGCTAGTTTGATATAAATTTTACATTTATAAGTTCCGTAAAATAATAAAGAAAAATGACAACATTTCAGAGTTTTGTACCTACTTATGCTGAGTTTTAATGAAAATCAAAATAATCTTGACATTTAGCGCCTCTTTCACCAACTGTCAAGTAGGCTAATTGTCATTTAAAGTCACCGGTAACCGAGGATAATGGTAATGGAGCTGTTATATCTTTGTTTGTACGGTAAAAGTCCCAAACATTAAAAAGAAAATAAAAAAAAAATTCGCCTAACTATCGAATGATGCAGTAAATCGAGTGCATAATTCAATAAAACAGAAAATTATTTCTAAAAGTAACTAATCAACACTTTACTTGTAGTTGGTGAAAGAGGCCCTTAGTATTATAATAATCTAATTTTTGAATTATTTACTAACAGAATAACTAAGTGCTGCTTTGAAAAACCGCTGTAGTCAAAGTGGGCCAACATTTCATATTATTTTTTGACTGTTTTATTGGTGTTATTAATAAATAATTATTTAACAATATTTTGAAAATTCATTTATTATAATAAAATATACAACTTTTTGAGACGGCACGAAGTTCGCCGGGTCAGCTAGTGAATAAATAAAATAGGTACTAGTACTAGGCAAGCATTTAAATACCTTACCGTAACAGAAGCAGTAAGTAACCTGCTTTAAAAAAACCACTCGAGTCAAAGTGCAAAGGCAGTGTGTCAAGTGCATTCACCCCAGACACGTGCATCTTGCACTCGTGACGAAACGCATTAAGTGCGATCCGGTGCAGTTCAAAAGATGCCGTAATTGCTTAACTGTAGAATCTATTTTTGTACGGACCCCTCTTATCATTTTAATTGATTCCAATTTAATCCACGACATTTATTGCTTTTGTTTGAAATTTATGTAACTACGGCATTAACAATAACTCAACAAATTTGGTATTAGCGAAAACAAATCGCTTAAGATTAATTCAATTTAATATTAAACTGACTAGGTATCATCAATACTAATAATAAATCTGTAAGGGTTGGTCATGGAGTAAGTTACTTTGTTTTCAGAGATATCGTGTTTATAGGCTCTATACATGATACTGAAACTAAATTGACCATTTTTAGAATTTTTTTCTGTATATTATATATGTATGTGTGTTCCTCCATAACTCTTAAACGAATTAACTGATTTTCATGAAACTTGGTAGATAAATATTTAGACGTACGGGACACAAGATAGGCTACTTTTTCTTTTTCAACGCGGACGAAGTCGCGGGCACCAGCTAGTTTTACTTTATAAAGTTACGCGGACGAAGTGCGTGCAAAAACTAGTATTTTACAAGTGCTAAGAAAATACTCCGTGAACGATTTAAAAATAAATATATTTATTTACTAGCTGGCGCCCGCGACTTCGTCCGCGTTGAAAAAGAAAAAAGTAGCCTATCCTGTGTCCCGTACGTGTAAATGTTTATATACCAAGTTTCATGAAAATCAGATAATTCGTTTAAGAGTTATCGAGGAACATACATACATACAATACAGAAAAAAATTGTAAAAATCGTCAATTTAGTTTCAGTATCATGTATAGAGCCTATAAACACGTTATCTCTGAAAACAAAGTAACTTCCTCCGTGACCAACCCTTACAGATTTATTATTAGTATTGATGATATATTGATTAGAAATTCTTTTTTATCAAATAAACAACGACAAAGTTTAAGTGTAGTTTTGTGAACGGAAAAACCGCATTTATGCTGCTTAAGAATTGCAAAATCGCTTATAAATCTTTTAACCCAAATCTTATAGCAAATTAACACAAATACCGTATAAGGAAGTTACTGGAAAACCGTGGTTAAAGTAGGCCATATGCATTTAAATTCAATTGGGGACAAGATAATTATTATACGAACCGATTGTAAATAAATAATATTTGTTTTTTTTTAAACAATATTGCTGGCATGTTAGTAGTTTTAAACAATATACATACAATTAATATACATAAAACATATTATTTTCTATATTTATTATAGAAAAAATTATATCATACTAAGCGCCTCTTTCACAAACGTCAAGTAGGCCAAACTGTCATTTAACACTAGAAAGACTGAAAAACCAACTAACCTACAAAGACGGCCATGGGGTCATTTGACCTAACACAGTTTGTCCTATATATTCTTAACATGTATATAAATATGCTATAGTCATATAAAAAACAATGTTCCTCTATTCCTTCTATTCCTAAACACTTTTGTTTTGAAATTAAATGTATTTTATTAAAATCAATAATCAAATGTGAAAGTTTAATTTGGGGTCAAATGACCCCTGCCGTCTTTGTAGTGTTAAAGTCACCGGCATTAACCGGGGATAATGGAGCTGATATACTTTTGTTTGTACGGTAAACGTCCCAAACATTAAATAGAAAATAATTAAAAAAAATCGGCTATCGAATGATGCAGTAAGCTGAGTGCATAATTCAATATATCAGAAAATTATTTCTCAAAGTAATTAATCAACAGTTTACTTGTAGTTGGAGAAAGAGGCCCTGAGTCTAGCTTAGGGGTCACATCTTTATAAAGGATCTTAGTTGGGGATAAATATTAAAAATGTTATGAGGTTTTCAAATATTTAATTTGGTCAGAATCTTTATTATAAATCTAATCTACTTAAATTTTTAGTTTCTTTAGAAAATTTTTAATAGGCAGTCCTAAGTACTAAGGACTTTAAAAATACAATTTAATCTGATATTTTATTAAACTATTTTGGCCTAGTTATTTTCGGCTCTATTTCGCCATTTTTGACAATAATTAGTTATTTGTTAAGGAAATCTATTTATTTAAGACAGGATAATATTTCGTATTAAGGGGGGTTGGCAATCGAGGGTTGGGGGTCGAGGGTCGAGGGTTGGGAATGTAAGAGAATTATATAGAAAACGATGCTCCACAACCTTAAAAAAAAATCACGCTCAAAGTAACTAATCAACACTTTACATGTAGTTTGTGAAAGAGGCCCTTAATAATATAATAAAAGTAAAAGTTTGTGAGGACAAGTATAAGTTGTGACACAGAATAAGTAATAGTACTAAAAGTCCCAAACCTTCTTAAAAAAATCGTGAAGCTCAAAACTACGCTCAAAGTAACTAATCAACACTTTACATGTAGTTTGTGAAAGAGGCCCTTAATAATATAATAAAAGTAAAAGTTTGTGAGGACAAGTATAAGTTGTGACACAGAATAAGTAATTGTACTACAAGTTCCAAACCTTCTTAAAGAAATCGTGAAGCTCAAAACTAAATGCTATGCTAGTGTTTGCTATGTTTATTTTAGCTAAAAACCCGCGCAAAGTCAGAGTAGGAACTAGTAAAGTACAAACCTCTATCAAGGTACATAATAACGTGTGTTTATTAGTACAAATAAATATATGATAATAATATTTGTTCACTAATCGTTTGACCACTAAATGATACATCTACCTAGTAATTATAATATTGTTGTAATTTAATTAAATATTTAGGCTAGCCGCATATGATAAGAATTAAAATTTACTCTAAAATTATTAGTACCTACCTAAATAGATTGCAAATTATACCTACATTATAGACAAATCTATTCCTCGTTTATTTTACCGTTATTGAAAACCCTATCAAAATGCGTTGGGTGGTTTAGAAGAAACGAGACTAGGTAAGTACCTAACAACAAGAGACAGAAATCTTTAGGTTTTAACTAATCAATTTGCGCTTGTGTCTGCATTTGTCTATAGTTACTTAATATTATAAAGAGGTAAAGTTGGTAAGTTTGTTTGTATGTATTTATGTATGTAAGAGGTAATCTTCGAAACTACTCATCCAATCAATACTAATAATAAATCTGTAAGGGTTGGTCATGGAATAAATTACTTTGTTTTCAGAGATAACGTGTTTATAAGCTCTATACATGATACTGATACTAAATTGACCATTTTTACAATATTTTTCTGTATGTATGTATGTAAGTATTGTTCCTCCATAAATCTTAAAGGAATTAACTGATTTTCATGAAATTTGGTAGATAAATATTTAGACCTTTTTCTTTTTCAACGCGGACGAAGTCGCGGGCGCCAACTAGTTTAAAAATAAAATCTCATCCATGGTTAGGATGGACATAGGATAAATATTCCGGCTATTAAAAAATAAAGATCCAACTCTTGGCAGAAGTGGATGTTATAAAATGTTATATATAGGCGTATTTCCTATGTGAGTCCATTATAGTCCACCACGCCAAGCCTATGCTTACCTTTTAGGACAAAATTAAAGTTCAGGTCCAATCGAGACTCAAACCTACGTTTGCAGTAGTAGGCAACCGAACATTCTTCCCAGTGGGCTATTACTGCTTCGTACGTTTCATGCGGAAATAGGCTATCTAAACTTAAAACCTAACTTTTTTTTCGACTTCGATATTTGAACAATGATAATATGATATAACACAAGGAAAGTAGTTTGACCGGCTTAGATATATTGCAACTATGAAATTGTTTTATTTATCGTCTAGCTATCGAATTCTTTTCTTAAAAGTGATTTGCGTGTAGGGATCTACAGTAAAATTGGTCTGGAAACTTATATAGGCTTTTTAGACTGTCTATCTGCTACCTTTTCACGCCTAACTACTCAACGATCATGAATCAACCAACAGTGACATCTGACATTTGGCATACACGTTGTCAGGGATATGCCGGAATAGACATATCCAGAAAAATTGTACTGTTCCCTAGGGATCATCTAAAAATTAAAATAAAAGTTCAACGCCTGACATAAATATATGAGCACTAAAGGCGAGATTATAAGATTGAATGAGATTGAAGAAATAAGAATCACGTATGTACAAATCAACACTTTATGAACCCGTCTGGCAATTACCTATTGCAGACAAAACGGATTTTAAAATACAAACTGAAAAAAATTGAAATCAAAAGTAAGTACGAGTATTTCAATTGATTACTAAAATACCTATCTCCAGTCTATCTCATATTTTCGACATATGTAGTTGTTTTGCTGCATAATAAAAAAGTATATTTTTCTAAAAAAAATATGTTCTTTTAATCTTAAGCTTGGAAAAAAATAATTGTCAAAATAAATGATAAATATAAAATTTTATATTAAAATTAAAAAATAACTATGACTTAAAAAAATTGTAACCAAGTTTTAAAATTATTTAAAACAAACCTCTTATAGAATTAGCTGCCTTCTTATCCATGTACATGCCGGACATCGATGAGCCAAACATTGCCTCGCTGTTGCCGGGCGGTGGGGACGTGCTATCGGCTACAGATCCTGAGCTGATATCCTGCATCATCCCCATCTGGCCATGCATTCCCACACCCTGGACATCAGTATGGGGCTCCCTCTTAAGCTGGATGCCCTGTGGCAACTGACCCTGATGCAGCATGGTGGAAGCCGATGAATGGCCGCCATGTTGGTCCGGCGGCCATTGGGATCCGAACAACTCATGAAACTGATTGTTGTTCATAGTTCTTTTTTCGAAGTTCCTTCCTTTTTTAAATTTTTAAGTAATTTTTAACCAATGATTTTGAATGCGCACGAATCGAATTCGCATGGCGGCTTGCACTTATCTCTATCACTGTTCTATTTGGTGTTTCTGTATTTATTTTTTAAATTTATGCGCGGATCAATCGACTTTGTCGTTAAGGCAACACTTTCTTATTTTATTTATTTTTTAAATTACCATAAGAATTTTTTTTGAAAAAACTTTATGGCACTCTAAAATTATTGTTATTTTTTGTTTCAACTTTGTTGATATTGAAGCACCGGTTTGTTTTAACTGATTAATATGTTTCGGCCCAGAGGCGAAGTGAGATTTCTCTTCGCGAAATTAATTTCAGGTATTAATTTTTTAAAGAGTAACAAGTTTTTTGGCATTTTGTCTTCGTGTTCCTTTTTTAATTTCCACTTCCACTCAAATAAACATACTTAAGGCACTGAGTTTTAATTTTAAATTTATCTTGCACACTTGTTCTTCCGTTTGGTAAAAAAAAAATCTGTAAAAAGAATTCGAGAGCAAGAAGGATTTGTCGTATAAAAACTTTTTGTTTGAAAATTTCAATTAAACCGCCAAACGTTTGAAGCGAAATTTAAATAATAGAACGTCGCGTTCTATTATCTCAAATTCGCTTAATTTTTCAAATTCACTCCGAACATGTTCTAAATTTTGAACGCGAACTTATTTCACCGTGTTCCACATTCAAACTGGTCACAGTTGCACTGTCGCTTTTTAAATTCAAGGCACTGTCACTTCTTCACACCACTGCGGGAGAAAAATTTGTACGTCAATTTTGTACTATAGGGTTGTGCACAATACGAGACTCCGCGGTTACAAGTCCGATAGAGTAGAGATGTTGACGCCACGGCGGCCCGATCGTGACTGACGCATTGACGAAATCTTCGGGGGCCGAGCACACGAAAAAAAATCATACATTTTTTTCATCCGGGCGGAATCGGTTGGTTCAGCGGCCTTGCTTGAACTATGATACGCGAATATAACGCAAATAATAGGCGTTGATTAAGGGAAAATTTTTACACTTATGCCAAAATTAGACTTCAAACGTGAGGAATGTGTGTGGAATCCTCAAAAAAAGTCCATAGGCGTCGTGTAATTAGGCTGCCAAGATAGTTCGCATCACGTAGATTGTTTGAGTGTGAGTGTACCGCTAAAGTCGGTACGTAGCGGGCCGCGCACACATACAAACCGCGTCACAGCGGTACGTTGACCCCGGGACCCAAACAAAGTAGATTTCGGTGAAATGCTATTGAACTCACAGCTTGAATGTGCGAGCGATATTAAACGTTTAATACGGGATTCCTTTTTTGAATTTTTTTTCAAAATTTACAATTTCAGTTTTGAATGGTTGTTATTTTTTTTAAATAACTTTAGGTTTGTTTTTTTTTAGTTTTTTTTTTTTTTCAAAATTTACACAGCTGATATTGTATTATTTATTGTTTTTTTTTATTTATAAATTTCGAGTCGTCTGACCCGTTTTTTTTTTTTTAGATAATCTATAGCGACAAGCTTCTGGCTTCGCACGTAATTGTGTTCTAATTTTAAAAGAATTGGACTTAAGAAACAAACACCTACGAATTACGAAAATTAATAATTAAGAAAATTAATTTATAATTTCAATTTATAATTGAAATTGAACAATTCATTTTATTAATTAGAACCTAATATAGTTTTCTATTTAGTACAAAGAATTATTGTTTGTACAGTACGTTAAAAAAAACTTAAAAATGTAATTAATTGTAATTATTAATAAACTGCTTTTTAACAAGGTTTTTGATTTAGAAAGAAATTCTCTGAATTGTTATTAGATAAAAAATTTAAAGAAAAAATGTGTGGATATAAAATATATATATATATATAATTAATATACCTAGTTTACTTTTAAATATAAAACCGTAGACCACATATTATATTATCTATATCTGGAGTATTATTAAACAATAATTAATTATATACTAATAATAATAATAATAATAATCTGTAATTTAGAGTATTTGTATTAATTTAAACACAGTGTTTTATATTGTTGGATTTAAAAATGTAGGTCACATAACAATTTTGATTTTTTTTTTAAATATTTAACTTTTTTTTTTTAATTCGAAAATATATGGAAACCATTACTGCGACATTTAAAACAAACTCTCATTGTTTGAAATTGAATTTTATAAAACACCTTTTGTAATTTTTGAATGAATCATATATAATGCCATTGATCCCGGAAAACTTAATACTATAATTCGTAATATATATTTACTAAAAGCAATAAAAACCAATAATAATACATTTAAGAGAGAAAAATTATGTTTTTACCTTTTATCGGGGATTCTTCCCATTTTTTCTCTCCATAAATTTTCTACTTCGGAATTCAATAAATATTTAAAAAAGAAATAGCGAAACTGTTATCCTCATATCGCTGCTTAAAAATTAAAGGGCCACAAATCAAAATTACACATTTTATAGGAGAGCTAATCGAAAAAAATTAAATTATTTTTTGTAAATTTTTTTCTTCGTAGATATTATATCAAATATATATATGCATATTATACATCGTTAGAAGTGTATTTTTAAGTAGCATTAAATGTTTTCAGAAATTTTATAATAAACGGAATACTAGAAGAGATATTTAAGCATATAAGTTACTTTTGGAATATATAAAAAAAATATCAAAATATACTGAAAATTGAATAAAACAACCATAAGTCTTTTTGCAACATACAATATGAAGGATTGAGATTGTATTTTTGCAATAAAAACATTTTTGGTTTTTTTTTGTTTTATGGCCCTTTAGTTTTTAAGCAGCGATATACCTACTACAATACAATTTATGTCTCATTATTACTATTGATTGTCTGTTATTGATTGTTAATTGATAGTTTGCTTATGTAACCTAGTTATGTCGTTAGTTAGTTAGTTAGTTATGAAAAAAATCCTCGAAAGAAACCCAGGATAACATTTTTTGTGTCATCTTTAAAATAAGATAAATAAAAGTTTTATTACTTACAACAAATACATATAAGAAACAAATCATAGTCTATAATATTTTTATTTTTTAAGTTGATTATCGCTTACGTAAAAAAAATCTTTTATATTTAAGCCACTATTATGTATTTTATTTTTAAAAAATTAATAAAATATCCTCAATCATAAATTATAAATTCTGAAGTCTAGACAGTAGAAGCCGCTGGAAAATGCCAGTCACTAAAAAAACATGTAATTACTTCATTAATATATAGATATTCGTATGATTATAGTAATGGTCTGAAATCGATAGGTCGTTAGCCCACGCGTGGGAGGGGGACAGAAATATCTGACGTCACGTCATCTCTCTTTTTTTTTCAAATTAATAAAATAGCTAATAAATAGTTCGAATATATCATATGAAAATGTTTCCGAAAATATTACATTATATTGAAATATTTTTTTTATAATGTGGAGCTTAAAAAGCATTCTTCCAAGCAATAATTATTAATAAAAAGTCAACGGCAGAATGGTATTACAGTAGCTCAACGGTAGCATGAAAATTTGCTCTATAATACGGTATTTACCTACAGCTATGACTCACGTTTAACTGTTGTTTTTTTTTAATTATCTGCCCACAGGCAACGACAACCATTATTAAGCCTACAGCCGTTATCCTGAAAATCTATGCCATTATTATTTAAAGTACAATACAAGGGTCATTCGAGGTTCAAACCAACGGTTCATAGTTCATCGGACGACCCGTGGTAAGCGCCAAATTTGAAATTCGAATTTGGATTTAAGCTTTCAAATTTTGACCTTATTGTATCGGATTTTGTGGACGTAACATTTGACGCAGTGTTGTCAGCGGAAAAAAAGAAAAAAAAAACACGAACTGCATTTTTTTAAATTTTATGGAACAAAAAAGAGATTTCGATAAAAAAAATTTCTTAAATTGGTAAGTATATTTAGGTTAGCATCCCTTTAAATTTAATTAAATTATGACCTTTTTATTATATATATTTTTACTAGGTACATATTTTTTTCGTGCATATCAGCCGCGTTAGTAAAACTACAAATGTCTTACATACAAATAGCAAAGAAATAAAAAAAAATTGTCCGGCAAATGCGAAACATTGAAAATATTTTGTTTAAAAAAAATCTTACAATAATTTAAAAAATACATATTAGCTCCACCAAATTTGGCCAAAAAGTGGTCCAATGTTGGCGTCGCGTCGTCACCACGCCAACAGGATGGTCTCACCAACAGTTGGTGACCAACTTCATGTTGCACATCAAAAATAAGTAAAGTTTAAAAAGACTCAAAATTTGTGACTCGACGTGAATCGAAAGAGGAATAAAGATTTTTATCATCATCAATCATCAATCAATCAATACTAATAATAAATCTGTAAGTGTAGGTATTGTATTTATGTATGCTCCTCTTAAACATGAAAGTTGGTAGATTTAGACGTACAGGACACAGGATATGCAAATATTTTTTTCAACACGGACGAAGTCGCGGGCGCCAGCTAGTATATAATATAAATATTTTTATTATAGGATCTTTTCAATAAAAAATGTTTTTTAATATAAATGTAGTTGTAGGTATATTTTACTATAGAATTGTTTGTAATATCATTATAGGTATGTGTTCAGACTTGTTTTTAAAACGGATACGTATCGCCGCATGCATTTTATCAGTGGATTCGTCATTTCGCATTAGATTGCAGCGACTAGCTATATAGTCTAATGCTGATGAACTATTTGGGGGTTCAGTGGCCGTTCGGCTCCGAGATAAACGACCGTGCTCGCTATCGATTCGTTTCGGGAGACAGTTGTGCGATTGATGACTTTCTGTCACGCCCTGGTTCTATACTAGCCTTAAGCCAAGCATACTTCGCAACTACGATGGCCTTAAGCCTTAAATATAGGGTCCTCTAAAGCCTTAAGTAATGATTTGAAGAAAAATATCAATAGTTAGGTACTAGAGTTCTTCATGTTGTCGATACAAAGTCTTTCTCTTGCGACTTGATTATATAAAACTATAGCTGTGCTTTTGACTTCGTACACGCTTTAGTTCGTTTTTTTCAAAATCCCACATTATCCTAAAAAAAATTCAGAATATAAAGTATCATATTATATTATGTTAATCCAGTTAATAAACTATCTGTGTGCCAAATTGAATCCAAATGTGTTAAACCGTTTCTGAGATAAGCATCCACAAACGCACAGACAACAGATATTTTTTTGATTTCAGTACTTCGGAAGTGAAACTTGTAATTTTTTTTTTAATATTTAATGTAACACGGCTCGTTTAAGATTTGATTAAGTATATGTATAGATTTTGCTTTGACCCACAGTGGGTCAAAGTGGGTCCAATGGACAATTTTATTAAGCGTGGTCAAAACTAGTGGGTCAAAGGGTCAAAAGTGTAACGATGTAGTGTCTAAATTTTATTTTATTTCTTAAAACATTATTTGTAATGTTATTTTATTAAATAGAAGACGCATCTTTACAATTCTCTCTAAGAAATACTTAATATTAAAGTCAAAAGTAAGTGTATATTTTTTTGAACACGGAAGTAATATTAATTAACATTTATCAGCAAACACAGACGGTATAAAAGCCACAGTAGGTACATTAAAACCGTTAAAACAAACATAACCTGCTTTCATTCCACATTATTAGCCCGGTCTTTAACTTCGTATGTACATATTAATAAAATACAATACAATAACTTATTTATGTATATGTGTTATGACATATATTCGAAATGCTTGAAACTACTGAATATTATTTTATTACTATACTAACGACCCGCTACCGGCTTCGCAAGGGTGATTTTTTTTTGAAAATCTATCCTAATATTATGAAGAGATAAGATCTATATTTTTGTATGTTTGTAATGAATAAACTCAAAAACTACTGGACCGACTTTGAAAATTCTTTCACCGAGCAACCGTTGCACGCGAGCTACGCGGGCGAACTCGCGTGCAACAGCTTGTATTTACTATTTAAAGAAGAAGTATCCGCTAAGATAGGATTTTTGAAAATTTAAACACCGTGCGATGTTTTTATACTTTTAAAAATTATTTGTCCTGACTATCACAATACACTGCCAAAACTAGTTTAGAAAGTTGAAATTTGGAATTTATAACATACTAGCGACCCGCTGCCTGCTTCGCACGAGTGCAATATTTTTTTGCAAATTATTTTCGCAAAAACCTCCCTGATTTAACGCTCTTACCATTAGTGAAAACCGCATTAAAACACTGTGCGGGGCAGCGGGAAGTGACTTTGTTTTATACCATATAAAGAACCATCCGTTAAGAAAATATTTTTGGATTTTTTTTTTATTTTTTTATGTTAAGGTCGACAGACAGGCTGACAGTCCACTTGATGGTAGGTGGCTACCGTCGCCTATAACACAAGCAACGCCATAAGTGCTACAAGTGCGCTGTAGACCATAGGATTAAGGATAAGGGATAGGGAAGGGATGGGGTAATGGGCTCTGGCAACCCTTACTCACTCACCGAAACACACAACAGCATGTAAATGCTGTTATTTCACGGTGGTATTCTATAAGGGAAAATTTCAACAACAGCATGTAAATGCTGTTATTTCACGGTGGTATTCTGTAAGGGAAAATTTCAACCCCTTGGGAAGCCTTGAGCTAGTAGTTATTAAGTTGAAAGCAAAAATGTGAAGAATCCAACGATGACACAACGTGAAACGTACTGGCAGGCAGGTTTTTCGCGGTTAGCCGGCACCGGGAAGCCGAGAGCACGATAAGTGAGGCCGGTCCCAACAGCCCACGTGGTGGGTCATCGTCTGCCCCACTGCGCCACGCTCGGTTCGCTGACACCGCGCACACACGCGCAACAACATTCGCACTTGTGAGCTGAGCAAACTGCGACCGCTTAACTCATCGCATCGTGTCATCGAGTACTCTTTACTTTAACTCGTCGATGACTTAACGAACTATATGTTTAGCAGTGATACTTAAAACCCTATATGTTGCTTATATGTTTGTAAGCAATATAAAAAATTAAAAAAATACATAAATTTAGGACGTGTTGCTGGGAGTTTCTTCGCAGCTTCTTCTTCCAGCGCTAACACATTCCAAAGCTTGCATGTAGTTTCAGACATTCAAAAAGAGAAATTTTATGTTCCTATTTTGAATTTTGAATTATACCGGGTATCCCAAGACTATGCGAAATGAAGGGAAAGTACCTTAAATATCGTAGATATAAGATATTTTACTGAAAGAAGACTTTATGTTATTTTTAAAAGTTAGTAATACTGCATTCAAAGATTTTCTAAAAATTACGTCGTCGTGTGCATTAAAAAAAATTAATCTTGAAGTTTGAATCAAACATTTTACGTTATTCCATTCTTTTAAGATACTATGTTACTTAAGAAGAATTAATATTTTTTGTCCATTCTTTCTATAGGCATCATAAAAATACGGGTGATTTTTTTTTACACATTTAAGTCGGTTCGATTCCCAGACGAAGCAATTAATTTTTAGAAAATCTTTGAATACAGTATTGTTAACTTTTAAAAATAACATGGTCTTCGTTCAGCAAAATATTCTATATACAATATTTAAGGTACTTTTCCTTCATGTCGCATAGTTTTGGGACGCCCTGTATACCCTCTATATTATTGGTTGATGTTAGCGAATTTCTCAATTCAACACCGCATTGATTTGGTCTCAAAGAAATATTGCATTTTTATTAAAAAATGGGGTGTGGCTGTATAGTGGACATGGCTGTGTGTTGTTTAACCCCCGACGCAAAAACGGGGTGTTATAAATACCCTATCAAGTCTTGAGATGAAAATAGACAATTGTACATCTGTGTATATCTGTCTGTGGCATCATAGTTCCTGAGCAACTTATAGCCAGCGAACTTGAACACAAAGATATATTATTTTAATGCTTTTCGCAGCCTAGCTGGTGCCCGTGACTTCGTCTGCGTATTATGTCTTACATAAGACATAAGCGTATGTCTTATTCTGATGTATAAGCTATATTATTGCAAAGTTTCTAAGAAATTTTTGCCTGAAAGAGTAACAAACGTCCATACATCCATCCATACTGTTAGAAAATTAATAATGGTAATACCTACCAACGAGCGGGAGCGACCGCCATTCTGCGCTAGGTCGTGATAGCGTGAAGACGATTGATTTACCTAGTCGGTATTTTTGTAACAAATAGATATGGATATATAAGCAAGAACAAATAAATAAGTGTTCCAACTATGTGGAGTATTATTACTACTATTATCTACCGTGGTCTACAGGAAAGGCAACAAATCAGAAGTGCGGTAAGTACTCAGCGGCCCTTGAGGTATGTACTTGTAATTTTTTTTTGTTAACGAAATTCTATCTACCTACGTGCATAATAACAATAAATGTCGTACGTATGTACGACTGAGACTCCAATGAAGTTAATATCGTATTATTATTTTAGTATGATGATGTAATAATATACTTTTATTTAATTTAATTTTTAATAACATTGTATTGTTTTTATTAATATTATAAATTGACTGGTATGAATATCTATACGAGATACGTTGTAGCCTGAATTCAGTTAGGTACGTATATTTTACCTATGAGTTTCGCATGGAACATTTGCATGTTTCTTTTATCTGTAATTATGGGTGAAGCGTTATACTCGTATAAACAAAAAAATATGCTTTTGTTGACTGTTCAGTACGAGTTAATCTACTTATGCACTCCATTTACATAAAAATAAAAGACATTTACAAATTAATAGACTTAAGTTTACTTATTGGAATTCATAAAAAGTTTACTTAAAATACTAATATCCGTTTCGTTTGGTAAAATACCTTACTTATTTGGATGTCTTAAATAGGTGGGTATATTACCTAGTTATTACTTACACTTGACTTCCACTGATAATTAAAGTGATAGGGTAAAAAAAAAAAAACATAATAATTGTGCTATTTTGTGGAATCACATGTCCCCGCTTGATACAGTACACGTATACTAGCTATTATACTCCTACACTCGTAATTTCAAATGTGATGATCATGACAGAACTATTTAAAAGTACTTCCTATGGAAAAGATACATAGTTTTTCAAATGTCAAATTATTTTATATTTAGTATTCACTAGCTGTAGGTATAAGTAAAAAATTCTACCACGACAAAGAAAGACTGTCAATATTAAATATTAAAGGTACTATTATTAATATTAAGGTACATGTGCAATATTAACAGCATTTTTGATAAATAATAGTCGACAAGGGTCTAGTTTTAAGCGTCCGTCACAGCTACTGTATCTGCGACGTATTTCCATGAAAACTATTAAGCTTAACGGAGTTAGAGAAGTCCAGATACATTGATTTTGGTAGTCAGTGTACTCTGATCAAAGAGAGGGTAGTTAAAGAAAAAAAAAAATAAATCCAAATCTAAGTCTTGATAAGGGGTTGATAAGTAACCCTCAAAAGTCCTACTTCTTCAGTCGACGTCTAGTCGGGTCGGGTTTTGGTAACTTTGGGTGTTGAGGCTGTTCAGGCTGACATTGAAGCTTCGGCGGTGAGGGACGAGCTTCTCACGACGGATGAGACTCACGAAGTGGGTCAATCCTTTACGGAATTAACATCGGTTACCGTATGTAAGACTCATTCGGAGTTAGTTTTATACTACGACGAGTCGGGACTTGAGCGTAAGTAAGTTTGAAGATGTCGTTTTAGAAGGCTCAAATTATATAAAACGTACACTTCGGATAATATCACCGGTACATTGGTTGTGGTGCTGGAGGAGAATGCTCGGAGTATCGTGGACTGAATTCCGTACCAACGAGTCTATACTTCGAGAACTCGGCATCAAGCAGCGCTTGTCATCTTTGGTACAGTCCCGTATCCTCACGTTCTTTGGCCATGTCTGCCGCCGAGGGGAGGTGGCTATTGAGCGACTTGTGGTCCAGGGAAGGGTTGAGGGTACCAGGCCGCGAGGAAGATCGCCTATGAGATGGACGGATCAAATAAAAGCTGCGTTGAATGGCTCACTGCAGGGATGCACGAGGAAGGCGGCCATCAGAGAGGAATGGCGGCGTATTGAAGTGATGGCCACGACCACTCTGTCAAGAGTGAAGCCGAAAAAGAAGAAGACATTGGTTATACCTGGAAACGCTTGTATGAAGGTTAATGTTAAATTCGCGACGCTACAGTGTATACAAATTATTATTGTATATCTTTCCGGGTTGCCGTTAATTTTGTTTGTAAGGCAAGAAAAAAAAAACAGGAACGAATCACCCTGGCTCATACTAAATATTGGCCCGAAAGTTAAACAATTAATTGATTAATTAGTTATTTGATGAATTAATAATTTAAGTTAAATAAGGACAACAACAGAATATACCGCCAACAGTTTCTTCGAACCGTATCGTCTTCCCTACAGCGAACGGAATGTAGTCAGGAAAATGGTAGACGAGTGACTGGATAATAATAGAAACTCTTATTCCACGTACGCCAGCCCTATTGTACTTACTCGTGCCAAAGAAAAATAACGATGGCGTTAAGAAGCTAATAGTGATGAGCCGTATCGTTAAAAATGTATATCCGCGGATACGGATCCGGATACGGATTTTAACTTTCATACTCAATCGGTGTAGGTGCGCGTGATCTTGAAGCGATGGTTGACGCCCGCCACTTGAAGTTTTGCGTGACAGGCAGGAGATGTTTCGATTTGCATTGTGCATTAATTCTACATTTAATTAGAATTTGGAATGTTACGAAGATTTAAGTTTTGGTTTTCTCATTATAAAATCATTGTTGGATAATATTTATTAATAACACCCGCACATTACAACAACATGAGACCAATCGATTTGGCAGTTTCTGTCGATTCGAAAGTACAATTTATTTCTAAAGTGATTATCTGGTTATTGTTTTATTTATTTACGTTAATTTTTCGATATTTTAATGGTTATTCTGCTACTCAAATAAAGATTTGAGTATACCTACTGCTACCGATAAAAATCGGTCTAGCCGTTTTCGAGATATACCTGTGGTATAACTAATACGAATTTCTTTTATGTATATAGATTTCATTATTTTAATAAGCTTGTCACAAAGATTTGTGATTATAAAGATAGTTTATTTAGTACCCTTAATATGTACTATTGGTATGGTAACTCACTACGATAAATGTTTGCAATATAAAGGTGCCAAATATTTCATTTTAAGAATTTAAAATAATAATAACATCTCAATGGAATTTAATAATTTTTATTGCTACCTAATCACCTAATAATTAATTAGAATTTCATCTATGAATTGAAAATTAATAAGATAAAAGATCCATACAAGATCCGCCAAAAAAGAAATGGATACGGATACGGATATCACTAATAGCTAGAGGAAATACTGAGGAAGTGCTTCCTTTGTTTTAAAATTTTAAATAGGATCTTGGATATCAGATCTTCATATCCGCCTTTGAGGCCTGGATGGAACAAACAAAATACAGGCGGTCACTGAATTGCCTAGGCAAAAAAAAAAAAAAAAAAAAATTAGATTAGCGCGCAACCCCGGAGTTATGATGGTCGGTAATTTACCTTTTTGAGAAACAAGTGCTTGAACTAGTTCAAAACTGCTTTTGCCTTTTGAAAGTCTTGTATAAAATTATAGATGTCTTATCTGTGTTGATTTGTGTTTAAACTTAAACTTTGTGAAACGATTATTTGTGTGAAACTTTGTGAAAGGTGCCTCTTAGATCGCACATAACACCTTTCTTAAATAAATATATCATTTGGCATATGAATGTCAGGCAATAACTTTACTATGCAACGCTAATCTTCGAAGTGGCTGATACTAACAGACCTGAGTATTTGTTTCAAAAATTGAATTGGCGTGATCCTCTCTTTGTAGCAGACATCCGACAGATACATTGAATGTTCCCTTGAATGTCCTCGGTAAATTTTTGCCAAACAACAGCACGCTGTGGTAGCTTCCAATACTTGACTTTTAAGTGCAAACTGGTCGGCGGCTCGAAAACATCGGTGCGCGTGGCTAGAATTCGTTCCGTCTCACACAGCACGAATGGGATACGCAATGATTCGTACCAAAAAGGAATTATAAGCAGACCCTAGGGCATATGCTCTTTTTGACAGAGCTACTGCATATATCTATTTCGTGTAAAGTTATTTGAACTCTTGAATTATCTAGTTATTGATCGATGTTTATAATCAAAGTACTTTGGAGTTTTTGTACACTAGAGTGACCTATTTACCCACAAAGTTGCATCAAGACTTGTTGGTAAAATATGGATTTTTCAAGGATCATATCTTTTAAATTAATGTTTTTTAAATTTATATGTAAACGAACCTAGTTAACGACAAGATAAATCGGTACCATGCTTACTTTTGTAAATTAAACATAAAACAGCGGAGTAATGATCATTCTACGTTTGTATGGAGGAAGGCTGAGTTGTATCACCTTAAGTGTCAGAATTATATTTCTTTTGTTCTCATGTCTAAATCTGCTTCCAAAATTGAATATACTGTGTTACTAATTGAGACAAAAGGAGAATGAGGTCTTAAGCCAAGTGATTAACTTTGTGATATGAGCAATAACCAAAGACAACCTGATGGAGGGTAGTGTACTGTTATTTTTAAATATGATTAGTTGCAGGCTAAACAGAGCTATGACTTTAAATTCCTACGAGTCACAGTACTGCAGTGGCGACGCGTGTTCTGACGGCGAGAATCTGTCAAGTGGGACTGGCGTGGGATCGGCGCTATGGTTTGCTTCAGCCTATGCTGAGCAATGGCACATATTCAATGGGATTTTGGTTGTGTATTCTCACTTAAATGGGAGAGATTTATATATATTTAATTTTTGTTTTGTTATTTTGAATGTATTCGTGTATGTCAGGTGAATGCAAAGTAAATGTTCTCTAATGATATTCTATTCTAAAAAAAGAGAAAAGCAAGAAGCTGGCAGCTAAACTTTGGGGTCCCTAAAAAAAAAATAACTATAATTTTAGACAAAGACAGAATATTGAAGGGCGTTCCTGTAGATAGGCAATACAAATACAAAAATATATTTCAGCAGATAAATGCAAGGTGTGGGTGACATGTCAGTCATCATCATTGATAGCCAGTGATAACGAGACCAGTACTAGTAATGAGGCTGGAACATTTGGGTCAAAGGTCAAAGGCGAAGTTGAACTATCAATCCTAAATTCCAAAATCTATTTTCCTATACCTATATTTACAGATACAGAGCTTAGATGCGAAGTGAGAGCAGTCTGGTGTTGATCGGGACGGGCATCAGCTGCTATGACTATTGATAATGAAAACGATGCAATTTTATCCCGGCAGGCCGTGTCCCTCTGGTGGCAAACGGTAGCATGAGCAGGCCGTGTCCATCGAGTGGCAAACGGTAGCATGGGCAGGCCGTGTCCCTCGGGCGGCAAGCGGTAGCCATAATAGAATTATGAAGAGCCTCGGATGGGCAACGATAGCGAGCAGTAAAGATGGTGGCTAAGCGGCTATAGTTGGGTAATGGGCAGGCCGGGTCTCTCAGGAGGCAAACGGTAGCCATACTCGAATTGAGAAGAGAGTTGAGCGTACCCTGTGAGTGACAAACGGTAGCTCTACATATTAGTTCCACGACGTCCCCTTGAACTACAGTGATTTAATGCCAAATGTTAGTTTTATTGTTTGTAATAGTGGAGTGTCAAATGTGTCAAATAGTAGAATGTAAGCGAGTTAAATCTAGAAATATGCATAACAATCCAATTTTTAAGTAGTTATAATGTACCTAACTAGAAAAGCTTTTCTTCTATAGAATAAAGACGTTTAGCACCTAAAATCATAAATAATTATGCTGAGAGGCATATATGTAATTAAGGTAAATAATTTGATTGAATTTGATATAATGTGATTAATGATTTTGTAAAGTACCTAAGTACGATTTAAGTACATATTGCAGTACTCTGTATATTTTAAACTGCTAAAGCTCATTTAAAATAACTTAATCCTAATAGTTATATTTATTTACACATTATATTAATATAAAAAAAGAGTATCGGTCCCTTTGGCAGGGTCCTAGGCATGCTAGTCAGCATGCAGTCGCATTACCTCGTTGTATGTAATTAATTAAATATAGTTTGATATAATATGACTAATAACTAGACACTAGTCTGAAATAAAAACCAGAATTTTCCAATAAATAGATCTCTAATTAATTAATTAATTTGAGGGTGGCTTTTGTAATTGTTGAGTCTTAGCGTATGATTTTAGACAATATTCATTGTAAGTAGTTTTAATAAGTATCTTCAGATTCTTTTTACATTCAATATGTGTCACAATAGTCATCATAGTCTACCTCTAAATTTATTTTATTACTTAAACATTTTAGTACTTGGTGGTATTGATATTTCCCTAAATTTTTATTAATATATATAAATTTACAATTACAATATGTCTTAACAAGCGACCCAATGTGATTGTTAAGCAAGTCGCTTGCAAGGTACTGTAGTACTTACAGATTATTTTATATTTAATGACTAATTAAGATAAGCTCTGCATTCAGAATATCAGAATGTTTTGTTTGGTATTTTGTGTAACATCTGGAAATTATAACTTAGCTTGAATCTATATCATATTGCTATTAATAAATATATAGAATATAAAGTTTATGTGCATTGCAAACCCAATAATAATAATTTATTTATACAAAAATATATTCAGCATTATTCACTATGTATTTCAAACGGATGTAGATCTAAGAATTATGTACATATCTGTTATTATTCATTGTTATTGTTACATAGTGATGTATTTCAAACTGATGTAGATCTGAAAATTATATACATATCTGTTACTATTCATTTTTATTATGTTACACAGTATTTCCAACAGATATATATATATCTGAAAATTATGTACCTACATAGCTATTATTATTCCTTCTTATTATGTGATGTATTTCTAACTGACGTATATTTGAAAATTATGTACATAGCTATTATTATTCATTGTTAACATTTTACTCAACTCTTACTCAATATTGTATCTCGAACTCATATATTTTTCTTCTTACTCCGAACTAAGTATGAGGACCTACTCACTCAATCCGGATGACCGAGCTTGGCTCCGGAATGAGGACATTCCTAGAACAGAATGGCCGTCTGTTAGAAAATTAATAATGGTAATACCTACCAACGAGCGGGAGCGACCGCCATTCTGCGCTAGGTCGTGATAGCGTGAAGACGATTGATTTACCTAGTCGGTATTTTTGTAACAAATAGATATGGATATATAAGCAAGAACAAATAAATAAGTGTTCCAACTATGTGGAGTATTATTACTACTATTATCTACCGTGGTCTACAGGAAAGGCAACAATACAATTAGTAAAGATAATAAGGATTAGTACCTTGTTGGAATTATACCTTTATGGATTAGTAAGATTTGGCTCAATAGAAAGTAACACCACAGGTGCTGCAAAGTGTGCTGCCATAGTGGGATTGAAGATAAGGGCTTTGCAATTGGGCTCTGATGAGCTCTGGCATCCCTTACTCACACACCGAAACACAACAGCACACATGCTATAATTTCATGGTAGTCTTATGTAATGTAAAGTTTGTTTTTTAATCTCAGACAAAATTGACATTACATGTGACATGCATTCCATACATTACATGGTATCATTATATGCAAACTTGACATTTGCATGTGTCATTTTTGTCTGAGATTAAAAAACAGACTTTAAAGGGGTGGTTAAGCTGTCGCTAGACGAGCTGCTCAAATGATTTTTTTTGGGTTGTTAAATTTTAATAAAATTGAGTTACGAAATTTAAATACTTCTTCCAATTTGAAATTATAAAAAAGACGATGACTAATTGTGGGTACCTTAACCAATCGATACTTTTTTTTTTCATTTACATATCATGTAGGTGTTTCAATATGGGTATGTAGAAATTTTTTGTGGGTAATTTTTTTTAGATGTTGACGTCATGTTAGCAATAACAATAGATTATCCATAGAGGAGAAAATCTTTATCTATCTAATTATCTCGTTGTGGTGGTGATCTATAGGTACTAATATTATAAGGAGGTAAAGTTTGTTTGTAAGTAGGAGGTAATCTTCGAAAGTACTCATCCGATTTAAAAATTCTTTTAACAATAGTTAAAACTTAAAATAGGATTTCAGGATGAACATATATTTTCCCGTAAAATGAATTTTTCGTGCTAATTGAATTTGCAATCTAATTTTCTACTAAGTAAAATAAAAAATAATAATATTTAAGTATACCTACATATATTTTAAAAAATGAAAAAAGCAAATTATTTTGTATATTTAAATACCTAAAATAAATAAAGCAAAGTTCAAGTTTGTGAGAGTTCAACAGTTTTTATTTCTTAGGTATTTTTTTTATTTTATTTTTTATTTATATGTGACATTTGTGACGGATACCATTTTTTACTCCCTTATTCACATACCAAAATTCAACAGCATATAATCCTTGCCTTTATTTCCATGAAGGTTTTTCGTATAAAATATGGTTACTGACCCCAGACAGTTCGTTACTCATTGAAATAACGAGATTAATCATCAAGTAACCAAGCTCAAAATTCTTATTAAAAATCAATCTCCATTTGCAATTATGACAAATCTCTTTTAGAAATTTGCATACCGTTATTATATTGAATGTTTGATTAATCGTATGAGGTACTGGCAACTTTCGTTCGTCATTAATTATATTGTCACACGCAAAATATAAAATGACGAATCGATGGTATTTGGAAATCTAATGGAGTCAAAATACGAGACAGAATAAATTGACGAAAGCTTTTGCCATAAGCTCTTTCTCGTGTTCATTCCATATAAAAACCCATTGATACTTACTAACCTTAGATAAAAAAAGAAGTGAAGAACTGAAAGGGGTCTTAGGTATTTGGTCTGAGACTGACACTAGACTGACACTAGATTATTTTTTTGTAAATATAAATAAATAAATAAAAAAAAATTCCTAAGAAATAAAAACTGTTGAACTCTCACAAACTTGAACTTTGCTTTATTTATTTTAGGTATTTTAATATACAAAATAATTAGCTTTTTTATAAAAGGGTGACAATTTGGAAAGGCCCACAAGGCAATAGAAAGAGAGGAAGACCCTACGCTAGATGGGAAGACGAAATAAGAAATACAGCGGGCACCAACTGGATTCAAAAAGCCCAATCGAGAGAGGACTGGCAAACTTTGGAGGAGGCCTTCACCTGCAGAGGGGTTCTTGCAGAAAATACTGCATAGAAATATAAGGCTTTTTATTTTATTTTATTTGTAAATATAATATTAGCTTAATCCTTACGCAAAAACTTTCACGCAAAAACTACTGAACCTATCACCATGAAATTTTGCACACACGTTGTCTGGGAGACCAGAAAGGACATAGGGTACCTTTCATCGTTTAACGCGGAAAAAGTCGCGGGCACTAGCTAATAATTTATATTAATGGAAAACTTAAAGAAAATTGACCTGTGACGTTTCAAAAATGACGTTTCGTTGTGAAATCCTATAACCCAGTGACAGTGACGTGCAAATTCGTGTGTAATCTCGGAAGTATATATTATAGAGTGATATAAAACGTCATTTAGACGATAGGTCATGTATCTTCGCGGTCACTAACACTCGGGAACGATGACCTCCGAAATTTGCCGAACGAATGTTGCCGAAATGATGACTTTCCCGCGAATGCAGGAAGGCTTCTATATTTATCTCACTCATAGATAATAACTGAGTTATTCTCTTGCTTATTATAATTTTATTAATGATCTATTTAATTTTCAATAACATGACTATAATAAGCATCAATGAAGGGTATTGATATCAATAAAGCTTCAATAATTTGATCATAAATATGTATAATTTCTATATATATAAGAATTTCTAATTTTTTGGTTTCATATTTTTTGTTTTTTGACTTGGTTTTTTCCCGCGACTTCTTCCGAAATTATTTATAAAATTTATAAACTATATTACTGTTTTTTGAATTTTATTCTAGGACTAGCTGGCGCACGCGACTTAGTCCGCGTTGAAAAAGAAAAATCTAGCCTATCCTGTGTCCAGTACGTCTAAATGTTTATTTACCAAGTTTCACGAAAATCAGTTGATTCGTTTAAGAGTTATGGAGGAACATACATACATACATACATACAGAAAAAATTCTAAAAATCGTCAATTTAGTTTCAGTATCATGTATAGATAGAGTCTATAAACACGATATCTCTGAAAACAAAGTAACCAACCCTTACAGTTTTATTATTAGTATTGATTTAAATACATGTCAATCCACTCTCAAGTAAAACCAACGAAATTTTACATAAGTAAAACCAAAAAATATTGACTATTAAAAAAGGTTGCATAAGAAGTGCAAATGTTCCGAACCTTGGCTGAATAAAGTCACAGTTCCTTTGCCCGGTGATATTAAAAAGTACGAGTGTATATAGAGGTATGTGTCAGTGATGTTTTGTAGTAAACGTCTACCGAGTTCATACCCATCGCAGGGTCGACGGACGGCCCGCCAGACCGCCACTCGGTGTCACTGTACGACCTTCCGAAACGCAACAATTTACGTTCTATAGCTATTATTATTGTGATATATTTAGAATTTACGCATCTCCATACCATTCAGGTGAAGATGAAGAGGCATTTTGAATTGCGCTGACTTCGCCTCGGTGACTTATTATTTTTAAAAATAGAAATTACGTGGCCGAGTTAACAACCTTTATAATTATTTTTCTTTTAAACATTAGGTACTTTAAAAAAATGCATTGTTTAAAAATGGAATGCCTTTTTTGTATGTATTTGTATATCCTGGGCAATTTGTCTATTAACTCATTGTAACACGCAAAAACGGCTCGATGGATTTGGATATAATTTGGACGAAATTTATTACCAGGATTCCTTCCATGATTTTTGCGTGATTGAGTAACAAACATCCAAACATACGAACCAACATACAATCGCATTTATAACATTACCAGCTTTTAAATGATTCCTCGCGAAAAGTACTTTTTTCTGGTTCAAATGTACTATATTCCTTCATATTTCCTTTCCTATATTCCTTGTCCTTTCCTATATCTCTTATAACGTGTATGTAAAATTTCATAATGAGTAGTTATGGTGTGAAAAGGTAACAGATAGACAGACAGACAGAGTTACTTTCACATTTATAATATTACGTATGGATTAGGATTACACATAATTGTGCAACCCGAGAATCGAACACCATATCTGGCCGTACATGTCTCTAGAACAGCAACTATGTTTGTATCGTATCGCATTAGACGAGTGATGTTCGTTCGTTCAACTCCTACTAAGTTTATCGACCTCCAAATATTCTGTTTACCACGCTCTCTGTACGGGCTATTTGCTATTTACTCCTTTACTTGGACAGAGAGAGAAAGAATCATATAAAAAATAAATTGAAATTAAACTCTATTATGACGTCAATTACGTCCCAAGAGAGTTTAAATTTTTTCCACATACATACAGAATTGACGAAGCCTGAATAAGCTATTTGCTTCTTTAAGTGCACAGAGGGAAAGAGTCACATAAAAAAAAAATTGAACTCTATTACGACATAGATAAAGTCCCAAAAGCGTTAAAAAAATAGGGTGTGGCTGTGTCGTGGACACGGCCTTGTGTTTTACGTGAATGTGTACGTTACGAGTATTTTTTCTTTGAGCATATTATATATATGTATA
This sequence comes from Synanthedon formicaeformis, assembly GCA_945859745.1. Classification (NCBI taxonomy): domain Eukaryota; kingdom Metazoa; phylum Arthropoda; class Insecta; order Lepidoptera; family Sesiidae; genus Synanthedon; species Synanthedon formicaeformis. The sequence continues at coordinate 4,342,903 of OX243980.1, forward strand.
TCCAAAAAAATCGAATATATCATATATACCAATAAAATCTTTCATATTTTAGCTACCTATCGAGTGGTGTAATTAAATGAATGTAATTGATAGATATGTAGCTACAGCATCCAACTCTATCCCCTAATTTTATTATCGTCACTTACAAATTTAAACAAATTTAAAGACGTCAAATTCACGTCAAGATTCATTAAAATTTAGACTCTATTATGACGTCAATAAAGTTCTAAAAGCGTTAAAAAATTCCACACTTGTTCAAAATTAGCGAAGCACATAATTCCTTTTTTAAAAGCACATGTCAATTATATTTTTAATACGCGTACAGGCAAAGACAACGTGATGTGTGAAGGCATAATTCGTGTGACATGGTTTCGCTTAACTAGAAGGAATTTTAATAAATTTGCATTCTATTTTTAAAACGTTCTTTTTTTAATTATTTGCCAGCGCAAGGCTCGTGATATAAATGAGTGCAATATTTGCCTCCAAAGAGTTTAAGGTTAGATATTAACGAATGAAGTATTTTTAGAAATTCAACAAATTCAATTTAAATACCAATCTTTTTTTTTCTATAAAAACATAGAATTTCTTTTTTAATGAATTGCAAGTTTCCTGCAACATTTTTATTCTGACTCTAAATTCAGATAAATTAAAATGTTTTAATAATAGAGTAAATAGAGATATATCTATTGACATTGTCTATTAAACCGCACACTTTGTAATTTTCTTGTAAGAATCTTGTAAGAAAATTAATTTAATAATTTAGTAGTAACATGATTGGACCCCTAAATTCCGCTTATAGAAAAATACCACCCTGAAATATCAGGACGTGTTCTGTAGTACCTATTTCGGTGAGTGAATAGGCAAGGGATGTCAAAGCCCAATCACCTATGCCCTCCTTTATCCCATAACCCATAACCTACTAAGGTCGAAAGCGTGGTTTAGTAGTCATTTCGCACAATTCTATTTCGTATGAAATGTGCGAAAAGCCAACTTTTTTAAATATAATTATTTTAATTGTCGTCTCGCACACTTTGGGTTTTGATTGCATTTCCTATGGAGTTGCTTGTTTTAATAAGCTATGAAATAAATGCGATATTTTTCTTCGTTATTTAAAAATTATTTTTTAAAGTAAACCTATGTATATTATTATTTATATAGGTACTTTATTTTATATTAATATTACGACGAAGTTTTGTGTAACTATATAATTTGCCGAAAAAAATTGCATCGGTGCGAAGCAATGGAATTAAAAAATTACTATTTATTTTATATTTAATATTATTAAAATTTATTGTCATTTATTAAAAGATATTTTATTTAATAATACAATTACAGCTGCAAGGCCTCTTGTAAAACTAGTATATGTTAGTAATGTATATTAACAATAGTTAGTATGTACTAATTTTAGTAACTTACAAACGTTTAACGTCTTTAAAAATTTTAAAAATGGATTATTTAATTTTAAATGTATCTATTAAAGTAATTTTCTAGAAAATATAAAGCACGAGACCGTATTATGTCGAACTGGTGAGAGAAATCGCGAAAAAATCCAATAAAAATTGTGAAAAACTGAATTTTTTTCCGTACACAACGTAACTCCAGATCGTTCAACCCGCCTCGGTCGTTCGATGACCCCCAAATTTTGGCAGGTCATCGTCCGCCGGTCGCCGACCGATATTTACGCTTGCTTGTAGTGGTTGTTAGAAAGAGACAGACAGATGCCAAGAAAATATTCGCGAACTCATAGGCTCCAGTGTGCGAATATATGGAAATTGCTAATATTATTTTTTACTAGCTGGCGCCCGCGACTTCGTACGCGTTGCAAAAGAAAAAAGTAGCCTATCCTGTGTCCTGTACGTCTAAATGTTTACCTACCAAGTTTCATGTTTAAGAGTTATGGAGGAACATAAATACATAGGCACAATACCTGAACCTACAGATTTATTATTAGTATTGATATGATTGATTGATATGACTATACATACTAACTTACTGTACCCGGCTACGCTTATGTGACTTGTATGGAAAGTATATAGAGACACTATTCTGTTAAAAAGCAATGTTGGGTAAAAATTTAGTCAATTCATAGGCTAATTTTCGAATTTTGCAGACACAAACATACGATACCTGAATTTTTACATATCGCTGCTTAAAAACTAAAGGGCCATAAAACAAAAAATCCAAAAATGTTTTTTTGCAAAATTACAATCACAATTCTTCATATTGTATGTTGCAAAAAGACTTATGGTAGTTTTATTCCATATTTAGTATATTTTGATATTTTTTCTAATATTCAAAAGTGACTTATAAGCTTATATCTCTTCTAGTATTCAGTTTATTATAAAAGTACTTAAAACATTTAATGCTACTTAAAAATACGCTTCTACGGTGTATAATATGCATATATTTGATATATATCTAATAAGAAAAAAATAGACAAAAAATAATTTAATTTTTTCGATGAGTTCTCCTGTAAAAAGTGTAATTTTGATTTGTGGCCCTTTAGTTTTTAAGCAGCGATATGAAGACTACCTGGACCCAGCCACGCTTAGCTGTGATTCAGTCTAATATTATAAGAACTATTATAAAAAAATCTTCTTTTAAAAATTTAATGTTTTATGAAAATTTCAAGTAAATCCTTCGTTTAATTTTCTAATTTTGTGGACAGAAACATACGGAAGCTGTGACCGCGAATCACGTATTTATTGACTTAACTTTTTTGGTTGTAAACAGATTGGAAAAATGTTAAGGGAGGATTGCTACAATACATCAGTAAAAACCGCATTCAAATCGGCTTATTATCCAGACATTTTTATCCTGAAATAATGTTAGATTTTTGTGAGATTTCTAAAAACGTACTACAACGCCTAAGAAGTCTCGATCACAGCTAGTTGTTATGATAAAATCAAATTAAACTACCTACTAGTATTGTTTTTATGTTCAAACTATTCCAATTGAATTTATTTATTTAATTAAGTAAATATTGTTTACTTCAAAACAAACACGGAGTCTCAATACGAGTAGGTATATTATTATAATTTGGCAACGACAATCACATTTTAAATAAATGTATTATCAGTAACAGTCAAACAAATCGTTCAAAGGGCCTTTTATAAGAGATAATGGTTTTATCGGTGCCCAAATTTAAACGGTTCATATTGGTACTTGAACTACCTATGCGCGAGTTTGTTCACCTTCAACCTCCTCATGATATCCTAGTACTTTTATTTTAAAAGTTAGTTTTTAATTTTATTTTTATTTGAAAATTAAATTAATTTTATTAAACCAAATATGAATAAAACTTATATTATTCGAAACCAGGGTTCGTTGATAACTATTAATTATTAATAATTAATTATCTCATTAATAATAAATAATGTCAAATACTCGCCATTGTGGGGATTAGGATTAGGTCAAGTTTTGATTAAGTTTAGTTATTATTTGATATGTAATTCTCAAAAAAATACTCAATTTTGGATCCAGGTTGCTTTTGACCTTTTGTATTTACGCTTAGATCTTTTTAACTATAACTAATTTCAATACGGGTTTCACTAATGGAAAGGTTTTTATATAATACAATGAATTTGAAGTAAAAAATTAAACAAAGCTGGGGGCGGACCGTTAGTTTAACATAAAGATAAAGTAAAGTTTGCCTATTGTCAAAAACTAAGATTAAAACAATGTATATCTTTATATATATATTTCTTCTATGCGTGTGTGACATACACACGCATAGAAGAAATATCTCTTCCTAACTGAACTCCTCCTAAACGGCTGGACCGATTTTAATTCTGTCTTCACTTATGGATAGAGGGATAACTAGGAATGGTTTGTATATAAAAAAAATTGGTCGCGGACGAAGTCGCGGGCACCCACTAGTTATAATATAATAAATGAAATTAGCTAAATTTGTCTTTAGGATCTTTTTACTTACAAAAGAAGGAAAAAATCTTTAACTCAAAACATTAAATTTATTTTCCTGTTTCAAAATTTTACAGTTACTACGCAAATATGTTTCTAATGAAAATTCATTTATAATTTATTTTTTTGGCCTACTTTTTCTGTGAGTAACATAAGTTCATTGGAATATATTGTTAAGTTTGTAATTTTATACTTAGCGATGGTAGGTTTTTATCCTTATACGAGTATAATTGTTATCCATGGCATTAATACGAAATATTATCCTGTCTTAAGAGCGGGTATAAAGAGAAATAGCCAATCCTAGATTTGAATTTTATTTAAGTAAACAAAGTCTAATTTAATTATTTTTTTTAAATAGATAAATACATTATAAATGAAAGCGACGTCTGTAACAGAAAACATAATATAAAGAAATTTTCTCGATAGAAAAAAATCACCAAGTGAGCTCTCATTTCCATCGATTTTAGTTTTATTTTCAAAATGACACACATTACAAAGCTAAAAGTGTATCAGTAATTTCACTTCACATATTATCTAAGGCTGTATGTAAAAATTTTTCATTTGACATTGTAGTTTACGAATAATTAATATTTAATACTTTTGGCACTTATAACATTTTTATTGAGCGAGATGCGCTATCTTCCGTCGCATGTTGTGCGTAGTTGTACGTATTTTGTGTCACTGTCATGTCCAAGGGGCCACGCGGGTGAAATTACAAATTTTGTTTGCTTTATACGCACTCTTAAATATATAGATTTCCTTAACAAATAATTAATTATTGTCAAAAATGGCGAAATAGGGCCAAAAATAACTAGGCAAAATAATTTATTACAAAGACCAAAATAGTTTAATAAAATATCAGATTAAATTGTATTTTTAAAGTCCTTAGTACTTTTAGGACTGCCTATTAAATTTTTTCTAAAGAAACTAAAAATTTAAGTAGATTAGATTTATAATATAGATTCTGACAAACCTCGTAACATTTTTAAAATTTATCCCCAACTAAGATCCTTTATAAAGATTTGACCCATAAGCTAGACTTAAAGTCTATTAGACCAACCAAGAAACTTATTAGGTTACCCGAATTTATAAATTTTCGAAGGAAATATTAAAATTGTCTAGATTGATTATTAAAAATTTATACATTATAATAGATAATTAAGCCAGAACGTTATTTTTCATTGGGTCATTATTTTTAAGCAAACGGAAATCCACGCGTGGGAGCCGTGGGCCCAAGGTAGTGTAAAAAAAAATTACATAAGAAATACTTATTAAGGAAATTAAACACTTTCATCCATTACATTCACACCATGAATACAATAATATAATATTTGGTAAAGATGCGAGCAATAACCTGCCGAAGGATCAACGTACCCTATTGACACTAGAGACGAACTCTGTAAGACAGATTTATTATAGCGCCATCTCTAGTCTAAAAAATAAACTAGAAAAATCATATATTTTTATGGCAAAAGCTTCTTTATTAAAAAAATATTTACGTGAATAATTAAGAAAAGTGTTCCTTTTAATATACAGATTAATTTAGGCAACAATAACTTGGTTATTATTGAAATAAACGTTATAATATAATTTTCAAAACTTGTTACTGCAATCAGCGCCATCTCTTGTCCGAAAGTAAGACCAAGGTTCAAGTCGTTGCCAAACTGGGGGGAACGGCCGGCTTCTGTTATCTTGTGACAATACAAACTCTAATGACGCATTGATCACATATTTTTTTCCATATTATATTGCACATGTTCATTGGAGGAAAATTTATTATTTTCTTTCATTTGTATTGACACACAATCAATATAGAAATGTTTATTTTGCACGTATAAGGATAGGTATGTAAGTATATTATTTAATTATGTAGTGATGTGACATTCTAAATTATCTAATAGTTGTCTAAAATCTATCTTACCAAATATCCTTTCAGACTTTGCATAGAACCAGTCGACTATATTATGTCCATTTACTACCAAACTTTCGGCTAGTCAAAATTAAGACTAATTTAATGTTGCGTGAGCCAACCTGAAATGTTTTGTGTGAAATCTATTTTTTTCTAAACCATAAATTTAATTGGAACGTATTTGGAACGTGACAGGTTTCCGGAAAAAATCCATATAATTTTGAAAATCGAAATTCGCTGTTTAGTTTACAAGAACCTATAAAAACAAACACACGCGGATATTTCAAAACCTATAGACCCTGAGCTCTGACTCAGGGGTCTCGGATTCAATTCCTGGCATGGCCAAATCTAGTTTTCGCCCCGTGTCCGTTGCATCCCAAGACCACATACAACTTTTTTCATCGTTTGTTTTGTTAGAATCTGGGAATTTATTATAGCAACCCTCGCCCGGCTTCGAACGAATGCAATTATTTTTGAAAATTATATTTACACACATACATTTTTGTGTGTATATGTCCAGCAGCGGACGTCCTTCACCTGAGCGATGTTGTAGACGGAAATAGATTCGTAAAATGTAAAAAAATCTCAACTAGATTTAAAAAAAAACTATATTAACAACTTCTTAGCAACAATGCAGGAAAAAAACAATACAAGTAATCGGTCAATGGCCGATTACTAAGCTACATATATTGAATTACTGATAAAAAAATATGACATAACTTTACACAGGTCGCCGGCCTAGTGACGCGGAATTGATAGCAGCGACATCTCTCGGTGAACTTTGCAACTAACGGTTATTGACTCTTGAAGGAAAAAATGTTTATGTCTCTATAAAAGGGTGATATATGTGTAAATACTTGTACAATATTTATTTTAGCTCGTTATGTAGTGGTCTTATTTAATATTTACATGCTGTTTAATAAAAAAGGGATACATATTGCGAGTTCGTTGTAAAGGTTAGTTCGTGCTACTCGACGACAGGTGGCACTAAAAAAGTTTTTTTTTTTTTTTTAAACCGATTTATACCTTGTTATCAATTGTATTAATTCAATACGAAAATAATGTAGTGAAAATTTGCAGACGTATTATCATTTTAAACTTGTTCGTAATTATAACAATTATTGAATCTTTTGACCCCTTGCAAAATTTAATAATATTCAAGATTATAATAAATTCAACATTGGCCATTTTTCAATGAAACGGACCCTTCAATTCTTTATCATATAAAATCAAGCGAACTTCTCTCGAAAACCAGTTAATATGATAATTCATTTTTGTAAAAATATCAAAAAAAAAATCATATTAATTTTAATGTAAATATTCTGCAAATAAATATTCTAGAATATTTCTGTGTTTATTAAAAAGAAAATACATACCTATATTGAATAAGTAATAAATACACAATATAATATTTTTTGAAATAATGATGTAACAAAAGTCGGTTTTCATTTTCTTCATAAGTAAATATAACAAAAAGTCTTAAAATAAGTAACGAATAAAAAGTTTTGTATTGAATTTCTAGGATGTCGAACGCACGCCGAACGCGAAGCCGGGGGCGGTCGCTAGTCTTTACTAATATTATAAAGATAATAGAGAACTTATATTTTTGTTTGTAATGCATAAACTCAAAAACTACTGGACCGATTTTAAAAAATCTTTCACCCACAGAAAGCTAGCTACATTATCAACGAGTAACATAAGGCTATCATCAATATCAATACTAATAATAAATCTGTAAGGGTTGGTCATGGAGTAAGTTACTTTGTTTTCAGAGATATCGTGTTTATAGGCTCTATACATGATGGTGAAATTAAATTGACCATTTTTAGAATTTTTTTCTGTATTTTCATATAACTTTGGTAGATAAACATTTAGACGTACAGGACACAGGATAGGCTACTTTTTTTTTTCAACACTGACGAAGTCGCCAGCTAGAATTTTATAAAGTTACGCGGACGGAGTCGCGTGCAACAACCAGTTGTATATAGGTAAGTTTGTATGGAAACTCGATAGACTTTTAGAGCTGGTACATACTGGGCGTTTTGAAGCGCGCTTTGCTAACGCACGCTTTGAGAACTATGAAGTTCTAAGGCCTCGTTTGCACGGGAGTTTTCGGAGGTCGGAGTTTAAAATGGAGCATAGACGGATAATAAAACTTCCGACGTAAAAAGCGCCCGCGTTTGAACACACAGCCTAGAAGTCTTATGGTTTATTCGAAACGTCAGACGTCAACGCTTTTAACACGTGTTAAAAGCGTCGAAAAAGCTCTCGTGCGAACGTGGGCTAACGTAACGCGAAGCGCTCAATGTGTACTAGCTCTAAGAACTTAATAGTTCTCAAAGCGCGCGTTAGCAAAGCGCGCGCTTTAAAACGCCTAGTGTGTACTAGCTCTTAATGTTATGCAATAAGGCGACGATACTTAACTTACCTACCTATTATATCAGGTTATGTCGTGACTGCATTGCTAGTGAGGGTTGCGTATTGAACAACTTGTTATTTTTACGAGCATTGCGTTAGTTACATCAATTCGAATTTTAAAATTTTACTTATTAACTAGCTGACCTGACAAACGTTGCCAAAAATTTTTTTATTGGCGTGGACCACCCTCATTTAGGGGTATAAAAATAGTTTACGACCTATTGTCAGACCTACCGAATATACTAAAATATTTCATAAAAAATATGTCAAGCTGTTTCGGAGGAGTTTGGTTACAAACTTGGTTTGGTTATATTAACTAGCTGGTGCCCGCGACTTCGTCCGCGTTGAAATAGAATAAAGTGGCCTACATACATACAGAAAAAAATTCGATAATGGTCAATTTAGTTTCAGTATCATGTATAGAGCCTATAAACACGATATCTCTGAAAACATAGTAACCACTTAGTCCATGACCAACCCTTACAGATTTATTATTAGTATATTGATTGATATTGATATATTGATGAGTAGTGACGTCAGTGACCACAGTGAAATGTTGTGTTTCAGAAAGCGCCTCTTTCACCAACTACATGTAAAGTGTTGATTAGTTACTTTTAGAAATAATTTTCTGTTTTATTGAATTATGCACTCGGTTTACTGCATCATTCGATAGGCGATTTTTTTATTATTATTTTCTATTTAATGTTTGAGACGTTTACCGTACATACATGTATATCAGCTAAATTATTCCCGGTGACAGGTGACTTTAAATGACGGTTTAGCCTACTTGACGTTGGTGAAAGAGGAGCTGAATGACCTACAATAACCTACATTACATTAACCCTTAAACCGCTTGGTTTTGCAGTTGTCGTGCTCCTACTTAGCACTTGACTCGTATTTTTTAAGAGAAGCAACGCTATGAAATAAACATTATACAAGTATGATACCAAACCAACGGTCGCGGGTTCGAATCCCGCTAGGGGCAAATGTTTAATTGAACATTTTACCTTTGTACCTGAGTCATGGATGTTTTGTATTTATAATATGTATGTATTTACAAAAAAAAAAAGTAATCTATGTATTATATCAACTGTCTGGTATCCATAATACAAGCATTACTTGCTTACTTTGGAACTAGATGGTGCTGTGTGGAATGTGTGAAGATATTTATTTATTTATTTATTTATTTATTTATGATCAATTCTTTTTCTATTGATCAAAAACGTAAACAAATATAGCGTCGCCATGGTCACTGGACTGTTGTAAAGGTGAAATTTGTACATTAGGCAGTATCAAAGAGAGTTGACTCAGTGATAAACTCATTTAGAATTTGTTCGTATTATTTGTTTAGTTCTATATCGTGAATTGTTTCTTTGCCTTTGTGATCAATGAAAAAAGAATACAATATAAAGGAATTTGTCGTTTATATACGTCTCTGGCGAAATGGGCACGAAAATAACGCTTGTTATGCATACATTACCGAGTTACATAACCAGCAATGTACAAGGAAAAAATATTCTTCGCACAGAACCGAAATATGTGTCGGATAAATCCGGTTGAAGGGTTATAAAAAAAATGTCTCAAGTATTAAGACAAATAAGCCTTGTATTGGGAATTTTAACTTTGACCTCGTTTGTGGTTCAAGGTCAGCCGAGGTCGGATTAGGGCGCTCGAGAGCTAGCCCAAAATGTGTCAGGCTGTGACCTGCGACCTTCGCGACCTACATAGGACTCAAGTTTGAGGTCAATTCGGCTGGCTGGCTTGGAGCCGATGGGGAATCGATTTTTGAACCTCAAACATCGAATTTATTTGAACTAGTGGTCTCCCAGAGGTCAATCATTCATTCAATTTTCTGAATGAATGATTGACCTGCTCCTGGCCTCGCCCGGGATGCATATTTTGAACAAAGAGGTAAGGTTATACATACAAACCTTCCCCCTTTATCTGTTTTTTTCCATGAGTGAAAACGGAATCAAAAACAGTCAAATCTCTTGAAGCGTACACATACCAAATTAACATTTTCATACATATACTAGCTGGTGCCCGCGATTTCGTCCGCGTTGAAAAAGAAAAAAGTAGCCTATCCTGTGCCCTGTGCGCATCGAAATACTACAATGGAATTTGCGTCACAAATGCCAAAGCGGCACATAAAAAGAACGCCTTTGACAGAGAATCATGGCGGACTCTTGCCTTCACGCGTCAATGGTAAAAGGTAGTAACGATGAACTTCTACTATTTCATTTTAAACTCTAATGGGTTGACGTAAAGTCACATTTTCTTTAAATTACTTACTTATTATTTTGTTTGTTTTGTTATAAATGACAGTTCATGCTCTACGCATATGTCACTTTTAAATGTTCCATAAAATTCGTAGTTTTTTGTATGGCACGCGGGTTCCATGTTGTAGTAGTTTGATGCCTGTGCGTCTATATGTTTATCTACCAAGTTTCATGAAAATCAGTTAATTGTTTGCAATTTAACTTTGCAAGTTTGCAATATAAGGCAGAATAAAATTACATCCGCGGAAAGCCGGGGTTGGGTCGCTGGTTTATAATAACGGATTTAGCAGATTTTTTTAACCATAACAGGGTTAACGATTAACTGGCCCATAGGATACTTTTTTTTCTATGAATGCAATTTTTCATAAATCTAAAACTTATTATTATTTGAGATTCCTTGTAACTACATATAATATTTTCTTATAGGTTAACCCTATTATTACCCATAATATCTTGTAATATCAACGTCTATAGATAAGAATAGTAAAATATATCTCTATTCTCAATCATCAATCAATACTAATAATAAATCTGTAAGTGTAAGTATTGTATGTATGTATGTTAATCCATAAATCTTAGGGCCTCTTTCTTAGGCCTCTTCACTATAAGTAAAGTGTTGATTAGTTACTTTTAGAAATAATTTTCTGTTATATTGAATTATGCACTCGGTTTACTGCATCATTCGATAGCCGATTTTTTATTATTATTTTCTATTTAATGTTTGGGACGTTTACCGTACAAACAAAAGTATATCAGCTCCATTATCCACGGTTACCGGTGACTTTAAATGACAGTTAGCCTACTTGACAGATGGTGAAAGAGGCGCTTAAACGAATTAACTGATTTTCATGAAACTTGGTAGATAAACTTGGTAGATAGGCTACTTTCTTCTTTTTCAACTCGGACGAAGTCGCGGGCGCCAACTAGTAATTATATAAAAATTTCGCATCACGTTTTTTGATGTCAATGAATTCCTAAACTCCTAAAACTTCGTAACTATTATATGAGTAATTTGGTCCAACTTAAAAGATAGGATAATTTTTATTTTGAATCCGGTCGAAGCCGGGAGCGTGTAGCTAGTTACCCATTTACCCATTACCCATTTCTTGCGATCGAAAGTACCCATTCTATACTGACCATAGTATATGTGTAGGTACATCTTAATTGAAAACTATGCGTTATCAATTCCTAGGGGAAAATCCTTTGTCCCGCTCACTCGTATTGTAAAATGAAAAGCAGGACAGAGATAGAAGAACATAATGGATGACCTATATTCAGACACGTGGCTTGAAAAGCCTGTCTTTCATGATTTCCCCCAAGTTTTTACTCGGCTTGAATAGTTTGAGGGATTGTGAACGTTTTCAATGCTTGAATAAAGTATATATATCTACACTTTCAAGCATTTAAATGGTGGCTCAGTTGGAAGTCGCTTGGTTTCAAATAAATTTGAATCCTATATTAATTTGTAAGTTTGTTACTCAAACACGCAAAAACGGCTGAACTGATTTAGATGAAATTCGGCACACATATAGTTTATTATTTGGATTAACATATAGAAAACTTTTTATGCTGGAATAATGTTAGGTTTTTGTGGGATTTTAAGAATCGAACTTCGGGTACGAAGTCGAGGGCACACCTAGTAATATTATAAATGCTAAAGTTTAAATATGTTTGGATATTTGTTACTAAAACACGCAAAAACGGCTGAACTTATTTACATGAAATTCGGCACACATATAGTTTATTATTTGGATTAACATATAGAAAACTTTTTATGCTGGAATAATGTTAGGTTTTTGTGGGATTTTAAAAATCGAACTTCGGCTACGAAGTCGAGGGCACACCTAGTAATATTATAAATGCTAAAGTTTAAATATGTTCGGATGTTTGTTACTAAAACACGCAAAAACGGCTGAACTGATTTAGATGAAATTCGGCACAAATATAGTTTATTATTTGGATTAACATATAGAAAACTTTCATCCTGGAAGAATGTTAGGTTCCTGTGGGATATTCAAAAACGAACTCAGGCCACAGCTATAATTAAATCTCAAATATATTATGTACTTATTTGGACATTCATGATACCTACACGTGTGAACAAAATGTACTTTAAAAAAACTAAAAATAGACTTTAGTCAACAAATTGCCACTCAAAATATTTTATAACATTATTATGCACATATTTCAATACATATTTTTCACACTATTGTTATCTATTACTTGGAAACCGAGATATAAAATATAACGTTATGTCTACGCACTACAATGTGGTTTAACTCCTAATAAAATTTAAGAGAATATGTGTCTTGTGTGTTTAGAAATTAAATTGAAAATTCCTTGCAAGTTTTCGGGTTGAAAGAGCCACCAAATTCTGTTCTTCGCCGCTTTGAGAATTAGACCAATCATTCTAGACATTAAAAATCAAAAATTTAACAATAATTCAAAAAATTTCAAAACTTCGGTAAACTCGTTGGTAATGCCGAGAAAACAATAAATCTCAATTTGCAACCTTTTCCGAAGTCCGGAACATTGTTAAAATACCTAAAAAATTTCTGTATTGTCTCGACAAAAATTCAAAAATTTCTGCAAATTTGAAGCAACGTTAAATGTGTTATTTTATACAATGTATTAGATTTGCAACCAATTGGGAGGTACGGAACATTTGTTTTTATTTAACATGATTCCGAGATTATTCCGAGACCACCTTGCTCGAAAACGTAGCCACTGATACACGAAATTATAAATAAATATGTTCCGGTCAACACAAAAGGTTGCAAATTTATGCAATTTATCGGGATATTTTTCCGATGTATCTATCAAGTTTGCAAATTTTTTGGAAATTTTTCGACCAATTTACTAGAGAGAAACATTAATGTTTAACATTGTTCCGGACTTCGGAAAAGGTTGCAAATTTTTATATGTAGTTTCTTTTTATACCCTTCCCGACTTTGTATAAGAGTTTCAAAACTTTTTGAATTATTGTGAATTGATGTCCCAAATGACTGGCCTAAATGCTTTTATGAATTGTTGGTTGTTTTTTTTTATCGATCGGCTCAACTTGTGTGTTTGTTTTATATATCTGGTTCCAGATATCAAAGTGTACAATAAAATCGTCGAGTTGTGTGGTGTGCGCTATGCATGATATTTTACTTGTATTCAAATCTATTCTACATTTAAATACATAAAACTTGCTGTTGCACGCGACTTCGCCCGCGTAACTTTAATAGCCTATGTTACTCGCTGATAACGTAGCTTTCTATATTTGACAAAAAATTTAAAATCGGTCCTGTGGTTTTTGAGTTTATTCATTACAAACAAAAATACAATTTTTTCTCCTTATAATATTTAATATTATTAGCTCTTGCACGTGACTTCAGCCGCGTAAATTTATAGCTAGCTCTTTATAATTATGTAGGTGAATGAAACGGTCCACTAGTTTTTGAGTTAATTTATACTTTATAATATTAGTATAGAAGTATAGATAGTATAGATTATTATAGGCATAGTAAGGAATAATAAAATGTGTCTGTAAATTAAATATTTTTTCAAATAAAAAAAAAATTGTACACGTGTACTTTATGTTAGGTCAAAGATAATTTTTTTTAGAATTTTTTACAGAACGGTGAATTTAGTTGAAATTTGGCGCACAGATATTTTATTACCTCTACATCACTACATATTATAAAACAAATTCCTCCGCCGCGTGTGTCTGTCTGTTCGCGATAAACTCAAAAACTACTGCAGTGGTTCTCGAGGAAGGTTTTGGTATATAATTTGCATCCGTGCAAAGCCGGGAACAGGCCGCTAGTATAGGATAAGCACTTTTAATCGTGGAAGATTTTTGAGTTTCTGTGGGATTTTCAAAAAACAAATTACAGCACGTACGAAATCGTAGCCACGAGTTAGTTTAGCATAAATGCTTTAAATGTCGAAACAAAATTTATTGTAAAATAACATTATTAATGTATTGGGTGTATTAAAGTTGTAATTTTGTCTATTTTTAATTCCGAAATAAAAATCCTTAACAAAAATTATAACAAAAAATTATATGATTTTATATTATATGCAAAAATGTGAAACTAAATTGTTCTTATTAAAAACGTTCTATCAAAATTCTTAGAACTGAATTAAATAAAATTTATTTTTAAGTTTATTTCAATACTTTATTACAGTTTAAAAAATTACTAAAAAAATCTGTTTACCTATCTGTCCGTTTTTGCTAGTTTTTTATTTACTTTAAACCATATTCTGTTAATTTGACTTTTTTAAATTAAATTAGATGTTGTTTCATAAAATGTCTCAAAGTAACATTATAAAAAATTAAGCATTTTATTAGAATTTCAAAAACCACTTGGCATTGATGGACTAAGTAATTATAAAATACAAGTATAAAAAATACAATGAATCTATGCAAAATAAGTAATTATTTTATTATTAATAGAATTTTTTTAAAAAAATATTATGTTTTTGATCGCATTGTTTAAATTCAATATTGTTGTTAGCTTGTTATATAAATAACAAATATATTACTTTGATTCTTTTTTTTTTATTTATAATAGAAACAAAGGGACGTCAATAAAATTCATAAATTAAAATATGAATTATAATTTTATAACTATTAAAAATTTTCGTGGTAATTTTTTAATATATCACTTCATATATCTTTTATTTCATAATTAAAATAATACAGTTTAATTATCCCTCGACTTTTAAATGGAACTTAAAATGGCCGATACAACAATTTTAAATTAGATAAGTTTGTTTTTAGAACGTGTTACATTCGATTGTGCCAAACCTTTAGTATAAAAAGAACGCGTCACGCCTCCTTGCATCTCCAAAAAAAAAAAATGTTTCACACTGTCACATGACACTGGCAACACTGACACATCACACACTGATTTTTCGCGGTATTTTTTTTAAATTACGCGCCTAATTTTTAGGGACGAGTCACATAAGAGATGTTGCAACGAAACCACACCGAGGGACCAACTAGGAAATGAATACAAGCTCGTTCCCGCACACATGTGAACTCCTTCATATACCGACATAAGTGTTTATGTGTGCTCCATGCGTTTTGACTTTATTTATAGGCCTATGCTCGCCTGCACTGTACAGTACTCTGTGTGCGTTCTTTATTAACAGGCAAAGGAATTTTACTATACAGCCTACATTTGAATTTAGAACTAATAGTTTTTAGCAAATGTTCCAGCGAGCGGTAGCGGTTTTAGGAAAAATGTTACGCTGAACAACCGTTATTACATAACAGTCTGTGCGAAAGAGATAGATAGGCTCGCTCGAGGGTGTTAGAAAGAGACGGAGCGATGGTCGGATTGTGTAACGCCAACACAGAGAAAGCCTACACATACTTTCTCAGTATATAATGCACAGCGGTCTTTACTGACATATGAGACGGTGGTGTGTGCGCGTCTTTACATTTTTTTGTCATCAGCAAGAAAGGACACAAGTGACGGACCCGTTTTTCGAAACAGCACCTTTTTCATTCAATAGTCAGGTGCGAATTTAAGCGTTTTCCGACAAATCACTAGGTTCATATTTGAATGAACGTAGCACGGGCGAGGCAGCTTTTTGATAGGGTTCATTGACACGTGGTTTGGCACGTTTTCTTGACTATTTTTTTAAACACAATGTTGATAGGCTGAAAACTACAAATGTACCCATATTTTTATAGAAACAAATCTAGGACAGGCTTACTAGAGGAGAGTTATTTTAATTGATTTTTATTTAAAAACTTCAATGCGAAAAATCATTTTTATACCTTGTAAATAAATAAAATTTTCTTATCTAATTACTTATGTTATGCGACACACAAGAAATTCAAGAAATTTACGATAAACAACAGAAGTTCTGCTATTCGACAATAGATGGCGCAACTAAGGTGATAAATAAAATAAGTAAATTTACTTATTAAAAAAATATTTACCCACTTAGTACAGTTTGCTAAATTTTTATATTAACTGTAAAGTTCACATTATTTAAAACTGTATTTATTTTTTAATCTTCTAAGTTATAGTATTCTAAGTATATAGTAGATAATAAAATTCATAAAAAAAAAATATTCAAAAAAATAACATTCTTAAAATTGTATTTTTGAATTGTACGGGAAATATTGGTTTTGTAACAAAACTTCGTAAATAATCATTATGGAGACTAATGATATTGCAAAAATATGTACAAATAAATTAAATGAATAAAATCAATCCTACACGCCTTTAATTGCTAAAAATAATAAATGCTTTGTCTCAAAATAGATGAATATACTTCAAATTACTATTGCATCACAACGGAGGAAGTGAAATAACAGCCATAATATTTATATATCCATCTCTCTCGGCGTGCATAGCGCTATCTTTATCGCACGCGTTCGTTTTTCCATAAGAAAAGCGGTCTTAAGCGACTAGCGTCTGTCCCGTTTTCGCTTTAGCACTTCTGATATTTGTATCTCGCTCGTGCAAGGCAACGGAGTGCGTTGACCTGTCCTTGTTGTCTTTGTGTGCAGCCTTGCTTTACAGTTATATAGTTGTTTACGTGTGTGCGTGCTAGCGTGCATCGTAAGGATCGGTACACACTGCGTCATTTATTTTTTTTTACTCTATGAATAATTACGGAGATAGTTTGAAATATAGGTCGGTCGTTAACTTGAAAATTATTATACTTAGCATACACATAAAGTATTTCATAAATTATATAAAAAAACCTTAAACATTTAATGCACGTACCAAGCATCGGTGGTGATATTATGTTTTGTTTTAAGAAAACACTGGATTTTCTCTTACCTGAAAACAGAAAATTTTCATTAGAATTACACATTTTTTTAAAAATAAAATATACCTTCTTCTATTTTCCTAATCCTTCCTAATTCCTTATTCTTAAGTCTGCTATGATCGGCATAGCAGTATCGTAGCTTGTATTATAGGCGACGGTAATAGCCATCTACCATCAAGTGGGCCGTCAGCACAACTGTCGACTGACATAAAATATTTTAAACCAATTTTTTTACTCCTAAGAAAAGCATGTGACTCCTAAAATAAATCTAAGGACACATAATAGGCTCCTATTTATATACGAGACATTCTCTGAAACTATAACTTTGCTTATAGAGACTATACAACTTCTACTATAGTTGACAGAAATATGATGTTTTACTTAACTATATCGATATCTATATTTGTAAGCCAAGTCGTAAGAAAAAGCGCTAACAAAATTTTTGGATACACCTGAAAGTAACCACAAAAAGTATCTATACTTACATATAATAAAATCGTAAACGAGCCGTGTCTGTACGTTAAATATTGTCAAAACAAATTGTACATTTTACTTATATTACTGAGGTCAAAAAATGGTTTTTAGAATCTCAGAAATCTCAAACACGTCTTAACCGATTTAAATGCGGTTTTCACTAATGCATTGATGATACCTGGATTAAACTATAATATAATGTTGACCCTGAAAAAATGTTTGGTTCCTGTGGGATTTTTAAAAAACAGCGCTTACGAAGTTGCGTGCACTACTTTGCTAGTTGAAGACTAATTCTAAAAAAGACAGGAATTCAACAGAACTCACAAAAACTTATTTTAATATTCAATATAAACTGAAAATTTTAATGTAGATCTGTAATATTTCTTTAAATCTATAATTTATTTTTTATTAATATATCTGTTAACAAATTAATTATGTATAAATTTAACGCAGACGAAGTCGGTATTAAAAACTACTTCTCCAAACTGAACCACATTTCACTGCAAAAAAGTGAAGTTTGTAAAAATAAAGGCTGCATGAGGACAACCCTTGGTCTTTACTTAAAAAAAAAAATTGCGTCAGATCCATAAAAAATGTCTGCGAGGCGTCAACACGGTATTACATCACTGCCTGGTAACAGAGTACGTATGATGTAGCCTACGCTCACATGCACAGATAGCTTACGTCCACAGATTACGTATATATTACACTCGTACGTGTGACGAGCGCTCGGCTCTGTGTGTGTATGAAGCCTAATCTTTTGTGGAATGCGGGTTTCGTACCTTAATGAGTGCTTTTTTAAAAGTGTTCAAAAGATTTTCTTTAGATTTTCCCCAGTTTTTATTCCCGCCGGTTTCTCTTTGCGATCATTTCAAATTTTAATTAGCGCTGACGTTTAAGCGTCCAATTTAGCATTCCTTTTTTGAAATGTGTTCGAATTGCCTGCCGGTATCAAAGTTGGTGCTTCCTATTTTGATTGTTGAATAACAACTACTTCAATAACTAATATTTAGGGCCTATTTCACCAACTGCAAGTGTTGATTAGTTACTTTTAGAAATAATTTTATGTTTTATGAAATTATGCACTCGGTTTACTGCATCCTTCGATAGGCGTTTTTTTTAATTATTTTCTTTTTAATGTTTGGAAATTTTTCCGTACAAACAAAGGTATGTATTTTCCTAAACCCTGATAAAACCGTCTGAGAATAAATGTATTTCTTTGAAACCTATTTAATAAATAAATTACTGTTTCACTGGCTCATTTGTTATGTGTATAAAATAACAAATATTTTAGGACTGAAATTCGCAGTATATTTCCAAGTATATCATCATTTTTTTTCTTATTATAAAATTTACTAATAAATTAATAATAAAAACAAATCTACTAATAGTCCACCGATACCAATTGGAAAACTACTAATAAACTAAATTAAGCTAACAAACTTATCTATCCATAGGTTGTGGCAATATAAACCTAATTATTAGGTTTGAACAACACGTTTTAGCGAAGTGTGAAATTACTTGTTAGCATTATTGAACAAAAAACAATTTATTGCTATTGCTAACTGAATCATCAAGTAAGTATATAGTCAGCATTTTTTATACTTAAACCAAAATTTGCTTTAAAAGTGCTAACTAAAATAAAACTCTTTTTAACTCTCTGTGAGTTGACTGTGTATATATAAAAATGTATATATACTATTTACCACTTCTATCCCCCAATTAGGAATAGGAACTAGTAGGTATACTCTTTTATTTTCTAACAACTCCTAATGATTTAAATTATTAGGTTCTTAAGATATATATGACCAATTTAAAATTGCTTCAATATGTGCTTTCATATTTTAATTAGAATCGAGGTTATTTTATAATTAATAAAATATATTTAATGGTTTAGCAAAACCTCTTTGGCTATGAGTCTTTATAAAAACCGTTCGTTTTTAAAGTATAGAATATTTTATGGGACGCAATCAATGGTGGAGTTTGAGTATTAGGAAAAAAAGGCTTTTCATATAATAATTTTTTCAATATTATTTTTTGCGGTAAATAAAAATGGTACTGCAATTAATTAGAGAAAACACATGCCCCTCATTAATAACAAATAAAGAATATCAGACTTCTTGGCTTCTTTAGGCGAGTTGGGCACAGTTTTTGTATGGGGGAAAAGCGCTGATCACGCTTTGATATATTTATAAAAACGTGTGTGTTTGTGTCGTATTAAGGGTCTAAAATTTAGCCTGTAACCTAAATATGCTGACTGGAAAAAAGACGAAAAAAATCTAGGTCGCTTGGTTAGAAGATAACAGAGATTTATTTGAAAATGGGAAAAATCGATACAGTGACTGAACGACATTTTTATCTAAGTATGGTGATCACAATTTTTTTAATTTTGTAGTTGCATATTTGTATTTCTAAATAACTATGCTCCAATTGCAGTCACAACCTCAATTATTAATTCTATAAGTTTTGTATAAAAAAAAAGTTTTTTTTTTTGAGTCATAGCATAGTTAAAAATCTTTTATCAGCTAACTTTTGAGACTTTAAATAAAAGTATTTTATTTAAATTGCTCATTATTTGCTCTATAAATTTTCAATCAAACGTTGTTTTTAAAGTAAGCGTATTCGTTTACAACTGAGTATATATATACTCATTAAGTTATAAGTATTATAAGTTATAACCTATACAAATAATTATGAGGCCCTACATGAATCACAGGATAATATCATAGAATTAATGGGAAATACGTCAAACTATGTGATTTGAATAAAATTAAATGTTGATAACTAAGACATTACAGTTCATGACGAAACTTACAGATCTTAAATTGTAATATGTTGATAAAATTTTTGTAAGACAATTTTTAAGGAAAATAAATAATTAAAATTGTACCGAATCTTAAAAACTAATCCGTACTAATATTGTAAATGCGAGTTTGTATGCATGTTTCGCTGCTTAAAAACTAAAGGGCCACAAATCAAAATTTCTACACTTTTTACAGGAGAGCTAATCAAAAAAAAATAATTATTTTTTGTCTATTTTTTTCTTATTATATATATATATATCAAATATATGCATATTATAAGTCGTTAGAAGCGTATTTTTAAGTAGCATTAATTTTTTTTAGTACTTTTATAATAAACTGAATACTAGAAGAGATATAAGCATATAAGTTACTTTTGAATATATAAAAAAATTATCAAAATATACTAAATATGGAATAAAACAACCATAAATCTTTTTGCAACATACAATATGAAGAATTGTGATTGTATTTTTGCAAAAAAAAAACTTTTTTGGATTTTTTTTTGTTTTATGGCCCTTTAGTTTTTAAGCAGCGGTTTGTTACTCTTTCACGCAAAAACTACTGAACCAATCACCATGAAATTTTGCATATACGTTGTCTGGGACATCAGAAAGGACATAGGGTACCTTTCATCGTTCAACGCGGACGAAGTCGCGGGCACAAGCTAGTATGGCATACCATCAAGAGTCGACCAACAGCCTGTTTGTGGACCTTTACATATAAAAAAAGTTATACAAATAAAGGTAACAAAGCACTAATACATACATATACTAGCTGCTGCTCGCGACTTCGCCTGCGTAACTTTGTAAATTATATACTAAAACCTTCCTCGAGAACCACTCTATCCGTTGGTGAAAATAGCATGAAAATAGGTGCAGTAATTTTTGAGTTTATCGCGAACATACAGACAGACACACGGCGGAGGACATTGTTTTATAATATGTAGTTATTATACTTTAAGACAAACACACCTTTCGCCTTTCACTCGTATCTTTAAATCTCTACAACAAATTAATTGCTACAATTAAACAGTTGGCATATATTTAATTGGAATTAGAGAAATTAATGTTTTCAAATAGCGCTATAGTAAACATAACTTATTAGTTCAACTCAATAAAAAACTATGCTAATAAATAAAATGTAATTATCCATTCATGATTTTGGACTAAAACTTTCCAATTCGAGCAGTTCCATTACTACGTAATTCCATGATTAGTCTTTAGTTATTGGTCGTAGCAATACATAAAAAAAAAAAAAAAACAAACAGGTGCATAATGACGAACTTAATTAATCAATCAATACTAATAATAAATCTGTAAGGGTTGGTCATGGAGTAAGTTACTTTGTTTTCAGAGATATCGTGCTTATAGGCTCTATACATGATACTGAAACTAAATTGACCATTTTTAGAATTTTTTTCTGTTTATATGTTCCTCCATAACTATTAAACGCATTAACTGATTTTCATGAAACTTGGTAGATATACATTTAGGCGTACAGGACACAGGATAGGCTACTTTTTTCTTTTTCAACGCGGACGAAGTCGCGGGCATAAGCTAGTTTTAAATATTACCACTACCGCTTAAATGAGGGTGTGACAACATGCGGGTGTTCCGCAGGGTTGTATTCTGGGACCATTTCTCTTCCAGTATTTCGGGCGTGGAATCAATGTTTTTGAGGCGTTACATTGATTTACATATTTTGTGAGGCATTTATTTTTATTTCATTTTATTTTTTAAGGTATTTTTATATTGTTCATGTTGTAATATTATGTAATATACAACATCGTTCCGGCTTCGCAAGGATGTCCAATTTTTAATTTTCTTATTTCTTCATAAAAACTTTCCTCAGAAAATCTTCAAAATATATATTTGTATATTTGAAGAAATTGAATCTTGAGTTTTGAATTTAGCAACACATTTAGAGATTTGTTCAATTTGTCCAAACTATCGATTCGTTTGAGTTGAATGGGTATAGTTATAGTTCATTGTTGGTAAACGCTGCCACGCTTGTAATTGGTTTACATAACCAATATATATCTATTACTTAAGCCAGCGACTTCGTCCACGTTGAAAAAAGAAAAATATAAGGCCCGAAGCTCCGACAACTATCGCTGTGACGACAGTGACACCGCCACTTTTCATGACAGTGGCGCACATATTATTATAAATATTTAGACGATCCCTCGGTAACCTAATATTTTTTCAGGATAAAAGGTATCCTATATGTTAATCTAGGTAATAAACTTACCTACTGTCTGCCAAATTTCATCTAAGGATGGATGTATGGACCCACATTTATAATATAGGTAAGTAGGATTTTAATGTATTTTAAATTAATTATTAACTGTTGATGTTTTAATGATAAATAAACAAATAAGAAATATTAGAACACTATAAAATTAATTCTTAAATATCAATAAAAACAAAAACAATGTACTCTGTGCTCGTGAAAATTCATGTACTGTGTCACCACGAAAAAAAATACTTTCCCGCCAATGTACCTACAGAGTTGCGATGCGCTGTGTGCTTGTGTGCGATTCCTACGTGGTACGCATGTGTGCGTGTTGTATCCGTGTGACCCACTTACGACCGCGCTCGGGAGCCTTCGTGTGTTTCCGTCGCGCGAACATATGCTGCCATGTTTATTCTAAACGCTGTTCACCAATTCAATCTGAACCCGCACTTGTATAGATTACAGAACGCTTCAGGGTTCAAAACGTTCTGGTACATTTCCTCGCAATGCGTATTACGTAAAAATCTGTCAAATGTTTACAAGACGTTCGTTTTGAAGCAGTTTTTATCAGAGTGGTTTCGTCATCAAAGATAGTAACAGACATAATATCTATGTACGTTGCCGGCGCGACATAGCTCCTTAGAAGTACAGTTAGCAACACAATTTCACTCAAATGATGTGTGACTAAGTGTGAGAGGCCATTTCCCAATCCTAATCCCTCATCCTTAATCCTTTTATGGTCAGCAGCGCACTTACAGGCCTTATAGCATTGCTTGTGTCATAGACAATGGCAGTCAAGTCACATAACACGGATTGGACAGTTAATCTGTCTGATGACATTCACATAAAAACAAGAAAAATTACATTTCATGCATAAGTCCATTCACATTTCTATTTATTTACTAGTTTTGTTTTTATCTATCTCTATTGTTAAAGCAAATCAACGGGGCGACCATCTTGTTTTTTGACCCCAAAGATCAGCGTGCAATCTTAACTGCTGCATCTAACTATGAATTCTATTATTCTTAGTACTTTGTTACAGTGTTGACAAGATAAAAATTTAATCAGTAGGTAAGTTCGAAATTTATAAAGTTAACATATAACTTCGAAATTTATAAATAAATAATATATATTCTTGTCTATCTTAACCTTAATTATCACAATTTGTTTTACATTGATTTAAAATTCTATTCAATTTCAAACATTATTAAACATCTTTCCCAAGTTTTTTTTTTCTTTTTATGTAAAGGGCGATAGACAGTTTGACGGTCCACTTGATGGTAAGTGGCTATCGTCGTCCTTGACACAAAGCAACGTCACAGTTACTGCAAATGCGCTGATGACCATAATTAAGGATAAACGAATAAGAAATGGATGGAAAAAATTATAACCTTATCTTTATCTATACTATTATTATAAAGAGAGAAGACTTGTATGTTTGTAATGAATAAACTCAAAAACTATTGGACCTATTTTAAAATTTCTTTCACCTATAGAAAGCTACGTTATCAGCGAGTAACATAGGCTATGTTTTATAAATTTACGCGGGCGAAGTCTCGTGCAACAGCTAGTATAGTATAAATTAAATTCGCTCTCCGCGTCGGTGTGTATGGCCGCTAACTTCTCCTTAACAATCTAGGCCTGTGTCACCTGTGTTCCCCAGTTTTATTAAGTGTAGGTACACGTACTGCTAGGAGTAATGAAAAATAATTTCAAACCACTGATCTAGGCAATCTAGGTAATCTAACTAAGATCGTATCTTAAATCGGACTCTGCCATTAATCAATACTTAATAATAAATCTGTAAGGGTTGGTCATGGAGTAAGTTACTTTGTTTTCAGAGATATCGTGTTTATAGGCTCTATACATGATACTGAAACTAAATTGACCATTTTTAGAATTTTTTCTGTATGTATATATGTTCCTCCATAACTCTTAAACGAATCAACTGATTTTCATGAAAGTTGGTAGATAAACATTTAGACGTACAGGACACAGGATAGGCTACTTTTTTCTTTGTCAACGCGGACGAAGTCACGGGCACCAGCTAAGTAGTTCTTACATAATTCCTTCGGGCGAGTTGACTAATATGTGCAGCCCGTAATAAATCGGGTGGCTTCCGTTCAAATTTCACGTTGTTAAAATTATAATATGGTGATTCATCGGAACATCATCCTTTGGGTATATTTTGCTGTACAAGTAGCCCGTTATTGCAACATTTGCAACGAGTTATTTTCATAAAAGCTTTCATGAGAATCGCTATCCAAAAATAGCTATGAACACACACGCGAACTTTTGTTTGTTCGTGTGAGTCGAGACTTTCGAATGGGTGAAAGTTACTGGCCGAATTCGTGTGTGAGTTGGTGATAAAAATTTAAAATTGAATTTCGAACACGGAAGTTTCGGAAGTGGACACGCCAATTTCGCAATTCATTTGTTTTTTATTATTCCTCTACCTACATAGTAGGGGTTGTAA
The DNA here is from genome assembly GCA_945859745.1 of Synanthedon formicaeformis. NCBI lineage: Eukaryota > Metazoa > Arthropoda > Insecta > Lepidoptera > Sesiidae > Synanthedon > Synanthedon formicaeformis. The sequence goes on from OX243980.1 coordinate 4,368,205, forward strand.
ATGTGACCTTTTGGTGTAAATACATATAGTCTGTCAATAAAGTGTTGAAATTAAAAAGTGGCAACACTATAGTGTTGTCTCTTTCTTATCAACTACATGTTTAGAACGGGACAACACTACAGTATTGCCACTTTTTAATTTCTACACTTTTTTGACAGACTGTATTTAAATTTGCTTCCATAGTGGTAGGCAATTTAGAAAAACTATGATAACAAAATCGCGGAATACAATTTGATGCTGTAGCTTCATTCATGCTGTACATCTAAAAATTTAACTTTTTTTTTGTATATATTGTATATTCGAACTCGTTGGATATATACATTACTAGCTGTCGCCCGCGACTTCGTCCGTGTTGAAAAAGAAAAAGTAGCCTATCCTATGTCCCGTACGTCTAAATGTTTATCTATCAAGTTTCATGAAAATCAGTTAATTCGTTTAAGAGTTATGGAGGAATATACATACATACAGAAAAAAAAACTAAAAATCGTCACTTTAGTTTCAGTATCATGTATAGAGCCTATAAACAGGATATCTCTGAAAACAAAGTAACTTACTCCATGACCAACACTTACAGATTTATTATTAGTATTGATAATACGCTCAAAGAAAATATTACTCGTAACGTAAACGTAAACGTACGTAAAACACAAGGTCGTGTCCACGACACAGCCACGCCCCATTTTTTATTTACATCATAATAGAGTTTAATTTAAAATTTAATATATTTTTATATGATGCACTTTCCCTTTGTCCACGTAAAGGAGTGAAATAGAAAATAGTCCGTACAATCTTTTATAACATCATCACTACATATTATAAAACAAAGTTCGTCGCGTCTGTCTGTCTGTTCGCAATAAACTCAAAAACTGCTGCACCGATTTTCGTGCTGTTTTCACCAATTTTTGGTGGTGAGGAAGGTTTTAGTATATAATTTTCAAAATTACACGGGCGTAGTCGCAGGCAGCAACTAGTATATTATAATAGAGACGTTTCATTATAATTTGGATTGATGCCTGGTTTCAGATTTCAGAGATTTCAGAGATTTCAGATTTCAGAGATTTCAGAGTTTTCAGAGACTTCAGAGATTTCAGAGATTTCAGAGATCTCAGATATTTCAGATTTCCATAAAAATGGGATTTTTATAATATAAAAAAACCTTTACTGAGCATGGCTTTGTAGAGCTTAATACGATAAAGAATAAGGAAAGGAAAGGAAGGAACGAATAAGTAATAGGAAAGGAGTATCGGCTTACTTACACATTGTTTTAATTTTTTTACTAGGAAGGAAATCTTCAGAAAGGTACCCTATGAACTAATTCCGCATGCAATGCGAATGCTATAGGGATGTGGGTTTGTTACTCACTAAATGGGCTGGGCTCGGGATGGGCGTGGTTCCAGTACTGAGGGGACTTTGAACCCGTCACTGTTCGTATAGGGTTTAGGGATAATAAGTCAGTATAGATAGAGCAATAGGTTCTGGCATCCCCTATTTATTGAAGCACAAAAACACATCGCTGCTTTAAAACTAAATGGTAGGGGAGCCCAATAGGGGATTTTTGGATTTACTCAAGCGCGTCAGATATTGCCAATGTATATACCCCACGTGTCTCCGATAACGGATATGTATTAATCTGACGGTTTGGTTGGTGGGGTTTGGGGTACAATTTTAAATACAACTCGAGTACGTCAGATTTTCAGAGGGGATGTTAAGAGAACCTAAACTAAGCTTCCATTTAAAATTCAGACGATTCGGATGTAACGCAAGCTCTTGGCAGCTTTTTGAAAATGCAAAAAATATTTTTGACGATTCTCATTTTGTAATACTCGAGCGCGTCAGATTTTCATACAGACGGTTCAGCCTAAATTCCTGATCGTGCTGATTCTTAATCTGACGATTATATGGAGGATTTTTTAAAATACAGCGCCTACAAAATTTTGAACGCCTGTAGACGCTCAACCCACCGCTGAAATGAAAAACGTCATATAACCTTTTTTTCTTCTTACCATCTAGCATACACATTTAGCATCGTGGGCTCCTTAACCAAAAGGACCACAAATCAAAATTTAGTTTTGATAGCAACTAAAAAGATGACTAAAAATGCCAAAAGGGCGTATGCGTAAATTTTTATGTAATTTGTGATATCGATTAGTGTCATTTTAATATGAAAATAAGGGCGATTTTTGCCCCATTTTTTAAATAACAGTAATTTTGTCTCATTTTGTTTTATGGCCCTTTAGTTTTTAAGCAGCTACATGTGCTTTACGGTGACATTGTGGGGGCTGTCACGTCGCCACGCTTTGCTTGTGTTATAGAACTTATAGACGACGGTAGCCACACCCACCAGCCGTTAGCCTGTCTGTTGACCATAAATTTAAAAAAAAAACGCAGTCCTGGCCGCTTCGAAATACACGCACAATGAGCAAACAATCAAATCTACCTTTCTTTAAAGCCCTCTCTTCCCACTGCGCCTCTTAACAACGAGTCCATTATCTAACTTTAAAGTGAAAGTTTTTTTCGCTCACGACTCATTTCGACTCTCAAATTTCGTATGCACAATAACCTCGCGGTCACAACTAAGAAAAGATAATAAGGCATTATTTGACACACTGCTATTAAAAGGTGTTGTAATTATAATTGTTGATCAATATAATTATAGTGATATTCGAGTGTTAAATTTTTGATGTACAATAAATATTGCATTAAACCAAATTTCGGGTTCGGTAGTATTTGGTTGGACCCATATCTTGTTGGACCAAGTTGGTTCAATAACGTTGGTTCAATAAGTAACGTTCAATAATGACCTCGGACCATATTTATGATAATATGATGGACCTTATTTAACATACTGCTATTAAACCATGTTGCACTGAATTTATTAATCAAAAAAAATTATAATAAAACATATTCATCTGTTTAGTTTCCGATGTCTAAAATGTATTGCAATTAATTGTTGATCAAAAAAATTATAATAAAACATACTCATGTGTGTTAAGTTTACGATGTCCAATAAAAATTTCACTAAACCAAATTTCGGATTATCTAATATTTGGATCCACAGCCAACTGGACCCATGGGTCAGTCCGGACCCTTAAAATATAGTTGTTCTATATTCTAAGTCCGGAACGCAACAGGACTTGTGTGGGACAATTAAAAGAACTAATAATGTGTACGTAGCCGCATTCAAAAACTTGTTGATAATTTTAGATGGTAACCATCTACCATCAACCATTCATGCCGACATTTTTATCTTTGTAATTTAAAATTTCAGTCTCTCACAATTCTACTAATATTATGAACGCGAAAGTTTGTGAGAATGTATCGATGTTTGTTACTTTTCTACAAAAACTACTGAACATATTTTGATAAAACTTTATAGTAATATAGTTTACACATCAAAATAGCACCCCGTCTATAATTTATTAAGATACACGGACGAAGTCACGGACAAAAGCTGGTAATTATGATAATGACGATTCTTCTAAGTAAAAAACGACAAAGATAAAGAACCGTACTTAGACCTTGTGTGCACAGTCACGTTATCCTACAGGTTTTTACAAATTTAATTATGCAATAACCGAGGCCACTTTTGCACGTGACTGTCAACATGGAAAATTCATATAGGACATATTCATCAATGTAGGTATTTATGAAAGATGTCGCTACTATGTCAGGGGCCCTAGCCAAGAGCAACCAGTGCAAACGGGAGCGTTGTGTATTTACGAAACGATAGAAAATAAAGCCCAGTGATTGGTCAAAATTTTATGTGGGCGTTACAACAACCAATCACCGGGGCTTTATTTTCTATCGTTACGTAAATACACAACGCTCCCGTTTGCACTGGTTGCTCTTGGCTAGGGCCCCTGGTCACATCCAGGTCACGTCAGATCACTTTATACACTATAGTTACTTTCCGTTTGAGATTCAAAAAAATTATGAACGATTTATTTGTTAATGCAAGACGTAGATCATTAAAAATTTGAATTATAAAATTCAAAATTCGTTGAAAACCTCGAATCACGCTGCAATTTTCAAAATATTTTTTTGTGATTGTTTTTTAATGATTTCAAGGCAGTTGAAATATTGAATTTCCATATTTTTTAATTAGTTAAAACTTTATTTATTCCACACGTACTTTGCACTTTCTTACGACAGTGGATCCAAGCTACTTCTGAGCATTACTTTTGGAAAATTTTGGGGGAGGTTTATGTCCAGTAGTAAACTTCTTACGGCTGAGATCATGTTAATTATGGGTAAATAGAAAAAAAACTATTATGTTAGGATATTTCTTATATTAAAGAATTAAAATTAAAATAAGTCAAATATACTGTCAAGACTTCAATGTTTAAATAAAACAAGACCGTTTTAACCGAATTTTAGTCTCCTAAAGTTTGTTTTTTAATCTCAGACAAAAATGACATTACATGTGACATGCATTACATACATTACATGGTATCATTATATGCAAACTTGACATTTGCATGTGTCATTTTTGTCTCTGAGATTAAAAAACAGACTTTATAAAATTAAAATTTCACATATCTAAATAACATTTTTTTTTATTTAAAATATGAGGTTTTTCATAGTTAATTTTCCGAAATAAGATGTCGATGACCTACCAATAGCTTCCAATGATAGTAAATCCATTCCAACACACCATAAGATTTTTATTTAGATTTCAAATGCACGAGGTCCAGCGAAGTGTTACTCAGTAAGCATTTAGCTGGCTCTATCAAAGACACAACCTTTGCTGCGATGCTACGCCCAAGGCTAACAGCGCACGCGAATGTAGGCAGTGACGTCATACGCAGGGCTTTCAAATTCGAATTTCAAATACACTGTTGATTCTAATATCGCTGCTTAAAAACTAAAGGGCCATAAAACAAAAAATCCAAAAATATTTTATTGCAAGAATACAATCACAATCCTTCATATTGTATGTTGCAAAAAGTCTTTTGGTTGTTTTATTCCATATTTAGTATATTTTGATCATTTTTAAAACAATCAGTTTGGCTGTTTAGTATTCACGACCTAAACTTAATTACATTCAATTACGAGTTACTGTTCTAAACTGCCTATTGTTTAATATTACAACAACAAATAAAATTGCCTATTACAACAAAATTGTTTATACATAAACTAAAAACATATGTCTCATTAGTGTTAGTCATAACTTTCCCTTGAAAATCATTTATTTCGCAATAAGGAAAATGCAACCGTGAAGTACAGACTGCAAAAAAAATCTCTAAAAAAAATCCAGAGAATATTAATACACATTTTTTTAGAAACATGGAAACTTTTACTAGTATAGTCTGTCAAAAAAAGTGTAGAAATTAAAAAGTGGCAATACTATAAGTGTTGTCTCTTTCTTATCACCATGGTTAGAACGAGTCAGTAATTTCTACACTTTTTTGACAGACTAGGGAAGGATTTAGAATTGTTTTTTTAATTTTAAAAAATACTTACACTTTTATTGTTATTATTAAATATTAATAATAACCATAAAGGACACAAGACCACTTACAAAAGATTACAGTGAAATACCAGCACGTATGCTATTGAGTTTATTGAGTTTCGTGTGCTATTAGTACCTAAGGGATGCTAGAGTGCATACCCTATGCCTTCCTACCCTTTAATTCTACTGAATTCGGCAGAGCACTCGCAGCACCTGGAGTTTTGCTTTATTTATAAGAATGTAGCCGTCTACCATCAAGTGGACCGTCAGTCTGTCTGACAATTATTGTACGAAGCGACGCTCTCACTTCAAACTCATAAATTTTTATTTTTCTCTATTAGCTTGGCCCAGTTAACATTATTTTTTCTATATCTTATTACTTAGGGCCTCTTTCACCAACTACAAGTGAAGTGTTGATCAGTTACTTTTCAAGTAACGCTAAGCGGCATAAGTAAATGTTACGAGTAAGTATCTTGTGTCAATTTCATTGAAATTACCCTTGAGTAATGCTACTCGAAGATGGTGAAACTCGTGCGCTTTCTTACCGGTGACTTTAAATGGCAGTTAGCCTACTTGACACCTTAGGCAGAGATGGCGAAAGAGGCCCTTAATCTAAGTAAGCAAGTAGCCTTTTGATATGATTTAATCTAAACTATAAAATAGCCTTCGTTTCAATAATTTTTTGCTTCTTCTGCTGATCGTACAAATTGTCGAGTTGTGAGTTACGCAATGCGGTGCAGGCGTATAGATACTTTTTATTTGAAGTTGCATTTCGCTCGGCTGTCTCTTTTAACATAGACTTTATGTTCTAGGTATTTAGTACCATCGTTTAGTACCTTTTTTTTTTATTTCACTGGTGACCTCTATATAAGAGCAATTGCAATATTTATTTATTCAAATTACGCAAACATAACCCTTATTTTTGATTAAGTGTCATGGTAAATAACTGTTCATAATTGGTCATGATAATTCTATTCATCTAACCGTCAGCTTGCCTGCCACCTTTTTACATAAAAAAATCCTGATTTTCGAATCAAATGTCCCGGTTAAAACCCTAACTGGTCACAATAACTGTTCACGTACGCCGTAAAAAGGACATGTTTAAACTATTGTACAATATAAGTAAAAATCATTATCGCATATTTACTAGATACTAGGGTCGCACATCCGCACTTTTGACGCGCACTCATAGATAGATCGGCCTTGCGCGGTCTGTTCAACTCTGTGACACACTTTTGACTTGGCTTGACGCCGCGAATTATTGCAACCTGAAACCTACCTTAAATAATAAAAATAAAAATAAAAATAAAAAAGCCTTTTATTCCTTGCATAATTTTTTACAATTTTAACTTATTTCTAATATGTATCTTAGTTTCAGCGGGTTAGTTTTCTTATACCTAATGATTTATTTTATTTATTTGTAGATTGTTAATTAATGTTTATCTTTTTTTATGTTAGTTATCCTCTGCAAGGACCTCGAGTTGAGTAAAGGCCTCCTCCCAAAGATGCCCATGTGTCTTTATTTTTTGCTATGTGGCAATTTTAGATAGTTTTTTTTCCTTTCTTTTTTTTTTATTATTGTATTAGATATTATTTTTTTGTTACTGTTTTTATCTTAGGAGGGTTATGGTCATACTCTTCCACGGTGACCAGCCGGGTTGGAAGATGCAACTTTCTTACTTTCGTTTAGTTAAACTGTATATGTATATGATGAGGGGGGGGAGTAATTGCTTATTTATTTATTTTTGTTACTATTTAATTTTTTTGTATTATTATCAACCAGGAAGTTTAGTATTCCTGGTTTTATGACTCCTTCTGATATGCTGTTCGACCTTTTGACCAATGCGTCAGACTGTCGGATTTTGTTCTTTTTAGGTATTTGTGCAGTTCTCTCTTCATTTTGTGTAGTGATAAATTCAGGTGACGTAGGCAGCTTTCGTTTAGTGTTTTTGGATATTATCAATTTGTCATATTTTAATATGGCTGTATTTCCCTTCTCTTTTTCCCGTTTTAGCTGCTCTTGTAGTTCCTTCCTCTTCTCAAGGACGTACTTCGGATAATCTTCTTTCACGTAATAATCTGTATCTTTTAGCGCATCTTTTTGTTTCAGAATTTTAATTTTAGTGCCTAGAGTTGAGAAAGTTACTATCAATGGGCGTGGTCTTCCTCCTTTTTTACCAATTCTTCTAACTTCTTGTAAATCGCTATAAGTCAGCTTAATTGAGAAGAATTGTTCCAACCAATGGATAACATTATTTTCAAGGCAGCTGTACGATTTTTCATTTTCCTCAATGCCGAAAAACACCAAGTTTCTTATTCTTGCTTGTTTCTCCAAGAAGTAAATTCTTTTTTCTTGATTTTCTACTATTTCTTTCATTTTCTGGTGTCTTTCTTCCCATTCCAAAAATTTCTCTTCGAAAATATTACTTATATTTTGTGTGACTTGTTCCGTAACATTTTTACCCATTTCTCGGATTTCACGTCTTTGTTCGTCTAGCTCTTTTTTTATTGTTATTAGTGCATTCATAATTTCTTCCATGATTTATTTTGTCAATTGGTTGTTTTGGTACAGATTATGCCCTCTATCGGTGCTCGTTTGTATTATGACGTTGTAATGCGCTTCGGTTGTAACAGATGGCGATACGTGTATGATGCAACGTCTTGCGATTTTAGTGATTTGTAATAAACAATAGTTATTTTTTAATAAGATTTATTTGTTTTACACTATGTTTTCACTTTTGTTTACTCAAAAATAGTCCGACTTGGAAAAATATCTTGAAAAAATTTTATTTTTTAAAAATTGTTCGTGGAATTAAAAAGAATGTAGGTAGATAAGATATGACGTTGTTATTGATTTTTACGACTTTAATTGTTATTTTTCAATGTCTTTTTAACATCACCAATTCACTAATCACTTTGTTTTTGTACACATAAAAAGTCACGCGCCGAAAGTCACTTTTTAGATTTTTAATTTTTAATTTTAACGGAGCCGATGTTTAGCGTGCCACTGTGGCGCCCCTCCTGTGAAACCTACCTTATCGCCAACTAAATAAGGCTACTTTCGTTCTGTCCAATCGCAAGAATATAGTTTTAATTGAGACAGGCAACGCGAGGCGTCCTGTCGCGAAATTTCGAAATTCAAATTTTAATTCGATGGGTCTCTCTTTCTCTCTCCGGTCAGTGTGTTATTAAAAGAATTTTTCCCTTAAAAGTTTAGTACCAATAGTAAGAGTTCATTAACTACTTAAATTTGGTCCATCGTGTTCCAGAGACAGACACATAGATTGACATAGATACACAGGTCGAACACATAACACCCCTTTTTTGTATCGGGCGTCGAGGGTTAAAATCAATATTCAATATGTTGTAAAAATGGCGTACATCGTTATTTGAACGTTTTTTATTTTTTTATTAAACATTTTTTTTATTTTCATGTTACTACTATAGGTATGTACGCCATGTGCTCTAATTTATTTTTTATCTGTTTTTTCTGACTATTTTACCAATTTTGACTATTTTTTGTACTGTAAAATTTGTAAAGTATGCTTGAAATTAATATATAATTAAGATTAATATTTTCCGTTGGTGGATGGTAGAAAAAATACAATTCTATTAACAAGTAGATGAGCAGTTTCAAATGGAGTCCTTTTTAAAACTTGTACCAGTGAGGCCACGACAAAACATTTTATGCAGCCAAAGGCTAAACATGAAGTTGTCTGCATCACATTTGCAATTGAAATCGTGTGACATTGTGTTTCTACGTATTCGACAAAGGTCCTAGGTTTTCATTTGAATCTGTGACAGAGTATCTCGAAAAATCTAGAACAAAAAATAAAAGCAAATTTGTAAATATATATCCATAAAGTATTGAATCTCTTGGAACTTATATTAATCTCAAAATTAATTTAACTTTTACATTTATAATAAAATTCACATAAGGATATAACAATATTTACATATTATAATTCACATAGATGTATATTTTACATAGATGTATATATTTGTTATTATTTTGTTAATACATAGTCAATAATTATGGATGTTCTATGTCCGAAATAAATGATTATTATTATTATAAATTGAAGTCGCTGTCTACGTCTGTCTGTTCTTTCGCTAACTTCTTATACATATACTATGCAACGGTTTTTATACAGATTTCACTAGTGGAAAGAGCGATCAACGATTGTGTATGTAATTTGCAGAAAAAAGTCCTTTTTTACTAAGCCAGCTTAGTATAGGCTAATAGTCTATATAGGATAAAGGGTAAGGAACAATATGGGGGATAGATAACAGCATATTAACAGCACATGTGCTGCGGTTTTAGGGTGGTCTATCCATTACTATCCATTGACCTCGGATATATGTATATGCATTATATCAAATTTTATACCTTAAATTATTAATAAGTTATTAAATAATAATTTTAATGTTTACATTGTATGGTGTTGCCATTTTTTAAAATGACCTTGACATGTTGATTTTTTTTTTAATTTTCTGCAACAACCTAATCCCTGTGACCCGGTTTCGCGTATTGAAAAAAACTAACCTATCCAATCAACGAAAGCCTTGAAGGGATATTGCAAAATGGAAAACGCGGGTTGCGATAGTGTCGTAACTTTTAACGGAAGGTCGAATTTCACTTAGATATTGACAATTTGACAATTAATTGTTCTCAACGGAAACTGTTTACCAAGTTACAAACGGCCGTCTGAATTCATTGTGCCAGTGTAGATTTCAAATTAAGAATTCGATGTGCCCCTCTGAAATATTATGATAATTTAAATTAAGAACATCAATGAATGGATTTTTCGTATACTTATTCAGTAAACTAGCTGGTGCCCGCCATTTCATACGCTCTGTATATCGTTATTTTGAAAACTGAAATTATTTTCAGGATAAAATCCTACAGCTCAATCCAGGTAATCATCAATATATAAGTGAAAACCACATTCAAATAGGTAAAGCCGTTTTTGAGATTAGCATGCTCATACAGACAAAAATTCTAAAAGGTATTTTTTTGACAACGACATCGATGAGGTATAAGTAGAACGTGTACAAGTTGTTTTTTTGAAAAAAATATTTTCGTTCAGACACGTTTACGATTTTATAATATGTATAATAGAAATATATAGATATTATATTACACAATCTGAACTAACTCTGTTTATAATTTAAGTATTTTTTACGGCTAGACCACTGAGTGGTTAGGGTGTTTGCTTACGCTCTGTTCTAAGGTTCCTGGGTTCGAACCCCGGTAGGGTAATTGGAAATGAACTTTTCAAAGTTGGCTTTGATCTGGATCTGGAAAATATAGGCAGTTTCGCCTTTCGCAGTCATTTAGGCAGCCCGTCTGATTAGTGCACTAAATTTGTTATAAAGTTAAATATTATATTTGTCGCAGCAATAATTCAAGTATCCATTCACTCAATTTTGTCCTAGTCCGCCATTTTAATGCACTCATGACGTCACCTAGTCACTTGAACGCACAACACACATTTGTATGCCTATTCGAATACTAGATTTAGGATTTACCGTTTACATCGAGGCGAGTACTCGCGCGAGTTGCGAAACTAATGATGTGACAGCTCAGATAAAATAAGGACTAAAGATAGAGCTCTGTGGACGGCAGAGTGAATCTGGAAAAAACAAATGCAATCAAACTACACCTCGCTTTATTAAAATATTTATTATTTTATTTGAAAGGGTTTAAAAGAAAGTTTTCAAAAAATAAAAATAAAAAATTTAACGCCTACCAAAAATATATCTATAGGTACTAAAGATTTATATTTTTGTTTGTAATGATTAAACTCAAAAACTACTGGGCCGATTTTAAAAATTCTTTCACCTATAGAAAGAAGCTACATTATTAGCGAAGAAAGTAACAGGCTACAATTTATAAAGTTAGGCGGACGAAGTCGCGAACAACAGCTAGTGAGCAATAAAGATCGAATAACTGTTTTAAGGCCTAAAAAAAGTGTGTGCGTTAGCTCCGACGCACGACTGGAGTTTACTTGGATAAAATATTAATATGTATTGAAGCATATTGTAGCCTGTAACTGTAACGCGTAACGTGTGACATGTGACATTTGATTTTGTGTTTTACTCCCATAAATTTTCATACACCGGGCTTGTGAACGCGCACAAAATAACGGGCAGTAACTAGTATTTTTCTAAATCGATCTGCTGCATTCAAACGCAGCATGGGTGCAGTCACGCACACATGTCCCTACGACATTATCATATCACTAGCTACTAACTAACGCATGTACCTGCCTGCATATATGTACCACGCATGCGAATACGTGTGATTGTACTGCGCCTATCTTACTTGATCCTTGCATTATTTTAATAAAACGCAAAAAATAACTATACTATTTCACAAAACGATAAGCCGGCCGTAAATAAAATACATTTTCGTTGGGATAAATAAGACAGAAAAATTACTTCTCTTTCTTTAACTTTTAATATTTCTATCATATATTAAAAAACTTAATACCCATCCATAAAATAACCTAAAATGTACATCTGTTCTGCGATTTTCATACAATCTTGGCCATTGAAGATTATTTTCTTTTTTCAATATTCTTATTGGTGGCCTATTACCAGACCTGTACAGCCTAGGTTTGTATGGGAAATGTGGTTATCTTTTCGATATAATTACTGTCATTTCTTCTTTAGTATCACAATAATTAAAATTATGATTGGCCATTGCTGATAATCGAGAAGATTTATTGGGCTCATGCAATAATTTCAATATTCTATTTGATGGCCTATTACCAAACCTATACAGGCATGGCCCAGACTTGTATTATCATACAATAATCAACATATATCATACATATATCAATATATATCATACAATATATAAAACATAGATCTTCTTTAAGTATAATTACTATCATTTTTTTTTAATATCACAATTATGAAGTGAGTTCCGAAGAATCGAATAATTATACCGAGTTATCTTTGCAGCATTGCAATTTAATATAAAATTAAACAACTAATAATTAATTAGACATTAATTATGATAATTAAATATTACGCAAGATATCGTTGTATAATGTCGTTAAACTCTGAAGGTTGTTAAAGTACCAAGACTTGTTAGAGCGCGCGCATCTAACCGACGCTATATGGGTCTTGGCCAGGCAACTTTTTCTTGTACTTTGATACTGTGGTCTATCACATGCTTAGATTTATCCTAAACATTTGTTAAATTTTTAGTAAACTTTATACGTTTAGGTACGATTAAATCGTTATTTTAATTTATGGCAACATAGGCCTAGTGAAATAATCAGTACTAATATTCTCAATGCGAAAGTAACTCTATCTTTTTTTTTAGAGATGAGTTTGCTCTTGGCCAACAACCAGCTGAGTAGCCTGGATGAGGCCTAAGATGGAGCGAGCTCACCCAGAAGATGCCTATTCACTCGACCTTTGAAAAAATTAGGGTTATCTATCTGTCTATCTGTCTCTCTGTTACCTTTTCAAGCCTTAACTAAACCGCTCATCATGAAATTTTGCATACACTTTGTCAGGGATACAAGAGTACCCACCTTACACCCAGAAAAAAGTACGGGTGATCATCTAAAAATAGAAAGAGTTGGACGCCACTGTCGCGTGGCGGCGCCACCGTCGTCACCAACGATAACAATGTCAAGCGTTGTTACGCATATTATATTTTCTTTTTCAACGCGGACGAAGTCGCGGGCAGCAGCTAGTACTAATATAATAGGACGAACTGTGGATAGGGAAGACGTAAAATCGATGGCAGTTTGAGTTTTTTTTTCTAAATGAATAATTAATTGAAAATTACAATTAAAATCATTAAGAAATCTGTCAGGTCTAAAAATTTTGCTTTCATAGTCAATTAGTCGGTCGGTCGTCGATCGTTTGGCAGTAACTACACCTTACCCTTAAACCCTTAAACCAGTAGGTAACTTAATATAAATAGAATTTTAGTTCTAGATAAAAAAATTCTCTAATCTCTAAAAATTTAAGTTTATTTTAAAACACCTATAATTACAAAAAGCCTTCACGGAGTACCTACTAAGCCTGTTCTTAGCTTAACAGCTAAATGAGGCATCAAGGTCTTCAACTTAAGCAATTAGCTTTTTAGCTTAGCGGAGCTTCAAAAGCTAAACATAAAATTGTAGTTGCTTGCTTGTTACTTGCTCGAGTTTGCTTGTTACACTATCACGCCTTAACTACGGACACCTTTCATACGGAAAAAAAGTAATGTTCTCGAAAGATCGTCTAAAAATAAAATAAAATTCAACGCCTAATAAAAAAATTAGAGCAATGTTTTAACATCTATGAAAAAGGGGCACGAACGAAGTTGCAGCCAAACGCTACTTACGTATGATCTATTCTTTTTCTATTGATCAAAAACGTAAACAAATATAGCGTCGCCATGGACACTGGACTGTTTTAAAGATGGAATTTGTACATTAGGCATTATCAAAGAGAGTTGACTCAGTGATTAACTCATTTAGAATTTGTTCGTATTGTTTGTTTAGTTCTATATCTTGAATTGTTTGTTTACCTTTTTGATCAATGAAAAAAGAATACAATATACTAGCTGTGCCCGCGACTTCGTCTGCGACCAATTTTTTTTTACATACAAACCATTCCTGATTATCCCTCTATCCATAGGTGAAGACAAAATTAAAATCGGTCCAGCCGTTTAGGAGGAGTTCAGTGACATACACACGCACAGAAGAAATATATATATGTATAAAGATATACACGACTAGCGAACCGCTCCCAGATTTGCACAGGTGCAATTTTTTTCTGCAAATCTTAATCTTTTTTTTTAAATATTATAAAAGGCGATGTGTGTATGTATGTTCCCTGTGGACTCCAAAACCGCTAAACCCAATTTTTATGAAACTTTCAGACAATCTTTAGATTAGTCCAGCGGATTTCCTGTGAAGTGTAGCGATCGGACGCGAACAAAGACGCGGGCATATAATAGTCCTTACATATTATAAAACAATTTCCATCGCCGCGACTGTCTGTGTGTGTTCACGATAAACTCAAAAACTACTGCACCAAATTTCATGCTGTTTTCACCAATGGATAAAGTGGTTCTCGGGGAAGGTTTTAGTATATCGCTGCTTAAAAACTAAACGGCCATAAAACAAAAAAATCCAATAATGTTTTATGGGAAAAATACAATCACAATCCTTCATATTGTATGTTGCAAAAAGACTTATGGTTGTTTTATTCCATATTTTGATCATTTTTTATATATTCAAAAGTGACTTATATAACTCTTCTACTATTCAGTTTATTACAAAAGTATTTAAAACATTTAATGCTTCTTAAAAATACGCTTCTAACGATGTATCATATGCATATATTTGATATATATCTAATAAGAAAAAAATAAACAAAAATTTTTTTTCGATTAGCTCTCCTGCAAAAAGTGTAATTTTGATTTGTGACCCTTTAGTTTTTAAGCAGCGATATAATTTACAAAGTTACGCGGGCGAGGTCGCGGGCAGCAGCTAGTTATATATAAAAACCTAACTCGTTTTTGGATAGGGTGCCCTATTTGAATATTTAGCCTATGTCCATCCTGAAACTATTCTAATTATTGGTGAAAGATTTTTTTAAATCGGAAGAGGATTTTCTAATATTACCTCCCACATACAAACAAACATACAACCTTCACTTTTTTATATTAGGATGAATACTTTCGAATATTACCTCCTACAACCAACAAATGAATAAATTTTACGAATTTATAATATTAAAGGTAATACTAATTACTTTAAGTAATTAGTCTGTAAAATAGACTTACGGTGCGTCTCATGTAAATATTTATTGAAATCAGCAACAAAATTATTGCTCGCATAAGTCTTATAATTGATTACAATAAAAGAAGTTTATTTTGCCTTTTAACTTTTATTGTTAGCAATGAGGCATTTTACAAAAAAATCAATATACGTGTACGCAATACATTTATTAAGTACTTAAATGTAAATTATATGAAAAACCCGCTAAAAGTTAATCACCCTGAAAACAATTTCACTAGTTATCTTCTCGTATGTAACGAAGCGAGTCAAAACATGTTTTAAAATTGGAACGCGCGTTCCTAAATTGAAATATTCTTCATAATATTTCCATAAGGCAAGTGTATTGTATTTGTATTAATTTCATATTTTACTTGCAAATGTTTAGTCAAATATTCATTTTTTTTTAATTAAGTAGTCGATGTTTTACAATAAATTATAATCTGTCATTTAAAAACGTTTTTAATTACTAATTTTTATAGACCAACAGTTTTTTTCTAAAGTAGTTTTTTTCTACATTCAAAGTAAGATATGTAGATACAGAGTTATATAAATTTACTGATTTTCTTTCACAAGACAGATGTTTTACAACTAATAATAAAATATATCTGTCATTGTACTTTTGTTTAATTAGTGAAATTTACAATAGGTTTTAATCTAGGACTATCACTTTTTTATTTTTTCAAAATAATCTATGCACATCCGATGTTAGCTATCTAGGAATTTATTAATTTTCTTTCACAAGACAGATGTTTTATAAATTGTAATCTACATTATCAAGGAAACAAAGAAGACACGTGCAATGGAACTTTTCAAAATTTTGAACTAGCGTTGCGACCGACCGGTCCCCTTCTCGTTCCATTCACACAAGAATAATAAAACTGTTAATAAATAGCTATGGAACTGGTTGTTCTGTTATTTCACTCCACGTTATTACGTTACGCAATCGGAACGTGTTCCTCAAAAGAAACCAGTATGTGTAGCGGTGCTTTCTTAAAATGAAACTGGCATGCAAAATCACCGCCGAAATGTCCTTATTACTTTTTTAAATTTGGAAGCGACTCGTGAAAGCCCGTTCTAAATGTCAATTAATGTGAAGGCGCTCTTATTTTCTTACATTTACCTACTCGCTTTTAAATATCGAATGCGTTGCGTGATCGCACCTCAGATGGCGATATTAAAAAAATAATTCATTACGTAATAAATGCAGTATTGTTCGATTTATGACTAGTTTATTAAATTCAAAACCATTATCTATTTACCACGGATTTCTATTTTTATTCAAAATTACAGTATTTTTAATAAACTTATATTTTCACATATTATAAATTTATTAAAAAAAGTTTTAGTGTTTTTTAAGTCAACAAAATTAATGTTAAGATTATGATTTTTTATAAATAAATAAAAATAAAAATTAAGCATTTATTTTCAAGACACTGGACTCATATGTGTATTAATAAGTATAGAAGCAAATAAAAAATTAAAACAATTATAACAATATTTTTGGTATATTTTATCTTTAATTGGAAAATGCCGCGAAACTATTTAAATATCGAATTTTCATTACGTCACCGCATTTCCGAACATAAAAAATGTAGAGTAGGCGTGAAAAAAAAGAGACAGTATTAATTGGACTTTCTTTAAAACTTGTAGCGCTCGGTTACATAAGAATTAAGCCAGATGTGAAACAATTATTATGTATGCTTTAATAAGACGAGTGGAAAAATTGTTTTGAGCCAGTTTGACTTTCTAAAAATAAATTACGTCACAGTGACGTTTCCGTAATTGTAAACTTTTATAAATGGAAATTAAGTAATGCGCGATAATTTAATACGATTATTTTAATGCGTGTAAAGAAATCGGAAATGGAAAAAAAATGTTTTTTTTTTGTTCGGAATTAAAAATTATCATATTTTTCTTTTTTTATGTAAATTAAGTACTGTGTAACAGTACGTACTTTTTAAATAAGATAAAGATATTCTCAACTAATAAATAAAATTGAAATGTTTCCTTGTAATGTTAAAATAATACTACTCCGAAACGGCTAGACCGATTTTGATGAGACTTTCACTAGCAGAGAGCTGATGTTTAAGGAGCAACTTAGAAAACTTAGAAAAAATTCTATTATAGAAAAATAAAAATAAATATAATATGAGTAGTGTCGAGTACTACGCGCGCCCCAGGCGCACGCCGCTGCGAAGTGTGGCTGGATTAAGCTATACATATTTATTTATATAAAAAAATTGTTTTGTTAGCAATTTTTGTTGATAAATAATAAATTATTTATAAAGAAAATAAAATAAAATAATGTATAGGTACAGGTACCCGAAGTGCAACCACATGCAAATCCCATTTTTAAATAATCACAAAAATAATTAAGTTACGCAATTGTAATTTCAACCCTATTTTGCCTCTAAAGGGCTTGGCACTAACTTGCGACTGATTTATGGAGACACTAAATGAAGTTTTTAACATTGTTAATCAATAATAATTGACAGGTTAATGTGACACATTGACATGAATCACTGATCTGTTAATATACCTCTGGATGGGTTATCCCATACAAATTACAGATACTTTCGTGTAGTACCATTTTGAAGCGCCGCCGTACGTAGTAAGTACGGGAACTAATTTTGACGTTTGCGTATTTTTAATCCATAGATAAGTAAATAGTGTCTGTTTTATTCACTTTTTATTCTATTTGTTGATGTCTTAGGGACTTAAGTTTATTTGTGTCCGCTTGAGTTTTGAAATATGAAGAAATGTGTACATATTCTGTAAATGTCCCTATCATGCGGCATCACTAGTTTTAGTTCCATGTACTTACACTCCATAGCGCCAAAATGGCGATTTTCAAATAGACATAAAAATAATTTGACAGCAGCCCATCCAGAGGTATATTAGAGATCAGTGACATGAATTCACGAATTAAATATGTAACTTTTTTAATCGGTTATTGATTTCTTTAATAGGACAGTTGGCGTGAATTCATGTAAATTAATAAATCAAATAAGTCATGTCCATGTCCAATCTTTGTTTGTGGCATCTAATACAAAAGTGTAGGATCATCTAGTCCCTTATTCGATTTTGTATGAATATTTATTTGTACTATATGAATATATTACTTTATTAATAAAGTAGGTACATTGTTTTTCAAATGTTATGTTATGTTGTATCCTACACGTATGCATAATGATCATATTTAAATAATGTTAAAAGGAAATCGGCAAAAATAGGCATTTTTTAACGTTTCTTCAGTTAGCATTTGCTTTTCGCACATTAAATCTTTTTCAAAGCTAATAATGGCTCGAAAGAAAGAAATAGATGCCTATACTATATTTGTTTAAAATGTGGACAAAATAAGTTCTTACAAATTAAATAATGTTCCATACACATTCTTAAAAATTTAGAAACGATTTAGATTGCGCCATGAAGATCTAAATCAATCAATTATTTAAAAGAGCATCTTTTCAGAGATTGAGTTGTGTATTCAATTATAATACAAAAATGACACAATAACCGATTTTTGGTAAATCAGACTTTTTATTCAACCAGTTAAACGAAAACAAGTAACAACTAATCTTAGGTGACACTAAGACAGAATATTAAGTTATCTTTATCGCGTGTTTCTAATTTCAACTTTAAAAATTAAGCTTTTTATGTAAATGCATGGTTAAAAAATTAATGAAATGTCCTAAATTAGCCGATTCTCCTCTTAATAAGTGGATTATGTTTTTTGTGTTGTGTGTGGCAGTTAGGCAGCCAGATTTTGTCGCCTAAACCTAACAACATCAGGGGAGTCGGCAGAGGAATCGCTAGGGGGAATCGCCAGCGGAGATTCCATGGGAAGTGCCAGGGGAATCGCCAAGAAAATTACCAAAATAATGTCAATCCGGTGCCTTTCTTGTGATACGCAAAGGGATCGCCAGCGAAATTGCCAAGGGAAGTGCCAGGGGAATCGCTAGGGGAAGTGCCAGGGGAGTCAAACCTATGCCTTTCCTGCCTCACGCATAGTAACTAGCCTGGTATCTTACTCACTTACTGAAACAGAAGCGCCCACGTGTTAAGGTGCGTACCCACTATGTTCGCGCACCAATCGCGCACCTGGAGCGTGCAACGTCGCACGCACCAAAGCGTGTGCTCCAAGCGGTGGCGGTTTTTTAGCGAACACAAGTTGTGATGCGCGTAACGTCTACACTTGATTTGTTGCAGGTGCGTGATGCACGATTGATGCGCGAACATAGTGGGTACGCAGCATTATATTTCACGGCGTTTTCGGGCCCAAGGTAGTGCCAAGCCGTCACCCGTCCCGTAATTAAGTGGAAATTACCTTTAATGCTCCCACCTGAGGTGTGTGGCTGTTGGCTTTGTGTCTGCACATTGCTCTGTGCCTCCAGTTTACTGCTAACAGTATTCCACATGTCGAACATGTTAAGCATTTTTTGGCCCGCACGGGACCAGAATGAGTCACACAATGCGATCCATAACACGACACCGGTCACTGAGTTTTCACGTGTTTTCCTTTTTCAGTTCTCATCCATACTATTAACACTGGAAATATGAAAATCGTTCGTCCGCTGTACAAAACTTAAGGCTATAGCACTGATCCCCGGTTGAATTTGTAATATTTTTTATATTGCCATTTATAAATATTATGTACTATATTATTAATTATTATTTTTTTAATAATTCCACTATAATTTAATAATATAAACTTCTCAAATCGTCAACTAATGTAAATACTCTATAATTTGTATTTTTAACTCTACGTTATTCGGATTTCTTTAATATCAGTCTAAAATTTCGATTGTTAAGGTTTGGGTTTATTTGCTTGGGAGTATATTATACTTTTTAAATTCTAATTTTATTTGTGTGAAGATTTTTAATTAGTTATTTATTTCACTTTTTAAAAACTATTATATTTTGAGATTAAATATTGAGTATAAACTTTTAATAAACAGTGATAAGTTTTGTTAAATGCTGTCGGAAAGTGACTTTGTATTATTATTATTATTTGATTAAATATTGTCGCGTATGTGGTTCAAGTGAAGAGTTCCATTGGCATCGTGTACCGTTTAAGTTTCTTGAAAATTATTCTGAAATGGCGTTTTTTTCTCTTCATAGTTCGTTCGATAGTCGATATTCAACCGCCCCACCACTAACCGAACAGAACTGGCCAGTTTTTTTGGAATTTCAAAAAGCCGACTCAAAACCAGCGGTAACGAGAGAAGCACACGCGACGGTACACATGTTGGCGAAATTCGAAATTTGAATCGGAGTATACTTTAATCAAATTTTTCTTTGTGTAACTTTATTTTTGGTTATTGCGTTGTAATATTTTTTGGAGTTATTCTTTTGGTCGCGATCCCGCATGCACTGGAGTGCAGTTGCAATGGTGTGGGGCATTTCAGCTTCAGTTTTAGAGGGGGCAAAAGTGGGGTAGGGGTTGACGGAAGCACTAGTGCGCATTGCGCATGCTCGGAATCGATCCCGTTGCCCACCGAGGTGTCCCTACTAAAACACTACTTTTCTTGCAGCGCTATGTGTAGGGCAGTATATAGAGCTATGCCTTTGTACCGTGTTAAAACACATAACTCTATAGTTAGGTACCTTTTATCACGTAGATATATGTGTCGTTCATTGTAAAAGTGGTGTAACTCCCTAATTTTAAAACCATATTTTCTTGCCTAATGGTATCACATTTAGTCATAACTTTCAATATAAAAGTGAAGTAACTCCAATAGTTGTATTAAAATCTCATAGATAAAAACAATGAATGAATGCTTATATTTTTTTCCTACACTATAATTCGCAAAAAGCTCGTTATTCTAAAATTCAGTTACAAGGAGATAATTCACTTTTACAATGAACGACACATATGTCAAAGAATTAAATGTTACTAAAAATTAAGATATCCTTTAGATATCCTATGACTTAATAAACCATTATTATTAATGGTATCTGTATCTGTTAAGATATCACTCTGATTTTGAAGAAATTTAAAAATGTAATAAGGGCATTCGAGTCAATGTATGGGTAGAGTGAAAAGCAGTAGTCCATGAAAATAAGAGAAAATGCCTGTATGTAGACTGTAAGAATACTACTAACAGGTTTTATATTGTTTATATTCTTTCACTACTATAATAATATAGTAACACAGTTTATAAGTATAATATATTTTTTATATCCTTACATATTATAAAACAAAGTCCTCCGCCGCCTCTGTCTGTCTGTTCGCGATAAACTCAAAAACTACTGTACCGGTTTTCATGCTGTTTTCACCAATGGATAGAGTGGTTCTCGAGGAAGGTTTTAGTATACAATTTACAAAGTTACGCGGGCGAAGTCGCGGGCAGCAGCTAGTGTTATCTAACTACACCAAAAAAAATATCAATTTTCATTGGTTAGTAATAATTTTTATGACCTCATTATTTTGATATATTGGGAGTAGTTTTTTGGGAGGGATGGGTCATACTAACCAGCTGATTTTTTTTCTGCAGCTTAGTAAACATTTGTATAATAAAATGGCCGCATAGACCCACAAATTGAGTGGTACGTTTTCCCAGTCCTACGCTTGGATGTTTTTTGCGGCTGCTAACTCCTATAGCTACTTTTATCGAGAATTTTCGCAGAATACACGCAAAAATACACTGGAAAAAGGTGGACGTCTCGGCAAACCGAAGCTACTCAGAAAAAAATCCAGATGAGGGATACTTACTGGACTATTACAATATATCAATATTAGTTCAAAAATTATGCAATAGTCGGGACAAGAAAAGCCGTAGGCAACTGCTAGTCGACGATAAAACGCAACAGCATGAAATCATAGCTTCAAATAGGTCAGTATGTTATAAAGCCTTTAAAGTATATGAAACTTTTTATAGTAAACTTTTTCTTCGCGAAGTTAACTTGCTCGGTTTATATAATTGTTTGCGGGTCACTCCAAGTAATTTTATTTATTTTTATTAAGTAAATTTACGATTGAAATAAATTTATTAGTAAGAATTGAATTCTTTTATGAGATTTAAAGGATGCGGAAGTAACTGTAATTATTGAATATGTTTTAAAACAAATGCCGCACCAAACATCGTGCAGTTTTTATTTTTTATTCTAAAAGGGGTGGGGCAGGCAGGCTTCTAACGTTACTGTGGCTAACATCAAAGCCTGATATTGTATGAAAAAATTTTAGGACCAAAATGGCATGACCTACATGCAATGTTGGTCTATCTAAGAGAAATAACTCTGCATCTACTTGTCCGCGAATCTTGACTGCAGGGAAAGCCGGATGCTATATTAAATTTAATCTCGCTGTAATAACAAAACATTAACAATAATTGTTTTTGAAAAGGAGTTAAAAATTCCCCCGAAGCAAATAACTCAATATAAAATAAATCAACATGCACTACGGTGCTCGTGCGCAGCTCGCCGGCGACAACTCTTACGCAATGTTACGTCGCACGGACACGCTCACGCACACAAACACTAAACCGTTTTGGTCATAACAATTGCAAGTCACAAGCGGAAGCGGAATTTACAAGGTAAATTACATATTGAACCACATATCACATCATATACAAATCACCTACATACTCGTATTATACACTGAAGACTTTAAAATTGCATCAACCTTGACATACCTATGAATTTACTTCTCGATGAACTAATTGTTTATTGCCTACTTTAATTCATACAGATTTTTAGTGAGGTCACGTTTTTACCTTATATACTTACTAGCTGGCGCCCGCGACTTCGTCCGCGTTGAAAAAGAAAAAAGTAGCCTATCCTGTGTCCTGTACGTCTTCAGTTAATTCAATACCTACATTTACAGATTTATTATTAGTATTGATAACAGAAACTTTTAAGAATCGTTTGAGAATTACTACTTGAGTTTTCCGATTTTAAAAATTGTGCGTAAGAAATATAATAGCTAAAACAACATTTTATATAAGGCCACTTGATGGTAAGTGGCTTTTTTAATCATATTTAATGAATTGAATCGGCGGGCTTGAATAACTCCGTTACTAGGGGCTGGCCAGCTTTCTATAATATTCTATAAATAATTGTCATTTTTCAAAATTTATGCGAAAATATTTTATTTAGTGTGTGAAAGTAACGTTTTTTTGGAGCAAACAGTCATAAAGGAAAGGATTACAGTATTTTTTTTTTGTGATAGCTTGAATTAATTCAATAAAAAAACAACTAAATTAATTATTACTAATTTTTATCGCAATCGCTCGTGACTTGTACCATCAGCGAAAACAAAGTGAAAGTATGAACTGCCAAAATCTCACGTGAAAGTGAGCTCTCTCGGTTGATCGATGCCATAATTATTATTACCTATTATATGAGATATGCTAAAAGCAAAAGCCGGATGTAAGAAAAAAAAATCGATTCGATAGTTGTTATACAAGATTTTGCAAAAGTGCAACTAGCGACCAGTGTGCTAAGACTTTTAAAAAGGGTGCATTTTTACCCATAAACATTGTGGACAGTCGAAATGGTTGTCCTGCCAAAGAGTAGAAGAAAGATGAATTGGCTTTAGTCTGTAATATCTTCTGTGAGGAGATAAACTCTTCTGTGATAAGACTGTCAAGTTGACTGAAATGCAGTATGCTTACATCCTAAAGACGTTTAGTGTGGATCAAAAGTAAAAAATTAATAAAATCATATAATGAATGAATTACATGATTTTCTGTTAATTTATTTTATTTCTTTTACTTTGCTTAGAATTTACTAGAAATTTATAACATAAAGTTCTAAATTCCAATTTCCAATATTAAATTTTGACAATCTCTACTTTACGAATCCTGTACACAATAATAGATAATTACGTCTTAGAAAATAATTAATCAATTTCTTAGTAAGAAGATTAAATGTCACATTACAAGTTAATTAATAATTTAATTTAAACGAATGCAATTTTATTTTATTCATTTTAGTAGCAGATGCATTTTCCATCTACACCTTGCTTGTAATTCATTCCTAATTTAAATATTAAAATAAATAAATACGTACAAGTAGACAGATGGCACCTGCAACGTCAAAAAGACTCTGTGTGCATTAAATACATATGTTAAGAAACATTTTAGACAGTGTTTAGTGAATTCTAAATTTAAAATAATACCCACTTGTGATGAAAACTGTTGAAAAACTAAGTAACCATAAGATTCTTTTAACGTTGATCAATAAAATAACTTCCTAAATATTATGTTCATAACAGCTTGCTTTATTAGAATTGATATTTTATTTATACAAAAATTGCACTTTACGAAAAAAAATGTTATTTACAAATGTCATAGGAACTCTCATCTAACAATAGTTTTGTTCTAATATTGGATTTCTAAAAATAATCTCGAATCCAATCGATTTTTTTCCAAATGTCAATATCAATTTGTATAAAAAAAAAAACAAAGTTGCCAAATATACAACTAAATATATTTAATTATCGGAATTATGTGTGGTTACGTCATGTTTACACCTTTCGTTTTCGGTAGTCAGAAAAGGGAAAGTTTATGATAAGTCGCGACCGAAGGCGCGGCGCCGCGTCCAAAGTTTTGTGTATTGTAAGTAAGTACCAACCTAACAGTTTTTTATTTCAAGAATGCCAACATAACAAAGATACTCATTATGGTATAGATTTTCAATTTGAATTCCGTATACATGAAATATCTTTTTAATTTAAGTCAATTTCATATATAAACGTTTTCAATGTCAAAGATATTGTTTCAGAGATAAATTGGTTTTTAGTGCTATCATTTTATTATACATAGGTATGTTAATTAATTTTTAAATTGTTTAAATTATAAACAAACAAAAAAAGAACATTACAGTAGATTTTTTGAGAATGAATTTTATAATTAAATATGAAAGGCAGATTGGAATTTAAAAAAAATAATATTACGTAACTACGTAATATAATTAAAACATATTTAATTACAAAATTACTAATTAAAAATTAATGTAATTAATATTCTTAATTAACTGAAATTTTAAAACGTCTAAATTAATAAATCAAATACATTACAAAAGAATGTTAAAGACAGTACCTACTATTTTTTATTATTTTTTTGTTGTAATAACTTAATTACATTTATACCTGCATTATTGGATACCATAAAATAAAACAATTTAAAAAAAAAATTAAAAAATTCTGGGCTCGTAAAATTATTCCCTAATATCCTTTTTACTTTATAAAAATTCTAATAATTATTCCACAATCAAAGTTCAAAGGTAACAATCGCGATGTTCGAAATCAATGTCATTAAATCTATCTTTTTTTTCTTACTAAGTATGCCTTAGCATACGTGTTTTATTTTTATGTTTACATTTTGTTTTTTGTTATTTTTATACAACACTTTTTTAAGTTTTCTAACCAAATTATTATTATCAGTTAAATCATGATTAAGCATTATGTTCTTATGTACTTGTGTATACAATATACCTACTTGAGTGATTAATAAACGACCTAAACCTACTTGGGTATTAACAAAAAAACATAAATTAATATTAACAATCGCAGATGCAGGGATTTGTCCTTGCGACACGCAGAATCTTCCAAACAACTCTACCAAGAATATATTACGTACTTACTTATGTATTTTGCACAAGTAATTGCACAATACCTATGCGATTATTTAATAGGCATTAAAATAAGTACTTTTGCTGAACTGTAGTAGCTACCTAGTTAAGACATCGTTCAAAACCATGCAATTTTTTAAACTTAAACTTTAATATTTCTTAATTTCAGTAAATTTGGTAAATTGAGATAAAATTCAAAAACTGTTCGAAATTAATTATCTACGAAATCTATGAATAAAATCTATAATTTCTTCTTACCAAATGGTACAAGTTTCAATTGTTACAACGAAAATAAATTGATGGCCTGATATCCATACAAAACTCATTGATATCCTTAATTTTTTTGTGCAAAAAATGCATTATGTAATTATTATATTGTCTCTTTTTTAATTAAATTCAATTATATTCACAAATTTGTACGTATAATTAACACGATTTCGCGTTTTGAATAAGTAATTTTTTTTTTAAAAAGTCTCACCGCAATTGTTAAATTGGAACAATAAAAAAAAGGTTAATCATTAATCAAACAAAATCGACCTACAAATGGGACTAACGAAAAAAAAGATAAAGTTATCTTAAAAACAAACAAGAAAAAACGCCCTTCAAGCCCCGAAAGAGAAAAATGATATTTCCCAAGAGTTTCCTAACCATTTCGCGTCTCGCTTCCACGCAAGGCCGTGGCCTATCTCCATCG
Organism: Synanthedon formicaeformis; assembly: GCA_945859745.1. Classification (NCBI taxonomy): domain Eukaryota; kingdom Metazoa; phylum Arthropoda; class Insecta; order Lepidoptera; family Sesiidae; genus Synanthedon; species Synanthedon formicaeformis. The sequence continues at coordinate 4,394,726 of OX243980.1, forward strand.
CGCTCCCACACTATGCAATACGAGATCTCATGCAACTGAGGACCTTGATAAATTGCAATATTCGTGACAGATAATTGGTATACGGGTAATTATTATGCGAGCCTAAATAAAATATGAAAAAAAAAACGCATTTAAACTAGGCCTCTACAAATATTTTAGTCTGTGTACACGAAGGAGCTATTCTGCAAAATCAATCAAATCATAACAATTTGACAGTTCCATTTGTAAAAATTTAAATTTGTACAACGACAACACTCGTAATTGTTTTTAGAAATTGCCATAAACGAAAAAGGTTATTAAAAATGTTCAAAAATTTAAGCACACCCAAGTAGAGTTCAACCGACGAACGATTTCAAATATGCAGAGGTTGAATACTCACATCCAAAATGCATTTGAAAATAAATCCAATAAGAACAGAACACAACACAGGCTGTATAGCTTAATATCTTTGCCTACGTTCTCTTAAAACAATAACACAAACTTTTTAAATTTCGGCGCGTAAACGGCCGCGCGCTTGCGTTATACGGCACAAACTGAATTTTGTAAGCGCGAAGTGCGTTTGGCCAACTAGTATGGCTACGTGAATGTACGACCAAAAGGCATAATTTGAGGTCTAGCCATCACAGCAAATACTGATCAGATACAAACGTTTATCTATTCTATACAGTACTTCGTTTTAAACAAATCACTTTTTATTTATTTCCAAGCCTTTTTATGTGCTTGGAAAGAAATAAATATAGGAAGATACAAAATTGATGGGCGATGTTTATTGGCATAAAACAGTTTCGCTTTTGACAGAGAGAGTCTTATTTTATCTAATTTTTTTATACCGTTTCCTTATTTTTTAAAAGAAATATGTCCAAAAATAATATGTTTTTCTTCTTTTTGAAGTAAATACATATTTAAATTCGCTTCCATAGTGGAAGCTTAAGTTAAACAAACTTAATATTTGGTTGGTAATCTCCGGAACTACTAGACCTATTTCAGAAATTCTTTTAGTATTTAAAAGGTCTATTATTTCAGATGGACAAACTAATCCTAATAATATTATTAATAAACTAGCTGGTGCCCGCGACTTCGTCCGCGTTGAAAAAGAAAAAGTAGCCTATCCTGTGTCCTGTATGTCTAAATTTTTATCTACCAAGTTTCATGAAAATCAGTTAATTCGTTTAAGTTATGGAGAGACATACATACACTTAATTTATTATTAGTATGATGAAAATTTTTGCATGTTTTCTGTAAAAACAGCTAAACAGATTTAGATGAAATTGGCACACATATAGTTTATTACCTGGTTTAACATATATGATACTTTTTATCCTGAAAAAAATGTTAGCTGAGCCCGTTGGGTGAGTGGTTAGAATGCTTGTCTTAACGTTCCATGGTCCCCGCGTCGATTCACGGCAGGGTCAAGATTTATTCAAAGTTGACTTTGGTCTGGACGCGCAAAGTAGTGGCAGCGCACACTGCGTTTCGCAGTCATTTGGCAGCACCTCCTTACAGAAGACCACCGTGAAATAACAGCATATGTGCTGTTGTGTATTGGTGAGTGAGTAATGGATGGCAGAACCCATTTCTCTATTTCTTCCCAATCCCTTATCCTTAATCCTACTATAGTCAGCACTTGAGAACCTACGTTTTAAACGCATTAGAACATCCTTTATAATGCTCGCTGCCAAGGTTTGGAACTCCCTGCCGGCGTCTGTGTTTACGAGCTCATATAACCCAAATCTTTGCGAGTTTTTGTAAATAGGCATCTTCTGGATGAGCTCGCTCCATCATAGGCCTCATCCTTGCTACACAGCTGGATGTTGGCCAAGAGAAACTTGATAGGCGACGGTAGCCACTACCATAAAGTGGACCATCAACCTGTCTAACGACCTTATTAACATAAGAAAGGTTCCTGTGAGATTTTCAAAAAACGAACTACAGTGCATATATAATATATACGGATTGTTGATTGACAATAACAATAATCAGTTTAGTCTGTGGCTTCGATTGACATATGTGTCGTTCATTGTAAAAGTGAACTATCTCCTTGTAACTGAATTTTAGAATAACGAGCTTTTTGCGAATTATAGTGTAGGAAAAAAAATATCAGCATTCATTCATTGTTTTCATCTATGGGATTTTAATGCAACTATTCGAGTTACTTCACTTTTATATTGAAAGTTATGACTAAATGTGATACTATTAGGCAAGAAAAGATGGTTTTAAAAATAGGGAGTTACACCACTTTTACAATAAACGACACATATTATTATATCTGATTCCCATGGATTTCACAGATCTGCGGGCGTCAGGAGTTTAAAAATATAGCACAGACTACTCAGTTAAAACAAGTGTTAAAAATGTTTAAAAATTAATACACAAGCCACGATCCCTTTGGCTGTTTTCTCGCGCGAAAATATAACCCTTTGTGACTACCCTTTATAAAAATGACAGGACATGCAAAATCCATTGAGGCGGCAAACCGGATCCCGCTGGTCAGGAGAGGGTTGGCTAGTTTTAAAATTCAAACTCTAACAAAACATTTGAAAGGAGAATTTGTATTTTTATTGAGGTCCAACGCAAGGAGTCTGTATACTGGAAAAAGATTATTTAATTGTTCGTATAAAATACACACTAATATTATAAAGAGGTAAAATTTGTATGATTGTCTATTTGTTTTTACGTTGGAGGTAATCTTCAAAACTACTCATCGGATTTTAAAAAAATCACCTTTAGCGCCCCTTTCACAAACGTCAAGTAGGCCAAACTGTCATTTAAAGTCACCGGTAATAGGAGATAATGGAGCTGATATACCTTTTTTTGTACGGTAAACGTCCCAAAGAATAAATAGAAAATAATTAAAAAAATTCGGCTATCGAATGATGCAGTAAACCGAGTGCATAATTCAATATAACAGAAAATGATTTCTAAAAGTAACTAATCAACACTTTACATGTAGTTTGTGAAAGAGGCCCTTAGAATAGAATTTCAGGGTGGACATACGCTAAATATTCCAATAGGGTACCGCTTGGCGAAAGTATAATATCCGGCGTCAATGTATGTCAGGCGTTACGATAGTATATCTTTTATTTTTCAACGCGGACGATGATTACATATATCAATATTATGTTTTAACTTACAAGTCTCATCAAACTTATATGTGGTGTCAAGAAATTTCATGATTAATAAAATAGATCTTTTCAAAAATGTTGCCTGAACCAGTCTTCTAGCTGTTAAAAATAAATAAATAAATATCTTCACACATTCCACACAGCACCATCTAGTTCCAAAGTAAGCAAGTAATGCTTGTATTATGGATACCAGACAGTTGATATAATACATAGATTACTTTTTTTTTTGTAAATACATACATATTATACATAAAAACATCCATGACTCAGGTACAAAGGTAAAATGTTAACACATAAAAAAGGGCCCTTAGCTAATACACCTTTGTTTGTACGGTAAACGTCCCAAACATTAAATAGAAAATCATAAAAAAAAACGCCTATCGAAAGAGGCCCTAAGGGTCTCTTTCACCAACTACAAGTAAAGTGTTGATTAGTTACTTTTAGAAATAATTTTCTATTTTATTGAATTATACACTAGGTTTACTGCATCATTCGATAGCCGATTTTTTATTATTATTTTCTATTTAATGTTTGGGACGTTTACCGTACAAATAAAGGTATATCAGCTCCATTATCCCCGGTTACCGGTGACTTTAAATGACAGTTTGGCCTACTTGACGTTTGTGAAAGAGGCGCTTTGTATTGTAAAATAATTACATGAAACATTTCGAAGCGCCCTCGTTTTTCCTTTCCGCGAGTACTCCCGTACCTTCGTCTCATACTTATTGTAACCCAATTTAGTGTCTGATAAAAATGATAAGTAACTATTATCATACATATCTCGGTCAATGTACGATAAAAATGTGTATTCATTATAAAAAGATAATGGGGCTGCGTAGAAACGTAGGCTTTTTTATGGTAACAAGCCTTCGACGTCGATTTCGAAGTACAATCAGAGAATTAGATGTTTGACCTTAAGAAATTATGCAAATTAAATGTTAAGATATAATAAAAAAGTATATAATATCTGTAATATCTCTCTTTATCTATCTTGTGGAATATGTATTATAATAATTCTTTCTCCCGTTCCACATATCCCTACTAAGTTCCACATATCCCTCCCCCCTAGTAGGGATAAGGGATTTTTTTTCCACTTATCCCTACCAGAAGGGATAATTTTTTCACTTATCCCCATTGTTGGAAAATTCAAAAAATATTATACAGTCGTGTTTTAATCAATACTAATAATAAATATGTAAGGGTTGGTCATGGAGTAAGTTACTTTGTTTTCAGAGATATCGTGTTTATAGGCTCTATACATGATGCTGAAACTAAATTGACGATTTTTACAATTTTTTCTGTATGTATGTATGTATGTAAGCAAAGATTTAAATCGAGAGATGCGGCATTACTAGCGAAAGTGTGTTACAAAATACAACATACATTATACTAAAGACAAAAGTATAAAATATATATACCTTTGTCTAAACACACTTTTAAACACAGACAAACACATTCCTTACTTGAAACGTGACTGTGACGATAGCGACGCTCTCAACAAGCGACCGTCACTCACTGTAGCTGGCGTGCAACTGTAGTTGGGTTGAGCGCCTGCGCCCAACCCATTGTTAAGAATTTTCGGTGTGTTTTTAGTATGGCGCGAGGAGATTACGCCGCATCTTTCGATTTAAATCTTTGTATGTATGTAAGTAGTTTTTTAATAAAGCCATATATACTCACCGATCTCGTAGGCGACCACTTCAAAGCATTTTTTCGACATTCATTCTCTTCTCACGCACTTGAGGTGTGAAATTTTTTTCATATTAACTAATCGGCATTCTAACTAATTCAAAATTCAAATTCATTTATTTTCACATTTTATTTTACATTTTACATAACTAATGAAAGTTGCAATAAAGTTTGAATGAATGTTTTAACTGCTCGGAAAAAAGGATGTAGTCGCGGTCAAAAACTAATAAGATAACCCATAACTTACAAACCTTTTATTTTGTTTTTGACATTTCTGACTTACCTGTAACAAAAAATAAATTAATGTTAATATAATTTGATAATTAATTGTTAGTTTATTAATTAATTGTTATTAATTAATTGATTAACTAATTAATTGTTAAGTTGTTAACATTTATCTTAGCGCCTATTTCTCAAACGTCAATTAGGACAAACTGTCATTTAAAGTCACCGGTAACCGGGAATAATTTAGCTGATATACCTTTGTTTGTACGGTAAACGTCCCAAACATTAAATAGAAAATAATAAAAAAAATCGGCTATCGAATGATGCAGTAAACCGAGTGCATAATTCAATATAACAGAAAATGATTTCTAAAAGTAAGTAATCAACACTTTACATGTAGTTCGTGAAAGAGGCCCTTAGTGGGAAGACCTCTAAGTACAGAGAGGAGTATCAGTGAGACGAACAAAGTCGTTTATTCCGTCGTCCGTATTTCCGTCGTTATACCTTTGTCCCTGTGTATGTATGGATGTATGTATATTATGTATACGCTTAAATCTTGTAAACTAGACAACAGATTTTTATACGATTTTCATTAATGAAAAGAGCGTTAAACGAGGAAGCACCAGCTAGTTTTAGAAAAAAAATCCTAATCATTATTTATTGGTGAATGCAATAAAACAAAGTGTGTCTCTAGAGAAAGCTAGCGAAGGAGAATGTTTCCATTTTCAAAATTTGTGAGCATATAGTGCTCTGTGTTCAAAACTGCGTTCCATCTTTGAGCAGACAATGAAAATAGAGCTAAAACATTTCGTCACAAATTGCAAATATCGAACAAAGAATGCAACAAAACAAAGACATCAAAGTACTAGAACTGGCTGAGAGCAGGTTTCAAAGAGCGAAGCCCTAACGGATCGTCGCATCCCGGATTCACACACACACATACGCGTCTTTCCCACGTATGTACACGTGAACACGCACACGATACGACACAACAGCTGAGCGCTAACTAGGTCAGTAGCGGTTCGAACGGTAAAAACGTAGTCTTGCCACCCGACAACAGATGGCGGCGTGAGAAATTATTTTGCTATTACTTTTTGTTGGACATAAAATTGTAATCAAGCTGTATGTGGGTTTGTGTACTAGTGATTTATACCAGTTTAAATTGTCTCTCTTTATGGTCAATAATGTTATAGGTTCATTGAACTATGAGATTATTTTATTCTATTCTTTAGAAACTATTGTATTGCTTAGTAAAATCCTCATATTTTCACATCTAGATCACTTTTAGTCATTGCATTATAGGTCTAATATTAAGAACTACGAAAAATAACACAAAAACGCCATTTCGATAATTACTAAGTAAATCATATTAATTCTGTTTTATACATATTACTAGCTGCTGCCCGCGACTTCGCCCGCGTAACTTTGTAAAATATATACTAAAACCTTCCTCGAGAACCACTCTATCCATTGGTGAAAACAGCATGAAAATCGGTGCAGTAGTTTTTGAGTTTATCGCGAACAGACAGACGCGGCGGAAGGAAAGGATTACTATCTTTACACGTAGCTTTCTGTAGGTGAAATATTTTTTCAAATAAGTCTTGATAATTCATTACTTAAGTACAAACAAAAATACAAATATTTTTTTCTTTACAATATTAGCATAGATAACAATTTACAACCTGGTATATTTCTATTAAGAAAATCATAGAAAATTACTATTAAAAAAGTATAAATACACAATAAATATAAAACCGCTGCTACTAACTGTGACATCTTGCTGTAGTTAAACACAATATGCCGCTAGGAAAAGTAACCGGTGCTAAAGGTGTCAAGCGGATACTACTACTAGTCAATAGATGGCAGCACTTAATTTAAAAGTTTTCTATAGATAGATGAAGCCTGGTTACGTAGTAACTATTATATTTTAATCTGAGGCCTGGGCTTAAAATATTCTGACCTCTTAAAATAATGTTATACTTATTACTTGTGTATAATAATTGTAAGAAATTTGAATGTTATTTATTTTATTTTGAATATAACAAAAATAATGGTATCCCGAGTTTGTTTCTTTTCGGTATCGCCATCATTTTGGTTATTTTATCCCCAGTCCCCATTATTATCAAAATAGACTGACAACTAAGGGCCTCTTTCACAAACTACATGTAAAGTGTTGATTAGTTACTTTTAGAAATCACTTTCTGTTATATTGAATTATGCACTCGGTTTACTGCATCATTCGATAGCCGATTTTTTTTTTATTATTTTTCTATTTAATGTTTGGGACGTTTACCGTACAAACAAAGGTATATCAGCTCCATTATCCCCGGTTACCGGTGACTTTAAATGACAGTTTGGCCTACTCGACGTTTGTGAAAGAGGCGCTGTCTTTTTAAAAAAAAAAAAAAAATTTTTTTATTATATCTTACACATGCTTGTCACATATACAAGTATCTACTATTATAGTATCTTATATTAAAAAATGCTAATAACTTAATATGTACCTATGCACTTTTTTCAGGCATCACAACATGCATTACTATTTTTTTTTACACTTAGGTACACTTAGGACTATGTTCAATGATTTTAGATATAATGAAATGAGCGAGTCCTTTTCTACTTCAATATAATATGTAAAGTAGGGGTACGCAAACGTTCTTCAGTTTTCAAATTCATTCCTTTATCAATTCGTAAACTCTTAGTACCTTTTGAAACTAAAGCACTAAGCAGACAAGTGATAGACGCTTTAAATGAAATTTTGACATAACTTTTCTTACCCCGACTGCACTTTTACCTAACTCAAATTTTACACATATCGCTGCTTAAAAACTAAAGGGCCACAAATCAAAATTACACTTTTTACAGGAGAGCTAATCGAAAAAAATTAAATTATTTTTTATCTATTTTTTTCTTATTAGATATACATCAAATATATGCATATTATACATCGTTAGAAGCGTATTTTTAAGTAGCATTAAATGTTTTAACTACTTTTATAATAAACTGAATACTAGAAAAGATATAAGCATATAAGTTACTTTTGAATATATATGGTTGGGTATATATATGGGTGGGTAATGGGCTCTGGCATCCCTTACTCACTCACCGAAACACAACAGCACATAATGCTGTTTTTTCACTGTGGTATTCTGTAAGGTGGTGGTTACTGCCGCCAGACGGGCTGCCCAAATGACTGCGAAACCACTACTTAATCCCATCTCCCCCCCCCCCCAACTCAACTTCTGGGTGCCTTAGAATTCGGCTAAGGAAAAAAACCATCGAAGGGTGGGTAGCAGTGCTCTTTGCGGCAACAGCACACATGCTGTTACTTCACGGTAGTCTTCTGCTGTTATTTAATGGGCTGCCCAAAAGACTGCGAAACGCAATGTGCCCTGCCAATACTTAAGGATGACTTATTCCAGCCAACTTCAAAGCTTATAAATTTGAAAGTTATCATATCGCTGCTTAAAAACTAAAGGGCCATAAAACAAAAAATCCAAAAATGTTTTTTTTTTTTGCAAAAATACAATCACAATCCTTCATATTGTATGTTGCAAAAAGAGTTATGGTTGTTTTATTCCATATTTAGTACATTTTGATCATTTTATATATATTCAAAAGTAACTTATATGCTTATATCTTTTCTAGTATTCAGTTTATTATAAAAGTAGTTAAAACATTTAATGCTACTTAAAAATACGCTTCTAACGATGTATAATATGCATATATTTAATGTATATCTAATAAGAAAAAAATAGACAAAGAATAATTTAATTTTTTTCGATTAGCTCTCCTGTAAAAAGTGTAATTTTGATTTGTGGCCCTTTAGTTTTTAAGCAGCGTAATGTCTATTATATGTCAAGGCGTTTTCTATGTAATCTGTGTATAAACTTACATAAAGTTCAACTTAATTTGTGGCTACATGGCGCAGTGTGACGTCTATAAAAATAATAAATGAATAAAAAAACCGCTCCTAAGTTATGATAATGTAAGGCAGAAAGAAATACGATTTCATATAAAATCTAATCCCGAGCTTCCACAAAGCTTTCACGAAATATCGCCCGAAGCTATGGCAATTCTTTATACTTGATTTTACATGAAATCATGTTACTTCAAAGTCGAATTAGCTCTGATCTGCCACGGAATATTTTAAATCATTAATTAAGAATTTAACAATTGATTAAGGATTTTTGGTGTAAAGAATTGTGGTAACGTTTTCAGTTTTTTTTTAACAAATTAAAAATCCTTATTGGATTTGGAATACATAGGTTTAAAGAGATACTAATATTATAAAGAGAGAAAATTTGTATTTTTGTATGTTTATAATGAATAAACTCAAAAACTAGTAGGCCAATTTTCAAAATTCTTTCACCTATTATCAGCGAGTAACATAATAGGCTATTTCTTATAAAGTTACTCGGACGAAGTTGCGTGCAACAGCTAATGTATTATATATGAAAAAGGTGTCAAACAGGTTGAGGGTAAACTTTGATGACACCTTCCAATAAAGTTATTTAAAGTTTGTTTTTTAATCTCAGACAAAAATGACATTACATGTGACATTACATGTGACATTACATACATTACATGGTATCATTATATGCAAACTTGACATTTGCATGTGTCATTTTTGTCTGAGATTAAAAAACAGACTTTAGGTACGTTATTATGTAATGACCAGTAATGACATATGGCGCTGAAACGCGGTTTTCAACCACACGAGTAAACTAAAAGCCGCGTAACGGTGTAATTCCGCAGGACGCGGCAGAAGATAGACGGCAGCGGCAGACGGCAACGGCATGTGCCGCGACGACAAACGGCATTACTTTGCAGTATTCAATTGTATGAAACCGATTCCGACATACGACTGCAATTGCCGGCAATTGCCACGTCCTGTCGCGCGGCGATTGCAATCGTATGTCGGAATCAGTCTCATACAAGTAAATACTGCAAAGTAATGCCATCTGTCGTCGCGGCACATGCCATCGCCGTCTGCCGTCTGCCGCGTCCTGCGGAATTGCACCTTAAAGTCTGTTTTTTAATCTCAGACAAAAATGACATATGCAAATGTCAAGTTTGCATATAATGATACCATGTAATGTATGTAATGCATGTCACATGTAATGTCATTTTTGTCTGAAATTAAAAACAAACTTTAAGAAACCTCAACGCTCAACGAGCTATGGGGAGAGCCAAGCTCGGGTTTATTCTGCAAGATCAAATCAGAATAAGGAGAACCTTAGACTAACGTGTTATTGTTGGTATATATCAAAATAAATCTGTCTCAGTCTAACAAGTAGATTGAGATAATTTCTCCTTCACACATATAAACATTAATCTTTGTTTCATACAAGAGTCTTAGACGTTTGACTTTGTGCTTCATGCAGAGTCAGTTCTGTTCTAACTGCGCCCCTTACTAGTAAATACGAACACACCTTTCTGCTAAACTAAAAGTAACTAAGGGACTAATTAAATAATATCATTTACTATAAATTCTATCTTTCATTGCTTCCAATAACCCGATAGTTATAGTCATAATCCGGCCGATCAGTAAGTTTAAGTGGCAGTGAACACTTAGTACGGAGATGGAACCGAAAGTTCTCTAGTTGTAGGTCATGGACCGAAAAGCGCAGCGTAGGACGTTCATCCATAACGGACGCGGGTCGAAGTGGATCCTTGCTGCCTCTGAACGGTCCTATTGAAAAATTATGAGGAAGCCCATATGCAGCAGTGAACGTCCTACGGCAGGGATAAAGATGATCATGATAATAATACATGATAAAAATTATGATAATGATAAAAGATGATGATGAGATAAGCGTTTTTTTAAAACAAGAGCTATGTAAGCACATATGGTCACATCCACTAATCGTTTAAGATTTGAAAAATAATAATAAATAATAATAATAATAATAATATGGCCTTTTATTTCCAAATCTCTAAAAAAACAGAAATTTAAGGTGCAATATAAGTTAGTGAAATGATAGTATTTGATTTTATAATTTTTTTATAATCTAATTGTTAGTGTTTTATTAGGTTTTTCTTCTAAATTACGAGATATGGATTTTCAAGGCCTTGAAAAGCTCGTAGGAAGCGTTAAAGTATGTGGTCAAAAGTTTGTTAGCTAAGAGTCGAAGAATTTGGTAAAGCTGCAATGACGTAAGCTTTAGCAGCAAGTAGTACTTTCGTGTAGCTGAAAAAACATATAGCCACAACAGTATTCTAGAACAAGAAACATTACCCTCACAATTACCTGACGCAGTAGTGGTGGCCACAGTCGTTATCGATACACTAGTTGAAGTCGACGTCGATGTTGTCACGGTTTCTGTTGTCGATGCGTTCGTCATTTCTACGATTCTATCCACAGCTATTCTGTTACCTGGCAACACTCCCGAATTCTCCGCTTCCTGATTGGACTCTGTTTCTGTTTCGACTATTTGTGGACTGGACGCGGTCTGACTCAAATCGTTCGCTACTATAACATTGACAGTTGTCAAGTTTTCCAAATCCGAATTCTCGTTGACATGCTGAGTATTGTCTATGTATACTGCAGCAGATCTAGCGCCAAGCGACTCCATAACACTCTCAGCCAATGAACGTGTAGACATCTCGTCTATGTCTATGTCTTGTTTGATATCAATAATTATCTGATGATGTCTCTTGGCGCCGCCAGCTGCCCCGCCTTGAACCTGGTGGACACTCACTTGTGCTTCTGTCCCCTGCTGTGTCATGTGATGTTGTATGACATGCGTCATCTGACCATCAATATTATCACGGTTATTCGCCATCTTAATCCAAACAGACTATACTCTCGAACACTTTTGAAACCCTCACAGACGCTACTCTATAAATCACACAGCTAGAACACAAAGTCAGACTTCTTTACAGCTCAGTCGAAAGGATAGATTATTTAATAATTAGCGCACACATACTAATCTAATGAACACGGGTATCACTCTAGGGTAGGATATAAAGTCGTTGAACACAGTGAGTGCCGTCCTTGGGCTATTTGTTTAGGCTTGCCCTACTGCAGCACAGTTGCACCGCGCAGATGCATCGAAACTAGGTCAGGGGTCATCATCCGCATCGGAAATCCAAACATTTGGGTCTTTGTGCGTTTCCTTTTATTGGTTGATAATGGCAGTGTTTGTTGAATATTTTGGGCACCGTGTCCTTTACATTGTTGGGGCGATGGACGCGGATATTGTTCGGGGGTGGCTATGCGTCCCCGTTATAGACGCGGTGACACGGTGTCCTATATTTTAGAAGCGCGGTCCGTGTAGACGCGGCGGTTGGCCGTCGTAGCCACTGGCAGGCCTACGAAAGCGTAGCGCTACGCCGACGCGGCCGTCGCGTACACGCGGAACACACTTCCGGGTATCAATCCGTAGATATATGTGCACCGATTGTTTTAATATTCAAATATTATAAATGTTTATTGTTTCTTAATATTAAATAGATAGAATTGAAGTGCACATACAAAACTAGCGATGAAAAGGCTGGGAAATATCTCTCTCAGAGATTAAGTATAGTAAACCAGAGAGGTAATGCAGCCAGCACATTAGTTACTTTACGACGTGGATGTAAATTTAATTGTTTCATAAATTTATTAATAGTAAATTTTATTTAAATATATATTTTTTATTTATTAGGTTAGTTTTTAAACTCTAACTTTTATATTATAATTGAGATTTAATTATTGTAGTTGTTTCTTGAATAAAAATACCGTAGGCATAAGTTCTGAAAGACTTTATCCACATTTAAAACTAAAATCAGGACACTAAAACACCTGTTTGAAAAGCTTATGTACTGTATCAATTTCACCTTTACGATTAGTACACCGCTTGTAGGTTGAATAAATGGACAATATGTTTTATAAGTTCAACAACGAGTGTACATACTATGATCAGCAAAATTAGCAAGCAAATTATAAGTAATTACACTTTAAAATAGTGTAGACAAAATTGTGTCAAACTATTTTCTTATTTAAATCATAGTTCGAGATCAGCAACAAAGAAAATAATCAATATAGTACTGTATATAATTGTAACTTTCTTTTATGTATGTAATTTCAAAATTTATAGATCTTGCAATAGCTTTCATGTATAAAGGCATAAAAATTAAAGTGGACACTTTAAATATGATCACTACTTCGTATCTATAGACTAATTAAATGCCACATTAAGACGATATTAGCCATTTCTAAACGTCGAGGACGTGATCGAAAAAGAATGTAGGGTTTTAATATTTTCACCTCAAATCAAATATCAAAAAATATGTACCTAAAACTTATATGAATATTCGAAGATAAGTTTCTACGTAATCGTCCCCTGTAACTCGGGCTATATGTAGCGACACGTGCCCGCGCATGCGTCCCATTGTCGCATCTTCCGTCCCGCTTCATTCACATACGCCCGTCTCTGTCTACGCTCTTCGATCGCCTACAGAATGACGAAAAAGGCATATAATCGAATTTATGTTGGTCCCGAGACCCGGCGTTGTACGAATCCCAGTACGGTCAGCAAACAAATCTGTAGAATTTTTTCATTATTTTTTTCTATTGAGGCCACACATACTATGTCATTTCTTATGAACCACTTTTTGACTGTAATATAAACAAACTAGGCTTACAGAAGACCACCGTAAAATAATAGCATGTTTGCTGTTTTCTCAGTGAGTGAGTAAGGGATAATAAAGAATAATAGTAAGGGATAGTAATAATAGTAAGGTAGTAAGGCAGCCCCTTTCCCTATCCCTTCTTAATCCTATTATAGTCGGCAGTGTACTTGTAGAACTTTTGGTGTTTTTTGTGCCATCCAGTGGACCGCCAGCCTGTCTATCGAGTTTTACATGAAAAAGAGGTTTGCCCTTTCATCCTATGACTTTTTTGTGCTGAACTTCAAATCGTCATTAGTGTAGTAATGTGTATTTAAGAGAAATTTTAAAGGATGAAGTCTCTTATTGCACTTCTTCCAGACATATTCTTTAAGTGATCCAATTTTGTTTGGTGTTTGCTACGTCTTCTTTGAAGTCACATGGTGTATAAATATAATGACCAGTATATCTATTTGAGTATATTTCATTTTAAAAACACTAAAATTTAACACAATCTCCACAAAAAATTAACACTATAATTTTTTTTCTTAAATTAAAAGAAAAAGTAAGTCTCTAAATTACTTTCAACTTGTTTGAATAACAAATATAAATCGTCAAATAATCATTTGAATTTATGTAGTCTTTTCCTCATCAGTGTAAGCCCAAATTTTCCCATTTAACGTTCTTATTTGTTATCCCCATCGATTTATGTTCATATTTTAGGACGAAAACACCAGCCCTCCTTTTTTATGGCACTGAAAGAAAACATTTTATACGTAGGCCTAAAAATTATATAGCTTTTCATGCGGACGGTACTAGATTTTCATTACGTGACGCAGTACGATGGGAACCAAAACAAGGAAACGCCAAGTAAACATTCGCTTTATTTACAGTCGAAAAATATTACGACATCGAATTTTGCATAATGTAAACTAACTTCGGTGTCATTTTGTACATTATTTTGTTGAAAACCATACACATTCACTCTGTAACTTAATCAAAAACTTGAAATAATGACATTTTCACAACCATCAAGTTCTCAAATCAATGATTCATAAAACTACAACTATGTAACTAAGCATATAACCGTTACAATGTTGTGTAACTACAACAAATACTGTCAGCAGAGACAACCGTAACATTATATACATTGGAACGATATTCGAATAGCAAAAGAGTACCTAGTCTACGCATTAAATCGAAATTGTACCAGCTATTGTTGTTAACCCCTGACGCCCGACGCAAAATCGGGGTTTTATAAATGTGTATCTGTGCATCTATCTGTAGTATCGTAGCTCCCAAATGGATGGATCGAATTGAATCCGGTTTTTTTAGTTTGAAAGTGACGTGAATGAGCCATCTCATTCACGTCAACTTAGCTATAATTTATGAAGATCTGTCCAGGCGTTGGTAGTTAGTAAAATCTTTTCGTAAACTAGAAAACCTGTGGAAGTTAGGGAGATCCTTTTGTCAACTAGGATTTTTTTTTTTATGAAATGGGCTGATCATCTTCGAACGCCTGAACATCTGTTCAGACAAAAATGTTCGTAAATCTGTTCTACATAAATCTTAAAGAACCATCTTGATCACGTCATCTTTCAAAGAAAAGAGACCGGATCAAAATCGGTCCATCGGTTTCAGTGCTACGATCCCAAAAACCAAAGATTCAAATCGAAAGATGGGGCGTAATCTCCTCACGCCATACTAAAAACACACCGAAAATTCTTAACAATGGGTTGGGCGCAGGCGCTCAACCCAACTACAGTTTCACGCCAGCTACAGTGAGTGACGGTCGCTTGTTGAGAGCGTCGCTATCGTCACAGTCACGTTTGAAGTAACGAATGTGTTGTCTGTGTATAAAAGTGTGTTTAGACAAAGGTATAATATGTATTTTATACTTTTGTCTTTAGTATAATGTATGTTGTATTTTGTAACACACTTCCGCTAGTAATGCCGCATCTCTCGATTTAAATCTTTGTCAAAAACTTATTACACTCGGGTCTCTTTTGCGTCGGGCGTTGAGGGTTAAAAATATGCGAAAAACATGCGAAGAAATTGTATTATTTTTTATTTAGTTTATCGCATTGATTTTCATAAAATAACGCGAATATCCATTGCAGAGGGATATATTTTTTGCAATGTTACAACAGTAAGAACCTTAGTGTGTAAGGGAGTGCATTTATGTGTGAGTTTTATACCACCGCTATGCGGCTTAATCTTCAAGGCCGGACAGCTTTGTAGAACTTTACGTACTAGATAGAGATATGTGTGTGGTAACTTTTGCTTTGAGGCTTATTTGCGAAGGTTGTATATTTTTGTTCTTACAGTTTTTTAATGTTCATTTTTTTCTAAAGTAAAAGTTTGCAGACGGGCTTACAAGGGATTAGGAGAGGATATACTTTAAGATATGCAAAAATGATGATACTGCAAAAATGGTCATATTGAGATTTAAATTTTATCCAAATCTGTCCATTTGTTTTTGAGTAATTGAGTAACAAATTACCAAAGCTCATTGTCAGCGAGTAACATAGGCTATCATCAATACTAATAATAAATCTGTTAGGGTCGGCCATGGAGTAATTTACTTTGTTTTAAGATATATCGTGTTTATAGGCTCTATACATGATACTGAAACTAAATTGACCATTTTTACAATTTTTTTCTGTATGTATGTATGTTCCTCAATAACTCTTAAACGAATTAACTGATTTTCATGAAACTTGGTATATAAACATTTACACGTACGGGACACAGGATAGGCTACTTTTTCTTTTTCAACGCGGACGAAATCGCGGACGCCAGCTAGTACTAATAATAAATCTGTAAGGGTTGGTCATGGAGTAAGTTACTTTGTTTTCAGAGATATTAACTTAGGTACATACTTTGTTTTCATATATCGTTTTTATAGGCTCTAAAAATGAATGATACTGAAACTAATTTGACGATTTTTATGTGTGTGTGTGTGTGTATGTGTGTTCCTCCATAACTCTTAAACGAATTAACTGATTTTCATGAAACTTGGTAGATAAATATTTACACGTACAGGACCATAAAGGTATAATTCCAACAAGTAGGTACAGGACACTGGACACGCTACTTTTTTCTTTTTCAACGAGGAAGAAGTCGCAGGCACCAGTTAGTATTTTCTAAAGTTACTCTTAAGAAGTCGCGTGCAACAGCTAGTTTAAAATAAAATACTAACCATATATGTAATGTAAGGTACTATATACGCGTTATAATGTGATTTCTCAATGCATAACAGCCTTCTGGATTTCAACTATATTCGTCCTGAAGTCACACCCCCAAAAGTTATTTTCCAACGACGGTCTACGTTTTCCTTAAAAGTGTATTGATTATATACAATCGCTTGTCCACCATATTGGGTGTGGCCCCGTTGATAGGGAGAAAGCGTATTACGTCATTGAAGAGTGTATTTATATTTAAAGTGTATTTTTAACTCATATTAAAAATATATTTATATACGAGTACAAAGTGAACTATGAATTCTCTATATGTCTTATTATAACTCTCTACTTCGGGTACATTAATTAAAACCACTTTATGTTTAGTCCCAATACTTTTAATGTCCGTCCGATACATCAGAACTACAATTCCAACTATAATGAGCGGACATTAGCGGACGCGTTCGTTAAACTGTCAGATTACCTTTTAATATCATGCCACAAAGTACTTTATATTGTAATATAAAGTACTCTTTACGCTAACAACCAATATAATGTAATACTGTACTGTTATCGCAGCAATGCATATACGATGAGCATGCAAATACAAGGCGCAATTTAATTTCCAAAAATAAATAATTGTCCTAAACTACCCACATTAAATTAACCCCCATTTAGAAAAACAACAATAGTGCTACAGGTTCCTATGCTACTCATAATATATACGATTGTGGAGGGTAGAGGTAAGGAGGACCGAGTCTATGTGTTAAAAGTGGTCCCAGAATACCAGTAAATTTAGATGGCGCTAGTGTAGCATACACTAGCGCCATTGTGGCCACTTTTGGAACCCTTATTTTATTGTTGGAGAGGACCATTTTTTCAGTTTGTTTGCATAATTATGTGTCGTTACTCCTTACCTTTACCCTCCATAGACTAAAATCATCTAGAGCGAGATGGAAGATAGCGAGCTCTCGCTTTTTCCCGCTGTCACTTGCACCACACCTTTAGGGCGAACCTTAACAGGACAATGTCACATTTTACATGTGACGTCACTGTAACATGGCATAGCGTGGCCTAATTCTATATTTCGGTGAGAATTTTTAGCATGAAACGTTAAAGAATATCGGAATTTATTATGTAATAGATCAGTCAGGCGTCATTCTGTCATATTCAGGCCCAGACTTATGGCAGCTGATACATAATTCTCAGCCATGAACTTTGGATGGGAAAAAGAGAATATATCTTATCTTATAGGTACTTATATAGTAGGGTCAATTTAATAGAAAACATTTGTCAATCTTAGCTTTCATAGAATTTAGCCGACCCTTTGTAACGTGCTTGCCTAACTGGCCTGGCAGTAGCGGATCAAATTTTCAAATTAATTTTTCATAATTGGCTCTGGTATGGACCCTTTGGGCCAAACGGTCCTTTAACCACTTTAGTAATAACTGTAATAGTTTTACTTTATTGTCGTGTTAATAACAAACAAAATAAAACATTTTGTAATGACATTGAAACGTAGCCACAAAATACATAATTTGAGCTTTTCTTTCAATAGAATGAGGGAGGAGATAGTACTTATAGTATAGATGAAAACTGAGTGAACAAACAAACATACAGATTCAAATAGTTACTTTATTTTGTACTATTCAAAAAAGTGTGTGCTTCGTGTAAATGCATAATATGCTATGTAGTATTTTGCTGGTGGCATTACAAAAAATTTGTTATGCAACACACAATCCCTCCATCTGTCGTCGAGTAGCGGTACTAAATCCCGAATTGAAAAGTAAAACTGCCTGAGGTCACGTGCGCCAACTAACGGAATATAGCCGAACTGCGTACGTTCACCCCACAATGCGTTTCGTTGCGCAATTTACCAGCACATCATTACGGTGTTTTTAAGGCACGGTGTACACCGTCGACTAGCTGTAACAGTAAACTTCGCATGACATGACAGTAATCAATTACATGTCCATATATACTTAAACTTTCTTGTATTTTTTTATAAGAGGAAAACTGCATGTTTAAGAAGAAACGCAATTATTTTTAAATTTGTTTGTCCAACTCTTGAAGAAGGTGATAAAGGCTATTTTTTAATCATGCTAGGATCCTTAGAAGCCGAAGAAAAAGAAAAAACGCAGAGTGAAAACTAAGTAGTTGCGTGTGCGACCGATGAGTATGATGAGATGCGATGCTGCCCCACGATAGAGAATAGGTAATAGAATGAGCATTAAAGAAAAGAAAAGAAGAAACGTATACATTGCTTTATCAATTTAAGTTAAGCGGTACACTGCTGGTGATGTGTAATTGGTTGAACATTGAATTAAATGATACCATTTTGTGGTAGTTAATTATTGCATTCATATTGTCAAGTTTTTAAAAAAAGTCTTTAAAAGAAGAAGCCATTTGACAAGCCATAGAGTGCTCTAACTCAAGGGACCCGAGTTCGATTCCCGGTAAAGCCAAAGCGTAGTCAGTACTGGTCTGGGTGAGCAGGGTTTTGCCGTCTGTCCGTTGTATTTTTAGGTTGTACGTTACAATAGTACTTTCTTTGGAGGCTAATACAATTGGAGCGTTTAGATTTATAAAAAACATTCATGAAAACTGAATCTGAATTATGTTAGTAGTTTTCAAAAATAATATGAATCAATTATACTGATTACCGTAAATCCATATAACACTGTTACTGTAAATACTGTAATATTATACACCAATGTGTAACGTGCCTTAAATTTTTAAACTGTCACGTTCGCTGTGGACATTCGTGGCGCGAATTTTAAAAATGGATTTTTTTTCCGCGTTCGGATAATATAGGTCGCGGCTTGCGGATGGGTCAACGTTCGGATATTAAGTACGGTTTGTTGTAAGGCTTGTATCAGGTAATTTTCAATGCCTAGGTCATAGCGGTGTATCTGGGTCATGCGACTTTAGCACTTACATCATTTGCAATTAAATGAAGATATTCCTTTGAAATATTTAGTTTAATGGAGATGACATTTTCACATATAATAATTATGTTATGATGAATATTTTTTAATATTTATTTTAAATAAAAGGTTTGTAAAAAATTTTTTTTTTTCTTATGTAGTTCAAATCCATTATTATTATGTTTGGCGTTCAACCAAACAAACTTTTCAGCTTTATAATATTAGTATAGATTTTCAGAAAAAAATCTATACTAATATTATATCGTTAGATAATGAATAAATTCTAAATATATAATTGAGCTATTTTTAAATGAGCAATTTTTAAAACCCAGATCTGGTTCGCTAAGTAACGGTATGTGACGTAGAAGTCTTTTTATTGACCACTGCATAGACCGGTCGGGGTCTTTGAACTTTTTTGACTCGGAATTTAGATGAAAGAGAATTGGCGCTACCTTAAGAAGCAACCGAAGACACGTCGACGCCACATTCTAAGTAACTTTTTTAAAAATAAATAGAAAAAAAAAATAACACATTTAATGAAATTTAAATTTAAATGTAATTTAAAAAGTACCAAATAAACATGTTTTTTTTTTTCATTCTTACGTGTCCACAGATGTGTGTGTGACACAGATGAAGCATAAAAGGGTTCGAGCAGAAAAAAAATAAGAAAGAAATGAACAAAATGTTGAAATGTTAAAAATAAAACACTATATTAAAACAGCAAAATAAATAAATACATCAACCAATCAGGTGCACATTTGAAGAAGTTTCCATTTTTTTATCCAAATATAAAAACTTAAGTGAAATGAAACAAAAATGTGCAAAAAATATTAAAATATCTTTAGAAATGAAAAAGTTATGGGACTTTAAAGTTACGCTTGCAAGAATGATTTACACGCGGCGATCCAGCGTGTGACGTCACTTGACCTAGACGACGAACTAATAACTAATCTCGGATAGGTCAAATGACGTCACATGGCGAGACGTTTCACGCTGAAATACGTAAGTCGCCAATCATTTATTACGTAAGATGATTTTTGACAGTTTTTGACCCCCTTGTAAGAAAAAAATAAGAATAGGCCGACCCTCTAGGCTATTTAATATTTATTACGTAGGAATCTAAAGGAAAAAAATGTAAAACGTTTGGTTTGTTTTAATTTTTATTTTTCAAAGAAACAATTTTTAGGAACTTTTATTATTAACTTTGGTAATACTCGTATTTTAAAGGTTTTCTTAACTGCGTATTTTTTGTGACCTTACGTATCAAGACTCCCTTGTAAGAAAAAAATAAGATATTACCTCTTAATCGTCTTACGTGATAATTGAATGGCCCCTAAACTGAAATAATCTATGTATTTCTCAGTCATTTATTGATAGATTTAAAAAAAAAAAAAACAGAAAACCTTCTCGAGGAAGGTTTTAGTATACAGGTAAGTCATCCGCCGAGTCTGTCTGCTCTGTTCGCGATAAACTCAAAAACTACTGCACCAGTTTTCATGCTGTTTTCACCAATGGATAGAGTGGTTCTCGAGGAATGTTTTAGTATATAATTTACAAAGTTACGCGGGCGAAGTCGCGGGCAGCAACTAGTTATACATACATATACTGTGGAAGGACAGATAAAAATAACACGAGTGAAGCCAGGGCAACCGCTAGTAATACTTACATGAAAAATTTTATACTTATTTTAAAAAGTTTTTAAAAAGACAAACTTCACGTGTACATTCACATAATCACAAATGTCACGTCACATAATCAAGAGTTGATTATATTATGTTGCAATTAAAATAAAGTGTTAAGGTTTATTTCCAACTGTAAACTTAGTCTAGACTTTATCTTCAGATCTAGACTGAACATTTTTGACTGAAAGGCGAATGAACTTGCAACAAGATTCCGCGCTTGAATTAAAAAAAACCTCTTCTAATCTAACTGTTAGAATAAGAGCCTCTTTCACAAACTACATATAAAGTGTTGATTAGTTACTTTTAGAAATCATTTTCTGTTATACTGAATTATGCACTCGGTTTACTGCATCATTCGATAGCCGATTTTTATTATTATTTTCTATTTAATGTTTTGGACGTTTACAGTACAAAAGGTATATCAGCTCCATTATCCCCGGTTACCGGTGACTTTAAATGACAGTTTGGCCTACTTGACGTTTGAGAAACAGGCACTAATCCTAACATATTATAAAACAAAGGTTCCGCCGCGTCTGTCTGTCTGTCTATCTGTCCGATTTTAATGGATAGAGTGGTTCTCGAGGAAGGTTTTAGTATATAATTTACAAAGTTACGCGGACGAAGTAGCGGGCAGCAGCTAGTATGTATTAAAAATATGACCATAGACGCACTCTACGATATCATAGACACACATATCGTAGAGTGTGTCTATGGTAGCTTCGAAACGGATAGACCGATATTGATACGTTATTTTTTTTTTTGTTTGAAGCTTATCGAGATAGCTTAGCTATAAGTTTATGAAGATCAGAACCTTTACCATGAGTTTACAATGACCGCACTCGCTAGCGAGAGCGTAAAACATTTATATGAAAAACTGTCCACTGTCAATGTCAAATTGACAATTTTCCATATAAATACCCCATCCCTTCCTTATCCCTTATCCTTAATCCTATGGTCTACAGCGCACTTGTAGCACTTATGGCGTTGCTTGTGTTATAGGCGACGTAACCACCTACCATCAAGTGGACCGTCAGCCTGTCTATCGAACTTAACATAAAAAAAAAAAAATTACGCTCTCGCTAACGAGTGCGGTTATTATAACTCATGGTAGAGGTACTGTTCAGGTGTTTGTGAATCATCTGTCCATTTCCCAGTTAACGAAGGGGTTTCACTAACAACACAGCACTAACTAACTAACAAAGGGATTTAACACAAAGGGCTTCTGCGGGAGGACATACTGCGTTTCGTAGCTCTTCTGGCTGCAGTACCCAGCATTTTAGAATAGACCATCGTGAAATTGTGGAGGGGGGACTTTTGTCTTTCTATATGTTACTTATGTATGTTTTACATATAAAATCTTATTCTATTCTATCAATCAATACTAATAATAAATCTGTAAGGGTTGGTGAAGGAGTAAGTTACTTTGTTTTCAGAGATATCGTGTTTATAGGCTCTATACATGATACTGAAACTAAATTGACCATTTTTATATTTTTTTCTGTATGTATGTATGTATGTTCCTCCATAACTCTTAAACGAATTAACTGATTTTCATGAAACTTGATAGATAAACATTTAGACGTACGGGACACAGGATAGGCTACTTTTTTCTTTTTCAACGCGGACGAAGTCGCGGGCGTCAGCTAGTTCTAAATAATAGCATGGCCCGTAGCCATGTGTGCTTTCTACAGTCGTAAACGCTACACTACGGTAAGAGAACACTTTGTGATTGGTCAAAATTTTATTTCGACGTTACATTAACCAATCACCACGACGTCTCTTAGCGTTCTCTCTTCGTTTCCGAAATACGCAACGAAGCGTTTGCATCTTGGCTAGGGCTCCATGTGTGCTGTTGTCTTTCGATGATTAGTGTGAGATGAGTGAGGGATGGGGTAGCCAATATCTCTATTATCTCTATATTCTACTAAGGTAGGCAGAACACTGTCTTGCAGCAGCTAGTGCATTCATTGTTTATGTCAATAAGCGACGGTAGCCACCTACCATCACCGACCTTTGCATAAAAAAAGAGGCTCTAAATTTCCAGATGTATATATTCCTCATTCTCAGTAGTCGTAGCGCACTTTCAGCACCTGTGGCGTTGCTTGTGTTATAGCCACCTATCATCAAGTCGACCGTCAGCCTGTCTGCTGTACCTTAATATAAAAAAATACAGGACGATCGTAGCAGAGGGAAAAAAAGACATCTTCTTTGAAGAATTTAAGAGAGTGTTTCGGTAAGAGCTCTCGCTTGGTCTTTCGTGCAGCAGCTACTTAGGTTAAGATTTGACTGATGGTCGCCATCATTCATAGAGAAGTGTCTTTATAAGAAGAAGAAGTTATATACTATGGCGTTTTAACCCTTCGTAAACCGATATTTTTTTAAATAGAAAGCAACGCAATGATTTAAAAACATTATACAAGAAGAGGTATTTGTTATATATATAGCTCTGGCGAAAACACGAAAATAAATGTCGGATAAATCCGACTCTGGCGGCCAAAGGATTAAAGGTGTTTGAGGTTCATGAATGACTGTTACGTGAGAGTAAAATAATTAGTAAGACGTCAAAATGTCCCACGGCTGCGCAAGCGACGAAGTGGTCGCGCCTGTACGCAAGAACGCGACCATATAACGGGCTAACAGTTACTCCGTATGTGGGTGAGACTAACTGCAAACACCGTTAACAACTTCACGTCACTACCGTAGTGAGGGGACACGGTTGTATCGATAACATTGACAAATTGTTACCGAACTTACAGCTGACATCATTATGACTGCATTCGAAATTTAGTGTCATCCCTTCCTTATTGGTTATCCTTAATCCTTTTAAGGTCAGCAACTCACTTCCAGAACCCAAGACGTGTGCTTGTGTTATAGGCGACGTGTTATAGGTTATAAAGTTGACTAGCTGGTGCTCGCGACTTCGTCCGCGTTCAAAATGTTATATAGCCTAAAACCTCCGCTCGCGGTGAGCAGTCGACTTGTTGAGTCAAAGCTGTATGTCTTAATAGTTCTTCCACTGAACGGTAGATGGCGTTAGATATCTAATATATGTATTTTTTTTTTAGCCTTTTAGGTCACACTTAATAGCCTAAAGCCTTCCTCGACAAATGGACTATCCAACACAAAAAGAAATTTTCAATTCGAACCAGTAGTTCCTGAGATTAGCGCGTACAACCAAACAAACAAACTCTTCAGCCATTGTATAATTCGTTGGGAGGCTTGTATAATAAATAAATAAATATTATGGTATATATATAGTGATATGTTATTAGTGTACCTAAAAATTAATAACTAATAACTCGATTTATTATCTAAAAGTTTAGATTAATCTAAATCTAAAAGCGATCTAATTCTCTAATCCTGAGTTTCTTTCGGTGTTTCTTCTCGGGATCGTCATCTTAGCTTTTTTCCGAAACCCTTGTAAATTTAAAGTTATAATTACTATCATAAGAGTTTCTTGTAGAAACCTAATTGATAAATAAATATTTTGATTTTTGATTTTGAAAAGCCCTATTACGATCACATGTTGGGAGAAATCTCAAATATCGATAACAACAAACAGCGCAGCTTCCAGTGCGCATCACTAGCGCGGTACCGTACGGCGCAACGTCACGAAGAAAGGGATTGTGGAACGGTAAACGATGGGCCTTGCATCGCGACCCGACTAACTATCGCTTTTCTACCATCAGACGGTACATGCGGCGTTTGAATGATAGTCTAACTCTAAATCATCATCAGGTTTTCTTTATTAGAGATGGGTTTGCTTGCTCTAGGACAGCATCCAGCCGTGCAGCGAAGATGAGGCTTATGATGGAGCGAGCTCACCCAGAAAATGCCTATTCACTCCAACTTTGAAAAGATTTGATGACATTTATATCATACTATAACTGCAAAAAGGCCCTGTCAGACTGGCTCAAGACCCTAAATTATAATGAAACCGTATCGTTGTTAAAGACTATTACTTGATTAAATTCAATATTTATTATCAAAACATTGTTTTCTTTATGAAATGGGACACGTAAAAACTACACTTAACTTAGGTATATAGAAAATGCTAGTTCACACACACACACACACACTTACACATATTATTTTATTGTATTACCTTCTCATATATTATTGCTTTTTCTTATTTGTTATATAAATTAGCCTAATATTAAATAAGATGTTTGAGGAGCGGGGGTATCCTGATACACAAGTATTTTTATAATTAATAGGAGGTCCCCTACACCCTTTTTGTACGTAGGCTTATGTTTTTAAATAAATTATTTTGTATTTTTGTATTTTGTATTTGTATTTGGGTTATATGAGCTCAGAAACACAGACGTCGGTAGGGAGTTCCAAATCTCGGCAGTGCGCATTACAAAGGATGTAACCAGCCCTACGTCTGAATGTATGCAGTAAGTATTAGAGCAGCATTCTGTGGTACTCACTTACAGAAACACTACAGTCTTCCGCCACTATTGTCAGATATACGAGTATTAAATGACAGTAATAATTAAGAAAATTATTGACACATTGAATAAATAAAATATTTAAAAAAATGAAACTAAAACTTTTCAGGAAACTAAAAATGACCCAGATTAAACGTATTGAGTTACATTATTACATAATAAAATATATTTTTTAATTGAAAATTTATCTTGATCATAAGTAAATCCATGGACAGAAAATTTCATTGATAGTAAAGTTTAATTGGCTATGATTAATTTAATTTAATTTTAATAAAAAATTCAAAAATTAAAAGATCTCTTTCTTGGGCTTAGCCTTTATTTTTTTTATTTATTTTTTTTGCCTTGTGCAATGTCTTCATTCGTCATACAATTTATTGTGGTTAAGGGGGTGGCCTTTAGCGGACGCGGAGAACGCTTGGGTTTAGTCGGTAGGTCTACCCCACTACCATCTCGGGCAGGAGTCCGACATAGCCCACTGGTCTGTCCCCAGGCCGGTGGGTATCCATGATGAATTCCTCGTGTAAAAAAATATATATCGTGGGTTCAGAGAATAACAATAACAATAGAATAACAGAAGCCAACACACCTTCAGGCCAGGTGGACAGACTATTTGAAAGAAACGGCTGCTGTGCATGGTGGTGAGATTTGGGAGAGGCCTACAGTGGAGAGACACAGGCTGATGATGATTATGATGATGATTATGTTGATTATGATGGTGGTGGTGGTGGTGGTTGTGGTGGTCTTGGTGGTGGTGATGATGATGATGATGATGATGATGATTATGATGGTGGTGGTGTTGGTGGTGATGATGATGATGATGATGATTATTATTATGATTATGATGGTGGTGGTGGTGGTGGTGGTTGTGGTGGTGGTTGTGGTTGTGGTGGTGTTGGTGGTGATGATGATGATGATGATGATGAAAAATACCACAGGGGCGAAAAATACCATATTCTTCAACTAGTGATGACAAGCCTATCGGTCAAGTGGTGCTTAGTCTTCTGACTCAGGGCTCCCGAGTTCGTATCCCGGTAACTAACTTTGCAAATGAACATTTTCAATGGTTGGCTCTGGTCTGGGTGTGCAGGGTCTCGCCCCCTGTCCGTTGTACGGTTATCTCATAATACAAGCCTAATATTGCTCAATTTGGGGGCCACACAAAAGTGTTTAAAAAAAAAAGAAAAGATGAAGAGGAACAATACCAGGCAAACGGCTGAGACAAGTGAAATATATCATGGTTGAATTTAAGAGAATCGTTTGATATGAGCACTTATGCTCCCTCTACAATAAATTCTAGATAATAAATTCTAAAATATAATTTACCATACATACAAACAAGTACAAGGACCTCTTTAGGTCCTTGTCCTTGTACCATATGTTCAAATTATGTCTAAAACTTAAAAAAAACAGACTCTCAAGAAATATATGGCAACACAAATAAAAATAAAAAATCAGTTTCTATGCAGTGTAAATAATGTCTTTTACTGACTTTTCATACAAGTCGCCTGAAGGCGAAAATGCAAGCTTTCTGTCAGAGTAGCCATCCTGGAATTTACTACTTCAGTAACAGTGATTAGAATGTAACCTAGATTGAATTGTGAATGGGAACTCTTATTATTCTATTGTTTTTCAAATGGAAAAACTATCGCGTAGTGATTTTTTTTATTAAAAAAAATACGAAATTCAAATTTACGACAGGATTAATTCAGTGCACAGTCAAAGTTATCGGCGAAAAAAAAAACTGTGTATGTAAACATTGAACATTTCGAAAAGATTCGATTTTAGAATTGTAAATTCTCGGCTACGGTATGAATTTCAAATTTGTCCGTTGTCAATCTGAATTCGTCGTGTTTCCGTCAACAAAGACTAAAAGTGCGTTCACCCCGGTAACTAAAAAGTTTCGTTTGTTTCAGAGTATTTTGCTACAAAAAAAAATCATAGTGTTTACATCTTAAAAAAAAAAAACAAAAAGCACAGACTCACCTCGAATTGTACTAGGCATTTTACGTTAATTCCTTTGCCACAACACACAAAAAAAAATCCGTCCACGTCACTCTTTGCACAGATATCCAATTATCCAAATTCGGCGGCACTAGCGTACATTGTGGAAATATGGGCGTTCGAAATTTAAACACTAGACGCACAATTGGAAAATGGGTGGCAGCTGATTGGCGCCATGCGAGCTGTCAACGTCAGATTTCCCGCGCTTTTTGGTGAAGCGCTGCGGATACGTCCTAGTGACGTGCTGCGGCGGGAGCTATTGCTTTTTTCGTTGGCGCGCGCGGCCAAGACTCCGGTTAACTGTATTTTTTTTCGTGATACGTACAGCGTTAACGGTGTTAAGGCCGGTTCTCTCCACTCGGGTGGATCTCTTCGTCGGAATCGATTGGTGTTCGATGAATCGGTGCTTGATAATCTCTCGCCGATGTCTGTCCAGTCGCCGCTGATGGCTTCCTTTAATAACTCGACAGTCCTCACTTGGGAGCGTTCGCAGAATTAATCATATTTCATATCGATACCTTAATTCGCAAACCAAATAACTCCTCTGAGCCAAACTTTACAGGGGAGACTAAAAACGTTATAATTTTTTTTTGTATGATACGAGAAAAGAAAAAGATAATTTTACATTGGAAATTATGGCTCGTATTAACCGATAGACCTTTTAAAAATTAAATTTTAAAGTTTCTCCCGTATCAAAAAGTCATTTTCAACCAAAAGTGGAGTTATTCGTTTTGCGAATTAAGGTATCGATATATAAAAAAAATATTTTCGATAAAGTCTAAGTGACTTCTTAACATACATGGAATTCAAAAATAAATAAGATTTTTTTTTTAATAATATTATAAAAAATATTTAAAATTATAAATGTATTTAGGATTCAGGATTCTGTTGAGGCTGCCGTGCAATTGTGCTTGCAAAAATCAAAATGACGATTATTTTGCGATAAGAAGAAAGAGGGTGGCATCCCTATGGCACAAGTTGTGTGGCAGTACTGATAGCATTCTAAAAACTATTATATAAATAATAGACAAATAGACTGCCTCATAGAATTATTCTGAATGGGACAAAATAATTAAGAACTTATTATACTAAGTTACAATAAATCTCTATACATAAAAATATTAAGTTGCTTAAAATATCTAGAATGGTAGACCGATTTTAATTCAATTTTCACATATGGATAAACGGTGAAGATTTATATAAAAGTTGCACCCCGGGCGAAGCCCGGAGCGGGTCGCTAGTTTACTGTAAAAACAAAATATAATTATCGCGAATGGCAAATGGCGAATTTCAAAGATGCGAACTTAAAAGATTGAGCCTCTAAGTGGAAAATTAGTTATACGTTCCATGAAAAATACATCTTTTGTGGTTTGGTTAAGTGCTTGTTAAGTTAATTAAGTATAAAACTCTTTTTAACAAAAAAAAAACCGACTTCAACCCGTTTTTTCATGGATTTCATTGTCAGAACTGGACCAAATTGAAACGGGACCACACGAGAAGCATCAGCTTTCAAATAAAAAAATAATCATCAAAATCTATTCACCCAGTCGAAAGTTATGAGGTAACAAACATTAAAAAAAATACAATCGAATTAAGAACCTCCTTTTTTGGAAGTCGGTTGAAAATAGAAAGAAGAGGGCGTCCTGGAAGACGGAAGAAATCCTGGCTACGTAACATCAGGGATCTCCAGTGCAGAACATCTGTTCTCGCCTAGCCTCGGCACAAGTCTTCTGAGCTGATGAGTGCCAACCTCCATTAATGGAGAGGCACTTTAATGGTAAGAAGAAAAGTTAATAAATCTATACCAATATATAAAGCTGAAGAGTTTGTTTGTTTGTTTGGTTGTACGCGCTCATCTCAGGAACTACTGGTTCGAATTGAAAAATTATTTTTGTGTTGTATAGTCCATTTATCATCAATAGTAATAATAAATGTGTAAGGGTTGGTCATGGAGTAAGTTACTTTGTTTTCAGAGATATCGTGTTTATAGGCTCTATACATGATACTGAAACTAAATTTACCATTTTTACAATTTCTTTCTGTATGTATGTTCCTCAATAACTCTTAAAAGAATCAACTGATTTTCATGAAACTTGGTAGATAAACATTTAGACGTACGCGACACAGGATAGGCTACTTTTTTCTTTTTCAACGCGGACGAAGTCGCGGGCGCCAGCTAGTCGACTATAAGACTATAGGTAGGCTATAGAGAACGCGGACGAAATCGCGGGCACCAGCTAGTCTAATAATAAATTGGCGACCCCGTTAGTCGAGTGGTTAAGATGCTTACTTTAATTCTCTGTCTCAGGGTTCCCTGGTTCTATTCCCGGTTGAGTCAATTTTGAAAATGAACTTCATAGTTGTTTCTAGTCTGGATCTTTCAAGCAGTGGCATAGCGAACACTTCGTTTTACAGTCATTTGGCAAGCCCGTCTTAAAGAAGAATAACCTTGAAATAACAGCATATGTGCTGTTGTGTTTTGGTGACTGAGTAAGGGTTTGATTTCCCTATCCTTAATCCTACTATGGTCGGCAGCACCTGTGATGTTGCTTCTTTTATAGGCGGCGTATAGCCACCTATCTATCGTCAAGAGGACCGACAACCTGTCTGACTATCTTAACATTAAAAAAAATTGCGTTTAAATAACAAAGAATGTCTAAACGCATACTTATAGATGTTATAAATATATCACATAGTCAGATGACCGGGAAATCCGGGAAAGTCCCGGAATTTTGCATGTGGTTCCGTGTCGGGACACTTTACTGTCCCGAAATTCACGAATACTAGTTTTTTTTTTTACAAAGTTAAGCCTGCGGCGATCCATAGATAACTTATGGACAACCATTTTATTAAAAATAAATATTTTTTGAAAATAATTTTCATTTTTTTTCCTTCTAAAATACCTAACTAGTAATTTTTATATATTTTTCTATTGCCCGTCCAATAGCCGATAGTTGTTCTTGGACTATCGGCTGAATCAGCCAATGTGGTTGGATCTTGGACTCCAAAACTCCAACTCCGTTCGTAACCCCAGAAATGTCCAGGAAATGATAATTCTGTATTTGACAGATATCAGATAGAGTGGATGTAATTAACGAAAAACAGTTAAAAACACAACAATTGGGGGAAACAGTTAAAAAACGCTAGTAAAGAAATAACCGCCTCCAACACTTTTTCACCAAAATCACACATAAAACGTGTCAAGAGCAAAGATTTAATGGTTGTACCGTTAATTTTTATTTACACAACTTAAACAAAATAAAGTCGTGTGAAATGAAAAATTTCATCTCTATTAATATTATCTTCCGGAGTCTCAAAATCACGAGTAAACAAAAATCAGCTATAGGAGTCGTTGAACCCAACGGTATCGTGCAACCTGCCCGAACCAGTTGAGCGATGGTCTGTGACGTCACTTTTAATACAGCTCACCGACTACAGAGGGCGCTAATTCATTCGAAATAAGCGCTTTAACATGTAGTCACATCTGTTGTAGAGTAGTGAAACAAAATGTTAAAGTGACATCTATAGGCTAATTTCTTAAATTAATAAGTTGTATCGTATAATTTTGTTTTTAATCACTAGATGGCATTATCAGACACAAAGCCAATATTAAAATGTGAAGTGATTTACTACCGGTGAACCAACGCTTTTCGAGTCTGCCATAAATTATTTTTATTGATTTGGAAAATTACAGAAGCATTCCTGTCTAAAATCAGATATCGATACCTCGCAAACCAAATAACTCCTCTGAGCCAAACTTTACAGTGAAGACTAAAAACGTTATAAAGTTTTTTTGTATGATACGAGAGAAGAAAAAAGACAATTTTACATTGGAAATTATGGCTCGTATTAACCGATAGACCATTTAAAAATTAAGTTCTAATTGTCATTAAGTTTCTCCCGTATCAAAAAGTCATTTTTAACCAAAAGTGGAGTAATTCGTTTTGCGAATTAAGGTATCGATATGTATGTTTGTACTCAGATAAACAAATGAAAAAGTCAGAATATAATTATAATAATAATATATTTGAATTAAATATTATATAGATATATTTTATCCTAATTAACTAATGTTATAAATGTGAAAGTGAGTTTTTTTATAGATACTTAAGTAGTATTTTATCTATGAACTAATCAATCGATCATCATGAAATTGTTCATATAGAAAAGGACATAGGGTAGGGGAGCAATAATTTTTTCATCCAAAAAAAAGTACTGTTCGCGAGAGATCATCTAAAAATAAAAATAAAATAACACCTGACCAAAATATACATAAGCAATAAATAATAAGTATTTTAACATAAGAAAAATTGGCGCAGACGAAGATGCGGGCAATAACTAGTATTTCATAAAATCAAATACCTACGTGGCAATCTATTTTTATAAGTTTTATTAAATGGAACAACGACAGGGAGAAAAAAGTAAATAAAAAAACTTCTTAAAAAGTTGAGAACACAAAATTAAATGTTTAATGCAGAGCAATAATTAATTTTTGACGGATTCACAATTAAAAAAAAGTACAATAACGAATTGTACCAAATAAAAAGAGCTAAAGTGCGCGGTTATAGAACAAACATAGACAAATGCGTTCGTCCTTGTCAAATGTTACCTTCTATTGTTGCTGTCTCGCTTCTACATCTCACTGCCCCTCAGACGTGTGACATCCCCGCGGGCTTACCTCGGTTACTAGGGTTGCCGCTTCTTTTATAAAATTACTAGAATGGCGCCCGCGACTTTGACCGCGTTGAAAAAGAAAAAAGCCTATCCTGTGTCCCGTACGTCTAAATGTTTATCTACCAAGTTTCATGAAAATCAGTTAATTCGTTTAAGAGTTATGGAGGAACATACATACATACAATACCTACACTTACAGATTTATGATTACACTAGCTGGCGCCCGCGACTTCGTCCGCGTGGAAAAAGAAAAAAGTAGCCTATCCTGTGTCCTGGTACGCTGTACGTCTAAATGATAATCTAGCATAGCAAGTTTCATGAAAATCAGTTAATTCGTTTAAGAGTTATGGAGGAACATACATACAGAAAAATATTGTAAAAATGGTCAATTTAGTTTCAGTATCATGTATAGAGGCTATAAACACAATATCTCTGAAAACAAAGTAACTTACTCCATGACCAAACCTTACAGATTTATTATTAGTATTGATGATTTATTTGGTAAAAATATTATAATACTTATAATTTAAATCCTACTAACACTAATATCATAAATACGAATGTTTTTGAGGATGGATGTTTGTTACTCTTTCATTCAAAAACGGCTTAACTGATTTGGATGAAATTTGGCACATCGATAGTTTATTATTTGGAGTAACATATAGGATACTTTTTATCCTAGAAAAATTTTTCGGTTCCCGAAAAATCATCTAAAAATTTTATATAAAAATTGGAATAGGCCCCCATAATTTACCAATAAGAGCAGCCTTGAGAAACCTGGATCCACCAACAATGATTTGCGGCACTTATCAGAGCCAATACGCACTGTCGCCTTGTCGCCGGCGACTCAGTCTCCCGGCGACCAAAACACGGGCAACTCTGGCCAGGCGACCAGCCAAGCGACAGTATTCCAAGACATTCGTGCAGAATGGACGTTGAAGAAGTTGGAATAGTAGCGCTACTAATTTTAACGCACTTGCAGCCATAGGTGCTGCAAGAATATCTTTGTTTCATTTGTATATTTATACTAGCTGGTGCCCGTGACTTTATCCGCGTTGAACGATGAAAGATACCCTATGTCCTTTCTGGTGTCCCAGACAACGTGTATGCAAAATTTCGTGGTGATCGGTTCAGTAGTTTTTGCTTGAAAGCGTAACAAACAAACAAACTCACATTCACATAAGGTAGTAAGGATGTAATAATATTTATATATTATAATTCACATAGATGTATATATTTGTTATTATTTTGTTAATACTTATGTACCTATATTAATAATTATGGATGTTCTATGTCTGAAATAAATGATTATTATTATTATTATGCACTTATTTATTTAATTTTCTTAATTTTAAATTTTTTACAATATAAATACAAAAAACAATATATATTATAAAAAACTTAAAACTAGACATCCGCTAGTAGCGGGGCTAGGCCCAAGCTACCGGTGGTTAGGGCTGCAGAGTGAGGAACCTCCTGACAATTCGTGCCGTGTCCAGAAGTACCGCCTTCTGTATCTGACCCTTGATCCAACCATCTAGCGAGAGACTCTTAAGATGTTGGTCGAGACTCTTCGCTATAAGACCGTTCGCCGATATGACTATCGGGACGATGATTGTCGAATCGACATCCCACATGGCGGTCACCTCGTGAGCCAAGTCTATGTACTTGGTAAGTTTGTCTTTCTCGGCTTTCACGAGGTTTTCGTCATGTGGGACAGTAATGTCAACAAGCATCGTCCGGCGTTGGGATCGATCAATAACCACGATGTCAGGCTTATTGGCGACAATAGTCCTGTCCGTGATTATGGAGCGATCCCAATAGAGCGTGGCATGACCATTTTCGAGGACGGGCGCAGGCACATATTTGTAATACGGTACTTCAAATTCAACAAGGTGATATTGAAGAGCAAGTTGTTGGTGAATAATTCTGGCTACTTGGTTATGTCTGTGCAAATACTCGCCGTTAGCAAGATGAGAACAACCGGAAATAATATGTCTCAATGATTCTCCTGGACGGTGGCATGCTCGACAAATGTCGGCCGTACCGTCTTTGAGAATATATTTCCGGTAGTTTCTCGTCTTGATAACTTCATCTGCTATTGCACAGACAAAACCTTCGGTTTCCCCAAATAGGTCACCAAAACGTAGCCAGTTTATTGAAGCGAGCGGGTCTACATCGAGTCCGTTGAGGGCTCGATAGAACCGCCCGTGCAATTCCTTGCTCTTCCATACCTCCCTGCGATTCTCAGCACTCAATATTACTGGTTTGCGCCAGTTCTCATGAGATAAGCATAGAGGAGTGAAGTGTTTGTCAACCGTCACAACATCATGATGTATCCCGCACTCGTTGTTAAGGAAATATTCCCTGAGACTGCATATTTCTCGGTTATGAAGATCCTTGGCATTCAGATAGCCTCGGCCCCCCAATTTCCGAGGAATATACAGTCTCATAACAGACGAGCGCGGGTGTAACATCCGGTGTGTGGTGAGCAGTTGACGAACCCTTCTGTCCAAGGCATCTAGTTCAGTCTGCGTCCATCTTAGTATGCCAAAGGAGTAGGTTAACACGGGCATAACCCAGCTGTTGAAGGCGCGCACCTTATTACCACCCGACAAAAGACTCTTAAGTACTTTTGTCAGGCGACAAAAGAAGCGCTCCTTCACCCTCTGTTTTATGTCCCTGTCAACGATACCCAATGACTGTGACATACCAAGATAAAGACAAAGAAAAATAAAAAAAATCAAAAGAGTACATCCTTTATTACAAGAACGGAGATTAAAAGGAATGTTTAAAATATTTTATGAAGACGGTAGAAAGTACCCACGTAAATTTTTAATTACGCAAGAATGACTGTGTGTTCGTTCGGGATTGTATTTCCAATATAATTTTAATAGGCGACCGTGACCATCTACCACCAAGTACACTGCTGACTACAGTAATAAAATTAAATACTTACCTAATTTTTTATTACACTTAGAAATAAACTTTTGACAACCCTATAGCCCGGCGGCGCTCTCGCTCACATAAAATCAATATTTATGGAGGACGATACATTTCACCTCTAAATATATACACTATATTGTATATATATATTAAATATACACACACACTCGCATTGTGTTATGTATCGCCTATTGTCTAACTCAAAGAAGTTCAAAGGAGGCTTAAATAGAAGATCTTTTGTTGAAACTAGAAATAAATTCTGAACATTACACTTTTTGGACTATTAACTAGAACTATAACTACTGAACCACCATAATTATACAGTCCTCCGCCGCGTCTGTCTGTTCGCGATAAACTCAAAAACTGCTGCACCTATTTTCATGCTGTTTTCACCAGTGAATAGAGTGGTTCTCGGGGAAGGTTTGAGTACATAATTTACAGTTACGCGGGCGAAGTCGCGGGCAGCAGCTAGTGATAGCTCGAACCATCTCGATCATGTCAGCTTTCAAACAAAAACAAAACGGTTCAAATCGGTATACATAATGTGACCAGACGTCCCGTTTTGAACGGGACTGTCCCTTTTTACAATTACGAGTCCCGGTGTCCCCGAAATGAACAGTGGGACGCAAAATTGTCCCGTTTTCAGAAACCGCGCGAAAATTTGAGTAATAGACGATTTTTTTTGACGAATTTTCATTAATTTCTAATTACATTACATTGCAAAAAGTAACGGAATGAAATAATTTAAATGTTTCCACGGAAACTCGTTGGGTGGAAGTATTCAAACACTTTCGGGCCAACAATATTCAGCATGAAAACTTTTCTATTGTAATTGAATATATTTTATGTTTGCCTGCTACAAATGCTCCAGTAGAAAGAGTATTTTCTATTATGAACAAATTGTGGACATCTGAGAAAACCCAGTTACAAATTTCAGTTCTAATGGCGATGTTGATAATTAAGGTGAATATAAAAAAAAACGTGCCAAGAGTTTCTTTCTTACTTGAAATCGTCACCAGCTATATTAAAACAAATTTGTTCTTCTGATAAATATAACTAAACATTTTGGGTACCTATATTTTGTGATTCGTAACTTTTAAGCCATCTAACTTTTTTCTGAATAAATGACTTTAAAAAAGCCTATTATTTGGCCTAAATAAACTAATGTCCCGTTTCGAGTCAAAGAATAAATGGTCACATTAGGTATACACCCATTTGGGAGCTATGATGCTACAGAGGTCAAATTACACAGGTCAAATTTATAACACCCCACTTTTGCGTCGGGCGTCGGTAAATACTCATCATAGCCCATGCTTCGTGACAGATTTTTTGTCGGACACATAAGCATTAATTAAATACTTTGCAATGTATTAACTTTAGATTAACTTTCATCCAAAAAAAATTTTGCTCCCGAGAAATTCCTATCATCTAATAATAAAATTCTGAATAGGTATAAAAAATCGACATGACGTGATGTTGTACGCCACAATTGTCAAGTCATGCTGAAAAAAGCGTTGCCTAGCAACGGATAAACACAATGTAATTTTTGTAAAGTAAACATACAATGTATTATTTATTTATTTTCAGTTTATTAAGTGTAATCAATACTAATAATAAATCTGTAAGGGTTGGTCATAGAGTAAGTTACTTTGTTTTCAGATATTGAGTTTATAGGCTTAGGCTCTATACATGATACTGAAACTAAATTGACCATTTTTAGAATTTTTTTCTGTATGTATGTTCCTCCATAGCTCTTAAACGAATTAACTGATTTTCATGAAACTTGGTAGATAAACGTTTAGACGTACAGGACACAGGATAGGCTACTTTTTTCTTTTTCAACGCGGACGTAGTCGCCGGCGCCAACTAGTATTTTAAAAGTGTATTTAGTTTTGATTTCTGTAACCAAAGAACCTAAATAGTGTGAATACAAATTATTTTGATTTAATTAAGTCACATACCAAATTAAATTGGTCATATATTTCTGTGGGGGGTTTTATTTTTCATCGCTCAAGAAAAAAATAGGGCAGACTTAATAAAAAAAGACCAAGGTTTTATACAATAGTATTTCTTATTTATTCTACGAATCGGTTTTAAAAAAGGCTCGGTTTTAAAATCATAAAATTTACAAAACGTCCGAATTTCCCAAACATTTTGCATACGACTGTACCCAAAGAATACAAACATTCACCATTTTCAAAGAGATACGATGTCAACCCGCCAACTGTTCGACAATTGTAACCAACATAACTTGGCATCCGGTAGAGTTCCTTGTTCCCCCTTTCATACCCACGTTCAGTAGGAACACGCGCGGGGAGGTATGTCATGTTTGATTGGCCACTCCACCTTGCCGGGAGCAACGACCCTGTTGTACGTATGTTGCTTTCGACTGGCGGACACCAAAGCATTGTTACAATTCATAACTCCGCAAACTAAGAATCACGAAACTAAAACACAGTCAATACAGCAAGCTAAGTTTTTAGTAATTACATACAAAATTCTCTACATAGCTGTATAGCTGCGGCTGAGAAGCTATTAAATAAAATCTCAGACGCCGACATTATATTCAATACATCCTCTCACTGGGAGTTGTACCAGCGCTACATCGCGTGCTTTCGACCTGAGTGTATTATATGTGTCTTTTATAAGATACTAGCTATTTCCCGCGAGTTCACCCGCGCAACTTTGTAAATTATATCGCTGCTTAAAAACTAAAGGGCCATAAAACAAAAAAAATCCAAAAATGTTTATATTGCAAAAATACAATCCCAATCCTTCATATTGTATGTTGCAAAAAGATTTATGGTTGTTTTATTCCATATTTAGAATATTTTGATCATTTTTTATATATTCAAAAGTAACTTATATGCTTATATCTCCTCTAGTATTCAGTTTATTAAAAAGTACTTAAAACATTTTAATGCTACTTAAAAATACGCTTCTAACGATGTATAATATGCATGTATTTGATATATATGTAATAAGAAAAAAAATAGACAAAAATAATTTTTTTTTTTTCGATTAGCTCTCCTGTAAAAAGTGTAATTTTGAATTGTGGCCCTTTAGTTTTTAAGCAGCGATATACTAAAACCTTCCTCGAGAACCACTCTATCCATTGGTGAAAACAGCATGTAAATCTGTGCACTGTTTTTGAGTTAATCCCGAACAGACAGGCATACGCGGCAGATGACTTTGGTTTATAAATGTACTTAGTGATAATAATAAATATCTTCACACATTCCATACACAGCACCATCCAGGCAACTAATGCTTGTATAGTTGTGTTATGGATACCAGTTGATATACTACATAGATTACTCTTTTTTCGTAAATACATACATATTATAAATACAAAACATCCATGACTCAGGTACAAAGGTAAATGTTAACACATAAACATTTGCCCCTAGCGGGATTAGAACCCGCGACCGTTTGGTTAACAGCTCGGTTTACTTTAGCCACTAGACCAAACGTCGTGTCGTCTATATATGTATATACATACAGTAAAAATTGTAAAAATGGTCAATTTAGTTTCAATATCATGTATAGAGCCTATAAACACGATATCTCTGAAAACAAAGTAAATTACTCCATGATTTATTATTAATCCTTACACATTTATTATTAATATTGATCTATATATTTTATATCTATATCTTTTATATCTATAATATCTTTTTTATATCTAGGTATACATACTCGTATTATAAGATTTATAAGTAAAACAAATTCGACGTCCCCTCTGTCTGTTTCTCCGCTAAACTACCCGACGGGTTTAATTCGGTTTTCACTAATGAAAAGAGGGATAAACGAGGAAGGTTTGTGTATATAAAAAAATGCATTCCGGGCTAAGCGGAAAACGGGATGCTGGTCAAAATATAAACAAATTTACAAAATCCCGGCTCTCTTTTTATAATCCTTACTAGCTGTTTCACGCGACTTCGTCCGCGTAATTTTATTAGCCTATGTTACTAACTAATAATGTAGCTTTCTATGGGTAAGAAAATTTTTTAAATTGGCCCAGATAGTTTTTGAGTTTAATCAGTACATACAAAAATACAACTTTTCACTTTTTTTTTAAGTTAAGGTCGACAGACAGGCTGACAGTCCACTTGATGGTAGGTGGCTACCGTCGCCTATGACACAAGCAACACCATAGGTGCCGCAAATGCGCTGCCGACCATAGAAGGATTAGGGATAAGGCATAAGGAAGGAATGGGGTAACGGGCTTGTGCATCCCTTACTCACTTACTGAAACAACAGCACATAATTATGCTGTTATTTCACGGTGGTCTTTTGTAACTACCATTCATTATGCATTCATTACAAACAAAAATACAAACTATATAATATTTTAGTATAGATAAATACAGACTGTGCTCAATAATAAGTCTATCTAAATGCATACATTGACTAACAGTAGGTAATTAAGTAAAAACCTACTCGTAAAAGCCGTACATAGTCAAAGAGCTCTGTTTTATTCATATCATAATAGAATAGAAATCTGATTGCAGGTTCGCGTTTCGTTAGCATATCGTATTCAGGTAAATAGACGGCTATGAAAGAGACAAAACGCGACGTTAACTTAACACGGACATTTGTGTAGACTGTGTGGTACTTTCTTTTAACCCGACGAGAAGGGGCAAGCCTAATCGATACAATAAACCATCGCCTAACAATCTAACTAAACTGTCATAGACGGACTATATTTACACAAGTTTAACGTTGAAATAATGCAAGATGGACCCGTAACAACGTCACCGTTGTATAGTACGGGAAAAAATAGCCCAAAAACGTGTGCATAATGTCAATAAAGTGGGCTATAATCGCAGGTCGCCATAATGTTTAGGCTTTGAGCGGCCGGGGACGCGCGACGTTGGTAATCTGCGATCAAAATGGAAGCGGCGGCCATCTTAACTCAGACGCGAGCGAGAGAGCGCTCGGTCCGCTTCGGGAATTTGGGAAATTGGTGTTTTTTTTGTTGTAAAGAGAGCAGTATATAAGAGGTCGGTAGGCAGAGGACAGAGCGGGTGCGGGGTGCGGGGAGATCTCCGCACAGGCAAAGCGGTGTGAAGGGAAAGAACTGAGCGCGATACAAGTTACAAGAAAAATTCGGAGTTTGGTCCCGAGATATCTCTCTTAAAAAATGTATTATTTCTATGCATATTTGTAGTGTTTAGTTAAAATTTTCAATCCTGATATAATAAATTGGAGAATCGTGATTAGTAAATAATAAAACATTATTATTAATGCTCCACTTTGTAGATTATATAAAATTTATTTTTATTAATGAAATTTAGTATAACAAAAAGTAGATTACACAGTAATATGAATCTATAGTAGGGAACTTTTTAATCTCTACTTAAATTAATGGCATAATTCTAAGGCACATAAAACTCATATTCGTTATTTCTCACAAATATTTTGGAAATTACTTACAAGAAATTACTCAACCTATGCCCACTATTTATTTTGAATCTTAAATTACTCTACATTCTATATATCTTTATAGAATATCGATCTCCGAATGATCCGAGGGATCGAACAAATGTTTATGTGATTGCAGGATAATATCTCGGGATCGATCTCCGTTCTGTCAACGCACGGTGCGTCGGTTACCTATCTTTCATTGCACGTACGCGGTGTGCGGGGGGAGCGGGCGCCGCGCGGCATACGCGGACCGAGGAGCCATCTTGCTAGCGCTGGTCGAATCGCTCGCGTCTCTGCCACACAAATCGTTCATAATTCGCACTAATTAACCATTAAATACAACAAAAACATTAAAATAAAGTGTTCCAAATACCATAAACTAGTGCCACAAACGTTGTGTGATGTAACTATGTTGACATAGTGTTGTGTTATTGTTTTATATGTGTGCATTCCGAATGTCTAGGTGAGTAGTCAGTAGTCTTTGTGCGCGACAATTATCATTCTGATCGATTCGGTCCGGGCGGGGGAGTACAGAGCCCGGTTTCGTTTTATATCTTTTGTTGTTTTGTAATGCTTGCAAATCAATAATTTTAGTGGTCGCTAGCCTGTGGCCCTCGACGTTTGACATTCCCAACGCTTTTGAAACTGTGTTTCCAACGCGTTCAGAGGTACTTACCTAACTGTACACAAAAAGTAGGCGCATTGACGTGTAATTTCGTTTATTTGTACAACAAATACATACAAGCGAACGGCTAAACCATACTTGAGTGTAACTGATTTGATAAAGAAACTATAATCAATACATCTGCAATCAAACTGTAAGTAAAAACTTGAAATATTCATTCTATCTTGTAGGTAGTCAGTGGCTCAATATGTTATGCTTGTTTTATGAGTTGATGATTTAAATTAATAACCATAAATGCATTTAAATTTAAACTCTGTTTTGTTATGTTTTAAAATCTATTTTGTTTGTATAGTATAATAAATTATATCACATATCAATAAAATGTATGTTGTATGGTGTACGTTAACCTGAAGCTCTACTTTTAAAACGAGCCAGTTTATTTGGAAGTTTAGATAGACTAATAACTATTACTTATTTTTATGTTCATAACTATTAGTTAAATTTATCTATACTTCAATTAAAATATGTTCATGTCGTATCCATAAATTAACTTTGTTTAAGTCTGTTCATTGTTTACGTAAAAAAATATTCACGCATTTACAATTTACATATAATCTTAAAATCTTTGGTTCCTTGGTTCGTCACAAAAAAAAAACCATTTACATGTGTAAATTAATCCTATGACTTATTTTAAGATATTCTATGAAAGGGAATTAATTCCCTTCATCCATACAAAAACCTGAAGTGAACAAAAATAATTGAGTATCAAATTTTATCTCAAAATCAAAACAATAATTATTTAAAACTGAGTAAACCGTAAATGCCAATTTTTGATATTTTTGTAACCTGTATCCTAA
The DNA here is from genome assembly GCA_945859745.1 of Synanthedon formicaeformis. Lineage (NCBI taxonomy): Eukaryota > Metazoa > Arthropoda > Insecta > Lepidoptera > Sesiidae > Synanthedon > Synanthedon formicaeformis. The sequence continues at coordinate 4,437,135 of OX243980.1, forward strand.
CCTAGTTTACGTATGTCTACTATTACTTATTTTGTGCCTATGTTAGAATAGTATCAAAGGCGATCAATGGCCACTTTTAAATATATGCCGCGTCATCGTGCACGCTGTAGTTAGTTCGTTTTTTAAAAATCCCACAGGAACCTAACACTTTTCCGGGATAAAAAGTATCCTATATGATAATTCAGGTTATAAACTATCTGTGTGCCAAATTTCATCCAAATCCGTTCAACCGTTTTTGCGTGAATGAGAAACAAACATAGGTACAAACTGTGCTTTGGCATTTATTTTACACTAGCTGTTGCACGCGTTTACGTCCGCGTAACTTTATGAAGTACTAGCTGGCGCCCGCGACTTCGTCCGCGTTGAAAAAGAAAAAAGTAACCTATCCTGTGTCCTGTACGTCTAAATATTTGTCTACAAAGTTTCATGAAAATAAGTTAATTCGTTTAAGAGTTATGGTGGAACATACATACATACATACAGAAAAAAATTCTAAAAATGGTCAATTTGGTTTCAGTATCATGTATAGAGCCTATAAACACGATATCTCTGAAAACAAAGTAAATTACTTCATGACCGACCCTAACAGATTTATTATTAGTATTGATTGATTGCCTATGTTGGTACCTATAGGTGAAAGAATTTTCAAAATCGGTCCAGTAGTTTTTTTAGTTTATTTTCCTGCAATGCGTTGATATTAAAATAAAGAGCTCTACAAGTTCATACTATACTCATACTATATTATTATTATTTATAATTTTTACTAGAGACCTACGTAATTAATCAACAATTCGTAAATAAAAAATATCTCTTACACGTAAAAACGGTTTAATGAATTTGAATGAAATTTGAAGGACAGATAATTTATTAACTGGATTAAAATATTAGGATACTTTATTTATATCCTAGAAAAATTTTAGTTTCCCGAAGGATCGTCTAAAAATATAAAAAACTAGCTGCTGCCTGTGACTTTGCCCGCGTAACTTTGTAAATTATATACTAAAACCTTCCTCGAGAACCACTCTATACATTGGTGAAAACACCATGAAAATCGGTGCAGTAGTTTTTGAGTTTATCCCGAACAGACAGACGGTGGCGGAGGACTTTGTTTTATACTAAGGTTTTATAATAAGTAAGGTTGTTTTATATAGTAAGTATCGCTGTGGCGGCGTCACTGTCGTCACAGGGAAAAGATATTTCTCAGGTCGCTGCTTAAAAACTAAAGGGCCACAAATCAAAATTACACTTTTTACAGGAGAGCTAATCGAAAAAATTAAATTATTTTTTGTCTATTTTTTTTCTTATTAGATATATATCAAATATATGCATATTATACATCGTTAGAAGCGTATTTTTAAGTAGCATTAAATGTTTTTAGTACTTTTATAATAAACTGAATACTAGAGGAGATATAAGCATATAAGTTACTTTTGAATATATAAAAAATGATCAAAATATACTAAACATGGAACAAAACAACCATAAGTCTTTTTGCAACATACAATATGAAGGATTGTGATTGTATTTTTGCAATAAAAGCATTTTTGGATTTTTTTTGTTTTATGGCCCTTTAGTTTTTAAGCAGCGAGGTGTTGTATTTTTCATTTATCGACGTGGACCAAGTCGAGGTCTTGTATTGTAGGTATATAGATTTGGAACGGATAAATACATAACTACAGAGGTTAAACATAAGATACCGCTAACTACTGCCATACAATAAAATCTATTGTTATGTTTGCTTACGTCATCGTCTCTCGATTCATTTAATAATGACCAGTATTAATATATTTGTAAACATTATTGATCAAAGTAAGATTGTACTTGAAAATATTGGTGTAGTTAAACCATTTTTGTTTCAACTACTTTTTTACCGCGACTTCGTCCGCTCTGAGTCCGCTCCGTCCCTGAGTAAATCCCAAAATCCCCTCTTGAGCTCTCTTACAATTTTTTTTTTTATGTTAAGGTCGACAGGCAGGCTGACGGTCCACTTGATGGTAGGTGGCTACCGTCGCCTATAACTCAAGTAACGCCATAAGTGCTACAAGTGCGCTGTAGACCATAGGATTAAGGATAAGGGATAAGGAAGGGAAGGGGTAATGGGCTCTGGCATCCCTTACTCACACACCGAAACACAACAGCACATAATGCTGTTATTTCACTGTGGTATTCTGTAAGGTGGTGGTTACTGCCGCCAGACGGGCTGCCCAAATGACTGCGAAACGCAGTGTTTGGGCGTTTAAATACCACTACTTTTAAATCCAGACCAGAGTCAATTATGAAAATTATATTAAAGTTTCCAAAGTTGACCCCACCGGGAATCGAACCCGGGGCCCCTGAGACTGAGACGTAAGGCAAGCACCCTTGCCGTTCGTCCAACGGGCTCGTCAAAGCCCGTTACTATTAGTGAAAACCGAATTAAAAACCGTTGGATGGTATATAAGTAGGTAGTTAGCGGAGAAATAGACATAATGAAATGTAGAGATTAAAGTTTTAATGAAAGAAATGGCTACTGTGAGTCACCCGTAACAGATATTATATGTCATCTCTGAGTTTCGATTATGATGATGTTAAATTGCACTTTGACCCATGAAACTACTTTGCTGACAGAACACATTCGCCATCTAATGAATACTATATGTAGCAAACTAATGAAATTATAACGTGTAGTGGCGTGGTTCTTGCCAAAGTTACATTTCAATGCGAAAATAACCCAAACTTACCGGATTTTTTTTTTCTAAACCGTAGTTAAACATTGGGGAATGCATAAAATTCAAATCTTGCTCTGTTCGTGACATAGTTACGTCATCGGCCCCGCCATTGTACATTATTTAGAAATCGTATAAAGAAATATAATATTTAACTCATAAAAGAAACAATATGGTATACTATGAGCACGTACTTACGTAGCGTGTAAAAATTACTTGCGTGCATTATAATAATCAATAATTTATAATAATCAATAAATTACATAGTAAATCGGATCGAATAAAAAAGCATTTCAAGCTAAATCAAGAATAAATTATTACCTACATGAAATGTATACTACTACGAGTAGTATGTATAGTATGTCATATAATACAAATTATATATTTATAACACGTTCCTCGTTTAAACAACATTAAAATACGTTGCGCTTTAAAAGATCTAAGCGTACACAATGACTTCTATATTACTTCGTAAGGACAAGGATAACGCTCCTAGTACGTGGCACCGACGCGCCGGTGTCAAAATCGGGAATTGGCACCAATGACGGGTGTTCATTCTGTGCGTAGAAAGATACGAAAATGCCTAATTACCAGTGATATGTCCAACCAACCAATGAGAACACTACAATAACAAAATACGCCAATAAGAAATAAAAATATGTATTAAGATGGCAATGAAAACAAATTATTTTTAGTAACTAGATGTGCAAATTAGAGGACCATTTTTTTGTCACTAGTAGTATGGTAAGGGCGCATCCTGTCTTGTTTAACATATCACTGAGCGTACATTAAAAAGTGGCAGGCGGCGGGAGGTGACTTTGTTTTATAGAAAACTAGCGGCCTGTTCCCAGCTTCTCGCGGGTGCAAATTATATACCAAAACCTTCCTCGAGAACCACTCTATCCATTGGTGAAAACAGCATTAAAATCGGTGCAGTAGTTTTTGAGTTTATCGCGAACAGACAGACGCGGCCGAGGACTTCCTTACATATTATAACAAAGTTCTCCGCCGCGTCTGTCTGTGTCTGTTAGCGATAAACTCAAAAACTACTGCACCAGTTTTCATGCTGTTTTTACCAATGGATAGAGTGGTTCTCGAGGAAGGTTTTAGTATGTAATTTACAAAGTAACGCGGGCGAATGCGCGGGCAGCAGCTAGTTGTTTTATAATATGTAGTGATAATATACTCGTGCCTACAGATAAATTTGGTTTAGTAGTCATCTCGCACAATTTTATTTCGTACGAAATGTACGATGACGATGCGGACACACCGAAATGACATTTCAGTTTTTATATATTTTTTTTCAACCGTCTTCCAAAAAAGGAGGAGGTTCTCAATTCGACTGTTTTTTTTTTTATGTTTGTTACCTCAGAACTTTCGACTGGGTGAAACTATTTTGATGATTCTTTTTTTATTTGAAAACTGATGCTTCCCGTGTGGTCCCATTTCAATTTGGTCTAGTTCTGAGAATGGCATCCATGAGAAAACGGTTTGGTCGGTTTTTTTGTTGTTAATAAAAGTTATCATTGATGTGACATCACATCCACGACACCTAAATACCACCCCCTGGTGTTGCTTGTGTCCTTGGATATCGAGTACACTGTCAGCTTGTCAGCCAGCTTTTATTAAAAAATAATAATGTCAAGTTCCACTACTACTTGTAGTACTACTATTTATTCTGTGGTTCTACTAATCAGCAGTGGGGCAACATTGTATCAACCTGCCTGGCGAACTTTAAAACAACTTATTACATATTTATTATGTGCAAATAAAATGGGAATGTTATAGAAGTTTTTTTTTTCCCAATTTGCGGTTTACCGTTATAAAATGTTCATGAGTGTGGTGACTCAAGAGTGATGAATAATTATCATAATAACAACTGGATAGGCAAACATGTAAGCTATGTTATTAGGTCATGTAGACAAGCGAAATTATCTTTCATTCATAACTTTATGAAAGATTAAATATATATTAGTCGTGATAATGGCTTACATCATACCATACCGCGATAACAATAATTAAAGCAAACAAAACATTCAAAATAAATAAGACAAACGACTTAGAATGTCTCGAGTTTAAAAAATAATATATTCAAATTAGGAACGTGGCGTTCGTAATGGCGGATACGTAAACACATAGAGCATGAAATAATTGCATTGACGACCGCGCCTTGTGAACGGCAATGTCGGCAATGGAAAACCTACGTACTCCGCCTATCGCTAAACCGAACTTTTTAAATCGTTCTACGCCGTCTCGAGTCGCGCGCCGCGCAGAGTACTTTTCAAATCGGTCGCATTATTGCACAGACAACCTGGGTCATCTTTTTTTTAATGCTTCTGCACCTATTATGCGTCCATCTTAGAGCGTCTGTTGCGTAGTTCTCGAACGCGTATCTTGCGGTGTCATTCATAAATCGTGCGGTTTATCTTTTTAATGCTGATTCATCGGTCATTATGGTGCGCGAGATTATTATCATGTCGAACGTTTTTGACAATGACTGATCATTTTTGTTGTGTTTAATTATATGTTATTGCATATTATTGCTAAAATTAAATTAAGTAGGTACTTATAAAATAATGATTTTGGATGCGGTTTAAACTTGTCCATAAGCAAGGCTTTTTCCCAAGTTTAGTTCTGAAGTTAATAGAGAATTTATAGAAACTTATTAAATAAATAATTTTCTTCTTTTTGTCTTCAATAAAGAGAAGTATTTTTAATTGCTTAAAAGTGAGCTGCTAGATACAAATACAGTTGAATTAATTTCTTTACTACTTGTAATAAACAGATATCTGGCACGAGGTCGATTTACCTGCATGATTTCGCTTCCTCCATTTCATATGAATGCACATACAATGCATTCTTTTTTATTGCATTAATGACATGTCTGGATTGTCTAGTCTTAATTCTAACAAAAATTTGTTCCCAATATAAAATAGGTCTGTTTTCATTTTTTTTTGTTTTTAACCGCTTGGTTTTGTAGTTGTCGTGCCCCGCCCCTATCGCCTGTCTCGTAATTTTTTTTAATTTTTTTTTTTTTAAGAAAAAGCAACTCAATGACTTAAAAATAAACAAGTAGAGGAATTTGTCGTAATATCCGGCTCTGGCGAAATGGACACAAAAATAATTGTCGGATAAATCCTTTACCTCGATCCGGCAGCTAAAGGGTTAATGGATACTTAGTTATACGAGTATGAATGTTATAATAAACTAGCTGCTGCCCGGGTTCGTCCGCGTAACTTTGTAAATTATATACTAAAACCTTCCTCGAGAACCACTCTGTCCATTGGTGAAAACAGCATCAAAATCGGTGCAATAGTTTTTGAGTTTATCGCGAACAGACAGACAGACGCGGCGGAGGACATTGTTTTATAATAATGTAAGGAGAAATAAAATGGAAAAGGTATATATGACAGGGATAAAACGGGGTCGCCGTTAGTTGAGTGCTTTTTAGGTGCTTTTAACGCTCTGTCTCAGGGGTCCCGAGTTCAATTCCCGACAAGGCCAACTTTGGAAATTAACTTTTTAAAGTTTGCTCTGGTCTGGGCAAATGGTGGCAGAGTACACTGCGCTTTGCAATCAGTTGGATAGTAATAACCAACTCCCTTACAGAAGACCACCGTGAAATAACAGTATAATATGTTGATGAGTGTATAAGGGTAACATTTCTCTCATATCACTAAGATCTCTAGCGTACTTGCAAAAATAGTAACTCTATGCCCCCTATGTCTATCTAAAAAGAAATTACTCCTGTGCCCATAGGCCCTTAAATAAATCTGCACACAATATTTTCATCAAAGTCGGTTCAGCCCTGGCTCAAAGTTAATTTCGCATTGAATAACATTTAGGATAATCTATTTTATACTTTTTCTTGACAATTCGCTGCTTAAAAACTAAAGGGCCATAAAACAAAAAATCCAAAAATGTTTTTATTGCAAAAATACAATCACAATCCTTCATATTGTATGTTGCAAAAAGACTTATGGTTGTTTTATTCCATATTTAGTATATTATTATCATTTTTTATATATTCAAAAGTAACTTATATGCTTATATCTCTTCTAGTATTCAGTTTATTATAAAAGTACTTAAAACATTTAATGCTACTTAAAAATACGCTTCTAACGATGTATAATATTATATTTGATATATATCTAATAAGAAAAAAAAATGGAAAAATAATTTAATTATTTTCGATTAGCTTTCTTGTAAAAAGTGTAATTTTGATTTGTTTCCCATTAAATGTCATTGTTGTGGCCCTTTAGATTTTAAGCAGCGAATTTATGTTAATGTTACTGGAATTCATTATTATTATAATATTTTGAATTTTTAAATGGAATTCACTATTGTACAAGACTCGTATAATTGTTAAATGTTGAAGCTGTTAGGGGATCGGAGGCGAATTGTTTCGCTTTTGAATTGAGAATGGCCGCCATGTTGGAAGTTGCAAAATTACTTTTTGCGCTCTCCTGCATGCACATCTCAAGTCGCGATCCGAATTCTTGCTGCTGGGAATGCAACGTACCCACTTGTAAATCTAAATCCTCCTTTAGTAAGGAAAAACTTTATTCAATAAACATTCAAATGCACACTTGAATGAAAGAAAATTTATTCAGAAGCCCTGATTTTCAGTGCTTTCGCAAAATGCTTGCATAATATTGCGACGTTCATAAGCAATAACTTTTGGTATGTGAGCGCATACTAGAGACACTGCTGTACAGGCGCAGTAGGGCTCTTTAAAATTTTACACACTTAAGTATGCCTCGTATGCTGACAAAATGTAGGTCGCACTGCGGGGTTGTTTGCTTTGTGGGACCGTCTATCGGTGAGTTATAAAGGAAGTACGTTCACACACCGATGAAATGTAATTACAGTTTTAAATTAATTCAATTCAATTCAATTATTTATTGCGAAACCATAATGTACAAAGATGTTATAAAAATAAAGACCAATGTTGGGCATGCAACTTAGGGACTAGGAGAGAGGAAGCGTATATATATAAGCATATAATTATTTATTTATATAAATATATGTATATAAGAATTTTATTTTATTTAAATTAAAATTAAAAATTAATTATATTTACATTTATATTATTAATATTTAAATGATAATGTCATCTAAAAAATATTCATTTGAGTTGTAGTAACATTTATTATTTAGAATTTTTTTTAATTTTTTTATTAATATGATATCATTTTTTTCTTTTTTTAAATTATCTGGTAATTTGTTATATATTTTTATAGAAGAACTGAAGGTGTTTGAAGAATTTAGTTTTAATCGTGATGTTGGTAATATGTATTAGATTATTTTTATGTCGTAGCGTATATTTGCATGGTAAGTCTTCGCGTTTTGTATAAAATTGTTTATATTTTCGGACAAATTTACACATCTCCAAAATATATAAGCTGGGCAGAGTTAATATTTTACATTTAAGAAAGTACGGTCTACAGGTTTCAGTTTGTTTTATATTTGCTATGATTCGGAATTATATTTATATTTACTCCGAATAAAACGACTTAATAATTAATTAACAAATATGTACTTACAATATAAAATAAGCGTTATAGTTCCACCTTCCTTGTCCGAACTGCTAAGGATTGGAACTCATTGCCTGCGTCCGTGTTTCCCCAAAATTACAACCTCGGGGTCTTCAAGTCTAGGGTAAATGGGCACTTACTAGGTAAGCGTGGTCCACCTTCGGCCGCATCTGCACCTCACATCAAGTGAGAGCGCTGCCTGGATATAGTAAAAAAATAAAAATAATCCGGGGGTAACGTTATAGGGTACAAAATATTTATACAGCGGGTTTGCAAGAGTAAGGGATGCCAGAGCCCCATTATCCCATGCCATCCTTATTCCTAATTCTTAATACGTCTATGGTCGGCGGCGAACTTGCAGCACCTATGGCTTTGCTTGTGTTATAGGCGACGGTAGCCACCTACCATCAAATGGACCGCCAGCCTCTCTGTCAAGCTTAACATAAAAAAAGGTGTTTATATTATAGCAGTTACACAAAATCACACTAACTAACGTACTTTGTAAACCTAAAAAATGATTTATTAACATAATTATCTGTTTAAAAAATAATTAACGAAATCGTTGAATAATATAGCTTAACCTAGTTTATAGAGGGTGCATTTTGGCGCTTCACCGCTCCTTAACCCCTTCCCATATCCACTTTTGGCATTTCCAACCAATCTGCACTGGACTACGGCCAACATTGTTCTTGGGAATTGATTGGACATTCTTGTAATTCTGTCTTAATAATGTGCTCTAAAAATTATTGATCAGCAACTGCTGTGATCCTTCTAAAATGCTTATTCAACGTCAGCTCTCTTATCAGATTTTTTTTTCTCTAAAAATTATAGGAATGACAAACTAAATCAATTACAACTTTTTTCTAGCGTTGTTAAATACACAATCTTCGAGTAAGCTACCAAATATATTTTCTAAGGCGTTTGTGAATGTAAAAAATGAATTACCAAGAGTTAACTTGAGTTAGAGAGACCGATTCAGGAGTGATAACTCATCTCAGTCGCAGGACGTCCACTGTTGGACATAGGCATCCACCATAATTTTCCAATAGGACCGGTTCCAAGCAGCCTGGATCTGTCCGTCCATCTTATGGGTGAACGTGCCGGTCCGTGGCCTCCAATCAAGAACTTTTCGGCCCCAACGGCCCAAGGCTCTCCGTACTATGTGCCAACTGTGACTTCATCTTACTGATCTGCCAGGCTATGTCGGTAACTAAAGTTAGTCTACGGATCTCCTCATTCCTGATTCGATCTCTCAGAGTAACCTCAAACATAGCCGTTCCATAGCTTAATGAGCGACATTGAGTTTTCTTACGTGGCCCCGTAAGTTAGAGACCACGTTTCAACGCCGTAATATGTCACAGACTAAGGATATCTGTAATTAATCATCACAAAACCTCTCTTATGCGGCGAATGAGTTTATATAGTTACTTGAACTGTGGAAGCTCTCTCCCGATCGATAACGTGTAGGTCTCTATTTACTAAAAGTAGCGACCTGCCCTCGGGAAAATTTACCAATTCTCTTTCTAAAAATCATGCCCGAATTTTGAAAAAAAAAAAAAATATAGCCGAAATGGTCCAGCCGTTCTTGAGTTTTGCTCGTAAAGAAGACACATTTAGCGATTCATTTTTATTTATTTATATAGAATTTGTAATAATAACGGTTTATACAGTCAAAAGTAGGTAACTTCTATCCTTTCATAGCCTGCGTGGGAAGAGAATGTTGTGTTGGGCAAATGAATAAAATACCTTCAAAGGTCACGAGGTAGAGATGTCTCGTCAAAATATCATTTAGATAAATTCCTACTTACTTTAGAAATCGAGTTAGGCTCTAGGTAATGATTATGACGCAGGTAAAAGATTGATCGAGATCATTTCCACGCTGGCGACCTCCTTGATAATTGCACGTGAATTCAATGCGTGACAATACATTGTTCGGCCGTTTCCGATGACTGTTAATTCGTAGAATCGTTGTAATAATACTGGCCGGCATATATCGACACGATCGAGTCAACATCAAAACGTGATGGCTTGGCTGCAATCATTTTAAATATAGAACGAATCAAAGGAATGTAATTTTAAAAGTATTATCTGTAAACGCGCATGACAGTTGAAAAGACAAAGATATATTGGCAGATATACTGCCTATGTAATGTAGCATCTCTTTGGTCCAACTTTGGTCACTCAAATTTCTTCGAGAAATACTATATGACTAGCTCGCTCCCGCGACTCGGTCCACGTTGAAAAAGAAAAAAGTAGCCTATCCTGTGTCCTGTACATCTAATCTATCAAGTTTCATGAAAATCAGTTAAGTAATTCGTTTAATAGTTATGGAGGAACATACATACATACAATACCTAACAGATTTATTATTAGTATTGATTGATTTGACGTTAAAATAAGTCTTTAAATTTGCTCTCATAGTGGGAGGCAATTTGGAAAAGTGATGGTAACGAAATCGGCGGATATAATTTAATGCTGTAGCTACATCTACAGTTTTTTATAAAAGCTAGTTAGTTATAGTTATATAGCTAGTTATACATATTTTATGCAAATGAAACTATATGTTAAAAATGGCCCGGATGACGGGATGACAGATCTCAGGTAGCTTGCATCATTTGAGTGCAAAATTATTTTTGTCCTAACAGCTCCGTTGACTCATTCGGACAGCGTATGAATAATTTCAGACGAACTTGGTCACTTTTTGTCTTTTTTTAAATATATCGGTCTTTATAACCCAGTCGATTAAAGAAGGGGACTGAAAATGGCGGTGCCTTAGTTTCCTACTTAAACACCCACTAGGTTTTGCCCGCGAGTTCGACTGCTCCCCTTTTTCTCAAGCGTTGAAAAATAAAAAAAAATTCAACACATTACAAAAAAAATAGTTATTAGCAATAATTTATAGGGAAGCAATTATGTGACTTCGTTAAATCATATCATTTATTTTTCGTACTAGTTACATTGGTTAAATAAAAATAAAAAAAAAACTAGTTAATTAAACTTCTTTAAAAAGTTGTACAGAGAAAACACGTGTTTCTACATTTTAAAACAATTTCTTTATCCGTTGCTAGGCAACGCTTTATGGACTGTTGACGAATGTGATATCGTCACAAAATTCAATTTTTTAAATATTTTTAGGAGATTCCCAGGGGAAACTACTGTTTTTTCTGTATGAAAGGTTTTCTATGTAATTGACGTGTGTATGCAAAAATTCATGATGATCACTGGATTGGTTAAGGCGTGAAAGCATATGAAACAATCAAACAAAATTAAATAACACAACCAGGCAATCATAAATAACATATTAGCATTTAATATGCTTCCACTAATATAAGAAGTATGAGTAAATGTAAAAATAAAATGTATTTTGTTCGCACAGAAGTCCTCCTATAAGCAACTCATTAAAAGCGATTAAAAGGCTCTAAACCATATGACCTTTGCTTAGTAACAAAAATAAAATGTCATTGAATGTCTTACATTAGGTTAATTAATTTGATTTGTATTTTTAGAAATAAATAAGTAGGTTGTGTAGTTTTTTTGTCATAAAAACAGACGATTTTATGTTCATTATAATTTTCCTAATTAATGTGGGCTACTTGACTACTATTCTTTCATTCTGGCAAGAGTTAGCACTGTTTAAACTTGTTCTTTTTAAATTTATTTAAAACGCTTTGCGGTTAAAGTTTATACCCTATACGGTTTTTGGTTTGCTTTTAAACGCCCGACGCAAAGGAGGGGTGTTAAAAGTGTGACCTGTGGCTGTGTATCTCTATGTCTATCTGTGGCATAGTAGCTCCCAATCGGATGATGGACCAATTTTAATTCGGATTTTTTTGTTTAAAAGCTGTGAAGTGATCTAGGTGGTTCCTAGCTATAATTTATGAAGTTATATTAAGGCCTTTGAAGATCATCAGCTCATTTCCTAATTGACTAAAGGATCTCACTAAATTCCACAGGTTCCATTAATTTGAAATTTGGTGTAGTTACTGTTACTTCGGTGGTATTTCCATGACGTTGTAACCTTGACCTGATGCTGCAGCATTAAGTAGTCTGCGGAATACTAAACTCCTAAGAAACTTACAGCATATATAGCGTGTTTGGGCTCAATAGAGTCGGGGGTTAATTTATATATAGGTAATTTTGTTGTCAATTCAATTCTGCATGGGCCCCTCTCGGGTAAAAGCCTCCTCCATAGAATGCCAAATATCTTTGTTTTGCGCTTGCAGAATTGACAATGAATTGATTAAATTTTAGACTGATAATGAACGAGAATTATGAATACCAATAATTGGATCTATTAATAAATTTGACAATTTGACGAAAAAGGAAGAGTAAAAAGTAAAAAAAAAATTTTTTTACTTTTTTCTATTACTTTATTTTAATATCTACTTAAAATATTCAACAAATGTTTACTGTAATTAAATTTGTAATTTTTATGAAATGATTATGTATGTATGGGACAAATAAAGCTTATTATAAATTTTGTTGTAACTAGCTTGTTTCACAAACTCGTAACGGGATTTTATTATGAATAGAGTTACGGTTTTACAATTTTATTGTTATTGTCACTTTGAATTTCCTTTGTGCTTATATTACTCGGTTTCATCTCAAAAGTTCCATTTTCAAATGTGCTATGCGGCTCGGAGCGCGAGCGATCATTTTTTATCGTGGACCCTACGCCAATCCATCTCTCTTCCCGTCACACTTACGAGTGCGAGCGGGACAGCACGTGTACAAGGACAATGACTGCGTTTACTTTTTTAAAAATCGAATCCGTTTATTTTATATCCAGCCAGTCGTCTTACACTCACGTTTTGTTATTGCTTTGTGTTAAAGTGCAGAATTGAAGTTTTTGCGTTTGGATGTATGCAAAATGCTAAGGCGTCAGCGATATTTTTATTATGGCACCTGGACGTGATACCGTTATTGTTATTAGTTCTCTTTTCCGTTAATATACCTATTTAATTTAACGAAATTCTTATTTGCTTTTGTATTATAATAATGTAAGGGTTGGTCATGGAGTAAGTTACTTTGTTTTCAAAGATATCGTGTTTATAGGCTCTATACATGATACTGAAACTAAATTGACCATTTTTAGAATTTTTTTCTGTATGTATGTAAGTATGTATGTTCCTACATAACTCTAAACGAATCAACTGATTTTCATGAAACTCGGTAGATAAACATTTAGACGTACGGGACACAGGATAGGCTACTTTTTTTTCTTTTTCAACGCGGACGAAGTCGCGGGCGCCAGCTAGTATTTTATAAAGTTAGGCGTACGAAGTGTTTTATAAAGGAGATTAAAACGAGTACTTTTTATATTTATGCTTTCCTTGCAATATAATATGAGTATTGAACAATAGTTTCAAGACGTTCGTCGCGGTTACGTAACCGTTGGATTAGAAAGTAACTGGCCGGCCCACGTTTATAGCTGTTTTCCCATGGTATAGAGTATTATGTGACGCAAATGCTTAATGAGGTACCCACATTAGTTCATGGTCCAAAGGTATTGCGTTTTTTAAATCAAATCATAATTTATTTATTTGCAAGTAACATGGGCTAATGTGAATTGTGATCCAGTATGTTTGTCCTCTATGAACTCCAAACCCGCTGAACCGATTTTGATTCGGTTGCACTTATGGAAAGAGTGATAACGAGGAAGGTATGTGTGTATAAAAAGTTGTATATGGGAAGCCAGGTGCGGGTCACTAGTGAATAGTAATATTTTTAGGCTACAGTAGCTTATTCTTATAATCACAATTATAATCATCATCAATACCTACTAATAATAAATCTGTAAGGGTTGGTCACTGTAAGGGAGTAATTTATTTTGTTTTCAGAGATATCGTGTTTATAGGCTCTATACATGACACTGAAACTAAATTGACCATTGAATTTTTTTCTGTATGTATGTATGTATGGATGTATGTATGTATGTATATGTATGTATGTTCCTCCATAACTCTAAAACAAATTAACTGATTTTCATGAAACTTGGTAGACACAGGATAGGCTACTTTTTTCTTTTTCAACGCGAACGAAGTCGCGGGCGCCAGCTAGTTAGTATTAGTATAGTAATGTAAAATATTAATTGTTTTACCTGAGTGATTTACAATTACAATTTTACTAATAAATAAGATTTCTAAGCAATTCATTTTATCAAGTGCAGAATGTATAGGTATTAGGTATAATAGGACATTATTTAATTAAAAACTAAGTATGTAGTTGTACTCAAATTTCTTCTTTCTTTCTTTCTTTCTTTCTTTCGATAACAATTTTATTGTGTATCGGTTTCAGAAGTCATTCCCACCTCCCTTACACCTAGTTAATATATAACGACAGTACCTATCTACCATCAAGTAGACCGTCAGCCTGTCTGACTAACTTTACATTAAAAAAAGGCACATAAGCAAATATAAGCCGTATGCATTAGTCAGGTTATGTATAATTATAATTTACATTATGCTTTCCTAAAGTTCAATAGACACACGTTTTGTTTCCCATGATCGCACCCTCCGTGCATTTACTCGTATGTGAGGGGATATCATGCACGGCTAAGGATCTATTAGAGGTGGCACGAAAAATTTGCTAACATTTCGCTATATAGTCTACTATATATCCTTACATATTATAAAACAAAGTCCTCCGCCGCGTCTGTCTGTCTGTCTGTTCGCGATAATTTGAAAAATTACTGCACCGATTTTCATGCCGTTTTCACCAATGGATAGAGTGGTTCTAGAGGAAGTTTTGAGTATATAATTTTCAATGCGGACGAAATAGCGGGCACCAGCTAGTAGTAACGTAAAAATCTAGCTATATATTATTGATTTTTAAGTTAATACGCCAGCCACTACATCATTGCTGCCGTCTCTGTTAGACATGTTCTCAAAATATATGTCGCAGTATAATCGGAGTAGCATTGTTTAGAACGGTTTTTTTTCTTTTTTTAATTTTTTCTTATAAACTAGATTATTTTCCGGTTTTTGTTCGAAATAAAATAATGCTGGTAGTTAGGGCTGCATAGTGTCAAAAATAACCTCCTTGATTTACTTGTTAATTTTTTTACTATACTATTAATATTTATTAATTTATATAAAACAATAAATTATATAAAATATAGTGATCTAGGAAGCTGCGTTTATTTTTTATTATATTAGTAAGAAAATCGTTAATAATGTAATCGCAGTTTGGATTTAGACAGAGATTATCCGCTCTATAAATTCTTAGCTCATTTTTTCTCGTATAGGTAGTAGTAGGGCTTCACTCCCGATAAGCAACTGTGCGTTGCGTCGATTAACATCTGCTTTGTTTACGATTACAACAATTATAGTCTCAAAGATTACGTTTTGAAAAAAAAAATTCAAAAAATTTTTAACTTATTTTTAAATTTATTAAGTTACGGTTACTCTTGCAAATAATTTGTTATTTTCATCAATTTTAATGAAGAAAATTAAGTTCAAGCCATAATTAATTAAGAAATTTTATTATTTAATGTGGAACAATTCCTTCACTTACTTGTTTCTCTGTTTATTGCATAATAAGTGCTTCGATCGAATGCAATTTTTCCTGCTAATTATACACACTATAATATTTCTAGGGGTTTATTGCTAGGTTGCAGATGCTTTTTGGCATTTCGGTTGTTGTTTACAAGTTTTAGGCAATAGTCGGACCCCACAAGTAGTCGCTAATGAAAATTATTGATTTTGATGGATGGACCGACGCAGAATCGGAAGGGCGACAATATATGCACCCCAAATGAGTAGTTACGTTTATATAACCCTACAAATAAAGGGTGTATTAATCTAGCTACGACGTGTCCTTTAGGGGGTTGTTAACTTATACTGCACGGAATTGTTATTCGTCTAGTGATGTAATTTCGACTAGACTAGCGCATTGCCGTTGTTTAGCTTTTATTGCAATTTTTATGAATGGTAAAGATCCAAGATAAATCTACGAGTATGTAGGTGGAAACTCCCATTGCCAACAAATATAATATACTAACTTTTGCTCGAGACTTCGTCCGTGCCCCTTTTTCTCAGGTGTTATTAAAACACTTATTCAATCTTTATTGCTCATAAACTTTTGTCAGACGTTTTTTATTTTCTTCTTAAAGTGATCCTTCGGGAACATTACTTTTTTTTGGATGAAAGGTACAATTTATATTTTTTCTGTATCATACGATGATCGGTTGAGTAGTTTAAGGCGTAACAAACAAACAAACTTACTGTAGCTTTTATAATTTTAATTCGGATTCAATTTTTATTTTTATGGATAATGGATGTCCAATTTTTAAAATTTTTGCGATTTTTTTTCGGAAAAATCTCGAGCTTTGCGCTTACCAAGTTACCAACAACACATTTAGCGATGTATATTTTGATAATATAAGATCTGGATATTGCTTTGTGTCTTTATTATATAGATTGAGTCAATGTTGTGATTGTAAAACCCTTGATGGGAGCGTCTGTAATGTTACTTTGTTCGAAGACAAGCTCGAAACATGCGCAATAGTTCTCGAACGTAGGGTAACTACATTTAAAATAGGCTATAAGAGAATAGCCGGTGTAGGGCGTTACCCGCTGTTAATCTCCACACTGGTAAACATTACGGGCATCTAGCCCAAGGAGCTCTGTCCCGCTTGCACCTACGTCTCCTGGGCGGGGGTGAGAAGGACCGCAATCGAAGGACCAGAATCAATATCCACATGACAGGCCAACCGGTGTTTTATTTTGACGACATCTTTGCGCGCTCCATGTTGAAGCGTTATGCGATTGCTTTGTGTTCAAAATTCTATTATTAGACGCTACCGACCTCCCGTGGTATCATTTCATTACTTGCTAAGCTCATACTGATTAACATTTTATTTTATTTCATTAACACTAGCAGCTTTCACTAGCACACTACCGGCAAATATCTTGAAAATGTCTGAATAAAAGTTGAAAAAAAGGAATTAAACCAGAGATATATTTTTATATTTCTGAATTAAACTCGAAAATTTGAGAGTATATTTATTATTTACTCGTAATTGAGTTTTATAAAATCACATGTGTAGGTATATTGAAACAATCAATATATACTTGATACTTGATAAATATATCAAACATACTTGGGACAAAGTCAGTCCCACCAGGCTCAAGAAGGAGGTCAATTTATCGTTGTATTCAGCTTGGATGGATGGGCAGCGTTCGGGAAGCTCCTAGATATCTTCTCGTTTAAAATTCCTGAATGTCTCAAAACAAAAGTTTTCGACCAATGTATGTTGCCAGTGATGACATAATGGCGCTGAAACGTAGTCTCTATAGGCCTCGTTAGAAAGCTCAAAGGGCTATGGATATACTCGGGGTTACACTGCGTGATCGAATCAGAGATTAGGAGATCCGCAGCACTTTGTGGGCATGGCACATAGTACGGAGGTTCTCGAGTGGAGGGGACGAACTGATAAAGGCCCGACAGTGGATCCAGGCTACTTCTTGCCGGTCTTATT
The DNA here is from genome assembly GCA_945859745.1 of Synanthedon formicaeformis. Classification (NCBI taxonomy): domain Eukaryota; kingdom Metazoa; phylum Arthropoda; class Insecta; order Lepidoptera; family Sesiidae; genus Synanthedon; species Synanthedon formicaeformis. The sequence goes on from OX243980.1 coordinate 4,454,858, forward strand.
TGAAAATTGATACGGGGAGGCATATGTCCAACAGTAGACGTCCTGCGACTGATGAGTTAAATTATGTTAAGAATGGGTATAAAGCAAACAAAATTTGTAATTTCACCCGCGTGGCCCCTTGGACATGACAGTGACACAAAATACGTAGAACTACGCACAACATGCGACGGAAGATAGAGCATCTCGCTCAATAAAAATGTTATAAGTGCCAAAAGTATTAAGTATTAATTATTCCTAAACTACAATGTCAAATGAAAAAAATCACTTGGTGATTTTTTTCTATCGAGAAAATTTAATTATATTATGTTTTCCGTTACAGTCGTCACTTTCATTTATAACGTATTTATCTATTTAAAAAAATTAATTAAATTAGACTTTGTTTACTTAGATAAAATTCAAATCTAGGATTGGCTATTTCTCTTTATACCCGCTCTTAAGAAACGAAATCGAGTTCTTAGTTCACCTCGATTTTTCCGGATGTTAAGAGTAATGAAAATCAATACACATATTATTTCGTTTATTGTCGAAACATTGAAAGTTAGAAAACAATTAAATATACCCCCGTGTAAACAGCTTTTGCTGCTTTTGGTGTCGAATTAGGGGTCGGTACGCACCCCTCTGTCGTTAAGGGTGAAACCCAATAGTTTTGGCAAATTATACCAAATGTTCTCTGATTCATGTTATGATTTACTATACTATCCGTTGTGGTTGCTATAAATTTATAACCGCACATATCGAAATTTTTATGTACATTTGTAGTTTTGACACAAAATCAGTAGTTCTTTTAATGGTTAAAATTTGCCAAGTAAGCTGACGATACTGCAGTGTGGTAGCGTCCTCATTACAGGCTCTTTTTTTAAAATCCCCTGTTAAGAAGAATAATATTTTAAATGCTAAAATGACTTGTTTGTTTGTTTGTTACGCTTTCACGTTTAAACTACTCTACTCGACCGATCATCATGAAACTTTGCATACACGTCAGGGTAAAGAGAATAAATGGTTTTATAGTCATTGCGTCAGGGATACAGAAAAGGACATAGAGTACCTTTCATATAGAAAAAATACTGTTTTTAAAATCATCTTTAAATATGTAGGTATATAGTAAAGTTTAAATTTTGAAGTCGCTTTCCACCTCTTTATAACCGCTAACTAACTACTTCTAAACCAGCGAATGGGTTTTAATTCGGTTTTCACTTGTGGAAAGAGGGAGAACGAGGAAGGTTTGTGTTATAAAATAAATTGGATAACTACCGGGCGAAGCCGAAAGCGGGTCGCTTGTATAAAAAGGCTGTAAATGTGTGCTTACACCTTTTACAGCCTATTGTAAGTTTTGTTTGTGCTGTTGGTGTACCTTTTAGTAAATAAATAAATAAGAAAAAGGGTCATAGACGGAAGTCGGGGCGAAAGTTACGGTCTGTTTTTTAATCTCAGACAAAAATGACACATGCAAATGTCAAGTTTGCATATAATGATATACCATACCATGAAATGACATGAAATGTATGTAATGCATGTAAAATGTAATGTCATTTTTGTCTGAGATTAAAAAACAAACTATGTATAGTACGATATAGTTACAAGGGAAAATTGAGTTCAAGTTCATTTTAACTGTATTTTTACTAATTGTACACGTTCATTTGTTTCAGATAAAGTGGAGCCAAATAGGATGTGGTGAAAAGTGACAAATTTCTGTGAGTGCGTGTGTGTGTTAAGGTTAGTGTGTACAAAATGACACACAGTGAAACATAATGTGTGGAAGTGAGTGTGTTAAACACAACTGGCGTGGATACACTGAATGACTGGTTATATTGAAGGTAATTTTTTTTTTATAAATAATTTTTTATTAAGTAAAGTCTGCAGTCTGTTAAAAATTGACTCTCGTTGACAATTTTGGCACTGCTGATATTAACATAACCGTAAACTGGGCACCATATTGCGATGTAGGCAAAACTACAACTAGTCAAATTGCCTTCTAGACTAGACCGTCTGAGACAACCCATGTTAATATTAGCCATTTGTGACAGTACGTCTAACTTTGGTACAACCCCAGTTGTTGCCAATCAACATGACCTATTATGAAATCTTTTTATTTTAAACGAATCCAATGATCCTTTAAAAAAAAAATCAAATGTTACCTATTGTTAGAAAATTAATAATGGTAATACCTACCAACGAGCGGGAGCGACCGCCATTCTGCGCTAGGTCGTGATAGCGTGAAGACGATTGATTTACCTAGTCGGTATTTTTGTAACAAATAGATATGTATATATAAGCAAGAACAAATAAATAAGTGTTCCAACTATGTGGAGTATTATTACTACTATTATCTACCGTGGTCTACAGGAAAGGCAACAAATCAGAAGTGGGATAAGTACTCAGCGGCCCTTGAGGTATGTACTTGTAATTTTTTTTGTTAACGAAATTCTATCTACCTACGTGCATAATAACAATAAATGTCGTACGTATGTACGACTGAGACTCCAATGAAGTTAATATCGTATTATTATTTTAGTATGATGATGTAATAATATACTTTTATTTAATTTAATTTTTAATAACATTGTATTGTTTTTATTAATATTATAAATTGACTGGTATGAATATCTATACGAGATACGTTGTAGCCTGAATTCAGTTAGGTACGTATATTTTACCTATGAGTTTCGCATGGAACATTTGCATGTTTCTTTTATCTGTAATTATGGGTGAAGCGTTATACTCGCATAAACAAAAAAATATGCTTTTGTTGACTGTTCAGTACGAGTTAATCTACTTATGCACTTCATTTACATAAAAATAAAAGACATTTACAAATTAATAGACTTAAGTTTACTTATTGGAATTCATAAAAAGTTTACTTAAAATACTAATATCCGTTTCGTTTGGTAAAATACCTTACTTATTTGGATGTCTTAAATAGGTGGGTACGTATTACCTAGTTATTACTTACACTTGACTTCCACTGATAATTAAAGTGATAGGGTAAAAAAAAAAAAAAACATAATAATTGTGCTATTTTGTGGAATCACATGTCCCCGCTTGATACAGTACACGTATACTAGCTATTATACTCCTACACTCGTAATTTCAAATGTGATGATCATGACAGAACTATTTAAAAGTACTTCCTATGGAAAAGATACATAGTTTTTCAAATGTCAAATTATTTTATATTTAGTATTCACTAGCTGTAGGTATAAGTAAAAAATTCTACCACGACAAAGAAAGACTGTCAATATTAAATATTAAAGGTACTATTATTAATATTAAGGTACATGTGCAATATTAACAGCATTTTTGATAAATAATAGTCGACAAGGGTCTAGTTTTAAGCGTCCGTCACAGCTACTGTATCTGCGACGTATTTCCATGAAAACTATTAAGCTTAACGGAGTTAGAGAAGTCCAGATACATTGATTTTGGTAGTCAGTGTACTCTGATCAAAGAGAGGGTAGTTAAAGAAAAAAAAAAAAAATCTAAATCTAAGTCTTGATAAGGGGTTGATAAGTAACCCTCAAAAGTCCTACTTCTTCAGTCGACGTCTAGTCGGGTCGGGTTTTGGTAACTTTGGGTGTTGAGGCTGTTCAGGCTGACATTGAAGCTTCGGCGGTGAGGGACGAGCTTCTCACGACGGATGAGACTCACGAAGTGGGTCAATCCTTTACGGAATTAACATCGGTTACCGTATGTAAGACTCATTCGGAGTTAGTTTTATACTACGACGAGTCGGGACTTGAGCGTAAGTAAGTTTGAAGATGTCGTTTTAGAAGGCTCAAATTATATAAAACGTACACTTCGGATAATATCACCGGTACATTGGTTGTGGTGCTGGAGGAGAATGCTCGGAGTATCGTGGACTGAATTCCGTACCAACGAGTCCATACTTCGAGAACTCGGCATCAAGCAGCGCTTGTCATCTTTGGTACAGTCCCGTATCCTCACGTTCTTTGGCCATGTCTGCCGCCGAGGGGAGGTGGCTATTGAGCGACTTGTGGTCCAGGGAAGGGTTGAGGGTACCAGGCCGCGGGGAAGATCGCCTATGAGATGGACGGATCAAATAAAAGCTGCGTTGAATGGCTCACTGCAGGGATGCACGAGGAAGGCGGCCATCAGAGAGGAATGGCGGCGTATTGTGAGGCTTGCCACCAACACCTGAAGTGATGGCCACGACCACTCTGTCAAGAGTGAAGCCGAAAAAGAAGAAGACATTGGTTATACCTGGAAACGCTTGTATGAAGGTTAATGTTAAATTCGCGACGCTACAGTGTATACAAATTATTATTGTATATCTTTCCGGGTTGCCGTTAATTTTGTTTGTAAGGCAAGAAAAAAAAAACAGGAACGAATCACCCTGGCTCATACTAAATATTGGGCTAAATATTGGCCCTAAAGTTAAACAATTAATTGATTAATTAGTTATTTGATGAATTAATAATTTAAGTTAAATAAGGACAACAACAGAATATACCGCCAACAGTTTCTTCGAACCGTATCGTCTTCCCTACAGCGAACGGAATGTAGTCAGGAAAATGGTAGACGAGTGACTGGATAATAATAGAATTATGAAGAGCCTCGGATGGGCAACGATAGCGAGCAGTAAAGATGGTGGCTAAGCGGCTATAGTTGGATAATGGGCAGGCCGGGTCTCTCAGGAGGCAAACGGTAGCCATACTCGAATTGACAAGAGAGTTGAGCGTACCCTGTGAGTGACAAACGGTAGCTCTACATATTAGTTTCACGACGTCCCCTTGAACTACAGTGATTTAATGCCAAATGTTAGTTTTATTGTTTGTAATAGTGGAGTGTCAAATGTGTCAAATAGTAGAATGTAAGCGAGTTAAATCTAGAAATATGCATAACAATCCAATTTTTAAGTAGTTATAATGTACCTAACCAGAAAAGCTTTTCTTCTATAGAATAAAGACGTTTAGCACCTAAAATCATAAATAATTATGCTGAGAGGCAGTTATGTAATTAAGATAAATAATTTGATTGAATTTGATATAATGTGATTAATGATTTTGTAAAGTACCTAAGTACGATTTAAGTACATATTGCAGTACTCTGTATATTTTAAACTGCTAAAGCTCATTTAAAATAACTTAATCCTAATAGTTATATTTATTTACACATTATATTAATATAAAAAAAGAGTATCGGTCCCTTTGGCAGGGTCCTAGGCATGCTAGTCAGCATGCAGTCGCATTACCTCGTTGTATGTAATTAATTAAATATAGTTTGATATAATATGACTAATAACTAGACACTAGTCTGAAATAAAAACCAGAATTTTCCAATAAATGGATCTCTAATTAATTAATTAATTTGAGGGTGGCTTTTGTAATTGTTGAGTCTTAGCGTATGATTTTAGACAATATTCATTGTAAGTAGTTTTAATAAGTATCTTCAGATTCTTTTTACATTCAATATGTGTCACAATAGTCATCATAGTCTACCTCTAAATTTATTTTATTACTTAAACATTTTAGTACTTGGTGGTATTGATATTTCCCTAAATTTTTATTAATATATATAAATTTACAATTACAATATGTCTTAACAAGCGACCCAATGTGATTGTTAAGCAAGTCGCTTGCAAGGTACTGTAGTACTTACAGATTATTTTATATTTAATGACTAATTAAGATAAGCTCTGCATTCAGAATATCAGAATGTTTTGTTTGGTATTTTGTGTAACATCTGGAAATTATAACTTAGCTTGAATCTATATCATATTGCTATTAATAAATATATAGAATATAAAGTTTATGTGCATTGCAAACCCAATAATAATAATTTATTTATACAAAAATATATTCAGCATTATTCACTATGTATTTCAAACGGATGTAGATCTAAGAATTATGTACATATCTGTTATTATTCATTGTTATTGTTACATAGTGATGTATTTCAAACTGATGTAGATCTGAAAATTATATACATATCTGTTACTATTCATTTTTATTATGTTACACAGTATTTCCAACAGATATATATATCTGAAAATTATGTACCTACATAGCTATTATTATTCCTTCTTATTATGTGATGTATTTCTAACTGACGTATATTTGAAAATTATGTACATAGCTATTATTATTCATTGTTAACATTTTACTCAACTCTTACTCAATATTGTATCTCGAACTCATATATTTTTCTTCTTACTCCGAACTAAGTATGAGGACCTACTCACTCAATCCGGATGACCGAGCTTGGCTCCGGAATGAGGACATTCCTAGAACAGAATGGCCGTCTGTTAGAAAATTAATAATGGTAATACCTACCAACGAGCGGGAGCGACCGCCATTCTGCGCTAGGTCGTGATAGCGTGAAGACGATTGATTTACCTAGTCGGTATTTTTGTAACAAATAGATATGTATATATAAGCAAGAACAAATAAATAAGTGTTCCAACTATGTGGAGTATTATTACTACTATTATCTACCGTGGTCTACAGGAAAGGCAACACTATAGAACACTTTGTACTAAACCAATGTCATCAAGTCAAAGAAATTTTTTAGTTTGTGGCATATTGAAGGAGAAGCAAGAAAAAACGAAAGTTGAGTTTATGTGCAAAATTTCTATTGGTATCAAAAATATAACAAGTGTTGAGAGTTGCAGGCAAAGATTTAAATCGGTTGCAGGTATGTGTTTTCTATGGTAAATTTTATGCTGAAATCGATCAACTAATTGTTTTTTTTTTATAATTGTGTAGTAAACAACACTATTTACATCGTTGTTTATTATTGGAACATCATGTGGTAACTTTGTGACGCAATTTAACCCCCAACGCAATTTCGAAAAATACACTAAATGATCTAAAATCAAAAAGACGATAGCGAGGACCAACAGGTTGAAAATATGTCACCAAACAAGCCTGCCTATAGCCAGAAATTCTGAGCACTACCTAGCTATAAAACGATCCAATCATACAACCAAGAAGATTATGAGATCGTCAATTACTATGATATGGAAGATATATTTCTAATCAACTTTTTAGTTTTTATTAGGTAGATATGCATACCTATTATTAATATTAATTATAACACATTGGAACTGCTGGCGTATGTTTAATTATTTTCGCGAGTTCAAAGTGTTGCGAATGTGTTGCGTCACATTATGTCTTCGGTTACTCACTTTATAGTAAGTTGAGACATTTTTTCCCAAATACCTATTACTGAGTTCCCACGCTCGGAAAGCGCCGCCTTAAGAATTTGATGCCTGCTTCGTTTGCAGGCATCAAATTCCAACCTATACTCGATTTGACATCACTTGCTCGTACAGCATGCCTTTAAATTAGTCTTGAATTGTAATATGCGAATTTGCGTGTGGAATATGTGTCACAAATGCCAAACATAATATAAAAAGTACGCCTAAAACGGCATCATGGAGGAGTCTTGCCTTCGCGCGTCAATAGTAAAAGGTACTCGCAGTAACGACAAAGTTCCACTATTGATTTTAAACTTCCAATGTGTCGACGTAAAGTCACATTTTCTTTAAATGACAGATGACAAAGTTAAATTACTCTACGCTTAATTATTTTGTCACTTTTATGGACGAAATAGACGATCAAGCGTTTGGCGTGACGACAAAATGACGTGAGGCAACGGCGCCGAATTTACATACAGTTTTTACCATTCACGATCAAATTTTTGCTTCACATCAGTTAATTTGACGCGATGAACTGACCGTATATTTGGTCCATTAAATGTTCCATAAAGTTCGTAAAGTTTTGTTTTGTATGTCGTGCGAAAACCATAATTCTAGTACATTGATGTACTCGTATGTAAATCTTTTAATACATATTAGTTGTGAGTCTCCTTTCATAAAAGCTGTGACGTTCCTAAAATAAGTAATGTAGTTAGAACGACACGTGATCTCAACTAGGTCGCAACGGATGTTGCTTAAGGACGTGTTTGCGAATCTGACAAAACTTAGTTGTTTTTCGGTAGATTTTGCGACCAAATGAAACCAAATCAAATAAAACTAACAGATGGCACAGTTAGATTACTTCTTTATCTGCAAATTCATTAAAAAATAATTTTAAAAAATATGATTTTTAGTACTGTAAAAACGATTTCTCATCGCCTCTTCACACAAAATTTACGAAAAGTGGTCGTGTTTAGGATCATTTTTTTGTTTTTATGTTCCAAATTTTGTTTGTTTAAAAATACTGAAGGATAGCAGACATAATCAACTCAATATTGGTCAAAAAAAAATTCTAAAAATATTAAAAATAGCCTCACAAAAAAAATAAAAAGTCCCGTCAAAATATTCACATGTTTTAATATTATGCATGAATCTTAATGGGTGACAATAAGGGTTTATTTAGTCTACACAAAACATTTCTAAAGAAATATCAGTGATCATTCCCTCATTCAGTCTGCGCTCGTCCGCCGTCGCGAGTGGACGTTGTGTCGGATTTTAGAAGCAGCTCGTGTTGAAAAAGATCGCTGTACGAACACAAAATATTAGAATATATACTTCACATTACCATCTTGATACTTGTCGCATACTGTACGGGTAACTTGACAAGGTTTTCTGCACTACCACAATATGGGTATCAAATGAAAGGGCTTACAGAGGAGAACACGAAAACGTCAAATTAAATTCAATATGGCGGATCATTCAAGATGGCGGACTAGTTATTTTTCTGCCCTACCACAATATGGGTATCAAATGAAAGGGCTTACTGAGGAGAACACGAAAACGTCAAATTAAATTCCAATATGGCGGATCATCCAAGATGGCGGACTAATAATTTTTTCTGCACTACCACAATATGGGTATCAAATGAAAGGGCTTGCTGAGGAGAACACGAGAACTAATACGTCACATTAAATTCCAATATAGTGAATCATACAAGATGGCGGACTAGTAATTTTTTCTGCACTACCACAATATGGGTATCAATTGAAAGGGCTTGCTGAGGAGTTACGAGTTCATTCCTCACATGTCCACACGAATGTTCTAAAAATAAAGAATAAAGTTTAATTGTGTATTTCTTGATTTTTTTTATGTTGACCATTGGGTCATATTCTTCCTGCCCCAAAAACATTGACGTCAAAATGATGTCCAACAAACAAAATGAGCCGAAACTCGAACCAAAAAGTTTCAGTAGTAATAATAATTAAATTAAAATTATTAAAATAAAATATTTAGTTTAATTTAATTAAATAACTAAATTAAAATTCATTAAAATTACTTTGTAATCAAAAAGTTTCAGCAGTAATCACCGAAGTAGAACTTCATGTAATTCCACCAAGTCCAGTGGTAAGGTCTTGTCATAACTAACAAATTGAGCCCAAACTCGGCAAACTTAGCTCTTGTAGTCAAAAAGTTCCAGTAGCAGTCACCGAAGTAGACCTTCAGGTCACTTCACCATGTCCAGTGATAAGGTCTCGTCATAACTAACAAATTGCCCAAGCTCGGCAAACTTAGCTGTTATAGTCAAGAAAGAAAGTCAAGTCACCGAAGTAGACCTTCAGGTCATTTCACCAAGTGCAAAAGGTCAGACAACATAAAATAATTGTAATATTTGTCTACATAGGAACATAAAAAAAATATTTTAAAAATACCTAAAAGTATCAAAACGAGTTTGTTCCCGCATAGTGCTTGCGTATATGTGTGTGTTTTAGCCGTGGCAGTGTATTGTTGCTATTAGATACCTATTCATTTCGCAAACACGTCCTTAATAGTCGATTTCCTTAGTTCTGACTGTTCGCGCATCTTTACTCGTGAGTTGACATTTAAATGAGTTTAATACCTAATGCCTATTACTTTAAAAAAGTCATTAATAAAGCCCGAAATTGAGAAATTCCATAAAACAATTTGACATTCTAAGGTCACGACTGTTGTCAGCAGTGCCGTAAATAGCCTTTTTTGCGCCCTGTGCGAGCTTCTATAATTGCGCCCTTGTTTTTTTTTTTAGATATTATAGGTACCCTAGATAGAGAAATGCTATGTATAGGCTTACTTTATTTCATTCAGGTTGATAAAATAAAGCACAAAGGAACTTGGTGTTGGTGGACCAATTATCTAATATTTTGGAAGAAAAATCTATTTTTTTAAAGAACTGATGTAGGTGTGGGCAAACAAGCAGACGAGCCATCTGATGTTAAGTGGACACTTCGCCTATTATACCACCTACTGTGTCTGCCAAAAAAATTAGCTCGATGTTTTGTCTAATTTAATAGACGTTTTTGATGATACTGGCATGTAGGTACGTATGTGTTGGAATCGAGCACTATAGGGGCGCAGTGGGAACTTATCAGGAGCAAACCGAAAAAATAATAGTCCTGCCTGGTCTGTCCATTCTTGCGCCCCCCCCAGGGTCTACGCCCTGTGCCTGGGCACCGGTGGCACTGCCCTATTTACGGCACTGGTTGTCAGCCGTTTTTATTATATATTTTTTTATTAGAGATGGATTTGCTCTTGGCCAGCATCTAACCGTGTAGCGAAGATGAGGCTATGATGGAGCAAGCTCACTCAGAAGATGCCTATTCACTCCAACTTTGAAAAGATTTGGGTTATATGAGCTCGGAAACACAGAAGCTTCTATTACTCATATACTTTCTTTTTCAACACGAACAAATTCGCTTGCTCCAACTAGTAAATGATAAATAAGACAAAGTTGTCAAATAAGGGGTTGGTCTCGGACAGTCCAAAACACAAAATGACAAAAAGCTGCCCCATCCTAGGTCCTTTAGCTATTCTTGACCATGTTGAAAATTTGTTGCTTCTAATAGTTAGAAGATTTATTTTATTACTAGCTACACGCTCCCGGCTTCGCTCGGGTTCAAAATAAAAACTATCGTATCTTTTAAGTTGGACCAAATTACACATAGTTACGAAGTTTTATCAAAATCGGTTACGTAGGTACTTTAGGAGTTCATTGGCCTCAAAAAACGTGACACGTAATTTTTTATTATAGGGATTATGTGTATAGATATAAAAAATGTGATTATAACTACAATACTTCTTTTTAGAGAACAACTAACTAGTTACATCATTGAATTTGTTTATTTTTGGTCGTTACTCAACTCCTTTAAACAACGCATACCTACAACATAAATGCACTCACAACAAATTTAGAGCAAATGTGATAATAAAGTTAGCTGATCTTCATGTCATCTACTCCAAAACCAAAAGTGGACGGATGAAGCTCTCCTATCCATACTATACTAGTACTATACTGATTATTATTACTATACTAAATTACTATTACTATATTTACTACTAGCTGGGGCCCGCGACTTCGTCCACGTTGAAAAAGAAAAAAGTTAGCCTATCCTGTGTCCTGTACGTCTAATGTTTATGTACTAAGTTTCACGAAAATCAGTTAATTCATTTAACAGTTATGGAGGAACATAATATATACTATGTATGAATGTTACTTACTCCATGACCAACCCTATTATATTATTACTAATAATAATAAGGGTTGGTCATGGAGTAAGTTATTTTGTTTTCAGAGATATCGTGTTTCAAGAGATAGCCTCTATACATGATACTGAAACTAAATTGACGATTTGTAGATTTTTTTCCTGTATGTTGTTCCTCCATAACTCTTAAACGAATTAACCGATTTTTATGAACCTTGGTAGATAAATATTTAGACATACAGGACACAGGATAGGCTACTTTTTTTCTTTTTCAACGCGGACGAAGTCGCGGGCGCCAGCTAGTAATATTATAAATGTGAAACTAACACAGCGATAAAGATATCAGGCGTTATATTATATCTGGTGTTATATATTTCTATTTTTCAACGCGCCGCCTACCAGCTAGTATAATAATATAAAAATTTGTTTTTTTTTTTTTAAATTAATTTCTGTCTTTCCGCTAACTAGATTTTGCCCGCGACTTTGTCGGTGACTCTTTTTCTTATATATGTTAAAACTTTTATTCGACATTTATTGCTCTTATATTTTTGTCAGGCATTTAAAATAGTGTTTTTCAGCTCAAATTACGTACCTAACTCAATGCATTGCATACAATAATTTTATAGTTAGGTCGATAAAACTGAATAATAAAACACATTGGTTCAATTTTAAGATCCAGTTAGAAAATTATTAACATGGATATCACTAAATATTTGAACTTGACATAGTTATAATTTGACAATGAATGAAGTTTAGTTTTTAATCTCTACTATGGAAACTATGGATTGACATTTTATTTGTTTTTGCTAAGTTCTGATTTGACAATAATTTAAATTATTTAAAAGTCATTAAACTAGGTAACTATTTCAATTTTCTAGTTTTTTCATCATCCAGTCCTCGTCAGTCATCAGAAAGATATTAATGTAGTCCAATAGGTAAAAGAATTTTTAAAATCGGTTATGTAGTTTTTGAGTTTTTGAGTTTGAAAATACAAAAAATCTAATTTTGCATAAAAACGTCAGGGACATAGAAAAAGACAATGGGGTACCTTTCATCAAGTTAAAAGTACTGTTTTTAATCTAAGAATAAAATTTCCAACGCCTGAAAAAAATACTTGCCTATATAGTTAATATGAGCAATAAAGATTGAATAAATGTTTTGACACATAAGAAAATAGCCGCGGGCAAAAGCTAGTCTAAACTAATATTATAAAAAGAGAAGATTTTTATGTTTGTAATGAATAAACTCAAAAACTACTGGACCGATTTTAAAAGTTCTTTCATCTATATAAAGCCACATTATCAGAGACTAACATAGGCTATACTTTTATAAAGTTACGCGGACGAAGTCGCTCTCAACAGCTAGTAGTCAATCAATCAATATTGATTGTACAATACAAAATTTGTAAGTGTAGGTACTTATGTATGTTCCTCTATAACTCTTTAAGAGTTGACTGATTTTCCATGAAACTTGATAGGTAAACATTTAGACGTATGGGACACAGGATAGGCTACTTTTTTCTTTTTCAACGCGAAGGAAGTCGCAGGCATCAGCTAGTTAAGTAATAAATCTGATGATAATAATGTGATCGATTTAAGACCTCGCAAGTGTCAGCCACGATGTGAATATTATGTTTTGTTTTAGTATAAAAATGTCTATAGCTTACGTGGTCTCACCGCTCGTTAATCTGGGTCAGGGGGTCTATTCTACTAGGTATAAATACTAGATGCATATCGAGTTGCATGTACCTAACTATGACCGTTACAGGCATTAGCGGTTTTATTCCGACCGCTTTCACTTGCATAGAGCCCTAATTCTAAAACGGCGACCTCTAGTGTGACAGTCATGATTAATAATAATAATAATAACGCCCTATGAGCAGAACGTCCTAAAAGCAAAACGGCCTATAAGCTGCTTGACCTATTAGCAACATGACATAGTTAGTTAGTAGTAGTTAAATGGGAGCAAATGGTTCCAATATCAAAAGGAGATAATATATCGCTCTAGCGAATATATTTATATTATGATTAGCTGGTGTTGGCAAATTAGTACGCACTGTAGTTTGTTTTTTGACATTACCACAGGAACCTAACATTTCTCCAAAATAAAAAGTTATTCTATAGTTAGTTAGTTTAATCCAAGTAATCATCATTATACATAAGTGAAAACCGCATTCAAATGGGATAAGCCGTTTCAGAGATTAGCGTGCACACAGACAAAAATTCTAAAAACTAGTGTACAATTTTTTTTTGCCTAAATATTTATTATTTTATTAATAATGTCAGATAATGAGACAACATTTCAATACCATTCAAATGGTGATGTCATTCGTTTACAATCTGCTGTCAAAGTACAGGAAGCCGCTTATCTCTTTTACAAGAGTTTGAACAATAAGTGTGCAAATATGCTGTTATTAATCTTCATTCGAATTAATATTGTAAATTATGCATAGTTTCTATTTTTTAATGTCTTAACACGTAGGTATTTCAATTGCTATCGCTACTTCAGAATTTAAATTACAATTGGATAATTTAAATAATAATGTTTTTGTAAATGTAGAATAATGCTGTTCTAAACTCTTATAAAATTAAATCCGAAAACGAATTTAAAAATAATTGATATTTGCAGATGTTAGGCAATTTACCTATTTTCAACCGACTTCCAAAAAAAGAGGTTCTCAATTGATTGATTCTCATGAGAAAACGATTTGAAGTCGTTTCTTTTGACGGTCCACTTGATGGTAAGTGGCTACCGTCACCTATAACACAAACAACACCAGCAGGTGCTGCAAGGTGTGCTGTCGACTACAGTAGGATAAGCGATTGGGAAATGGGCTCTGGCATCCTTTACTCACTCACCGAAACACTACAGCACATGTGCTGTTATTCAACGGTGGTCTTCTCTAAGGGCCACCCCCTTACTGCCACCAGACGGGATGCCCGCCCCGCCATCTTCTTTTCTTTCATATTTGTGTGAATTTTTTGTATTCATAAAAATTTTGTTCATACAATTAACTATCTAAAGTGATAATTTATGACAGTATGAACACCATAGTTACTGTTACATCATCGGGCGAAGCCTTTAGTATTTAAAAAAAAAAGTATAATTACTAAGCTTTCCGCTTTTGTTGTGATTGTGACTGCGTCACGTAGAAAGAGTTACGTCTGTGCGATTTATTGATTCAGTTTCTAAAATCTAATTTCGAAATTGCTCGCTTTGAAATTGTTCTGCCGCGTAAAGACAATACGGGTCAGTGAACCGACGTGACCAGTAGTCAGCGGCAATCACTCGTGTTTTATAATGCAAATGCGAAAGTAGGCAGTCTTAGCTGCCTTATTTTAAACTAGCTAACTGTACTATACTGAAACCTTCTTCGAGAACCACTCTATCCATTGGTGAAAACAGTATGAAAATCGGTGCAGTAGTTTTCGAGTTTATCGCGAACAGCAGACAGACATATAGAGTCGGCGGAGGCATTTGTTTTATAATATGTAAGGATTACGTGTCACATGTTTGTTCTCGATGTACTCCGAAACTATTGAACTTTTTGATAAAACTTCGTAACTATATCCTCATTTTGGTCCAACTTAAAAAATAGGATATATAAATTGCACCCCACGCGAAGCCGGGAGCGGATCACTAGTTAATAATATATAAAGAACTTGTAGAGGTGTTTATCTTAAAATCAACGCATTGCGGGAAAATCAATCAATCAATCAATCAAAACATTTATTTGTAACAGTAACATAACAAAAACAGTAATAAGAAAAATATGAGTTACAAATTACAAATAGGTCCCTGCTCAGTATTTTGCTGTTATAGGCCATCACTGATCTTCCGTAGGAACCTAAGAATGGGTATAAAGCAAACAAAATTTGTAATTTCACCCGCGTGGCCCCTTGGACATGACAGTGACACAAAATACGTACAACTACGCACAACATGCGACGGAAGATAAAAATGTTATGTGCCAAAAGTATTAAATATTAATTATTCCTAAACTACAATGTCAAATGAAAAATTGTTACATACAGCCTTAGATAATATGTGAAGTGAAATTACTGATACACTTTTAGCTTTGTAATGTGTGTCATTTTGAAAATAAAACTAAAATCGATGGAAATGAGAGCTCACTTGGTGATTTTTTTCTATCGAGAAAATTTTATTATATTATGTTTTCTGTTACAGTCGTCACTTTCATTTATAATGTATTTGTCTATTTAATTTAAATTAATTAAATTAGACTTTGTTTACTTAGATAAAATTCAAATCTAGGATTGGCTATTTCTTTTTATGTCCGCTCTTAAGTTAAACACACCCACGGCCATACACTATGCATATGCTCCTTAAAATCAAATAAATAATAATTAAAAATTTAAATAAAATTATAATAACAATTATTTTATTGTCAAAAACACAACTGATTACATGAATAAGTTATAACACGACATTATCTACTTTAAAAAGGAAACAGTTCCCTACTGAACATAAGTTATAAAAAATAAAAGTTTACCCATGAGTTTACCTAAAAAGCAAGGAGGTTGGTTTTAGTATTTATAAAAAGCTACTCTCTACTCTTAAATTCTCATTTCTTACCTGATTATGTATTTATTAAAAAATTCTTTATATTAGCTCTAAATCCCTGAGCAGTACATTGATTCCGTATTGGCGGTGATTATTGATCCAACACAGTAGTTGCATGTAGCTAGGTTTTTATATTCTTGGACGATCCCTCGGGAGCCTCCTTCCGGATTAAAAAAGTATCCTATAACCAACCTATAACTATATCGATACCTTAATTCGCAAACTCCTCTGAGGCAAACTTTACAGGGGAAGACTATAAAATGTTATACATTTTTTTTGTATAATAAGAAAAGAAAAAAGACAATTTTACATTGGAAATTATGACTCGTATTAACCTATAGACCTTTTAAAAATTAAATTCTAATTGTCATTAAGTTTCTCCCGTATCAAAAAGTCATTTTCAACCAAAAATGGAGTTATTCGTCTTGCGAATTAAGGTATCGATATATATATATGTTAATCCATGAGATAATGCTTAATTTGCCAAATGCCACAACATAAGTATTATAAATTCTGATCCAAATTAATTTATTCGTTGAATATTGTATTGTATTACTCGTAAATTATAACAATAATAATTTGTTGAGCGAGCGATTCTTAGAAATCGTCATACGAATCCGACATACGCAAGCAATACCTGCAAATATGAAGTTAGTTGTTGCTACGAGGCGACACTCGACAGTCTCGCTCGTCGCCCTGGTGTGAGCAGTGTGCCAGAGGGTTCAAGGTGGAAAAGACTGGAGCGATATAATATTATTTTATTAGGCGCGATATGTACTGAGAAAATATCCAATTAACCAGTGTTTCTAAGGATAAATCATAGGTAAGAGATAAATTATTATTAGTATATCTTTATTGTATACTAGCGACCAG
Organism: Synanthedon formicaeformis; assembly: GCA_945859745.1. NCBI lineage: Eukaryota > Metazoa > Arthropoda > Insecta > Lepidoptera > Sesiidae > Synanthedon > Synanthedon formicaeformis. The sequence goes on from OX243980.1 coordinate 4,471,706, forward strand.
CTCCCGGCTTCGTCCGGGGTGCATTTTTTTAACGTAAAAACTTTCCTTGACTATCCCTCTATCCATGAGTGAAGACAGAAATAAAATCGGTCTAGTTGTTCTCGAGTTTTGCGCTTAGCAACACATTTAGGGATTCATTTTTAGTTATTTATATTAATAACTATTCATTTTTATAACTATTATTATATAAAATTCTCGTGTCACAGTGTTTGTAACCAAAGTCCTCCGAATTGGCTTGACTGATTTTTATGAAATTGTGTATATTCGGTAGGTCTGAGAATAGGTCGTAAACTATTTTTTATATCCCTTTTAGTGATAAGGGTTACCCACCCCAAAATTTTTATTTTTATTTTTTTTTTGTGGCAAAACAACGTTTGCCGTGTCAGCTAGTTATCCTTATCCTTACATAACTATACCACCTTCGGCAAGACAAGGGCATAACTGCACTTTTTGTACCAGGAGAGCCATTTAAAGTTAATTTTTTTGCATTCAATATCGTATTCTTCTTCTTATATTGTTTTTAAACAATTCTTCATCAAATAAGCCCCATAGTCTTGTAATTTTTTTTGTAAACTATGCCCTTGTCTTACCGAAGGTGCGATATTATAAAACAGTCTTTCGCCGCGTCTGCCTGCCTGTCTGTCCGTTCGCGATAAACACAAAAACTACTGCACCGATTTTTATGCCGTTTTCACCAATGGATAGAGTGGTTCTCGAGGAAGGTTTTAGTATATAATTTATTACAAAGTTACGCGGCGAAGTCACGGGCAGCAAATAGTATTACATAAAGATTTAGCTTTCGTATCTTTGTGTCCACAAAACTCGAATAAAAGTCTGTGGGGCAGCGGAACTTTAACGTGTAAAAGTCTGATTTGATTGACTTGAAATTAATAAACAAAATTTAATTTTAAGAGTGCGTATAAAGCAAACAAAATTTGTAATTTAACCCGCGTGGCCCCTTGGACATGATAATGACACAAAATACGTAGAACTACGCACAACATGCGACGGAAGATAGCGCATCTCGCTCAATAAAAATGTTATAAGTGCCAAAAGTATTAAATATTAATTATTCGTAAACTACAATGTCAAATGAAAAATTGTTACATACAGCCTTAGATAATAAATATGTGAAGTGAAATTACTGATACACTTTTAGCTTTGTAATGTGTGTCATTTTGAAAATAAAACTAAAATCGATGGAAATGAAAGTTCACTTGGTGATTTTTTTTCTATCGAGAAAATTTCATTATATTATGTTTTCTGTTACAATCGTCACTTTTATTTATAATGTATTTATCTTAAATTAATTAAATTAGACTTTGTTTAAATAGATAAAATTCAAATCTAGGATTGGCTATTTCTCTTTACACCCGCTCTTAACAGAAGAATGTTGTTAACATACTTTTTATTCCAAAATTGTTGGAATTGGAAACGAAAACAAAAGACGAGCCACAATTTCAGACAAGTTTTTAAAACACAATTTTATAGTAGTGCTGCTCATGTAGTATGTAAGTCCATATGAGCATTGTTTGCATGAAAAGGCGACGGTAGCCATATATCATCAAAGTTACCGTAAGCCTGTCTGTGCTATCCTTAATAAAAAACAAACATGTTTTTTTTTATCTATAAACTAGCTGCTGCCCGCGACTACGCCCGCTTAACTTTATAAATTATATACTAAAACCTTCCTCGAGAACCACTCTATCCATCGGTGAAAACATCATGAAAACAGACAGACAGACAAACGCGGCGGAGGACTTTGTTTTATAATATGGATACCTTAAGAGCGAGTATAAAGAGAAATAGCCAATCCTGGATTTGAATTTTATCTAAGTAAACAGAGTCTAATTTAATTAATTTTTTTAAATTGATAAATACATTATAAATGAAAGTGACGACTGTAACAGAAAACATAATATAATGAAAATTTCTCGATAGAAAAAAATCACCAAGTGAGCTCTCATTTCCATCGATTTTAATTTTATTTTCAAAATGACACACATTACAAAGCTAAAAGTGTATCAGTAATTTCACTTCACATGTTATCTAAGGCTGTATGTAACAATTTTTCATTTGACATTATAGTTTACGAATAATTAATATTTAATACTTTTGACACTTGTAACATTTTTATTGAGCGAGATGCGCTATCTTCCGTCGCATGTTGTGCGTAGTTGTACGTATTTTGTGTCACTGTCATGTCCAAGGGGCCACGCGGGTGAAATTACAAATTTTGTTTGCTTTATACGCACTCTTAATTCGCAAAACGAAAAACTCCACTTTTGGTTGAAAATGGTCCACTTTTGATACGGGAGAAACTTAATGACAATTAGAATTTAATTTTTAAAAGGTCTATCGGTTAATACGAGCCATAATTTCGAATGTAAAGATGTCTTTTTTCTTTTCTCGTATCCTACAAAAAAAAATTATAACTTTTTAGTCTCAGTCTCAGTCCTGTAAAGTTTGCCTCAGAGGAGTTATTTGGTTTGCGAATTAAGCATAGCAAAATAGCAAAATATTCAAACAAAAAAAATACATTATGCTCTAATGCCACCCCTAAACAAGGGAGGTTCATTCATTGCAAGTCCAAGGTTACCATACAAGGATAATGCAATAAGGAAGCGCACCCCGGCCACATTACACCCACACCACCCCACAACTCAGCTGATTGGGGGCCGTTTTGGTATTTCCACCCCCTCCCGGGGGAGAAAGTATATATCTATACCTACGCACGATATATATATACGATAGTTGATCTAGGTCGGGGTTGTGACATTATTTTTTAAATATTATCATTCAATTGTGAGTGGATGAAGGTGTTATGTCGCATGTTTGGGATTTTTCGTTTTTTTTTTTTTTGCGTTGATGAAGGTCGATCGTCGATTTAAGACTTTTTGGAAAATAAATAGTTGAAAAAGGTGGTTATTATGTACAGTTAATTTTAAAAAGTAAAAAGTGCAGAAAAGTTTACTTTTATTAATGGAAGATGGAGTTTTTTTTTTAATTAAATAATAGAAGTGTTTAATTTCTATCATACCATTAATATTGAATTTGTGCTTGAATTTTATTGTTTTTTTATAAATATTTTTTAACAGAGACATTATTGTGTAGATATAGCTGTAGATACCAGTAATTGGCGCACAGATGTAAACATGTAATGTGTAACTTGTGAATAGTTATGACCTGGATGATTCTGTGTGCTGTTGGTGTTTCAATAAAAAAAAAATAAAAAAAAAAATTTTTTTTGGGTTGTTTACACAACTTTGCATCGTAATTTAGTATAAAAATCAGTTCCGTGGCGACTTATCTTAAAAATTAAAAGTAAAACTTTAACCTCGATTTATTCAAAATTAGAATTATGCGACATACCACCTTCATCCACTCACGTCTTCAATTATTTCTAGTAAAGTGCCTGCGACTTAGTCCGCGTTGAAATAATTAAAAAATATATATTATATTATATCCTTACTAATATTATAAATGCGAAAGTAACTCTGTCTGTCTGTCTGTCTGTCTGTCTGTCTGTCTGTCACGCCAAAACTACTGAACCCATTTAAATGAAATTTGCTACACAGGTAGTCTAGAGCTTAAGAAAGGACATAGGCTACTTTTTAATGCGAAAAAAGGGTTGTAAGGTGTTTAAAGGGGAGATAAAAGGTTGTATTGTATTGTCATTTTTAAAGCTGTCTGTTACGTTTTCATCATCATGAAATTTGTAATACAAGTTGTCAAGGATACAAGAAAGGTACCTTTCGTCCAGAAAAAGTACTGTCCGCAAAGGGATCATCAAAAAAAAAAAAAACGCCTGGCCAATGTGTTGGAGTAAGAAGAAGTTAAACGTTATATTGCTTACATTTTTTTTATTTTCCAACGCGGACGAAGTCGCGGGCACCAGCTAGTTACTAATAAGACAGAATCAACGGCGAACGACTTTTTAGAAAAATAAAATCATTCAATTGACATGCGATAAGAGACTGATGTTTGTTTATATTCATTCAATTCAAAGAAAACTTTTATCTATTTAAACATTGGGGGCAATTAAGATATACGAGTATGATGCTTAACAATAAAAACCCATATGTAATTATTAAAAAAATATGTGACTCATTACCTACAGCTCCCGGGGCTTCCTGGCAAACAAACTACTTCTTGACTCTAATAATTAAATAAGTACTGTTATCTAGTTATATTGATTATAATAATTAATCAATACTAATAATAAATTTGTAAGGGTTGGTCATGGAGTTAGTTACTTTGTTTTCAGAGATATCGTGTTTATAGGCTCTATACATGATACTGAAACTAAATTGACCATTTTTAGATTTTTTTTCTGTATATATGTATGTATGTATGTTCCTCCATAACTCTTAAACGAATTAACTGATTTTCTTGAAACTTGGTAGATAAACGTTTAGACGTACAGGACATAGAATAGGCTACTTTTTTCTTTTTCAACGCGGACGAAGTCGCGGACAGCAGCTAGTACTTAATAAATTATAACGCTTGACCGCTTGTTGCTAATAACACTTAGGCCAGGCGTTAGTTTTTTATTATATTTTTTATGATCCCTCAAGAACAGTTCTCTTTTTCTGGATGAAAGTATCCTGTGTCCATTTCTGTATCCCTGACAACGTGTAACTATGCAATTGTTAGTATTTAGCGTTTGTTTCCACCTTAACCGAAACAGAACAGCTTACATGAAGTTAACTATTGCATGTTGGCAGCTTCTCTAAGGGGCCACCCTCCTTAGAGAAGCTGCTATTATCGTAACCACAGTAGATATATAATCATCATATTATATAATGTGTTAGTATTTTATAACATTGAAGTCGTCAAAGTAGTCAACAAAATCTGTTTACACGTACTTATAAGCTAAACTATACAGCTGACTTACCAATCTCATATAATCGGGTTGTTCCAAACTGTTCTACTATTTGTTCTAAGATAGAACAGTTTGGACAAAAAAATTCCAACTAGTTCTACTGCACAGTATGACAGATTGGACTCGAATAAATTTCATAGAAAACGTCCAAACTGTTCTACTATTTTTATAATAGAACAAAATAAAAAAAATGTTTCAATGAGTTTTACTGGTGAGTATGCGATATTATCCTTACTTATTAGTAAGGATAAGGATATTATCCTTACTTATTAGTAAGGATAATAATAATACTAGGTTTCGATCGCTAAGAGATGACGTATGCCATATAAACGATAGGGCATTCATCGTTGATACAACTTTTATTAAATTTGAGTAAACTAGTTATCTAAAAATATTTTGAACATGAATATTTCAAAATTTTCAATTAAATTAATTAATAAATTATAATCTAAACAAATAAATAAAATTGAAATATCTATTTGTAAAAATAACTGCTTTTTAATAAATGTATATCAAACAGCGAACTCTATCAAAATGTATACGGTACTTATGACAAAAAAAAGCAATTTTTTTTTATTCGTTTTTTTAAACTATTTTTGACGGGACTTTCGTAAATGATGTATAATTTACTTTTAGTCATTTTAATATATTACTTTTTCAAAACTTTAAGTATATTTATGTTACGGTTTCTAAACAAAAAAATGTATTTGGTTTTCAGGTGTGGGCGTGTTATGGAGAAAGAGAACGGAGATGGTGGAGATTCGACGGGCAAAGCACCGCCCGACGGACTGCTCGATGCAGCTGGACTCTTTGGTGGTGAGGATTTCCTATATGTTTTTTTTTTACTTATATTAGAGAGATGGGTTTGCTCTTTAGATAGGGAAATGGGCTCTGGCATCTCTTACTCTATATGTGCTGCTATTTCACAGTAAAAGGTTGCTTACTGCTTAAAGATGGGCTGCCTAAATGACTGCTAAATTGGCTACTCTGAAACACAGTATTATATAACAGAACAATATAACAATGTTATCTAACATTTCTACAGTTGTCTCGTTCGCAATGACACGTGAAAATGTTATATAACTTTGTTTTATCGGCACATGTTGTCTACACATATAAAACATGCTATTATATATAATATTGTTTTATGCAATTATATTAAAAAACCCATTTTGTTACTATGTACTAGCTGTTGCACGCGACTTCGTTCGCGTAACTTTATAAAATGTAGCCTATGTTATTACATGCTGTTACTGTTAGCTTTCTATATGTGGAAGAATTTTTAAAATCGCTCCAGTAGTTAGTTTTTGAGTTTATTCATTTTAAACAAAAATACAAATCTTCTCTCTTTATTATCTCTATCTATCTATCTATACTATATAAATAAAAATGAATCCCTAAGGCCGGTTTCAGTGCTCTCCTGACGGTCAGTCCTGACGATACGCACGACCGACCGTGCGACCGACTCGCTTGCCATTTGTATGAAAATTCACAAGTCGTTACAGAGCAGCGTTGCCAGACGTCCCGACTTTGGCGGGACCTCCCGATTTTTAAATCAAAATTAAATGTCCCGCGCGGGACATGCTCAGTCCCGCTTTTCGCTAAGGAAGCGCGGGCAGGTGGCACAGACAAGTGTTTAACTATAGTGTAAATCTGATTTAAAAATATCATATTTTTATTAAAATACATTTTTTATGGCTATTTTTGCTATCTACTGTCACGTAAACGTAATTTGACCTCAAATAAAAAGATAAATAATTTAAAAACTTAATACAGAGCTCGCCTGACCGTACGCACGCGTATTGCTACCGCGGTCGATCGTGCGTATTGTCAGGACTGACCGTCAGGAGAGAACTGAAACCGGCCTAAATGTGTTGCTATATAAGCGCAAAACTCGAGAACAGTTGGACCGATTTGGCTGATTTCTTTTTTGTTGTGTTTGATGAAGTCTGAGGAAGGTTCTTGTGGAGAGAAAAAAAACGTAAAAAAAAAATACGAGGAAAACAATAATATTCTTTACCCTTACAAACCACTCTACCCCAGCCAACGACCCCAGCTATCAAACATTTGACGTCAATCAAAACAAAACGTACGTGTCACCTAGCAACCGTTGTTTATAAACTTTTTAACTATCATTAAAAAATACAAATCTATAACAGAAGCTTAATTTTGTATTCATTAAGTTCATAAAATTCTAAATTAAATTTATCATAGAAGTAACTCGGCATTTATTGATTGTTAAGCGGAAGTTCGCCTGGTCAGCTATTATTATATAAAAATTTTGTGTCACATGTTTGAGGCCAATGAACTCCTAAACTACTGAACTGATTTTGATAAAACTTCGTAACCATGTGTAAGTTGGTCCAACTTAAAAGATAGGATGGTTTTTATTTTGAACTCTCGCGAAGCCGGGAGCGTGTAGCTAGTATTAGTATAGATACAGACAATAGAATTTTGTCTGGTCATAGGCGAGTCGTATTGCCACGAAGGGTGTGAGCGTGTGAGTAATGACACCGAAAATATAGAAAACTAGAGGCGTTTCTATTCAGATTTTGGACAAGCAGCTTGCCAGTCAACTTGACAGACTAAAGTTAGATCGATTCTAACTATTGTCCCAATCGTGCTTGACTAATGTAAATAGTACTTTAGAACAACAAGTTTCTTTGTGCTAAACGTATTGATTGCTCAGAAGTCAGTTCCGCTATCCCGCAAACCAGTCGAGTAACTAATATTGTCGCTCAATTCCATTACATAGAACCATAATACAACGTGAACTCGCCTAGAGGTCATTCTCCTCCAGCATTACGATCTAACTAAGGGAAACAACATTTAACTAATGCATCTAAACGCTTATTGCTTACTCGTTAGATGTGAATCTAGATTGAAAATCACGGTTTTAGGTTTAAATTATTTTGTTGTTTCAATTAACAATATCTAATAATATATAATTAATGGTATTTTTATTACATATTTGACATTAAATTAGTCCATATTAATTTATTTTTACAACATCGACATTTACATGACATCATTACAGGAAAACAAAATGCGATTTAGTAGTTTCTAAAAAAAATAATGACATACCTATTTCCTAATTTATGGCAATATTTTAAGTTTAAATTGTAAAGTTAACTTAAAATATTGCGGTTGCCAGCAATAAGATGCTTAGTAGATTGTGTTCATTACGACAAACTGGTAACAGTGCACTTAAAAATAAAATATTTTAATTATATTAGTGCAATTGCCAATTCATTATAAATTGTTATAGAAAAAATATGTCCAATATTGATACAGTCACTAATATGTTGATATGTATATGATTAGAAAACAATTTATAACAAAGTTGTAGAAAAGGTATAAATAAATAAATGTTGAATATTAAAAATTAATGTATCAAAATATCCTTGCATACACTTCTAAGAGACCTTCGCTTGTAAATTCTTGTAAGAAAAGTAGAGGCAGAGATAAACTAGGCAAGTCGTTTAACTACAGTGAGCACCCCCTTACAAAAACCAGTGCGTGAGAGTAATTTTGATGATGTAAATTTCAGCGTACTGGGGTCGCGATGGCGCCGGCGGCGGGGCCGCTGCGCAAGCGCAGGCTCAAGCTCAGGCGGCGCTCTTCGGCTTCGGCTCGAGATATCCTCAACAGTCGACGCTCGGAGTTGCCGCCAACCAGGCCGCCTCCCTTGGACTACACCCAGCAGCCAGTAAGTCCTCAGTATTCCACTGTGACATTAACTATAGGTACTCATGGCGAAAAAAAGGTTTTTTTATGTGAAAATCTGCAGGCAGGCTGACAATCCACTTGACGTTAACGTTGTGTGAAGACATAATATGAATTCTCAATAAAAAAAAAAAAAGGTTCTGAAGAAGAGCTACGGCAGTCACATTCACTTTTCTGATTGAAGCGCCGGACTGCAAGGCCGTGAATGGCCGGCTTAAATAATAGTTAGGTCTTCCCTAATTCTAAGTGTCTGGTGAATGCGTTCACTAGAGTTACAAGCTCCGCCAAAGTTTTGGTTAAACTTTGGTGAGACCAAATGTTATCGGGGTTTAAAAAATGGTAATTTTTACAGGCGCAGCATGGTGGTCCATGGCCTCCCACCTAGCAGCTCAGGACTACTTAGCTCGGATTCAAGCGTCAGGGTTGAATTTCTCGCCCTTGGGCGACCCCTACTCAGCCCTCTCAGCGCTTTCGGCCGCTGGACTCAAGCAACCCTCTAAACCCAACAAACCGCCTAGCAGAAACGAAAGGTAAGAGTATTCAAGCCAATTCTGATGTTATCTTTCAACATAACATCCCATTATGTATTTTAAAATAAATAAAAATAATAAAGAAAGGACAATGCTCATTTAGTATGAAAAAAAAAAAACGATTTAGTCGGCGCAAACGTAATGTAACTCAAATTATAGATAAATATTAGGTAATTAAATACTGCATAGGGCATTGATGGCTAAATGTGTGAAATTGCTATTCTAATTTTTACAACGATCATATTAATGTACTACTCAATATACTTTAATTACTAATGTACTCAGTAAAAGGAGCATTTAATATTACAGTTACGGCTTAAAAGTTTCTAATATGAGGTATCCCTTTTACATTTGTAATAAAAATAAAAAGTATAGCAGTAGTCGGAGGAATGCGCGGAGTGGCATTTCATATACAATGCGAGAGGCATATATCATGAAACCGACCGCGTCATAAGTAGGTATGCTGTCACAACTTGTAATAGTGTCATATTATACACTTTTAAACCATAATTATAACTATTAAATGCTCGTTTTACTGAGTACATTAATATGACCCCTGAAATTCGAATAGCAATTTCACACATTTAGCCATCGATTTCGATGCAGTATGCAGTGTTTAATTACCTCATATTTACCTATATTTTCAGTTATATTTCGTTTGCGCTGGGGCTGGTTTTTTTAGCATTGTCCTTTCATTAAATTTTGTTTATTATTAGGTATATTATATTATTTTTACTTATAAAATTACTTGTACTAACTAATTATCAACTCACAGACCGCTAAAAGTCTACATTTCTAGGCTACTAAACCGCTAAGATACAATTTTTCTTAGCGGTCGCTAGCACAATACACAATACTTACTTAATATAATTATATAAAACAAATAATAAGAAAAATAAAAAAATCACAATCAATTATCCAAAATTATTTTTAAAAAATAAAAACATTTACAGAAAATCCAATATTGCTTTACAGGTCTGGCCGAACAAATAGTACATCATCGAGCGCATCGACAAAAGAAAAAAGTCCGTCTACCAACATGAATTCCCAACAGAATATCAGTGAGTGGGGCACGTATCTATTATTATTATTGAAACATACTATTAGAATTTAATAATACTAGCCGGCGCCATCGACTTCGGTCGCGTTAAAAAATTAATAATATTTACACTATTGATGGCGCCATCTTATTATACTATACAATAGAATTAGGTGAAGCGGCGACATCTATAGAATTTGACCCAATTTGCAAACCCTCGAAACCTTTTTTTTTTTAATGTTAAGATCGACAGACAGGCTGACCGTCAACTTGATGGTTGATGGTTTTTCCAGTTTAAAACCACAAAAAAACCTTCCCCAGGGAGAGATAAAAACCGCATGAAAACGATGTATGATGCATACATTCATACATCGAGATAGATAGACGGATGATTTATATGTAAGGATATAAATAAAATCCTTGCTTCTGTTCTGCATGAACTTAAATTAGTGCTCTTTCAAAATATTAAAGGTTTTCCTTATCCATTTTCAATTTCTTAATTCTTTATCCTAGCGCAGCGCACTTGCAGCACCGGTGCTTGTGTTATAGGCGACAGTAGCCACCTTAACATTAAAAAAAGGCCTTCAAAACTGCAGGGCCTAGCCTAATATTATAAATGTGAAAGTAACAGTCTGTCTGTCTGTCTCTGTGTTACCTTTTCATACCATAACTTCTCAATCGGTATATCTTCACACAAGGACTCGACTTCGTCGTCCGAGTAAATTACGGTTGAATTTCGACCATTCGGCGACCACTAGTGCTCATTAGGCAATAAATTAATATAAGTGCTGTTGGTGTATACCTTTTAGTAAATAAATAAATAAATGTTACAGGATCATCATATGGCTTCCCAAAGACGTCGTCTCCTTCCACAATGCATTCCCACACACAGTCGTCTTTGTCTAGTTTGGCTTCGTTGAATAGTCTTGTATCACATCATAAGCCAACGAGTAAACAGCAGTCGTCGCAGCCTAGTGAGTATAACTCTTAATTGAAATTATGGCTTAATAGTTACTCGTAATATTGTTATTAAGAGCTCACTTCCCAACTTATTGTTATTAAGAGCAACTTACTATTAAAAGCTAACTTACTCAATACTAAGGGCCTCTTTCACAAACTACATGTAAAGTGTTGATTAGTTACTTTTAGAAATCATTTTCTGTTATATTGAATTATGCACTCGGTTTACTGCATCATTCGATAGCCGAATTTTTTTAATTATTTTCTATTTAATGTTTGGGACGTTTACCGTAAAAACAAAGTAATATCAGCTCCATTATTCCCGGTTACCGGTGACTTTAAATGACAGTTTGGCCTAATTGACGTTTGAGAAACAGGTGCTAAGTGATTTCATGATTACTCATTAGTTAATGGTCGTAGCAATACATTAAAAAAAACATGACATTTCTGAGATAATTATGAGAGTTTGTATGGAAACAAAAAACTGAAATTTATTTTTTATAATGTAGTTAATTTCTAAAATGTTCAGAATTTGGTAATTTTCGCGGCTTAAATTCTTGTAATTACTGATTAAAAGTAAGTAATGTTTTTCGGTGAAAACATGCAAGCTATAATGTACATTTGAAATTGGGTTGTCAATAATTAACATCTATAAAGGTTTTTCAAAAATATTGGAATTGCTGGCGTATGTTTCGCGAGTTGAATAAGTGCCCAGAATGTGTTGCTTTGCATTCTCTCTTCGGTTATTCGTATTATAGTAAGTTGAGACGAGAAATTCTCCCAAGTTGGATCCAATTTGTAGCAGGGGACGTTTGTGTGTGTCTATATCGATACCTTAATTCGCAAAACGAATAACTCCACTTTTGGTTGAAATGACTTTTCGATACGGGAGAAGACAATGACAATTAGAATTTAATTTTTAAAAGGTCTATCGGTTAATACGAGCCATAATTTCCAATGTAAAGTTGTCTTTTTTCTTTTCTCGTATCATACAAAAAAAAAAATTATAACGTTTTTATTCTCCCCTGTAAAGTTTGGCTCAGAGGAGTTGTTTGGTTTGCCAATTACTTGATATGTAACTATGTCCTTTGTTACAAATAAAATTTTATTCTATTCAAATACCTATTACTGAGTTCCCAAGCTCGGAAAGCGCCACCTTAAAACAAAGCTTAATTTCCATAAACATTGTGATCTGTCAACAGGGAAGAGCTCGTCTTCGTCGTCTACGACGAGCAATAGCAAGAGCAAAGACCGCGATCTCGCCTTGCTTCGTGGCGACCTGATGCTTGCGCAGGCGGCGGCGCACGGAGCTTATCATGCGGCCGTCGCTGCCGCCGCCAAAGGGAAGGTGAGCGGCGTTATTACAAACACCACTTGAATTCTTTCATATATTTTATTTCTTTAGTTTTTAAATTTATTTCAAAGTGCCCTTCGATTAGTGAAGACACTTTTTAAGGTATTCAATCCTTAAAGCGCCTCATGTGTAGGCAAATCGTAAACATAATTTAGAGGCGATCTAGGGACCAACCTAAGGGACTCCCCACCGCTGCCCCGATATTGCCACCGATTTAAGGGCCGTGTCTAAGGCGCTTTTAGACTCAATCTCTACAGTATCTCAATTTTTTATTTTTTATTTTATTAATCTTTGGGACACAAACAAAAATATAATTAAAAATGCATATTCCACGAGCGTGTCCACAGATAAATATTATATTACATTTAAGGGAGAACAAAACCAAACATCAATACAAAAAAAAATATATAACTACAAAAACTAAAAACAGAATTTTTAAGAAGAAAATTTAATTTGATTGTGCAGGTCTAAAGATTTTAACTTGTGTCTGCATTGGAAGGCATATTTCATAAGTGTGTTCTGTTACAGAATATATCTCCACTATATCCATTTGGTGTTCCGGGTTCGGAAAAGGACAGACATTCTGGAGTCGATTCGTTGACCGGATTACCGCATACTATTCTTAGGTGAGAATTAAGGATAAATATTACTTATTACAATAATTAAAAGAAATCTCTTAATATTTTAATATAAATAAATACTTCTAGTGACTGTAATGAATCTTAGACTAATATTATAAAGAGAGAGATTTGTATTTTTGCTTCTAAGGAATAAACTAAAACTACTTTAAAGATGGTTTGCAAGCAGAACTTGCAATTTAACTTGTAAATTATATTTTTTTTAAAAAAAACTCTTTTGTTAGTGCTGCTTTGGAAGGCGGGTGAGTAGTAAAGTTAATAAATCGTTAAACAATATTAACATACTGTATAATACAAGTAATACTATAAATAAATCTATACTAATAATATTTATTTTCTTAATTTATTGTGTCTTAATTTTACTTTTATATGTACCTACATATTATTAATTTAATGTATATTTATAATTATTTGAATTTTTATTTATTATAATTAATTACAATCCATGAAGCTCACAATACAGGCTATATATAGTGTGTATTCTTTTTTCATTGATCAAAAAGGTAAACAAACAATGCACGATATATGTGTCGTTCATTGTAAAAGTGAACTATCTCCTTGTAACTGAATTTTAGAATAACGAGCTTTTTGCGAATTATAATGTAGGAAAAAAAATATAAGCATTCATTCATTGTTTTCATCTATGTTATTTTAATGCAACTATTGGAGTTACTTCACTTTTATATTGAAAGATATGATTAAATGTGATACCATTAGGCAAGAAAAGATGGTTTTAAAAATAAGGAGTTACACCACTTTTACAATGAACGACACATATAGAACTACAACAATACGAACAAATTCTAAATAAGTTAATCACTGAGTCAACTCTCTTTGATAATGTCTAATGTACAAATGCCATCTTTAAAACAGTGCAGTGACCACGGCGACGCTATATTTGTTCACGTTTTTGATCAATAGAAAAAGAATAGATCATAATTATGTTACTGTAAATAAATGAATAAATAAATAATTTCAGTGATCCATCTTCAGTGCTCGGGGGTGTGAGACTGCCACCCGACACAGAAATTATTAAATACACGTCGTCACTGGCGGGACCAAAGGTAATATTACCTTATATACAAAATAAATCATTAATATAATATGTAATTCAAGACGTGAGTGGATGAAGGTGCTGTGTCGCATTTTTGGGTTTTTTTTCGTTTTTTTTTTTTTGCGTTGATGAAAGTAATATGTCCATATGTATGATTACAGATCTTAAGATAGTCTATTGAAGCCATTTGTGGAAAATAAAAAGTTGAAAAAGGTGTAATGTACAGTTAATTTTAAAAAGTAAAAAGTGCAGCAAAGTTTACTTTTGTTAATGGAAGAGGGAGCTATGTTCACTTTTTTTAAAAATTAAATAATAGAAGTTGTAAAGGACTCCTACTCATATTTTTATAATATGAATGAATTAACTCGGGTTTACTTCTTTAAATAAAACACCAAGCCCTGGTAGGAGACAATATTTAATTATTATATCTTCGAACTTATTATTATGGACGAAACATTTCATTGACTTGTCCGCGATAGTACCTAATTGCGACATCTAGATGCATTTCGATGTCCGTTTAAATAAATATTTCAAAATGCACCTAGCGCCATCTAGTTTCTTAAATTACATTTAACAGAAGTGTTTACTTGCTATCATACCATGAATATTTTAAGTTGTTTACACAACTTTGCATCATAATTTAGTATAAAAAAACAGTTCCCTGGCGACTTATATCAAAAATTAAAAGTAAAACTTTAACCTCGATTTATTCAAAATTGGAATTATGCGACATACCACCTTCATCCACTCACGTCTTCAATTATAATTAGATTGAATTTCATTTTGCACAATTAAAACTTTTTTTATGGTTGATTGTAATTTTCGAATATTGTTAGTTTTATATTGTAAACGAATATCGAACCATATAAAACTATGAAATATGAAATAATAATATTTGTACACGTTTCAGGCGCCCCCGGGGACAACGAATAGGGGTAGAAAGAAGACAATTTCTTTGGACCCTCCCCAAGTTTCAGTGCATCCTTCCACGGGGGATCGAGGGACCCCGCTGCCCAGCAAACGACAGAAAACTGTAAGTTTATAATTATAATTACAGTCAGGTCAAGTCCTAAAAAGAAAATGCACCCTGGGCGAAACCGGGAGCAGGTCGCTAGCTTAACATAGCGTACAAAGGCACACTAGCGCCGTTAAAAAAATACTATCTCGTGACTGAAAAAAAAATTATGTATAATAACTTTCAATAAGCAACAAAATTCGATTTAAAGATAAGCGACCACATTTTGTTGCTTCGTGTCTCAATATGAAACTTTATAAAATCTTTAGCTAAAATCAAAGGTCTATAGATTTACGAGTTCAGTGCGGTCGAGGGGGGATCGACTTTCGTCAGTTCTGGTCAATGTTTGGCCAACGTGTGGCCAAATGATGGCATCTCCACGCCAACATTTGGCAAACGTGTGCTCAAATGTTGGCGTCGCCACGCCAACAGCCGGTTTCATGCTTTGATAGAGGATATGATATATGTACTAGATTCTGTGTTGCTTCACTTTGCAAGTGGCATAGTAGAATATCACCGCACTCACAGCTTGGGGTGATATTTCAAATTAGTTGCACAAAGCTGTCCTTAAGGTGAACAC
Organism: Synanthedon formicaeformis; assembly: GCA_945859745.1. Taxonomy (NCBI): domain Eukaryota; kingdom Metazoa; phylum Arthropoda; class Insecta; order Lepidoptera; family Sesiidae; genus Synanthedon; species Synanthedon formicaeformis. Next base: position 4,487,487 of record OX243980.1, read on the forward strand.
GATTCGAACCATTATTACTAAATGTTAAGGTTCAAAATATAAATCATGCAACATTTACATTATTCATCTTTTTATCAGAAATTAACGAGAGAAAGTGATAGCGTGTATAAAAAAAATCCAGTGGACACTTTTTTTGGACAGTGATTTTGTTTGAGACCCTGAATCTAGTGCATCCTTTATAAAAGGTTTCATGTTTTTTATCAAAAAACTATTTGATTTTTTTTAGGGAGAGTATGGCAGTTCTAGATCGTCCGTGGAAGTGATCCGACTACCAAACAAGCCGGAGAGATCTGCGCACAACTCTATGTCCACAACTCCGCCACCAAATTTATCAGATTATGCAGGTATTTTATTAGTTTGACTTAAGGTAATACAAGTCAGTTTTCCTCCATACAAACGTAGAATGTTAATTACTCCACTGTTTTATGTTTAATTTACAAAAGTAAGCATGATACCGATTTATCTTGTCGTTAACTAGGTTCGAATGCATACAAACTTAAAAAAAAAGTATTCATTTAAAAGATATGATCCTTGAAAAATCCATATTTTAACACAATTTTTAACTTTGAGGCTGAATAGGTCACTCTAGTGTACAAAAACTCCAAAATATTTCGCTTATAAACATTGATTAGTTATTCAAGAGTTCAAATAACTTTACACGAAATAGATATATGCAGTAGTTTTGTCAAAAAGAGAGTTGGCCCAAGGGTCTGTTTATGATTTTATTTTTGGTATGAATCATTGTGCATCTCACTCGACTTCTCTACCCGCCCTTTTTGCTGTGTGAGACAGGACGCATTTTAACCATGTGACCGATGAGTTCGGGCCGCCGACTTGTTTCAGCTTAAGACTTAAAACTATACCCTAATTGATTGATTTTATGATTGTATTTCCTTTGTTGGCAGGCATATCTCGCGAATTGCTGCAGACGATAGCTAGTCAGAGTGGTGTGAGTTTGGCTGCCCTCGAACGACAACTGGCAGGATCTACCGCCGGCGCAGGTAACACTAATATAATTATACTACTAGCGACCCGCTCCCGGCTTCGCCCGGGGTGAAACCTTTTATATATAAAAGGTTTCACCCCGGGCGAAGCCGGGAGTGTTTCCCTAACATCCGATATATCGGATGTTAGGGAAACACTCCAGACAGACAATAGTACTAATGATATCTTCGATGATGGGTAAAAAAAAAATTGATCCCTATGAAAAAAAAATCATCTTTTTTACAACGTGTTTTAGCATTTTTTGAGGAATTTCGTATGTTCTCCTTTTTTAGACAAAAATAGAAAGGAAAATGAATGCTGTCATATTTTTAGTATAAAAAATACCTATTTTTTTTTATTCTTCAACTACCGTCTGTTTTCGTTTTCGGAAGCGTTTCCCTAATACCCAAACGTTCCCTGTTTATCCTTCTTTTTATAAGTGAAAATCGAATCAAAATCGGTCTAGCCATTCTTAAGTTTTTGCGAGATTTACGCACGGTGATTGATTTTTATAAATAAAAAAGATTTCCCATAAGGAGAAAGTCTCCAATCTAATACATTCCTGAAATCAATACTAATCATTAATCTGTAAGTGTATGTATGTATGTCCTTCCATAACTCTTAAACGAATTAATTGATTTTCATGAAACTTTGTAGATAAACATTTAGACGTACAGGACACAGGATAGGCTACTTTTTCTTCTTCAACGCGGACGAAGTCGCGGGCGCCAGCTAGTTTAGAAATATAAGTCTATTTTGCTGTATCTAATGAAACCCATTGCTCAACAGATTCGGGCTTGAATTTGAGCACAAAATCAAACAACATTAGTTCAGAGGAATCTCCGTTGGATTTGGGAGTTAAATCGTTAGGGGACGAAGATGCACCCTTAAATCTCTCCTTAAAACCTACACCACGTAAGTAAATACTGTATTCAATATTCATATTAATCAAAGGTCTCATTTCATTAAGGTGATACAAGTCAGTTTTTCCTCCATACAAACGTAGAAAGATTTTTACTCCACTGTTTTATGTTCAATTTACAAAAGTAAGCATGATATCGATTTATCTTGTCGTTAACTAGGTTCGTTGCTATATAAACTAGTAAAAAAAGTATTAATTTAAAAGATATGATCCTTGAAAAATTCATATAACACAAGTTGTGATGCAATTTTGACGATGAATAGGTCACTCGTAGTGTACAAAATCTCCAAAATACTTTGCCTACAAACATTGATTAGTTACTCAAGTATGTTTTCTCTATAATCGCCAGCGAGCACTCAAGCATCAGATGCCCTGTCGAGGCTGACGTCATTAAGTAGTTCACTTAGCGCCGGAAATGACAGAATATGTGAGTATCAATTCATATTCAAATCAATAATAATGTATGATTTGGCATGTCGAATTGTAATTTTTTATGAATAGAAAATCCTCATAAATATGTACTTATGATCTATTCTTTTTCTATTGATCAAAAACGTAAACAACTGGACTGTTTTAAGATGGGATTTGTACATTAGTCATTATCAAAGAGAGTTGATTCAGTGATTAACTCATTTAGAATTTGTTTGTATTGTTTGTTTAGTTATATATATCGTGAATTGTTTGTTTACCTTTTTGATCAATGAAAAAATAATACAATATAGTAACACTTTGTTATGATGAATGTTTATATTTCAGCACGGAGAAAGCCGGGCGCGAAGCCTAGACGAGTTGTTCCCGAGTTGAACTCTCACATCGCAGACTCGCCCCGGCCCAAGTCCAGTGGCAGTGAAGACAGCGAATGTATGTTTGTCACGTCATAACATATACACGTTATACACAAGTAATGTATAACGTCACTGATAAGACATAGACAAGATAGATTTCGACAGAATTTCAGTTTATAGTAAAATTATTTAGTTTTATTTAGTTTTAATATATTTTCTTTTAATAGAGTTAAGAATAATGAGAAAGTTAATACTTTATGAAGTAAATCGAGTTGGATCGTCTAGCTAGTGTGATAGTGCGTCGAGAAATAAAGACTAAAGTGTTTGTTTACATTGTCGACAAGTTCTAAAAAAATATAGTATAATAAGATTCGATTCCAAATAACCAGTAGACTTGACCCCTCCCCCCAAGTTAATCATAAGCGACGAGAGGTCCGATTAAATGCATGCAGAAATAATGACTAAGTGTTTGTTTACATTGTCGACAAGTTTAAAAAAAAATATAGTATAGTAAGATTCGATTCCCAATAACCAGTGGACTTGACCCCTCCCCGCAAGTTAATCCTAAGCGAACGAGAGGTCCGATTAAATGGTTTTGTGACGCGTTTTGCAGCCGTCGCCAGCTGGCCTTCGCGCGAAGGCAGACCACGCAACTTGGGCCGCGGCGTCTCCAAGCCCAAGAAGAATACCGTAGCTTCGCTTCTGGCACAAAGCAGGGCGCTCGGTCTTAGGCCAGCGCTTGCCCACCAACTGTTGGCGGAGACGGATTTGGTAAGTCGATTTTTGAAACACTTTCTTACGTGAGCCCGTTGGATGAGTGGTAAGGGCACTTGCTTAACATCTCAGGGGCTCCGGGTTCGAATACCGGCTCGGTCAACTTTGAAAATGAACTTTTCAAAGTTGGCTCAGGTCTGGATTTTGAAAGTAGTGGCAGCTGGGGCACACTACGTTTCGCAGTTATTCGGGCAGCCTCCATCTCATAACAGTATATCGCTGCTTAAAAATTAAAGGGCCATAAAACAAAAAAATCCAAAAATGTTTTTATTACAGAAATACAATCACAATCCTTCATATGTTGCATGTTGCACACATGTTGCAAAAAGACTTATGGTTGCTTCATTCAATATTTAGTATATTTTTATAATTTTAGTTTATATTCAAAAGTAACTTATATGCTTATATCTCCTGTAATATTCAGTTTATTATAAAAGTACTTAAAACATAGACAAAATATATTTTAATTTTTTTCGATTAGCTCCTGTAAAAAGTGTAATTTTGATTTCTGGCCCTTTAGTTTTTAAGCAGCGATATGTGCTGTTGTGTTTCGGTGAAGGAGTAAGAGATGCCATTTGGCCATTAACCTCAACTCTTTCTTATTTCTTATCCTTAATGCTTCTATGGTCGGCAGCGCACTTGCAGCACCTATGGCGTTGCTTGTGTCATCAAGTGAACAGTCAGGCTGTCTGGCAGACCTTAACATGAGAAAATTTTCATGTTAAAATCAACAGACAGGTTGACGTCCACTTGAAATGAACCATTGTGTCCCCTGGTAGACATTTTCAAGTACCCCCGGTCGGTACTGGACAAGGAAACTTAAAAAATTATAATTTCAGATTAACTTATAGCCCTTAAAACAAGGTTTTTTTTATGTTGAACAGGAAAAAATAAAGGCGCTGTTAGGAGAAACTGCGAGTACTGACTCGGAGTGTCCATCGGACAGTTGTCCCTCCGACTCGGACGCCTCGGACACAGTTAGAAACGACGCTCCTTACCGGCTACCGCTCGCTTTGGGTAAAACTATTGTTTTTTTTATTTCTTTTCACCTTCTTAGGTCATTTTCACAGCAAATAGTGATAAAAAAACAGTTTTAAAGTAATGTTTTTTTTTTGGCATTCAATAGGTTGGAAGCGCACGACAATGATCAAAGGCTTATCCCGGAATTGCAATATAAAGGGTGACGTCACATACACGCCGCCTGAACCGCACTCAGGGCTCAAGATCAAATCTGCGCACGACCTACAAGTAGTGAGTTTTTTTTTTTTTTTTATTAAACATTAGTATGACCGAATGAGGATAACACCTTAATTTTTTTTTTAAGTAAAAATAAAATGTATTTAAATATTTATTAGCAACAGTGAATTTTTTTTTTATTGAATATCATAAAAAATGAAAAAGTTACAAGCTGTCAAAGTGAGCTCGCGGTAGACGAGAGCTCAAAACGCGTGACGTCATCAGTCACAGTAAATCGATCGTATGGTGTAGCTAAACAGTAGGCGACTCGTGACGTCACGCGTCAATATTTCGACTGAGTGAACTGACTGGATCGATGAATGAAACCTTCAGGGTGACAACGACAACTTCCTAAAATGACAACTTCCGAAAACGATAACTTCCTAAAACGTCTTCCAAAATAGACAATTTCCGTAAACGACAACTCCCTAAAATAACAACTTCCTAAAACGTCTATTCCAAAATAGACAATTCCTGAAAATTACAACTTCCGAAAACGACAACTTCCTATAACGTCTATTCCAAAATAGACAATTTCCGAAAACGACAATTCCCGAAAATTACAACTTCCGAAAACGACAACTTCCTAAAACATCTATTCCAAAATAGAAAATTCCTGAAAATTACAACTTCCGAAAACGACAACTTCCTATAACGTCTATTCCAAAATAGACAATTTCCGAAAACGACAATTCCCGAAAATTACAACTTCCGAAAACGACAACTTCCTGAAACATCTATTCCAAAATAGACAATTTCCGAAAATTACAACTTACTAAAGGGTGTCCTCAGTTGTGAAATGTCGAAAATGTCAAATTTGTACGTAGTAGGGGGTCGTATGCGTAAAAGCTAATGCTTTGCTCTGTTATTGAAAATCTTTTACACCCTAATTGTTACATAACCCCACACTTCGACAATATTAGTTACTAACTGGTGCCCGCTACTTCGTCCGCCTTAAAAAAAAAATAGCTATATAACGCCTGACCTCTTGTAACACTGGTCAAGCGTTAGTTTTTTATTTTATTCTAGATGATCCCTCGGGAACAGTACCTACTTTTGTCTAGATGAGAGGTACCTTACGTCCTTTCTTGTATCCCTGAAAACGTGTATGAAAAATTTCATGACGATCGGTTGAGTAGTTAAGCGTGAATTAAGGTAACAAACAGACAGACAAGTAGAGTTACTTTTACGTTTATAATATTGTCTGGTAATATAATGTTTATTTTGCTTCACAGTTCCTGGAATCGAACCCCTGTCCGCCTCTGTCCCAAGACAACTTCAGCTTCAGCGGTCGCGTGGTTGTCGGTGAATATGTACAGACGGCGCCCGAACTCGGGGAGCCGATGGTCTTCAATGAAACTGAAATACTGAAAAGGTAATTTTTACCCATTTCGTGTATCTATATGCAAAATCGCCTGTCTGTGTGTCTTCTTATAAGATATGAGAGAAATAAAATTAATAAAGTCACAGCATCTTATACAACTTAACCGTCTGTTAAGTTACACAGCCTGTAGCTCCTAAAGTATTGATTGTGGAGTAAAAATTTATATATACAAATTTGTAGAAAATTTTGTGTAGAAACTTTTGTCAGAAGTAATCATAATGCTATTACTAAAGATATTCGCGATATGAGCAAAAACCTTGAGGAATTTTAGTATGTTCATCTGCATACCGAAAGGTAGAACTGAACCAATTTTCAAAACTACACGAATTATTTCCCCCGACTGAACTAAAATGACTGCAAAATCCATTATTTTAGATACTAGCTGAAAAATTAGATTTAGACAGCGTTGAAAAATAAGCAATATAACACTTGACCTCTTGCTGTAACATTTTGGCCAAGTGTTTTTATTTTATCTTAGATGATCCCTTGGGAACAGTACTTTTTTTCTGGATGAAAGTTACCCTATGTCCATTCTTGTATGCCTGACAAACGTATACGCAAAATTTCTTGATGATCGGTTGAGTAGTTGAAGCGTGAAAAGGTAACAGACAGACAGAGTTACTTTCACATTTATAATACTAGCTGGTGCCCGCGACTTTGTCCGCGTTGAACGATGAAAGGTACCCTATGTGCTTTCCGGTGTTCCAGACAACGAATTTTATGGTGTCTATTTGAAAAACGTCATTTTGGTGCTGTACGCCATGGAACTAAAACTAGTGATTTCCGCAGACACTATTATATTTATCTACGGAATAAAAATACGCAAACGTCAAAATTAGTTCTCTGTACTTTTGTACGGTGGCGTTTCAAAATGGTACACGAAATTATCTGTAAATTGTATGGGACAGCCAGTCCAGTGCTTATTACAGGTAGGTGACTTCAGTCGACATAAATAGCAGACGCTAAAGCCTCGTATTCACTAGGGGACATGTAGGGCTATGTCGGGCGAATCGTCCACATTTAGCGATGCGGCCTCCAGGAAAAAGTCGCGCATTGTTGCCAGACTTGTCAACAATGCGCTAGTGAAGATTTGTGGTTATAGCACCCCTACTGAATACGAGGTTTAACAGTATAATGGATGTTGTAAATGTTCAGACTGGAAGAGGCCCGCCTGTTGAGCGGCGGAAGGCCGACGCCGCCACCGGTGGACCGACGCATAGAGTTGGCACGGAGACAGCAGGCGGTCAGAGACGCCAGGAGAGACGCCACATCGCGATGTCGCGATCAGGTAATGCCATTCACTGATTACCATCTTTGTCACAGATCTTCGGTAATGCGCGCGGCCCCGCCAAAGAATAGAGCGTGCCTCGGAATTGTCTAGTTCGACAATTCATCTCTCGTCTGTTATTGACACAGATCTGCGTCAAGCGCCTCGTCGTGTCACGTTTCACTCGATTTTTAATATTATGTGTATATAAATAGGGTTTAAAATTGAACAAACATGATGCCATAATATGCAATCTAGAATCTGCCAATGTAGAAATGCAACAAACAAGGAGTTAAATCACGTGTTTCGTCACGAACAACAAGTGAACAAACAAATGCTATTATTGGTCCGGCAGTTGTGTGCGTGTAAGTGGGTACGCCAGGTCGGTTGTCATTGTGTGCTATTTGTACGTGAGTGTGCGTGTAAATGGGTACGCCAGGTCGGTTATCATTGTGTGCTATTTGTACGTGAGTGTGCGTGTAAATGGGTACGCCGGGTCGGTTATCATTGTGTGCTATTTGTACGTGAGTGTGCGTGTAAATGGGTACGCCGGGTCGGTTATCATTGTGTGCTATTTGTACGTGAGTGTGCGTGTAAATGGGTACGCCAGGTCGGTTATCATTGTGTGCTATTTGTACGTGAGTGTGCGTGTAAATGGGTACGCCGGGTCGGTTATCATTGTGTGCTATTTGTACGTGAGTGTGCGTGTAAATGGGTACGCCGGGTCGGTTATCATTGTGTGCTATTTGTACGTGAGTGTGCGTGTAAATGGGTACGCCGGGTCGGTTATCATTGTGTGCTATTTGTACGTGAGTGTGCGTGTAAATGGGTACGCCAGGTCGGTTATCATTGTGTGCTATTTGTACGTGAGTGTGCGTGTAAATGGGTACGCCGGGTCGGTTATCATTGTGTGCTATTTGTACGTGAGTGTGCGTGTAAATGGGTACGCCAGGTCGGTTATCATTGTGTGCTATTTGTACGTGAGTGTGCGTGTAAATGGGTACGCCAGGTCGGTTGTCATTGTGTGCTATTTGTACGTGAGTGTGCGTGTAAATGGGTACGCCAGGTCGGTTATCATTGTGTGCTATTTGTACGTGAGTGTGCGTGTAAATGGGTACGCCGGGTCGGTTATCATTGTGTGCTATTTGTACGTGAGTGTGCGTGTAAATGGGTACGCCGGGTCGGTTATCATTGTGTGCTATTTGTACGTGAGTGTGCGTGTAAATGGGTACGCCAGGTCGGTTATCATTGTGTGCTATTTGTACGTGAGTGTGCGTGTAAATGGGTACGCCGGGTCGGTTATCATTGTGTGCTATTTGTACGTGAGTGTGCGTGTAAATGGGTACGCCGGGTCGGTTATCATTGTGTGCTATTTGTACGTGAGTGTGCGTGTAAATGGGTACGCCGGGTCGGTTATCATTGTGTGCTATTTGTACGTGAGTGTGCGTGTAAATGGGTACGCCAGGTCGGTTATCATTGTGTGCTATTTGTACGTGAGTGTGCGTGTAAATGGGTACGCCGGGTCGGTTATCATTGTGTGCTATTTGTACGTGAGTGTGCGTGTAAATGGGTACGCCAGGTCGGTTATCATTGTGTGCTATTTGTACGTGAGTGTGCGTGTAAATGGGTACGCCGGGTCGGTTATCATTGTGTGCTATTTGTACGCGAGTGTGCGTAATTTTAGTGACACGGTTGTTTGTTCTAATATGCCATATCTCTAGCACGACGCCCGGCCGCGCGCTATTCCGAAGATCAGTGAACTATATACTTATAGATTTGCATCACATATAATTCGTACGTATTAAGCGAAAATATCAATCCAAATACTGTATTTTCATGGCTCTTTTCTTTGTAAACTGATATATTTTTAACAAAATTGTTGATTTCAACGATTAATAAAACAATTGTCGACATTTTTTTTAAAAAAATTCCGTAACATTCTGTAATAATTAGCTGGAGCCCAAAACTTCGAACGCGCAATGCAGTTTGTTTTTTGAAAATTCAACAGGAATCTAACTTTTTCCACAGTTTTTCAACAGAAATCTAACAGGATAAAAAGTTTTCCATGATCCTATAGTTTTATCTAGATAGGATAAAATTATATCTGAATTTTAACTGTACAAGCAAAAGATTACGTGTGAAATTATTTGTCGTGCGAATTTGTACTTTTTTTTTGTAGTACCTGTGTTATATTTTTACTATTTTTATGTCTTTTTCCTGAGCACAGACAGATGTATATCAATCAGAATATTGATGTCGAACATTATGTCATTATGTGCAAAGTGATTTTGTATGTACCTTACAGGCGCGCCTTGTCAAAGAATTAGAAAAATCGGAAAAACAAGAATTAGCTAAGAGAGAAAAGGAGGCAAGAAGTCAACAACTGCTCGAGGTAGGTTTTTTTTTTCACAATCAAACAGTAAATGGGATATAATAAATGTTTTGGGATGTTTTTTTCCTTTAAATATTCGGGATCTTTATATTCATATTGGTTTCCATGTTATAGGTGTGCTCGCGACTTCGTATTTTGAGCGCTGTAGTTCGTTTTTTTTTTTTTTTGAAAATCCTACAGGAATCTGAAATTTTTTACAGGATAAAAAGTATCCTACTTAATAATTCAGGTAATAAACTATCCGTCTGCCAAATTTTATCCAAATATGTAAAGCCTTTTTGGAGATTAGCCTGCACAAACGCACAGAAAAAGATGCAAAAATTCTAAAAACTATTTTTTGGCTTCTATAACATAAACATAAGTGTACAAATTTTTTTTTGAAAAAATATTAAATGTACAGCCATGTCTCGTTTACGATTTTATTATATGTATATATAAAACTCTACATATTTTATTAGTTTCGTTTACATAAGAGAAAAACTTTATAATTTTTTTTATTTATTTATAATTTTAACAATTTTAAGGCTAATATATAAAATAACATGTAAAATGATAACACTAAAAACCACTGAGGGTTAATCTCGTGTTATCATTTGTAATTATTAATAAAAAAAATGTGGGATAATCACAGACTCTCCTATAATGTGGAAACTACGTATTTATTTTATCTTTTTATGTTGTTTTTTTTTTTAAATTCTTTGTGCTTGATGTTTGTTTTATTTTATGTATTATCAATTTGATGCTTGGCAACATTGTGCTCACATTTATGTAGACCTACTAAAAGGGGAAATCGCCTCTGTCTTTTTAAATAGTAGAGGCGTTTTCTGCTTTTAATTAGACAGCGTTAAAAATTCTCAGCTTTTTAGACAGTAGTATAATTCGCCGTGTGAGTAGTTTCATATTATTATTATAATATAATATTTATTTTATGTAAAATATTATTATTCTTTCCCTTGGGTATCTTGTCTACATCTAACGGTAAACGCGTTGACAATGTTGTCAAACGTCAGTTGATATAATAAATTATGAGAAACATATAAAAAAAAAATAATGTGGCGAAAAAAAATAAAATTAAAACGAAAATTTGAAAACAGCATATCAACAAGAACAGAACCCAGCTCACCATCGAGCCGGTGCCGACAACGATCAAATCGGGCATAGACAAAGAGTGGAAAATACCAGATATTGTGATGGGTCCGGCGATCAAGGGGGACAGGGAACGCACTATGCCTCCAATCAGCTTGTCTCTGATACCGGTCAGCGGACCCAAAGACAAAAATACGCCAATAAAAAGTGTCGAGTCTACGTGGAAAGAAGACGCCGAACAATACAACGCTTTGGATAAAATGAAAGATTTCGCTGAAAAGGCGTCATTCGATATGCCAAAGAGGCCGAAAGATAAATATTTCGATTTCAGTCTGATGAAAACGCACGACAAAAAGTCTAAAGGGCCCGACAAAGAGAACAGTCTGGAGAGACTGATCGAATCCTATTCGAGGATAAGCGAATTCATGAACGGCTGTGATTGGTCCAAAGTGCAGGGCGACAGGAAAGATCCAAAATCATTGGAGCAAACATACTTGGACGCCAAAAACGAATTCATGTCACAAAACCTATCGCTAATGCCGAAGGAAAGTCAAAAGTCTATACTGAAAGAGGTGATAGATTTGAGCGAAGACGATGATATATTGAATGATATAATAGCGAAGAAATTGAACAAAGGTACCTTCAATGTCGGGAAAGACGGAGCCCTATCGATATCGGTTCACCCATACAAGGAATCGTACACTTTGGTACGTGGAAGAGAAATAATAAAAACACTACTAACTTTTCTGGTTTAAGATTCAACTAACAATGGTGTTATCTATGGTGTCAATATGTAGATCTAAAACATATTATATTATTCTCTTTATTTATTGTATGAATATATCCGTTCATGTTTAGAAAATAGTATTCAGATATTGGCTTAGTTAGAAGCCGATAGGATTGCAAGCCCAGCGTTTAATCTCATATATCATAGAATAATTCATCTTCTCATTAATTCTTATCATCAATGTACTACAACTATGGATTTCGCATGTCATACAATACACTACGAACTTTATGGAACATTTAAAAGTGACGTATGCATAGAGCATGAACTCTTGTCACCTGTCATTTAAAATCAACCAAACGTCTGTAATTTAAAGAAAATGTGACTTTACGTCAACCCATTGGAGTTTAAAATCAATAGTAGAACTTGGTCGTTACTACCTTTTTCCATTGGTCCACCATGATTCCGTTTTATGCGTACTTTTTACGTGCCGCTTTGGCATTTGTGACGCACATTCCATAGTTGTAGTACTTTGATGATTCTAATATATTAAAATAAAGAGCGTACGTTATTCTGCTGACTACTTCTAAACCACTCAACCGATTTTAATTCTATTTTCTCTTATGAAAAGAGGGATGAACAGAGAAGTTTTGTATATACATATAAAAAACCCCGGGTGAAGCCGGGAGCGGGTCTTGATTGAAATAGAAATTCGTTTAAAATATTATTAGTATTTTCAATAATTAAAAAGCCACCGATCATCAATTTTGTAGCACATCTAAAAATTTTATCTATCGTGCTCATACTAGGTCGCTAACCCTAGTCTATACTGTTTATTATTGGTTCCTTTAATACTAATCATTCTGGATGGAATACATATAATGGACGAAATTATTGCATTTTTCATTAAAAAAAAAAAACAAGAAGTAAGTTTTCATTATGATTCAAAATGTAGATATATGAATCAATTACATGAATACCATTAAATTGGGTCACATTCTGTCTGAATTACTATTTTCTCCAACGAACGGCTATATTATAAATAAATAAAATTAATCATATTTCTTAGAACTATCTTAAATATACTTATTCTTAACTTAAACTTAAGTGCTATATAAAATGCACATACGTATTTACTAAGCTCCTGCATGAACCTGCATATATTTAACAATCATTTACACTATTCACAAGATGTACACTACATTATATCACTTGCTTGCGCGACGCTCTCTTCTTATTAAATGTTTATGTTTATGCAATACTCACTTCAGTTATCAACGTAAAGCTAGGTTCCCACTATGCCGGACCGGAAGATTTGCCGGAATCCGGCGCACGGACATTTACTCCGATCTGGGTATTCTGCCGGCGCTGCGCAGCTATACATATAGTCGTGCCGGCACAGCCGAGCGATAGAATCAAATATGTGTAGATGAACTTTCGACAAATTGCTATACTTAAACCCGACATACTGCTATACTTAGGCGCGAATATATGTAGATGAACGTTCGGCAAAAAGGCCTCTTGGCCTACCCGCGCAGTGTATATACTAAACAAAACCTGGGTGATTTTGCCGATCGGGTAAGCTTGTTCAACATAAATTGCCGAACGAAATGTGCCGGCCCGACTATATGTATAGCAACCCTAACAAAACGCGGCCAAAATGCTTGAAATAAATTGTACAGTCACTGGATTTTCCGGCAGTTTTCCCGGCCCGGTAAAATCGTGGCCTAGCGTAGTGGGAACCTAGCCTTTGATTTCTTTGCGTTTGGGGTGAAGTGAAATTTAAAATTAGAATCACTGAAATGTTTAATAATCCTAATTGCGTGAGGTTTACTAGTTTAAATACAAACTCGATTTTTTTTTATTAAAAAAAAAATATTCTGACACAAGTGTAGGTCACTTGTTTTACGTGAACGACACTTGTTTGTTTACGAGTGTTGATATGTAAATATTTCTTCGTTATTGACAAGTGACGGATATTGTAATTACGATCTCAGCAGTACGACTCATATAGAGAGAGCAATGCCCGCATGAAATCACTCTCTAGAAAGAGAGAAAGCGATCGTTCGGCCAACAACTCTATCTATGTCCTCTTTTTCCTGTAGTAACTTCGAGGACTAATCAAAATTATAGAAAAAGACAACTACTGGCAGCACGATCGCTTCATCTCTCTTTTCTAATGCATATTATATAAAAATATTAGCTTCCTGCAGTCCTTCTCCATATAAACTTTAAATGTACCAAATTTTACACTCTGCCCTCGCGATTTTTTTTAAAAAGGGATCCAAAGTTTTCTCCTCACGTATCACGTATTAATATATAGATTTTAGCCACGTGCGATGGGCTTCAATTTAGCGAAGTAGTTAGGACACGTTTGGCAACAAAGTAACCAATAACTAAAGTTTTGTTCGTTTTGTTTTGCGTTTTAACGAATTGTTATTTTTTTTTTTGTTTCATGTGCGCTGTTTTACTTATAATTTGCTGTAACGCTTTCGATGTTGTTCGCTCGATTGTAAAGGCTAAGAGGCGGAAACACGAGGAATCTGAGAAGCAAAAGTTCGAAGACCAAGTTAAGAGACAACAGGTTTGTATAATTGGTAACAATTTAACACTCTTTACAGGGCAAGGTTCTTTTAAGCGAAAACGCTGGCTGTGGGTGTGGAATATCCGAGCGGGTAACATAAAATAGATGACTCTCTAGAAAGAGACAAAGCGTTCGTGCAGCCAATACTTATCTCATTCTCTTTCCTGTATGTCTTTAGTAACTTTAAAAACCAGTGAAAATTCTAGAAAAAGACAACTACTGGCCGCACAATCTCTACGTCTCTGTCACACTTTTCTGTCCATATATACTTCACAGGTGGACACTCTCAATGTCTATAGTCTGGCGTTGTTGGATCCAAAATGGCTACAGTATTATCCTAATCCTTTGTTATGATTGATAGCCTACTTCTTGAATTGTTATACCTGATAATAAAGTTATAATTAAACTAACCTCCGACTTTATATTGAACCCAAACACGGTATATTTGCTGTAAGTTGTTAGAGGAGTTAGTTATCCCGCAGAGTGGAGTTGGTTATATCGTAGACTACATAACGTTGCAGCATCAGGCCAAGGTTACCATGTCATGGAAATACCACAGTAGTAACTGTATACCAAATTTCTCATTAATCTGTTAAATCTCATCTATGGAAGTTAGTAAGATCCCTTCGACTACTAGGAAATGAGCTGATGATCTGAAAACGCCCATTTTCTAGTTGTAAAAAGGATTACACTAACTTCCACATGTTCGATTGATGTGAAATTTGGTATACTGTTACTTCGGTGGTAACCTTGACCTCATACTGCAGCATCAAGTAGTCTGCGGGACACCCAACTCCTCAGCAACTTACAGCAGATATAGCCTATTTGGGCACAATAGAAAGTAGGGGGTTAATTTATAGCTTTTTTTACAAATATGTAAAAAAGCTATAAATTAACCCCCTACTTTCCCAAATGACTGCACAAGTGTACAAAGATGTCCCTACAACAATTTGAAAACAACCTATTTTCTATTTGGAAGTATGAAAAAAATATATATATTCCCCCCTCTTTTGTTTCAGGAGAGAGAATTGAAGAGGCAACAGGCTATGCTTCTCAAAGAGCAGGTAATTTCATTTTATTTTTCAGGTAATTTCAAACGAGTAGACCTCTTTTTGTAACTAAATTGGACACTCAGTTATCCTGTCACGTCTACTGAGCTCAATGTCAGAAGCATGTAATAACGTGTAATAACAAGCAGTTTCACAGTGTGAATAATTTATTGAGAATTGAGAAAAGGGCGCTTTATCTAAAATATTTTTGCCTGTATAAAATAAATTGTCTAAAGTACTGGAGAAAAGGATGCTCTGTCTAATTTTTTTTTTGTAATCTAGCGTTTTAAAAATTTGCCTATATTGGATTTCAAAACTTCTTCAAGTTATTTTAAATTCGTAAAGTCTAAATCAAAAACTTACATTTGAAATATATATTATACTATGCTTGTGTGTGCGTTTGTGTGGGTGTGTTTTACTACATATGTGTGTGTTTTGTTACACGAAACCGTTTTGCTACGTGCGCCCGCGACGCAACAGCAAAAATATATCACAGAGGTAATTAATTATGTAGCAAAAACAGTAGTTTTGCTGGATCGTAGTATCGCATGCATTGTTATGGTGGTCATCGTTTTTTAAAGCGGTTATCACACTATACAATTTGAAGGAACCCAATTTAGGAACCTAAGTAGTGAACCAAGTAATTGATCATGTTGTGGAAATCTTTCTACTTCACTTCTTTCTTTCTTCCAAAGGACCCATTTAGTAGTTAAAAAATAAAACCTTCTATATCTTCATATTATCAATTTAATCTCTTCATTTCCTCTACATAGCTATGTAAATTCATCATATCAATACAATATCTAAAAAACAACTGACTTAAAATTTTCTCTGTCACATAAACTCAATTTAATATAGTAGATTTCTTCTCTATTTTCTTCTCTCTTCTCTTTCTTTCTCTCTCTCAAATAGGGAGATCTTTTCTCTATTTGAAATCTACTTTATAGAAATATAGGCTAATCAGCCAGTGTTCAAATTTAAATCCCTAACACTACACTAAATTTATTTCTAAATCGAAGATATAGTTAAGAATACATAATAGAATCTAAAATCTAAATTGGATCCAATCTGTTCTAACTGCGATTACAACTTCCGATTTCCTAAATTGGTTTCCTTCAAATTGAATAGTGTGATAGCGGCTTTAAAGGTCCGATTTGACAGATGCGTTTCAAGGAGAAAAACCGGTGTTTAAAGTAGTGATGTAACGAATATTCGTATACAATATTCGCCTTTACGATTTTTTGTTAACTAAACAATAAACATCACTCGTCAATCAAACAGCAATCGGCCTTCTTCGGATCGGCTCGACAATGCTCGGAAGTAGATGCAAATAATTACAAATGTGTGCGTGCGTGCAATTCGCGCGCCAACTAAGCTGTCAAAATAAAGCCATAGACAAATGGCGCCAAATACAAAAGTCAATATTCGTATCCGCATTCGCATTCGCGAATATCGACGGCAGATATTCGCATTCGCATTCGCGAATGTCTAAAAATTGACATTCGTTACATCACTGGTTTAAAGAATGTACCTATGTATGTAACAATTTTGATAATGCCACGTGAGAATAAGACTAGATGTCGCTACGAGACATCGCTCGCTCGTTTCATATAAAAACTATATGGTGCCCGCGACTTCGTAAGCGTTGATAATAATAAAAAAAAATTAATAAGCAATTATGCCTGATATATTTATTGCTATTACACCATGGCCAGGCGTTATTTTTTTATACTTTTAATGATTCTTCCGGAACATTACTTTTTCTGAATGAAAGGTCCTTTTCCTGTATCTTTGATATGTGTATGCAAAATTTTATGATGATCGCTTGAGAAGTTAAAGCGTGAAAAGGTAACAGACAGAAAGTTATCTTTCACAGTAAGTAGCTGTCAAACGGACCTTTGGAAAGCCTAAACCTTGCTCAGTGTTTTTTTTTGAAGAGTTGGCTTTATTAACTTCTGTTTGAATCTCTCGTATAAATGGTGTTGGAATTTGCTAGACGTTTTCAAATCTCCTCTGCAGTTAATTCAATAGATGTGACGCTGGCTCGCTCTGACTCTTATTTTTGCTTATAACTAACGGCCTGTTTCCGGCTTCGCACGGATGCAAATTATATACCAAAACCTTCCTCGAGAACCACTCTATCCATTGGTGAAAACAGCATGCAAATCGATGCAGTAGTTTTTGAGTTTATCGCGAACATGACTTTTTTCTGGATGAAAGGTACCCTATGTCCTTTCCTGTATCTCTGACAACGTGTATGTAAAATTTAATCATGATCGGTTGAGTAGATTTGGTAAAAACATTTGTAACGTCCACATATATCTTTGTTAAGTGCATGTTTAAATTATGAACAGTGCAAATCTACATTTATTTGTCGATGTATCAATGTTTTCCTTAAAAAAAAAAACGTATACTGTGTAACCAGGAACGCGAAAGGAGACGTCAGCACACAACCTTCATCAGACAGCTGGACTCGAGAAGAAGATGGGAGGAGAGAGAGAGGAGAAAACACCAGAATCTCCTAGACAGGCTACTGGCTAAAGAGAAAAAATTACAGCAGAGGCGGAAAGAGATGGAGTTACTATCTGAATTGAGGTAATATTTGAATAGTTATGAACAGCCAGTCAAACGGGTTAGCATTATACGTGTAGTTCTAATATTATGTACCGTCAAACCTGGGTGAGTTAGAACTAAGATGAGTGAGAAAACTCTACAAGTGAGAGTAATTCTGTCCTTTTAACCTACAAAAACCTCTAAGTGAGAAACAGTAACATCTATAAGAGAAAGTCTTTTCAACCGACTCCCAAAAAAGGAGGAGGTTCTCAATTCGACTGTATCATTTATTTATTTTTTAATGTTTGTTATCTCAGAACTTTTGACTGGGTGAAACGATTTTATGAATATTTTTTTATTTGAAAGCTGGCTCTTCCCGTGTGGTCCCATTTCAATTTGGTCCAGTTCTGACAATGGCATCCATGAGAAAACGGTCGTTTTTTTTTTTGTTAAAAAGAATTATTTCCTTAAAAATTTTTTAAAAACTCCTTAAAAACTTTTTTTTTAAAAACTCCTTAAACTCCTTAAAAACTCGTTCTTAAATTTCTTCCACTATCGATATTACATAATAATATGTTCTAGAAAGTTGCTTTAAAAATGCCCCTTGGGGGACTCAAATTTTGATTTGTTTAGATTTTGTTTGGATTTGCCGTCTGGCGGCAGTAACCACCCCCTTACAGAAATACCACCGTGAAATAACAACATTTACGTGCTGTTGTGTTTCGGTGAGTGACTAAGGGATGCCAGAGCCCATTACCCCATCCCTTCCTTATCCCTTATCCTTAATCCTATGGTCTACAGCGCACTTGTAGCACTTATGGCGTTGCTTGTGTTATTAGCGACGGTAGCCACCTACCATCAAGTGGACCGTCAGCCTGTCTGTCGACCTTAACATAAAAAAATATATATATTCCTGGACTATGAAGAAATAATGTGTTTTTTGATACAGACGACCTCAGGAAGACTCTTCCCTGTCAGACCAAAAGCCTTTGCCAACGTTAAATCGCATTCCCGGTCTAAAACTGTCCGGCCAAGCAATGGCTGACGTGTTGCAGGTGTTTGAATTCATTAACAACTTTGGACAGGCGCTTGGATTCGGTAAGTTCGCCTATATTGTTATATTGTTCTTAAACTTTCATTTCAAAAATAATTAATAATTAAACAAATTTATTAACACTACCCTCGTCTTCGCACAGACGATGTTTTTTTGAAATTTTTTTCTACAAATTATATACAAAAATCTTACTCGTTTATCACTTTTTTTTTTCGATTTCATTAGTGAAACCCTTATAGAAATATTGAGCCGTCTCAGAACGCCTGATAAGATGTGATTTTTTTGTTGATTACATATTTAAGAAATGCTTATTGGTTCCGTCAAAGTGTTGGCCAAAGTGTGACAAAATGTTGACGTCGTCAAACCGACAGCCGGTCTAACCGGTCGCAAAAGTTTTTTTTTTTATACGGGTTCTAACGCTGACTATAATAATTAAATTACCATAAAAAGGAATATTCGCTGATTGATAACTCCATTAATTTCAGACGTGGATTCGTTGCCGACATTAAATACCTTACAGGAGGCCATACTGCCAGATTGTTCCGTTGAGGCGGAGGAGGAATTAATACAAATACTGACGCAACTGCTCGTCTGTGCAATAGGTAAGCTTACTAAGTAATACTAGGCTAAGGCCACACTACAAAGGCTAAGGCCATACCACACTAGTTTCCTTCATAAAAAAATAATGAGTCACACTAACACATCAAAATATTGTTATACTATAAAAGTTTCTGCATTTAATGTGCGTCCTCGTGTGAGTAATAGTAGTTTTTGTTTCATCGAAATCGGGCCAGCATTTCCAAAGTTACAGCGTTGTAAAGTTTCACAGCTTTTTTAAACTTGCAGTAATTCGCACGCTACTGCAATGACGTCACGCCGCGAGTCAAAGTATGTAGGTGAGCAAGCGCCGACTCGCGGCGTGACGTCACACGTTAGCGCGGTCGCTTAGTCGGTGGCCGCACTTCAACGTTTAAAAGCTCAGTAATTTTTAAAGATAGGAAAAAAATTAAAACAGATTATTTTTTCTAGATTTACCTATTTTTTAAACCCTTCGGCCGCCTACGAAATCAACGCTACGTTACCAGTTACGTGACAAGAATCGTTTTTCTTGCAACGAAACCAGTTACGTACAAAGAATTTTTTCTTTCTTTCTACGAAATAGCCAATAGCAATGCATGTGTTAACGAAATACAAAAGTATGTTTTGTCTCTATCCCACAAATGCAAAGATGTGTCAGAAACTGGTTTCGTAGCATTGGTTTCTTAGGCGGTCGTACGTAACTAATTTCGTAGGAAGAAAAACTAGTTTCGTAGCAAGAAAAATAATCCTTCACACGTTACCGGTTACGTATGGGTTTCGTCAGCGGCCGAATAAGCTGATAATAAAAAAAAAACATTGGTGTGACTGATTCGGGTAAATTGCAGAGGACCCCGGCATCCCCCATCCGGGTAGGCACACGACGCTACTGGGGCACGCGTTACGCACAGGTGACGTCACGCCTCACTCGGTCACCGAGCTGTTGCGGATATACCTCTACGCGAACGCCACCGGCGAAGTAAAGGCACTCACAGGTAATCTATACACTGTACATCATATAATTGAAATTCATACATGTATAAAGTAACCATACATTGTATACGATTTGGTATTTGAATGTATCATACTGTTTTATAATAAACTAGCTGGCGCTTGCGACTTCGTCCGCGTTGAAAAGGAAAAAAAGTAGCCTATCCTGTGTCCCTTACGTCTAAATGTTTATCTACCAAAAATTCATAAAAATCAGTTAATTCGTTTAAGAGTCATACATACATACATACATACATACAGAAAAAAAATCTAAAAATGGTCAATTTAGTTTGAGTATCATGTATAGAGCCTATAAACACGATATCTCTGAAAACAAAGTAAATTACTCCATGAGCGACCCTAACAGATTTATTATTAGTATTGATTACCTAAGATAATCAGAGCCTTACCTATAAATAAATTCAAAAGTGTAATCAAAAATCTATTATAATATCTTTGGTATAAAGCGACAATGAAGCCTGGTTTTAAGCGATATTGAGCTCATACTTTATTTCCGAAACCTTGGTAAATTTAAATGTATAAAGACTATCAAAAGAGTTTCTTGGAGAAACCTATAATAATTTATAAATAAATATTTTGATTTGAAACCCTCTTCATGCCTCTCTTCTCACATATCTCACATCTTTATGCCTAATTTTTATATTCTTAGACGATCCATCGGGAACCTAAACATTCTTTCAGCATAAACAGTAGGTAGTATCCTGTATGTTAATACAGGTAATATACTATCTGAGTCTGAGTCTGAATAAGGAGTTCTTTTAACATTTAAACTGACGAATCCGCGGGCGAAAGGTAGTATGATAGATTGGGAGCAGTCGTTGAAGGTTCCTCTCCTGTTCAGGGTTAACAGCGGAAAGGGAAAGGGAGCGAAGGATCGCAGACCATCATCAGACCGAAGCGGAAATGCAATTGACATGCGCCAACACTAAGAACGCCGCGTATTACGAACATCTCCACAACAATACCACTTATAAGTTGTCAGGTGAGACACTTTGTAGGTCCTTACCAAATCTAGATTGAAAAAAATAACTGTCTTTTGTATGGCACCGCATAATAAAATTCCTAAACCTACCAGAAAGGCATAAAATGATGAGACTAGCAAGCGATGCAAGCTATGTCATACATTACATAAATATGTATAACATAAAAATATATTTATTATTTAATTACTGTTTACTTTTTAGATTTGCACATTTCTTGTCGATTGAATATGTGGACATTATCAATTAAAATTTAAAACAACTTTAAACTCTAAACTCTCAATTATTTTGCTAAAAAATATGTAATAAGTTATTCAAAATAATTAACGTCCTATTGAGCATATTATAAACCAAGAAGTACATACTAATACGGGTAGATGGCGCTTGTTTTATATAATTAATCACTGAGGGTGTCGCTCACTGAGCGTGACTTCGCGAGTTCAGTGTTTTTTTTTGCCCAAATTAAAAGTGCCCAAAGCGCCTAAAGAAGTTTTCATTTCAAAAAATTTCAGAAACACTTCGCGACAAACCTTTCCTAGCACTGAATCCAACGATGAAGGCTCGTATCCTGGCGTTCCTTTGCGACGAACTCTTACAGAACAAAACGGTTTTGCGTCAAATCGACAACTCCCTGGAACATTTGAATCAGCTTCGCAAGGAGAGGTACCTCATGGACATGAAGATAAGAAAGTGAGTTAATTTTTTAATCTTTTCCTCGGCATACTTGGCAATTAATCGTGCGACTTTTTTGTCGCCCTGTCCTTTTTATATAAAAATATAATGTTAGGCCCTTTGCACATTACGATTAGTCATAAGTGACTGGTAGCATACCAAGTCTCGAAATGGAGTCGCCGCAGAGTATCGCACTGTCGCACATGTCTTGCGATATTTGACATGTCGGTCGCCTGTGCCAACAACAACGTTTCCAACAACTGTCTTTAAAATGGCGGCGGACCAAGAATTAAATACTAAATCTAAGCAGGAAATCGAAAATTTTGCAAGTTTATAATTTTCTACTTATTATTTTATTGTAGTCATTGCGCCGCCGATGTGTCTAGTTTTTCACTCGTAATATATAGTTATGGATCTTTCGTATCCATAATGAAAGTCGCAATGTTTGTGTAATTAAAGATGATAAACCTCAACTCGCGAACTAGTGTGCAACTGATATTCGACTGGAGTATCGTAATGTGCGATGGGCCAAACAGTGACTCTTTGAACTCCTTTTATATTGAACATAGAATGAGAGCAAATGCAAATAAAGTGTATCGAATAGGGTTCGTGTGGTGCATCAGCGAAAGGCGAGGTCGGAGCACAGCGAGAAGCAACAGGCGCTCGCCTTGGAGCGAATGCAGAGGCTCGTCGAAGAGAGCACTGCGGTGCACCACCCGCTCTTGGGCCACCACGGTTCGTACCTCACTCACTCATTCAACCATCAATCAGTCACTTACTCAACATTCACTCAATCATCACTCATTCAATCAATCACTCACGAACTGACATCCCTCACTAACTCACTCATCACTTACTCAACATTCACTCAATCAATCACTCACGAACTGACATCCCTCACTAACCCACTCACTTATCACTTACTCACTCACTTATTCACTAACTCACTTATTCACTCAATCAGTCATTCAACAATCAATCAGTCACCCACGAACTGACATCTCTCACTCACTCACTCACTCACTCATTACCTTCTCACTCACTTACTCATTCACTGACTCAACTATTCACTCAATCACTCATTCAACCATCAATCAGTCACTCACTCACTTACGCAACATTCACTCAGTCACTCATTCGATCAATCAATCACGAACTGACATCCCTCACTAACTCACTCACTCATCACTTACTCACTCACTCATTCAATCATCACTCAGTCACTCATTCACCTCTCCATAGCTCGTTGAGCTTTCTTACGAGGCCCATAGTTATACCACGTTTCAGCGCCATTGTCATCACTGGCAACACACATTTTTCGAAAACTGACTTACATAAAGTTTATATTGATTGCAATTCAAATGTAAGCCATATTTAAATTTCAGAATCCTCCCAAAACACACCAGAAAAGGATCAAACGAAAGACTCGGAGACTTCACCACGACTTCAAGCCGATGGAGAGAAAGAGACGGCAGATATTCCTCCGTCTCCCGCGCTAGAGAGCGACAAAGAATCGTCACCGATAAAGGACATGTCCAAAACGAAGGAGCTATTGAACAATAACAAGGAGGAGAGCTCGCCACAGGACGTGAAATTGGACAAGGACAGTGTGATGGGTGATTGTGATACGATTTTGAGTGATTTGGAAAGTGAGGGGACGCAACCCGAAGAGGTGAGGGCATGTACTCGACCAAAGTAATCTTTTTCACAATGTCAAAGTATAGTAGTTGCGGATGTAGAATTTTCAACATCCGCGGATAAAGCGGATAACGAGTGTTTTTAGCGGATCACATCAGCCAATTTTTGTATATTAGAGGATATTTTAGGATTTTTAGATGGTCACATAAGCGAATTTTAGAGTATATTTGAGGATTTATAGATGATCAATCACATCAGCGAATTTTAGAATATATTTGAGGATATTTTAAAATCTTAGAGGATTTCAAGTTTTTTTTTTAACCCCAGCCTTTTGCAGACGTAGACGCAAAAATGAAGTAAAATAGATTCACTTCATAAATGTTTGATCAAAAGTCACAAGCGAAAATCTTAAGAAAAATATGAACCAAACTTTATTTTTCAGGACGAAGATAAAAATTTGTCTTCCGATGAGCTGGCGCGCAAACTCGAAAAGCTGCTAAGACAATCGGACCAGCAGTTGCAGCAGTTGACAGCTGCATCGCATTCGCTAAGAGCCACCTGCTACGGCCAGGACAGGTATGATTGTTTTCTTGACAAGTTGAGCGCGGCCCCGCTAAAGAACAAAGCGCGCCACGGAATTGTCTAAATCGACAATTCAATCACGTGTTTCGTCACAAACAACAAGCGAGCGAACAAATGCTATTGGTCCGGCAGTTGTGTGCGTGTAAATGGGTACGCCGGGTCGGTTGTCATTGTGTGCTATTTGTACGTGAGTGTGCGTGTAAATGGGTACGCCGGGTCGGTTGTCATTGTGTGCTATTTGTACGTGAGTGTGCGTGTAAATGGGTACGCCGGGTCGGTTGTCATTGTGTGCTATTTGTACGTGAGTGTGCGTGTAAATGGGTACGCCGGGTCGGTTGTCATTGTGTGCTATTTGTACGTGAGTATTCGTGTAAGTGGGTACTTCGGGTCGGTTGTCATTGTGTGCTATTTGTACGTGAGTGTGCGTGTAAATGGGTACGCCGGGTCGGTTGTCATTGTGTGCTATTTGTACGTGAGTGTGCGTGTAAATGGGTACGCCGGGTCGGTTGTCATTGTGTGCTATTTGTACGTGAGTGTGCGTGTAAATGGGTACGCCGGGTCGGTTGTCATTGTGTGCTATTTGTACGTGAGTGTGCGTGTAAATGGGTACGCCGGGTCGGTTGTCATTGTGTGCTATTTGTACGTGAGTGTGCGTGTAAATGGGTACGCCGGGTCGGTTGTCATTGTGTGCTATTTGTACGTGAGTGTGCGTGTAAATGGGTACGCCGGGTCGGTTGTCATTGTGTGCTATTTGTACGTGAGTGTGCGTGTAAATGGGTACGCCGGGTCGGTTGTCATTGTGTGCTATTTGTACGTGAGTGTGCGTCTAAATGGGTACGCCGGGTCGGTTGTCATTGTGTGCTATTTGTACGTGTTGTATTAATTTTAGTGACACGGTTGTTTGTTCTAATATGCCATATCTCTAGCGGGGCGCCCGGCCGCGCGTATTTCCGAAGATCTGTGGCGGAGATGAAACCTCCATCAGCCTTGCCTGAGGTACAAATTCTAAAATTAGTTGGTTTTCTTTAGATACTGGCGTCGATACTGGTCCCTGGGGAAATGTGGTGGCATCTACGTTGAGGGTATGGAGTCTGCACAGCCCGAGATACTTCGGTATCAGGAGGCTTTGGAGATTTCAGCCTCTGAAGCGCCGGACTCATCGGACACAGAAAAGAGAAACAGAAAATGTATGTGATCTTATCTATTTATTACTAGCTACAGGACAAGACGAAAGCTCGGCCATCATCAAAACAATCGATACGGGTTCGAATCCCAGTGAGGACTGCAGCACATTCTAATTCTTACAAGGCCAACGCTTCTGCGTCATATGATGTCATCACAGGCAACACACATATCAATAAAAAATCTGCATTTTAACAAATGTTTTCAGGTTCAAAAGACAGTAAAGAATCTTGCCCAGCTGAGTCTGAAATGTGTGATATCCAAATGGAAGCCATAAAGAAGGAGGAAGCTCTGAAGAGTGAGATGGAATTGAAGAGTATCAAGTCTGAACTGAATTTGAGCGATCACACGCAGATTATCAAATATGAGCCCAATGTTAAGCACGGGGCTTGTAAAGTTGAAGGTAATTACGACAAGGGTATCTAATTGTACATAATCTTTTAAAAAGACAATGCGTGTAAGAGTTATGAATAGCTTTTGCTCGGCGACTTTGCTTGCGTCCCTTGATCTTAGATGTTAAAACATTTATTCCATCCTTATCTGTATAGCCTGTAAATTAATAAAATTAGGGGAAATGATTCGGTAGTTTTGAAATTTAAAAATCTTGCGGTATCCAGATGTAGTTGGCTCCAGATGTTGCACCAGCTTCTCGTTTTCCAACATTTCCCACATTTCAGGAAGCATTTGATTACCGAGTCACTTTGAGCTTTGATCCTTTATTGTTCGAATTCTTTCCCTTTTCCTGGCTTAACAAGGAATATTTTCTGATGGTGATAGAGTCATTAGAAGAACTACTAAATCCATAACTTCCCCAGCAACAGCATCTTACACAACTTAACTCTTCGTTAACTTCAACTCTTAGAGCATTGATCGTAAAGTAAAATTGAATATATCCAAATTTGTAGGAAATTTTATGTAGAAACTTTTGTCAGAAGTAATCATAGTTGCTATTCGTACAGATATTCGCTATATGAGCAAAAACCTGAAAAAAGATACCTTCAAAATTATACATAAATATTGATTTTACGTCAATAATTTATTAAGATACTAATTGATTGTTAAAGCTTTGACAATTGATTGCACAACTAAATATGCATGTAATGTTTATAACAGGTTCGTCTATAAAAATGGAAGAGAAATATATACAACAGAAACAGATAAAGGAACAGGAAGACATGTTAGACATAGAAGACTCAATACCCACAGCGTTTTTAGTTCAAAAACCGACTCACAAGCCGATTTTCTCCACTCCCACCGAAACCTCAGAGAAGCCTCAAGACATTGTCAAAGTTGAGAGTACAGTCAAAATCGAGAACGAATCGGAACAAGAAGAAAAACCCGATTTGGTTAATAATTTAGAAGAATTGAGAAAGTTGGCGGAGGCTGTGTCGTCTCAGCTTGATGCTGCAAAAAAAGCTGAAGAAAATAAAGAGGAAAAAGTTAAAATAGAACCTATGGAAGTCGATGCGGCTGTGACGTTTCTACACACGAAAACACAAGAGGGCAAATGGTTTTCGATTTTGCGTCACGAAAGCGCATTTCTAACGAGCATAAACGAGGAAATGAGCGATAAATTGATCTACAAGGATAACGAACATTCGTGTTCGGAAATTGTACAGTGTCAGGGTCACAAGTGGGACGTTTCGAACAATCTTCACTTGCTAAACGACCCCAGTTTATTCACGTTAAATAGTATGGTGACGAGCGTCCAAGTCCCCTCGAATAACGTCTACAACGACTCAAGTTTGACAATGTCTGGCCTCGATCAGGAAATGATAGATGCTAGTCTAAAAGACAGCGGAACAGAGATGGAAGTCGAAGAAGATGTAAAACCACAGGTAATCATGTAATTAAAATTCCTCTATTGCGTTGACCAAATGTTTTAATAACTCTTTAATAATCCGGACTGTACTGCCAAAGACGGAAACTTCCTTCCGGCGTCAGTGTTTTTGAGCTCATATAACCCAAATCTTCTAGGTGAGCTTACTCCATCATAGGCCTTGTCTTTGATGGCCAAGGGCAAACCTATTATAATTTTTTTTTAAGTGAAATCTTTAGACGCGGTCGGTCAGTTTGTATGTGGAATTTGATAGTTTTAGGGTGGGTTGCACCAGCTAACTATAACGGTAACCATATCCAAACCAGCCGTCAAATCTTCGGTTAAGCATAATATGCGTTGCACCATTTTTACAACGGTTAAAATGACGTCATACTTAACGATAGCAATAACCGCTCGAATTGGCCGGCCATTGTTATTGTTATTGTTAAGTCAACAGTGACAGTTTTGATACATTTGACTGAATGTTGCCATATTAAAATAATATTACTACGACAACCTAGGAAAATTACATTATTTTATAATGACAACCCGTTTAACTTTGACAGTGACAAACAATATCATGGTGCAACATGCAATTGTTAATTTCGACATGCAACTGTTAAAGTTACCGCTATAGTTAATTTTGACGGTAGCAATAACCAAGCCTAGGGTGCAATCCTCCCTTAAGGGGTAAAACAATTCAGTGAATTCGGACCTTCACGGTCTCAGGGTGACTTTGTATGCAAAATAAACACAAAACAAGCAAAACCTGACTGCTTAAAGTGAAAACTGGAAATATGGGATTTTTTTTATGAAAAGTGTAATTCGCGTTGAGGAACGAAACGTTAGCGCGTTATAACCTGCCGGTGCATCGACATCTATTTTCGAAAAATGAAGTTTTTTTTTTTGTGAAGCTTTCTCTCTTAGATCACACATTGACATTGATTGTTCAGGAAAACGATTTGGAGAAGGAACTACAGGCTGACGCCCTTAAACAAGATAGCATGAACCAGAAAGCGAAGGCTTCGGGATTGGTGAGTCTCGGCTTGCTGAACTTCAACGCTCTGTCGACTTACGTCACTTGCGACAGTCCACCTCCCATACAGATGTCTCCCGAGGAGTTGGAGCAGTTGGAGCACTGCAAGGTGCACGGACTGCCCAAGAAAGTCGAGGGCAACTTCGTGCCAAAGGAGCTCAGGTGAGAACTTTTACTATACAATGTGTATAGCTTTCGCCAGCGACTTCGTTCGCGTAACTCCATAAAATATACTAGCCTATGTTGCTCGCTGATAACGTAGCTCTCTATGGGTGAAGGATTTTTTTAAAATCGGTCCACTAGTTTTTGAGTTTATTCATTACAAACAAAAATATAAATCTTCTCTCTTTATAATGTTATTATAGATAGCTGTTGCACGCGACTTCGCTCGCGTAATTTTATTAAATATAGCCTATGTTACTCGCTGATAATGTACTTTTCTATGGGTGAAAGAATTTTTAAAATCGGTCTAGTACTTTTTGAGTTTATTCATTGCAAACAGAAATATAAATCTTATAATAATGGTATATACTAGCATTCGCTCTCGTGACTTCGTCGCGTCCGACGTAATAGCGGGGTGTTATAAGTTCGATGTGTGTGTGTGTGTGTGTGTGTGTTTAGGCGTTTGAAGATCATTTCCTAGTTCACTCTAACTTTGACATCATCGACATGTTCGATTGATGTGAAATTTGATATACCTACTGTTCCTTCGGTGGTATTTCCATGGCATAGTAACCTTGACCTGATGTTGCAGCATCAAGTAGTCTATTGGATACCCAATCAAATAACCCCATTTCTTAGCATGAACTTATAGCAGAAATATAGTGTTTGAGCTCAATACAAAGACTCAATAGGGGGGTTAGTTTATAATTTTCAATATTATCTTGTGAACCTTAGTACTCGTACATGACTGTTTGTTATCCTATAACAAAACAAATAAGATATAGGTTGGTAAGGAGGACGATTGTTAAGACCTTACTGTCTTGCTTGCCAGACACGGTTGGTGGCGGATCACGGAGACGGATCAGCTGCGGCAAGTGGTGGACGCTCTCCATCCGCGAGGAGTTCGCGAGAGGGAACTGCACGCAGCCATGGTCACCCACTTCAGTGCGCCCAACAACAAGGTAATCGATTCGTGTATTCTGCACAACATTTTATTACTAACTAGCGACCCGCTCCCGGCTTCGCCCGGGGTGCATTTTTTTTTTACGTAAGAACCTTCCCTGATTATCCCTCTATCCATGAGTGAAGACAGAATTAAAATCGGTCCAGCCGTTCTCGAGTTTTGCGCTTAGCAACACATTTAGGGATTCATTTCTATTTATAAAGATAAAACATTCACGTGCAGATCACGTCACGTGATTTAGGTGGTAAAATTTAAATGTGAATATTTTTCGTATTATTATTTAAGCAAAAGCAAAAATTGTAACATAAAATTGATCAATAATAAGTTTAAATTAAACACTTTTTGGAAAAAAGGCAAATACTGCATTTGTAATTCTGGCAATAAAAAATTTAATATTGATATGTTTTTTTATTGTTCTTCAATAGTATCTACTTAAATAGTACTTTTTTTCTGGATGAAAGGGTACCCTAAGCCTTTTTCTATGCCCCTGACAACGTACATTCAACATTTCATGATGATCGATTGATCAGTTAAGGCGTGAAACAGACAGACAGAGTTATACTTTCACATTTATAATATTCATGTTAGGATCATCGAAATACTACAATGGAATTTGCATCACAAATGCCAAAGCGGCACATAAAAGAACGCCTTTGACAGAATCATGGCGGACTCTTGCCTTCACGCGTCAATGGTAAAAGGTAGTAACGATCAACTTCTACTGTTTCATTTTAAACTCTAATGGGTTGACGTAAAGTCACATTTTCTTTAAATTACGTACTTATTATTATGGTTGTTTTGTTTCAAATGACAGTTCATGCTCTACGCATATGTCACTTTTAAATGTTCCATAAAATTCGTAGTATTTTGTATGGCACGCGGGTTCCATGTTGTAGTAGTTTGATGGTTAGGACCAATAATTATGTATGAATGTGTGTACAGCTGTACATCGACAAGGGCGACACGTCGAGCACTAAGCTGTCGATCGGTCACGTGGATCGCGAGATTGCGGCCAACGGGGGATTCCCCTCTCCCGATTCACCCAACGACTACTGCGCCAACACGGCCAGGAGGGTCGATTTGAGGGTCCTCAATATGGTATGCTATGCTATGTCTTTATCTTATAACACTGGCGACCCAAAGTGGGTACAATTTACTCCAATAGTGGTAGAAATCAAAGTGAGAAAACCAGTATATCTTGGAAAAACTGTGATATACTTTAGCTGTGGACTTGAAGATATAAACACAAGCCCCCAGGCCGTTTAATAAATCATATATTATTATGTTTTTACCGGACATGAGTACATATATAAACCAAATGTAGGTGAATGTCTAAGCTTCTACAAACAGTTACATACAAAATCAATAGATTTTGTATGTAACTAATTAATATTTATTAATTAGGAAGCCAACACAGTATACAACCATCCTTACTCACATACACATTTAAAAATTATTTTATAATATTGTATACTCCACTTATAGGCTAACTTAACATGCATTAACCCTTTAGATCCGACAATTATTTTCGTGTCCATTTCGCCATATATACGATAAATTTCTCTACTTGTATAATGTTTATTTTTAAATCATTGAGTGGCTTTCTCTTAAAAAAAAATTACATACGACTAAGGCGCTAGGAGCACGACAACTCCTACAAAACCAAGAGGTTAAAGGGTTAAAACGAATACAAATTAATAAACATTGTCTGAAAAATACTTTAGATACACAAGTATGTAGCTATTATATGTCATCCCATCACCATCGAACAAATCTAGCTCGTGCAATATTTGTCCAAAAGATCTGCTGGAACACGGCCCTGTAAAGAAGACGGCATTTAATATGGGTCGTCGGGAACAAGAGCGAGATGTGTAGCTAAGATTGGCTATATTCGATTTTGTAGAGCGCTCTCTCTGTCGCACAATGCCAGTACAGTCAGTCTGATACTGATAACGGTGATTGTAATTAAATAATGCGACTGAAGGCAGATATGCAGACAAAAATAACTCTATACAAAACCAAAACGAACCGAATATTGAGCACTCTTGTTCCCGATGTGCCAAATTAAATGACGATTACTGTACCTCGCCACCCTTTATGTATAGGTGGAACAACTGGAGGAGAAGGTGGCAGCGGCTTCCATGCAAGTGAAGGGCTGGAGGCCGTCCACCATCCCTCTGCCCGAAGACGCCACAGGTGCCGAGATAGTCGCCAGGGCGCGCCACCAGCTGGCATCTGTCGAGGCTCACATAGAGCGAAGATATCTTAAACCGCCTTTGGTACAAAGGTATGCTAGGTAAAGTTGCATTGTTTTTATCTCATTGTGTGTTACTGACTATGATATAGGGTCGGTTTAAGCGGGGTTGACACGGTACGAGCGCACTCGTACGAGTCAGCTCGTATAGGAGTGTACTGGGATTACAGTTCCCACCATACGAGTTCAACAGTGTCCGAGTATGGTCCGAGTAGCGTTTGTCGTTAGTTGAGTTGGTCTAGATTTGTAAAATGACGATGTTTTTGCAGCCGTATGTTCCACAAAACTTCTTCTAATTCATATAATTCCACAAATCTAAGCGTATCGCGCTCATTCCACTTTTTTTCACTCCAAACGCATCTAAAATTTCATTTGACGCCATTTTGTTTTTAATATTCTATCCGAGTCAGCTCGTACGAATAGAGCACGGTCCGAGTCCACTCTGATCGGACGCTGTCATCCGAGTGAACTCGGATCCTTCGTTTAAACGCTACGAGTAGCATCCGAGTAGTAATCCGAGCGCACTCGGTCCGAGTGCGCTCGTATCGTGTCTACCCCGCTTTATCTTACGTATCGTTTATTTTGACAAGTGACAAGTTGAGGTTAGAAAATATTAAAGTTTAGAAATTTTAGAATGTTATTTTTGTAAATAAATGTGTTTGTGACGCGACACTTGACAGTTCTTGACAGACTACAACGAAACCATCGACAAACTTAAGCGTATTTTTTACGGACAGCTACCGAATGTTTAATTTCTTTTATAGAACCACCGTCAGTAAACGTTATTGACGTACCGCTAACCGTTCGTTACCAGCACTGTAACGAGCGGGAAAAATGTATGTCGTTTATAAAACTGTCCCTGAGTGTAGCAACATCTTATCGCTCGGTTTCGTGGGAGTAAAATAGTACAAATGCAATGGAAGCGTGTTACAGGAAGTTGAGATTTGTAAATGGTGCGCTAATTTTATCAATACTAATAATAAATCTGTAAGGGTTGGTCATCGAGTAAGTTACTTTACTCTTAAACGAATTAACTGATTTTCATGAAACTTGGTAGATAAACATTTAGACGTACGGGACACAGGACACGGCTACTTTTTCTTTTTCAACGCAGACGAAGTCGCGGGCGCTAGCTAGTTCGAAATAAAACAATAATATTTATATTTTAACAGAAATAATATGTGAGGAATTTGAACAGGAATTTTTTAATTTGTCAAAATCTTATACATCACAATTATGCGACTGTTAAGGCTTATTTATTTACTTTATTTAGCAAATTGTGTTCTTGGTGGATATTATAAATAATAAATAAATATCTTCACACATTCCACACAGCATCATCTAGTTCCAAAGTGAGCAAATAATGCTTGTCTTATGGATACCAGACAGTTTATATACGGGTTACATAGATTGCTTTTTTTTTTGTAAATACATACATATTATAAATTCAAAACATCCATGACTCAGGTATAAAGGTAAGATGTTAACACATAAACATTTGCCCCTAGCGGGATTCGAACCCACGACCGTTTCTACTAGCCACTATAATAGACCAAATATTATTCTATAGGAATAGAAATTCTGATATCGCCTGCACATTTTAGAAATTAATTATAGGTACTAAATATGATATTAATTTTACTTTTTTTTGTATCTCTATCCAAACTTTCATGTGTGAGAATGTCATTGTTATGAGTAATCTTGAGTGGAAGTGAGCTTTTGATGAAAGTCAGCGAGTGACTCATGAGTGAAAGTGAGCGTCTAAAGGGACATGTGTAATTAATTTATTAAATATTTAATTACAGCACAAACGAAGCTAATCTGGGCGCGGTATTGCAAGCGGAACATGGCAACGCTTCGGCACCTTCGCCTCAGAATTCTGACAATGCGAATGAAGGAAAAGGTGACTTATTCTCATGACAATAAGATTCAAATTCATTTATTTGCAGGCAACTATTAGACCCATATTTTAATATTTTTTTTTTACATTTAATTATAATCTATACAGTATTATTTATTATTATAATTATATATTATACAGTAATAAGAGTTTTTTAACTACAAACCTTTTTAACTAATTTAACCACCTAATTATTATTGTTTGTAAAGTAATTTACACGTATCTAAATGTTTTATAGTGATTTTGTATCGTTTTTTTTTTATTTATTAATTGATTATGTTTTTTTCTTACGAAATTTTTTTTTTGTTATAAATCCTAATTAAGGTACTAAAGCAAGGCCACGGAGACAACGCAAAGTACGGAAACATACTTACAGGGGTTCATAACATTTTTTAAAAAACAAATTTTAACTGTTTTATTATATATATGTCGTCCGAATGGCCGGCGTGAGAGTCTGTACTCATTTGTTTCTCACAATAATTAGGACGACATCGGGAGTATCACTGACATCAAATCTTATTGTAATCGACAGTCTATCACTACTACGATTCAAATAACAGTAGTTAACTAAAAGCCGAAGGAATGAAGTGCCACGATCCCTCTAGGCCATGCGATTCCCATTGGAGCGTGCTCCAGACTGTTGAGTGCCACCGCCCGCGCAGCACTCCCCACACACCCCCGAACCGATGCCAGACGTTTCGTTACACGCACAATCCTCAAATGCACGTGTTGCACCTCAAATAAAACACAATCATACCGACACGGCCTTCCTGACATACGCACGCCCTCGTGCGTTAATCTAAAAGAAAACATTACGTTACTCCACGCTCAATACACCCCATATTACTCATCACCAACGTGTAAGAGCCTACATAGAGCAAAGTTCACTTTTCCAGAGCTTCAGAAATCCACAAACTCAATATGTATCTCGTAATGTCATAATCTACTATCTCTCAATGTCACACCGCCCCTTAACCCAGCATCTATTTCTCAATTTCGTATCGCCCCTTAAGCCTCTCAACTCAACATCGCCCCTTACTGCACCCACCACAGCTCCGCACCACCACCTGGGGACCAACACCCATATAGAGTGCGGCAGGCCAGGGGCTTGCGGCCAGTGACGGGAGTACAGCATTCGGCGTCACAACACCAACACAGCTCTCAAAACTCAACGCGTAACGCATGCCGCCTGGCTAACTCCGCGAGTTACCAGCGCGCACCGCTACCGTTTCCTCACAAGTTGCTCACCGCACGGCTAGCCCCGAGGGCTACCACTGCACACCTTCCTTCTCCCTCTCTGATTCTCTGATGACCAATCCCCTCTTTTGTCCGACACTTCACCCCCGACTAAATTCTTAAACTCTTGACTAGTAACCTTGCTCTATGTAATCTCTCGCTAATAAAGTCTCATTAATGCATGCTTCCTGCCACTTCCTTTAACAATGCCCGATCCTTAGAAGCTATTAACGTTTTGAAGTTTATAACGGTCTATTTCTAATACCTACTTTAAATAAGTTTACAATCTAAATGTTTTGATTGCGTTCACTAAAATCTCAAAAACACAATAATTATCACCAAACATAGAATTACACGGCTGTATTCCTACTGAATCGTACTATATCCATAAATCAAGTTGATATTGAAAGCTAAATGATTTAAATTTGAATTTGAGGTAAATCTTAAATTTTGGAGTAGGCTCTCGGTCCGATGCATTTCGCTTGCATTTTATTTCATAAAGATTCCTGAATCCTTTTATCTCTAGTACGAACAAGTCTTATATTTTGTAATTTGTATTACAATTACTGTTTTATTTTACCAAAGCCTATCACAATAGAAACCGGTCTTGAATCACAATAACTCGAGTAAGGTAATTATTATCAAACCAACACAAACACTTATTTTTAGTTTCTACGTACGGGTTCACTATTGTCTATACCACATTACATAGCGCTCTCTGTGACTACCACTTAAACACACTGTGACTGCCACCTTCACCAGCGACATCACAATTGCTACAGGATCCAGCTACACAACAGTCACTCTCCTAGCGACAAAAACATAATGTGATAAAGTCAATAGGTATCATACAAGACAATCACATCATACATTGTCCACGGGCTCTTGTTTTAATAGCTTCGAGTTATCGGAATCAGACGGCATCCAAGTCCTATTTCGATTAATAAGTTGTAGATTATTAATGTTTTTCTAACAAAAATGCTCTGAATTGTTACATACACCTGTTAATCCACTAAAATTGTTTATCTCAAATTCTCAACCATTTATCTAGCCTAAAACTGTAAATTTTAATGTTATTTAACATAGAAATTCGTTATTATTGTTATATTTTCACTAGTGACATACTGACAATAACAACATAAACAACATAATTGAATTGAAATATGGCTCAGACAGATGACACTCTGTTACAATCCTCACTCAATTACAGTCCAAAATTATAAAAAGTTGATCTACGTCAATCTATTTGATCCGTCAGTCAACCAGCCCACGGCGAACGCCACAGTACAATACTCTGCCTTGTTTGAAATTGAATGTTGGTACACTACATTGTAATAAAATCTTTAAATATTACTAACAACTGCCCCAGTGAAAGAAAGCAAATGTTAACTATCAATTAACCTTGTTATACCGCGACTTTACCTCAATGATTTTTTCTTTTTAATATTACCATCATCTAATAAAATCATTTTACCATCACCAATAACGATTCACTACTACAATTCAACTAGGTACTACTACACTACAACCATAGAGTTACGTTACTGACTACAACTCACTATTCATTCACTGATTAAACTCTCTTATCTCTTATTAATAGACAAACGCTTCGTCTTACACGAAATATTGCAACCCCAAGTAGAAATAATAAAAAGACCTTACTTGCGTAACTGTGCGCTTTGCACAGTTTTTTTTACCTCCTTTATGTTACAATACATATACAGGGCCACTGCCCAGTGCCGCTATAAAAGCAGCAGGGCAGTGAGGCTTCCACATGGCCCCGCTCTTCACAGTGGCAGCGAACAATCTTCTTTGATGCATTTAACTTTACTTGAAACTTGTCACGTTTTTGTTTCACTCGTATCGTATAACAACACTCTAACATAGCTACCGTGAAGCGTAATATTGTCTTTTTGAAATTATTAAAACGAATTTCACTTCCACAACAACTTCACTTATTGTCGAATTGCGTCGAACGTTAGCTAGCACGGTATACATTTTTTGTCACTTCGCCCGGACTTCGCCACTTTTTTTTGTTATGACGGCGCGGCACGGCAGCCATCTTGTCTTGCCATACGCATTGTATGTGTTGAGTCGACATGCGTAGTTTATTTTCAGTGCAATGTTCGTGCTATTGTTCCGGTTGCCGTCCCGGTTGCGGATCTTGTTTTCCATCTTTTCATCCATCATGGTGGGCTGTATCCCACTTCTGATGTCGTCCGAATGGCCGGCGTGAGAGTCTGTACTCATTTGTTTCTCACAATAATTAGGACGACATCGGGAGTATCACTGACATCAAATCTTATTGTAATCGACAGTCTATCACTACTACGATTCAAATAACAGTAGTTAACTAAAAGCCGAAGGAATGAAGTGCCACGATCCCTCTAGGCCATGCGATTCCCATTGGAGCGTGCTCCAGACTGTTGAGTGCCACCGCCCGCGCAGCACTCCCCACACACCCCCGAACCGATGCCAGACGTTTCGTTACACGCACAATCCTCAAATGCACGTGTTGCACCTCAAATAAAACACAATCATACCGACATATATTTTTGCTAATAGTACGTATTCTCTCGCTGACGAGTGCGGGCATTATGAACTCGCACTAGAGCCACAGTACACCGAAATTACTATAGGTGCCTGTCTATACTATAGACTATATTATAGTTACACTATAGGCATTGCGATTCGACATTTTAACCGATCGCGGAGTGATTTCGTTTTACTTTTGTTGTGCGTGCTAGAGTTTCGCTTATGGAGGGTAGAGGTAAAGAGTACCGACTCATATGAGATTCAAACTGAAAAAATATTCCTCACTAACAATAAAATATGGGTTCTAAAACTGGCCACAATGGCGCTAGTGTAGCATATCTTCTATCTATCTATCTTGTAAATTATATACTAAAACCTTCCTCGAGAACCACTCTATCTATTGGTGAAAACAGCATGAAAATCGGTGCAGTATTTTTTGAGTTTATCGCGAACAGACAGACTATCGCTAGCCAGCAAGAATGTTGCCAATGCTGCCGAGGAAAATTTGTCATTGTACGATTTCTAAAAACTAAATTACATAGATAGAGTCGGTCCTCCTTACATCTACCCCCGTTTCATTCCGGTACGTGTTCGTTGGAGTGTGCTAAAAGGCTAAATACTCTGTGACAGCGGAGAGCAAGTGCGTGTCGCGCGGTCTGGCAACGTGGCGCGACGCGTTGTCGCGCTGCAACACGTCGGCGCAACTCGCCATGTTGCTGCAGGCGCTCGAAGCGGCCGTCGCCTGGGAAAAGAGCATCATGAAGGCGGTACGGTATACCTCTCACCTCAGACTTAATAACCAAAGATTTAAATCACAGATGCGGCCCTGTGCTTCTGAAAACTGTCCACGTAATATCGCTGCTTAAAAACTAAAGGGCCACAAATCAAAATTACACTTTTTACAAGAGAGCTAATTGAAAAAAATTAAATTATTTTTTGTCAATTTTTTTTCTTATTAGATATATATATCAAATATATGCATATTATAACATCGTTAGAAGCGTATATTTAAGTAGCATTAAATGTTTTAAGTACTTTTTAATAAACTGAATACTAGAGGCGATATAAGCATATAAGTTACTTTTGAATATATAAAAAATGATCAAAATATACTAAATATGGAATTAAACAACCATAAGTCTTTTTGCAACATACAATATGAAGGGAGTGTGATTTTTATTTATTGAATAAAAACATTTTTTGGATTTTTTTGTTTTATGGCCCTTTAGTTTTTAAGCAGCGATATGTCTGTATACAACGTGAACCGCTCACTGCTTTCTACAAGCGACTGAGTAGGGAAGAGTGACGACACATTTTCGGACGCCTGAAGTATGGCAAGGGTGCATCTGTGATTCAAATCTTTGTTAAATAACAACTTAGTGAAGCCGGTATTATAAATATATCTCGAAAGATACGTTCACTACGAAAGACCAAAATTAATCGACACTCAACTGTATTAGTATGTGTGCGAAAGCCGTGTAACCTCATTTTTTTTTTTGTTTTTATCGAAAATATTACTTTTCCAAGTTTAGTTACGTGTCAAATGTGATTTCATCCTGCTTTGTATTTTTTGAATACTCATTTTTACACCCCTTTCACTACGCAATTTGCAAAACGTTATTATGTCCTGTCACTACTAAAAGCTAGTGTCTAGTTAGACTGCAAGCTAAAATAGATCTGATTGTCTTATTGCAGAACTGTCAGTTTTGCCTGAGCGGTGACAACGAGGAGGAGTTGTTGCTATGCGATGGTTGCGACAAGGGATACCACACGTACTGCTTCAAGCCGGCAATGGAGACGATACCCGAAGGAGATTGGTAATAATACAACTCCTGACACCCGACGCAAAAACGGGGTGTTATAAATTTGACGTGTGTGTCTCTGTGTATCTGTCTGTAGCGCATAGCTTCAGATTTTGATCTAACTATAATTTATGAAGATCTGTTCAGGCGTTTGGAGTTGACTAGAAAGGGCTCTCACTAACATCCACAGGTTCCACGCACTGGTACTTCATTGGTAATTTTTATGACATAATGGTAACCTTGACCTGATGCTGCAGTGTCAAGTCAAGTAGTCTGAGAGATTTATCCAACTCCTTAGCAACTTACAGCGAATATAGCGTCTATGGTATGGAGGGTAGAGGTGAGGAGTACCGACTCATATGACAAACAAACTGAAAAAATGGTCCTCTCCAACAATAAAATTAGGGTTCCAAAAGTGGCCAGAATGGCGCTAGTGTAGCATATCTTCTAATTTACTCGTCTAGCGCCATTTTAATTTACTGGTATTCTAGGACCAGTACATATTAGAGTCGTCCTCCTCGCCTCTTAACCTCCACAGTCTATGGGCTCAATAGAAAAGTGAATTAATAGTAATAATTGGTGAAGGTACTGCTGGGAGTGCGTGAACAAGGCTCGCGGTGAACGCGTCTGCATAGTTTGCGGAGGCGCAGCCGGGGGTCGAACCATACCTTGCGCGCTGTGCGTACGCGCATACCACCAGGACTGCCACTACCCCCCACTCAATAAGGTTCTTTTCGCTTTTATTTTATGTTAACCCCTCGTGTGCCGAACGTCAGCGAGCCGAATTACCGTTGTTTTCAAGTGTCACTTGTGATACAATACATACAGTAGGCGAAACGCGGATCCGCGTTTCGGCACACGAGTGGTGCAAAATTATTAACGCGGATCCGCGTTCCGGCACACGAGTGGTGCAAAATTATTAACGCGGATCCGCGTTCCGGCACACGAGTGGTGTAAAATTATTAACGCGGATCCACGTTCGGGCCGGCATATGAAGGGTTAAGATCGGCAGACAGGCTGGCGGTCGTCCATGCCGTTTTTCGATGCCGTATGCCATCATCATAGGCCTCTATGATGGCATACGGCATCTAAATACCTACTATTATACTAATATTATAAAGAGAGAAGATTTGTATTTTTGTTTGTGATGAATAATCTCAAGTCAAGTCAAGTCACTCAAGTCGCGTGCAACAGCTATAGCACAGCTTTACAATCCATACAGTTGGGCAACGAATGTACTTGCACAGAGCAACGGTGGTGGCTGGCGCGGGGAAGCGAGCGGCGCGGGCCGCCACGGCAACTCACACAGTCTGCATTGCCAACTTTCAATTTCAAGGCTGGCGCGTACGTTTTTGAGTTGAGTGAGCGGTGGCGGATTTTCCATTTTGTGACAACCCTAGCTCGTGACAGCGAAGTACTTACACGAGTGGCGGCGTCGCCCGACATCAAAGGCGTTGCCCAACTGTCTCGATTGTAAAGCTGTGGCTATAGTCTGTCTATAAAATCGTTTGTCCCGATTTACTTTTCAACGCGCAGCCAAAACTACTAAGCCTAGAAAGCTGAAATTTGAAACATATTATTATTATTATTACTTGCATATTTAATGTTAACATAATAATACAATTTAATTAATCTATATTACATTTACATATTATACAGTTATTTAAAATAAAATCTAATCCTAAGTTATAATATATATATACACATTATATAATATAAAGCATCGGTCCTTTTGGTAGGGTCCCAAGCATGCTGGCTGCATTACCTCGTTGTATAGCAATACTGATCTGTTGACCGAGGTAATAGCCAGCTTTAGAATCGCCATTATTTTAACATTTTATTATTTTAACATAAGATTTTTGAAAATTACAACCCTTGTGAAGCCGGGACACAGTCGCTAGTGTTATTCAAAGTTATAATGTATATATATTTGTGAAGTTTTTACTCCTAACGTGCAGTCACGACAGTTTTTTTTTTTGCTATCAGAACCCTCGCGGCAAATGGTACTGCTCGCAGTGTATATCGCGAGCACCGCCGAAGAAACCTCGAAAGACGAACAAACGAGAAGGCAAACACAAAGACAAGGACCAGCACAACACTAGTCTCGAAGACCAGAACATGGTTCCCAGGTGGGGCATACTTATAATATATTCCTTTCCTTCATATTATTTCAAGTACTTCAAGTAAGTAAGTTCTCAATTGTTAGCACTGTTTGCAGTTAAATGCAACAAAATCATGTCTAGAATGCAATTTCGCACCTTGCTTGCTGCGTCTGAAATATCATAATACCTATGTCACACAGATTCAAATAGATAAAAGTTGCTGCTTGCACAGGTCCTAATTTATTTTTCTATATTAAGGTCGTCAGACAGGCTGACGGTCCACTTGATGGTTGATGGCTACTCGCTGAAATACACAAAAATGATGATTTGTCATCTATGTGTGACAAGGAAATGACGATTTGTCATCTATATGTGACCAGAAAATGACGATTTATCATATCTATATGTGACCAGAAAAATTATGATTTGTCATCTATATGTGACCAGGAAATGGTGATTTGTCATATCTATATGT
Organism: Synanthedon formicaeformis; assembly: GCA_945859745.1. Classification (NCBI taxonomy): domain Eukaryota; kingdom Metazoa; phylum Arthropoda; class Insecta; order Lepidoptera; family Sesiidae; genus Synanthedon; species Synanthedon formicaeformis. The sequence continues at coordinate 4,529,210 of OX243980.1, forward strand.
AATCAGAAAATAATGATTTGTCATCTATATGTGACCAGGAAATGGTGATTTGTCATATCTATATGTAATCAGGTAATGATGATTTGTCATCTATAGTTGACCAGGAAAATTGATGATTCGTCATCTATATATATGTGAGCAGAAAAAAATAACTGTCATATCTATATGTGATCAGAAAAAAATATGATTTGTCATCTATATGTGACCAGAAAAAATGATGATTTGTCATTTTAAGTGATCAGAAAAAATGATGATTTGTCATCTATATCTGACCAGAAAAATTATGCTTTGTCATCTATATGTGACCAGGAAAGTGACCTATGAAAAAGGTCAATTTGGTGAACAGTTAATAATGTATTTGCAGTCCAGCGCCAAGCCACGCGTCCACCTCCACCACAGCCGAGGAGTGTCCAGGGGTCCTTCACACTCCTGAGAAATGTGAGCAGACAGAGAAAGTCGACCATCAGGAGGAAAATGGACTCAATCACAATACGCATACAGGTGATTATGCTTTACTCGTACAAAAGCTCGGCATTTCAGAAACTTTCTCATCTTCTTTAGTGCATGTTCTGTGTTTTTTTAAGTTTCTTTTTAGGCGGCATTGGGCAAATTGTAAGGGAGAATTTGGCAGTGGGGTAAAATAGAAAATTTCTCACTCACCCAAACACGAACACTATTTTTATCAAAATAAAATTAATGTTAAACGTATAATGGAATATTACTGATCTATACTAATATTATAAAGCGGAAAGATTTGTTTGTTTGCATTGAATATGCTCTAAAACTACTGAACCGATTTGAAAAATTCTTTCACTGTTGGGAAGCTATATTATCAGCGAGTAACATAGTCTAATTTTATAAATAAATATAATGCAGAATTGTAATATGTGTTTCTATACAGTGTCGCCAATGGTAGTGGGGCCTGTTGAGCCCACGGGGGTGGTTTCAACCCCCGAGCCCCCGGAGAAGAAACGCGCAGTGTACGCGGGAAATGGGGCGATACATCTAGACCACGAACAACAGCATATACACGGTAATTAAAATTTCATTTGTAATTTTTTTTAATTTGCTGGATAGAAGAAAAAAAAATTTTTGCAACCAAGTCGCCGAAACATAAAACGTGGCTTACATAGGCTAAATTATAAAAAATGATTTAGAATGTAAATCTAAAATCCTAAAAAAAACAGTAACCATTTCTTTCATTAAAACTTTAATCTCTACATTTTATAAATCCATCACGTTTGTTTCTCCGCTAACTACATCTAAACTAGCCAACGGATTTTGATAAGGTTTTCACTAATCGAAAGAGGGACAAACGAGGAAGGTTTGTGTTTATAAAAAAATTGCATCCCGCGCAAAGCCGGCACCAGGTTTTGATAATGTTAATATAAACATTTTTAATTGATTTATAGGCACCGAGGAGCAGGACAATGAAAACGTACCGCTGCTGTCTCGTGCCAAGAAAGACAAGAATTATCCAAAGAAGAACAATAAAGAATTACAATTTTGCAAGTAAGTGTGCAAGATGTTCTTTGTACGTAACTGGTTTCGTAGCAAGAGAAACAATTCTTGTTACGTAACTGGTTTCGTAGCAAGAAAAACAATTCTTGTTAAGTAACTGGTTTCGTAGCAATAAAAACAATTCTTGTTACGTAACTAATTACCACGCGGGCACCAGCTAGTAAATCATAAAAGTTTCAGTCAGTGTTCATTTCACGAAAGAAGTCCCACTAAAACGACAGAACTAAATAATAAATAATATGTCACTATAATAAATTAGTTACCTCAGTGAGCAAAATAGTAGGTACTATGTAAATACACAAAATAAATTTACTAATTAAGTGCTATTTTAAAGTAGAAATTGAAAAACTAATAAAGCCACGCTGGTAACTTAAAATTTAAATGCAACGTTGCTACATTTAAATAATATAAATACAATATAAATAAAATGTTTCAAAGCCCTGCATAAGCAAATGACCTTGCGGGGTACTTTGTTTACATCCGGTATCGCTTCTTATTGGCCCTACTATACTTAAATTATTGTGTTTGTTCTATTCTATTGTTTTTTTTTTTAGGTTCTCAATTCGACTATTTTTTTTTATATTTATTACCTCAGAACTTTCGACTGGGTGAAACGATTTTGATGATTCTTTTTTTTTATTTGAAAGCTGGTGGTCCCATTTCAATTTGGTCCAGTTCTGACAATGGCATTCATGAGAAAACGGTTTGAAGTCGGTTTTTTGTTTGTTAAAAAGAGTTATTTTAATAAGCGCCTGTTTGTCAAACGTCAAGTAAGCCAAACTGTCATTTAAAGTCACCGGTAACCGGGGATAATGGAGCTGATATAGGTACCTTTGTTTGTACGGTGAACGTCCCAAACATTAAATAGAAAATAATAAAAAAAAAAAATCGGCTATCGAATGATGCAGTAAACCGAGTGCATAATTCAATATAACAGAAAATGATTTCTAAAAGTAACTAATCAACACTTTACTTGAAGTTCGTGAAAGAGGCCCTCAGTAGTTCAATTTACATAATTATAATTGGTCATTTTAACAAATCAGATATTTTTTGTTTTGAAAAAGTGTAACAAAATAAGGCAGTTATTATAAACTAGCTGCTGACTTTGCCTTCGTAACTTTTGTAAATTATTTCTAAAAGTATTCTAAAAGTAACTAATCAACACTTTACTTGAAGTTTGTGAAAGAGGCCCTAAGTGTTGTACCTTAATAACCCACAGGAACCTGCTAATGGATATGGAATGCCACGAGCACGCGTGGCCCTTCCTCATCCCGGTCAACACGAAGCAGTTCCCTCAGTACAAGAAGGTCATCAAGTGCCCGATGGACCTCTCCACCATCAAGAGGAAACTCCACGACAACATGTAAGCTAACATGCTATCCAACCTCCAGTGTAAAAACCGTCAATAGGGCATATTTTGTTTGGAATTTAATTAGGATAATTTTCGCCTTTGACGCTTTTTTTGAATCTATTAAAGTTTTCGCAAAATACTTAAAAAAACTAACTTCACGATGTGGGCAGGTGAAGTGGAAGGGAGGGGCTTAATAGTTTCAAAGATTGCGTGCGTCGTTTTACACGAATTTCTGTAGGTACATGATTATGATTCACGTAAGAATAATGCAAACAAACCAAAAATGGAACAGGATAGCACAACTATTTCTTTTTTTTGAGTTGCAAATAGAAATTAAAAATTTTTTTTTTTTAATTTATATGTAACTTGTAACAGAAAAATTTGGGACAATACTTGTCCTAAATTTTTCTATATAGTCACTTTTGGTCATCTATTTACCTTAAAAAAAATGTAAGGAATTTATTTAAAAAAATAATTACAAAAAATTGTCTCAACATAAGAGTTAAGGGTAAGGGATAAGGAAGCAATTAAAAATATACATATAAAGATAGGAGTTTGTTTGTTTGTTTGATTGTATGCCCTAATCTCAGGAACTACTGGTTCGAATTGAAAAAAAATCTGTTTGTGTTGGATAGTCCATTTATCGAGGAAGGCTATAGGCTACACTATAGAGAACACGAACGAAGTCGCGGGCACCAGCTAGTTATCTTATAAAGCCTGTCAATAAGGGCCACTTTATGAGGGATTGTTTCTTACACATAATCCGTTCGCAGATACAAGTGTGCCACTGAATTCGCGTCGGACGTCAGACTGATATTCAGCAACTGCGAGGTGTTCAACGAAGACGAGAGTCCCGTGGGACGCGCGGGACACGCCATGAGGCAGTTCTTCGACGCCAGATGGTGCAACCTCTGACCGACCCCCGACCCCCAGCGGGCCCAGCACGACCCCCATCGCGAGACCCCCGACCCCCAACAAGGTTCACTCGACCCCCAACAGGCTTCACTGGACCCCTGTTACTTGCAAGTCGCGGCGGCGTCTAGTATAGCTCCTTGAATTGATATGAAAACGAATGTTTCATCGGATATTTGAGATGCGAGTGCCAAGGCACTATTAAACCGTAAAGATTGTGACCCAAAATTGTGATTCGAGCGCCCTCGACTCGGATGACGTGACCCCCAATAGTGAATAAGTGGCCCCATACGTGAATTAAATAGGAGTGAAGAATATCGAGACCCACAATTGTGATTCGAGCGCCACCGACTCGTATGAAGTGACCCCCAATAGTGAATAAGTGGCTTCCACACGTGAATAACTAGGGGTGAAGATTATCGAGACCCACAATTGTGATTCGAGCGCCACCGACTAGGATAAAGTGACCCCCAATAGTGAATAAGTGGCTTCCATACGTGAATAACTAGGGGTGAAGATTATCGAGATCCACAATTGTGATTTGAGCGCCACCGACCCGGATGAAGTGACCCCCATACGTTAATAACGTAAGAGTGACGATTGTTGAGACCCACAGTTGTGATTCGAGCGCCCCCAAACTAGGATGAAGTGACCCCCAATAGTGATTAAGTGACCCCCCACATACGCGAATAACTGGGGGCGCCGATTTAAAAATAATTTGAAATATCGCTGAGAAATGTTAATTTTAAAGTCCAAGTTTCTTCTTCTACATATTATTATATATTGTACATTATACAAAATTTATTTAAGACGATTTTTTTTTGCTTTTTCAAAAATGGAATTCCCTTTCCTCGTTCTTGATATTTATTTAAACACAAAAGACATTCCAAAAAAAAAATTTGTCCTCAATCCAGAGGCGAATGAAATTTGACATTAAATTTGTCTCGGAAAATACATAATATGAATGTATGTATTATAAAAATAAATACGAATCTCATGTAAAATGTTTTTATGTGGGAAGGATTGTGATTTGTCTGTAATAGGTGTAAAACGTCGTCGTCGACAGTTGTATCTAATATTTAGCCGACTGTACATAAATAGTGTTACTCTTAAGTATAGGAAAAAAAAAAAGTATTAAGCATAGTGAAATATAGGATTTCCATCTTTCGAATATTTTTTTAAAAATAATTTGCGCGTAGCATCGAAGCAGTATTTGAAAATGGAACCTGTTTGTCTCCGGTTTGATTTGATTACGAGCACTCTGGCCAGTTTTGTATGCGGCCAGTTCGAATATATATAGGATTTTGTAAATGTAATTTTTGGGTGTGTAAAAATGTTTCACGATTAAAAATTAAATTTTTGTCTATTTTAAAAAGTAGGTCGGATTATAATGTAATGATTACTTAATAGAGAGTTAGTGATTAAATTGAAGTGTACTAACTAAGTGTAGTTTAGGGCCTATAAATAACGCTTAAAACCTAAATGAAATAATAGGCCAGGAATGTCAGCATGGATTCGCTGCGAGACTTTCCCAAGACCTACTTTCTAAGTTTAATTTCCTGAGTTTGAAAACGATGGTTGTATCTATGGAAAATATTCTTAAACGCCACTGTGACATATCGCCCCCCTGTTCAACTCGTTTTGATTTTAAATGAGAATTTTAATTTTGATCCTTAAAAATAATTTTCAATTCGAAAGTAGATGAACTTCTTAAGTTCTTTTAACTTGAAATTTCTTAAGTCTATAAAATATTTTTGTTAAAAATTAAAATTTTGATTTAAATTATTTTTGATCCATGAGAAGAATTTTCAATTCGAAAGTAATATATACATAGTTGTATGGAAAACTTGAAATTTTTAAGCATCAGTGTTTTCATCTAAAAGTCTATAAAAACGCTTAAATATTTTTCGGAAAAACGAAAAAATAAAACAAAGATTTTAATCTAAAAGCTATAGCCAACCTAAATCTAGATTCGACCTCATTTATATATATTTTCTACTTTTGTCCTACTTGTTCGTAACTCTATGGGGACGGTTGGCGCAGCGTCTTAAAGTGCAGCCAACGTTCGAGTGGTAACGGTTCGTATCCCGTGAACAATTTAAACGTTTTAACAGACGAGTCGAAACCAAATTTTAAAAAAGGGGGCATTTTTATTGACACAAGGCGTTAAAATTTAAATAAAACTTTATAATTGAACGCGTCTTGGCCACACAGTGACTAGTCATAGCAAATGAATTATTGCGAGATCAGAGTATAGAACTTGTTTTTGTTATATACTTAACATGACTTAACATTGATCTTTCATAACTTTATGTATTATATTTGAATAAAATTAAATTGGTACTTTGTACATTCGAAACATGTCTGTTGCGCATACGCATGCTAATTTTAAAATGGAGGTTTAATATAAAAATATCATTCAATCAAAAGCTAACGAGTGTTTGAACCTCAGATTTCAGGCTATTTTAACTCAACATCTCTTTTTATAAAAAAGCTGAATATATCTAGAGATTTCCTTGAACTGGTGATTTTGTTTAAAATTATATTTTTTTCTATCAATCTTACAAAATCATAATTAAAAATCCTATTTTCAGTGAGTAATTTGAAATTTAATTACAAAATAAATTGCAATAGTTGTGTGTTTATTTGCTCCACTATAGTTATTTCTACATGATTTTTTTTTTCTATATATTTTTTTAAATACATAACTTTATTTATATGTTTTGTTCTTTGGGTGCAAGCGTTCTTTGATATTTTTGTTTTTAAATTATAGCAGTCGCGAAATTAAATAGTACTCTAATATGAACTACCCATGTTAGTACTATTTAATTCGAAGTATTGCGGACTAAATATATATACTAAAACTGCTTAAATTAGGGCCAAATCAGCAAAGGTAGTTTTCCTGCCAAAAACCTCAGATACCTTGCAAAATAACGCACAAACTTTTATGAACTTTTAATTTAACTTTGTCATGAACTTATGTTGTTTTTTTTTGGTTTTCTTGCATTATCATTTTGTTTATAATAAAAGTTAAAATAGACTATAAATCTGAGATTACAATTTTCAATGAGTTTGTTTTATAAATAATCATAAATTGCTAGTCTTTTAAAAGAAGTTAAATTGTCTGGTCCTTCGAGCCGGATGTTGAATGACATTGTACAGTATCAAGGGAACCGTCTTCTGATTGTTTAAGCTATAAATAAAATTGCTTGTTTTAAAACAAGTTGAAATGTCTGGTCCTTCGAGCCGGATGTTAAATGAGATTGTACAATGTCAAGCGAACCGTCTTCTGGTTGTATAAGCTATAAATAAAATAAAAATGCTTGTCCCTCGTCTCTGAATATTTACACGACAAAAATTTCTAACAATTTCTTTAAATGTCTACTTATTAAGTATTTTAGAAGAAGTATTAATTTTACTAATAATAGTGTTTACTTTTTAAACTCATATCTGTGTTAATTCACAAGGCATTCTGCTTATCTTTCCATAGGCAAGGTTTTTTTTTTTAATTTTAATAAATTATTCTGTAGTTCTTATACCTCTGCCAAGATGTATTTTTTTTTTGTTTACTGCCAGTATATTATGATAAATGAACGGTTAAAAACTCGAATATGTCTTGGTCGGAATTAGTTTCGTCCGGATGTGAGATGTGGAGATATGTTGTGTGTAATGATTTTAACTATAAAATGGATATATATAAATTATATATACGAATAAATACATAATTTTTTGAATCACTTGTTTTTTTTTTTATTCATAACCTACACAAGATAACTACTCGCTTAATTTACTATTATTTTGCTGAAAATATTGTATAAATAGGTAGATAAAAATATTCTTCCTTTTTCTGGCAAAGCCATACATATTTTTCTTCCACTTGTTTGAAGATGGATTTATCATTTAACAAATTTAAAAATATATATTCAAAAAATAAATTGTTATTCAAAGATCAACTGATCGAGCGCCATTTAGTTTTATTCAAATTTAAAATTAACTATTTTTTTTTCAGCAATTTTACATTTAGAAATCGTTATGTAAGATACTAATATTATAAAGAGAGAAGTTTGTATTTTAGTTAATATGATGAATAAACCTAAAAACTAATTATTTTTAAAATTCTTTCACATGTAGAAAGCTAAATTATCAGCGAGTAACATAGACTATATTTTATTTTATAAATTTGATTCTGTTTTATCCAACTATGTAGATAAATATAAATAAAAATATTTTAGTATTGCATATTTCTTTATTTTTTAACTTTTTAAATAATCCACATTATTTTATACATTTATATGTACAATGACACCCAATTCGTTTAGTCTGTGGCCTGTTGCGCGAGCGCAGCCTTCATTTTCTTACGTCTCTGACTTCGTTTCCTGTTTATTGGTACACTGCCCATCAACTGGCCGGACCTCTGCATCGCAATCAACTTGGCCGATTTGCCCTGAAATATTTATACATCACTACATATTATAACTTTTTTTTCCACTTGCTTGAAAATGGCTTTATTATTAAAAAAAAATATCTTATAAAATTAATAAATTGGGACCGTTTTAAAGGAGATTAACCAAACGAGCGCCATTTTGTTTTATTCAAAAGTTTCTTCTATTAAGGATTGACGATTATTTCCAGCATATTGACATTTAGAAATTGTTATGTCTATACTAATATTATAAAGAGAGGTTTGTATTTTAGTTAATATTCCTTACATATTATAAAAACAAAGTCCTCCGCCGCGTCTATCTGTCTGTCTGTTCGCGATAAACTCAAAAACTACTGCACAGATTTTCATGTTGTTTTCACCAATGGATAGAGTGGTTCTCGAGGAAGGTTTTAGTAAGTATATAATTTACAAAGTTACGCGGGCAAAGCCGCGGGCAGCAGCTAGTTTATAATAACTGCCTTATTTTCTTACACATTTTCAAAAAAAAAAAATATCTGATTTGTTAAAATGACCAATTATAATTATGTCAATTAAACTACTGAGACTTTTTAGTTTATAGAAACTAATATAATATAATTGAACTACTGAAACAAAAATATCCCAATAGTCCAATCAATTGAACTCTTAATTAAACTACTGAGGCTTTTTTTGTTTCTATAATTCATTTTATTGTACTATGAAATCAAAAAAATCCCAATAGTCCAATCAATTGAACTGGTGGGAATAGAATAATAACTTTTAGTAGTGGCGTGGCGCACAGCATATGTAAAATAACAGCATGTGTGCTTTTGTGTTTCGGCGAGTGAATAAAGGATGCCAGTCCCATTTCCCTGTCCTCAAGTTAACATAATTTAAAAAAAAATACCAAGTAAGTACACTTTTAAATATAATTAAAACCTAAAGTATGAATTAGTTACAAGTAAACATATTTTTAAAATATTTAAATTAATTTAACATACCTTTGCAATGGTTTTGCTGATTTTTCCATTTTTCTGTGTTGTATATAAAACATTTATCCTTTTATTTCCCAACATCGAATGGTGTTTGGACAACGCCAGCTGCAACCAAAAAGGCGTATTACCTTTGAGGCGATGCCTTGAGGAAAAACTTTATTTTAGTCGCCTAATTTGACTTCTTAAGAGGATTGTGAGGTGCCGATACGGTGCGCGAGTAGTTATTTTCAAAAATGCTATCCGTTTCACACCGCTCTGCCTCCCTCCTGGCGTGCGATAGAGAGTTGCAAGTCCTGGAGGCAATTGCCTACGTTTCCTTTTTGTAATATGCTTTCGGCGATAACGTTTTTACCCCCCTTAAGAATGGGTATAAAGCAAACAAAATTTGTAATTTCACCCGCGTGGCCCCTTAGACATGACAGTGACACAAAATACGTAGAACTAAATACGCACAACATGCGACGGAAGATAGCGCATCTCGCTCAATAAAAATGTTATAAGTGCCAAAAGTATTAAATATTAATCATTCCTAAACTACAATGTCAAATGAAAAATTGTTACATACAGCCTTAGATAATATGTGAAGTGAAATTACTGATACACTTTTAGCTTTGTAATGTGTGTCATTTTAAAAATAAAACTAAAATCGATGGAAATGAGAGATCACTTTGTGATTTTTTTCTATCGAGAAAATTTCATTATACTATGTTTTCTGTTACAGTCGTCACTTTCATTTATAATGTATTTATCTATTTAAAAAAAATAATTAAATTAGACTTTGTTTACTTAGATAAAATTCAAATCTAGGATTGGCTATTTCTCTTTATACACGCTCCTAATTATTACGAATTAAGACAATTTTGATATCATTGGATTCAGTACACCTTAGTCTAAGTCTGTACGTTTTTTCTTTTTTTTAGTAATTCAGTTTAGTTTAATTTAAAAAAATAAAAACGCTAGAGAAAATTTTTAAGTAAAAAAATATAGATTTTTAGATGGTAATAAAAACGAATGGACCTAGTTTTTCATTGTGTTTACAACATTTCTAAAAATTGGACTATGTTTACTGGAGGGTGGGGGGGAAACGTTATCGCTTTTTGTATTAAAAATTTACAGCTTGACAATCCTCTTAAGAGTAAATAAAAAAATACAGTGCATAATCCACACTAATATTATAAATGTGAAAGTAACCCTGTCCGTCTGTCTGTTACCTTTTCACGCCTAACTACATAACCTGTCAAGGGGTCTGTGTCATGGATACAGAAAAGGACATAGGGTACTTTTGATCCAGAAAAAAGTACTGTTCCCAAGTAATCATCTGAAATAAAATAAAAAACTAAACCTGGTCAAAGTTTTATAACAGCAAGGTTTATATTGCTCATATATTTTATGATTTTTCAACGCTGACAAAGTCTCGGGCACCAGCTAGTAAGACTATATTTAATAAAAAATAAACCGACTTCAATCCGTGTCATGATCTTTTCGCCATTGTCAGAACTGGACCAAATTGAAATGGGACCACACGGGAAGCACTAGCTTTCGAAGTGCTGAGGTAACAAACATAAAAAAAATACCGTCGAATCGAGAACCTCCTCCTTTTTGGAAAGTCGGTTGAAAAAAGATGGAATCTGGCAAAATTATATGAATTTTTTTATTTTTTGAGAACCAAAAATAATAAATTACTGTTAAAAAAAGTCTAGTCAGAACAATAAATAGAGCTTAGTTAGTTTACCTGATAGCTTGGCTCGTTGGCGACCTCCAAGTAAGCGATGCCTCCTTTCTTCTCTTCACTTGATTTCGGTATCCTAACATCTTTGATATAATTTTTCAGTTCAGCAAAATGGTCCATTATCTAAAAAAAATAACACTTTTTAACGAAAAAAAAAAACCGACTTCAAACCGTTTTATCATGGATACCACTGTCAGAACTGGACCAAATTGAAATGGGACCACAAGGGAAGCACCAGCTTTCAAATTAAAAAAGAATCATCAAAATCTTTTCACCCAGTCGATAGTTCTGAGGGAACAAACATTTAAAAAAAAAATACAGTCGAATTGAGAACCTCCTCCTTTTTTGGAAGTCGGTTGAAAAACAAACATGTTTTTGAGTGGTTAGAGTGCTTGCTTCAACGCATTGTCTCAGGGGTTCCGAGTCGATTCCCGGCAGGGCCTACTTTGGAATTGACGTATTCAACCTATGGACTGGGTCTTGATGATAAAAAGTCTTTTTTGTAACCTTTTAACCACTTGGTTTTGTAGGAATTGTTGTGCTCCGAGCGCTTGACTTAGATTTTTTTCAAGAGAAAGCAACACAATGATTTAAGAATAAACATACAAGTAGAGGAATTTGTCAATTATGTATACGGTTCTGGCGAAATGGACACGAAAATATTTGTCGGATAAATCCTCCGTCTCTGGCGTTTAAAGGGTTAAAGAAGACCACTGTGTAATAATAGCATGTATGCTGTGGGTTTTACTGTCTGACCCACCTTTATATAAAAAAACTAGTTGGCGCCCGCGACTTCGTCCGCGTTGAAAAAGAAAAACGTAGCCTATATTGTGTCCCGTACGTTTAAACGTTTATCTAACAAGTTTCATGAAAATCAGTTAATTCATTTAACAGTTATGGAGGAACATACATACATACAATACCTACACTTACAGATTTATTATTAGTATTGAGTATTAATGACATATAAATAATCTCACCTTTTCCTTGTTGATATCTGATGGTAAATTCCCAATAAACGCCACATATCTTTTGGGCCCCTTTACTTTTTTCTCAACATTTGACTCTTCGTTTATTGCCTTGTCCTTTTTCATTTCCTTTCCCTTTTTTTCCAAATTTCTCTCTTTATCTTCAAACATTTTTTCCCTTTTTTTACCTTCTTGTTTTTTCACTTTTTCCCCACTCTCTTTCAATACTTTAGATGGAGGATTTTCTTCAACTTTGATGGCGGTTTTCAACATATTATACAACACTCTGATCTTTCTCAAATCGGCGTCCGTCAGATTTGGTGAATTCTTCAGCATTGTTTCAATTCGATTGTGTATAACATCGGGCAGTAGCAGTTGAGAGGTGCCTTTTAAATTATCTTTTAGAAGTTGTCTTATGCGACCTGTAATAATATGTTTTTCAGCATGACTTTACATGTGCTTAAAGATGGCTAGGTTTCCATTCTAGCCAAATTATAAAATTATAATTTATATAATTTTATAATTTGGCTTCATTGAAGCAAGTCATTGAAATTTGAAATTCAGAGCAAGCAAAGACGTGTGACATACTGTGCAACATACTATGCAACATAGCAGCAATTTTTTTTAAAAATTAATTTAATTTTTTTTTACCTGTACCCAGGTAGAAAACATGTACTATAAAACTATATTAGATCTACTGTAACCAAGTATTCTAGCAAATAAATGCATTATTATTATTATTATTAAATTGAAGGATTTAAAATTGCAAATCGTGATTTATTATCTAATAATATAACAAATGACAAAATATACTTTTCGTCTGGTAAACAGATGAGAGAAGGAATACACTCTTAGGATTTCATCCCTGACGAATCCGGGAGCAGGCGACTAGTTTTGATATATAAAAAAAGTAAGAAGGGAACTGTGAATGATTTTATCAAACACAAATTGTCTACAGACTCAAAAAGCTCTCATAACTGATCATTTGAGCACCATTGCCTGAGTTTGAGGTACCATAATTTTGATACTATGCCAATCTATACTAATATTATAGAGAGAAAAGATTTGTATCTTTGTTTCTAATAAATAAACTTAAAACTACTGGACCTATTTTGAAAATTTCTTCACCCATAGAAAGCTACATTATCAGTGAGTAATATATTTACATAACTTAGTAACATAGCAAAATTTGCGTGATTACCTTTCTGATTGTTGGTCATGGGTACATTTTGGAATTGCTGAACCAAATCGGAATTGCTAAAAACTGGATATCTATCTTCCAGTGACGTTCCAGTATTTGAATCCATAGTTTCTTTATGTGCACCACTTTCGTCTTTACACAACTTTGTGTCATCTTTGTGAAGATCAGGTTTATTTTTGATTACAGGTTTTTTATTTTTTACAGTCAATTCAGAATCAATTTTCCTATTTTTCGGTTCAGATGATTTTACAGTGGTCTTATTTTTCCTTTTTTTGGAAGCCTTTTTTTGTGTATTCTCCATACTGAAATCAAGTTTATTTTTTATTTCATTTCAAGTCCATATTAAAAACTACAACAACAAATAACAATCAATGACTTGTAGAAATCATAAAAGTTAGATGTTGGGTTGGCTATTCATACGCGGTCCAAACTTTTTGGGCATTTATAGGCTTAATCAGTTAGAAATGGATGTTAGTTTTATAAAAATATAGTTTTTATGAAACGGAAATTCATTCACAATTAATTTTATAAAGATTTTAAAATATAACCTTAATTTGTTTACAATACAAATGAATATGTACATACCAGTAGTATAGAAGGCTTATAAAGTGTTTGGCAGCGAGATTATTTAGCAATAGATGTTAGTTTTATACGTCTGCATAATTACGGTTAAGCACATTTTTAAATATGGAAAATATCTTTGAATAATCATTACATTACGAATAAAATGTTATTATAATTACCTCTTCATTTCCACCATCATGTATTGGCTGTATAGTTAAAATAATTATCCTTGACTATAACACAATACGAGAAACTTTGGAGCAGATCAAGTATCGTAAGCACTTCGAAATTCATGTGTTCCCGGTTCGACTTTACTGAAACAATCACTTCACTTATAATAAAACAAGTAAATTTACTCCTTTAACATTAATTTACGTTTTTTTTTTATCGTTTTCTATTTATTTTAATTAGTTATTTACAGTAATTTAGATTAAAAACTGTATAATTCTTTTTATTAGCACATTGTTTTTACCAATTTTAATTAATTACTATTTTAAATATTTTATTCAATGTGGTGTTGACAATGACAGTTGACACTAATTTGACAGATGACTGCTTGGCATTGACATGACATTTCATTAACTGTACAAAACCATTTGACATTGACATTTGGACATTTGGATTTAAAACAAATATATTTTTTAAATAACCGGACTGAAGACACACACACGCACACACGCGCGCGCGCGTAGGTAGCAATATAAATTTTAATAATCAACTACATACTCTTTGAGTGCGCGCTTCCTCCCAATTTCCGTATTAGTCAAATTCGTACAATAACGTGTCCTTAGCGCATCTTTATTTAATTTACTTTATTCGTGTGAAAGGTTTATTCTTGCTGACAGGCTAAATATCATCTATATTCCACGCGGCGCGGTCGAAGCCGCGGGCACCCTATCTAAAAATAAAGATCAAACGCTTTGGCAAAAGTATAATGACACACATGTAAGGCGATATATTTTTTTTAATGCAGACGAAGTCACTGGCACTAACTAGTGTATTTGCTGCTAATATTGGGATTTTCAAAATCAATATGTTCAAAAAATGTGGAACGCTTCACGATTTTGCGTGTCATCCTTGCGCAGGGGCCATGCTAATCTTCTCTGTATCGTTCCAATTTTAGTATATGTACTGCCGAAGCAAGTACACTTGATATGCACTACGTCTTGTATATATGCTACCAAGAGAAAACACACCGTTAGGGCGATCTAGAACTCTATACAAAAATGGATCTTTGTATGTAAATCACAAATAGCGCCATCTTACAAGTGAAATGACAAATGTTTTGTGGTGCCATCTAGTAGGTATACCTATAATTTATTGTATATTAATAATTTATTCTGTAACGACATAGATGGCAGCACAAATGTTTTATTTTTTTAATATTGTTATTTATTTTTATTATGTCAAGAAAGATATTAGGGATAATTAAGTATAATGCAACTACTCAAACTTAACCAAGAGGAAACTAAACATGACAGGATATATTAGAATCTTATAATATAGTTTACTTTGTAGGTATTATTTTATTTGTGTTATAAGCTAATTAAATAATAAACTTTTAATATTAACTATAATTAATTGGATTGGTTTCAGCAAGTCTTAATTGAGTTTAAAGTATAGGGTTGTAGACACATTTGCATCAAAAGATGTGACGTTATGTGACGCAAACATTATGTCTGTGTGTGTCATCGTAGCTCCCAAATGGATGGTTCGTTTTTGATCCAGTTTCTTTCAAATGAAAGCTGACATAATCGAGATAGTTCTTAACTATAATTTATGAAGATTTGTTCAGGCGTTTGAAGATCATCACCTAGTTGACGTATTGATCTCACTAACTTCCTCTGGTTTGTTTGATTTGAAATTTGGTGTACTGTTACTTTCCATGACATGGTAACTTTGACCTGATTCTGCAGCATCAAGTAGTCTGCGGGACACCCAACTCCTCAGCAACTTACAGCAGATATAGCGTGTTTGGGCTCAATAGAATCTCAGAGTTCATTTATAATTACATTTTGTACAGGGTTGATATTAAATCGCGATTAAAATCAAGATTGATTTAAAAAAAAAATCAATTATTTAAATCAATACTTTTTTACTGCGACAAAATCAGCCAAATTAGTCTTGCTTTTGAATTAACTAAACTAATTATTTTCCTTGTTCATTAAATATGACAAAAATGCAGTGTGTTTGTTTTTTAAAAAGTGATTTGATTTTAGAAGAACTACCTATTTGATTTTTGATAATTTTATAATATTTTTTGTTACATATATATGCCAAATAACTACACGTGGAATGTGGAACTGTTCTGTTTAAAAAAAATTAACGATTCATTAGAATAAAATGTTTTTTTTGTTAATTTTACTTATTATTAATTAATTATAATACAAACTGGTTTCCAAATTAAAAAGATCAAAATGTAAAATCAAAAAAATCCGACTAAAATCAAATAAATCCGACTTTTATGATATTTTTTTTTTAAATATGATTTTTATCAACCCTGATTTTGTATATTGAATTTTACAGTCATCCCAAAACTAAGTGATAAGAAATGAATAAACACACAAATGAATTAAATATGTACTTATATTTTTAATATCCGAAATCAGATTTCATACAACTCCAGTACAAAATAATGTTATCGCTTAATAAATAGTAAAAATAATAAATGCTTCTTTTTTTTTTAAATTACATTAAATGTTATTCTTATGTACATAAAACTAAATTAGGTAAAATATCGACATGATATAAAAAATAAAATATTTATATAAATAATTATTATTCTAAATTCGTAAATAAAAATCAGAGAAATTCACAATAAATTATAATCTAAGCTTTTTACATTCACGTTAAATAATAAATTCGAAATAATAATATATCATTTTAGCTTAACGATTTTAATAAAATGATAATTAAGTAATTTTTTTTTCAACAATTTTCGTATAATATATTAATATACGAAAATAGTATTGTCTATGATTATTTTAATTATAATATGCTATAATGCTATGAGAAAATTTTGAATTTTTAAAAAATAATCAATTTATTATTGAATATTAATTGAATATTTAATTGGTTTTACGGTCATTACAATAAAAATAAAATCTTTAAAGAACTTGTTTAAAAGAAAAAAATAATTTCTTTATATTTTCTTTAAATAGTTAAAAAAAGCAAAAAAGGACTGCAAAATAGGCATAGGTGCTTATTTTTCATTTTTCATAACATTTTATTACTTTCCTGTTGAATTATAAATTAAAATAAATGAAATGATTGACGTTATTTGCAACTGTTGATCAACTGTTGACGAAAGCTGTTGATGACGTTGTCACCTTTAACGTTGTTGACGTTAAAATATTAACGTCAATATTTATGAAGCAATAACTTTCATTTATTATAGTAATTTTGAATTCATATCTAAACTAGTCTATACTAATACGAGTATAATGAAGAGAGAAAATTTGTAGTTTTATGTGTTTGTAATGAATAAACTCAAAAAGGATCTATTTAAAAAAATCTTTCACATATAGGAAGCTATATATTATCATCGAGTAAAATATGCCATATTTTATAGAGCTACACGGACATTCGCGTGCATCGGCTAGTATTTTATATTTTTACTAGACACTGTCAAAAATCAAAATCATAGATCTGATTGATGGAGCTAAAACATTTTGTAACAAGGAAAAATAAATTTAACTTGTGACAGCTCGAGTACTAATCAAATAGTGATACCCTGATGCGTTACCGATTCGATTTCTTTTAACAATCGATTTTATTCATGAAGAAGTTTTAATCGATTTTACACATTCATATTTTATTTTTGCTCAACATTTTGCATTGTTTTATAAACATTCACAGGGGTTTAAGTTACTTTATCTTATATATTAAAATAAACCGCTCATGTTAAGTTAATATTTTTATCACTTCACATTTATATCACGAGTGATGATGATTCCAGTTCATACGGAGAAGAAACAGACGATTCTTTATAATTAGAAATAGTATTACAGTACCTATTTTAATTGTTTTATTTTAATCGATTTATTTCAAAGCGGTTTTTATAGTCTGTGGTCATTCATTACGAATCGCACATCACTGAGTGGGCGGTGCCCGTCCATGAAGTACGGTATTCTCTGTAAAGTTTGTTTTTTAATCTCAGACAAAAATGACATTACATGTGACATGCATTACATACATTACATGCTTGACATTTGCATGTGTCATTTTTGTCTGAGATTAAAAAACAGACTTTAGTACATTGTACCGAAAATTATTGTAAAACTTCACGTGCGTGATCTGTCAAAAGTTAAATAAACGACTGGAACAAGTATAGTCCTTATATTACTTCGTACTAATGAGCACTTTTCTCCCTTTTCGCTTGTTAAAGTCGATAGACAGGCTGACTGTCCACTTGTGATGGTATGTGGTTACTGTCGCCTATAACACAAGCAACGCCACAAGTGCTGCAAGTGCGCTTGTACCTACTTGTAGCACCTGTGCTTGTGCATAATAGGATTAAGGATAAGTAAGGGCCATTATTACTACAGTTGCACTGTAGTAATACTTGAAGATCTATTTGAAAACTTCTGGACGTTCCAAGCAAATCAGTTTTTACTTACAAAACCTTACGAAACTTTGAATACATAGGTAGAATTTTTTTTATAGTCCTTGAGGCACTAAACGATTAAAGTTTACATATCGATACCTTAATTCGCAAACCAAATAACTCCTCTGAGGCAAACTTTACAGGGGAGACTAAAAACGTTATAATTATATTTTTTTATGATACGAGAAAAGAAAAAAGACAACTTTACATTGGAAATTATGGCTCGTATTAACCGATAGACCTTTTAAAAATTAAATTCTAATTGTCATTAAGTTTCTCCCGTATCGAAAAGTCATTTTCAACCGAACGTGGAGTTATTCGTTTTGCGAATTAAGGTATCGATATATACTTACTGAACTGAAGCGAACGTTTTATTAAATAACAATAGTTATTTTCTGTAAAAATATGAAAAACAATTGAGTGGGATTCGCTTTGTTAAAAAAAAAACGTAAAAAGTTTTTTCACCATTTTTTTAACGAACCTACCGCATTCTTTAACCGCGAATCCATAATCAATTAACTGTTCGAAATCTCCAATATAAAATATATAACCAAAAAATATTCAAACTCCGTGCAAACAAAAAAAAAACTAAAGGGCCATAAAACAAAAAAAAAATCCAAAAATGTTTTTATTGCAAAAATACAATCACAATCCTTCATAATGTATGTTGCAAAAAGACATAGTTGTTTTATTCAATGTTTAGTATATTTTGACAATTTTTTTTATATTCAAAAATAACTTATATGTTTAAATATCTTCTAGAGGAGATTAAGTTTATTTTAAAAGTACTTAAAAATACGCTTCTAACGATGCATATATTTTATATATATATGTAATAAGAAAAAAATATACTAAAAATATTTTTTTTCGATTAGCTCTGCTGTAAAAAGTGTAATTTTGATTTGTGGCCCTTTAGTTTTTAAGCAGCGATCTGTGTCTCTAAAGTTGAGAACAACTGCTCCTTGGGAACGTCCTTAAATTGTTAATATGTCGTCCATATATCCAGATCTAGGATCTAGAACTGCAAGATCTGGTTGATCCAGTCGCGGAACTCTGATATGCGCGTATAGACTCCCGGCTGGTTGGGTTCCGCGCACCCGATGCCCCAAGAGATCACTCCGCCCAACACGAAGCGACCGTCGCGGCGACGCTCCAATACCATGGGACCACCGCTGTCACCTGGAAACCATCATTAAGAGTGGGTATAAAGCAAACAAAATTTGTAATTTCACCCGCGTGGCCCCTTGGACATGACAGTGACACAAAATACGTACAACTACGCACGACATGCGACGGAAGATAGCGCATCTCGCTCTATAAAAATGTTATAAGTGCGAAAAGTATTAAATATTAATTATTCCTAAACTACAATGTCTAATGAAAAATTGTTGCCTACAGCCTTAGATAATATGTGAAGTGAGATTACTGATACACTTTTAGCTTTGTAATGTGTGTCATTTTGAAAATAAAACTAAAATCGATGGATCGATTTTTCTTTTGAGAAAATTTCATTATATTATGTTTTCTGTTACAGTCGACACTTTCATTTATAATGTATTTATTTATTTAAAAAAATTAATTAAATTAGACTTTGTTTACTTAGGTAAAATTCAAATCTAGTATTGGCTATTTCTCTTTATACCCGCTGTTAAAATTAATGCTGCTACCAGTGGCGTAACTTGCTCTATATCAGGGATGGCATGGCAAACCAATGGCACTGGCACGCGGCACAACATTTTGGGCACGCCAACTATCAAAACGGGATGGCGAACCAATGGCATGCGGGCGAACCAATGGATCGCATAGAAAAAGGGTCGGTAAGAAAATCTTTAATATCTTTAAAAGTACCTGTCCTAGCTTTTATGAAATAAAGACTAAATTAAAGCTAAACTAAATAAATTTTATTTTTATTTAAGCACATTAAAATATTCTTTAATTTAATATTTATTTCATAAAGCTAGGTCAGGTACTTTTGAAGATATTGAAGATTTTCTAACAGACCCTTTTTCTTTGCGGTCCAGTGATGATACGTGGCACAATATTTTTTTGCACGCCAACTATCGAAACAGCCATTTTAGTAATATCAAAGTTCATCCAATCAAACTTCAGGATGGTGGTGACTATTTTAAGGAAAACATAATTCTGCTAAAAGTAACGAGAAGTTAGGGCCGGCGTCCACTGCCGGCACGGCAAAGGATTTTTTACCAATCAAGTTATTTTGAATCTTACTTCAATGAGTTTAGAATTCATGTTACTTTATTTCGATACCATATATGACGTGACGCGCCGCGGGATGCTGCGGCATGACGTGTCATGCTGTTTCATTCCCGGGTTGCCGCGGCGCGCCATTGCATCCCGCGAGACGTATGGGTCACTTTGTCGAGGAATTATGATTGCTAATTAAGTTGAAATAAGGTTGAAACTTGTGCAGCGGTCATTTCGGTTAATGGGGCGCAGCTCGATCTGTGCGCGGGGGCAAGGGAGGGAGAAGACGCACTGGCGCGCCCGCGTTTTTTGTCTCTCACACTGACTGAGGGGCCACGGGATGCCACGGCATGCCACGGAACGCCGCGGGATGCCGCAGCACGACTGCCATGCCATGCCGTGCCGACTTTATCATCATCACGTATCACAAGGGTAAAGGGGGGATTAAAAAAAGTCGCTAAAAAAGCTAAAAAACATCACGTGATTAATGCATGACCCCTTAGAGAGTATTAAACTTACCTTCGCAACTGTCGGCGCCTCCCTTCCGTCTTCCGGCACATATGAAAATATGCGGAATATGTTCATTGTATCCGGCCGCTTGGTACATCGACTCGCAAGCCGTATTGTTGATCACCGGAACTTCCACTTCCTGCAGGACACTCGGCAGCGGACCCTCTGAAAACGCACTCATGCTTATTACGCAACTAGCTATATCTGTCTCAGCACAGTTCATACATGAAAATGTAATCCCAGCTACAGAAAACTTTCATTTGACCTCTCACAACTATTCTGCAGGTCTTAGCGCCTCTTTCACCAACTACAAATAAAGTGTTGATTAGTTACTTTTAGAAATTATTTTCTGTTTTATTGAATTATGCACTCGGTTTACTGCATCATTCGATAGGCGTTTTTTTTATTATTATTTTCTATTTAATGTTTGGGACGTTTACCGTACAAACAAAGGTATATCAGCTAAATTATTCCCGGTGACAGGTGACTTTAAGTGACGGTTTAGCCAACTTAACGTTGGTGAAAGAGGCGCTTAGCCTAATCTATAACGACATATTATAATAAAATCGTAAACGACGTGTCTGTACTGATTCCATCTAGAAGAGTAACCCCTCGCATAGCCCTCTCCATAGCTCGTTGAGCGACTTTGAGCTTTTCTACGAGTTTTCGGTCTATGTAAAATTTTGGACGAGATCATGTCTCGGAGCTTCCCTGACTGCCCATAAATAAACTGTTAATATAGATGGTGACATACCATCGTACAGTCGTCCCCATCCTGTGACATGTGCGGTCATGCCGACGTAGTCGTCATCATTGTCCGGTACACACACGGGCAATATGTTTGGCTGGAAAGTCACTGGTTCGTAGAACCTGAAATAAATAAATAAATCTTATTGAGGGATAGGGATCAGTGATATGTTAAGTAAGTACTAGATTGAGCACTTCCTACGATTTCTTGCTAAATTCATGTTCCAACACGGAAGGTGCACGGGGGTAGGCGGGGGACGGCGCGGCAGTAGTGTCAAGGTCAATACGTCAAGTCGTAGACAACTCAATATTAATATGGCCGACCCGATAAGCACGTCGGTTTTAACAAATTAAATATTAACCTATTAAACGTTTCAATATTAATAAAACTTACCTATGGAACGTCACACCAGCAGTTTTACCAATTTTTTTTGTTGTATTTTTGGCATATCTCATCACACAAGACGGCATTTTTATTGGTTTTGAAAATAATAACGCGCCTAATCTCTACGAGCGCGTATGACAGACTGAACGGGTAGGACGTCGGAACTCCAATCACTTGGAACACTCTTGAGTGTTCCATCTTTACGTAGTACTTAACATATCACTGATAGGGATAGTAATTATATTATTGTATTAAGGTATAAATAGTATATTATGATTGTATTAGCTAGTTCCCACGACTTCGTCCGCGTTTATAAGTGAAAAATATAATATAACACCTGCGACAATATCGCTATGATCTATATTTTGTATACCTATGGTAAAGAAGATTTTACATACAGTTATAATTTGATGTCGCTTTTCGCGTCTATTTGTCTGTATAACCGTTAAAAATCCTTATAACTCCTAACCTAAACCACGCAACAGATTTTGATGCGGTTTTCACTAATGGAAAGAGGGATAAACGAGGGAGGTTTGTGTACCTATAATTACAAAAAAAAAATACATCCCAGGTCTTTAGTTTTCTACCTATACATTTTACTGTTCACCGAACAAATACTCGGGCAAAACTTAGTATATACAATATTTAGTTAACCCAATTTAGTTTCTTTACCCAAATGATTCACAGCATTGAAATGACTCACGACTCTTTAGAACTCCAAAACAAATAAAATATTATAGGTATAGGTAACTGCGTTTGGTTGAGAAAACGTCTCGAAAGGTCATTACATTATAATGAGTGAGTGACCGGATGAATCGATCAGTAGGAATTACGCGACAAAAAAATTGTAGACAAAAAACAAACAGCTATAAGTAATCTACGCTGATTGATTTGTTTAACATAACAAAAAGTCTTGAGGACAAAATTTTGCGTTTGATTTACAGTAATTCAATAGAGTTTTTTTTTTATTAGAGATGGGTTTGCTCTTGGCCAGCATTCAGCCGTGTAACGAAGATGAGGCCTTTGATGGAGCGAGCTCACCCAGAAGATACACTCGAACTTTGAAGAGATTTTGGTTATATGAGCTCAGGCACGGGTTCAGGAGCTCAGGAGAGAGATAGAGAGAGAGAGAGAGAGTGAGAGAGAAAGAGAGAGAGAGAGAGAGAGAGAGAGACCCTCAGTACACGCCCATAATATAAAAAAATAACTTACCTCAACAAAGCTAAATCGTATTCAAAGGTGGCCGGATCAAAGTGTGGATGGCTTGCCACGATTTGAACTCTTCGCTCAGCGAACCCGTAAGGTTCGTCCTCGTTGGCCAGGTCGTACTCTCCAAGACGCACCAGTAGTTCTGATGGTGGAACTCTATAAAAAATTGTTTATTGAGAATAAATATTTTACAATGCAATTGTTGTGAAAACCTATATTCCATAAGACCCTACCCTGTCATATAAAGCTGATCATATGATATTGTAATCTACAGGGTGTCCCAAGACTATGCAACATGAAGGGAAAGTACTTTAAATATCGTAGATAGGATATTATGTTGAAAGAAGACTATGTTATTTTTAAAAGTTAATAATTAGTAATAATCGTGAACAGCAGAGACCACTATATTTCGGTTTCATCGACTACCAAAAGGCCTTCAATACGGTATCGCACGACAGCGTTTGGCGGGGCTTGAAGGAACAGGGAGTAGGCGAATTGAACATAAAAATCATCAGAAACATATATAATAACAACACAAGTAGAATAAAGCTAGAACCGTGGCTGTACATTAATTTTATTTCCAAAAAAATTTATAAAAAATTGTAACATACTTATGTAGATGAGGTCAAAAAATAAATTGAGAAATGGAAATTAAAAAAAAAAATTAATTATCCTATAATATATAATTTTTTTTAATAATTTTATTATATACTCGTAAAAATTATGATCTATGGAATAAATTTAAATTTAGAAAAAATGTATTATACTCACTGTTCGACGCAATGCGCTGCCGTGATAGCCCAATTTTCGTTTAGGAGTGCTGCACCACATTTGTGAAGGTATGTTGATGTTCTATACTGCCTCAAAGATATCTGCCACGGCCACTGTCCGAACCCTGATTTTGAACCTCCAACAATACGAGCTTCGGGCCATAGTCTTCTTCCGCACACTGCCAGCACGAGTAATGTTGAATTCAGAATCATTTTATTTGAATTTCGTGCGAGGTTACTTAAAAAAGGTTGCGTTCAGAAATTTAATATATATATTTTTTTCAGTTCAAAAATCCCATTTGTAAACTATGACATTAAAGAATTCACTAACTATGATTATTTAAATTGTTTGTTTATTTCCAAACAGTTCAACAGTGGTTGTATAAATAAATAAAAAACACATTTACACACAAAAAGAAATAGGTCACAGAACAAACAAATTCATCCACTACGACAAATAAAAACTATGCAAAAAGGTTGATTATTTATTTGGCTATCGCGGTAACGCTGTAATTTTCGTAATAATCGGACGACATTTTTAGTTTCGATCATTATCGAAACCTCGACGCGTTGAGGGCCTTGCGACTTTCCTCATAACTTGGTTGTTTTAAAGAGCATATTTAAAGAAACCAAAAAAAAAAAACAATAAAATAACAAGCCGGGCTCGTTCAGAAACCACAAAAACATGTGCAACACGTCCTTGCGTTGCCTTGGCCGTGGCGTGCGATCGGATCGCACGGTCGCCGACAACTCTTTGTTGAAATTCCGAACTGACTTTTAAGTCTTTTTTTTATTATTGTTTATTCGCCAACTATAGATGCTACATTGTCACTCTTAGGAGTTCTTTGACCTGACCATTGCGTCGTGCATTTAATGAGAATTTCAAATGGCGCTATCCTAACTAAATTTAATTAAATAAATGCGTTTTTTTATGACTTCGCGCATTAAGTAACTACTCAACCGATCGTCATGAAATTTTGTATAGATAGACGTTGACGCGGATATGAATACAGAAAAGGACATTTCATTAAGAAAAAAGTACCTACTGTACAAATGGGATTATCTAAAAGTAAAAAAAACAGAAAGTGAGTTTGTTTGTTTATTACGCTTTCACGCCTTAACTACTCAAGACTATTGTTGAGTAATGGACATACTTAGGGTACATTTAATCCAGAAAAAAATACACTATAATGAAGAGGGATCATCTAAAAATAAAAAATAAAATCCGTCGGTTTATTTATATGCTTTCACTCAACCATAATGTTGAGAAATTTTGTATACACGTTGTTAAGTACAGAAGACAATATAAAAAAAATAGGTAGGTCTGTACAGTTCACAAGGTGTCGTCTATAAATCACTATACATATTATAAAACTGTCTGTCTGTTCGCGATTAGCTCAAAAACTACTGCACCGATTTTCATGCTGCTTTCACCAATGAATAGAGTGGTTCTCGAGGAAGGTTTTAGTATATAATTTACAAAGTTATGCGGGCGAAGTCGCGGGCACCAGCTAGTAAAAATATAAAAATTAACGCCTGACAAAAATATATGAGCAATAATGTTTATTGGCTACTTTTTATCTAGAAAATAAGTAATTTAGGTACTGTCTGTTAAAGAGGTTGTGAGTTTATGTTATTTGTATATTTGGTTGTATTGTGGTGTTGAATTATGGACTTGAGATATTTGACATGAAATAAATATAAATCCTTATACAGGGCGTCCCAAGACTATGCGACATGAAGGGAAAGTAGCTTAAATATCGTAGATAGGATATTTTGCTGAAAGAAGACTTTATGTCATTTTTAAAAGTTAGTAATACTGTATTCAAAGATTTTCTAAAAATTACTTGCTCAGTCTGGGAATCGAACCGACTTAAATGTGAAAAAAAATCACCCGTATTTTTATGATGCCAACTGACAGAATGGTCAATTCTTCTGTATCTTAAAAGAAAGGAATAACGTAAAAATGTTTGATTTAAATTTCAAGAATATTATTTATTGCCGACTATAGAAAATTTTAGAAATTTTTAGAAAATCTTTACTATTACAAAGTATTAAAAATAACATAAAGTTTTCTTTCAGCAAAATATCCTATGTACGATATTTAAGGTACTTTCCCTTCATGTGGCATAGTTTTGGGACACCAAACCGGTATATATAAAAAATATAAAATATATAATAAATATAAAAATTACGTGTCACATGTTTGTCGCCTATGAACTCCTAAACTACTAAACCTATTTTGATACAACTTCGTAACTACCTGTAATTTGGTCCAAATTAAAAGTTTTTATTTTGAAACCGAGCGAAGCCGGGAGCGTGTAGCTAGTATAATGTAAATAAAATGTAACCTTAGCCTGGATAAGGAATAAGTCCATGAAGTAGCTAAACTTATTAAGACTCATTTGACTCGTGATCATTTTTAATAACACGGGAATGTTTTGTTGAGAAAATCTCGCCTCTAATTTATCAAAGGCTGTTATTATGGGCAAATTAAATAACACTACATGTAGGAAGGAGGAAAACATGTTGATAATTGTGAAGGCAATGCGGTTGGAAGATGAACTCATTGAAACAATGAAAATTAAAACTTGAAATAGAAGAATTCACATTTTCTCTTGGAAAAATATTAAAGTAGGGTTAGGGCCTTTTTCACCAACTAAAAGTAAAGTGTTGATTGGTTACTTTTAGAAATAATTTTATGTTTTATTAAATTATGGACTTGGTTTAGTGCATCTTTCGATAGGCAAATTTATTTTATTTTTTTCTTTTTAATATTTGGGACTTTTGGGACTTTTACCGTACAAACAAAGGTAAATCAGCTCCATGACCAGTGATTTTAAATGAGGGTTAGCCTACCTACTTGACAGATGGTGAAAAAGGCCCTTAGGGTGTTTGCCTTAATGCTTTTTTCAGGGTATGTAGTTTTCAAAGTAGACTAAATTTGAAAGACTGTAGTTGCTCCCTCCACCGGTGAAAAAGTATACATCATATAATTGTTGACAACGAGGCACAAGCGAATAGAGACTGTATTACGTGCTGCTTAGAGATCATATTCAAATGTCATACATATATATACACACCTTCTTTGTAATTAGACATGTTGAACGGTTCACTGGTCGTTGACGATACAACTTCTGTTGTAGATGACGTCACATTCACTGGTGATAAAGTCGATGATTGTTCTGCAATAAAATAAGTTCACGAGTTCTTTTATCTATTCTAATATTAAAAAGAGGAAAAGTTGTTTGTACGTTGTTGTTAGGTAATCTTCGAACTACTAATTTTATTTAAAGAAATATTTCCTCAAGAATAGAATTTCAGAAGGCTAAATATTCCAATAGGACACGAGCTATCTAAAAATAAATTTCAAACCTTTGGCATAATAATCTTCCATCGGACATTCAGATGTACGGCTGGGTACCATCCTCGTTTTGTTGAAATCCCTATTTATCGGACCAAGCGCTTTAAAACATCCTTTATAATGCCAAGGTTTGTGTTTCCGAGCTCATATAACCCAAATCCTTTCAAATCCCGAGTGTAGGCATCTTCTGGGTAAGCTCGCTCCATCATAGGCCTCATCTTAGCTACACGGTTGGATGCTGATCAAGAGCAAACCCATCTTAAACAAAAATAAAAAAAAATCCAAAGGTCACGGCAACGTCTTGACATACCTGCTGAAGTAGAAGAAACAGTTGTAACGTTGCTTGATGTCTCATTCGCTACCATTGTTGACTCTGTCACATTGTCGGCAACAACGGAAGTGAAAGTAGTCAATCCTACACTTGACGTAGAAGTGGGCACTGTAGGTGATAACGTAACGTTCACAGTAAATTCTAATACTGGTTGCGACGTCATTTCTGTAGGTTTGGTCGTTGATGAAACGGACACTTGAGTTGAAGCTGACGGTTCAGTCGAAACAAATGACGCAATGGAAGTAGATGACGCAGTCGAAGATGAAAGACCAGTAGATGCCGACACAGGTGAAGTCGATGACTGAGTTGTAGTCGATGGTTCAATTGATGTTAAAGTCTCTGCTGTCGTCAAGGCTTCCGTTGTTGGCTGTTGTGTTGTTTTCATTTCAGTTGTTTCGTTTTCAGTTTCATCTGTTGTTTGAATTGTTGTTAATGATTCGGCTGAAGTTGTAGTTCCTTCTGTTGTTGTTTTAGTTGTTGTTGTTGTGCTAGGTGTAGTTGTTGAAGAAGATGGTGTGTCCACTTTAGGAGGAATGGTTGAAATAAGAATCCAACCTTCAGGCGGTGTGATTGGTGACCAGATTTCTGAAAGTATCAATTTTAGGTCAGAAATATACACTTCAGTAAAATATTAAGGATTCACTTGATTTTACCAGTTTGTAATGCCAATTCCAAGAAGAAGACATACAAAAGGCTATTTTACAAAAAAGATTAAAATAATTTTAATAACAAGTATTAAAATACTGTAATAACATAGAAGTGTTTTATCGATCGAGATAGTTAATCTCTGTGATTTTAATAACAATTGGACATTAAAATAATAACAAGTAGAAGTTTTTTTTATTGATCCCTACAACGAATGTGAATAACAATTTATTGAGACTTAGTTTTACTGATAAACTTCAAATCACGTAACTAGGCCAAGAACGATGCAAAGCCCGGTCAAACCTCATTGTTTCGGCGCGTGATACTTAACTGAACTCACTTTCTTTCCCATGGTATTTCTACAGGAAATCGTTACTTAGTTAAAGATTTAAATCACAGATGGGCCCTTGCCATACTTTAGGCGGCCGAAAATGTGTCATCGTTGGGAAGAGTAACTCTTCCCGCCTTAGTCACTTGTAGAAAGCAGTGAGCGGTTCACGTTGCGTACATAAATATTACGTGGACAGTTTTCACAAGCACAGGACGCATCTGTGATTTAAATCTTTGTACTTAGTAACAATGACAAATCGCCATTTACCTATTCTCATTTAAAACCTTACGATACAATAATAAATATTCAGTGAAAAAAAAATTCTAACTAATAGTGAAAACCGCATTTTAATCCGGTGCGTATTTATGGAGGTTATAGCGGTTTATAATATTCTATATTACTAGCTGTTGCACGCGACGTAACTCTTATTTAATCTGAAACGCGACTTAGCCCGCGTAACTTTATAAAATACTAGCTAGTGCCCGCGACTTCGTCCGCGTAGACAGATGAAAGGTCCTATGTCCTTTCTGGTGTCCCAGACAACGTGTATGCAAAATTTCATGGTGATCGGTTCAGTAGTTTTTGGGTGAAAGCGTAACAAACAAACACATTCACATATTTTATAATATTAGTAAGGATATAACCTTAACCATGCATCCAGTCCTTATAGTTATCTAATTTGTTTTATTTCCCCATATCTAGTTGAGACACACATTCCAAGCATAACAGATTGATCAATCGTGATCACACAGCGAAATCAATCATTGCGATGGCATTGATCAATCACTAATTAATCAATTAATGACTTTGACTGATTACTTCCAGATGTAATTCAATTGCAAATGACATTATTGATTGTATTCGTAAGGAAATTGGCGATTATTATTTCATTGTCTTGATTTTTATGTCTTTGTTTATTTTTTGTGTTAATTAAAAGTTATCTAACTTGAGCTTGTGGCTTGAGGTAATTTCATGATTAAGGACACACTGTACGAGCATCGAGTAATATGGAAAGCTACGTTATCATCGAGTAACATAGGCTATCAATCATCAATACTAATAATTTGCTAATAATAAATCTGTAAGTGTACTTTTTTCTAGGCTAGGCTACTTTTATCTTTTTCCACGCGGACGAAGTCGCCGGCACCAGCTAGTATTTTATAAAAAAATAAAGATTCTTAAACTGAGTATTTTGAAATTAGAAATCTATAACATTTTTATGTCAGCATAATATTCATTTTAATTCAATATTATATTTATTCACTTCATATTTCCTTATTATCCGATGTTATCTATGTTCTCCGATGTTTCTCTTACGACGGAATATTTTTAAGGTTTATTGACCGAAACATTGACACGTATTGAAAAACAAAGTATATACCTATTTTTTAAATTATTTGTCCTTACTGACTTATAAAACTGATTAAGGCACAGCCATATCTATAATAAAAACATCGTTCATAACCAGGCCATTGTTTTTTTAATTTACATTATGGAGAATTACTTAGATAATAGAAGTCTTCCTTTATTTCAGTAATTCCCTGTGAATATTTTAGATTTTAAATATTTCAGACTCCAAGACCCCATCGACATATTTTGTATACCGGAGGAATACTATCCTAAGTCCATTTCACTTTATAAATCACTTTATGATGCAATTACAGTAGATCCGGGTTACTTTAGCTCTAGGGGGTAACTTTGGCTCAAAACAAAAACAGTTTGAACCAAGTAAATACTCGTGCAACCAACAAAAAACAAGCGCC
This sequence comes from Synanthedon formicaeformis, assembly GCA_945859745.1. Taxonomy (NCBI): domain Eukaryota; kingdom Metazoa; phylum Arthropoda; class Insecta; order Lepidoptera; family Sesiidae; genus Synanthedon; species Synanthedon formicaeformis. The sequence continues at coordinate 4,559,719 of OX243980.1, forward strand.
ACTAAGACCATCTAACATCTCTAAAGTGAACTTTTTTGTTTACTATCATAATATCTGCAAAAAAGCGGAATTTTGAAACTTTTTTTGTTTTGAGCCAAAGTTACCCCCTAGAGCTAAAAGTAACCCGAATCTACTGTACTTACTCTTTTAGGAATATCAAGGAAAACTTGCTTCCGATATACAGCTATACATATAAGGTCACTACAAAACTGCCTGCCCTGCCACTACTTGCATTCCAGGCCAGAGCCAACATTCAAAATTTATTCCCAAAGTTAGTAAGATAAAATTCTTATCGGGATTCGAACTCCGAACCCCTGGGACAGAGTGTTGAAGCCTTGAAGCGGACACCTAAACACTCAAACATATTAATCTTCTTAAATTAATGAGTTAATTGACATATTCAAACTTACCTTCAGAAGTTTGAGTGACATTCTCAGTTGGTTTGGCTGTGACTGCGTCGACTGTGTTTGACCATGTTACGAACGGTGGGAATGTACTTGAAGTTACATCATCATTGGTCGTTATTCTATTCGATGTAGTGTTTTCGATTCTCTGAGTCGTTGTCTCCACTGATGTTATTATAGAAACCTCCGAAGCAGAAGATTCAGATGACGAAACTGTTGTAATTCTCTCTAGGATTTTTTCAGTTACTTGTTCAACTGGTGCTGGCGAGGTTACAACCTTATCAGGTGTCGTCTGTGGTGTTGAAGTTGTGCTCGAACTCAAAATTGATGTAACATCGGAAAATGAACTCGTAGTTGATGTTGAAGATGATGTCGTGGTTGATGAAGTTGCTGGTTCGGTTGATGAACTAGATTTTAAAGTAGTTGTTGTTATTTCTTCAATATTGGAAACTGTTGTATTGATGTAGGTGATAGAAGGAATGGAAGGACGAGTGAATACTGGTCTTGAACTGGTTGATTGCGGTAATATTGTTATATTTAATCTAGGTGGCGAAGGTAAAGGTTTTTTAGTAGATGGTCTCTTGGGAGGAGGTTTATAGGGTGGTTTTCTTGTTGTATTATAAATTGAAACAGGTCGCGTTGGTCTAGGTTTATTTGTGATTGATGGTCTAGTGAAATTCGATGGTCTAGTAGGTCTAGGTTTGAAAGTTGGCTTAATAGGTTTTCTGGTCACTTGCGGCTTAGTACTAGGTTTAATTGTTGACGGTTGATTAGTTGTTGTTACTTTTACTGTCAAATCGTCACTAATTGGTTTTTCCGTTGAAGCTAAATCATTAGATACAGTTTGGAAGGTTGACAGTTTTATTGGGGCTTCAGTTGTAGTTTTGCTTGTTTGACTTTTTGTTGTGGTTTCAACAATTGTTGTTATTTTTACATCTTCATCGGGTATTTTGTTGTCTATTGTCGTTTGTTCGTCTGATTTAGTTTCCACACTTTCAGTTTTTTCTTCAATCTTCTCTGTTGTTGTTTTTTGTGTGGTTCTTTCAGGTTTTTCGTAAATCGTGGTAGGAAATTTACTCACAGTTGTATGAAACTTATCTTCTGTTTGTGGATGTACGAAATTGGCACTGTCTATGGTATTATCGTCAATGTTATTGCCGATTATTTGAGGCAGGACAGTTTTGTCTTGTATTTGACAACACGAGCCGAAATAAAACCTATCTATGCAGGTACCTAGATGCGAACCGTTTGCTTTTAGGCAATCAATTGCGAACATACATAAGCCTTCCTGGCCAGTTCTTCTTGATATACATGGCAGATGTCTAATGTTTCTGGCTAATGGCACAGGACCTGAAACAAAGAAACACAATATTACACGTCACATACTTTTAAAGATCCCCAAGCAGTGGAGAGACACAACCTGATAAATGATGATGTAACATTGACACTGACTTCTTGCTTGATGTCGATGGTATGGGGTTAAGAGCTTTTTATTATATAAAGGTAATTGGACAGGCTGACGGTCACTTGATGGTAGGTTGCTACCGTTAAAGTATCTTTGTACTGTTTCTAGCAAATAGGTACTGTTCAAAAGGGTTTTTTACTTGGGATACCTCTGCGTTTTTATCGGCAGTCTGTAAGAGGCAAAATATGATCTATTTAATGACTTTCTGATTTATTCGGTTATCCGGATCATTTTTATGGAGGATCGATAAAGTTTTAGATTTTAGGTTCACAAAATGGCCATTAACACTTCGTCCAATAGGTAGGTATATTCAAATGACATTATAATATACGAAGATAAAACGTATAAGAGATTCTTTATTTTATTGTTCTGAAACCTATTAAAACTTACTGGAAACTATAAAATGTTTTTTACTACTTCCATAAAAATATATATAGGCAAACGAGTCATATAAAAGACATAAACGCAGTTGAATGAGTTTAACGGAGACATCTATGTTTAATTCTTAATCAAATTGGGTTTCAGTGCCATCTGTCGACCAAAGTCTAAACTATCTATTATATTTCTAAGGTGTGTACATAAACATTTTCAAGATCCACGTATAGATGGCAGTATAATTAATATAGTCATAAAGTCTGATCATCATGAAATTTTGCATACACAGTCAGAGATGCAGGAAAGGACGTAGAATACCTTTCATCCAGAAAAAAATGACTGTTCCGAGGGATCATCTAAAACAATTTTAAAAAAATCTTAGTTTGATCTCATTGACATTTGTTGATTCATTTATAGTTTAATATAATTTAATTAATCTCAAATAATCTTGTGCTTTCCTATTATAAATTCATACGTGTGCGGTGTGATGTTCCTTTCTGTGTTGTATATAATGATTTAGTATGTCTCTACTTTTTTCAGATTCCAACATTTTGACCTTAGTGAATCGTTTAAAAAAACTGCTAAGTTCGAACTGCGACCTCTTCATACAATATGCGCTTGGTACAGGTGCTTGGAATCATTTATGTGCAAAATTTACTCTATTACATACCGAAATAATAAAGTAAACTATTGAATTTTCATAATTAAATGACAAAAAGGGGAACCTTATGTTTCAAACAAATCACTTTCTTTTGTTTTCTAATAAACCTTGATATAAAATTTTTCAAAAAAACATTTTTTTGTCAACTCAAAACTCAGACTTTTCAATTGTAGGTTCGTCCATAGCAATTATGCTCAAAATTCAGTGTTGCGCCGTCTTCAAAAGTCGTACAGTGACAAATTTTCCTCGGCAGACTTGTTCTGTTCGTCGTTGCTGACATTCAGGAATAGCATTGGCAACATTCTTACAGGCTAGCGTCTACATTAATTATGTTTATCTTTACTTATGTAATAATTTTTAAGGCAGTGGCTGTTCTATGTAATATATATGTATTATATTTAATGTGTGTTTATGTATGTATATATGTATTTATATTTAATATGTGATTTTTATAGTTTGTTTAGATTGTAGGGAATAGTATTGTAGGGAATTTTGTATTTTTGTTATATTTTTTTTTTGTATAAATGTAAAATCCATAATTGGCTGTAGGTGTGTTTTTGTTTTTGTTAGTAATTTTTGAGAGCTGTGGATTTTGAATAAATAAATAAATAAATAAAATAAATAAATATTCTTAATTTTTGCATATTTTGGTTGGTTTTGGTTTGACAACGACGTTATATTGAACATATTTTTTGTATAATGCACGTTCAAGTTGTTGGGTTAAACTAATAAATGGTATAAAACAAGTTTAGGTAAGTGCAAACGAAATCGTACACCACTAGACTCTGAGTACCGTTGCTGGAAAACCTGTACAACGGTGACTTTGGTACTAGTGACCCACATTTACAGGAGAATTGTTTTAGGGTGAGCTTTTTTTTTTTCAAATTTCAATATCATCAATACTAATAATAAATCTGTAAGGGTTGCTCATGGAGTAAGTTACTTTGTTTTCAGAGATATCGTGTTTATAGGCTCTATACATGATACTGAAACTAAATTGACCATTTTTAGATAATTCCTCCATAACTCTTAAACGAATCAACTGATTTTCATGAAACTTGGTATATAAACATTTAGACGTACGGGACACAGTCGCGGGCGCCAGCTAGTACTATATATATTTTGTTAAAAGGAGGAGTTTATCCCTCTGTCCATATGTGAAAACCGAATTAAAATCGGTTTAGAAATTCTCGAGATTACAAACCTTTTTATAGTTTTCTTTTTTTTTTTCTTTTTAAATTACTTGTTATTTTTATAAATTTAGTTTGTCACTTCATTATTTGCTAGATATTTCTAGTTTGCATTGTAAAATATTATATATATTAAACTAGCTGTTGCTCGCGACTTCGTCCGCATTCAAAATGTTATATATCCTAACTAAAGCCTTCGTCGATAAATGAACTATACACAACACAAAAAGAATTTTTCAATTCGAACCTAGTTCCTGGGATTAACGCGTTCAATCAAACAAACAAACAATTTTTTAGCTTTATAAATTTAGTATAGATTTTCTCACAAAGTTCAAATGTCTGGTGTTAGATTCAGTAAAAAAAAGTCTTTTCCCCTCTTCCACCATTTTCAATATTAACAAAAGAGGATGACAAAATGTGTTTTTATTATGTAATAATTTAAAAAAAAATATTATTACAAAATTTTCAAGCAAAAATGTAACCTTATGAAAAAAAAATCGGAACTCCTAAGCACGAGTTCGGCTCGCTGTATTTTGTCTGTTTTTTTGGCAATTAATTAACATTGAGTGTACTGTAACACGAGTACAAAAAAGCAATTAAGTCATAACTTCCGCTATGATGATAACAATAAATAATAATTACCAACTAAAACAATGGCTAACTAACAAAATTAAACGCGCCATGATACATACAACACAAGTCGTTCCGGTATTTGACCGCACACGAGTTTATAGTTTTAGACTAACTTAGAAGTTTATCGCTAAGAAAAGCGGCTCTCTCTATTAGTCCCCAGTACAAGGACCGTAGAGTGAATATTAGGTAGTTGGAATTATACCTTTATGACAAGGACCTTAAGAGCGGACATAAAGAGAAATAGCCAATCCTAGATTTGAATTTTATCTAAGTAAACAAAGTCTAATTTAATTAATTTTTTTAAATAGACAAATACATTATAAATGAAAGTGACGTCTGTAACAGAAAACATAATATAATGAAATTTTCTCGATAGAAAAAAATCACCAAGTGAGCTCTCATTTCCATCGATTTTAGTTTTATTTTCAAAATGACACACATTACAAAGCTAAAAGTGTAGCAGTAATTTCACTTGACATATTATCTAAGGCTCTATGTAACAATTTTTCATTTGACATTGTAGTTTACGAATAATTAATATTTAATACTTTTGGCACTTATAACATTTTTATTGAGCGAGATGCGCTATCTTCCGTCGCATGTTGTGCGTAGTTCTATGTATTTTGTGTCACTGTCATGTCTAAGGGGCCACGCGGGTGAAATTACAAATTTTGTTTGCTTTATACCCATTCTTAAATTGTTTTGACACATACAAATGTAAAACTTTGTGAGTGCCTTTTTTGCGATAAGTCCGACAAACTTCTCTAATGCGAAAAGTTTCGGCGCTGCTGCGTTTTCGAATGCTCGATTCCTGGAATTGTCGATATGACTATGACTCTCCGTATATACAACTTTGATTTTTGGATTTTTTTTTTAATAAAATTAATTTAAAAATTGTGGTCAACTTGTCCGACAAAAATCATGTTGCGTATGGGGTGTCCACCACCCCAAAAATGTCGATATGACGTCATTATTTTATACGTCCGCGTCCGCGTAACTTTATAAAATATATACCTGTTACTCGCTGATAATATAGCTTCCCAACAGTGAAAGAATTTTTCAAATCGATACAGTAGTTTCCGATCCTATTCAATGCAAACAAACAAACAAATATTTCCTCTTTATAATATTAGTATAGACTTTAGACTATGGTATAGACTATTTATATTCCCTCTTAGGTATCACTTTTGTATGGTACTGTACTTATATTAAAAGTTTCTTAAATAAAATATAATGCGTGTCATTAGACTACTACGATTCGGTGTCGTGTCGCACGCATGGATTTATATGTGTGTGAGATGACTACAAAAAATATATTGAAATTTAAAGTTGCCTTTTCGCACATTTCATACGAAATAAAATCGTGCGAGATGACACTCTAAACTTTAAACCGTTCTAACATGCTTGCCCGCAGATTTGCTTGTTGTAATAATCAAATTAAAAAAACATTTTTTCAAGACATTTCTGCCAAGTTTTTTACACGAGCAGTCTTTTGGTAACTTTACACTCAAAGGGCGTATAATGTTCTGCTCATCCAGTATAATGCCTTCCGGGTGCTGTCAAGGTTACCGTGCCGCACTACTGTAGTTCATCAGAAATGCCAAAAATGCGATTAGAAGAAATAAGATAGCGAGCCTTTTCTTATTTAATTAATTGTAGTTTGTCAAAAAATTTGAGATACAAGCAAAAATATTTTGTTTTCACAAGCACACAAAATTTTATATCTATGCTTATAATATAAGATTTGATTGTTTGTTTGTTTGTTTGTTTGTTTGTTTGTTTGTTTGTTTGTTTGTTTGCATTGAATAGGCTTCGAAACTACTGGACCGATTTGAAAATTCTTTCACTGTTGGGAAGACTAGCTGCTGCCCGCAACTTCGCCCGCGTAACTTTGTGAATTATATACTAAAAACCTTCCTCGAGAACCACTCTATCCGTTTGTAAAAACAGCATGAATATCGGTGCAGTAGTTTTTGAGTTTAAACTACTGCACCGATATGTCGCGAAAAGACAGACAGACAGACGCGGCGGATAAGGATATGGTCATGTGGGTCAAGTGTACGCAGCGGGTAAGTGTACGCATTTTGACTAGCTTTGTATTTTATAAGTCCAAAGATTATGTGCCATTATAGATAATTATTGTCATACTTAAATTGTTGATTGATATATAGTCTAACTAATAAATACTGTTTTGTTTCATTTAGATTGTAATTTTCATTTCAGAGAGGTTACAAAGCTTAAGTGCGCACACTTGACATGACTCTGTAAGGATTGGCAAGACACACTACGCAGTCTTAGGGATATTTATATTAGATATATATTAGACCGTGGCGTGTCCGGGCCGTGCTGTTTCGGGGCGGGCCCGTCCGTGCTGCATGTTCAACGAGTGTCAACCGGCAAGCTTATTATCTAAATACCTCTGCTAAGCGACAGGCGAAAAATGCAAAAAAATTGTGCAATATTACACTAAATCGTTAATTTTTACGCAAACCACACTATAGTGTTATGAGCTACGTGATACCAAATAGTGTGATATTGCACAAATTTTTCGCCTGTCGCTCAGCAGAGGCATTTAGATAATAAGCCTGCCGGTCAGTAAGCCGCCGCACTCGCAGTCGCTTCAATCACTAGAGACCTGTCGCTCACTACCCGTACACAGCAAGTAACAGCGTTCATATTACGACGGGACGTGGTGGGGACGGGGAAGAACCGGTGTAATATAAACATCTTCATACAAATTGTATGTAACGCGCCAAACGCGTGCCACGTCCGGTCCACGTCCGTGGCACGGCCCGGACACGCCACGGTCTAATATAAATCATCCCTTAATGGGCAGCCCGTCTGGCTGGCCTGTACCTAACCATTATCACAGAAGAATAACAGCATTTTTTCTTCTGTGTTCTGTTGTTTCGCGGAGTGAGCTGATATACCCGGATTACCCAGTCCGTAGAGCTAGTCACGTGACCACCGTAAAGCTTTTCGACCCGGTCCGGTTAATACTCACTTTGAACAATAAATACAATTTACTTAGACCAGTTAAGACAAACAAGGCGACTATCGCCTAATTAAAATGCACTTCAAACTGTTCATAACTGTTACAAATAGTTGTGGCAATTAGTGAAGTATTCAAATCAACTGTGACTCACATTCTCTTACTCATTTGGGTGAAGTTGTTATTTAACAGTTTTTTTTTTTAAGATGTCATACACCTATCTTGCACAAGACACCAAACAAGAGTCATCAAACTTTCACATTTCTCTGAATCTTATGCACAATCAGTGATTGTATCCTCCATGAGCAATCATGTAAAGTCTGTTTTTTAATCTCGAGACAAAAATGACACATGCAAATGTCAAGTTTGCATATAATGATACATGTAATGTATGTAATGCATGTCACATGTAATGTCATTTTTGTCTGAGATTAAAAAACAATCTTTAGCAATACTTTAAAAAATGTCATTTCAATTCATCAAATACAATCAACTTTATACGGAGCAAGAAATAAATCTCTAAATATAGATAATAGTTGAAGACGTGAGTGGATGAAGGTGATATGTCGCATAATTCTAATTTTGAATAAATCGAGGGTAAAGTTTTACTTTTAATTTTTGAGATAAGTCGCCACGGAACTGATTTTTGTACTAAATTATGATGCAAAGTTGTGTAAACAACCTAAAATATTAATGGTATGATAGCAAGTAAATACTTCTATTATTTAATTTTAAAAAAAAGTGAACATAGCTCCCTCTTCCATTAACAAAAAGTAAACTTTCCTGCACTTTTTGCTTTTTAAAATTTACTGTAACACCTTTTACATATTTTTATTTTCCAAAAAGGTCTTAAATCGCCGATCTTAAGGGCTGTAATCATTTATATGGACATATTACCTTTATCAACGCAAAAAAACGAAAAAACCCAAAAATGCGACATATCACCTTCATCCACTCATGTCTTCAGTTACATCAAAAATTTCAGTGACGTAAAACTGTCCGATAATATAATTTATCTTCTTTATGAATAAAAATGAATCACTAAATGTGTTGCTAAGTGCAAAACTCGAGAACGGCTGGACCGATTTTAATTCTGTCTTCACTCATGGGTAGATAATCAGGGAAGGGTTTTACGTAAAAAAAAGCACCCCTGGCGAAGCCGGGAGCGGGCCGCTAGTTAAGAATATTTGTTTATTGTCTAATGTTTATATAAGTACCTATGTGATTGTACTTTTTCTGTCAAATACAAAATCTGGTGAAACAAAAATCTGTCACAATGGTAAAATAACTCATTCTAACCACCCTCTAGGTGTGCTAGGACTTTGTCGCGGTGACGTGACTTAACCTTAGATTTTAGGTAATTCGTCTCTAAGGGTCGATAGGTCTCACTGGCATTCGCTAGGCTGATCGAATTGACGCAGTAATTTACTATATTTTTCCTCAGAAATTAGATTTTTTTGTATACATCTGCCAGAATCAAACTTTTTTAAATATAGCGAACCACTCGGGTTTGCACTGGTGTAATTTTTTTTCTACAAATCATATATAAAAACCTCCCTTGTTTAACGCCCTTTCCAGTGAAAACCGCAACGGCGGGAAGCGACTTTGTTTTAAATTATACTATTTATGCAAAATTATGCACTGTATTTTTATATAAGTTCTAATTTTACTCTTCTTACAGTTGACTTAATCTTAGTCTAAATTTTAATTCTTAGTCTTGTTTTTAATTTGACTTATTATTTTGTTTTATTTATTTTATTTAATAAGGCACACAAAACAGGACACCGACATTGAATATATTATGGCGTAGATAAAACTACATCGTAGTGATCTAGACTAAGACAGTAACTATTGTGTCAGCATGTCCAAACAAAACTGTGTTGCTTTCACTTATAGGAATAAAACAAAGGAAGAAAACAGCACGTTCATCTTTGAATGAAGCTATGAAGCAAGCTGCGCTATCTTCTAATATATAGAATTCTCGTATCATTCGCCAAGCTCCTCCGAAAACGGCTTGACCCATTTTTATGAATTTTTTTTGTATATTCGGTAAATCTAAGAATAGGTCGTAAACTATTTTTTATACCCCTAAGTGATGAGTCCCCAAACCAATTTTTTTTGGCAAAACAACTAATGCCCGGTCAACTAATATTTTAGAAAACGTTAATTTGAGATAAAAGCACGTTCTTTGTCAAATTAGGCGATAAAAATAAAGCTTCTCTGCTAAGTCCTCGCCTTATGATTAAAATCAGTGTTGCTCAGGTGTGTGACACAGGTCTAAAGTGACCTAGTGCGACACGGACATGTTTAGGAAGTGAAAGTGTCACACGGTGACGCTCATGTCCTTCTCAAAAGGCGCGGTCATACATAGTTGTTTGAAGAGACTTCGTAAGAGAACCAACTATATAGGCAGGGTCAAAGTATAACAATTTAAAACGATAAAAAAGTTCGAAAACAATAAAATGTATGGGATTGACATAATATGCCGTCGCTAAATCACGTGATACATCCCATACATTTTATTCTTTCGAACTTCGTTATCGTTTTTAAAATGTTATACAAAAGTAACATTGGCTCCAGGTATTTTTTGGAATTAAATAACTACACCGTACCCAAACAATGACATGTCAGGCAAAAAATATTCTTTGTGAAAAGTACCTATTATAATAAACTACCTGAGATAATCAGAGCCTTATCTATAAATAAATTTAAAAGTGTCATTAAAGCCTATTATAAAATCACTGATTATTTAAACGACAATGAAGCCTGGATTTAAGCGATTCGTAGCTCATACTATACTCGTATTTAGGGCCTCTTTCACAAACTACAAGTAAAGTCTTGATTAGTTACTTTTGGAAATCATTTTCTGTTATATTGAATTATGCACTCTTTTTGCTGCATCATTCGATAGCCAAATTTTTATTATTATTTTCTATTTAATTTTTGGGACGTTTAGCGTACAAACAAAGGTATATCAGCTCCATTGAATTTGAATAAAATTGAATTCATTATCCCCGGTTACCGGTGACTTTAAATGACAGTTTGGCCTACTCGTCGTTTGTGAAACAGGCGCTTAGTATTGTATGTATAGATACAATAAATGTGTTTTAAAAAAAAATAAAAAAATAAAATTACCTTGTAAATAGTCCATATTCAAAATAACAGGTCCTGCACACACTGAACTTAACCCTAGGAATACTTGTAAAATAATAAGAGCAAAAGTCAAATTTATACTGATCACACGCAAATTGACGTAATTTGTTATTGTACACGGTATAGTGGCGACATCTGGTCGCAAACATTTTTCACTGTCTAAATTTTCACTTGCACCTTTTTTCACTTGAACCGTATCGGCGTACGGCCACGTGCTCAATGGGGGGCCCATATTTTGTTTTTGTTTTTATTTTTTTTTATTAGTTCACGACGACTGTTGCATTTTGCGATTCGTTGAATAAGTATCTGAAACAATGAAATAAATAGTTAAAATAAATTGTGTGCCAAACGCCCACTACAAAATGTCTGAGGTGTCATGTCGCACGCAATTAAATAAAATCGTGCGGGATGACTACTTAACCAAAAATGTGAGCTCATTTATAAAACTTAGTATTAGTGACCGACCGAAGCTTCGTTTTCTTTTTCGCCATTTTCAGCCAATAATCATTCAGCCAATATTTTCGTTTTCGGTCGCAAATAAGACTAGAGCCAAAGTTTTCGCCGGAAAATCCATTTTTGGTCGGACACTACTTAGTAATGTTATCTAAGTAAATAATGTTATAAGTAATAATCCTAACTAACTAATGATTTTTTTATCTATACTAATCAAAACTAATAATAAATCTGTAAGGGTCGGTCATGGAGTAATTTACTTTGTTTTCAGAGATATCGTGTTTATAGGCTCTATACATGATATTGAAACTAAATTGACCATTTTTAGAATTTTTTTCTGTATGTATGTAATATGTTCCTCCATAACTCTTAAACGAATTAACTGATTTTCATGAAACTTGGTACATAAACAATTGGACGTACAGGACACAGGATAGGCTACTTTTTTCTTTTTTAACGCGGATGAAGTCGCGGGCGTCAGCTAGTATAGTATAAAGCTGAAAAGTTTGTTTGTTTGTTTGGTTGTACGCGCTAATCTCAGGAACTACTGGTTCGAATTGAAAAATTCTTTTTGTGTTGCATAGTTCATTTATCGAGGAATGAAGTCGCGGGCACCAGCTTGTATAAAATAAATGGGAAAGGGATTTTTTTTCTTACGCTTTCATGTCTTACCACTCAGCCGATTATCGTGAAATTTTGCATACAGAAAAAGATGTAGGGTAGAAGTATTTTATGAAAAAAAGTACCTACTGTTTCCGACGAATCATTTGAAATAAAATAAAAACACAAAGCATGACAAAAATAGCCTGAAACTTGGGGTTGTTATAGGTAAACTAATTTGTATTTTAGAAATGAAAATTTAATAGTGTAGTTATTATTTTGATAATAGAGTATATTTTGGCACATAACAGATAGTGCTAATACTACAGGCAATAGAGGAGCCGGTTACTCTTATCCATAATGCACTAAATTACTAATCTTATTTCTTTTTTAAAATAGTTTCAGTATCACGTTCTTACCATAAATGCACAAAATCCTTATAAATTAGGCGGGCGGAAGTGCCGCCATTTTGACAAAAACCGTTTCAGCCTATATCTCCATAACCGTGCACTTGAAGTCCAAAATGGTAATAACCTTTATTGTAGATAAATAAACTTCCTATCTTTCTTGTCCAATAATTTTTTTCTATCACTTACTGTTTACGACTTATTCGACTTTTACGATTTCTTTATGGCCATTAAACAAATCATAATAGTCGAATAAGTCGTAAACGGTAAGTGATAGAAAAAAGTAATTGAACAAGAAAGATAGGAAATTTATTTATCTACAATAAAGGTTATTATCATTTTTGGCCTCAAGTGTACGGTTACAGAGAGAGAGAGATAAGACAAAACGGTTTTTGTCAAAATGGCGGCACTTCCGCCCGCCTAATTTGTAAGGATTTTGTGCATTTAGGGTCAATACGTGATACTGAACCTATTTTAAAAAAGAAATAATATTAGTAATTTAGTGCAGAAGAAAATTCTCTATTACCTGTAGTGTAAGTGCATACTACTTTACAATTTTATTAAGAGGTGTCTTGGTTCGACAAATAGTGCTCATAAGGCTAGTCATAAATAATGTAGGTAATGTTATTGTAAATCTTCGTGCAATATGATAAATTTCACATAACGAATGCAATTAAATACTAAATCGAGTTATTATTCTTTCCAATCAAGTGCCCGGTTTAGCCAGGAAACAGCGAAGTACAGTTAACGAATCCTGCGCAGCCGGACTGGCCAGTTTTACGTCCACTCGGCTTAGTCTAGTCAACAGGGGTTTATGTGGAAAGCGGTTTACGAAGTTACCATTCGAAAAACTGTGGGACACGAACTCGTTTCATGTCATTTCGTGTAGTTGTAACCCCCATTTGCCCAAAGAGACAATTTTTGTTTCGCTTTTGTAACGCTTCTAATACGAATGGTGTAAAATTTTGGTGAAGATGTTTTTTTATATTTTACACTTGTTCTTGGATGGTCCGGAAGGACTCGCATCATAGGATTAGGGGACGCTCAAGTATTACGTAACGCAATTTTTGCCTCCCCCTCCCCCTGCACGCCGAACGTTTTTCTGTACCCTCCCTAAACGTTACGTTTAGGACAAAGTTTACCAAGTAACCATTTTTACCAACGAAAAGGGTTGCCAACTTGGGAGAACAAAATAAAAATGAAGTACAGTACACACGAGGGATTCCCTTCCCACCTCTGTAAAGCATCGAAACGTTTTACAAGACACCCCCCTCCCCCCAAATTGCCATCTTTTTTTTTTTTTAGGAGGGGAAATGACATTTACGCACTATCCCTCGTCGACGGGGACACTCGATGAGGAGTGTGGAACTCGCCCGGTGAAGTGACTTATCACCGGGAATACCCACTAAACCCCCCCCCCCCCTTCCACCATCAGCGGTGATGTGTGGGTCCGAGACGATCAGCCGAGGCCCTATTCTCGGATCCCCACCCACCGCTACGTTCTCTTCGAACCCAGCTCTCAGGGCAATCGCTTCGCCTCACTTTAGAAGTGGCGGCCCACTGAATTGCTGTCAGCCGCCACGCATCCTTGTTGGTGTTTCAGGGCGTCAGACATGTCCCCTTCTGACGCCCTGAGGTTGTCACGCGACGTGCGCCGAGGCATACGCCCGGGCACGTCAGCCGGCTCTACCCACTGCCATTCCAACTTACTGATATGCCATGTTATGTCGGTAACTTCATTTCGTCTACGATTCTCCTTTCCTTATTCGATCTCGAAGTGAGCATAGTCCTCTCCATAGCTCGCTGTGCCGCGTTGAGCTTCCTTTCGAGGTCCATAGTTAGAAAGCCACACGTCTTGTCCCTGTGGCAAAGATTTCGGACGCTTGGGATGTCACGGACTTTCTTGTGTTTCTTTTGCTAGAACCAAATGTTATCGTACTTGATGATGATCAAGATTGATGATGATAATAAGAGACCTGTACCTCTACCATGAGTTTATAATGACCGCACTCTAGCGAGAGCGTAAAATAGCACGCTAGTGAGTGCGGTCAATATAAGCTCATGGTAAAGGCAGTGATATGTTAAACAAGAGGATGCGCCCTTACCATACTACTAGCAAATGGTCCTCTAATTTGCACATCTAGTTACTAAAAATAATTTGTTTTCATTGCCATCTTAATACTTATTTTTATTTCTTATTGGCGTATTCTGTTATTGTAAAGTGTTCTCATTGGTTGGTTGGACATATCACTGGTAAGTAGGCATTTTCGTATCTTTCTACGCACAGAATGAACACCCGTCATTGGTGCCAATTTCCGATTTTGACACCGGCGCGTCAGTGCCACGTACTATAGGAACGTTAGCCTTGTCCTATATAGAAGTCATTGGATAAAGGTACTGATGGGATATGTCTGTAGTTCCATGGAATCGAAGTAACGTCCGTCTGCGAAGACGCCAAGTGAGCTGCCTGAGCTAACGGGTCGGGTCTAATAATTGTATCATAATCCCACGTGTATTTTATAAACCGCTAAGAAAATGACGCGACCGTTAGTAAAATCGCCACCTGACCACCTACACAGTCGTAAAGATAACAGTAGCCATTCTCACTTCATAGCCTCATTACAAATTACGGTTGCATTGCAGCACACGATGTGAGCGTCGTTGTCTTATATGAATTACTAGCTGTTGCACGCGACTTCGTCCGTGTAACTTTGTAAACCTCATGACGCTGGTTTTGAACAAACAAAGAACAAAAATTCCTACTCCAAAACTGGACGTTTGGAATAGGAATTATTTGTCCTCTCCCATTGCTTGTTATGTAAGTTGGTTGTGTACGGGTACATTTCGACTTGTAGTCAAACGAAAAAGAACTCCATACCATATATCCCCATGATCAGAACTGCTCCGGTTTGGTAACTGTTCCAAAGAAGGAATAAATATTTTGATCAGCAAAATAACTAATTGGTTAGAAACTTTTTTTGGCTTATCTAGACTATCTAGTACTTCCTAACCAAATGGTTAGATACTAATTTTCCGAGATGCACAGAAACAAGCATAAAAAAATTTAATAAATTTTTTAATAATTTTAAAATAAAAAAAAATCATTTTTATATAAATATACCTAAATGAGCTTTTTTTTTTCATTACAAACAGTGCTAGTATTAATATTAACTACTAAATAAATAGTATGAATACGAAAAAAATTAATAAATACAGCTTATAAGGCCGTAAGTAGCGGCCACAATTCACGTCTCCGCCCACGAAACTAACCACACACAACATTGATAATAGTAGGAAATGTGTCCTACTTTGACCAGTAAAACGTATACATGGCTGGAAAAATGATTCGTTAAGAAAAGAAAATCCTAGTGGCATAAAAACAACATAACAATAAGTACTAGCGGTATCACGTGTTTTTGGATCACTATATTATAAAAACCGAAAACTTTTTACAAGCCAGTTGGATAAGTGATAAGGGTACTTGCCTAACGTCTCAGGGGCCCCAGGTTCGATTACCGGCGGGTCAACTTTCGAAATGAACTTTTCAAAGTTGGCTCAATTCAATACCTCTACCATATTGACCGCACTCGCTCGCTAGCTAGAGCGTAAAACATTTATATGAAAAACTGTCATCTGTCAATGTCAAATTGACAATTTTACATATAAATATTTTACGCTCTCGCTAGCGAGTGCGGCCATTGTAAACTCGTGGTAAAGGTACTGGTCTGGATTTTGAAAGTAGTGACAGGGCACAATACGTTTCGTTGTCATTAGGGCAGCCCGCCTGACAGCAGTAACGACCCCCTTACAGAAGACCACTGTGAAATTTCTAACAACACACTCAAGTAACGTTCAAGTAACGTAATTTGGGGGGAGGGGTAAGGTACGATGCGATTACGATGCGATAATGTACTGTACGTCATTGTTATTTTGTTCTCCCAAGTTGGTAACCCTTTTCGTTGGTAATAAGGGTCACTTGGTAAACTTGGTCCTAAACGTAATGTTTAGGGAGGGTACAGAAAAACGATCGGCGTGTTAAAGATCTTCAAAAATTGCGTTACGTAATACTTAAACGCTTGTCTACTTATACATACATTGGGAAAATAATCATTGAAATTCCAGTAAGTAGCAGGTCAGAGTGATATAAATGAGTGCAATCACATTCGGAGTGTTCTCACTGCTTCATTTGTATACTGTGGTCTAACCTTTGCCGAACTGCTAACGGTGCGCGCGACTGACACAGATTTTGTCGTTCGCCGTTTCCAATTCTAAAATATTTTGTTTCCTTTTGATAAATATCGTGATGACGAGTAACTTGTTATTAATTTTTAATTAAAATTGTGACTATTGTTAGTGTGATAGAGTTTAAGCACCATTTATCGTTTCATTAAAAAACTAGCCGATGCGTGGGACTTCGTTCGCATTGAATGATGAAAGGTACCATGTGACCTTTCTGGTGTCCCAGACAATGTGTATGCAAAATTTCATGGTGATCAGTTCAGTAGTTTTTGCGTGAAAGAGTAACAAACATCCATACTTACAAACTTTCGCATTTATAATATTAGTATATTAGTAAGGAAGTACGGATTGAAAAAACAAGAACGACTGTTACTCGTATCATTAAACAACGCTTTATTTTGTGATTCCAAACGAGCGTTGCTTGGTGCTTTTTTTTTTCTATTTATAAAAGTCGACAGAGAGTCCACTTGATATTAGGTGGCTACCGTCGTGGTTAGGGAGCCCACGATGCTAAATGTGTAGTCACTCGAGCGTCGTGGGGACCTATTGTACTTTGAAGATTGGATGGTAAGAAGAAAAAAAGGTTATATGAAGTTTTTAATTTCAGCGGTGGGGTGAGCGTCTACAGGCGTTTAAAATTTTGTAGGCGCTGTATTTTAAAAAATCCTCCATATAATCGTCAGATTAAGAATCAGCACGATCAGGAATTTAGGCTGAACCGTCTGTATGAAAATCTGACGCCAATTTAGGCTGAACCGTCTGTATGAAAAATATTTTTTGCATTTTCAAAAATCTGCCACGAGCTTGTGTTACATCCAAATCGTCTGAATTTTAAATGGGAGCTTACTTTAGGTTCACTTAACATCCCCTCTGAAAATCTGACGCGCTCGAGTTGTATTTAAAATTTTACCCACACCCCCGCCAACCCCACCAACCAAACCGTCAGATTAATACATATCCGTTATCGGAGACACGTGGGGAATATACATTAGCAATATCTGACGCGGTCGAGTAAATCCAAAAATCCCCTCTTGGGCTGCCCTACCATCGCATAAAACACAAGCAACGCCATTACAGAAGACGCAAGTGCGCTGCCGACCACAGTAGAAAATTAGTAGCTGAACTAATCGCTACTGCCCACAAATCGTCCGCATTATGGTCGAGAGCGAGTGCGTAAAACATTTACATATCGCTGCTTAAAAACTAAAGGGCCATAAAACAAAAAAATCCAAAAATTGCAAAAATACCATCACAATCCTTCATATTGTATGTTGCAAAAAGACTTATGGTTGTGGTAAAATTCAATATTTAGTATATTTTTTTTATATTCAAAAGTAACTTATATGCTTATATCTCCTCTAGTATTCAATTTATTATAATAGTAATTAAAACATTTAATGCTACTTAAAAATACGCCTCTAAAGATGTGTAATATGCATTTTTATTTGATATAATATATCTAATAAGAAAAAAATAGACAAAAAATTTTTTTTTTTTTTTTTCAATTAGCTCTGCTGTAAAAAGTGTAATTTTGATTTGTGACACTTTTAGATTTTAAGCGGAGATATAATATGAAAAAAAACTGTCAACTGTCAATGTCAAATTGACAATTGTCCATATAAATATTTTATGCTCTCGCTAGTGAGTGCGGTCATTGTAAACTCGTGGTAAAAATTCACGAGTCCGACGAAGCAGGGGCCCTAGACAAAGTGCCATAACGATAACGATAACGAAGTTCGCTAAATAAAAATGTATGGGATTGACATATGCCTTCGCGTGATTTAGCGAAGGCATATGTCAATCCCATACATTTTATTTTTAGCGAATCGAATCGCTACGGAGCGAATGCAACTTGTCTAGGGCCCCAGTCTCGGCTGTGTGAATAAGCTAATAATATTTTTGTTTCTATTAGAAAAAAATCCAAATAAAATGAACGCTTGTGGAATTTTAAGTCTCTACAATATAAAAATCTTTTCTTATATAAACAAACAAAATACATAACAACATACTTAACATATTATGTTCTCCGCCGCGTCTGTCTGTCTGTTCGCGATAAACTCAAAAACTACTGCACCTATTTTCATGCTGTTTTCACCAATGGATAGAGGAAAGTTTTAATATATAATTTACAAAGTTACGCGGGCGAAGTCGCGGGCAGCAGCTAGTTTTATAATATGATTATAATTTTAATATAGTTATAATTTCATATAACAATATAAAAAGGTGAATGAAGAAATCCAAAAATAGTATCCTACTGCCTAAAAATAGTATTATTGAACAGTTCAGCTACTAAATTTCTCGTCACTATACTAAATTATTAAAGTATTCCGAACAAGCCCTAACTATTTATGTCAAAGACCATAGATTAGATACACTATCGGTTGTTAAAATGTAAAATCAGGACATACTGTAAGTAAGTATGCAATATATTTCATAATATGCGGGCTCTTTAACGACACTGACTCGCTATTTTCTAAACTAAACTCTAAACAACATTCATTTATTTTGTTATGGTAACATTAAATAAATATTAATATACATAAAATAGTTTACGGAAAGTAATTAAAAATGAAGGCCTGTGGGCCCTAAATTTTAAATTATAGGGGCTCAATTTGTAAAAGTATGTTTGATTTTTGTGATATATATAACTGATTTTTGACGAGCCCGTTGGACGAGTGGCAAGGGTGCTTGCCTAACGTCTCAGGGGCCCCGGGTTCGATTCCCGGCGGGGTCAACTTTGGAAAATTTAATGTAATTTTCAAAAGTGACTCTGGTCTAGATTTGAAAAGTAGTGGTAGGGCACACTGCGTTTCGCAGTCATTTGGGCAGCCCGTCTGGCGGCAGTAACCACCCCCTTACCGAATACCACCGTGAAATAACAGCATTTACGTGCTGTTGTGTTTCGGTGAGTGAGTAAGGGATGCCAGAGCCCATTTCCCCATCCCTTCCTTATCCCTTATCTTTAATCCTATGGTCTACAGCGCACTTGTAGCACTTATGGCGTTGCTTGTGTTATAGGCGACGGTAGCCACCTACCATCAAGTGGACCGTCAGCCTGTCTGTCGACCTTAACATAAAAAAAAGTGTAAGTGTAAAGTTTTTGCAGAAAACTAACTGGCTGGTATTTCACTGTAATTTAACTTAGATCTAACACAACCTTACGAGCTAACCATAAACCACGTTTCTAATAAATTTCGCTACTAAATGTTAATATACGGGCAATTACAAAATTTTAAGAAGATTATATATTACTATAATCATTGTTAATTATGTCTTTAGTTCTTTTAAAAAACAATATTACTATTGCTAAAATACATTTCATTTTAATGGCGAATTAAAATATTGTTTAAATATCCTCAATCCTCAATTAAACATCAATCGAAATTACATAAGCGTTTGAATTCAAGTCAAATAATATTAAAAAGAAATTCTGATGCTTGCGTCACAGAGTAATTTAATTTAAAAAGAAACAGTGTAAAAAATATCAGGCCTTTCTTATGACCACAAAATCGGTCAGTGGCGGACGACGGGTCGGATTCCATACGGGACCTTCTTTCGATCATTTCACTGACCTACATTTCACTCACAACAACCGAACGCGCCAACAATCTATAAACTTCACAATCAACGCATTTCATCACTAATTAACTTTCAAAGCTAAAAAAAAAAAAAAATATAATGCTTTTTTTGGTGAAATTTTTGAGAACTTTTTTTATAGTTTACTTACTTAAAACTTAAAAGTAATTTAAATGTCATTTTCATTGTAAAAATTTAGCAAAAGTTTTAGCTAAACTATTTCAACGTGGATATTACCTACAGAAGTTAAAAAAATAATAATAAGCAAAGTTTATTTTGTTTTTATAACATTACTTCTACTTACATTGATCAATACGCGCTCACATTTAAAAAAAAAAACAAGGAAAACTGTCATGTCAAAAAAATATCAATTTTTTTAATGATAGCTATATTTTTATTATATTAATATAGATTTTTTATTATATTTATATAAAACTTTATCTTCCGTACGTTAGTGTCCACAAAACTCAAATATAGTTTTGTAGCCGATTGATTAACTTGAAATATTTATACTATACCTATATGCCATGTTTTTTTTATACCTATACTCTTTCGAATTTGGATTTTTAGAATTAAAAAAAAACGAGCCAGAACCAAACGTGACCGGGGTTCAGCTAGTTTTAATACAAACATTGCCTGACAGTTAAGTCTCAGATTAAATAAGAGTTACTGTCGGTTAAGTGGAATTTAGCAAGCCCTAAGGTAACTTTCTATGAGGTATTGGATGAGATAAAAAGTTGATTTATGGATAAAATGTTTCCCCTGGCAAGCAGGGCATAAATGCGGTACGGTAGCTTTCCTTTTAATAAACAAGTTGGTTTTATTCCTCTTATGCGAACGCAGTAGGAAGAGTAACGACCTATGATTGCAGGGCCGTTATCCCGATCGTCTTGGATGAACACTGTTTATAATGAAAAAAAAAAATGTGCAAACCTAGAAAATCCTTATTTTTTTATATGGCAATAATTTATTAATACAATCAAAGAAGTTTGTATTAAATTCGAAAGATTTTAGTATCGTTCTTAATTAAGTATGTACTTATTTAAAAAAATCACACACACATACTTAGGTATAAAAAATGAATATTACATGGATATATTATAAAAATAAATATAGGTTTGTTTTTTAGCGATGTATTCGATAAAAATTTATTTATAATATTCACCTGTTTAGCTTACAAGACGAGATTCACAATCACAGTGTTCTCATTATCCGGCACCGAGGATTTAACAGTTATTCGTACTAAAAGCAACCGATGATTAGCAACCGAAGGAACTCGCCTAATCTGTGTCTTTTTGTTGTTCTGTTGACACGAATTTAATTAAGAACAAAAATTAGAAGAAAGTGTTACGTCAAAATTTAAAAACTGTTTTTTGACAGTGACGTGTACGCGGGAGCGCGCTTCTTTTTTTAAAAAAAGAAAGCAAAGGCACCACGCCGCGAGGCCTTGACCGTAACGCGACTGCGGCCTTACTGAGTTCGTATAAGTATCGTAGTCGGTGCAAGCGTTGCTCCTCTACCTTATTCAATGCAAAGTACTTTCCAACGGTTACTTTTCGCTTTGCTGCATCGATTTCGATCTTCGGTTCGCTCCGGTCGAACTTTTAAGTTGAAGGAGGATGCCTTAAAATTAGTGATGTGCCGGATATCTGTATCCGTATCCGTATCCGCAGATATCCGAGGGAGAAGACAGATCCGTATCCGTTACTTTTTGGCGGATCTTTTACCTTATTAATTTTTAATTCATAGCCGAAATTCTATAATATAGATGATTAGGTATTAATGAAAAACTATTAAATTCCATTCAGATCATTTTCTTTTTCTTAAAATCAAACATTTGGCACCTTTATAATTCAAGGGTCAAGTGGCGGGTCAATCAGTATCCTATCCGAATGTATACGGATACATTTTTAACGATCGGGCACATCACTACTTACTTACTTAAAAACGATAATATCCTAAGGAAACCGGGCGAGCGCGTTGAGAGAAAGCCTTTTTGTGTCACCCAGTAAAACTAAGTTGTCAATGTAAATAAAATAAATTTAAATACCATTCGTGGGGCAAGCAACAAACAATGTTATCAAACGTTGTCTAAAGCTGTCCATTGTTTTAACGTTTATTTAATTTAATCCTAATATTTCATAGTAGAATTATGTAAGTAAAGATTAGGATATAAAATATGGCCGCTAACTCCCTCCTAACCCTCGCAAAGGAATTTGATGCGGTTTTCACTAGTGGAAAATGCATTAAACTAGGAAGGTTTTTATATATGTATAACTAGCTACACGCTCCCGGCTTCGCCCAGGTTCAAAATAAAGACTATCCCTTATTGTAGGGGAGCCCAAGAGGGGATTTTTGAATTTACTCGAGCGCGTCAGATATTGCCAATGTATATACCCCACGTGTCTCCGATAACGGATATGTATTAATCTGACGGTTTGGTTGGTGGGGTTGGCAGGGGTGGGGGTAAAATTTTAAATACAACTCGAGCGCATCAGATTTTCAGAGGGGATGTTAAGTGATCCTAAACTAAGCTCTTATTTAAAATTCAGACGATTCGGATGTAACGCAAGCTTGTGGCGGCTTTTTGAAAATGCAAAAAATATTTTTGACGATTCTCATTTTGTAATACTCGAGCGCGTCAGATTTTCATACAGACTGTTCAGCCTAAATTCCTGATTGTGCTGATTCTTAATCTGACGATTATATGGAGGATTTTTTAAAATACAGCGCCTACAAAATTTTGAACGCCTGTAGCGGCCTGTAGCCTGTAGCCCACCGCTGTAATGAAAAACTTCATATAACCTTTTTTTCTTCTTACCATCCAATCTTCAAAGTCCAATATAGGTCCCCACGACGCTCGAGTGACTACACATTTAGCATCGTGGGCTCCCTAACCATTACCTTTTAAGTTGGACCAAATTACACATATCTAGTTACGAAGTTTTATCAGAATTTTCTTTTCATTTAATTTTGTTATTGTTTTATTTTTATTAAAGTTTAAGTTGTAATCATTATTGTTTAGTTGCTATGATGCGTATGTTATCGTTCGTCTCAATTTCTAGTTTGTAGTTTATCTATGTATGCCTTAAAATTGCCTTATGGTGCCTAAACCTGTTGTAAGTTTTTTGTTTGTGCTGTTGGTGTTCCATTCGAAAAATAAATAAATAAATTAATTAAAAAAATTAGTTCAGTAACTAAAACTCCCTTAAGGAGTTCATTTGCGTATATAGAGATTTGCATAAAAAATTACACCTTAAAAAATTAAGAATCTTTTACACTTTAAATACAACATAGCATATTAAAATCAACTAATATTTTCATTCCAAAAACATCGAGATATATAAGTACCTAGATATTGACAACTTCAAGCGTTTTCAAAATGAATGTATTTTTAACTTATTACTGTGATTAAGATAGTGTAGCTTATCTACTAAATAAATAACTATATTTAAATATTTATTTATTTATTCAATAATTAAGGAAACAAACAGCTAGATATAAGATAGGTATAAACAAACATATATAAAGTCTGTGCGGAAATAGAATGGACGTAATAATTGAGGGCGCCACTGTGTTTGATTATCGTATTTGTTAAATTAAATACTGTTACGTTATTATAATTACTGTAAATATCTTGATACTTTTATAAATTAGTTAAATTATTTATATATTATAAAGCACAAACTCCAAGTAAAGTGTTGATTAGTTACTTTTAGAAATAATTTTCTGTTATATTGAATTATGCACTCGGTTTACTGCATCATTCGATAGCCGATTTTTTTCATTATTATTTTCTATTTAATGTTTGGGACGTTTACCGTAAAAACAAAGGTATATCAGCTCCATTATCCCCGGTTACCGCTGACTTAAAATGACAGATGGGTCTACTTGAACTTTGTGAAACAGGCGCTAATACTAATAATGAAGTTAAGTAACTTTTATATATCATATCATTATTATGTTAGTTCCCTTATACGCCGCGTCATTTCTCTTTCCGCACAGACTCTACCTATTATTTAATACGATAAAATAAAGCAGAATAAAGTAAATAGCACAATTAAGTAATCGAAATAGTTTGTAACGAAATAATAACATAAATAGCGAAAGTTTGTGTTTTTAGAGTTTTAGCATATTACTAAAATTAGAGAATTTAGATTTTTTGAATATCAACTTTTTTTTAACAGAAACTATATACCTATTAGTGAATAAACTCAAAAACTACTTCTCATTTTAAAAATATTTTCACCTATAAAAATTATCAGCAAGTATGAAAATTACATTAATGTAGGTAATACCATAAATAAATAAAACAATACATAATAATAAAATATTATTATAATAAAATACTTAATATCCTTATCCTTACATTTTATAAAACAAAGTCCTCCACCGCGTCTGTCTGTTACGCAGGCGAAGTCGCGGGCAGCAGCTAGTAAAACATAAAAATGGCATAAGTACACACTTACCTTACCAAATGTTAAACGTGAAAACTGCCATCTATACCAATTTATCGTAACTATAATTACACTGTATGGATTACTATGTTAATCGTAAGATGGCGCTGTTAGACTTTCATATAGCGTTTAACTCTTTTTAATAAAAATAAAAAAAACGATTTCAAACAGTTTTCTCATGGATGTCATTGTCAGAACAGAACCAAATTGAAATGGGACCACACGGGAAGCAGCAGCTTTAAAATAAAAAATGAATCATCTAAATCTTTTCACCCAGTCGAAAGTTCTGTGGAACCTTACAAACATTTTAAAAAAATACAGTCGAATTGAGAACTCATCCTTTTTTGGAAGTCGGTTGAAAAGACCTATTGGCTATTGCTGTGGTGGTTAGACTTTCATATAGGGTTTTAAAAAGACCTATAGGGTTTTCAAATCTGAAGTGATCTTAAAATAAGGGACTTGTTGAACAGTAGGTTAATGCAGTACCTACTTCCCACCATAGCAGCGCCTAGTTCTCTTTCTCTATAAAGCCAAGCAGACTGACAGAGATCGGTTCAGGAAGTTCCTCCCTCCAAGACTGAAGAGGCAGAGAGAGAGAGAGAGCTAGAGAGAGAAGGAGAGAAGGCCAAGCAGTGGCGAAATGTGGACGTCGGCGACATCAGCTTTTAGTTTCCAGTCAAAAAAATAAAGTAAATTACATACACTAATCTTTATAAGTGTACAGTATATTTGTAGTAGTAAAATTAGTACATCTTGTACGAGTATACTGTACACTAAGTATACTTTGTAGTAGTACAACTTGCACAAGTATAGTAGGTATACATTAAGGGCCTCTTTCACCAGCTACAAGTAGAGTGTTGATAAGATTAGTTACTTTTCAAGTAATGCTAATTGGCGAGTGAATTTTACGAGTTTCTTTTCAATTTCATGGAAATTACCCATTGAGTAATGCTACTCGAAACTCGTACGCTTTCTTACCGATGACTTTAAAGGGCGTTTAGCCTACTTGACACTACTCAGAGATGGTGAAAGAGGCCCTAAGACGTATAAAGCCAGGTTGACACGGTCAGAGTGCACTCGGACCGAGCGCACTCGTATAAATACTCGAACGCTACTCGTATAATGGCAACCGGGTATTACGAGCTCACTCGGACGATTTCGTCCACACTACTCGTATGAGTGCACTCGGACCGATGTACTCGTACGAGTCAATTTCATACGAGTGCGGTAATAGGACGCGGTCCTAGTGCACTCGAATCGGACGACGTCGTCCGAGTGAGCTCGTAATACCGGTTGCCATTATACGAGTAGCGTCCGAGTGTACTCTGACCGTGTCAACATGGCTTACGGCCATTCCCAATAAACTATCTATCCATTGTTTGGCTTTCTAGAGTATTAAAAATATATCTCCAGTAAGCCAAAAGCATCCCAATAACATACCGCCAGCCAGATAAGTATTTCTATCACCGGACGCCACTTATCGGAGGGAGGGACTATCTCTTACTATGAATAGTTTCTTTATGCGAATGCGCCATTTTGAGTCCTAATACAGTTTTGACAGCTATCTGTTAGTAAGGTAAGTTATTATATAGAGTTATTAGAGAGAAGGAGAGAGAGAGATATTAGAGATACATTGTATAGTCGGGGTACGAAAACCTTCGTCAGTTTTCAAATTCATTCCTTTATCAGTCATATTCTTTAGTACTTTTTAAAACTAAAGCACTAATCAGAATACTGACAGACGTTTGAAATGACGTTTTGGTATGACTGACAATGAGTCTGACCATCGATTTTAGTTAATGATATCCCCCAAATATAGCTCACTAGACAAATACGGCAGTGTTTTTATTTTTTTGATATCTTAAAAAATGACCGAGTTATAAGCGTTCAAAGTACGCGCGCCACCCAAATTTTTTAATACTACTCGCGAACGTTGATGACGTCACAAGGGCCTATTCTAGATGCAAGAAAGAGAGATTTGTATGTTTAACTCAAAAACTACTGGACCGATTTTAAAAATTCTTTCACCTATAAAAAGCTACGTTATTAGCGAATAACATTGGGTATATTTTATAAAGTTACGCGGGCGAAGTCGCGTGCAACAGCTGGTAATATCATAAAGAGAGTAGATTTCTATTTTTGTTTGTAATTTATTAACTCAAAAACTACTGGACCGATTTTAAAAGTTCTTTCACCTATAAAAAGCTACGTTATCAGCAAATAACATAGGCTATATTTTATAAAGTTACGCGGGCAAAGTCGTGTGCAAAAGTTGGTAATATCATAAAGAGAGTAGATTTCTATTTTTGTTTGTAATTTATTAACTCAAAAACTACTGGACCGATTTTAAAAATTCTTTCACCTATAAAAAGCTACGTTATCAGCGAATAACATAGGCTATATTTTATAAAGTTACGCGAGCGAAGTCGCGTGCAACAGCTGGTAATATTATAAAGAGGGTAAATTTCTATTTTTGTTTGTAATGAATAAACTTAAAAACTACTAGACTGATTTTAAAAATTCTTTCACCCATAGAAAACTACATTATCAGCGAGTAACATAGGCTATTAACATAGACTATAAAATTACGGGGACGAAGTCGCGTGAAAACAGCAAGTTGATTATAAATTATAAAAATATTCTTAAAATGATTCTTGAGCGGGACTTACGACAAAGATTTCCTCAATACTTTCTGAAGTTATCAGGTTCGGAATAAAAATACGTCAAAATTTTAAAAAAATTCAAAATGGTACAAAAAGTACAAAAAGTCCAGTGCTTATTATAGGTCAGTGGCGCCGGAGCATTTGAAAATTTAAATAATGACCGTTACTTTTGCCATATAATAAATACTAATAATACTAATAATAATAATAATAAAAGACTAATAATTTGTACATAATATATAGTGCCTATATATTATGTACAAATTCAACCATCCACACACCTTCTAAATTATTTTTCCAAGTGCCAATAGATACGAAAAGACATAAAAAGTGGATGACCATGAAGCCCGTCACACACGTATTTTATTTTAGTGTGTGTAAGACATCGTCCCTTTTCTCCCTATAAAAATATACTTACCTGCCTAGTATACTAACAAAAATACCTATTACACTCTTTATGATATGAGGATGACTTACAACCAAGTATATGCTTGCAAAGCAAAGTTGCAAACCGCAACCTAGCTGATACAACAAAACGTACATTTACATTTTGTGTCGAGAGACAGTTAAAACAAATGAATGATCTGTAGTACAGAAACGTAGACAAAAAGAACTGACCCGCAAGATACCTACTTCATTAAGATATTCTGAACCCGATAACTTCAGAAAGTATTGAGGAAATCTTTGTCGTAAGTCCCGCTCAAGAATCATTTTAAGAATATTTTTATTATTTATAATCAACATGCTGTTTTCATGCGACTTCGTCTGCACAACTTTATAAAATATGGCTTGAGTTACTCGCTGATAACGTAGCTTTCTATAGGAGAAATAATTTTTAAAATCGGTCTAGTAGTTTTTAAGTTTAATCATTATACTCGTAAACAAAAATAGAAATCTACTCTCTCTATAATGTTACCAGCTGTTGCACGCGACTTCGCCCGCGTAACTTTATAAAATATGGCCTATATTATTCGCTGATAACGTAGCTTTCTATAGGTGAAAGAATTTTTAAAATCGGTCCAGTAGTTTTTGAGTTAATTAATTACAAAATACAAATCTATCTTTTTACTATGAACTTGCGTCTAGCATCGGCCCTTGTGACGTCATCCACTTAGCACGGGCGAACTTGAAAATTTGAATAGCGACCGAAGTTTCGGTGTCAATAACTTCGGAAATACTGCATCGATTTTGATGAAACAAAAACTTTTCACATGTACATAACCATAGCTCTGATATTATGTGTGTTTTATAGTCATTTTCAAACCCATCGGTCAGACCCATTGCCCTGGTGCAAGCAAATATCAACTTTAAGGTGACGAACCTTTTCTTACCCCGACTGTACCTACAAGTATCTTTTTAATCCTTCTAACGGTAGGCAACGCACTTGCAGCCACTGAAACTTTTCTTGCTTTAGCACTTTACGTAGCCACTTGTCACAAGTGGACCGTCAGTCTTAACTTTTACCGTTAACTTCAAACATACACTATAAAAAAAACACCTTGTTACAAAGGAAAAATCTTTAATTTATAATCGGTACAACACAAATCTACTTCATTTCAATCATGTGGGCGAGGGTCCAGTCGTGCTTCAGTTCCACCTGATCCTCAATCTTGACTCCCGATGACGTCACAACCCCTATTTGATATCTTGGGAACGAGCGAGCGTCGCGATAGAATAATACCTCCATACATTTACGTACTAGAGCTCTGAAAAAAAAAAAAAATGTCAGTCGTAAAAAAAATGTAGTGCACAACAGATATAGGTTTTATTTTTATTCATTTTTCCTTTCTAAACTATTTTGACCTATTTTATTTTTGAACTGTTTTTAAATTTATTTCTTTGGAGCTTCTATTCGTATGTTTTTTACTACTATCCAGACATATTATAAAACTAAGTCCTCCACCGTGTCTGTCTGTCTGCTACTGCACCGATTTTCATGCTGTTTTCACTAATGGATAGAGTGGTTCTCGAGGAAGGTTTTAGTATATAATTTACAAAGTTACGCGGACGAAGTCGCGGGCAGCGGCTAGTTTAATAGTATAGATATATACACACACACAGTCTTATACAAAAACAAAACCCAATAAGTGGGATAACGCTTAACATATTATATCGCTGCTTAAATTCAAAAGTACCAAAAATAAAAAATAAATCCAAAAATTTTATTGCAAAAATACAATCACAATCCTTCATATTGTATGTTGCAAAAAGACTTATGTTTGTTTTATACCATATTTAGTTTATTTTGATATATTTTGATATATTCAAAAGTAACATAAATATATGTTTATATCTCTTCTAGTATTCAGTTTATTATAAAAGTACTTAAAACATTTAATGCTACTTAAAAATATGCTAACTATTTATAATATTTGATATATATCTAATAAGAAAAAAAATTACAAAAAAAATTTAATTTTTTTCGATTAGCTCTCCTGTAAAAAAGTGTAATTTTGATTTGTGGTTGCCTAAATTGTAACATTCCGACA
The DNA here is from genome assembly GCA_945859745.1 of Synanthedon formicaeformis. Lineage (NCBI taxonomy): Eukaryota > Metazoa > Arthropoda > Insecta > Lepidoptera > Sesiidae > Synanthedon > Synanthedon formicaeformis. Next base: position 4,589,476 of record OX243980.1, read on the forward strand.
ACAGTCTGACAAAAATGTCTTAAATTCTTGCCTTAATGGCTTTTCGTTATAAATAATAGACAGCAGGGAGTGTTTCTATCCTTCATCGTCTGTAAATAAAGTTATTATATTCAACCACTCACTTAGCCGACTCCTCATCGAGCAGTCCACCCTTTTCGGTGGCTTCGCGGAGCAAAGGTGTTGCCATGTAGGCTCCGAGGCCTGTAGCTATGGCCGAGTCTTCGTATGCGGTACCCAACTTATCCACCGCACCCAAGAAAGGCTCACCGTCCTAAAAAAAAATTTCAATTTATCAACCTATGTCATAATATGTATATATATCAACCGGTGTCCGCATTGATAAATAAAGGATACGAGTATAACACCTTTTTTCTGTCCCACTATCAAATCGAAGCAAATGAATGTGCAAATTTCAAACAATATCACCCCCCAGCTTGAGCGCAAAAGAAACCTACGTCAGACTTTTATTAAGAGCGGGTATAAAGAGAAATAGCCAATCCTAGATTTGAATTTTATCTAAGTAAACAAAGTCATAAACAAAGTCAGATAAATATACATTATAAAATGTGTGATGTATCAAATAATAAACGTAGTGCGCAGGCTGCAGGCGATGCATCGACAGTCACAGTCTGTGATCAGTGGCGAGTCGACGTTCCGGCAGAGCTGTGTACCTACTTACTGAATTACTGTATTGTGTATTATTAAACCCCAAGAGTGGACACCACATTGGCGACGAGTAAAAACGCAGTAAGTAAACCATCATTAGGTTTAAATCATATCATGTACCTGCTTATAGACATTGGTCAACAAAAAAAAAAAAAAAAAAAAAATTAACGAAATAAAACAAATATATATATATATATATATATATATATATATATATATATATATATATATATATATATATATATATATATATATATATATATACCTTAATAATAAATAAAAAAATATAATAAAATATACGTTATAAAATACATATGTAAAGCAAACCTGTTAATAAGTTTTTTTTATGTGTTTTTATGTATAGGCACAAATGGCATAGGCACAACCTATGGCATAGGCACAAAAATCCATCTACTGTTCACGCGCAAAATGTTCAAAACGCGTACAAGTTTTCGATATACCTGAACATTTTCGAAATTTGTTGACCAAATCTGTTTGCAAATGATACCTAATGAATAATTAAAACCACGAACTGAATTTTAAAACGACAACGTCGTTGATTTCCAGTTTAACAAAGTACCCACTTCAATTATTTTGAAGTTATGAAATTGTGTAAATTGTTAAAACAAACAAAGTTCTATCAAAGAACCAATTTTTCAACGACAATATCGTTAATTTCCAGTTTTAACAAAGTACCCACTTCAATTATTTTGAAGTTATGAAATTGTGCAAATTGATAAAACCAAACAAAGTTCTATCAAAGAACCAATTTTTCAACGACAATATCGTTAATTTCCAGTTTTAGCAAAGTACCCACTTCAATTATTTTGCAGTTATTAAATTATGTAAATTGTTAAAACTAAGCAAGTGTTTCCTATTAAGGTTATGTAATAAACGACAAGTACTGTCTATCGTCATAATTGCTATATACGAAATATAAATTGGTTCCAAACGAAGTTTCTCCTTTTGCAGATCGTCTAATATGTCCCAATCACAACTCTTGGCAATAGAACCATTCGATTGTGAAGGTGACCCAACCTCCATGGGCTCCCGTTGGAATAGATGGAAGCGCGCCTTAGAAATATATTTTACAGCCACCAATACCGTAGACCAAACCACGAGACGTGCAATGTTACTACATTCCGGTGGTATGGCACTACAAGATATATATTTTAATATACCAGGAGCTCATGTGACCGATCCTAATGCGACTGACGTATGTGATACCGCAATTAAAAAGTTGGACGAGTATTTTTCTCCAAAACAAAGTTATTTGTTCGAAAGACACATTTTCCGTTTAATGAAACAAGAACAGGACGAGAAGTTCGATAAATTCTTAATCCGCCTGAGACAACAAAGTTCAAAATGCAACTTTACTAATGAAAATGAAAACCTTATCGACCAAATAACGGAAAAGTGTAGCTCGAACAAATTGAGGAAGAGTATTTTGTTACTTGGCGACACGGCAAGTATCGAAAAAATCACTGCAGAGGCAAACTCTCTAGAAACCGTAGAAAGGCAGTTAAACGAGTTCCACGATAGACAGTACACAAACCTTGCAAATACTAGCCTTAATAAAATTGACACTAAAATAAAGAGGATTACAAAAAAGGACGTGGATCGCTGTTGCCGCTGTGGCAGTAAAGATCATAAAAGTGACAATGATTCCTGCCCAGCAATGAATGCCAACTGCATTAAATGTGGGTTTAAGGGTCATTTTCAGAAACACTGTAGAACAAGGGCCAACAAAAGAAAAAATTCTTACTTCTCATCAAATGACAAGAATAAAGCTAAACGATTTAAAGTGGACACTCCCAAAATCAAGGAACCCTCAACTGTAGACTACATTTTCCACATCGATGACGATGCAACTGTAGACTGTCAGGTAGGTGGGGTTAACATCAAAATGCTCATTGATTCCGGTAGCAGATCTAATATCATAAATGACAAAACTTGGGAGTACATGAAAAAATGTAAAGCTGCAGTTTCTAACCAACAAAAGTCTTCTGACAAAACGTTCCTGGCTTATGGTGCCAAAGATCCATTACTAGTGTTAGGCTCATTTGATGCACTAATAAAAGTTGGCCTTGAATCATTAACAACAAAATTTTATGTTATAAAAAATGGTTCAAGGAACCTTTTAGGTAAAGAAACTTCAATGTCCCTCCGTGTTTTAAAACTAGGTTATAATGTAAATTCCATTGAGCAAAACCAATTTCCTAAGTTCAAAGATGTAAAATTAAAAATCACTATTGATAAAACAGTTCCACCAGTTTGTCAACCTTATAGACGAGTCCCAATTCCTTTGGAAACCAAAATAAATAACAAGATAGACGAATTGGTGAAATTGGATATAATTGAACCTGTAAATAAGCCGTCTTCTTGGATTTCTCCGATGGTACCGGTTCTGAAGCCTGACAATGATATTCGTATTTGTTTAGACATGCGTGCTGCTAACAAAGCCATAATTAGAGAAAATCATCCCTTGCCCACCATGGAACAACTTATTCCTAAATTTGGCAAAGCAAAAATATTCTCGAAATTAGACATTAAAAATGCTTTTCATCAAGTAGAACTTGAAGAAAACAGTAGAGAAATCACAACCTTCATAACTAGCAAAGGGCTTTACCGGTACAAAAGGTTACTATTCGGAATATCATGTGCACCTGAACATTTCCAAAAAATTATAGAGAAAATGTTGTTACCGTGCGAAGGTGTTGTAAATTTTATTGATGATATTGTTGTCTTTGGAGGCGATGAGAAGGAACATAATGCCAGGCTTCAACAGGTATTAAAACTTCTCGAAGCCAACAATGTTCTGTTGAACCATAAAAAATGCGTTTTTAATAAAAAATCTATTTAGTTTTTAGGCCACGAACTTTCGTCAGCTGGCATTAAACCACTCGACAAATACATTAAAATTATCGAGACATTTAGGTCACCGGAAACCATCGAAGAAATCCAAAGTTTTCTAGGGTTAGTTAATTTTGTTGGGAAATGGATCCCCATGTTGTCAACTTTAACGGAACCCATTCGACAAGTACTTCGACAAAAAGTGCACAAAAAAGCAAATATTTCCTCATTCTGGCAAAAAGAACAAGCATTGGCTTTTATTGCACTAAAAAACAGTCTCTCCAAGATTCCTACTCTTGGCTATTATGACCCAAAAGATCGTACCCAAGTAATTGCCGATGCGAGTCCTGTAGGTTTAGGGGCTGTACTGATTCAATATGATAATAATGGACATCGCATTATTGCTTTCGGAAACAAAAGTCTGACGGACGTTGAAAAACGTTACTGTCAAACTGAAAAAGAAGCTTTAGCCTTAGTTTGGGCAATTGAACACTTTCACATGTACTTATATGGGAAAAAATTTGAGCTCGTCACAGACCATAAGCCCCTAGAAGTCATATTTGGAACACGATCAAAGCCTTGCGCAAGAATCGAACGCTGGGTTCTTAGATTACAAGCTTATGAATATAAAGTCGTATATAAACCTGGAAAGACAAATATTGCAGATCCATTATCCCGTTTATGTACAAACAACGAAACACAAAAAAGTCCTCTTGAAAACGAATATCATGTCAACCAGATAGTCCAATACGCACGACCTGTGGCTTTATCTCTCAAGTCAATTGCCGAAGTTTCAAATAACGATAATGAATTACAATTAGTAAAAGATGCCTTAATGAATAATAGTTGGGATGTTTCAATAAATAATTATAAATTATTTCAACATGAGCTCTGGTTACATGATGGCGTTTTGTTAAGAGGAAATAAAATTGTAATTCCTACTGGGTTGAGGAAACAAGTTTTGGCAGCAGCTCATGAAGGTCATCCAGGCATAGTAAATATGAAAACTAGGCTACGTACAAAGGTCTGGTGGCCTAAAATAGACAAAGACGCTGAAACCACTGTAAAAAACTGCAGAGGGTGTACTTTAGTTTCAGCCCCCAATCCACCAGTACCAATGAAAAGGCGTGAACTTCCCTTAAAACCCTGGGTAGATACTGCTGTTGATTTCTTAGGCCCACTGCCAGGTGGCCATTATCTTTTTGTGATCATTGACTATTACAGTAGATACAAAGAGATTAAAATTATGAAACACATCTCCACGCAGGACACAATAAAAGCCTTAAAGGAAATTTTTTCTCGAACAGGAAATCCTGCTAGTATTACAGCAGATAATGGCAGACAATTCTGTAGTCACGAATTTAAATCATTTTGTATAGAACAAGGAATTACCCTTTTCAATACAATTCCTTACTGGCCGCAACAAAACGGAGAGGTCGAAAGGCAAAATAGGGATATTCTTAAACGACTGAGAATCAGCCAATGCGAGAAATCTGACTGGAAAGATGACTTATTAAAATATTTAATGATGTATAACAGTACACCTCATCCCTCCACAGGAAAACCCCCAGCTGAACTGTTCTACGGAAGACAATTTAGAGACAAGTTACCTTTTTTAGCAGATATCGAAAATTGTTACGACGATCCAGAAATAAGAGACAGAGATAAAGAAAAAAAACAAAAAAATAAATTAAATGAAGACAAGAGGAGGAAAGCTGAGCGTAGGGAATTAGGAATTGGCGAAAAAGTGTACGTCAAGAATATGATTAAAGAAAATAAATTAGTCCCGGAATTCAACCCAACACCTCACACTGTTATTAGTGCTGAAGGAAGCGACATAAATATAAGAAATGATGAAACCGGTCAGCAGTACAGAAGGAACATCGTACACCTAAAGAAAGTTGAAGGCCAGTGGAAGATAATCAATAATGAAGAAACATCGAATAAAGAAGATTAAATTTATTAATAACTTTCAGAACTTCAGATTTTCAGATTGTAGAAACCTAATTGATAAATAAATATTTTGATTTGATTTGATTCAGATAATTAAAACAAATTTGTTTTGTGTTCTTAACTTTTACTTAAGTGTAAAACTTATAAAAAAAGGAAGAGATGTGATGTATCAAATAATAAACGTAGTGCGCAGGCTGCAGGCGATGCATCGACAGTCACAGTCTGTGATCAGTGGCGAGTCGACGTTCCGGCAGAGCTGTGTACCTACTTACTGAATTACTGTATTGTGTATTATTAAACCCCAAGAGTGGACACCACAAAATGAAAGTGATGACTGTAACAGAAAACATAATATAATGAAATTTTCTCGATAGAAAAAAATCACCAAGTGAGCTCTCATTTCCATCGATTTTAGTTTTATTTTCAAAATGACACACATTACAAAGCTAAAAGTGTATCAGTAATTTCACTTCACATATTATCTAAGGCTGTATTTAACAATTTTTCATTTGACATTGTAGTTTACGAATAATTAATATTTAATACTTTTGGCACTTGTAACATTTTTATTGAGCGAGATGCGCTATCTTCCGTCGCATGTTGTGCGTAGTTGTACGTATTTTGTGTCACTGTCATGTCAGTCAACAAAATTTATAAAAACTTCAAAACGTGGATTTTCAAACATTTATGACTACTACATCACAATGTTAATGTACAAAAACTTATAAATTTAAACTGTTCTTGTTTTTATGTGAAATTTTTCATACAGGCTGATGGTCCACTTGACGGTGGACGACTACCGTCACCTATAATACAAGTGAACGAACGCCACAGGTGCTGCAAGTGCGCTGTTGACTAAGATTGAGGTTTAAGGGTTTGGGAATGTTTATTTGTTAGAAAAATATACTTTTAAATAATTATGAGCTTTATAATAGTGAGTTTAAGATGCCATTTTTTTTTGTTAATTTTTCACGTATCTACGTTTCCTACATTTAGGGTTGATTGCACCGTAGGCTTGGTTATTGCTACCGTCAAAATTAACTATAGCTGTAACTTTAACGGTGACAGTCGAAATTAACAATTGCATGTTGCACCATGATATTGTTCGTCACTGTCAAAGTTAAACGGGTTGTCATTATAAAATAATGTAATTTTCCCAGGTTGTCCTAGTAATATTATTTTAATACTAGCTGGCGCCCGCGACTTCGTCCGCGTTGAAAAAGAAAAAGTAGCCTATCCTGTGTCCTGTACGTCTTAATGTTTATATACCAAGTTTCATGAAATTCAGTTGATTCGTTTAAGTGTTGATGGAGGAACATACATATGTACTTACATACATACATATTACATACATACAGAAAAAAATTCTAAAAATGGTCAATTTAGTTTCAGTATCATGTATAGAGCCTATAAACACGATATCTTTGAAAATAAAGTAACTTACTCCATGACCAACCCTTACAGATTTATTATTAGTATTGATGGCAACATTCAAAGTCAAATATCTCAAAATTGTCACAGTTGACTTAACAATAACAATAACAATGACCGGCCAAATTCGAGCGGTTATTGCTATCGTTAAGTTAAGACGTCATTTTAACCGTTGTAAAAATGGTGCAACGCATACTATGCTTAACCGAAGATTTGACAGCTGGTTTGGATATGGTTACCGTTATAATTAGCTGGTGCAAGCCACCCTTAGGGGACTGTATTTACCTGAATTCCAGCAACAATGTAGTTGCTCCACAGGGGATCCATCTTGCTTCTCTTATTGTACAGAACTCTAGTCAACCAACAGTGCAACGAACGAGGCTTCAACTTCAATCCGTCACCAATACACTGCTCATCGATGCTACAATAATAATATGTATATATTGTTATAAATAAAATATTAATGTGCATTTTTAATCCTCGACGCCTGACGCAAAAACGGGGTGTTACGGGGTACAACTGCTCTATTTGTATTAAGGATCCTTGTAGATATGTGTTTGTGCAAATGAATATTTATTTATTTATTGATGACCCTCGGTGACCTTTTTAAACCCCGACGCCTGACGCAAAAACGGGGTGTTACGGGGTACAACTGCTCTATTTGTATTAAGGATCCTTGTAGATATGTTGTTTGTGCAAATGAATATTTATTTATTTATTGATGACCCTCGGTGACCTTTTTAAACCCCGACGCCTGACGCAAAAACGGGGTGTTATAAGTTTGACGCTGTAAGCTCCTAAGCGGTTGGACTGAGTTTGATCTTGTTTTTTTTTTGTTTAAAAAGCTGATGTGATCGATGTTGTTCTTAGCTATGAGTATTATGAAAATCTGTTCAGCCTTTTGAAGATCATCATCTCATTTCCTAGTCGACGAAGGAATTTCACTAACTTCTATGTGTTCGATTGGTGTGACATTTGGTATACTATTACTTCCGTGGTGTTCTCGTGACATGTTAACCTCGACCTGACGCTGCAGCATCAAGTAATCTTCGGGATATCAAACTCCTTAGCAACTTACAGCAGACATAGCTTAAATATGCCCAAATGGACTCAATAGAATTTCAGGGGTTAGTTTATAGTTTTAGAGTAGAATAGAACAGAATAATGTTTTATTTGTGGTAAAGGACATTTAAGAGCATACATAAGTTACATTTATATAAAGACAAACACAAACGTCCCTCAATAATTATAGTTTTGTTTTCATTCAAAGTCTAGACTAGATATCAAAGTAAATTTAGTTAACTCACATCTTTTGCTCCATTATGTCCTTCAAGTATTGAAAATCAGCATAATCTCCACCGGATCCCAACATTATGAGATCGTTAACCTTCAAAACTCGGTGGCAGTTACGAAATCTAGCCAGAGATCCATAAGAACCTAGAGTGTCGGCGGCTATCACACAACCCTTATCAAACTTGAGACCAATCACTGTTGTTGTAGTTGTGATGGGCATTGCAGAGCTAAAAACAGAATAAACAAATAAATAAATATCTTCACACATTTCACACAGCACCATCTAGTTCCACACTAAGTGTGGATACCAGACAGTTGATATACTACATAGATTACTTTTTTTGTAAATACATACATAGTTATTGTAAATACAAAACATCCATGACTCAGGTACTAAGGTAAAATGTTAACACATAAACATTTGCCCCTGGCGGGATTCGAACCCGCAGCCGTTTGGTTAACAGCTAGGGTTACTTAGCCACTAGACCAAATGTGTCGTCAAAATAGTTACACTTTAGAATAGAATAGATTAGAATAATGATTTATTTGTTGATCATTTGTATTTCAATTTAAATTTGATCTATATGACTTATGATATTGTGTAGTAGCAAATGCTTTTTATGAAAGATTCTGCTACTATACAAGCCCCGAAATTTGGTTATATTATTCATTCATTAAATCTATACTAATATTATAAAGAGGAAAGATTTGATTGTTTGTTTGTTTATTTGAATTGAATAGGCTCCGAAACTACTAGACTGATTTAAAAAATTCTTTCACTGTTGGGAAGCTATATTATCAGCTAGTAACATAGGTTATATTTTATAAAGTTATGCAGACGAAGTCATGTGCAACAGCTAGTTTCAGATAAACCGAATAGGTTAATTCTCTGCTGATGAAAGACTCTCTAGCTATCTAACTTAGGTGATGATTTGAAAGTGGCAGTGATGGTTGACTTTGATTTTTTTATTTAGAAAGAAAGAATTTTATTCACTCAACACAAAGACACAAAAATAATAAAAAAAAACAATAAAACAGAAATTAATAATAAGGTAAAAGAAGTAGACACACTTCTTTTACCTTATCACTGCCTCGCGGCAGTGAAACGGATACTGACTCAGCATTATGCTGAGATGCTATTAGCACCTGCTGCGCTGATTTTGAGCCAGCACCGTTTGGGACTCACTAGGTAAACATTGACGCTACACAAACATATTGCAAATCATCACTCTATACACTATACAAAATACAATAATATTTAATAAATTACTTAGATACGATTAATATAATGATATACCTAATGATTTGTCAACATTTTTCAGAATGTGCTGTCATGTCATACTAGGCCATTACTAGATGTATTCGATTTTAGTTGTTTCCAGTTAAAGCAAAGTGGTGCTTTCATATTCAGAAAATTGCTATGTGAAGATTCCCAAGGGGACCAGTGTTCAAACGAATTCTCAAATATAAAATTTCAAGTAACTACAAAGGAATTATATTTGAAACAATTTCAACACACTTGTTTACACTTACTGCGCTCTGAAGTCCTGAACCGGTCGGGTAGTTGGGCCAAAACACGAGGAATTCCCAGGGAAATTATAAAACGCGCCAGGAGCAGGCCCATTTTGCCAGAACGGTGCGGCTGCTGCGGGATTCATAAAATCACCCATGAAAGCCATCACAGTAAACTTTATTTAAATTTTTAATTATTAATAATTAAAGTGGAATTTCAATTATAAATTTTATATTGTAGAATATCAAAAAACACAATAATTATTAATACACTACACAATTACACAGCAAATACTCTCATGACATGACAAACCGCTATCTATTTGTTGACTGACAGTGACACTGACACTTGACAACTAGCCTCACCACCAGCGCCACCAATTTATCGGTTTCGACGGACACTTTTAATCAAGGAGAATTGAGATAAGGAGGACAATCTCTGTATTAAAAGTGTCCGTCGAAACCGATAAATTGGTAGCGCTGGTGAGGCTAGGGATAGTAAACAATTCAACCAAAATTCAACTCGGCGCACTTCACTCCGTCAACTACTGCTATATTCATTCCATACTCTCCATACTCTCAAACTCTCTCTGTTCACACTAGCGCCATCTATATTTATCGGATTTAGTTGCCACTTTTTCAGTTTAACACCCATGTAAGATTGTCCTCCTTATCTCAATTCTCCTTGCTTTTAATACTCAGAGATTGTCCTCCTTACTCAATTCTCCTTGCTATCATCAAGTTAGATGACCATGACCATTGACCTGTGGCTCTAGTATGAGTTTTTAATAAAATCATAAAAAGTAAAAATTAATTAAAAATGTGATCCTTATTAAAATATCTCTAGAAATGAAAATTTATGGGATTTTAAAATTGGACTTGCAAGAATAATTTCGTTACACGCAGGGATTCATGTGCGATCACTTAACCACTTGACCCAATCACCTAATCAACCTAGCTGTTTATAATTCTGAAAGAATTGTAAAAAAGATCAAAACTTCTCAGATGGATAAACTGGGAAACATTTTTATTTGGAGATTTTATACATACCTTAAGACTTATGAAGCCCCAAATAAGCTTAATTCACCTGGCTGTGTTTATGTCAGGGTGAATGGTAACATTGGTAACCCGTTACAGGCGTCTCTAGCCCATGTAACGCCCGTGTGCAATCAACAATCATTATATTAGCGCTTTTTATTTTGAACGAAGATTTTTTAATGTAGTTCAAAAATTTTTAATGAAATATACTTTTTTAATCTGAGGCCTTAGACAAATGGCATTCCATTCGCATTCGATTCGATTCGCTAAGAATAAAATGTATGGGATTGACATATGCCGTCGCTAAATCACGTGGTACTTCCCATACATTTATTCTATCGAACTTCGTTATCGTTTTTAAAAATGTTACTTTGACTAAGCCCCCTGGCAAGATGAAAGAAAGGGACACACGGCCTCAGTTTGGCTATCTCTGTCTGCTCGAATTAAATTTTGTAAATACGTAATGAACTTTAGCTTTTGGTAATACAGTTAATTTTCGTATGACAAACGATATTTCATTTGGTCTGTGGTTTCCACAGATGCTCTATGTTATTAACGTCATTCTCCTCTACCTCCTCTCCTTTTTTTTTTGTAAATGTTCCTTCACATTCTGTGGTCTTTGATCTTTCTTTTAAAAAATTGACACAGTAAAATGTCTAAGAGAGGTTCGTGAAATTAATAAATATCCGTTTTAATCTAAATAATTCGTGAAAATATGTATAAATGATTATGCGATACATTAATCTTGCCGCATTGAAAATGTGATATTAGTTTTATTTTGGTGTTTTAGTGAAATAATGTTCATGTGTGAATTGTTATGGCGAGTGATGCATTCAAATTTGATTTTCTCTTTTTCAAGGACGTGGTGGTTCCGCTGGAGCGAAGTTCCGCATCTCACTGGGTCTCCCAGTGGGTGCCGTCATCAACTGTGCAGATAATACAGGTATTCTAACACTTGGTATACTTTAACAACAATCATAACCTATAAACATGCATTACACTTTAACAATCAGTGATGATATTTTGTTTAAAACGCATTTGTTTATTGAAACATAATGATTTCTTCCTTGGCTGTGTCTGATATTGTTCGTTTAATCTAAATTTCTTAAATTTTTCACAATTATTCGAGAGCATAATGACTTTTATTGTTTCCAGGCGCTAAGAACTTGTATGTGATCGCAGTACAAGGTATCAAGGGTCGCCTAAATAGGTTACCAGCGGCCGGATCTGGGGACATGATTGTCGCCACTGTCAAAAAGGGCAAACCTGAACTTCGTAAGAAGGTATGTATCATAATGAGTAGGTACCTAACAAAGTTTGACTGAGTATGTGATTTGAATAAATGTGCGATGATTTACTATTTAACAATTGAATACGCGAGTGGATGAAGGTGATATGTCGCATAATTCCAATTTTTTAATAAATCGAGGTCAGAGATTTACTTTTAATTTTTGAGATAAGTCGCCACAGTACCGATTTTTGTACTAAATTATAATGCAAAGCTGTGTAAACAACCTAAAATATTAAATTTATTATAGCAATTAAACACTTGTATTAACTAAAGTAAACACCTTTCTCAACTTTATTTTCCAAAAATGTCTTAAATCGACGATCTTAAGGTCTGTAATAATTCATATGGACATATTACCTTCATCAATGCAAAAAAAAACCCAAAAATGCGATATATAACCTTCATCCACTCACATCTTCAATTCAAAAGACTATTAAGGCAATAATAATATAATATTTATCTACAAAACAAAAACAGGTATTGTTCACACATGGTATCAGGGGATAGTTTTGTTTGAAAAAGTTGTAGCAGGTACTATTTTTGTATATAAACTAGCTATGACCCAACAGTCGTTGCCTTGTCATTCTATACTAATATTAAAAAGAGGAAAGATTTGTTTGTTTGTTTGAAATGAATGGGCTCTGAAACTACTGGACCGATTTGAAAAATTCTTTCAATATTTGGAAGCTATATTATCAGCGACTAATATACCTTATAAACTTTATAAAATTACTTTATACTTAAAAATTTACGCGGACAACGCGTGAACAGCTAGTTTCGTACAAAGTATGATCTAAATTTTGTACTTTTCCCATTTGTTTTTTACGTGGTTTATTATTTAAAAAAGTATTTTATTTAAAACTTGGTGTTGTTTTACATAGAGTTAATTTGTCTTAAAAAAATTTTAATTCATTTATTATTTTGATAGCTGCTACACATAGTTTATGAAAAGGTCGTAGTTTGACGACTTGGCAATTTTTTTATACTATATAGATGAGGCAGTGAACTGTTTACTAAGGTCAAAATGTTAAATCATAAAAAAGTTCACATATTATCAAGATTTGTTTGACAATGATGATATTGAATATGTACTATCGCGGTCAATGGAGCAGTCCCACTTTTCATACAAATTTGTCTAACGTTGAATTGAGGTTGTCATAGTAACATAAATGTTATAATACGAGTAGGTATTTGAAGTAGGAACAAAGATAAATACAAAATGTGCACACGAAATTGTTCCTTACGGTGGGACTGCTCCCTAGACCGCGATAGTACATACCACACTGCCACTGCCACCATTGAAATTAATATTTAACCCTTTAACCCCATGGTTTTGTAGTTGTTGTGCCCCTAGCACCTGACTCGTAATTTTTTTAAATATTTTTATAAGTGAAAGCAACTGAATGATTTAAAAATAAACATTATACAAGTAGAGGAATTTGTCGTATATATCCGGCTGTGGCACAAATGGACACGAAAATTATTGTGGCTAAAGGGTTAAATGGTGAATCATTTAAGGAATTTTTGGAGGTACTTAATTCCAAAATACAAAAAATAAGAGTAGTTTCAGCCACTTTATTTGAACTGCTGTTATTTTCAACATGACCATAGTTATTAACCACCAATAAATACGTGTTTTGATTTGTGAAATTACAATGATGATATGCCAATGGTTTCGCTTTTTTTGTATCTGACTTTCAAAGCTGTTGATACGCCTTGGCTGACTGAGTTATTTCACGAAGAAAACAGATACGATATTTTTTTCCCTTGCCAAAACTTGATAAATTATGATTCAAGTATTTTTATACTAGCTGTGTTACGTCAACCTAGATATAAGGGTATTTATTTTCAACACCATCAATATTTTCCATCTAATATGAGTGTTTTCCTAAAGCAGAATTTGTAGGAAACCAATTTAGAAACCTAAGTAGTGAACCAGTGATCACACTACACTAAATTGATTTCTAAATCGAAGATATAGAATTGAAAATAGATAATAAAATCTAAAATCTAAATTGAATCCAATCAGTTTTAACTGCGATTACACCCTCGGATTTCCTAAATTGGTTTCATACAAATTGAATAGTGTAATAACTGCTTTATTAAGTATACTAGCTGGCGCCCGCGACTTCGTCCGCGTTGAAAAAGAAAAAAGTAGCCTATCCTGTGTCCTGTACGTCTAAATGTTTATTTACCAAATTTTATGAAAATCAGTTAATTCGTTTAAGAGTTATGGAGAATACATACATACAGAAAAAAATTCTAAAAATGGTCAATTTAGTTTCAGTATCATGTATAGAGCCTATAAACAGAATATCTCTGAAAACAAAGTAACTTACTCCATGACCAACCCTCACAGATTTATTATTAGTATTGATTTTTTGTCATCCAGGTAATGCCGGCAGTGGTGATAAGGCAGCGAAAACCGTTCAGAAGGCGGGACGGGGTGTTTATATACTTTGAAGACAACGCGGGTGTGATTGTTAACAATAAGGGAGAAATGAAAGGCTCCGCCATCACAGGACCCGTCGCCAAGGAGTGTGCAGACTTATGGCCCCGTATAGCATCCAACGCGAGCTCTATAGCTTGAATAAATCTTAAATATTACACGGCTCTTTTATTTCTCTCATCATTCTTTGTAGCCACCCTAAGAAATGAGGTTTATTTTTTACATCCATACTAATATAAATGTGAAAGTAACACTGTCTTGTTACCTTTTCACGCCAACTACTCAACTGATGATCATGAAGTTTTGGGTATGTCGCAGTATAATCGAAAAGAATGGATTTTCGCAAAAGTCCTAGTAAGATTGCAAAGAACCGGATAATAGGTAACTAAAAATCAAAATTAACTCGGGTATGTGCTTATTTTGTAAAAAAAATAATTCAAAAGAATATTTTGTCTTCTTCACATTGCTATGGTCTTTTATGAAGATCTTACCAATCAGAACAGAGAATCTTTAAATCATTGACCAATCAGTTTCGTTTTCTAATCATCCTAAACAAGTTGGGATTTTTGCAAAGATCCTGAAAGTACCTCGGAAGAGTGCAAAATCGTTGTTAGTTCCCTATTATACGGTTCTTTGCAATCTTACTAGGATTTTTGCGAAAACCCGTTCTTTTCGATTATACTGCGACACATACATGTCAGGGATACAGGGAAGGACATAGGATACCTTTCATCCAGATAAAAGTACTGGTCCCGTGGGATTATCTAAAATAAAATAATAAACTAACGCCTAGCCAAAGTGTTATAGCAACAAGCGGTCAAGCGTTATATTGTTTATTTTTCAACTCTAAGTCGCGGGCATCGGCTAGTATGTACTTTATAAATGTAAAAGTAACTGTTACTTATTCACGCTAATTCGATTTTGCATAAAAATACAGGGATTTGGTACATGTGTTCTAAAAATATATAAAACAGCTGGTGCCCGCGACTATCTGTGTAAGGCTAAGAACTCACGGAGCGATTTTGTACCGTGCCCGCCGCGGTGGTGAAACTGCGGTTTTTTTTGTACTCACGAGACCGTTTATTTGCGCGGTTACGCAGCCGTCGCGGTTGAGATCATCGCCCGCAAACGTGGCGGGCGAGGATCGCAAGACGGGCAGTTAATGATCAATGCCCGCCGCCCCGCCCGCTCGCCCGCCAATCGATCGCAGATCGCGTGGGCGCAACCTGCCGAGGCTGCGGGTGACCGCGGCCCGCGCGATTCCACTAGTTGCCCGCCGGTGCAGCGGGATCCGCAAACAACCGCGCACACCGCGGGCGTAAAACGCGTCGTGAAATGTGCTTTAATTTTTTATCTGCATTCTACAAAAGCTGCGAGCCCGCAACCGCGGCGGACGCGAGTGTAAATCGCTCCGTGAGTCCTTAGCCTTACGTCGCCTAGATATAAGGGTATTTATTTTCAACACCATCTAATATGAGGGTTTTCCTAAAGCAGAATTTGTAGGAAACCAATTTAGGAACCTAAGTAGTGAACTAGTGATCACACTACACTAAATTGATTTCTAAATCGAAGATATAGAATTGAAAATAAATAATAGAATCTAAATAGTATCCAATCAGTTTTAACTGCGATTATACCCTCGGATTTCCTAAATTGGTTTCGTACAAATTGAATAGTGTAATAACTGCTTTATTAAGTATACTAGCTGGCGCCCGCAACTTCGTCCGCGTTGAAAAAGAAAAAAGTAGCATATCCTGTGTCCTGTACGTCTAAATGTTTATCTACTAAGTTTCATGAAAATCAGTAAATTCGTTTAAGAGTTATCATAGATTTAGTATTACTACCGTTTAGTTATGGAGGAACATACATAACTACATACAGAAAAAAATTGTAAAAATAGTCAATTTAGTATCAATAATCAAGTTTTAGTATCATGTATAGAGCCTATAAACACGATATATCTGAAAACAAAGTAACTTACTCCATGACCAACCCTTACACATTTATTATTAGTATTGATGGTAATAAATCAAAAGAACATAGGGTCCTCCAAAATTTAAAAACAAAGATGTCAGGCTAGGCTAATATTACTTAAAAGACATTTATTATTACACCTTGTTTGTAATGAAATACTGTTAAAAATTCTTTCACCTGTGCTCCTGCACCTGGCTCAAATTAATTTTGGAAACGAAAATAACTGTCGTATAAATCCGACTGTGGCGGCTAAAGGATTAAATAAAACACAAATATACAAAGTTAACTTATATTAATACACATTAAAGTCTAAAACTTATAATCAGTGTCTTGTTAAATACAGAAAGAAAAATGACATACACAAATAATAAAATAGAATATGAAATAAAATACATATCCCTTGCTTACAATTTCTAATAAAAACAAAACATTTTATTGTATTTCTCTGTTCTGTGACTCTTGCAGCTTTAGATCCTATAATCTTTATGATAAAGTTCATTTTTGATTATCGTCTTTTTTTATGTCCTTTAGTGGGCCCTTTAACGAAACACCAGTCCACAGATATCGTCTGTCCTAGAATTTCAGCTCCGTCTAGGGCTTCTCGGGCACTCTGAAACAATATTTTTTTAGTTCATTTACTTATATTTTAGTCCGTACTATTAGAGACTAAGGCGCTACGCCCACATGAAAAGTCGAAGCGCGTCGAGGCGCGTCGCGGCGTAGACGAGGCGTGAAGAGTTGCGGCGGAGGCGGCTATGCTTTCTTTACACAGTCAACTTCACTTACCAAGAAATCACTTATCAGTTTCGTTTAATTGTTGCGCTATTTCACCCCATTTTTGGTCCTGTTTGTTTCTATTGCTATAGTCGGAACGTGTCGGGTCATTAAATGACACGGGTTACATCAAACAAGTTCGATGATTTTTATATTTAGATCTAGATGGTCTGACATTTTACTTTTATTTAATAAATACACGACCACGTCTAAACACAGCCGCAAACAAAATGCCGCGCCCGTTCGGCGACGCTTCGCGCCTCGACTCGCCTCGCCTCGCCTCGCCGCCGCCTCTCCAGTATGTGGGCGCACAACCATTGATTTCTATAGGAAAGCTAGAGGCGGCGCGCCGCTTATGCGCCCGTTCCTCGACGCGACTCTTGTGTGGGCTTCGCGCCTAACTGTTGCACGCGACTTTGTCCGCGCAATTTTGTAAATCAATACTAATAATAAATCTGTAAGTGTAAGTATTGTATGTATGTAATGTATGTACCTCCTCCATAACTTAAACGAATTCTGATTTTCATGAAACTTGGTAGATAATTAGAGGTACAGGACACAGGATAGGCTACTTTTTACTTTTTCATCGCGGACGAAGTCGCGAGCGCCAGCTAGTTATATACTAAAATCTTCCTCGAGAACCACTCTACCCATTGGTGAAAATAGGGAGCGTTCAAGTATTACGTAACGCAATTTTCAACGACTTTTAGATCTACCTCCCCCCCCCCCCCCCCCAAACGTTAAGTAACAATCAAGTGACCATTTTTACGCTGTGGCCAAGAACAGCTGATGATGCAAATCTCCTTCTTTTGAGGACATTACACTGAATATGAACTCACTTTAACAATACTGAAAATGACGTACATACATTACAATTGAGGGAAAAGGGTTGCCAACTTGGGAGATTTTAATTCCCTAGTTTTTTTTTTATTTAAACAAAAAACAATATTACGTAACGCGTTGTTCGAAAACCCCCCTCCCGCCCCTGTAACTCGCCGTAACGTTTTACGAGACCCTGTAACCCCCCCCAAATTGCGTTACGTAATACTTGAACGCTCCCTTACCACATTTATTGATTTCACATAATTATCACAATTTACTTGTACTGTATTAGAACCAAACTGTGATGATTCTAACACAGTACATCCGAGATTTCAAACTTACGGTAGCCTGTTTGTGAGTCTCGTACTCGACTAGGGCGTAACCCTTCAGGAATCCTGTGCGTCTGTCCAGATTCAGGTGAATATTTTTTATGTCACCATATTCTGAAAATTGAATCTGAAAAAAAAATAAAAATTAAATAAGTACATTTTTAAATAAATATCTTCACACATTCCACACAGCACCATCTAGTTCCACATTGAGCAACTAAATACAAACCATCCATGTGAGTCATGACTAAGGTACAAAGGTAAAAAATGTTAACACATAAACATTTGACCCCAGGCGGGATTCGAACCCGCGACCGTTTGGTTAACAACCACTAGACCAAATGTGTGGTCAAAATAAAATAAAATGCTTTATCATATCAGTTAGGCCTATCGCCCACTAGGCAGCCTGGCTGCGGCAGCCAATCGAACATATTATGACAGTGTATGGCATGGGCGTAGCGAGGTACGGGCAAGGGGGGGCAGCTGCCCCCCCCTAGAAGAGCGGTTGTTCTGTTAAACTGTAATTCTTACGAGCTCACCTAAGAAAAGAAACTAACAGGCTTGAAGGCTGGCTTGTGAAATCCAACAATACGGGATGTGATCTCTAAGTATAGGCAAGAAGTGGGTTTTCTGCGAAAAATAAAAGTCTTCGAACAATATGAGCGTTAGCTCATTCTACGCGGAATGTAATTCTGAGAAAGGCGCTTTCAGGATTTTTCTGCCAATAAAAATTGTAATTGTTATTAACAAAAAACAAAAAAGCCATTAAGATTTTTGATGATAACTCAAAAACTATAAATGATAGCGCATTTTCATTTATTTTTATTCGCATGCGCATTCGCATTTTTTAAAATAGAATAGATTTTTTTTTTCAAAAATATGAAACTAAGCTTAAAAAATCTTCCCACAATACTATTAAAAACAACGATGAAAACAATATAAGTAATCTAGGATTTTCTTTGTCTGCCCCCCCTTATATACAATCCTGGCTACGCCCATGGTGTATGGTAGCCCTACCTAGCAGTCACAAACCTCCGGCTGCGGCAGCCAATAGAACGCGCTCAACTGCACGGCAGCCCGTTGGCTACGCGCAGCCAGTGCGAGTAGTTAAGCGAATAGGTGAATGTATGTGGCTGCCGTCAGCCTCCTAAAAATATCCTATCTACGATATTTAAAGTACTTTCCCTTCATGTTGCATAGTCTCGGGACGCCCTGTATATATAAAAAAGAAAATAGAGACATAGGTACCTGTATGTCTTCTTCCTGTGCTTCTTCATGAACATTGCTGACAAACAGAATCCATCCTTCGACAGACCTTTGAGGACCTGGAGTGTTGCCGTCTCCCTCGGGAGCCAAGCTATCGTACCTGGTAGAAAATAATTGCAATCTTTAAAATATTTAAAATAATGTAGTTCAAAGAAACTACTTTTTTTATGTTAATGACTAGTCAAAGAATCTACTTTTTTAAAGTTAATGACTGTAGTCCAAAGAAACAATTTTTTATGATAATAACTAGTTCAAAGGAACAAATTTTTTAAAGTTAATGACTGTAGTTCAAAGAAACAAGTTTTTACAGTTAATGACTCTTGTTCAAAGAAACAAGTTTTTAAAGTTAATAACTGTAGTTCAAAGAAATTACTTTTTTTTAAGGTAATAATTGTAGTTCAAAAAAACAACTTTTTTAAAGTTAATTACTGTAGTTTGTATATTTGCCGTTACAGTAATTTATTTATTTGAATATAAATTTTGAAAGTTGATTCTGTTCTAGATTTGGAAAGTAGTGGCAAGGCATACTGTGATTCACAGTTATCTGGCGGCAGAAGCCACCCTCTTAGAGAAAGACCACCATGAAATAACAGCAATTATATTATTGTATTATTTTTTTAATGAAATCTTAATAAAGTCAAGATACCTTCCCCTGTTGCTTCTCTCTGTGACACCGCCTGCACCTGATTCATTGCCAAATCCACGGCCTTTGCGTTTACGTGCCTTCTCCTTCAATCTTGCAATTCCCTCTGAAATAGAAGAAATTTTTTATTAGCCATTTGTATTTTACTGGTTGCTGTTTGAAAGGCATTTTGCGAGGTTGTAAATAATGTACAAACGATTTGTCAAACTATATTAAAAAAACCAATGCGTTTGGAAGTCAGACTTGGTGTAATATAAAAACATTTGGTTACCGATCAAACAACACACTATGATAAATGGTAAAATTGCTCCAACACATGCAACACTTTCGTCTACAGATGCCATTTTTTAAACTGACAAGTCAGAGAAACTGTCAAGCTAGAATGAGACGTGGAATAGTGTAAACTCTTTAACAAAGGCTTCACAAAAATTAGTTTTATCTTTCGAGAAGGTGGAATGCTCTTCGTGCGTGAAAGCTTGCATCATGTCAAGCAATTTTTAGAGATATCCACATTCATTCAACTTAATAATTTTGCATTTGTCAATAGAAAACTCAATTTTTGTATGGAGATGCATATGAGTACTGTTATCTTCCCAAGTCTATTCAGCTTTGTCGCCAAACGGCTGAAAATTAGGACAGTTGTTTTCGAGTTTATATACTAAAAACCTTAGAATAACAACGCCTAGAACGATAGTTTCATATCAAAAGACTGGCGAGTTTGAGGCACAAATTTAATAGATGTATGCGTAAGCCACACGTAATGAGTACGCTCGGCGACACACACACAAGTATACAAAAAATGTTGAATACTATGAGCACTATGACGCGAGTGACGCGAGCTGTTCGCTTACCAAGCTTATACGGCTTGGTAAAAGTTGCCTCACTTTTCGTCCGTGTACTCGGTTTCTAGGCGTTGTTATTCTAAGCTAAAAACAGTAAACAGTGTTTTTCTACTGCGTTCAGCACTGTAGATGGGCTATTCTCGACTCCTTATATACAAATATAGATACATCGAATCCCGGTTATTCAGCGCTATACGTGGCTGATAGAAGCGAAGGGATTGTTAAAAGGTTAAACCGTTATAAGTGAATCATCCAGCATAACGCGAATAGAGCTTGTATTAATGTAGTTTCTCTTTCAGAACTCACACTAGCCAGTGAAACTATACAAATTGTTACAGTAATTCAATCAAATACTAACACTTTCAATGGAGAAAACAGTCACAACTAACAAATAGAAAGTTGTAACGAATTAACACAAACATAACCTCAAATATATGTGAGATTTATTTATACAATAACAACATAATATGCTGTAAATTTTGATTATATTTATACATTAAGTGTAAAACTTAAATCAAGAAATAGTTTGGTTAATATTGAAATTAAAATTGTACATACGTTCTCCGTCTTCGTCGACCTCAAATTCCTCGGAGTTTTCAATGTCCAAAACATCCGCCATGATTTATCAATCAATTCAGATTCACTTTTTTTATAATTTTAATCAAAAATGTGTTTCACGAATAGATAATTACAAGGAGTTAAATGCTTTATATGCAGCAAAAAATAAAATAAACTATTAATTAAGCCTATTTCTTTTCGATGGCGTTCTTTTAGTATAATTAACTAACTTAACTATACTATAGTAATAGTATAGTATAGTAACTTAGTAACTATATATAAATACAACTGTCATTGTCATCAAATTGTCATGTTCATGTCCATGGATCTAATAATATACTGATTATAATAAGTTGACTTAAAATTTATTAAAATAATTGAAGTACAATTAACATACAAGTGTTACAACCACGTTACAACTGAGATTTTTGAACCTAAATTTTTAATCAACTACAATTTTTGACTGATAGAAAGACCTCCTCCACACTGCCTCCGTTTGGCTCTCTCTAGCTCGCCTCGGATTAACTTCTATATAAGTCGCAATGAAAAATACAGTTCATTTTCGTAAATGCAATTTATTCAAGCAATCAGCCCTGTTTATATTATCCTACTTCCACGGGTATGTCAAAGCAAGAAGCAAAGCAAGTAGCCAATGAACTGAACTCTTGTATTGTAACAACAATAGGAAAACGTCATTAATCATTAAGGTCAAACAACCGTGTCATTAAAATTACGCACACTCACGTACAAATAGCACACAATGACAACCGACCCGGCGTACCCACTTACACGCACACAACTGCCGGACCAATAGCATTTGTTCGCTCGTTTGTTGTTCGCGGCGAAACATGTGATTGAATTGTCGATTTAGACAATTCCGTGGCGCACTTTATTCTTTAGCGGTGCCATATCTCTAGCGGGGCCGCGCGCATTTCCGAAATCTGTAATTACACGACTCCCGTGTAATGAAAGTTCGACTCCTTTTTGTGCTTACCTCTTTCACTACAGATTAGTAGCTAAAACCTATCATTGATTATTGACAGTTTACATCAACATGACAAGAGTATTTTTGTTCCTTTGTCATTTATAATTTACATTTAAATACACCACTTTTTTATTTTTTGAGGCGTTGAGCCTATCTGTATAAAAATTTTAAAATTCATTGTTGCTATATTTCTCCAAAGATGTGGAATTTTGATACATGTGACCCAAAAATGCAAAATGATTGTTTGTCTTTAGAATGGAATATTAAAACTTCTGCAAGCTCTTCTAGCTCTATATCCCCGCAAAAGAGGAACGGAGAATCTATTTTTAATAATTACATTGATATTATTTGCTCAAAAACCAATTTATCTGAGCCGAAGGAATCATCTGAAAGAGGATTTGATTTTTTTGATGACGAAGAATATGCTTTCGGTATTAATTTGATTAATAACAATATAGCATGTGTTGGCGACAATATTACGAAACTAATTCAAATGGGTAAATAATTATAATAATTATTAATTCAGTGTTTAAGCAAGCAAGTTTAATAAAGCAATAGCTGCCGTAACTTGAAAGGCGTCCATCCTCTCGCCCGGCGTTTGCAATTGCAACCGACTGAATAATGAATAAACGAGAGTTCTCGCGCAAAGCACTCGCAGGAGAGTGTACAGCCGCCATAATAGTTCTAGTGATACTACTTAGTATCGTTAGTACCTTTAAAAATAAGTTAGTTAAAATAATACTTTACATTTACTTGCTGACCAACACTTTTCTGACTATATAATGACGACTTAATTTTATTTGGCCTCGTAAACTCTCACTATGGGCCTCGTAAGGAAGTTTAATGTCGCTCAACGAGCTATGAAAAGAGCTATGCTCGGGGTCACACTACGAGATCGAATCAGAAATGAGGAGATCCGTAGACGTACGAAAGTTACCGACATAAGCCGACGGATCAGTAAGTTGAAGTGGCAGGGCATATAGTACGGAGAGCCGACGGCCGCTGGGGCCGGAAGTTTCTCGAGTGGAGGCCGCGGACCAGCAAGCGCAGCGTAAGACGTCCACCCACAAGGTGGACAGACGATCTAATAAAGGCCGCGGGTCAACGGTTGATCCAGGCTGCTTCTGACCGGTCCAATTGGAAAATTTTGGGGGAGGCCTATGTCCAGCAGTGGACGTCCTGCGGCTGAGCTGATGATGATAATGATAAATTTTATTTAATCTGTGGTCTGTGTAAAATAAAAACATGTCTGACTGACTGATGTCAAGTGATGTCTGTATCTGTCATGTCAAAGTTCTCACTCAATTCATATTCAATTCAATAGTGTCTTGAAAATTGAAAAATCTTGAAATTTTTCATAAAGTTCTAATAGTTTATAAATTTTGTGTAGTAAAATAATTATGCCGACTGAATATTCATTGTCGGATACTATAATTACCTCCTTAAACGGTTAGTCTAATCTTTCATTGACAATGTAAATTTATTTTTTAATTTCATAATTATTATTCGTGGGTTATGTGTACATTACATATTATATAATTTACGTTTCTCCGGTTGAATTGTGTTTGTATCGCATAATATGTGAGACAATGTTATAATTATAGATGCAGGGTGCCCTATATTAACGTAGCTTGGTGCCGTTTGCAATATATTCTTCGCATTTGATCGCAACACGATAAAGTATACGTAGAAAATGAACGCCGATACTTTGATGTTCGGTACAGAATTATCTTTAAAAAACACGTGAATTTTGCGTTTAAAACTTAACAAAAAAACTTTTTTCTAATCATATGTGGCTTGGATTTTATTGAAGTTAGTTTTGGCATGAATTAAAACCTATTGGTAAACCTATAGGGTTTCATCGCACAAATAAAGTGTTTTATGGCAATAACATTCTCCAGTTATATAGCATACTAGCTCTTGCCCACGACTTCGCCCGCGTTAAAAGTAAGAGATGTGTAGCGCCTGACTAAATGTGTAAAGCAATATAACGCCTGACATCTTTGCTATTATAAAATTTTTAGGAGTTGTATCCTTATTTTTAGTAGATAGTTGGTGCCCGCGACTTCGCCCGCGTTGAAAATTATATACTAAAACCTTCCTCTTGATACACTCTATCTATTAAAAAAAACCGCATCAAAATCCGTTGCGTAGTTTTAAAGATCTAAGCATACATAGGGACAGACAGACAGCGGGAAGCGACTTTGTTTTATACTATGTAGTGATTCTAATTGATACACAAAATAAATCTGTGATTGGGACACTGGTCAAGTGGGAGAAAGTTATGAGAGGTATACATTCACGTTCCCATGACAATTTAGAACCAGATGATGCCCTATTTATTTTTCATTATCTATTCATTTCTTGTCTTATTTCAGTAAAGAATAAAAAAAATTAAAAAAAAGTTTTAAATACTCCTTCGAATGTGTTAATATAGGCAATAATCAGACCAAATATATAGCAATAAGTACTCTATATATAATTGGTCTCAAATTTTGTAATAACTGCTTTGTTCCTATGGAATTTCTATGACGATTTCAGTGTTAATTGATTTGTGTGTGTGTGTTTGTGTGTGCTTGCGTGCATAACTTCTTACACATATTTGTTTTTATAGTAAATTTGTTGATTGTATTGAAAAATAGTTGCCTATCATGATTTTCAGCCCAAGAGCCATGGCCGAACG
Source organism: Synanthedon formicaeformis (assembly GCA_945859745.1). Lineage (NCBI taxonomy): Eukaryota > Metazoa > Arthropoda > Insecta > Lepidoptera > Sesiidae > Synanthedon > Synanthedon formicaeformis. The sequence continues at coordinate 4,614,838 of OX243980.1, forward strand.
ATGTCAAATTGTTCCAGCCATACGAAGTGGAGCAAATACTTCTGCCAGACAATGCCAGCTGTCTGGCAGTGCAGTCTTTTTTAAAGGTAAACCTATTTCACCGATACATTGGCTAATAGAGTAACTTGTGTCAATAAAGTATAACTACACTATAATGGAGATGCAAATATTCTCTTTCACTATTTTTTTTTAAATATGAAATTAATATCTTACAATATAAGATAAGCAGGAACAGAAAACATAACATTTTTGTGAGAATTGAAGTGTCCGACTAAAGTTCGGGGGCCACGGAAACTGTATGGCACCAATGAATATTTCATAACAATACTTCACTAATATTATAAAGAGAGATTTGTATGTTTTTAGTGAATAAACTCAAAAACTACTAGACCCATTTTGAAAATTCTTTCGCCTATAGAAACCTACATTATCAGCAAGTAACGTAGGCTGTATTTTATAATTACGCAGGCGAAATAGCGTGCAACAGCTAGTATATATGTATAATAAAAATCAGCCATTCCAATTTAACTATTTTTTTTTTCCTGTTCTGCAACATGGCAATCTGTGAGGCTTCGTAGCTCTTATACCAATAAGCACTGAATAAATTTCTTGCTTATATATTTTATCAGATGTTATGTTTTAATTTTCAACGTGGACGAAGTCACGGACACCAGCTACATAGTTTCTACTAATATTATAAAGAGAAAAGATTTGATTGTTAGTTTGTTTGTTTGAATTGAATAGGCTCCGAAACTACTGGACCGATTTGAAAAATTCTTTCACCTATAGAAAGCTATGTTATCAGCGAGTAACATAGGCTATATTTTATATACACCTAGTAACAAATAAATATGTTTGTCCAAAGATATTTGATTGGTCGCTCTGAGCTCGACTAGATACAGCCGCCGCACTTGAAAAATGCGGCAACAAATACTGCGCCGAATTCGGCGTACCCGAGTTAGTCACACTGCAAACTGTCTGTGATATGTATGTTCCGAATTTTTTATTAAATTTTTGGCATGATAAAATGCCAATTTGCGTATTGAAACTGTGTAAAAAGTGATTAAAAAGTTGTCGCGTTCACGGAGCTATTGCTTTTAGGTAGGGCCGTATCTAGTCGAGCGTAGCGAGACCAATCATTTATCTATGATGTTTGTCTATAATATTCTGTATCTGTTCTTTAGATGTGCAATCTACCGTTTGAGGTGGAAATGCGATGGAACGCCGAGTTCATGTCGCCGTCTGGCAGAGTGCCTTTCATAAAGTGCGGAGCGTTTGTTGTCTCTGAGTTGGAACCGATTGTACAGTTCGCAGCCAACAAGGGGGTCACATTATGTTCGGGGTTGTCCACAGAAGAAAAAGCAGAGATGAGAGCCTACATGAGCTTGATCACCAATGTATTGGTCAATGCTGAGGTGAGGCTTTTTTTTAATTTATTCACTAGCTGCTGCCGGCGACTTCGCCCGCGTAACTTTGTAAATCAATACTAATAATAAATCTTTAAGTGTAGGTATTGTATGTATGTATGTATGTATGTATGTATGTATGTATGTATGTTCCTCCATAACTCTTAAACGAATTAACTGATTTTCATGAAACTTGGTAGATAAACATTTAGACGTACAGGACACAGGATAGGCTACTTTTTTCTTTTTCAAAGCGGACAAAGTCGCGGGAACCAGCTAGTTTTACACTAAAACCTTCCTCGAGAACCACTCTATCCATTGGTGCAGTAATAGCATGAAAATCGGTGCAGTAGTTTTTGAGTTTATCGTGGACAGACAGACAGACGCGGCGGAGGATTTTGTTTTATAATATGTAAGGATAAGAGATGGGTTTGCTCTTGGCCAGAATCCAGCCGTCTATCAAAGACGAGGCCTATGAGAGTATGCCTATTCACTCGGACTTTGAAAATATTTGGGTGTTTGTTTGTTTTTGTAGATGAGATATTGACCGTTCACTTGATGGTGGGTGGCTACCGTCGCCTATAACACGAGTATATAGGTTATAACAAGAGCATTCGCATAACCTGTGGAGTTGCTTGTGTTATAGGCGACGGTAGAGCCACGTACAATAAAAAGTTGCCTCTGCAGGAATCGAACCCGGGCGCCCAAGTCTATAATATTACAAATAAATAAATAAAATATACCACTATTGCAATATAAAGCAGTCTTTATATTTTTATTTTTTTTTTTAAATTTTGTTTAATTTTATTTTAATTTAAGTTTGAGTTGTAATAGTTATTGTTTAGTTGCTATGCGTATGTTATCGTTCGTCTCAATTTCTAGTTTGTATCTGTAATTGAAATTGCCTTATGTTGCCTATACCTTTTGTAATTTTTTTTTGTTTGTGCTGTTTGTGCTGTTGGTGTACCTTTCGAAAAATAAATAAATAATATAAATAAAAATTAATGAATAAACAGCAAATATCATTTTAAATATATTAATTTACTAGCTGGCGCCAGCGACTTCGTCCGCGTTGAAAAAGAAAAAAGTAGCCTATCCTGTGTCCTGTACGTCTAAATGTTTATCTACCATGTTTCATGAAAATCACTTAAGTCGTTTAAGAGTTATGGAGGAACATACATACATACATACAGAAAAAAAATGTAAAAATGGTCAATTTAGTTTCAGTATCATGTATAGAGCCTATAAACACGATATCTCTCAAAACAAAGTAAATTACTCCACGACCTACCCTTACATATTTATTATTAGTATTGATGATATATATATTGTAACAATAAGTGTAAATACTGTGTTGATTGTTGATACTTCTTTGGAAATTGATACTAGGTCAGCATTGGGCTGAGATGGTAGACGAGCACCCGCAGTGCTCATTTTCAGCACAGTTTGTGACTCACGTATCACGTAACACTATACAACCAAATTTTATAAATTACTTAAACATAGACACGATTTAGTTAGATGTATAATTTTATCAATACAATTTTTTTTTTCCTAAATCCCTCCAGCACCATATCTGCTACTCTTTCATTCCAGTTCTCGCTGTCTTCCTTTCGTACTTTCATGCTTCATACTGTATCTTTCTCTCATCCATCTACTCTTTCATACTGTTGCGGGTTGGATTCCCGTCTATCTATTCTTATCTATCTAGCATTTATTTCATATTCTATTAATCCTTAATCCCAAGCGGTTGGGGTATCACAGGGCAAATAATTGTACAACAGCATTATTAAGAGCCGTAACACACGTTCGGATTTGGTACACTCTGAACCAAATCTTACCGCCTGTGTAGGTCGGATTTGGTTCGGAGCGTACCAAATCCGCCGGACCAAATCCGAACGTGTGTTACAGCTATAATATTACACACATTGAAACAAAATTAAAAAGAATTTAAAAATATTAAAAACATTTCTTACAATATCTTATAAAAAAAAAATGAATTTCAGTTATACATATCGTGGCTGGATCAGGAGACGTACAATAGTGTGACCCGAGTTCGCAATTCATCAGTGTACCCGTGGCCTTTAGGCTGGTTACAAACGAGGGCCAAGAGGAACAACGTTGCCAAGCGTCTGAAGGCTCTTCATTGGCACGATAAAACTTTAGATCAAGTGTTGGCTGATGTAAGTATCATTTCTTTTTGTTTATAACGCCCGACGCGAAAACGGGGTGTTATAAGTTTGACGTGTGTGTGACGTCTATGGCATAGTAAACTTCAATTGCCATGACAAGAACATTTCTATTAATACAGTTCCAATCAAAGTTTGGCTCCAATTGGGCTGATTTTAACAAAATAATTTAATTTTTTTCTAAGAAAATGATGTCTTTATACTTACCAAATACCATACCAGTCTGTTTATAGTAAATAAAATAGGCCCCAACATTGAACCTTGCGACACTCCACTGTTTCCTTTGTATATTGATAAAATATTAACCTTTCTTGAAACTTCGTTACATTTAAGAAGTTCTCCACTCATCTTAACTCACCTCGAATATGTGAATGATCAAATTTAAAATTAAAGTGAAGGAAGAAAGCGATTGAATGCATACCAAACGGGGTCAAAAGCTTTCTCATAATTCAGATGTCCTTTCCTGAATCCCTAAATACGAAATTTCATTATAATCGGTTGGGTAGCGAAGGCGTGAAAAAGTAACAGACAGACAGACGTAGTTACTATCACATTTATAATGCTAGTGTGGATTAGTATAATCATTAAGAAAATACAAAAGATATTGGCCACGTTATTTCAGGTCGAGCAGTGTTGTAACTCACTTAGTCAACGACTGGGCGACAAGGAATACTTTTTTGGAACGTGAGTACACTATAAATCTATGTCGTTTTTTTTTTATGTAAAGGTTAGCAGACGGGCTGACGGTTCACTTGATGATAGGTCGCCTATTAATATAAGCGACGCCATATTTGCATAGTAGGACCTAGTAGGATTATATTGTGGTGATTTTTTTTTAATGTTAAAGTCGGCAGACAGGTGATGGTAGGTGGCTACCGTCGCGTGTAACACAAGCAACGACACAGGTGTCGACTTACAGTAGGATTAGGGGTAGGGAAATGGGCTCCTTACAACTTGTACAATATAAATATATTAGATACAAAAAAGAGTATTTTTGATGTGAAACGTCTTTTGTGGCGGTTGAGACCAGGTTGGGACGCACGTTGGCCAAGATTGGTCCACACGTTGGCCAACATTGGGGCACACGTTGGGTAACATTGGGGCACACCTTGGGTAACATTGGGCCACACGTTGAGTAACATTGGGGCACACCTTGGGTATTATTGGGCTACACGTTGGCCAACATTGGGGCACACGTTGGGTAACATTGGGCCACACGTTGGCCAACATCGGGGTACACGTTAGGTAACATTGGTCCACACGTTGGCCTACATCGGGGTACATGTTAGGTAACATTGGGCCACACGTTGGCCATCACTGGTCCAACACTTTGGCGGAACTAATATGAAAGAAAAATAATTCTGTTGTCTAAACTGGTTTCGAATCTTTGATTTCCAAAGCGGCATAAGCGGAATTTTTTTTAACAAAATATTAATAAAAATTAAAATATTAATCGTACAGCGAATGGACATGAATAAGTGTAGTCTAGATTAATTACGACAAAGACTGGGCATCTGGTATAGTCTTTATTGTAATTAAATAAAAGATGAGGGTATATCAACGACCATCCAACCCAAATGGTTGGGTTGGAATGTCGATGGGGTATATATTATATCTCTTATGCCATATCTCGCACTAAATATCCCTAAAAGTATAATGTCTTAAACACCACACAGACCTACGCCCCTAGACGCCCTAGTGCATGGACACATGAGAGCCTTACTGTCGGCCGTCGGTCCGAAAGCCGGAAGGCTAATAAAGCCTATTACTAGCACTCTATTGCGACATACCCTCAGAATGGTCAATTTGACCAAGATGGCTTTGACGGTACTTTTGAGATTTCTTTTTGTTCTAATACTTTGTGGTTCATCAGTAGTCAAAGTTCCTTTGGAGTAGTTTGTTTTGTTATTGTGTACATTATTATTACTAGCTCGTACTTTATTCATAATAAAATGTAGCTACATTTATATAATATCATTTCTAAGAAGACAAATAGCAGTAATATAATATTAAAATAATTAACTATAAAAAAATCATACGCAATAAACAATAGCAGGTTACTTCACTATGATAAAAAAAATCATATTCATCGAAAAATAGCAGGTGATTTCACTGTGATAAAAAAAATCATATGCATTGAAAAATAGCAGGTGATTTCACTGTGATAAAAAAATCATATGCATTGAAAAATAGCAGGTTATTTCACTGTGATAAAAAAATCATATGCATTGAAAAATAGCAGGTTACTTCACTATGATAAAAAAAATCATATTCATCGAAAAATAGCAGGTGATTTCACTGTGATAAAAAAATCATATGCATTGAAAAATAGCAGGTTACTTCACTATGATAAAAAAAATCATATGCATTGAAAAATAGCAGGTTATTTCACTGTGATAAAAAAAAATCATATGCATTGAAAAATAGCAGGTTATTTCACTGTGATAAAAAATCATATGCATTGAAAAATAGCAGGTTACTTCACTGTGATAAAAAAATCATATGCATTGAAAAATAGCAGGTTATTTCACTGTGATTTGCTTTTTTTTACATTAGCATTAGGCATTTGGTAATTTTTATATATGACTTAGTCAAAAGATCAAGTCATAGGCTCTGATACATTTATTTACATTATTTATTTATTTATACATATATTAAATAACATGTGGATTCTCACAATTTAAAGCCTCAAGAAGAATATTTGCTTAACAAAGCTTCTCAAGTTTCCAATTATAGCGAGCGTACAGAACGCGCAATACTAACTCGTGGAACACTAAAGCGTTCTAGGATGCAAGCCAAAAGGATTAAGGAGGCCCTTAAGGAGAATAATGCAGATGTTTTCGGTAACGTTGCATTCATTTGGCTCCACTTGATCTTTACATTAGGGGACGTTCAAGTATTACGTAACGCAATTTAGGGATGTAACGATACCTATTCCGATACCGATATATCGGCCGATACAACAGATATTAAGCAGTTGTCATTGTGTAATGATATTCCTTTTTTGCCACTTTTCTAATTGAACTATCCTGATTGCAACTTTTAATTCTTTCTTCTTTTTTTATTTCTTAAAAATTAATATTTAAATAGATGTTTCCTTTAAATTTTGATTGTGCATTTTTATTAATTTATTCTTAACACTTCTCAAGGCTTGGACTTAAATTTAAGTAACCTTTATCCATAATAAAGAAGGATATACAAGTTACCTATTTAATTATTTATTTGATTAATTATCTATTAAGCCATCGATATCGGTATCGCAGATTATTTACTACAAAAATCGGTATCGGCAAAATTATGTGTCGTTACATCCCTAGTAAAAATGGTCACTTGGTAAACTTGTCCTTAACGTAACGTTTAGGGAGGGTTTAGAAAAACGTTCGCAAAAATTGCGTTACGTAATACTTGAACGCCCCCTTATTCAGTTCAAAATCAAAATGTGGGTACTATCTATAGAGGGTTGGAGGTAAGGAGTACCGACTCATATGACAATCAAACTGAAAAAATTTTGCTCTCCAACAATAAAATGAGGGTTCTAAAAGTGGCCAGAATGGCGCTACTGTAGCACGTCTTCCATCTTTGTCTATCTATCTTTGTCTAATTTACTCGTCAACTTGCTACACTAGCGCCATCTTAATTTACTGTGTTCTGAGACCACTTTTTAATACATAGAATCGGTCCTCCTTACATCTACCCTCCATAGTACTATCATCAAGACTTACCACTTTGTAGTAAAGTAACTTACACATTCAACCTCCTGTCTTCATTTTTAATCCCCGCCGCCCGACGCAAAATCGGGGTCTTTCTTTATCGTAAAGTGACTAGTAATCACGTTCCGTGACTTATTGATTGTTTAGTGAAAGGTCAGAGTAAAAAGTAATGAGTAATTTAGTCGAGCAGCAAGTAATTTAGTAACTAAACGTGTCTGAACATAAAAAAATTATTCAAGTATATTCATCGAAGTATTACAACTATGTACTTTGCGTGACATATGTATGGCGTGCGAAATATGCAAAAAATACGAAATAAGAAAAAAAAATCATTTTCCTTAGCAATTTTGTGCGCAATTGTACACATGCGCCGATTGCCCTCACTAGTTTCGCCTTGTGACCTTAATATATTGCGCGACCTATACATTGATGAGTAGATTAGTAAGAAATTAATCTACTCATCAATGTATAATGAAAGAAATAATTTTTTTCGGGCGAATAGCACTGGTGGATTTGTTAGTTTAGTTTTTATTTATATATGTATAGATAGATATTATAAATGACAGGTTTTAACAGGTTTTAAACCGTTCGCTTCGAAGCAAATAATAATAATGACGTCCAAGGAGGGAAAGGTCATATGCGAGTATCTAAACACGAAGCAGAGAGAGGCTAACGTTGATTTCGTCACTGAAATCATAGATGATATCGTCGATAATTTTGATGAGGATTTCGAACATTTAGATAAATTTGTCGATGCTAATGTGGACGGGAACGAATTTGAAATAATAAGCCGTAAAGAATACGAAAATTTAAATGTTGACGATGAAGATAAGATTAGCGATGGAAATGTGTTTGTTGGTCGAGTGATTGAAAATGATCAATCCGATGGTGATGTTTATGTAGACGATAAGTTGCTCGAGTCCGAGGTTGATTTGAGCACTACGGTCACTCTAGATTCGAGGTATGTTTGTTTTAATTTTGTCCCCAGTTACATTAAATAAATATAATACTAGCTGTATTTTATCTATTACATATTATAAAGCAGCCGTGTCGTTTAAGTTTAGGGACAGATTATTTACGTTGACTTTAGGTACTACTTGGTCAATTTACTTCATTTTTTCGCGTCCAATCGCCGATGGGACGCCATTTCGTCGCATCTAATCGGCGATAGGACGCCATTTCGTCGCGTCCTATCGCTAATGGGACAACATTTTGTCGCGTCTAATCAGCGATAGGATGCCATTTCGTCGCGTCCTATCGCCTATGACATCATTTCGTCGCGTCCAATCGGCGATGGGACGTCATTTGTTCACGTCTAATCGCCGATAAAACGTCATTTCTTCGCGTCCAATCGCTGATGGGACGCCATTTCGTCGCGTCCGATCGCCTATGACGCCATTACGTCTCGTGCTATCGCCGATGACGTCATTTCTTCGCATCCAATCGCTGATGGGACGCCATTTCGTCGCGTCGAATCGCGCGAACCGTAGGATAAGCGCGGAGAGTTAAGAGGTGCCGCGTCAATTTGTACCGCTTATTGTTAATAATAGACCGGTGTTTACATTAGCGTTTTATTTAAGTATTTATTTTATTTCAAAATCCACAGCTCTCAACATAAAAATTACAGACCAAAACAAAAACCCACCTTACAGCCAATTATGATTGGCTTTTACATTTATAAAAAAAAAACTTATGTATAATACGATTACCTATAAAAATCACATATTAAATATCAATACATATTGTATACATACATTAAATATAATACATATATATGTATATACAAATACATACATACAAATTACATAGAACTGCCACTGCCTTGAAAAATTGTAACATTTCTTTTTTTAAATTTAATTAATTGTAATGTCAAATGTCAATTGTTAATGATTTAGCCTCAAAGCGGAAATATATGAGAATATCTCGAAGAACAGTAGCGGTGACGGTGTTTCCGGGAGGGATTCTAACACGAACGATACCAAGTCCATACATTCTAGGAACTCCACGAATCCGACCCCTTTCTCTTCAGGTTTTATTTTTTAATTTTTAATTTGTATTTTTTTATTTATTTATTAAAAGACTAGGTCCGCGTTGAAAAAGAAAAAAGTAGCCTATCCTGTGTCCTGTACGTCTAAATGTTTATCTACCAAATTTCATGAAAATCAGCTAATTCGTTTAAGTTATCGAGGAACATGCATACATACAGAAAAATATTCTAAAAATGGTCAATTTAGTTTCATTATCATGTATAGGCTAAAGACAGAGAGAAATGGATAGGGTTGGAGGAGGCTTTTACCCAGAAGGGGTCCATGATTTTAAAAAAAAAAGGAAATCTTGTATATAATTTGTAATTTGTTAGTTATAGGCTATTGAAATAAAAAAGCTTTATTATTATTATTATCATGTATAGAGCCTATAAACACGATATCTCTGAAAACAAAGTAAAAGTCGGTTTATAAACCAAAAGGCAACCCAGGCATAGAAGGATTTTTGATGCCTATTTTTGATAAAGTAATCTTAATTTTTCTTAGTCAGTACTTAGCACTTTTGAAACTTGCTATCTATCTATCTATCTATGTAGTTGAATAGCCTATCGAAAAGAAAGTTATGGTATCATGAGTAAAATAAATAAATTAATTGACAGGTTCGAAAACTACCCTAAAATTACCGAGCTCTGAAGAAATAAGCGTGGAAAATCTATTGAAATGTCTATTGCGAAAGAATGCAGAGTATCACACCGTTGATATAGCTGAAGTAGATTGATTTTGTTTTTTTTTTGTCTATGGTTGTCTTTGCTACTTATCTTTGAATAAATTTTTGAGTTCCTGTCTCCGCTGTCGTTTTATTATTAGATAGATTTTTTAAAAAATAAACACGTGTCTATAAGATGTTTAGTTCCCTACTTAGCCCAGACTAAATGGGAAAAATTTCGACATTTAGTCCATGAAAATCGTATCAAACAAGAGGTTTCCTTACATCAAATGAGGGTAGTGTTAAGGTACTGAGTTTTTTATATGGTAATGACAAATTCAAGTTTTCCACCTCGAAAGCCTTTCGGATCAATGTTAAATTTAAATAAAATTTTAGTACTTTTTCAGTTTTTCTCGATTTTTACCACCAAGGATCTGTATTAAGGCAAAAGACACTATGTACACTTTATAATGCGATTAAATTTGCAATTGAATGAGAATAATTTAGTCTTGGTAGGCCAAATAGTTTTAGATGCGGCTTGAATTATTTATTGGTATCGCAATAAATAATTGAATTGAATTGAATTGAATTGAAAAGAAAAGAGGTATGAGGTATCATAAGTTGTTAAAGTGCACTAAATTTCGAGATACCATTTTGACCTATTTTTGTTTCGATATAACCAATAAAATGAGATAAATTTGGTCTACATAAACCTTATAGATACAACGGTACACTTGATGATAGGTGGCTACTGTCGCCTATAACAATATAAAGGGTTTAAAAGGTCATATATATTTTTAATGTAGGTCATATTAACAAAAATCTGAGATAGGTTCGTTTTGCGCTGGGGCTGGAGTAATTTTGTATGAAATTAGCGGATTTTCCTTTAAGGGCTAAACACAGTAGTCTTCATATTACATACGCTAAAGGGGCGAGTTTCGCCAAATATTTGGGCAAATGTTGGCCTCGCCACGCCAACGCCAACAGCCTGTCTCACCCGCCGCAAAAGATGTTTCACATCAATATTCTAATGGACGAAATACACGGTCAGTCCAACGCGTCAAATTGACTGACGTGAAGCCAAAATTTGATCGTGAATGGTGAAAACTGATGGCTTGATGTCGAACACTGTATTTTAAAATCGCGCCGTTGCATCACGTTAGTTTGTCGTCACGCCAAATGATTGATCGTGTATTTCGTCCATAGATTGTAATCGATTTTTTTTTAAATTTTATGACCTTTAAGCCAAGTCTTTAATTCTTTTAATGGTTAGTATTAATGGCAACATCACTGAATAAACTTTAATATTTTATTATGGAGGGTAGAGGTAAAGAGTACCGACTCATATTAAGATAATAAAAATGAAAAAAAAAAAAAAAAAAAAATTGTCCCTCCAACGATAAAATAAGGGTTCTAAAAGTAGCCAGAATGGCGCTAGTGTTGCATATCTTCGGCTATTTCTATTACTACTATCTATCTATCTATCTTTGTCTAATCTACTCGACAATGCTACTAGAGCTATCATAATTTACTAGTATTCTGGGACCACTTTTTAATACATAGATTCGGTCCTCCTTGGGCCCTAGACAAGTTGCATTCGCTCCGTAGCGATTCGATTCGCTAAAAATAAAATGTATGGGATTGACATATGCCTTCGCTAAATCACGCGAAGGCATATGTCAATCCCATACATTTTTATTTCGCGAATCGAATCGAAAGCGAATCGAATGCACTTTGTCTACCTCTCTCCAATTACTAAGATTGTAATCTGATTTTTTTTTTGGAATTTTATGGCCTGGTAACTAGACTTTTGAGCCAAGTCTTTATTTTTATTTTTATTGGCAACATCACTGAATGAACTTCAATATTTCACTTCATTTCACTACACTTGCACATTGCACTTGACATTATGTCAATCTTTTTCTTGTAATCTGATGCACTGACCTGTAATATATGGACTGACTGTCCCATGCAAATTACAGATAATTTCGTGTACCATTTTGAAACGTCGCCGTACGAAAGTACGGAGAACTCATTTTGACGTTTGCGTATTTTTATTCCATAGCTAAGTATAATAGTGTCTGCGGATATCACTAGTTTTAGTTTCATATACTTACCCTCCATATCCTACAGCGCCAAAATGGCGTTTTTCAAATAGACATAAAACTAATTTGACAGCAGCCTGTCCAGTGCTTATACAGGTCAGTGATGGGTCAGTAAATCTGATGACAGATACATAACATTAATTATTTACAGGCCGACGGAGCTAGACGCGTTGGTGTTTGGCCACGTGTTCACAATAATAACGACTCGTCTTCCGTGCAGACGTCTCGCCGAGACTGTGCGTCGTCACGACGCCCTACTCGCTTTAGCGAAACGAGTCGACGAACGCTACTTCAAGAGGCCATAGCATCGCGAATTCAAGGACATCTCTACTGCGTTTCAGAGTCCTTGAATTCACCTCTATTTTTAATTTTTGTGTTTCACTTACGTAGGACTAACGCTTCGTCGGCTTAACGTATTAGTAACTACACTTTTCAGTTCCATTCGCGTATCGCTGGACGATTTTGGTCACACTTAACATTTCCGCTTCTACTAGTATCAGCTGCGTATTTTTAACCCCCGACGCCCCCGACGGAAAAAAGGGATTTTATAAGTTTGTTTGTGTCTTTTAGTAAATAAATGTATATATAAATATTTTCATGAATTATAGCAAGAGCGATCCCGATCACATCAGCTTTAAAAAAAAAACAACAAAAAAACGATCAACATCGATCGGTCCATACGTTTAGGAGCACACACACACACATACACACACACACACACACACACACACACACACGTCAAACTTATAACACCCAGTTTTTACGTCGGGCGCGGGGGTTAAAAATACGCGGCTTATAGAAGCGTAACTGTATAAGTGTAACCGATAAACTCGGAAATAACAATATTTTGTCCAATAATATTCAGTTTAATAAAGCCTTAGTACTTATTTCTTGTATCAATATTTTGTTGAATGTTCTTGGCGTTTTGAATTAGTTTAGTCAGCGGCTTAGTTTTAGCTTAGTCTAATTGTAATTGACGGTGGCTGGATTTGTATTAACGGTTAACGGTCTAACTGAACGCTTATCTCTTGAGAATAAATAAAAAAATATATAAATAAATAAATAACCCAATGAAGGTAGTATTTCTATTTATGTGCGGGGACGGTGTTTACTTAATTGCCAGACGAGAGAATTGTTCGCAGAAAACAAAAATTGTCGAAGTGTGTAAAATATAGATCGCTTACAACTGCATCTAAGAGTATAGAGGATAAAAAGGACCACATAAAATAAAATTATCCGGAATAAACCGTGGACATTGAGAGACCAGGGGTCCTAGGCAAAGTAACATTTTCAAAACGATAACGAAATTCGTTGGAATAAAATGTATGGGATGTATGAGGTGATTTAGCGACGGCATAATTATGTCAATCCCATTACATTAATTTTTATTGTTTTCGAACTTCGTTATCGTTTCGCTATCGTTTTACGATATGATGACGAAGTTACTTTTGCAAATTTTTACTTTGGCTAGGGCCCCTGTTCGCATAAAAGTACGGGGATTCCCCGGAAAAATGGAACTAACTCCGAAAAATTAAATAAATGAACACTTTTCGGAATGCAACATTTCTCTCGTATGTATAATATGTCGTGGACAGATCATAGAATTGATCACTTCATGAAATGGCCATCTAAAACTGGCCTGTTCGCATAAAAGTACGGGGATTCCCCGGAAAAATGGAATTAACTCCGAAAAATTAAATAAATGAACACTTTTCGGAATGCAACATTTCTCTCGTATGTATAATATGTCGTGGACAGATCATAGAATTGATCACTTCATGAAATGGCCAGCTAAAACTGGCCTTTTCATTGAATAACCAGCGTTTAACTATATTTTTTCTATAGGTTTATATAAAAAAGAATTATTTGGAGTTTTTTTTAAATCTTTGATACCCTACATTAGTGATACGGCCAGTTTTAGCGGGCCATTTCATGAAGTGATCAATTTTATGATTTGGCCACGACATATTATAGACATTAGTCGCTAGAGCGATCAAATATATGCACCTACAAGTTCAAAATCATTTGGAATTCCCGTATCATTAATTCCCAAAAGTGTTCGTTTATTTAATTTTTCGGAGTTAGTTCTATTTTTCCGGGGAATCCCATATCGCTGCTTAAAAACTAAAGGGCTATAACACAAAATTCCAAATATTGTATGTTGCAAAAAGACTTACGGTTGTTTTATTACATATTTAGTATATTTTGATCATTTTTTATATATTCAAAAGTAACTTAAGTATATGCTTATATCTCTTCTAGTATTCAGTTTATTAAAAAAGTACTTAAAACGTTTAATGCTACTTGAAAATACGCTTCTAACAATGCATATATTTGATATAATATCTAATAAGAAAAAAATAGACAAAAAATAATTTTTTTTTTTTTTCGATTAGCTCTCATGTAAAAAGTGTAATTTTGATTTGTGGCCCTTTAGTTTTTAAGCAGCGATGTACAACAGGACAGTGTAATGGTTGCTTCAGCAACATAGTGAGTAGTCAATGTGCGGCCTTGTCAAAAAAAAGGATTCGTTTCTTTATTGGCCCTCGTTCTTATAAAATCTAATAATTACTATTTGTTAGATATTATTAGACTTAGGTAGAATACTAACTATATTATTAAATTAAAAGCAATGAAACTACGTTTTACCGCTTGTAGTTTACGCATTTTTCTCATTTGTATTAAGTATAATTATGTGACGTTATGTTTATTTGTTCTTATTTATTTACTTCGGCTTTAAAACAACAAACGTTTAGGCAAAAAAAAAATATTCTTTTCATTATTAGTTCTTGTTGAACTGTTAAAATATTGCGGTGAGTTATTTTTTAAACTAAACCTTTCAAAATCCATGTTCAATAAATAGACGCGAACTACAGTATTTTTTGTACTACTTGTTTGCGTCACTTAGACATGGAGTTTTTTTATTAACTTTTTTTTTTAAAAAGGCTTCAAATTCACTCGCGGTGTTAACTATTTCAATCTATACACGAATTAGAGTAACTAAAGTAATTTTTGATAGTAATTAAATAGGTATCTAGTTAGAGTAATTGCAAAAGTAGCTCCCTCTGTTCTATTTGTTTTCTCTATTGAGTAGTTTGTATGGTCTGGGTTTATTTTATATACTTAGTCATATTTTGCAAAGATATATTATTTCGATGAGTCATATTCATTTTTTGTTTTTTCATCGATTTCGTTTCGCATTTCTTAAAAGTATGTCGTCTTGTTTTTCAGTAAAATTTAAAATATATTTAGTATATAGATTTTTAAATGTACCTACTAACTTTTAAGAATTAACTGAATAATAATTACTGATTAAAACAAAATGTAATGCATGCATTTTTACATGAACATTTATTTACAATATTTGTATTTGTTATGCATTTCTTAATTTTTATAGTTTGTTAGTGATGTTCATTTGAGTCTAGTTGAGTTGTGTGTAATGATCCTTACTCCTACTATAGATATATAGTATTTCCTTAACCCTAATATGGTCGGCGACGGTAGCCACCTACCATCAAGTGGACCGTCAGCCTGTCTGTCGACCTTAACATAAAAGAATCAAACAGAAAAATTAATTTGAGGTGTGTTAATTTTTGCAAATGGCAACACCATACCGCTGATCTGACCATAATATTAATTTGAGGTGTTATTTTTTACAAATGGCAACATCATACACAGAAAGCGTTATCTAGACATCTGATCTGATATTTAAGTACAAAATATAAGTTCATACACCTAGTCTTCTCTTATTCTTACCTGTTACATAACCAATGGTATATTTGTATTAAACCAACGTGGGCTTAGGAGATAAATAAATTGTTGAAACCTCATTTTGATCTTTTATTTACTTAAATAACACTAAATTTCTCCATCGAGACGCGGCGATCTATTCCAATTTCCAACTAGTTCAATTGATTGAACTATTGGGGCTTTTTATCTCAGTAGTTCATTACAGTTTTCACCACACGAGTTCAACAGTGTCCGAGTAGCTACTTTTTTTCACTTTAAACTAAATGCATTTGAAATTTCCTTTGGCGCCATTTTATTTTGATACTAGCTGGCGCCCGCGACTTCGTCCGCGTTGAAAAGGACAAAAAAGTAGCCTATCCTGTGTTCTGTATGTATGTTCCTCCATAACTCTTAAACGAATTAACTGATTTTCATTAAACTTGGTAGATAAACATTTAGACGTACAGGACACAGGATAGGCTACTTTTTTCTTTTTCAAAGCGGACGAAGTCGCAGGCACCAGCTAGTCTTTAAATAAAAATGGACGACTGGCAGAAACTGACTTTCCGCAGTGATATAAGGGAACATACCAAATAATTAAATTTAGATCATCCCTTTGGAACTGTCCTTTTTCTGGATAAAAGTTACCCTATGTCCTTTTCTGTATCCCTGACGTATGCAAAATTTCATGATTAAGCTTAAGTGTGAAAAGGTAACCGACAGACCAGTTACTTTTACATTTATATTATTAGTATGGATTCAATGTATGATACATCAATTAAAACGAAACAAGGCAGAGGTGTGATATTCATTTATTCAGTACAAATAGATTTTCTTTAACCCGGAGGCCATTTCATTTGTCTGCCACCCAAAATGTGAATATGCAAATGGTAAACACTCTGAGCTCCGTTCTTTCCATCGTTGATGACCAATCTGAAGCCAGACTTGTCGAGTCCTTGTTGAGCTGCAACTTTGCGAGCTACGATCATGAGGTGGCCTAAAATATTTCAATAATCTTTCATAATCATCGAAATACTACAATGGAATTTGCATCACAAATGCCAAAGCGGCACATAAAAAGAATGCCTTTGACAGAATCACGGCGGACTCTTGCCTTCACGCGTCAATGGTAAAAGGTGGTAACGATCAACTTCTACTATTTCATTTTAAACTCTAATGGGTTGAGGTAAAGTCACATTTTCTTTAAATTACGTACTTATTATTATGTTTGTTTTGTTTTAAATGACAGTTCATGCTCTACGCATATATTATGTCACTTTTAAATGTTCTATAAAATTCATAGTGTTTTGTATGGCACGCGGGTTCCATGTTGTAGTAGTTTGATGTTCATAATAAACAGGTAGGTAGGTACATTTCAAAATCTTGATATTGGTAAGAGGCAGGCTACGGACTACAGTAGGATTAACGATATGGGATAGGGAAATGGGCTCTGGTAAACCTTACTCGTTGAAACACAATAGCACACATAGGGCCTATTTCACCATCTGTCAAGTAGGCTAACCTTCATTTAAAGTTAAATTAAGTCACCGGGAATGATGGTGCTAATATAGCTTTGTTTGTATGGTAAAAGTCCCACATTAAAAAGAAAATAATAAAAAAAATCGCCTATCGAAGGATGCATTAAACCGAGAGCATAATTTAATAAAACATAAAACTATTTCTAAAAGTAACTAATCAACACTTTACTTGTAGTTGGTAAAAGAGGCCCATACTGTTATTTCAAGGTGCTGTTCTGTAAGTTATAAATCCTTACATATTATAAAACAAAGTCTTCCGCCGCGTCTTTCTGTCTGTTCTCAATAAACTCAAAAACAACTGCACCGATTTTCATGCTGTTTTCACCAATGGATAGAGTGGTTCTCGAGGAAGCTAAGCAAGTAATTAATAATAGAATTTTTAAAATAGTCCAATCCAACCATGGATTCTCATTAATCATTACCCTGAACCTAAGTGTAGTTATTACTTAGGTATTTAATATATTAATTACTGTAGTCAGCAGTGCGCTTGCAGCTTCAGGGGTTGCTTGTGTTATAGGCGATGGTAGCCTACCATCAAGTGGACTGTCAGCCTGTCTGCCGACCTCAAAATAAAAAAAAAAAAACAATAATTTACCCAATAATTGTTCGTCAGAGTCTTCAGCCAGTGAAAGCTGGGAAATAGGCTTTCGAGGAATGACGAGTATATGAGTCGGGGCCTGAGGACTCACGTCATGAAACGCGACGCACTATAATAATAAAAAAAAACAATATTATAGGTATGTATGTACCGTAAACAACATTTTTATTTTATTTTCCAACTAGCTGGTGTCCGCGACTTCATCCACGTTGAACGATGAAAGGTACCCTATGTCCTTTCTGGTGTCCCAAACAACGTGTATGCAAAATTTCATGGTGATCGGTTCACTATTTTTTACGTGAAAGCGCAACAAACACATTCACATTTATAATATTAGTATGGAAGTAAGGATACTAACCTAATATGTCAAGACAGTAAAAAATTGCTAAAATTATGTGAAGTTATAACAAATTGGTTTTCACATGTTTAAAATTCTTATATTTTCACTACATATTATTATAAAACCAAGTCTGTCTGTTCGCGATAAACTTAAAAACTACTACACCGATTTTCATGCTGTTTTCACCAATGGATAGAGTGGTTCTTGAGGAAGGTTTTAGTATATAATTTACAAAGTTACGCGGGCGAAATCGCAGGCAGCAGCTAGTTAAAAATAAAGAAAATAATATAGTCTTAATAACAGCTGATTCCGATACCGACCGGTCAAACTTACAACCGTAATATTATCATTATAATTGGCTTTTATATTTACCTGATCATCCTCGTAAACAAACTTAGCTGGTATTTCCTTCCTTAATATTTTTCCAAAAATAGTATCGCCGCCTGGAGCGGCAGATTGCGCTAATTCGACTTCTCCGCCTGCCATTTTCTAAATTCTAAAATCTTTTTTCTGTAATTCTAATTTCTGTTTGTCAGTTGTCAGACTGACAAACTGTCCAAATTGGACATGGACAGATGACAGATCTATCCCAATGCTGCCAGACCAAAAAATCCATTTAGCGCTAACGACTGGAAAAGCGTTTGAATATTTATTATTCACAGTTCATAAAGCGATAGATTTAGCGTTAAATTATGTTCGAAGCTGCATAGCAGATTGTAGCTGAGCCGAGCATATGAGCAGCTATCCTCGTTGGAGGAAGCGCTCGACACGCGATACCCGACATGAACAAATCTGATTATAGTCAGGGAGGACTGATTGCAGATATAATTGTAACAAAAAAAAAAAAAAAACTTATGTTCAGTAATTGTTAAGGAAAAAAACATAATATATATATACCTAATGTAAATATTCATTTTATTTACATATTATGTGTACCTACCTATTATAAAATACCCTAGACAAAGTGCATTCGATTCGATTCGCTAAATAAAAATGTATGGGATTGACATATGCCTTCGCTAAATCACGCGAAGGCATATGTCAATCCCATACATTTTTATTTAGCGAATCGAATGCACTTTGTCTAGGGCCCGTCAGTGTTTCCAACACTTTTTAAAAGTTCTATGTAGCGAAGGCATATGTCAATCCCATACATTTTTATTTAGCGAATCGAATGCACTTTGTCTAGGGCCCCAGGTCAGTGTTTCCAACACTTTTTAAAAGTTCTATGTAGTTGTCAATTAATCTGTTTGATTACAAAGGTATAGGCAGCCATTACACGTTCAATCTAGATCGTGATCCGAGCAAGGAAGCGGATCGCAGTAGATTGATAAGATTGATGAAGACATTACACGCTCAATCCAGATTTATATCAGTCCACTGTTCGCAACCATTAGATGAACACGCGTTCTCTTCTCTGGTGACTTCGATTTGAGATTTCTTAATGTCAGCGTCACACTTTTCAATAAATAAAAAAGTAGAAGAATATGCGTTCATAAACACATAATGGATCTGAATAAGATTTAGAATAATAGAACCTTTTAGAAATAATTATCTTTTTAATTCTCGTCGGTAATTTGACCGCAGCCTACTATTTTTTTCTTTACGTCATCGACAGTTGCAGGAGGTTTAATTTTTACATAGATTTTTGAGAGCTTCTCATAAGCAGTTATTCGTTTATACTTATTCATGTAATCATTGCACTTTTTATCCCATAATTTGAGCAAAGATTCCAAAGTTAATATGAAATCCTCATTTGGAGAAATATCCAGCTAGTTAGATGTCAAAATCAAAATCAAAATATTTATTTATCAATTAGGTTTCTACAAGAAACTCTTATGATCGTCATTATAAATTTAAATTTACCAGGGTTTCGGAAAAAAGCCAAGATGACGATCCTGAGAAGAAAAGAAACCCCGAAAAAACTCAGGATATATACAATGGGTCTGACCGATGGGTTTGAAAATGACTATAAAACACACGTAATATCAGAGCTATGGTTATGTACATGTGAAAAGTTTTTGTTTCATCAAAATCGATGCAGTATTTCCGAAGTTATTGACACCGAAACTTTGGTCGCTATTCAAATTTTCAAGTTCGCCCGTGCTAAGTGGATGACGTCACAAGGGCCGATGCTAGACGCAAGTTCATAGTAAAAAGATAGATTTGTATTTTGTAATTAATTAACTCAAAAACTACTGGACCGATTTTAAAAATTCTTTCACCTATAGAAAGCTACGTTATCAGCAAATAATATAGGCCATATTTTATAAAGTTACGCAGGCGAAGTCGCGTAACTTAAGTTTATTCATTACAAACAAAAATAGAAATCTACTGTCTTTATAATATTACCAGCTGTTGCACGCGACTTCGCTCGCGTAACTTTATAAAATATAGCCTATGTTATTTGCTGATAACGTAGCTTTTTATAGGTGAAAGAATTTTTAAAATCGGTCCAGTAGTTTTTGAGTTAATTAATTACAAACAAAAATAGAAATCTACTCTTTTTATAATATTACCAGCTGTTGCACGCGACTTCGCTCGCGTAACTTTATAAAATATAACCTATGTTATTTGCTGATAACGTAGCTTTCTATAGGTGAAAGAATTTTTAAAATCGGTTCAGTAGTTTTTGAGTTAATTAATTACAAACAAAAATAGAAATCTACTCTCTTTATGATATTACCAGCTGTTGCACGCGACTTCGCCCGCGTAACTTTATAAAATATACCCAATGTTATTCGCTGATAACGTAGCTTTTTATAGGTGAAAGAATTTTTAAAATCGGTCCAGTAGTTTTTGAGTTAATTAATTACAAACATACAAATCTCTCTTTCTTGCATCTAGAATCGGCCCTTGTGACGTCATCAACGTTCGCTAGTAGTATTAAAAAATTTGGGTGGCGCGCGTACTTTGAACGCTTATAACTCGGTCATTTTTTAAGATATCAAAAAAATAAAAACACTGCCGTATTTGTCTAGTGAGCTATATTTGGGGGATATCATTAACTAAAATCGATGGTCAGACTCATTATAGTTTTTTAATACTAAACATAGTACGAGCTCCGAATCGCTTAAATCCAGGCTTCTTTGTCGCTGTTGTCATCCGACTCAAATCTCAATGGCGTTGCGACCGCTGACTGACGTAAACTGACAATAGCAGCCATTACACGTTCAATCTAGATCGCGATCAACGGATCGAGATCATTGATTTCTAAAATTCTAGATAATTTAAGATCCGATGTCGCGATCCGTCAATCCAACACATTACACAGTCAATCTCGATCAAGATCATTGATCACGATCATTGATCGCGATCCAGATTGAACGTGTAATGGCTGCCATAGAAGCACGTCTCAACAAAATCTCAAGCTATAATTTCTGAGAATAAGTCGAAGCTCTCTCTATATTGAGTACAGAAATCGCTGTAATGCTAAAAAGCACTGGCTGTTCTTAGTTCACTATGTTTTTTTTTACATCATCATCATTGATTGACAAATTTGCCACGAATCACAGAAGCATAAAGTGTTGACAGTTAGATTGGAAAATTCATTTTGAGTCTTTGTCATTGTGATATGTGAAAGGAATTAGGAAATAGAATAAAATTCAATTATGTTTTATGTAATCAAAATGCTTCACTATATTTCTATACATATTATATTGTTACACAAATATAATTAGTTCCGAATTAAGTATTCTACGGATTCATATAACACGAATCAGTGTCTTGGCTTAAAGGTCTGGTCACGTGTGTCATGTGTCACGTTCCTTAACTAGTGAAGCGGGAAAATAAAATTGTCAAAATTTTAAACACCAGAAATTACAAAAATATGTAAGGAAAGAACAATGAACTAACAAGTGATTACTTAGAATTCTTTCTGGCTATTATATTAATAACCACATTTTAAACAAATTTATACACTACTTGAATAACATAACTATTATTTTATAACATAGCCTATTTCTGTTCACAACTTTGCACCAGGACCCAACGGCCATAACATATGATGTAAGGCTGTGCCAAAAACGTGTATAGACTTCAACCGCATATTGCGATGATTTTCATCGACAATTACATGATATCCCGAATTCCCCAAGCCCTTTTCAAGGGCAATGTTCTTTGCGACCAATAACAAGTGACCTGTAAAGTAATAAAGGATGAAAATGTTATCTTAATGGGAATAAATTTAATTAATAATTGTCTCGCGGAACTATTGAGGAAAAAAGGCTCTCTAGTTCCGCCACGGAACTACTGGGAATAATCCGATCTGTTAGTAATATTTTAGTATGTTTATCATGAACCTAGAAAAAACAATGGACGGAATTCCATATACTAATAAGTGAAGCACCGTAGTAAGCTCGGTAACGTGTATTTATACGTTAATACCTACACATACAAACCATGACGAAGCTAGCGTTGATTAATGCACACGTAATGAGCAATTAAAATAACTATTTAATTATGCCACCTGCGTCGTGAAATGTTGTTCCTGTAAAACTACGTGATTAAAAAGAACAAGGAATCACTTTCCACATATAAAAACGCACACAAATAAAAATGCACCGCCGTTACAGTGCTTCACTTTGTACAGTGACAACACTCCGTCCGTTGTTTTTTCTAGGTTCATGGTTTATAAAAAATAATAAAAAAAACATTGTTTTTTTTCTTAATTTTATTTAAACCAATTCATCTGCCTGCCTCCCAATACGTGTACGTGAATGTGGTTCACATTTTGACAACCGTGAACACCTTCGTTCATTACTACTCTGAAACCAGATGCGGCTATTTTTTTCTTTTGAGCCACCTTTTTCGCTACGATTAGCAAATGTCCTGTGTAAAATTAATCAGTTTAAGTTATGGAGGGTAGAGGTATAAAGGAGGACCGACTATGTATTAAGTTTTCTAAAATTTCAAAATTTCGTAAAAAGTTTTCTTCAATAACACTTGACTTTTAGGCTGTACGCAAACTAAAATTTAGTTTTTAAGCTTATATTCTTTAATTAAACAATAACGAGGTTCTACGTATACGTATCGATATTTTGGTGTATCGTATCGATACAAATGAACACGACCAAGTCGTACTTTATTCATAACTAGTTTGTACTCGCGACTTCGCCCGCATCCGATCGCTACCACACTTCACAGGATTACCCGCTGGACTAATTTGAAAATTTTATTTTTATCCTTACCAAGTAATTTTTCATCTTCTTGAGTTACGTCTGCTATTCTTCGTATTACTTTCTTTGGAGCCACAAGGAAGTGAACAGGCGCTTGTTTATCGTTCACTACATCGAACGCTACGCACTAAAATAAAATATTTTTTTATATAATATTTATTGTTTTTATGTATACCTAGATAATATTGTAAAAAAATTAAATTAAGAAGATAAACGAATCTATGGTACATATTTAGGTATATATGCACCACAGCAAGTAGAAATCTCAGAACAATAAGTAGAAAATATACTTGCTTTTTTTATCAGTGGTTTTTAGTGTCATCATTTTACATGTATTAATTATTAGCCTTAAAATTATAAATAAATAAAAAAAGTATGTTTTTTATTTTTAGGTTAAGTACTATATTTACTTACTTGGTCGTCTTCGTAAATGAACCTCTTTGGAGATTCTTGACCGAAATTGCGAAAATTCTCCAAAGCCTGTGATTCCACATTACCCATTACTTTATTTTAAGATATTTGTGTCTTATTTTTGTTTTGGTAAACAAATGTCATGTTCATTTCAATGCCAAGAAACTCCGATCGAATGAGTCACAATATTTAGTTGGAGCAAAGCAACCAATATTTTCATCAGGTGTAGATTACATTTATACCTAGTTACCTACTCTGTGTTATATCTAGTAGTGATGTGCCGGATATCCGTATCCGTATCCGCGGATATAGAGAAGAAAGATCCGTATCCGTTACTTTTTGGCGGTCTTTTTACGGATCTTTCATCTTATTAATTTTTAATTCATAGCTGAAATTCTAAGTCATTTTGTTTGATTATTAGTTAGAACGGTAGTAATACTAAATCAATGATTAGTCATATGTTCGTTATCAATTTTTTTTATTACAACCTTCTTCAAGGTTAGCAAGTTTATTTTTATACGTTTTATTTTTAAACTAAAATCAGATATGTAAAATACAGACTGCATACAAATTAAGTGATATTTATTTTAAAAATAGTCTTAGGGGCTCCGGGTTCGATTCTCAGCAGGGCCAACTTTGGAAATGTGCTTTTTATAATTGGCTCAAAAGATATGATCTGGACCACCCTATTACAGCTTACCACCATGAAATAACAGCATTTGTGCTGTTCTATTTCGGTGAGTAAGGGATGGTCGCAAGCGTACTTGTAGCGCTAATCTTTGTACTAAATTTCATCCAAATAATAAGTTCAGCCATTTTTGCGTGAAAGATTAACAAACTTATATCCATACAAAATTTCGTATTTATAATATTTACAACTAGCTGTTGCACGCGACTACGTCCGTGTAACTTGATTTTATAAAATATAGTTCATGTTAATCAGATGATAATGTAGATTTCTATAGGTGAAAGAATTAAGTAATTTTTGAGTTTCATTACAAACATACAAATCTTCTCTCTTTATAATATTACTCACTGCTGCCCGCGTAACTTTGTAAATTATATACTAAAACCTTCCTCGAGAACCACTCTATCCATTGGTGAAAACAGCATGAAAATTGGTGCACTAGTTTTTGAGTTTATCGCGAACATCGCGAGTAGCGATAAATGGCATCGTTCTTATAAAAACCATTACTTACATAGCGTTGCTTGCCTTTACATAAAAAAAAAATAATATAAATTCAAAGAAAAAGAACAGACTTGCAAACTCATCAGTCAAGACAACAATTTTGGAGAAAATGAAAGACAATTTTAACAAAATCAAACGTTATAATTAAAATTAAATAACGCTTCGCAAGAAAATGGCAGAAACATACCATTGATATAGTTAATTTATAATATTTTTTTATGAAACAGGTAAACACTTGACCCATATTATTATAATATCCATAAAACGTCATTAATTATATATGTACATTGTCCAAGCATCTTGCTGCTAAGAAAAAGAAAATGTAAACAAATTTTATTTCTTTCAATGAGTCGCACCAACACATTTGCTGCATTTGATGTGCGTACTCCTGAATATAAAAACAATTTTTGTTTCATCGAAATCGGGCCAGGCTTTCCAATGTTACGGCGTTGTAAAGTTTCACCGCTTTTAAAATTTGCATTAATTCGCGCGCTACTGCTATGAAGTCACGCCGCGAGTGTCATTTAAGTGAGTATTCTGCGAGTGTCATTTCCCGGAGTATCATTTCCGCGAGTGTTTCAGGAGCGTCATTTCTGCGAGTGTCATTTCTGGGAACGTCATTTTCGCGAGTGTTTCAGGAGTGTCATTTCTGCGAGTGTTTCAGGAGTGTCATTTATGCGACTGTCATTTCCGCAAGTGTTTGAGGAGCGTCATTTCTGCGAGTGTCATTTCCGTGAGTGTTTCAGGAGTGTCATTTCTGCGAGTGTCATTTCCGCGAGTGTTTCAGGAGTCATTTCCGGGAGTGTCATTTCCGCGAGTGTTTCAGGAGTGTCATTTCTGCGAGTGTCATTTCCGCAAGTGTTTGAGGAGTGTCATTTCTGCGTGTTTCATTTCCGCAAGTGTCATTTCCGGGCGTGTCATTGCCGCAAGTGTTTGAGGAGTGTCATTTCTGCGAGTTTCATTTCCGCAAGTGTCATGTCCGGGAGTGTCATTCCCGCGAGCGCAACGCACCAAAGTATGAAGGTACGCAAGCGCCGACTCGCGGCGTGACGTCACACGTTAGCGCGGTCGCTTAGTCGGAGGCCGTACTTTTACGTTTAATATCCCAGTAATTTTTGAAAATAGGAAAAAAAAATAAAAAACGCATTATTTTTTCTCGAGTTACCTATTTTTTAGACTCATTACAATAGCATGTTTCTGCTTTAACAAATTATTATTATTACACAATGGAAATCACAGTCTTATTGTGGCTCATACGAGAGCGCCATTTTTAATTTTTCTAACGGAAGCTAATTTATGCATTGAAATACATAAAACAATGGAAATATATTAGTTAAAAAATTTATATGTTTTTTTTAATATTATTCAAAACATGGTTGTGACAAATTTAAGACTGTTGAGACATTTTTAACGCGCGTTTAATTTTTTTTTTGTATTTAATAAAAATTATTATATATAATTAATTTAGACAATATAAATGAAAATATATTAATATTTAATATTTATTTTACATACAAATATAAATGTATAGAAAAAATAACATTGCACATTCATCTTGCTATAATATGGCAGTGTATTAAAATATTTCAAAAAATTCCGAAAGTATTATAATTTTTAACTTAATTTGACAAAATTTCAAGTAAATACTAAAAAAAAATACCATAACACTAGTTTAGTTTAAAGTTTCAACGACTGTTAAGTTGGTTTTCCACTGTGAAATGTAATATAATATTATATCCCAAAACATAAATAATATTCCGCGATCGGACTTCACACTGTAAGATATATTTTTTTTAAAAGGCGAAATATTTTCTTAAATATATTATAATTCGCCAAAAAAAAATTATATTTGAGATGTAATTTAAAATATATACATCTCAGTGTAAATGATTCCATACAAAAGTACGGTGAGCGATATTAATTTATATATGTAAGTTATTTACATTTAAAGATAATTATCTTATATGTAAATAATCGACGTCGACAGTAAATTATATTACTGTCGATTTTTTTTAGTCAATAATGACTAAAATAATAACTAATTCGCGTTAAAAAAAAAACGCGAATTTTACACGAATTATATTATTTATGGCATCGAAGTACTACAAGTATGGATTTTGCGTGACAAATGCCAAAGTGGCACATGTCAAGTACGCCTAAAACGGAATCATGGCGGAGTCAATGCTAAAAGGTAGTAACGACAAACTTCTACTATTCAATGTATTGACGTAAAGTCACATTTTCTTTAAATGACATTATGACGACACGTTTGGTCTAGTGGCTAGTAACCCTAACTGTCGCGGGTTCGAATCCCGCTAGGGACAAATTTTTATGCGTTAACATTTTACCTTTGTACCTGAGTCATGGATGTTTTGTATTTATAATATGTATGTATTTACGAAAAAAAAGTAATCTGTAGTATATCAACTGTCTGGTATTCATAATACAAGCATTAGTTGTTGCTTAGTGTGGAATGTATTAATATTATGTTTGGTTGGCATCGAAATACTACAATGGAATTTGCGTCACAAATGCCAAAGCGGCACATAAAAAGAACGCCTTGACAGAATCATGGCGGACTCTTGCCTTCACGCGTCAATGGTAAAAGGTAGTAACGATCAACTTCTACTATTTCATTTTAAACTCTAATGGGTTGACGTAAAGTGACATTTTCTTTAAATTCGTACTTATTATTATGTTTGTTTTGTTTTAAATGACAGTTCATGCTCTACGCATATGTCACTTTTAAATGTTCCATAAAATTCGTAGTGTTTTATATGGCACGCGGGTTCCATGTTGTAGTAGTTTGATGTTGGTTGGTTTCAAATGACAGATGACAAGAGTTCGTGCTCTACGCTTAATATGTCACTTTTAAATGTTCCATAAAGTTCGTAGTTTTTTTTTATGGCGTGCGAAATCCATAGTTGTAGTATATCGATTGATGTAGTTGTAGTATACGGCTACAAAGATACAATAATTATAGTGTCTGTCTGTACATAAAATTATACAGTGTGATAATATATTTCAATAAGAATGAGTCAGTCTTTTTTTACACATTAAAATAATCTTTCAAAACAATATGGACCGACTTCTTTTTTTTTAAAATAATAATATAGATATATGTATATACACAGACATATTTAATATTGAACCCACCGTTCGATAGTGACAGTTTTTTTATTACTTACCCTTACCTACCCCTTATATTTTTAGGGGGAGGGGGGAACACTTACCCTATAGGGTATTTAGGTATATTTTTATTTTTAGGTATATTAGGAGGGGGGGAAGGGGTTTGAATATTATATTATGATTTTGCATAGCCAATATTACTTGAAAATAAATAAAATTCGCGACTTCGTATGCGTTGATAAATAATATAAAAGCAATTAAACGCTTAACGCCTTGTTGCTATAACACTTTGTCTAGGCGTTAGTTTTTTTATATTTTTATTTTAGACAGTTTTTTTTCTTCTAGATGAAAGGTACCCTATGTCCTATCCTGTATCCGTGACAGCGTGTGTGCAATATTTCACGACGATAGGTCGAGTAGTTAATGCGTGAAAAGGTAACAGATAGACAGAGTTACTTTCACATTTATAATATTAAAAAGAGTATGAAAAATGTATTGTATTAATAATAATATATTAGGATAAATCCAAACATATTGACATTTTGATCTAGTATTAAAATACTTATATTTATTATATGTTTATATCTATAATAGGGATGTAACGAGACATAATTTTGCCGATACGATACCGATACCAATTTTTGTTGTAAATAATCGGCTATACCGATACCGATACCGGCTTAATAGATAATTAATCAAATAAATAATGAAATAGGTAACTTGTATATCTTTCTTTATTACGCATAAAGGTTACTTAAATTTAAGGCCGAACCTTGAGAAGTGTTAAGACTCAATACTAATAATAAATCTGTAAGTGTAGGTATTGTATGTATGTATGTATGTATGTATGTATGTGTGTATGTATGTGTGTATGTATGTATGTATGTATGTATGTATGTGTGTATGTATGTAAGTATATATGTTCCTCCATAACTCTTAAACGAATTAACTGATTATCATGCAACTTTGTAGATAAACATTTAGACGTACGGGACACAGGATAAGCTACTTTTTTTTCTTTTTTAACGCGGACAAAGTCGAGAACGCCAGCTAGTCAATACTAATAATAAATCTTTTTTGGGTTGGTAATGGAGTAAGTTACTTTGTTTTCAGAGATATCGTGTTTATAGGCTCTATACATGATACTGAAACTAAATTGACCATTTTTAGAATTTTTTTCTTTATATATGTATGTATGTATGTTCCTCCATAACTCCTAAACGAATAAACCGATTATCATGAAACTTTGTAGATAAACATTTAGACGTACAGGACACAGGATAGGCTACTTTTTTTTTCTTTTTCAACGCGGACCAAGTCGCGGGCGCCAGCTAGTAAATTAATAAAAAATGCACAATCAAAATTTATTTATATTAATTTTTAAGAAATAAAAAAAGGAGAAAGAATTAAAAGTGGCAATTAGGAAAGTTCAATTATTCCTAGAAAAGTGGCAAAAGGAAATATCATTACACAATGATAAATTACTTAATATCGATTGTATACTTAATATCGGTTGTATATATCGGTATCGGAATCGGTATCGTCACATCCCTAATCTATGTATAATATCCAAAACTCCCCATTCTCCTCTAAGTTCTCTAACTTAGTGATAGATGAAAAATCTCCACTGTATACTTACTATATAGACACGAAAAAAAAAACATGTTAAATTACATACAATTTTATGTAAATTTATAAAAAAAATAACATATTTATGTACTTACATACATAAATTACTTCAATTATGTACAATTTTTTTTTTCACTAAGATTTTATTATATTAAGTCATATTAGATATAGATATATATATATTATAATTATTTTATTATATATATTTTTTTTTTCACTTAGATTTGTTATAAATTTATAATAATATACTAACTATAATTAATATTTACAATTTGTGACCTACTTTCGAATCATTTACAATATTTTTGAATTAGTTTATACAGTATTATGTATTTTTTTATTTATAAGTAATAAGTATATATGTATATTTTAATACAATACTAATTTAGTATTGTATAAAAAAAATTGTTAAGCACTTATTATTGAGTGCTACTATTTTACTATTGATATAAAAATGTTGGTATTTATTTAAATATTTTTACATATTTTAATAGTTACAAATTTGAGTTACACAATTGGAGTCAAAATGGAGAAAATTACTTAAAACGGAAATCAATTGAAAAAAAAAAAAAAATTTTTAAATCAACATGACCGTCCGACGAAAAAACGTGGTGTTGCAAATTTGACGTGTATGTGTCTGTCTGTTTCATTGTAGCTCTCAAACGGATGGACCGATTATGATGCGGTATTTTTCGTTTGAAAGCTGACTTAAGGGCGCGTATAAAGAGAAATAGCCAATCCTAGATTTGAATTTTATCTAAGTAAACAAAGTCCAATTTAAAAAAACTTTTTCAAAATAGATAAATACATTATAAATGAAAGTGAAGACTCGGACAGAAAACATAATATAATGAAATTTTCTCGATAGAAAAAAATCACCAAGTGAACTGTCATTTCCATCGATTTTAGTTTTATTTTCAAAATGACACACATTACAAAGCTAAAAGTGTATCAGTAATTTCACTTGACATATTATCTAAGGCTGTATGTAACAATTTTTCATTTGACATTGTAGTTTAGGAATAATTAATATTTAATACTTTTGGCACTTATAACATTTTTATTGAGCGAGATGCGCTATCTTCCGTCGCATGTTGTGCGTAGTTGTACGTATTTTGTGTCACTGTCATGTCCAAGGGGCCACGCGGGTGAAATTACTAATTTTGTTTGCTTTATACGCACTCTTAAATCGGGATTGTTCTTGGCTACAACTGATGAAGGTCTGTTGAGGCGTTCGAAGACCATCAGTCCATTTCCCAATTGACGAAGAGGATCTCACTGACTTACTTGTACGTGTTCGATTGATATGAAATTTGGTATACTGTCATTAGGGTTATTATAATTTCAATTATGTATAGTTTTTTTAAACCATTTATTTATATTATAACACAAGAGAGCTCTAATTGAGGTAAAACATTTTTTTTTAAATATTGGAATGAATCGCGATTCTTATCATCAGTCTAGTTTTGTAATTTTCGGAACTATACGTTATTTTGTGAGTTATATTATATAATCGTAAACTATTGCAGCAAAAAAAAAACCGCATGCGATTAAAATAGTATATGCGATTTAAAATCGCAGCTGCGTATGTCGTCGCGACACACGCACCGATTTGCACAAAAAAATCTAATGTGTAGTAATAATAGTGTTTGCGATTTTAAATCGCAGATGCGTATGTCGTCGCGACACACGTACCGATTTGCACAAAAAAAATCTAATGTGTGGTAGTAATAGTGTTTGCGATTTTAAATCGCAGATGCGTATGTCGTCGCGACACACGTACCGATTTGCACAAAAAAATCTAATGTGTAGTAATAATAGTGTTTGCGATTTTAAATCGCAGATGCGTATGTCGTCGCGACACGTGTATACCGATTTGCACAAAAAGTAGAATGTGATTAAAATAGTGTATGCGATTTTAAATCGCAACTGCGTATGTCGCGACGCGACTTTGTGTAAACGGCGCATTTGATCTTATATTAAAACTACTCACAATAAATTCTTAAAACAGTTGGGGCCTAGAATGTAAATTAAAAAAAAATCATTTGACTTTCATTTAAATCAAACTAGCTGGTGTCCGCGACTTCGTCTGCGTTGAAAAAGAAAATATATAAATGAGATAACGTCTGACAGTGGCGACGAAGTCGCGTGCAACAGCTAGTAATATTATAAAAGGATTTAAAATCCCCAAAAGTCTAAAAAAGCCGCTCACATTCTACGCCCCAAATGTTACTCAAGACACAGCCTTATTTTTATATAATAACATTGTCTATCAGTGCTTTTTTGCTATTTTATATTTTCACCCCCAGTTGGGATCGTATTTCTCCCATTTGAAGCTGGGTGCGAGGTAGACCCGTCTACCGCGTATGTAACAGGAGACCACGCCGCGATATGCTGTGCGCGGTATACCGCTCTGTAACAAACATTTATCATTAGACACGGTTGCGTTTTAAATCTAATCGTTAAGCCCCATTTACGCAGGAGCAACACCGTGCGACATTTTGGCATGCTACATGTGACATAGTAGCATGCGGCAGCTCATTTTACAGCGTGTTGCATGCCACAATGTCGCGCGGTGTTGCTCCGGCGTAAATTGGGCCTTATGTGTCATCAATGTATATTACAACTATGGATTACGTACGCCTTACAAAACAGTACGTACTTTACGGAACATAAAGTGACATTACATATATGCGTAGAGCATCAACTCTGTCATCTGTCATTTGAAACCAACCAAACATCTGTCATCTAAAGAAAATGTGACTTAACGTCAACACATTGGAGTTTAAAATGAATAGTAAAAGTTTGTCGTTACAACCTTTTATTTTACCATTGACTCCGCCATGATTCCGTTTTAGGCGAATTTTTTGTGTGCCCCTTTGGCATTTGTCACGCAAAATTGTATCTAGTACCAAAACGTCCATTATCCTTTGACAGGACAAGGCATAGAGTACAGAATGAGGACGGGACAAAAAACTCACCCTGAAGTCGTCCATGAGACCCAACTTCTTGGCGGCTCGTTGATATGTCTTCGCGTCTTTGTATGGGACGCGTAACGACGAAGTACCCCCCAACGCCGCTTGTTCGGCGGTCGACACGGCGGCGTTGTAAACGGACGCCTCTATAGCCGGATCGTATTGATCCTGAAAAGTATAATAGTATTGGGATTACAAGTTTGACACGTTTGGTCTAGTGGCTAGTAACCCTAGCTGTTAACAAAACGGTCGCGGGTTCGAATCCCGCTAGGGGCAAATGTTTTATGTGTTAACATTTTACCTTTGTACCTGAGTCATGGATATTTTATATTTATAATATGTATTTACAAAAAAAAAGTAATCTATACATTATATTAACCGTCCGGTATCCATAATACAAGCATTACTTTGCTTACTTTGGAACTAGATGGTGCTGTGTGGAATGTGTGAATATATTTATATTTATTTATTTATTATTATTATGTACTTATATGTATTATTTATGGCAACACCAGCCTACAGTGGGCGCGTCGTGAATCATCGTTCACGCTGAAAAGAAAGTATGGCTACGACGATTTAACGAAGAAAGCTTAAAACTTACAATCAACCTTAGACAAAATATTTATAAGGTTCACAATACAATGCAGCTGTTAGTTTTATCTCACCCGCACGAGCGTAACATGCCGCTAAGGTGGCGCCAGCTGGCGACCAATAGTGGCACTGGAAGAAGCCGCCAAGTGTGTGGATTGGTCGATAGCATTTTGCAAGCTTTAAAAATTCCTCTTCTGCGCAGGTGCATCCCTAAGCCAAATCAGTTGGGTACTACTGTACGCACTATTCGTACTGTACTACTGTACGTACTGTATTCAAAAACGGCTTCACCACTATGTTGTCCGCTAAATTCTGTCTATAATTTGAAGACGTGAGTGGATGAAGGTGTTATGTCGCATTTTTGGGTTTTTTAGTTTTTTTGCCTTGATGAAGGTAATATGTCCTTATGAACGATTACAGACCTTAAGATCGTCGAATTAAGACATTTTTGGAAAATAAAAAGTTGAAAAAGGTGTTATGTACAGTTAATTTTAAAAAAACAAAGAATGCAGCAAAGTTTACTTTTGTCAGTGGAAGAGGGAGCTATGTTCACTTTTTTTTAAATTAAATAATAGAAGTGTTTAATTGCTATCTTACCATTAATATTTTAGGTTGTTCACACAACTTTGCATCATAATTTTAGTACAAAAATCAGTTCCGTGGCAACTTATCTCAAAAATTAAAAGTAAAACTTTAACCTCGATTTATTCAAAATTGGAATTATGCGACATACCACCTTTATCCACTCACGCCTTCAATTCTTATTCGATCTGAGGTTACACTGGAAAGGGAACTTACACCTCCCCCCCCCTCCCAACCTTGAACGTGTTAAGTAAGACTCACCTTAAGTAAATAGCTTAGGTCCAACTTGGTGAATTCTACGTAGTCACTGTTCAGATGCATATATCTGAGGTGCATGTCGAAGAACAGGCCTTTACTGACGCCGACCTGTAATCCATTCATTCATTCATTCACTTTATTTCTTTATTACATACTTGGGTGTTGCACGCGACTTCGTCCGAGTTGAAAAAAAAAGAAGCCTATCCTGTGTCCCGTACGTCTAAATGTTTATCTATCAAGTTTCATGAGAATCAGTCGATTCGTTTAAGAGTTATGAAGGAACATACATACATAGGTACATACATATGTGGCGATACTCCACAGATATACAACCTCTCCGACTAACGCTGGCATAGAAGATTTGAAAAATCAAGAATAGATTCGAAATTATGAAAACGAATAAACTGTCATGTCAAATTTGTGTATAAAAGGGGTTGTCAACATTTTGTAATATTATTGTGCTATAGTTTTTCAACCGGACTTTTGCTATGTACATAGGCTTATTTTAAAGTGTAATTATTGTCAATTCTATCAGTTAATATAATATTCAAGCTATTGAGTATTTCATTTGGCTACATCCGAATGCATGCAAAAGCATAAATGTGGTACTGCTGATGTCCCACATATTGGTGACCACCGACGACGCGCAGATACAACCATGTCACATATTGGTGACCGCCGTCGTCTCACAGAATAAGTTGTGAGTTAATAGAAACCGCAAGATTCATTCGGAAGAAAGAAATTTGGTATATGGTGCCACCATAAGCGGAGCGTTTTTTCAGCATAATTTAAGGATGGCATCAGCAGACGATAATAGGCAAGAGATCGTCAGGATTAACGCCAGAGTACCTCCGTTTTGGCCAGAAGAACCTGCATTATGGTTTGCCCAAATTGAAAGCCAATTCTTGTTCTCCAGAATAACTACGGACGAGACAAAATTCAGTTATGTTGTCGGACAACTGGAGCATCGCTACGTTGCTGAAGTGAAGGATATTATAATTAACCCGCCGGAGACCGATAAATATTTAAGGCTAAAGACTGAGCTTATTAAGCGCCTTTCAGCATCTCAAGAAAAAAGAGTAAAGCAGTTGTTGATGCATGAAGAGCTTGGAGATCGTAAGCCATCACAATTCTTGCGTCATCTACAAGATTTAGCTGGTCCGTCGGTCCCGAAAGATTTCCTTTCCACTATTTGGTCTAGCCGATTACCGACCAATATTCAGACGGTTGTAGCATCGCAGTCCGATTTGACCCTGAAGAAAATCGCAGAACTAGCTGACAAGATTCACGAGATTGTCCCTCCATGTCCACAAGTGGCAAGTACATTCAAGCCCACACCGTCTGTCCAAAATGATCTTGAAGCGCAAGTTACAGAGCTCGCGAAGCAGATTTCAGTCCTTTCTGCCAAACTAAATAGTCGCACCACTTACCGCCAGAAAGCAGATATGCGTCGGACTCGCTCAAGAAGTCGCTTCCGTCCACGACAGCCACCACCGAATCATCCAAACTGTTATTACCACTACACATTTGCTGACAAAGCCAGAAAATGTAAACAACCATGTAACTTCGGGTCGGGAAACTCGAAGGGCAGTCGGAAGTAGCGGCCAGCGACTGCCCATCATCCACTACAGGCCGTCTATATGTAACTGATACGTGCATTCGAAGACTGTAAAGTTTCGTTGTCAGAAGCTACCCTTCTCAACCATCCGGATCCGTCTGCAGAATTAGCGTTGATCACGGACGCTTCAGACGCATCTATAGGTGCTGTACTCCAACAACGTTGCAAATCTGATCAAGACTGGAAACCCTTAGCCTTTTTCTCACGCAAACTTTCTACTTCACAGAAGAAATATAGTCCTTACGACCGTGAATTATTAGCCATTTATGAAGCAGTCAAGTACTTCCGATACATGGTGGAGGCAAGAACGTTCGTCGTGTTCACTGATCACAAGCCGTTGACATTTGCTTTTTCCGCGAACAAAAGCACATGTACTCCACGTCAATTTAGATACCTAGACTTCATTTCACAATTCACAACTGACATTAGATACTTGCCTGGGAAAGAAAACATTGTCGCTGACGCACTGTCACGAGTGGAAGAGATTGCAACTGCAATTGATTACGAAGAACTTGCACGATATCAGGAATCAGACCCTGAACTGCAAGACCTCCTGCTAAACGGTTCAGCCTTGAAACTACAGAAGAAGAATTGTATAGAAAGTAACTTACCTGTCTACTGTGATACTTCTGTTCAAACTCCTCGACCGTATATCACTCCTCAGCTACGTAGACAAGTTTTCGACATGATCCATGGTCTGCATCATCCCGGAGCATCTGCAACTGTGCGACTGGTCACGCAGAGATTCGTATGGCCAGGAATAAAAAAGGACTGCAGAGAATGGACAAGAGAATGCCTACAGTGTCAGAAAAGCAAGATTTTCCGTCACACTAAATCACCTCTTTCCAGCTTCCAAACTCCTTCCTCGAGGTTCTCTCATATACACCTCGACATCATAGGACCCTTACCTTTGTCTTATGATTTCAGATATTGCCTTACAGTCATCGACAGATTTACTCGTTGGCCTGAGGCGTTTCCTCTGAAGGAGATAACAGCAGAATCCTGTGCAACTGCCCTCGTCTCTGGCTGGATAGCCAGATACGGTTGTCCTGCTCGAGTGACTACGGACCGTGGTCGACAGTTCGAGAGCAGTCTTTTCAAGGCCCTCACTGCCTTGATTGGTGCGCGCCACTTTCGCACCACTGCTTACCATCCTGCAGCAAACGGGATCGTCGAGAGGATGCATCGTCAACTCAAGTCTGCCATTATGTGCCACAACACATCCAGCTGGGTTGAATCTTTACCTTTAGTACTTCTGGGAATGCGTAGTTCCTGGAAAGAAGATCTACAGTCGTCTCCAGCTGAACTTGTTTACGGCGAACCCCTGCGTCTACCGGGTCAGTTCTTCTCACCCAGTAACGACTGCAACGTTAGAGATGTCACCGAGTACGCAAACCGACTTCGCTCCTACATGGCGAAACTGACTCCACAACCTACCACATGGCACAGCAATTCACCCTTCTACATACCCCGAGACCTGCATACATCTACACACGTCTTCATTCGTCAAGATCATGTCAGAAGTTCTCTAGAACCGCCGTACGCTGGACCCTATAAGATAGTGAAGAAGCAGCCTAAATTCTTTACCGTCGATGTCCGCGGCAAGGTTCAGAACATCTCCGTCGACAGGCTGAAACCGGCATTTCTGATGAAAGAAGCGACGCACCTCAACGAAGACAGATGTGAGCTGACCGATGAGCCATCTTCAAGTCGTGTCGTCGTACCTAACGCCGTGCCTGAGGAGAAGAGGTCGCGCAGTGGTCGTCGAATCAGATTTCCGGACTACTATCGACCATAGTCATGGTCTGGCCAGGGGGAATATGTGGCGATACTCCACAGATATACAACCTCTCCGACTAACGCTGGCATAGAAGATTTGAAAAATCAAGAATAGATTCGAAATTATGAAAACGAATAAACTGTCATGTCAAATTTGTGTATAAAAGGGGTTGTCAACATTTTGTAATATTATTGTGCTATAGTTTTTCAACCGGACTTTTGCTATGTACATAGGCTTATTTTAAAGTGTAATTATTGTCAATTCTATCAGTTAATATAATATTCAAGCTATTGAGTATTTCATTTGGCTACATCCGAATGCATGCAAAAGCATAAATGTGGTACTGCTGATGTCCCACATATACATACATACAAAAAAAAAATTCTAAAAATGGTCAATTTAGTTTCAGTATCATGTATAGAGCCTATAAACACGATATCTCTGAAAACAAAGTAACTTACTCCATGACCAACCCTTATAGATTTATTATTAGTATTGATGATGACCTATGTTACTCGCTGATATGATAATGTAGCTTTAAATACTTGAAAGCTTTTTCAAAATGGGTCCAGTGGTGTTTGGTTTTATTCATTACAACCAAACATACAATACAAATGTTTGTAAAGAGAAAATATTTGTATTTTTTGTTTGTAATGAATAAACTCAAAAACCGCCTCGCTAATAAAATGTAGCTTTAAATACTTGAAAGATTTTTCAAAATGGGTCCAATGGTGTTTGATTTTATTCATTACAAACATATATACAAATGTTTGTAATGAGAAAATATTTGTATTTTTGTTTGTAATGAAAAAACTCAAAAACCACTGGATCAATTTAAAAAAATATTTCACCTATAGAAAGCTACACTAACAGGGAGTAAACATAGGCTATACTGTTTTAATCGAGTTAAACACTTAATTGTGTGTGTGTGTGTTTGTATGTATGTATGTTCCTCCATAACTCTTAAACGAATTAAGAGCGGGTATCAAGAGAAATAACCAATCCTAGATTTGAATTTTATCTAAGTAAACAAAGTTTAATTTAATTAATTATTTTAAATAGATAAAAATACATCATAAATGAAAGTGACGACTGTAACAGAAAACATAATATAATGAAATTTTCTCGATAGAAAAAAAAAATTACCAAGTGAGCTCTCATTTCCATCGATTTTAGTTTTATTTTCAAAATGACACACATTACAAAGCTAAAAGTGTATCAGTAATCTCACTTCACATATTTATTATCTAAGGCTGTATCTAACAATTTTTCATTTGACATTGTAGTTTAGGAATAATTAATATTTAATACTTTTGGTACTTATAACATTTTTATTGAGCGAGATGCGCTATCTTCCGTCGCATGTTGTGCGTAGTTCTACGTATTTTGTGTCACTGTCATGTCCAAGGGGACACGCGGGTGAAATTACTAATTTTATTTGCTTTATACCCACTCTTAAGTGATTTTCATGAAACTTGGTAGATAAACATTTAGACGTCCTGGGACACAGGATAGGCTAATTTTTTTCATTTTCAACGCGGACCAAGTCGCGGGCGCCAGCTAGTTTAGAAATATATTATGTATACCTTTCCAAACGAGTATGTTCTTGATATCTCGGGCCTGATACAGGCGCGTCCTCTCGTGTTCTCGGGATCACGCAGCCAATCGTCAAAGAAACTGGAAGAGATTATTGAGAGAATAAAATATTAATATTAGTATTATTAGTGTGAAGAGATTTGAAGACGTGAGTGGATATGAAGGTGATATCGCTGCATATAAAAGTAAAGGGCCACAAGTCCAAATTACACTTTTTACAGGAGAGTCAATCGAGTCAAAAAATGTCTATTCATTTCTTATTAGATATGTATCAAATATATGCATATTATAAATAGTTAGAAGCGTATTTTTAAGTAGCATCAAATGTTTTAATTACTTTTATAATAAACTGAATACTAGGAAGAGATATAAGCATATGTATATAAGTTACTTTTGAATATATAAAAAAATGATCAAAATATACTAAATATGGAATAAAACAACCATAAGTCTTTCTGCAACATACAATATGAAGGATTGTGATTGTATTTTTGCAATAAAAACATTTTTGGATTTTTTGTTTTATGGCCCTTTAGTTTTTTGAAGCAGCGATATGTCGCATTTTTGGGTTTTTTAGTTTCTTTGCATTGATGAAGGTAATAATAATATGTCCTTATGAATGATTACAGACCTTAAGATCGTCGATTTAAGACATTTTTGGAAAATAAGAAGTTGAAAAAGGTGTTATGTACAGTTAATTTTAAAAAGCAAATAGTTGCAGAAAAGTTTACTTTTGTTAATGGAAGAGGGAGCTATGTTCACTTTAAAAAAAAAATTAAATAATAGAAGTGTCTACTTGCTATTATACCGTTAATATTTTAGATTGTTTACACAACTTTGCATCATAATTTTAGTACAAAAATCAGTTCCGTGGCGACTTATCTCAAAAATTAAAAGTAAAGCTTTAACCTCTATTTATTCAAAATTGAAATTGTGCGACATATCACCTTCATCCACTCACGTCTTCAAATATAATGTCAAATGTATGGAGGGTAGACGTAAGGAGTACCGACTCTATGCATTAAAAATTGGTCTCAGAACACCAGTAAATTAACCCTTGGTATGCCGGGAACGCGGATCCGCGTTAATAATTTAGCACCACTCGTGTGCCGCCGGAACGCGGATCCGCGTTGCGCCTACTGTATGTATCATTACACAAGTGACACTTGAATACAACGGTAATTCGGCTCGCTGGCGTTCGGCACACGAGGGGTTAAGATGGCGCTAGTGTAGCACTGTCGAGTAAATTAGACAGAGACAGATAGATTGAAGACATGCTACACTAGCGCCATTGTGGCATTGGGCACAAGCTAGCGTTTCTTATAATAAAAAAAAAGTAAAATAATTACCCCAGAGGCCAATTGGGCTCCAACTCCAACCACGTATCCCGTCTAATCAGCCATCCCAATCCCGGAAAGAAGTCGGTCCTATGAAGCATTTCGGGACGATTCAACTCGATCAGTTCCTTCTTGCCGTTGTCGTTCCATGCCGACACACACCTGAAATGCACCCGACTCGGGCCCTTCGAACATTACTATACTCAAAAGGGTCTAGTATCCTACGCAAGCTCGAGGTTGAGTTCCCACTCTACGCTGCTATCGGTATCGTACCTATGTGCTATCGGTATCGTACCTATGTGCTATCGGTATCGTACCATTGTGCTATCGGTATCGTACCGGTGTGCTATCGGTATCGTACCGGTGTGCTATCTGTATCGTACCGGTGTGCTATCGGGGCTACAGCTATCCTACCGGTGTGCTATCGGTATCGTACCGGTGTGCTACCGGGGCTACAGATATCCCACCGGTGTGCTATCTGTATCGTACCGGTGTGCTATCGGTATCGTACCGGTGTGCTACCGGGGCTACAGATATCCCACCGG
Source organism: Synanthedon formicaeformis (assembly GCA_945859745.1). Classification (NCBI taxonomy): domain Eukaryota; kingdom Metazoa; phylum Arthropoda; class Insecta; order Lepidoptera; family Sesiidae; genus Synanthedon; species Synanthedon formicaeformis. The sequence continues at coordinate 4,655,961 of OX243980.1, forward strand.
TGTGCTATCTGTATCGTACCGGTGTGCTACCGGCGCTACAGCTATCCTACCGGTATCGTACCGGTGTGCAATAGGTATCCTACCGGTGTGCTATCGGAGTCGTACTAGTGGGCTATCGGTATCCTACCAGTTTGCTACCGGTACGCTAGGACTTAAAGAGATCACTTCTTTCATCCGAATTCTATTCAGAAGGTCTGTTCATTCTCAAGGACTTTTCTCAAAGAGAAGAAGAATCATGCAAATAAATAATTTGAATTTGGTTCTTTGGACACTTACCATAAAGTCGGATCTTTCTCCAAAAGGGGATATGTTCCAAGGAAGTACTCGAAGAAGTCTGGCGATATGTCCAAATCATCTGGAATTATATATACTCGTATATTGTATTACCTCATACACATTGCCATAAATTAATAAAATATCTATAAAATGCCAATACACTTCAATAAGATGGAATTTATGAAAATGTTCTCATAGGCATTTGTGTGGAATCTGCTATTTTATATTTTTCATTTGTTAAGGTCGACAGACAGGCTGACGGCTCACTTGATGGTAGGTGGCTACCGTCACCTAAAACTAAACCACTGCCACTACTTTCCAGATCTGGAGCCAACTTTGAAGATCATTTTGAAAGGTGACCCTGCTGGGAATCGAACGTGAGACCTCTGGGACAGAGCGTTAAGGCATCCACCTTTACCACTCATCTAATGGGTTCGTCGAATTTCATTCGAATTCTGATTCAAATGGTTTCCTGTCTTGTTTGTGCTTTTGTGTTTTGGTGAGCAATTAATGGATGTCAGAGCCTATTTTCCTATCCCAATCCCTTATCCTATTACAGTCGTGTTATAGGCGACGGTAGCCGCCTAGCATTAAGTGGACCGTTAGCCTGTCTGCCGACATTATTAACATGCAAAATCTCTCTCCTAGCCCCTAAGTTGCATGCCCGACAGGGTCCTTAACACTGGTCTTTATAAATTTTGTAACACATATATATATCCATACATTATGGTTTTGCAATAAATTGAAAAATAATAATAATAATAATAATAAATAAATAAAAAAGTCATACCCTCAACAATGATGACGGCCTCGTGTCCCAGCGTAACTAACACATGGTTCAGAGCAAATCTGTAATGCCTCGCAATCTTGTAATAACCACGGAATTTAATCTTCGACCTGTGCAGAGGTATCTCCGACAGATCCGGTTGTCTGACCACACTTATGCTCGAGTCTTGGTCTGTGAACGACCTTATTACTTCGTATGTGGCGTTGTGACCGCAATCCTGGAATATTTTTTTCATTTTTTTCTTACAATCATGATATATATTTATAATAAAGAGAGAAGATTCATATGGTGTTTGTAATGTTAAACAAACTCAAAAACTAGTGGACCGATTTTGAAAATTATTTCACCTATAGAAAGTTACATTATCAGCGAGTAATATAGGCTATAATTTATAAAATTATATGGGCGATGTCGCGTGCAACAGCTAGTAAATTAAAAAAAATACTAGCTTAATAGCTCCATAATTGGAGGCCTTGACAAATATTTTTGATGTGAAACATCTCGAATGTGGCGGGTGAGACGACCAGCTGTTGGCGTGGCCACACTTTGGCGGACTTAATATGTATTTTTTAATTAAATAAATTTATTTTTTAGGCCGGTTTCAGAGTTCTCCTGACGTCGGCCTTGACGATACGCACGACCGACCGCGGTAGCAATAAACGCGTTCGTACGGTCGGTCGAGCTCTGTAACGATTTCGAACTTTCATACAAATGACAAACGCGACCGACGTACGCACCGACCGCCAGGAGAGCTCTAAAACCGGCTTTAAACAACATATTTGGTGACATTTTAGCCAAACTTTGGCCAACACTTCGGTGGAACGAATAAGTATTTTTTAAATGAAATGTTTTCAATATTTCACATCTTCACTAATTTTTCATATCATATTCACAAACAAATATTGATGATTTGATTTACCTACCCATTTATTTGAAAACATTATTAAGAATAACAGGAAATAAGTGTTCATTTTCCTTTCAATCGGAGCAACAGGAAAAAAATAGTCCGCATCATCCGATCATCCAGACAAAGCAGTTTGACCACACGGTTTCAGGGACTCCTTTGGGTGGTATTAGAAGTTAGCAGAGAACTTATGACTTTGATTAACTTTTGAAAAGGCCGAGTTGTTGATGCTTGCTTATGCTGTGTCTTAGAGCCAGAGATAAAGATATACATATTTTATGATATTTCATAACATACCTGACTGACTATAATGGGAAAAGTGTCCCTATTGGGCCTAAATTTGACCAAATTATCTAAACACCTCTTCACTGTAACCCGATCGCACGCTATAACGAGCACTGGCAGGATCGGACTGGATGATCTTGATAGACCTGAAATGGAAATTAAAAAAAAAAATCAACCTCAATGCCTTGTCAAAGTTTTTGAGTCCAGAGTAATGTAGGGTAGGGGTAAAGAGTACCGACTTATATGACAATCAAACTGAAAAAAAGTGGTCCTCATCAACAATAAAATAAGAGTTCTAAAAGTGGCTACAATGGCGCTAGTGTAGCATATCTAGTTATCTACCTTGTCTAATTTACTCCTCAGTTCTACACTAGTGCCACCTTAATTTACTGGTATTCTGGGACCACTTTTTAATACATAGAATCGGTCCTCCTTACCTCTACCCTCCATAGTCCTGTCCAGAGTCAACCCTGTACCTAGGGTCTATTATTATTATTATCTGCTAGTGGCTATTTCTGTCTGCTAGAGAACTGCTAGGGTCTAGTCTCAGTCACTGAGTCTTTCACCTATAGGAGGATCACCTTTATATTTCTATAGAAAACTGTTAGTTTTTAATACATTTTCATAATTGAAACATTGACCTTGATTTAGAGCAATGTTTCAACTATGGAAATGTATTAAAATAATAATTTTTCTTCAAATGGAAATTCAAATTTTTTCTTCAACTTCATTATAAACTTCATTTCAATGTGAAAAGAGACAGGACATTTTTACTTCTGACTAGCGGCGCTCCCCTCGGATTTTTTCTGCAAATCATATATATAAAAAAACCTTCCTGTTGATCATTCTTTCCATTAGTGAAAATTGCATTAAAAGCCGTTGCATGGTTTAGGAGTAGTTAGCGGATATACAGACTGACAGATAGATGTGAAAAGCAACTTATAATATGTAGTAATATGTAAGGAAGCCTCTGTTTTGGTCTCTACTTTATAAATGGTTAGCGTTAATTTATGATTGTGACAGAAAAACAAAAGGTTGCCGACCTCTATTGGTGTTTCATGTCATCATAACGTAAGTATAGTTGCATGTACACGCTAATTGCATTGTTAATATTTATTCTACCACTAGTTTCGAAATCGTTTGCAATACCTAGTCTTAAATAAATCACCATGGTAACACTAGTTTTATAACTGGTATTACCCATCTACCGTGACGTGTGAAATTGTAAATCATATTTAAGATAAGCCATGTTGAATAACGCAATAGTGTTACGATACAATGAAATTTAGACTTTAATGTCAACATAATTGGGATGAGTATAGATTGTAGTCGGTTTAAACATTAAATTGTTATCGTGGATTATTTTCTAGTACATATGTAGTTATATATTGGGGGCGTATTCTGTCTGTTTTTGATTATATGTAGAACAGACAAAGTTTATAGTAATCTATTTAAATAAAAATGAATCACTAAATGTCGAAAACCACTATGAAAAAGTTACACCAATGTGTCTGTCTGTCCATCTAAACTTACGAGTATGTAATATATAATAATAGTTGGTGCCTGGAATTCCACTGCGTTGAAAAATAAAAGATATGAAAACCTGATATCATTACATTTTATAAAACAAAATCCTCCACCGCATTTGTCTTTCTGTCTGTTTGCGATAAACTCAAAAACTACTGCACCGATTTTCATGCTGTTTTCACCAATGGATAAAGTGGTTCTCGAGGAAGGTTTTAGTATATAATTTACAAAGTCACGCGGGCGGAGTCGCGGGCAGCAGCTAGTTAATTAATAAACTATAATTATATATAAATCCCAATGTTCTTTCATAGCTTTTAATAGCTTTTATAGCTATTACTGTGGAATCCCTTACTCACTCACCAAAACACATTATTTCACGGTGGTCTTTTGTAAGGGATTGGTTACTGCGGCCAGACGACTATGAGACGTAGGTCACAGTCAGTCCTGTCCACAATAATGCTCTGAATACCGTTGGGACTGCCACATACACAAGCCTTCATCGAAAGAGCTTTCTTCTTAGGATGACACAAAAGTATATGAAAATCTATTTTTCTCAATAAAGAAGAAACAAGTAGAAACATTTTTTATTTATTTATAATTAGTTTGCTCTTGTCCAGCATCTAACCGTGCAGCAAAAACGAGGCCGACAATGGGGTGAGCTTGACCAGAAGATGCCTGTTCACTCCACCTTTAAAAATATTTGGGTTATATGAGCTTGAGAACGCTGACACCGGAAGGGAGTTCCTATCTTTGGCAGTGCATACTATGGAGATTTGTGGACCGGCCCTGTAGGAAAAAGAAACACAGGCAGACCAAGGACTCGCTGGGTGGACGATATAGTGGCTGGTATTGGTAAAAATTGGTTACAGGTTGCTAAAAACAGGGAAAACTGGATGAAGATGGAGGAGGCTTATACCCAGATGGGTTCCAAACTATAAAAATGAAAAAAAAAAAATAAAAAAAATAATAATATAAAAATTGAAATTTTATGTTGTACTAGTTTATAATTATTGGAAATAAATCTTTATTATTTTTATTTACTATGGAGATTTTAAAATGTTTTTTTTTTTTTGAAAAGGAGGAATTTTGAGAAGATGAGGATTGTACAGTGGCGTACGTCTAAATGTCCACTGGAAGAAAGTCCATGCAGCTCCTGAGCACACTCTCCGAAGTACTTCTTAGAAAAGACACATATTAAGAGGCCAGGCTATGCATATTAGTTTTTAAAAACGTACTGCCGCATCTATACTAATATTATAAAAGGGAAATATTTGCTTGTTTGCTCGCATTGAATAGGCTCCGAACTACTGTATCGATTTGAAAAATTCTTTCACTCCTCCGAAGCTATATTATCAGGGAGTAACATAGGCTACATGCTGCTAACTAGTCATAAATAACTTTATAGAAGAATCACTGCCCGGGAAAAACGTCAACATCACAAAATAAATGTTATTTCTATATGAAAACTTACTTTCTCTATCATTATTTTCATGTGGACCGTTTCTTATTACTAAGTTTTCCATCTCTTGAGTCTTCAATCGCTCTCTCACTCTCTCTAACAATAGATTGCTATCCGACAATTCGTTCTTCACATCCTTCTGTAGTTTAACTATCCTCTTTTCCAAATCGTTCACATTGTTACTAGGGACCGATCTCGACACATCTATCACGGAAGAAAACGACACCACAATCCATACTAGCACTAATAAACAAGTCACAAAAGTAATTTTTCGTATGTTCACACGCATTTTTCAGTCATTTATTATTATTATTTTTAGCATAATATAACACAAGTTTAGCTTATCTTGCACACGATTTGACCCACGTATGCTACGGTATTACGTCGACAACTAACGTAAACAATCAACATTGCGGCAGTTTCAATGTATATTAGGTTAAAAAATATTATTTAGATTTAGATCGTCAGTTTGGCAATTTCGGCGTTCACAGAACAAAGAACAACAATACAAAGCGTTTGTTATTTTTCTTCACTGATCCGGCTGATCCATTAAACAAGTTTCTTTAACAATTAAATTGAAACGGTCCTATAGTTATTACTTGAATTGAAAGTTGTTTTTTTTATTTCTATTTAAAGATGTAATCTAAAAACTTTGTATGTATTGTAATATTTGTTTTGTTTTTGCTGTGTGCATTGTGCAATTGCAAATTTGCAAATCGATTTGACATTGACAGTGACGGTGACGCAAAAGGTAAATAAAACAATGGAAAATTATTGTCAATTTGACATAGACAAGTATAAATATAAATCGAAGTCATCATCAAAGTATATTATTAAATTTGACAAGTCCTCAAAAATCTTCGGTAGTATAGTGGTCAGTATCCCCGCCTGTCACGCGGGAGACCGGGGTTCGATTCCCCGCCGGAGAGAGAGGCTCGTGGCAGCAATTTTTTTCTTTTTTATTCAAGACAAAAAGAAAATGAAGGTTATATTATACATTTTTTTATTAACCAACCTATTCTAAAGGCACGGTTGTAGAATTCCATAAATGTGTATTATACCTGGTTAAGTATTACCACAGGTATAATCTCTGTGATTATACCTTTATTATACTTAAGGAATAATTATTTAGAATTAAAAAAAGAATGAATGCAAAAAAAGAAATAAAACTATTTATTGAATTTTAAAATTAATTTTGAAAAAAAAAGTAAGTAATCTAGGTATTTAAAATCACTACATATTATTAAACAGTCCACCGCCGCGTCTGTCTGTCTGTTCGCGATAATCTCAAAAACTACTGCACCGATTTTCATGCTGTTTTCACCAATGGATAGTGGTTTTCGAGGAAGGTTATGGTATAAAATGGTAAAATAAAAACGTGATATGTAAGTAATGTAACGATTCTTTGGATACCTACCTACATCATTTGTGCACTTGACTCCCTCTATAAGAAACATTTCAAAAGGTGTCCATATCAATCAATCTGTCAATTGAATAGACAAAGCATTTATCCGATCAATAACAGCTGTTAAATATCTATCACCTACATAAAATTACAATAACAATCAGTATTATGCAAATTGTCATACGCCAAGTAAATTAATCACCTATTCAGATGTCAATACTTTAAGCGGCCGGCGCCTGGTCCCAATCAAATAACTATTTCAATGTCAAATTCCACGCTGTACACGTTAAAAGTAGAACTGTCGAAGTGGCAAATTGCAGGCATTTATTAAGGCGCCTAGTACCTTCAAACTTTCTTAAGAACTTTTGCTTCTTAAGACACTTTCTTAAGAAGCATAGTTATGGTAAACTGCAAAAGTGTATTTTTGTATTTTTGAAAGAACAGATCTCCTTAACGAGTTGTTCGAATAATCTAAAAAAAAAAAAAAGTTACTAGAGGCCCGCTGCCGGCTTCGCCCGGGTTCAAAATAAAGACTATACACATAAGTAGTTACGAAGTTTTATCAAATTCGGTACAGAAGTTTAGTAGTTCATTGGCGTCAAACAACGTGAGACGTAATTTATGTAGGTATATATATATATTAATATACTTAGGGCCTCTTTCACCATCTGTCAAGTAGGCTAACCGTCATTTAAAGTCACCTGTCACCGGGAATAATTTAGCTAATATACTAATAATATACCTACCTTTGTTTGTACGGTAAAAGTTCCAAACATTAAATATAAAATAAAAAAAAAAATCGCATATCGAAGGACGCACTAAACCGAGTGCATAATTTAATAAAACATAAAATTATTTCTAAAAGTAACAATACAACACTTTACTTGTAGTTGGTGAAAGAGGCCCTTAATCAGGAAAAAAATCTAATGTGGGTAACATTACTTTATATATTTTTCTAAACCCCTTCTAAACCCCTGCTGCGAATTTAATGATTTTTTCACAATATTATAGATAATTTAATTTCTAAGAAAATATTGTTTGAAATTAAAAAAAGGACGAAAACAGTGTCGCGACAGTGGTATCAATACTAATAATAAATCTGTAAGGGTAAGTTACTTTGTTTTCAGAGATATCGTGTTTTTAGGCTCTATACATCATACTGAAACTAAATTGACCATTTTAAGAATTTTTTTCTTATATGCTTATATCTCTTCTAGTATTCAGTTTATTATAAAAGTACTTAACACATTTAATGCCACTTAAAAATACGCTTCTAACGATGTATAATACGCATATATTTGATATATATCTAATAAGAAAAAAAATAGACAAAAAATTTTTTTTTTTCGATTAGCTTTTAAGCAGCGATATTACGTGGACAGTTTTCAGAAGCACAGGGCGCATCTGCGATTTAAATCTTCGGCCAGAACACATTTCGCTATACCTTCCTAACCCATTATCATAGCAGCACCTGTTGCGGTGCCGGTAGCCGGTGTTAAATGGCAACGGTAGCCACCTACAATCAAATGAACCGTCAGCCTGTCTGACGACCTTAACACAAAAAAAATTTGCAAATCAGCCTCTCAATGATTTACTATCTAACATAAGAAAAAAATATAAGCAGTGATATGTTACATATATTTTATCTTGTATGAGAAACTAGATAGCCTTCGCGAAAAGTAGGTACGCTACGTTATCGCACGGTCATCGGTCCAGTTTTTTTTACTGCACATGTCTAAGATGGTCTATTGGATGTTGTAAGTACCTAAAATAGAAAAATAAGTACCTAAAAGAAAAATAAAAAGAAAAATAGAACAAAGGTCTAAATAAAAGTAGAAAACCGGCCATTTTCCACGAGAAAAAGTTGGAAATACTTCTAACTTTTGCGTTTCGTTTTCGTTTTTTCGTTGTTTAAACATTTCACGAAACAACAAATAAAAGTTCGGAGGATTTCCTACACGAATGCTGTTGTATCCTTACATAATATCTGTCTGTCTGTCTGTTCGCGATAAACTCAAAAACTACTGCACCTATTTTCATGCTGTATTCACCAATGGATAGGGTGGTTCTCGAGGAAGGTTTTAGTATATAATTTACAAAGATACGCGGGCGAAGTCGGTGGCATTGTAATTATAATAACGTTGGTGGAGATTTTAGGAACGATTTTGATACTTCTTTTTACCATTCCTATTTATTACTAAAAGTTTGTGAGGATGTATGTGAGGATTTGGATATTTGGCACCCACATAGTTTATCACCTGGATTAACAAATAGGGCACTTATTATCCTGGAAAAAAGTTAGGTTCCCGAAGGATCGTCTATAAATTATGAAAAAGAGTGAAAAAGAGTAGCCGTGGCGTTGTCACCGTGGTCAGCGATAAAGATGTCAGGCTCTATAATCATCATCAATCAATATAAATCAATACTAATAATAAATCTGTAAGTGTAAGTATTGTATGTATGTATGTATGTATGTATGTATGTATGTATGTATGTATGTATGTATGTATGTATGTATGTATGTATGTATGTATGTATGTATGTATGTATGTATGTATGTATGTGTATGTATGTGTGTGTGTGTGTGTGTGTGTGTGTGTGTGTGTGTGTGTGTGTGTGTGTGTATGTTCGTTCCTCCATAACTCTTAAACGCACAAGTAGAGGATAGACTAGTTTTAGGATAGGGCACAAGAGGGCCAGCTAGTCTCTAATAAAAGTAAAAAAAAAATCTAAAGTCGGGCGTAAGTGTAATATTATATTGATTTAAATATTTTGTCAGGTGTTAATTATATATTTTATTTTTCAACTCGGACGAAATCGCAGGCAACAGATAGGTAGTATATAATAAAAGAATATCACCTCGATATTTGGTTAAAATATTTTTTTATTAGCTGCAGGATACTTTTAATACAGTATATACTTTACTACTAAGCCTTTCACCAGAAGGCGTCCTTAAATTAGAGATTTTTTTTAAAAGTCAATTTGCGAAAATGTTGACGACCTCGGCGTTCAATTACCTACGGCCGCAGTCAGTGTAATTTAATCAAACGGTTAATTAATTAATTCTATGTGAATATAATATTTGCATCTTTACATTGCATACAACAAAGTTGCTTCCCGCCGTCTATATCTCTTGTATGTAAGTATGTAACGCTTACTTAGATTTTTTAAACTAAGCGCCTCTTTCACGAACGTCAAGTAGGCTAAACTGTCACTTAAAGTCACCTGTCACCGGGAATAATTTAGCTGATATACCTTTTTTTGTACGGTAAACGTCCCAAATATTAAATAGAAAATAATTTAAAAAAATCAATGCAAATGATGCAGTAAACACAGTGCATAATTCAATAAAACAGAAAATGATTTCTAAAAGTAACTAATCAACACTTTACTTATAGTTGGTGAAAGGGGCGCTAAGCAACGGATTTAAATGCGATTTTCACTAATGGAAACAATGTCACGAGAAAGATTTATAGAGAAAAAAAATTACAAAAAAATTTCACCCGTGCGATGCCGGGAGCGGAATAGTTTGTTATCATAGCGGATAGAAAATGATACTCGTATTTATACACTAATGGAAAATTTAAAGGATCAAAAAAATTTTCGGCAATTTTTGTGATTTGTCTCAGTGAGCATTCTTAAAAAGTATTTATTTATTTATTTATTTATTTATTTATTTATTTATTTATTGTACAAGGCCCCCAACGAGGCAGACATCCAACTGTAACACATTGTTCAAAATAATTAACACAAGGCGGATGCCGCCGCAATTATAGGGAGCTCAGCATGCACCAATAAAAGCTACAAGCAACATCTAGGGAATAAATAATAAATAATAGAAATATATATTGTATAGCGTTACACTACATGTCACGTCCATTAGTAATAAAAAGACTTAAAATTAATTGGGTCTTTATGATTTTTAACAAACGAACTGCTATTTAGTATAAAAAAGACCTAACACTACAAACAAAACTTTGAGAACCTAAATAGGTTAAATTTTAATTGAAAACTATTGAAAATTTAAATCTCACTGAAATCTGTGGTTCATATTCTATATTTATGGAAAAAAAAGTAACAGTAAAACTAACATCTTGTGTTATTTATATCCAAATAAGCAACTCAAGTCGTGAATGCAAAACGTTTTTTGCGATTTCCCAAAAAACTGATTTTTTTAATTAGGTCACTTTAATATTAAGCGTGCGATATCGTCTGTCAAATGCATGCAGTTCCAGGAAGTAGCGTGAGAAAAAAATTTGCAGATTTTTTTTTCTTTTGACTCCACGGGCTTGAAATTTTTTTTCCAATTAAACCCTGGTCTAGACCGAATAGCTTGTTTATTCAGCTTTAATTGAAAATAACTAAAAAATAACTCAAAAATAACTAAGCCGATTTAATCTGTAGAAGAAGTAAGCTGAGAAACGGGCATAGACGAACAGCGACTGTGTTATTCATAGACGCCCGACGCAAAAACGGAGTGTTTTAAGTTTGACGTGTGTGTCTGTGTATCTGTCTGTGGAATGTTAGCTCCTAAACGGTTGAACTGAATCCTAGCTTTTATAAATATCTTAAATTTATTATGCCGATTTAGTGAAATTAAGGTTCACTAAATCGGTGTTTTAGTTCCGCAAAGAGAATATCCTTGACACCCTGATTTTGAGATGCAGATAGATACTTCAATTAGCGCCGATGCAATAGGTATTAAGGATGTAACAATTTTGACCAGTCAAGGTTCGTTTAGAACGTATTTCTTGTATAAAGTCAAGGATTTCATGACGGATGTACTGAAGAACTCGAGTAGAATTATTTATTATTATATTTTATTTAGTACCTACTAATGTTTTTGCCCGCGACTTCGTCCGCGTTCTCTAAGCTAAAGCCTAATTTACCAACACAAAAATATTTTTTCAATTCGAACCAGTAGTTCCTGAGATTAGCGCTTACAACCAAACAAACAAACAAACTAACTTCAGCTTTATATATTGGTACAGATATATTTTTGTCATGTGTTCAATATTTTGTTGTTTTAAAAGTTTACTAAAAATTCCAACATTCTCCTGCACCCACATGCAACCTACATGTTTTGGTCAATGAAACATATACGTATTATATCAGAAATAGATTGATTGCGATGGCAAGAAACAAGGCTGCTGTTGACCTAACCTTGTGTACACGCAAAAATATTACTTGCTGACCCTTGGGACGGGTTTATGCCATCATGCCACAAGACATTAAAAGCGAACAAAGCAGCATATATGTAGTCAGGGATACAGAAAAGGACATAGGGTAACTTTCACCCAGAAAAAAGTAGGTACTGTTTCTGAGGGATCATTTATTAGAAGTAAAATAACATTTAAACAAACGTTTATTGCTCATTTATTTTTAAAAACCAGAATAAGGACAAAAAACAAACTTTGTCCCGAAAAACGCAGACAAAGTCACAAGCAAAGACTATATAACAGCAATAGTTATTATGTTCGGATGTTTGTTACTCTTTCACGCCAAGCCACAGTGTCCACCTGGCCGCAGGGCGTCCCACGCTGCTCTTTCCAATTCGTAACCTCCATTTGAGAACTCTTCTACCATAAAATTATTCTCACTAGATGGCTGGGTCAAGGGACAAGGACAGATACAGAAGGCGGCACTTCTTAACACGGCACGAATTGTCAGAAGGTTCCTCACTCTGCAACCTTAACCATCGGTAGCTTGGGCAAGGCCCCCCGCTGCTTGCGGCACTCTAGGTTTAAGTTACCTAATTATAATATTTATTGTTTTTTATATTCATATTGTAAAAAAAATTATAACTAACCGCCGGGCCACGAGGCATCCGCTGTAGCGAATTTTCGCGCGGCGCGAACGCTACGCGTGGCATGTTCAGTACATTTCTATACATTTTTTTAGTCGAAAGACGCTTCGGCGTTCGCACCGCGCGAAAATTCGCTGCAGCGAATGCTCCGTGGCCCGGCGGCAAGGAAGAAAACAAATACATGAATAATAACTCAACAAGAATAAGGAATGTCAAAACAAAAATGTGATGATTTTTAAATAAGATTTTTGTGAATGGCCACATACGGCATAATGCGATTCACGCGTGTATCTGTATCACGTTCTAAATTCAAATAGGATTACTCGAAACGTTTTTACTTTAATAATAGTTAATCGCGCGCCGTAAGCGCCGGCCAACGACCTGCGCTCGCGCATTCATTTATTATCAATAATTATTTATTTACACTTATAAATTTAGAAATTAGAAAAAAATGTTGAACCTCGTTACGCTGTTTTTGGGTATGTCATTATTTGTGTACAATTAACGAAACTTAATTAATTACGATTAATTTTCCACTTTAATTTAATTGAAAAGTGTTATTTACTTACTTGATTTTTTTTTAGTTGTAATTATTTATTTGAGTTTCTGATGGCTACTTAAATGTATTTTCTCATAACTTATCACTTAACAGTGGGCAAATTATGTAAAAATCTATAATTTTATAAATAAAATCGCTGCCCGCTTTGTATGTTACATTTGATACGGTTTTCACTATTGGTAAGAGAGATAAATGAAGAAGGTTTGCATGTATAATAATTTGCAGGCAAAAATTTAATCGTAGCAAAGCCAAGTTCCTGGTAATAAACTAATCTGTGTGCAAAATTTCATTCAAATTTAATCCAAATTCTTTTCTGAGATTAACGTGCACAAACGCACAGACAAACAGAGAAAAATTCTAAAAACTATTTTTTAACCTCGGTAACATAAGTACTTACGACGTTTACATTTTTTTTTTTTGAAAAATATATAATGTACAGAAACACACCGACTCTTTTACTATTTTATTATATCTATAGAAATTTGTCCAATTGCTCTTTAAAAAACGACCATAGAGTAATACTGGTTTACTCTTTTTTTTTGTTGTTTTTTTTTTAACTAATTTTTTTGTCTGTGATTTCAAAATGAAATATTTTTTCTGGAATGCAGCTGTGCTTTGCACCGCTTCCTGCCAGCAACCCTATGATTATTACCATGAACTCCATTTACCCCATGACCCGCCTCTCCATCCTGTCTTCGAAGTGGCTCCGAGAACAACCTTCAGCTGTGTTGGACGCACCAGGGGGTACTATGCTGATGTGGACGCTGGATGTCAGGTGGGAATATTTTTTTATGTCAACTTATATGTCGTGTTAGACAGCACATACAGTTAGACGAGTTGCTACCATAGACCACCTGCGTGTTAAACCATATGAGACTATCCCCCTTAGAGCACTGACCTTAGAGATCCCAGGTTCGATTCCCGGCTAATTTTAAAAAGTTTATTTTCAAAGTTGCTCTTGCCTGGCGTGTGGTCTGGTTTTCGCCCCCTGTCCTTTTGTACAGTTATCCCATAAACAATACTTTATATTTTTTATATCAACTTACCTGTCGTGTTAGACAGCACATACAGTTAGACGAGTTGCTACCATAGACCACCTGCGTTTTAAACCATATGAGACTATGCCCCTTAGAGCACTGACCTTAGAGATCCCAGGTTCGATTCCCGGCTAATTTTGAAAAGTTTATTTTCATAGTTGCTCTTGTCTGGCGTGCGGTCTGGGTTTCGCCCCCTGTCCTTTTGTACAGTTATCCCATAAACAATACCTTGAGTGCCTTCTTTAGAGGCCCCACAATTTGTTTATTTGGAAAGTTTGTGCACATGTGACGTTGTTCGTATTATAGGCGACGGTAGCCACATAATATAATCTAGTGAACCGATAATCTACTTGCCGAATTTTATATATATGAAAAGAACTTTCTCTATTCTATATGAAACCCTGCCAAGTATGTAACCACCGCCGACCTGATGTCATCTTTTGTATTTCCAACATATTCTCAACTTCTAAAATAAATTACCAAAACGGTTCTCTTACCTTACCTATTTCTCCTATTTATTTCTCCTATATTGTCTTCTGTTTATATTGTCTAAGTACTTTTTTAAATTCCAGGCATATCACTTTTGCTGGAGACAGAGGTTGGTGAATACCGATCTATGCTCGAACGGTACGCTGTTTAACGAACAATTTCAGGTACTATTTTATTTTTAACTAGCTGGCGCCCGCAACTTCGTCCGCGTTAAAAAAGAAAAAGTAGCCTATCCTGTGTCCCGTACGTCTAAATGTTTATCTACGAAGTTTTATGAAAATCAGTTAATTCGTTTAAGAGTTATGGGGGAACATATTACATACGTACAGAAAAAAAATTCTAAAAATGGTCAATTTAGTTTCAATATCATGTATAGAGCCTATAAACACGATATCTCTCAAAACAAAGTAAATTACTCCATGACCGATCCTTACATTATTATTAGTATTGATAAAACAAAGTCAACCACTGAATTTAACAATAATATTGAAATAAATACATAATATTATGTACGCTAATGTCAATAAAGGGCCACTTTTTATTTTTAAAATAGATTTTAAATGTGTCAGATATTTTCTTAGGTCATAATAAATTATTGGTCTCGCTGCGCTCGACTAGATACGGTCCTTCCTAAAAGCAATAGTTCCGTGAATGCGGTAACTTTTTATTGTAGTGTACGTAAAACATTGTCACTATTTATCACTTTTTACACAGTTTCACTACGCAATTGGCATTTTATTATGCCCAAAATTTAATAAAACATTCGGCACGTACACATCACAGAGAGTCTGCAGTGTGACTAGCTCGGGTACGCCGAATTCGGCGTAGTATTTGTTGCCGCATTTATCAAGTACGGCGGCTGTATCTAGTCGAGCGCAGCGAGATCAATCAAATATTTTTGTTTCGCGTTTACTATAGTATTTTCGCTGTATGATGATTTCCGTGACAGTTCTCACTTTTTCATGTCACGCATCGCATACTGTTTTCAACCAAAAAAAAAAACACGCTCAAAAAAAATTTTAATTAAACAAACAAATGTATGGAAAAAAATTATCTAATCGAAAAACACAAAAGGAATTATCACTTTTATAATTATTTTATTGTTATAATAGGTAAATGTAATAAAAACCGTATATTTTAAGTGTCAAACGCGTGGAACGGAGCGTGTGTCAATAGGGATTGACACTAGGCATATTCACTTATATTCGATATATCGAAAGTCCTCTATGTTTGTCATAGGATATTCGGATTTAACAAATATTTTTTCTATTCTATATATTTATAAAAACGTCGTAAAGCTGACTAATAATAACAATAAAGTTATTCGTTAAGTGTTAAGTTTTTCGTTCTGTTATTATTGTTGTTATTATTTTCTTTTGTTGTTTCTGTTTATTTGTTCTTTTGTTATTCTTATTATATTCTGTTTGGTACTTACAATGCCGAAAAAAACAAAATAGTTCGATTCCATTTGCTTTGCCAACTGATTCGATATATTTAAACAATCGATTAAATGTCGGTAGGTTGCATCACTAAAATTGTCAGTTACGAACTGTCACGCATATCATCATACAGCGAAAAGAGTATAGACAGTATTTAATAAGATAATTAATGAAAATATATTATATTGCAGGTATGCGATCACTTCTATAATGTCCGCTGCGGGTCGCCCTACGAAGACTTATGAAGATCTCACGAATTTATGAAAATGCATTTTAAATTATTTTTAATTTATTAATAAATTATATTTATATTACTTTTTTTTTCATTTCTTAAAAGCGAATTTAAACACCTTGGGTATTTCATTTCTTTTTATTTAAAAGTAAAAATTTATACTACTTACTAAAATTTATCACATATAGAAAGAGTATTATTATATTTACAAGATTATAAGAATCCCTTAATTTTAGTCTAATAAGTCTTAATACATAGTTTTTCCCAATTTTGTTTAACAGCTAATGACATTAAATACAATTAAAAAAAGTAGATATGACTGGACGTTTAACTACTGTTTAACAATACAACGCAAATCATGTAAACAAATCCGTCTCATACTGAGTTTTACAATATCGAGCATCGAAGTACTACATGTATGGAATTTTCGTGACAAATGCCAAAGCGGCACATAAAAAGTACGCCTAAAACGGAATCATGGCGGAGTCTTGCCTTGGCGCGTCAATAGTAAGCCCCGATTTTGTTATCTAACTTCTCTGAATTGCCTTCCACTATTGAAGCAAATTTAAAGACTTATTGGCGTCAGAAGAGTTCTTTTAACTATTTACTCGTAATATATTTTGTAGATTCATATTTAAAAACCGAATACTGTATTAAAAACATATTATATCTACCTCTTTTAACAACAACATCATTATTGGGAACATTGAGTACGTATTAGGTTTATAAACAAGGATTTAAATCGTTTATAAAGGCAACATTAAACGAAATACTACTCAGAGACGTAGCTTGCTCTAAATGGGCGCTGTACCAGTGGCGTATTTACATATTTGGCGCCAGTAGGCTATTCAAATTTTGCCGCCCCTAGTTACTGACCCCTGCAATTCGATACCCTAGTTCACAATCATAAAAATATGAAAAAAAAAACTGATGTAATAAGTTACTCCAATTTAGCCACAGTATCTGTCCCGAAAGGAATGCGAGCAATTTCTGGGTCAATTGTATAATAATTTTTTTTTAATATTATTTCTCATGAATTTTTTGGCCAAATTTGCCGCCGCCTAAAATCTGCCGCCCTAGGCTCCAGCCTACTCAGCCTTCTGGTAAATCCGCCACTGCGCTGTACCAAATTTTATTGAGAGGCCCTTTTACCACAGTGTTACAATACATACAGTTGGGCAACGAATGTACTTGAGCAGAGCAACGGTGCGGGCCGCCGCCGCGAACTCACACAGTCTGCGTTCTCCAACTTTCAAGGCTGGCGCGTACATGTTTTTGAGTTGATTGAGCGGTGGCGGTGAATGATTTTATTAAGTACTAGCTGGCGTCCGCGACTTCGTCCGCGTTAAAAAGGAAAGAAGTAGCCTATCCTGTGTCCCGTACGTCTAAATGTTTATCTACCAAGTTTCATGAAAATCAGTTAATTCGTTTAAGAGTTATAGAGGAACATACATACATACATACATACATACATACATACATACATACATACAGAAAAAAATTCTAAAAATCGTCAATTTAGTTTCAGTATCATGTATAGAGCCTATAAACACGATATTTCTGAAAACAAAGTAAATTACTCCGTGACCGACCCTTACAGATTTATTATTAGTATTGACAATGGTTCCGTTCCGTGTACGGATGTACCTCGACAACAACATTAAATAAGGATTTAATATAATAATAACGTTTTTTTTATTTTCCATTTTGTGACAACCCTGGTTGATCCGCGCGTGACAGCGTAAGTACTTACACGAGTGGCGGCGTAGCCCGACATCAAAGGCGTTGCCTAACTGTATGTATTGTAAAACTGTGGCCTAACCACTCAACCCACGGGCTGGTCGAAAGGGCTTATCTAAGGCTAACTACGCTACGCCCCTGGGGCACATAACCAAGATGCAAACGCTTCGTTGCGTACTTCGGAAACGAAGAGAGAAAGCTAAGAGAAAAACCTTGTGATTGGTCAAAATTTTATTTTGATGTTACAATAACCCTTTCTCTTAGCGTTCTCTTCGTTTCTGAAGTAGGCACCGAAGCGTTTGCATCTTGGCTAGGGGCCCTGATTAGGCTACTATTGCTGAGAATCATATACGCCCTTAGTGAGACCTAACTTTATAAATATATCCTACCATAAGTTACCAAAACTTAATTAAAAGTATCAAACTTAAGAATAAATTGAAGAAACAGCCAACAATTGCCCTTGCCGCCCCCTTTTTAGGTTTTTCATCCTCTATCTCGTTCTCTCTAATGACACGTTCCATTTCGTCGAGTATTCTCTTCTCTTCTAACGCCAGTGTTGCCGCTTCATTGATTGTTCTCATTAATGGGTAGTTTGAGAATTGGGGTTCTGGTAGACGCAGGTATAGTTTACCGTTAGATGATACATATGCTGTTCTTTTACTTAGGTTTTCGATTCGATTGGCTGAAATAACAAAGATATGCATCATTAGATTTATTTTACTTTAAAAAGGCAGTATCTAAGAATCAATAAAAAAAGCTTATTAACAATAAAAATAATAATATTAATGTATAACCACACACACTACTCATAGACGCATGCGTCCCTTCCTTTGAAATTGTATTTATTGTTTATTCATTTGGTTTACAAATAAATTTGGTTTATTTACAAACAAAAATACAAATCTTTTCTCTTTATAATATTAGTACGTATAGTAAAAGAAGTACTAGGGTAAGAGTATATACCTTCGGGCAATTTCAAACTCTTCAACGCCTCTTCAAGTACAGGATCATTTACGATCTCGTTATATTTCCTCTCAAAGTCTTCGTAAGTATTTTCTTCAATTTGACATTCACCTCTGTAGTCGTCCGTGTCTATGCTCCAGACCATAAGTCCGCCTAGGCCGTAATCTGTCGCCATTCTGAAAACGACATACATAGATAATAATAAATCCTTACATATTATAAAACAAAGTCGTGTCGTGACGAGGATTTAGTACGAGGCAGCACATTTTCCCTCTTAAAGAAAGGCGTTTCGGACGGAGATTGCGGGCAATCTCTTTCTTATGAAAATTGCCCAAAACATTGTTGACTCTCCTTATTTGCTGTCAAAAATAAATTTAAAAGTTTTTTTTATGTTAAGGTCGACAGACAGGCTGACGGTCCACTTGATGGTAGGTGGCTACCGTCGCCTATAACTCAAGTAACGCCATAAGTGCTACAAGTGCGCTGCCGACCATAGAATGATTAAGGATAAGGGATAAGGAAGGGAAGGGGTAATGGGCTCTGGCATCCCTTACTCACTCACCGAAACACAAAAGCACATAATGCTGTTATTTCACGGTGGTATTCTGTAAGGTGGTGGTTACTGCCGCCAGACGGGCTGCCCAAATGACTGCGAAACGCAGTGTGCCCTACCACTACTTTTCAAATCCAGACCAGAGTAAATTTTGAAAATTATATTAAAATTTCCAAAGTTGACCCCGCCGGGAATCGAATCCCTTGTACGTAAGTTCCTTGTAAGTAGGTCTGTTAGGATAATAAATAAATAAATTACATAAAAAAACTTACTTGACTTTTAGAGCAATGGATCTTGTATTGTCGTAGGCGATGACTTTGTCGTCGTTTCGCACGTATGGCGTGGCGGACTGTTCGTCCCAATGGTAACTCCAATCAGAAGACTTGTTCGCTAATTCTAAACAGATCTAAAACAATGTTTATAGATTTAGGTGTAGGCAAAGATTATTTAAGTGTAGTGACATCTGCCCTATAACCTTACCTACCCTCTTTTCCTATTATCATAATCAAGTTCCATAATCAAGTTAATCGTACTTAAGTAGGAGTCGGAGTTACTTAATAAATTCCACACACATAATTCTTTTTTTAACTTTAAGTAAAGTCGATATACGAAAACATTCGTCAGTTTTCAAATTCATTCCTTTATCAAGTATTTTAGTACCTTTTGAAACCATCGAAATACTACAATGGAATTTGCGTCACAAATGCCAAAGCGGCACATAAAAAGAACGCCTTTGACTGAATCATGGCGGACTCTTGCCTTCACGTGTCAATGGTACAAGGTAGTAACGATCAACTTCTACAATTTCATTTTAAACTCTAATGGGTTGACGTAAAGTCACATTTTCTTTAAATTACGTACTTATTATTATGTTTGTTTTGTTTTAAATGACTGTTCATGCTCTACGCATATGTCACTTTTAAATGTTCCATAAAATTCGTAGTGTTTTGTATGGCATGCGGGTTCCATGTTGTAGTAGTTTGATGTTTGAAACTATAAATTTAAGAAGACAACTGACAGATGTTTTAAATGAAATTTAATTGGCCCGGGTGTAAGCAAATTTCGATTTTAAGGTGACTTTTTGTACACTAACTGTACGTTAAGAAGGCTTCTTACCTCATTGTATCCCATGAATCCGTTCTCTTTAGTGAAAGGTCCTTTGAAGCCTTGATTCTGGACTGGAGTTATGCCGAATTGTATGGTTTTCGTGTCGGGATCTTTCAATATGAAAGTGCGGCCATACATTGGCAGACCGAGGACCAGTTTGTATGGACTCACACCGTTGGACAACATATATTTTATTGAAAATTCCTGGAAACAAAAAATAAGTGTGATATGAATAAGGAATTATAGGTAATTTATTGGCCGAGTGCTTGATGGTCTGCACCATATTTCAATAAATCTGAGCAGTACCACAAACCCACACACTCACTCAAACCCCCCCCTCTCTCTCTCTCTCACACACACACACACACACACACACACACACACACACACACACACACACACACACACACACACTACACGCGCGCGCATTTTACAAATACGTTGCTTATTTATTTTCTAATTTTGAACACGGACGAATATTACAAATGTGAAAGTAACCCTGTCTGTCCGTCTGTCTGTTACCTTTTCACGCCTTTACTACTTAACTATTCGTCATGAAATTTTGCATACACGTTGTTAGGAATACAAGAAAGGACATAGGGTACCTTTCACCCAGAAAAGTACTATTTCCGAGTGATTGTCTAATATAAATAATTGAGCGTCACTATCGCGTGGCGGCGCCACCGTCGTCACAGCGATAACGATGTCAGGCGTTATTTCTCACTCATATATTTTTTTTTTTCAACGCGAACGAAGTCGGGGGCACCTTAATATTTTACTTTATAATTCAAGACGTGAGTGGATGAAGGTGTGTTGTCGCATTTTTGGGTTTTTTCGTTTTTTGCGTTGATGAAGGTAACAAGTATGTCCTTATGAATGATTACAGACCTTAAGATCGTCGATTTAAGACATTTTTGGAAAATAAAAAGTTGAAAAAGGTGTTATGTACAGTTAATTTTAAAAAGCAAAGAGTGCAGAAAAGTTTACTTTTGTTAATGGAAGAGGGAGCTATGTTCACTTTTTATTTTAAAAAATAGTACAGTTGTTTAATTGCTATCATACCATTAATATTTTAGATTGTTTACACAACTTTGCATCATAATTTTAGTACAAAAATCAGTTCCGTGGCGACTTATCTCAAAAATTAAAAGTAAAACTTTAACTTCGATTTATTCAAAATTGGAATTATGCGACATACCACCTTTATCCACTCACGTCTTCAATTAATACTAGCTGGTGCCCGCGACTTCGTCCGCGTTTTATGTCTTATATGGCCTATGTATTATTCTGATGTATAAGCTATATCCATCGAAATACTACAATAGAATTTACGTCACAAATGCCAAAGCGGCACATAAAAAGAACGCCTTTGACAGAATCATGGCGGACTCTTGCCTTCACGTGTCAATGGTAAAAGGTAGTAACGATCAACTTCTACTATTTCATTTTAAACTCTAATGGGTTGACGTAAAGTCACATTTTCTTTAAATTACGTACTTATTATTATGTTTGTTTTGTTTTAAATGACAGTTCATGCTCTACGCATATGTCACTTTTAAATGTTCCATAAAATTCGTAGTGTTTTGTATGGCACGCGGGTTCCATGTTGTAGTAGCTATATCGTAAAGTTTCCTTGAAATCCATTCAGTAGTTTTACTCACTAAGGATAAGGATAAGGTAGAAGTAAGGATTTTACTCTCTTACCAAACTTAAGACGTCGCTGTCCGAAGATCCTTTCAATGGTGCATTGGAACCAACGACACCATCCCATGTGCCATGATAGTCGTAAGACATGAGATGAATGAAGTCGAGGTATCGGCTCAGTTTCGAAAGGTCGTAAGCGGCTTCCATAGTGCTTTTACCGGCTCCGAGCGCAGCAGTTAGAATGTAGCCGTGAGGTTCGAATGCTTCTTTTAATTCCTAAAAAAATATAAGATTTATTTGAAGTTTAGACAGTATATCCAATCAATCAAATAGACGGAATATCCAAATGATCCATTGACCCTTGAGATCCACATATTAATATGGATTCGGTCAAGTCAAGTTGGCTTATGGACAAAATATCTGTGAATGACGTGACTAAATTTTATTAATATATATTTTATATTAATAGTGCAGTCAAATTAATAAAATCTTGCGATAATCCAGATGAACATACTTAAGTTCTCAAGGGTGGGAGCTGTGCTGAGAGTGTACCTTTTTTCAGATTTTTGCTGATATCGCGAATATCTCTACGAATAGTATTATGATTACTTCTGACGAATGTTTCTACATAAAATGTTCTACAAATTTGGATATTCATTTTTACTCTACGATCAATACTTTAGGAGCTACAGGCTGTGTAAGGTAACGAATAGTTAAGTTGTGTAAGATGCAGTTGTTGGGGAAGATGTAGATTTAGTAGTTCTTCTAATGGCTCTATCATCACCAGCAAATGCAAAAGCACCAGCACCAGCTGCAAAAGAGAAAGTGGACTCCAAGATATTTTCGTCACAAGAACTCCACAAGAACCAAGATATTTTCAACACAAGTTTTCACTTCAGCAGTTTTTGCTTAAAAGAGTCACAAACATTCATAATTTTTGGCATTTATAACATTTACTTATTAGCAGAATGCGACTGTAGTAACAGTAATAAGTATATGAAGTACGAACAACCCAACCATTCCAGAAGAATAAGGTCTTACCTTAACTAAGGCGACGTAGTTAGCTTTGTCTTCGGGGACACCACCTCTCTTGGCTGGATACTCCCAATCAAGATCCAACCCATCAAACTTGTACATGCTGTAATTGTTAATAGAAAATATTTTATTATCTACATCTTACGTATTCAATACTAATAATAAATCTGTAAGGGTTGGTCATGGAGTAAGATATCGTATTTATAGGTTCTATACATGATACTGAAACTAAATTGACCATTTTTAGAATTTTTTTCTGTATGTATGTATGTATGTATGTATGTATGTATGTATGTATGTATGTATGTATGTATGTATGTATGTATGTATGTATGTATGTATGTATGTATGTATGTATGTATGTATGTATGTATGTATGTATGTATGTATGTATGTATGTATGTATGTATGTATGTATGTATGTATGTATGTATGTATGTATGTATGTATGTATGTATGTATGTATGTATGTATGTATGTATGTATGTATGTATGTATGTATGTATGTATGTATGTATGTATGTATGTATGTATGTATGTATGTATGTATGTATGTATGTATGTATGTATGTATGTATGTATGTATGTATGTATGTATGTATGTATGTATGTATGTATGTATGTATGTATGTATGTATGTATGTATGTATGTATGTATGTATGTATGTATGTATGTATGTATGTATGTATGTATGTATGTATGTATGTATGTATGTATGTATGTATGTATGTATGTAAGTATGTATGTTCCTCCATAACTCTTAAACGAATCAACTGATTTTCATGAAACTTGGTAGATAAACATGTAGACGTACGGGACACAGGATAGGCTACTTTTTTCTTTTTTAACGCGGACGAAGTCGCGGGCGCTAGCTAGTTATAAAATAAAGTCGTTGTCCGCCTCTATTTTCATTTTTTTTTTCATTATGTCCGTTAACTTCTAATCCAACCAACGGATTTTGATAAAGTTTTCACTAATGGAAAGAGCGAAGGAAGGAAGGAGGGTTTGTGTTTATAAAATTGCATCCGTGTGAACCGGAACGGGTCGTTAATTATTTAATTAAGAGACTTACTTTAAGAAGTGTAGAACACTCTTCACGAATTTCTCCCTGGATTCAGGATTTGCAGACATGTTCGAGTATTTCGGGGAGCCTTCATTCCATCCGCCGATAGCTATCGTCACCTTCAGATGCGGGTATCTTTCCTTGAGCGCGACAAAACCTTTGTATCCAGATCTGCCATCATCCTTTTGAAGGTCTTGCCAGGGATCTTCAAACGGAAGTGAGAAAGTGTCATGATTAAAATGAATATTAAATTACAAGGAAAAAAGGCTTTAAAAACATACATTTTTGGACGAGCCCGTTGGACGAATGGCAAGGGTGCTTGCCTGACGTCTCAGGGGCCCCGGGTTCGATTCCCGGTGGGGTCAACTTTGGAATATAATTTTCAAAATTAACTCTGGTCTGGATTTAAAAGTAGTGGTAGGGGCACACTGCGTTTCGCAGTCATTTGGGCAGCCCGTCTGGCGGCAGTAACCACCACCTTACAGAATACCACCGTGAAATAACAGCATTATGTGCTGTTGTGTTTCGGTGTGTTAGTAAGGGATGCCAGAGCCCATTTACCCCTTCCCTTCCTTATCCCTTATCCTTAATCCTTCTATGGTCGGCAGCGCACTTGTAGCACTTATGACGTTACTTGAGTTATAGGCGACGGTAGCCACCTACCATCAAGTGGACCGTCAGCCTGTCTGTCAACCTTAACATAAAAAATAAAAATAAAATTGCCCGCGACTTCGTCGGCGTGGAAAAATAACGGATATAACGCCTGACAAAATATGTTATACTTTTGCCAAGCGTTGGATCTTTAATTTCAACCAACTTTAAAATAACTCTTTTCAAGCGACTTCCTAAAAAGGAGAGGTTCTAAATTCGACTTTTTTTTATGTTTGTTATCTCAATTGGGTGAACTGATTTTGATGATTCTTTTTTTATTTGAAAGCTGGTGCTTCCCATGTAGTCCCATTTCAATTTAGTCCAGTTCTGACAATGGCATCTAAGAGAAAAGACTATAAGACGGTTTGAAGTCGGTTTATTTTTTGTTAAAAAGAGTTGGAATTTGGAAGTCAGTTGAATTTTTCAAATCGTTCCAGTAGTTTCGAGCCTATTCAATTTAAACAAACAAACAAACAAATCTTTCCTCTTTATAATATTAGTATAGACTTACAGATTTTACTTACCAAGGCTTTTGATGTTTGAGGTGGCCTCGTCAAGTCCGGCAAACGCGTACACCAGATGCGTACACAGAGAAGGCTCCAGTTCTCTTATGCCGAAATTTCCAGGCTTCACTCTGTACACTGCCCAGGAAGCTATGTAGCATACCACAACTTTACCGTGCATTGGCCCTGTGGAAAAAAATATGACAGTTTCTTGCTAATTGTTTCACGGTATAGAAAGCCATCTTTACAACCAGGTAAAGTTTGTTTTGCTTAGTACATTCTTTGCGTTGTTTCGTTGGCCTTGCTATTACAGTGATGTGTTAAGTAGTACTAGATTGAGCACTCCCTACGATTTCTCGCTAAATTCATGTTCCAACGCGGAAGGTGCGCGGGGGTTGGCGGGGGTTGGCGGGGGTTGGCGGGGGACGGCGCGGCAGTAGTGTCAAAGTCAATACGTCAAGTCGTAGACAACTGTATATTAATATGGCCGACCCGATAAGCACGTCGGTTTTAACAAATCAAATATTAATCTATTAAACGTTTCAATATTAATAAAACTTACCTATGGAACGTCACACCAGCAGTTTTACCAATATTTTTTGTTGTATTTTTGCAATATCTCATCACACAAGACGGCATTTTTATTGGTTTTGAAAATAATAACGCGCCTAATCTCTACGAGCGCGTATGACAGACTGTGAACGAGTAGGACGTCGGAACTCCAATCACTTGGAACACTCATCGCGTCTTGAGTGTTCCATCTAGTACGTAGTACTTAACATATCACTGTGCTATTACGCTATTTTATTTTATTTACTAGCTGGCGCCCGCGCCTTCGTCCGCGTTGAAAATGAAAAAAGTAGCCTATCCTGTGTCCTGCACTTCTAAATGTTTATCTAACAAGTGTCATGAAAATCAGTTAATTCGTTTAAGAGTTATGCAGGAACATACATACATACAATACCTACACTTACAGATTTATTATTAGTATTGATTGATTGTTTGATGATAATATGCAAACCGATTCCTCCAAAAATATCTCTTATGTCTGTACCTATCTACTTATGTGGTGTCATATATTTTTATTAAGTTTAAAGTATCCTGACTTTGTCATTTACTTACTTAACCTGTTTCTCCACTTTGGAACACTAATAAATATTTAAATTGTATTTTAATTGTGACTTTATTGCAGAGGAGACCTTAAAAATTGAGGTCACCGTGACATTTGTACGACCAAAACTATTTTGTTTCAAATCAACCAACCATAGAGGGTCCCCGACCATAAACATCGTGCCTCTATTCTAACGGCTTTTTCTTTTTCTTTTTACTGCTCACACAATGTGAAAACGACAAGTGTTTTACTTTTAAATGGGTCGTAACATTACTTGAATTTGCTTTCAAATAGTGTAGATACACTTTAAAAGTAGTTTATCGGTTTAAGAACTCACTTTCCAACGCGAGCAGCTCATCAACTCCACACATACGTAATTTCATGAATACTCATTAGTTATTGGTTTGAAGATACGTTTGGTCTAGTGGCTAGTAACCCTAGCTGTTAACCAAACGGTCGCGGGTTCGAATCCCGCTAGTAAATGTGTAGCGAGATATTGTATGATTCCCTAATATCATCATCAATACTAATAATAAATGTGTAAGGGTTGGTGAAGGAGTAAGTTACTTTGTTTTTAGAGATATCGTGGTTATAGGCTCTATACATGATACTGAAACTGAATTGACGATTTTTAGAATTTTTTTCTGTATGTATGTTCCTCCATAACTCTTAAACGAATTAACTGATTTTCATGAAACTTGGTATATAAACATTTAAACGTACAGGACACAGGATAGGGTATTTTTTTCTTTTTCAACACGGACGAAGTCGCGGGCACCAGCTAGTACCTACATAATATAAGCCCGTTGTACGAAAATTTATGAGAGTAAAATCAAAATTGTCACAAGAATGCGTTATTTTATGCGTTATAGTTACGTTCTATTTTTTTTTAAATTTAGAATATCTGAAGTTTCATAGATATTGCGCCATCTACAAATATTATTTAACATTTTGTAGTCTTAGCGCCTCTTTCACCAACGTCAAGTAGGCTAAACCGTCACTTAAAGTTACCTGTCACCGGGAATAATTTAGCTGATATACCTTTGTTTGTACGGTAAACGTCCCAAATATTTTATGTTATGTTTTATGTTAAGGTCGACAGACAGGCTGACGGTCCACTTGATGGTAGGTGGCTACCGTCGCCTATAACACAAGCAACGCCATAAGTGCTACAAATGCGCTGTAGACCATAGGATTAAGGATAAGGGATAAGGAAGGGAAGGGGTAATGGGCTCTGGCATCCCTTACTCACTCACCGAAACACAACAGCAGATAATGCTGTTATTTCACGGTGGTATTCTGTAAAGTGGTGGTTACTGCCGCCAGACGGGCTGCCCAAATGACTGCAAAACGCAGTGTTGCCCTACCACTACCTTTCAAATCCAGACCAGAGTAAATTTTGAAAATTACATTAAAATTTCCAAAGTTGACCCCGCCGGGAATCGAACTCGGGGCCCCTGAAACGTTAGGCAAGCACCCTTGTCACTCATCCAACGGAAAAAGGAGTGCGGGACACCCAACGACTTACAAAAGATATGGCGTGTTCGGGCTCAATAGAAAGTCGAGGGTTAGTTTATAT
The DNA here is from genome assembly GCA_945859745.1 of Synanthedon formicaeformis. NCBI lineage: Eukaryota > Metazoa > Arthropoda > Insecta > Lepidoptera > Sesiidae > Synanthedon > Synanthedon formicaeformis. The sequence goes on from OX243980.1 coordinate 4,684,116, forward strand.
TTTTAATTACAGCTTATAACACTCGAATGAGTTTGGTCGCGTGTATTAAACATTAAGATTTTCCTGTCCATTAAGATTTGTAGAAGAACCTGTCAACAATGATGAGCTATTTGTAATTACTGTTTAATATCGGATTACTTTAAATTTCAATCAGTTAGTGTCCGACCGAAGCTTCGGCTTTGCTTCAGCTTCAGCCACGTTCGGCCAAAAAAAACATCTTCGGAGAAACCTTCACCTTTCGCCGAAGATCCTAATTCGAAGTTTTTGACAAATAATTTGCATGGTAATTTTATTTATCATCTTTTGATCAACTTAATCAAATTATTTGTATTTTGTAGCTAATCTTGAACAATTTTTTTTAGTTTTTAATTCTTCGGCTTCGGCTTCGGCCGAAGGTTGTGGCGATAGTCGATTAATCGGCTTTGGCTTCAGCTCCGGTCAGAAATTAACCATCGGTTGGACACTACTATCAGTTAATTTAAAAAATATATGTTACTTTAAGATTTACGATTTCCTTGGGTATGGTAGAGGAGCCCACGATGCTAAAATTAAATGTGGAGTTACTCGAGCATCTTGGAGCGGCCAATTGGATTTTGAAAATTAGATGGTAGAAAGAAAAAAAGGTGATATGATTTAATACCTAAATATTCACCGGATGGAAGCCTTTTAAATGGAAGCTTATCTTAGTTTGGGTTTACTTAATATCCTGTCTGAAAATCTGACGTGCTCGAGTAGATTTATATTTTTATTTATACACAGTTAGGTATGTAAAAACAAATATAATACATGCAAGTTATAATTAAAATTATAAACTAAACCCTGATTTTCTATTGAGCCCAAACACGCTATATCTGCTTAAGTTGCTAAGGAATTAGATATCCCGCAGACAACTTGAATCAGGTCTAGGTAGCTAAGAACCGTCCCGATCAATTCACCTTTCAAACCTTTCAAAAAAAATCAGATCAAAATCGGTCCATCCGTTTAGGACCTACGATTCCACAGATATACAACTTATAACAGCCCGTTTTTGCGTCGGACGGTGTTTTATTATTATTTAAAATGAAGATTTTTAAACTATTTTCAAAAATAGAACGCTTTCTTAATGTAAACTACATTTAAATATATTCGAGTTAAATTGTAAATAATAATTTGCAGAACATTACTGTATGTATAATTTGTCGAAGCACGCGTACAGACTACAAAAAAAGCGCCTTTCACTCACCACCCAAGGTTTGTCCATCCAAAACGGCGGCCATTGTTACGAAGATGAAAACAAACAACCATTTAATCACTGCCATTTTTGTAATCGAAAACAAATATAGGATTTATACGCTATTGTCTTTGTCACTGAATTTAAAAAAAAAAAACTGTTCTTTTTTTAATTTCCCACTCTAAAACGCGTCTTTGCCGCGCAGTGGCATTCTCGGCGACTGTTGGTTTGAACTTGAAAATTTGAAATGCCGTACCGGCGCCGTTCTCTCTTCACTCTTTGACTCATTTAAAGATTCATTGACTCATTTAGCTCATTTATTTACATATGTATAATTATAAGTATATATTTTTATAGTGATTCATTGACTCATTTAGCTCATTTATTTACATATGTATAATTGATAAGTATATATTTTTATAGTGATTAGTAATGCTTTTAGTGATTAGTGAGCCAAAAAGGATTAACCCTTACTTTAGCAAGATTATGATATACATACAGTAGATCCGGGTTACTTTAGCTCTAGGGGGTAACTTTGGCTCAAAACAAAAACAGTTTGAACCAAGTAAATACTCGTGCAACCAACAAAAAACAAGCGCCACTAAGACCATCTAACATCTCTAAAGTGAACTTTTTTGTTTACTATCATATCTGCAAAAAAGCGGAATTTTGAAACGTTTTTTTGTTTTGAGCCAAAGTTACCCCTTAGAGCTAAAATTACCCGAATCTACTGTACCACTTTTGTTCGTAATTCAATGTAGATAATTTTTCTTCTGGGCACTATTGCGCTAAACCGCAAAGTTTTCGGAATATTTAAGAAAAACTGATAAAACCTAACCTCCCTAAAATGGTGTAACTTTTTACCAAACAATATGTGGACTGTATAGAATTTGGATTTACCAAATTTAACCATATGTATAGAATATACCCATCGAAATACTACATTGGAATTTTCATCACAAATGCCAAAGCGGCACATAAAAAGAACGCCTTTGACAGAATCATGGCGGACTCTTGCCTTCACGCGTCAATGGTAAAAGGTAGTAACGATCAACTCTTACTATTTCATTTTAAACTCTAATGGGTTGACGTAAAGTCACATTTTCTTTAAATTACGTACTTATTATTATGTTTGTTTTGTTATAAATGACAGTTCATGCTCTACGCATATGTCACTTTGAAATGTTCCATAAAATTCGTAGTGTTTTGTATGGTACGCGGGTTCCATGTTGTAGTAGTTTGATGAATATACCAAACAACAATTTGGAGCAGGAATGATACTTTTACTTTGGATGTTGAGGTCTGGGTCTAATTGCACCATACCATAATGAGCTCGGAAACATGTACGCCGATAGGGAGTTCTAAACCTTGGCAGTGCGCTAAATAAAGGATGTTTTTAAAGCGTTTTACATATTGGATAACACAAATTAATTGACTTATAGGTACCATATCCGTATTTAGAAACTATTCGTTTCACATTAGTTAACGACTATACAATTAACATCATAATAGCTGAACCAATCACTCAATAAAAATGTTCACATATAAGTAGATAATTATTTATTTTATCAACTTTTGTTTGTGGCTACTGTTGTTTAAAAATTATAAAATATTAGAGCTGTTGTACGCGACTGGGTCCGCGTTACATTATAAAATAATAGCCTATGTTACTCGCTGATATAGCTTCCCAACAAACAAACAAACAAACAAATCTTTCCTCCTTGCAATATTAGTATAGATGTTATTCGTTGATAATGTATCTATAGGTGAAAGAATTTTCAAAATAGCACAAGTAGTTTTTAGTTAATTTAATAAAAACTAAAAAATTGTACAAAGATGCAAATCTTATTTTGATCTTTGGTAATTTGTAACATAAAAAATACTTTATACTTACTTTTGAAAAAGATATATTTTTTACAAATCTTACAAATAGCACATTACTTATAACAATGGTCTACAATGTATTAAAAATATTACGACATAAGAAGACTTTTTCTATGTCTTAACATAGAAAAAAATCTTCATGTGTCAAGTGGACTGACATCAAGTTACTTATCAGTCATCAAATGGGCTGTCAGCTTGCTAAGGCACTTGATGGTAGGTGGCTACCGTCGCCTATAGGTGTTGCAAGTGAGCTGCCAACCATAGAAGGATGAATAATAAGGGATAAGTAAGGGCTCTGACATCCCTTACCCACAGCACACATGCTGCAAAATGCAACGTCATTTTGCATTTCCAAAGTTGACCCAGCCGGGAATCGAATCCGGGAATCTCTAGAGCAGAGCGTTACGGCGAGCACCCCAATCGCTCATCCAACGGCTCGTCAAAAACTTATATACGATCTTTAATTAAAAAATATATTATATTTCATTTATTTATTTTATTTTCAACGAAAACCCTAAAGCAAAACATAATAACATAAATTGAGATATTGGGATATATTGAGTTATTGAGATATATTGAGATATTGAGATATAATTATTGAGATCTTATATTGTGATTAATCTTTGAACCACTCGTTTTATACTCAATTTTGAGGCAATGTGAGTCATTCTTTCACTAGCCACTGCATTTGATATTTACAACACGTTTCACTGACTTACCAGAATTTCGCGGTTCATTCGAAAAACAATTCTAAAACACATATGCGTTAAGCTTAAATTTCTCTGCACTCATAATCATAACCGGTTGAGTTTTCTACATTATTTTTTCAATGAATTATAAATCTTAGGACACTTGATTTCAAGGTTGAATTTAGATTATAAATTTAAAGTGTATAGGTGAGAAAAACGTGCTCATTTATATTGAAAGTGTCTCAGATTTTTGCACGAGACACACAGTGTGACACAGTGTTTGATTTTATTTTTAAATTAACCTTAAATTCGCAATATATTTTTCGAATAACTCATTAAATTTCATTGTTGGAAACCGTCTATGTAGTTTGTTTATATTCCTGTCTTGTAGTGTCGTCTCTTTTCTTTATGAGATAAACTATAACCCTAATAGGTATCCTATCTAAACCTAATCATAATGTAAATGTGAAAGTTTGTATGTTTGGATGGCTGAACGAATTTGATTGAATATTGACACAGATATATATAGGATACTTTTCCCCTGAACAATTTTAGGTTCCTGTGGAATTTTCAAAAAACGAATTACAACGCGTACGAAGTCGCGGGCACAGCTAGTACTTACTAGATAAATTAGATTGGTTTCATAAGTAAGTAATATAATTCATAAATTATGTCATCTAATGTTGTAATATTATAAAAATTAAAATTCAAAACTTTCTTTTACAACATTACAACACCTAGCTGTTTGTATTGTATTGAAAATGAGTCATTCGCAATGCATTGAAGAATTTAAGAATCATTTGCATGCTTGCGTGTGCTTTAACGTGTTTGTGACTCATTCAAGCGTGAACTTGTCTACATATCGTTGGTTAAAAACTAAAGGGCCATAAAACAAAAAATCCAAAAATGTTTTTATTGCAAAAATACAATCACAATCCTTCATATTGTATGTTGCAAAAAGACATGGTTGTTTATTCCATATTTAGTATATTTTGATCATTTTTTACTCTTCTAGTATTCAGTGTATTATAAAAGCACTTAAAAAATTTAATACTACTTAAAAATACGCTTCTAACGATGTATAATATGCATATATTTGATATATATCTAATAAGAAAAAAATAGACAAAAAATAATTTATTTTTTTTCGATTAACTCTCCTGTAAAAAGTGTAATTTTGATTTGTGGCCCTATAGTTTTTAAGCAGCGATATATCTATACCAAAATATAAAGCTGAAGAGTTTGTACCTGAAGAGGTTGTACGCGCTAATCTCAGGAACTACTGGTTCGAATTGAAAAATTCTTTTGTGTTGGATAGTCCATTTATTATTTAGTGTGACCTGAAAGGCTAAAAAAAATCCTTACTCAGATTAACGCCATCTGTCGTTCAGTGGCAGAACCGTAGGGCAGAACTATTAAGACAAAGTCAACAAGTCGGCTACTCACCGCGAGAGGGCGCGGTAAGTGTTGTCCATTTATCAAGGAAGGCTGTATAACATTTTGAACGGGGACGAATCCGCGGGCACCAGCTAGTATATTATAAAGAAAAAATATTTGATTGTTTGAATAGGCACCAGCTATCTACTAAAAATAAAAATACAACCCCTGAAAATTTTATAACAGCAAAGATGTCAGGTGTTATATTGCTTTACACATTTAGTCAGGCGCTACACATCTCTTACTTTTAACGCGGGCGAAGTCGCGGGCACCAGCTAGTACTTATTGAATAAAAAAAACAGTAAATTAGACTCTAAATTAACAAAACAAAACATAAATTAAGTGGAATTTTCCATATTATGACTGAGCGGGAATGAATCAGTTCGTTTGGGTGGGTGGGTTCGATAAGTAAGTACTTATTTTTGTTTTTTCCTACCTCTGACGTCATAACTTAGGTATTAATCACAGACCTTCGTGGTATTTTATGGTATGAGTATATATTTTTAATATTATACTAGTTGAACTATAAAAGGTACCCTATGTCCTTTCTGGTGTCCCAGACAACGTGTATGTTTGCAAAATTTCATGGTAATTGGTTCACTAATTTTTGCGTGAAAGCGTAACAAACAAACAAACTTACATTCACATTTATAATATTATTAAGGATAGCCTATGTTAAATCGGTAAAGTAGTTTCGGAGACTATTCAATGCAAGCAAACAATCAAATCTTTCCTCTTTATTATATTAGTATAGATTAGCTGGGATTGATAGCGACCTCGAGAGGTTTGCTGCAAATTTTGCAATACCAATGTTTGTGCTTTGAGGTTCTAAGCACCTTAACTAAAAGGATTTTTAAGATAAAAACAATAGTCATTATTAATAACATTAACATTTATTTTACAAAGAATTGCACATAATAAATAAGTAAGTAAATATTTTAAATAAAATAATAACTTAAATACATAAAGTTAATATAAAGAGATCAGAAGTAAAACTAAGTTACACAATGTCGAGTGGAAGTTAAGAAACTTAATGCTAATAATAATATTAGTAAAGGCGAAATTAAAACCGCCCTGTCTCGTCTCAAATGAAATATATATTTCAAAAATATTGACACGTTTGGCTTAGTGGCTAGTAAACCTAGCTGTTAACCAAACGGTCGCGGGTTCGAATCCCGCTAGGGGCAAATGTTTATGTGTTAACATTTTACCTTTGTACCTCACTCATGGATGTTTTGTATTTATAATTATGTATGTATTTACCAAAAAAAGTCTGGTGTCCATAAGGCTCTGTAACGCGTACCACAACCACACCACATCGCAGCGATAAAAAGCGGTCAAGCAGTGGTTCTGTCGCTGCAGCATTTTGCAGTTAAGTTGTGGTAACTACAAAATGCAGATGTGGTTGCGTTGTCGCTAGTAGTTGCGATGTGGTTACGTTGTGGCTAGAGTTTGCAAGCAGACAGATCGACTTCGGCTTTCGTAGAGGAAACACTCCTTGACTGAACGAACTCATGGACTTCGAAGAGGAAACATTTTTGTTGCTATCCTTGTTAGTTGCCGTCCTTGAATGAGAGAGAGAGAGAGAGAGAGAGAGAGAGAGAGACAGAGAGAGAGAGAGAGGGAGGGCGCAGGCGTACGCGCAGTGTGGTTGCGACGACGCAACGTTGTATTTGCGAGGTGGCCGTCCGCTAGTGCGCGGTGTTGCAGGTGGTTGCGTTGTGGTTGCGATTTTGTCGGTACCAATCACACGGTTGAATTTGACAGCAAAATGTTGTCCGTGTGAATGCATCTATTAATTTTCATACAAATTAGCGCCCGTCCATGTGTTGTGGTTGTGGTACGTGTGTACAGAGCCTTATAAAAACATTAGTTGCTTACTGTGGAACTTGATGGTGCTGTGCATCAAACTACTACAACATGGAACACGCGTGCCATACAAAACACTACGAATTTTATGGAACAAAACAAACAAACAAATAATAAGTACATAATTTAAAGAAAATGTGACTTTACGTCAACCCATTAGAGTTTAAAATGAAATAGTAGAAGTTGATCGTTACTACCTTTTACCATTGACGCGTGAAGCTAAGAGTCCGCCATGATTCTGTCAAATGCGTTCTTTTTATGTGCCGCTTTGGCATTTGTGACGCAAATTCCATTGTAGTATTTCGATGGTGCTGTGTGGAATGTGTGAACATAAAAAATACCTAGGTTAACATTTTATTTGAATTTTTGAATTTGCGACACCAGTTTTGTACTATCTTGTACTTCAGTTTAAAACGCCAAATGAAATTTAAAATTTCGATTTTAACGCATTTGCTTCAATTAACTTAATTAAATACATAAATCTATATAAATAAAAATGAATCACTAAATGTGTTGCTAAGCGCAAAACTCGAGACTCGGTTGATTTCTGTTTTTTTTTTTTGTGTTTGATGAAGTCTGAGGTAATAAATACATATTTTAAACGTCTATATAATTAGTAATTGGCGAAATGACATCTCGAATCCAGTTCGCTGTGACTTTGACGTTGTGATAGATTCCCGGCTGATGGTCAACGCCGCAGCCGAATCCGGCTGAAGTAATGCCGACCAAATAGTACCTAGTATTGTCCAGTACTATCAAAGGTCCGCCTGAATCGCCTGAAAATCATGACACAGACCTGAGTCACAGAATAAGTAGTAGTACAACATGTAGTACCTGAGTATAGAGGGAATCCGCTATTTGACTAATTTTAGAAAATCGTTTTAAATTATTCTATATTACATAATAAGCACACTACATTGATATTTCCGGGAGATCTACTGTATTATTAATAAAAATCAATGTTAAAGTTTAAATTTCCAAAACCGCGCCAAAAACGCTGTTTCTCTGGTCTTTGATACGTGTGACGTCACACGCTAGTAAACAAATAGAACTGAATGATGACACAGAGAAGTATATCAAGCGAATAAACACTATTTATTACTCTATGTCTGATATGTTTACTAGCGTATGACGTCATCAGAGTTGCAACCAGTCACAGGGCGTTTCGGCGCCAAGATAAAATTTAAAAAATTACGATTTTTTGTTTCATATAATTTGCAAAAAATATACATAATTTAGCTTCAAATAAAGTAACATATGTCTTATTACGCTATTTTCTGATAGGATAACTACAATTTGTAGAATATTTTAAACCTTGTCAAATAGCCAATTATGGCAAACTTTGAACCATTCAGTAAATATCGCTGCTTAAAAACTAAAGGGCCACAAATCAAAATTACACTTTTTACAGGAGAGCTAATCGAAAAAAAAAATTTTTTTATCTATTTTTTTCTTATTAGATATATATTCAATATATACATATTATACATCGTTAGAAGCGTATTTTTAAGTAGCATTAAATGTTTTAATTACTTTTATAATAAACTGAATACTAGAAGAGATATAAGCATATATATACTTAAGTTACTTTTGAATATATAAAAAATTATCAAAATATATTAAATATTGAATAAAACAACTATAAGTCTTTTTGCAACATACAATAATTATGAAGGATTGTGATTGTATTTTTGCAATAAAAACATTTTCGGTTTTTTTTTGTTTTATGGCCCTTTAGTTTTTAAGCAGCGATATTATATCCTGACATATTATACTAGCTTTGTCCGCGACTTCGTTCGCGTATCTTTATAAAATATAACGTATGTTACTCGCTGATTAAGTAGCTTTCTATGAGCGAAAGAATTTTTAAAATCGCTCCTGTTATTTTGATAATAATAATAATTTATTTGCTGAATATAGGTAATTTACAATGTTTTTATTTATAATGTATATTGTATAAGGCTCGCTACATTCTACCCTTTGGGGTGTGTAAATATTTTGAGAACACTACATAACAAAATAAGCTATTAATCACCACTATACACAAAATTATCACACATATAGTCTTTTAAGTCGTAGTAACATTTATGAACTAAAAACTCTTTAATTTTCTTCTTAAGAGGCCACTTTCCAACTCGAGCGGCGTACCAATTCCATACTACGTAATTCCATGATTACTCATTAGGTATTGGTCGTAGTAATACATGAAAAAATATGACTTTTCTGAGACATAATATGAAGGTTTGCATCGAAACAAAAAACTGAAATTTATTTTATATCTAGTATAATTAATTTCTAAAATGTGCAGAATTTGTCACTTTTTCTCTGGTTGGGATCTCGTAATTTTTGACTGAAAGCCAATAATGTTTTCCAATGAAAACATCCTAGCTATAGTGTACATTAAAAATTGGGATGTCAATAGTTACTATCTATAAAGGTTTTTCTAAAATATTGGAATTGCCGGCGTATGTTTCGCTAGTTGAATAAGTGCGCGAATGTGTTGCTTCGCATTCTGTCTTAGGTTATTAGCATTATAGTAAGTTGAGACAACAAATTCTCCCAAATACCTATTACTGAGTTCCCATGCTCGTCCAGCGCCACCTTAAATATATTAATGTTGAGCTGCTTAATATTGTTCGGAATCTTATTATAAATGACTGGTGCTTGACAAAAAACAAGTTTGAGTTTGAGTTAGAAAATTGCTAATAAATGACAATAATTGCAAATATGTAATGGCTCTAATAAATATTTACCTAAACAAGCGTCTTGGTGTCCATCAGAGTGGCCAGCGCATATCATCTCCGAATGAATCTCCACAGATATCTGCTTGCTTTGATGCCAATTTATGCATTGCTCTGTACCTGAAAGTATTAAGTGTTGCATGAATATTCCATATATATTTTGTAAATTAAAAAGAACTTATTACCTAACTAGCTGGCGCCCGCGACTTCGTCCGCGTTGAAAAAGAAAAAAGTAGCCTATCCTGTGTCCTGTACGTATATCTATATCTGTATGTTATCTACATGTTATCTGCATACGTATATCTGTATGTTTATCTACCAAGTTTCATGAAAATCAGTTAATTCGTTTAAGAGTTATGGAGGAACATACATACATACATACATACATACATACATACATACATACATACATACATACATACATACATACATACATACATACATACATACATACATACATACATACATACATACATACATACATACATACATACATACATACATACATACATACATACATACATACATACATACATACATACATACATACAGAAAAAAAATCTAAAAATCGTCAATTTAGTTCCAGTGTCATGTATAGAGCCTATAAATACGATATCTCTCAAAACAAAGTAAATTACTCCATGACCCACCCTTACAGATTTATTATTAGTATTGATGGCATCGAAGTACTACAAGTATCGAATTTGCGTCACAAATGCCAAAGCGGCACATAAAAAGTACACCCAAAACGGAATCATAGCGGAGCCAATGGTAAAAGGTAGTAACGACCAAATTCTACTATTCATTTTAAACTCCAATGTGTTGGCGTAAAGTCACATTTTCTTTAAATGACAGATGTTTGGTTGGTTTTAAATGACTGATGAGAGAGTTCATGCTCTTTGTACATTACATACCACTTTTAAATGACATAAAGTTCATAAGTAGTGTTTTATATGACATGCGAAATCCATAGTTGTAGTAAACTCGACAAATAAAGTGCTTTATCACCCTAAGATTGAACATTCTTTGTATTTTGTAGCATGATAAGGTCTGTTTTCCTTTGAAATTTCAAAGTGACAATTATGTCAATCAGTAATCAATACCTATTTCAAATGTAAGCCTTAGCGAATTTTGAAATGAATGGAATTTGTTATCGAAACTGATAAAGCACTTTTTGGTCGACCATACATTGATGCCTTTGTAATAAAAAACGAAAATAATAAAAACTGATGGCCTGCTGATCTGCATAAAAATCTGATTGATATCTATTTAGCTAATTATCAATGTGTGCGTGAACGAATGCAAAGAGGCGTATGCATGTGTGAATGTGCAAGGTTAAAAGCCTAACATATTCAGTTCGATTCATTATAAACAAGCAATCAAAAGTGAACTTTATTACCGATACATACAATATAGTTTAGGTACTTACTCAGTATGGGTACAGTTGCTGATCTAAGATGATTGGTCCCAGCATGTCCTTGACTAGCATCCGTGTTTCCCCATCCAGCGATCACACCAGCCTTGCCCCTCAACTCTAGTTCAATATCAGGCAGGCAAATCGGCAGTATATGGCTTGTATAAGTGATAGGCCTCGAAAGTCGCAGCAGTGCGATGTCGTATCGGTCCGGTTGAGTCACACGAAATTGAAACAGAGGGTGCAGAATTTTTTGTACTACACTGAAACGAGAAACATTTGGATAAAATTAAAGAAATATATACTTATTAGCTGCTGCACGCGACTTCGCCCGCTTAACTACTTTATAAAATATACCCCATGTCCTTTCTGGTGTCCCAGACAACATGTGTGCAAAATTTCATGGTGATCGGTTCAGTAGATTTTGCGTGAAAGACGAGTAACAAACATGCATACAAACTTTCGCATTAACGGATTTGTTTAACGCATTAACGGATCAAGCAGGCCTGCCATCAATAAAATCATAAAAATGATTTCCTGGAGTATAGAGTTGCCATTACAAAGGAGTTTTTTTATATGTCAAGGTCGGTAGACAGGCCACTAGATAGACGGTCCACTTGATGGCTACCGTCGTCTATCTATAACACAAGCAACGCCACAGGTAATACAAGTGCGCTGCCGAGCATAGAAGGATTAAGGATAAGATATAAGGGATGCGGTAGTGGGCATCTCTACTCTATCGCATCCCTTACTCACTCACCGAAGCACAACAGCACATATGCCATGCTGTTATATCCCATTGGTCATCTGTAAGGTGATAGTTACAATTGGATTATAGGAAGGAATGAAAGATTTAATTAAGAGGGGATGCGTGTACTTGAAAAATAGTTATTTGAAGAAACTATTGCCATCGCGCTGCTCTCCAGCCTTCCCAGTATTGTGCGATAGGGACAAATGCAGCTCAGACCGATTATACCTACAAATTTTTTGACTAAATCGAGGTTTCGTATTTCCCTGTTTTCTCCTCTAAAAATTGAGCCTATCGAATAATTTTTACATAAATATTTTCAAGAAGAACGAAACTATGTCCCTATTATTATTTTTTATCCTAAAAGTCTCTCAAATTTGTTTTATAGTCGTTTGATGGGGTGACATAAAAGGGCCATTTATTACGTCATATTTTCATATGTAATTAGTTGGTGAAAAATACGAAATGATGACGGCATAGCTTTAGCGGACCTAGATTTTATAACAAAAAATTTATGCTCTAGAAGGATTATCCAGGGGGAAAACAGGGGATTACATTTGTATGGAGAAACGCTGATAGCGTCCCCTGAATTAGTCTTTTTAGTTTAGCAGAAAGGTACTGTGTTCATATTTACTACAAAGGGGGCGCAGTTAGAACAGAGCTACCTTTTAAAGTACAAAGTTAAACGTATAAGGCTCATAATAAATCTTATATGTGTGACGGAGAAAGATTCTAAATCTACTTGTTAACACGTTCATTGCCAAGCCGAAATGCTGAACTTACCTAGATGGGCGACATAATAAAATAATTGACTGTATTTTCCTAGTGGCCAAAACAAATGACAGAAGCCAATATGATGCGGCTGCTATTTTATGGTTCGTACCATATTATGGCACCACCACGCGACGTCGCGTTAACGGCCTCATCATAATAGGTAGCTTCACGCGACGTCGCGTTATGTGACACAACGTGTTAGAGTGAGACAGATTTATTTTGATATGTTCCAAAAGTTATTGCCACCACACGGGCTGCCCAAATTACTGCGGAACTCAGTATGCTTTGCCGCTTAAGGGCGTGTATAAAGAGAAATAGCCAATCCTAGATTTGAATTTTATCTAAGTAAACAAAGTCCAATTTAAAAACTTTTTCAAAATAGATAATGAAAGTGAAGACTCGGACAGAAAACATAATATAATGAAATTTTCTCGATAAAAAAAAATCACCAAGTGAACTCTCATTTCCATCTATTTTAGTTTTATTTTCAAAATGACACACATTTCAAAGCTAAAAATGTATAAGTAATCTCACTTCACAGATTATCTAATGCTTTATGTATCAATTTTTCATTTGACATTGTGGTTTACGAATAATTAATATTTAATACTTTTGGCACTTATAACATTATTATTGAGCGAGATGCGCTATCTTCCGTCGCATGTTGTGCGTAGTTGTACGTATTTTGTGTCACTGTCATGTCCAAGGGGCCACGCGGGTGAAATTACAAATTTTGTTTGCTTTATACGCACTCTTAATAGGAAAACCAGTTATCAATACATACCCCATTTTCCTAGCGGTATGAGCACCCACACTAGTATCAAGAGCCCCAAGCCACACAGCGATATCGCGTGGCCTTGCACGCGACACGCAGTGTGCTGCAGTCGCTACGAACCAGCGGGACACTGGCATATGGACAAGCAAAAATTTAATTAAATCAAAATTAACATTGAAATCCTCCAGCTAAATTATGAAATACCGAAACACAACAAGACACTAACCCTTAACTGTTATTTCACGGTGGTCTTCTGTAACGTTCTGGTTACTGTCACCAAAATATCAAGAATGTTAAAACATGGCTTGAACGAGAAACAAGATTGAAATAAATTACTTGCTACATAGACTCCATTTGTTTGTGAGGAAGTAATGTTTATATTTATCGTTGGTCTTGACGACACATTTGGTCTAGGTGCCTAGTAACACTAGTTGTCAACCAAACGGTCGCGGGTTCGAATCCCGCTAGGGGCAACATTTACCTTTGTATCTGAATCATGGATGTTTGTATTTATAATATGTATGTATTTACAAAAAAAGTAATCTATGTACTTAGGTATATCAATTGTCTGGTATCCACTAGCATTAAGTAGATGGTGCTGTGTGGAATGGGAAATGTGTGAAGGTATTTATTTATTACTAGCCACCCGCTCCCGGCTTCGCCTGGGGTGCATTCTTTTACATAAGAACCTTCCCTGATTATCCCTCTATTCATGAGTGAAGACAGAATTAAAATCGGTCCAGCCGTTCTCGAGTTTTGCGCTTCAACACATTTAGTGATTCATTTTTATTTATAAAGATTTACTTACCCAATACTCCCCCACATTGGAACTCAGATATTCTGACGTGAGCTTGCCAAGGGAACTCGGCGAACCTTGCTTCTCGGCCACCTATGATGCGCTTTTGAAGAATCCTCGAGGATGAGAGGCCACAGTCGCCCTGCAATTGCATCAAACAAACCTGCTAAAAGACTAAGCGCCTCTTTCACCAACTACAAGCTAAATTATTACCGGTGACAGGTGACCTTAAGTGACAGTTCAGCCTACTTGACGTTCGTGAAAGAGGCGATAAAATTAGTAAAATACGTAGCTACTTGTTACATTGTTACATTTAGGGCCTCTTTCACAAGCTACATGTAAAGTGTTGATTAGTTACTTTTAGAAATCATTTTCTGTTTTATTGAATTATGCACTCGGTTTACTGCATCATTCGATAGTAGATTTTTTTTATTATTTTCTATTTTATGTTTGGGACGTTTATCGTACAAACAAAGTTATATCAGCTAAATTATTCCCGGTGACAGGTGACTTGTAAAAACAGGTAAAATATGTAGCTACTTGTTACATTGTTACATTTAGCGCCTCTTTCACCAACGTCAAGTAAAGTGTTGATTAGTTACTTTTAGAAATCATTAACCGGGGATAATGGAGCTGATATACTCGTACCTTTGTTTGTACGGTAAACGTCCCAAACATTAAATAGAAAATAATAAAAAAAATCGCCTATCGAATGATGCAGTAAACCGAGTGCATAATTCAATAAAATAATTATTTCTTAAAGTAACTAATCAACACTTGTAGTTGGTGAAAGAGACCCTAAAATTAGTAAAATACGTAGCTAAAACTCCTTGTTACATTTAGTTAAGCCGAGACGGTGATTATAGACACGCTGGTTTTTTTTTATGTTAAGGTCGACAGACAGGCTGACGGTCCACTTGATGGTAGGTGGCTACCGTCGCCTATAACTCAAGTAACGTCATAAGTGCTACAAGTGCGCTGCCGACCATAGAAGGATTAAGGATAAGGGATAAGGAAGGGAAGTGGTAATGGGCTCTGGCATCCCTTACTCACACACCGAAACACAACAGCACATAATGCTGTTATTTCACGGTGGTATTCTGTAAGGTGGTGGTTACTGCCGCCAGACGGGCTGCCCAAGTGACTGCGAAACGCAGTGTGCCCTACCACTACTTTTAAATCCAGACCAGAGTCAATTTTGAAAATTATATTAAAAATTTGAGTTACCTGAGATAATCCTTCGTCGTCGACTCTTCTGCGAAAAACGTTCGCCGGGATGACGCTTCGTTGCGGGACTTGACGAAGTTTTGGTGGTGCCACTTTGTACTTCCAATCCGAAGACTGTATGCTGTAAAGGATTTATAAATTTATATGATTTAATTAATTTATTAAAATTGAAACTTCTTTAGGCTCGTTGGGCACTTTAGGCAAGGAGAATTTTGTTTGGGGATAAATCACTGAACCTTGCGAGATAACATTATTCACCACTTTCACCACCCTAATTAAGTAAGTGTCACCCAAGAAATGCATTTCTTCGACGTAAGATGTGGTTAATGTTCTAGGATAATCTGAACCCAACCACCCTTATTTTGGAAATAGTTATTATAGAAATTTAATACTGGCCAATATTAAGAAAATAAAATAGTTTAAAATAAAAATATGAATTTTTAATAGTTGTCAGAGATGAAAAAATATTATTGATGTTTTGAGAAGTATAGAAAATGATGGTGTATGTTTTGATTTTGAAATTGTATTAAAATGTTTGATTAGTATTTATTTTATAAAAATATTTGTACCATGGTGCTTTAACTTAAATAAAATTGATGAGAAGATTCAGATACAGTTTTAATTATTTAACAAAATGTGAAGTAAAAGATCACGCGAAAAAGTTAACCCAATAACACCTTAGATGCTCGGTGCGCATTGGGACGGACGCGATAAAAATAATAATTCTGAACCACAGGACCCTTTTTTAACGTTGGAGAATCCTCATGGATACCCAAAGACTTTCTATTGCGGCCGTAGATGGGCGAGGTCGCGAGGTTATGACACGACATCGGTGCCCCGCCAAGGCTATCCAGTGTGGGAATACAGGGCTTACCGGCACGCACTAAAACTTGCATATGCCTATCGGCTACCGAGTGGGCTAACGTTCGGTAAACAGGGGGGCCTAGCCAAGTGGGCTTTCTACAGTTCTTTACGTTACGCTGCGCTACGCTAAGAAATAACGTTGTGATTGGTCAAAATTTTATTTTGAAGTTACAATAACCAATCGCCATGTTTTCTCTTAGCTTAGCGTAGCGTAGCGTAAACGACTGTAGAAAGCACACATGGCTACATGGCTAGGGGCCCAGTATTATAACGGAATGTACCTGTTATCAAGATCGGGAGGAACATCACGAGGTACACAGCAAGTAAAGAGCCATCCGCTTCCGCATCCTCTGACCCTTAAACCTCCGTGGAGCCAACAGCTAATGGACAGTGTGCAGGGTCTGACTTCTGAACCGAATGAACAGGTCGTCGGATAACCGAACAAGGACGCCAGCATGCTGGACGATAAAGCTGGAAATCAAATTAAGTTATAAAGAGCCCGCGACTTCGGCCGCGTAACTTTGTAAATTATATACTGAAACCTTCCTCAAGAACCACTTCATCTATTGGTGAAAACAGCATGAAAATCATTGCAGTAGTTTTTGACGCGAACAGACAGACAGACAGACGCAGCGGAGGTCTTTGAGGATTAAATTAAGTGACGACACGTTTGGTCTAGAGGCAACCCTAGCTGTTAACCAAACGGTCGCGGGTTCGAATCCCGCTAGGGGCTAATTTCAACTTTGTACCTGAGTCATGGATGTTTTATGTTTATAATGTGTATATGTATTTCCAAAAAAAAGTAATCTATGTAGTATATCAACTTTTAGATATTCATAATACACATTAAGTAACTAATTTACTTAATGCGGAACTAGGTGGTGCTGTGTGGAATGTGTGAAGATATTTATTTATTTAATTTTTATATCAGCAGACAGGCTGCTGGCGACTACCATCAAGCCTACACAAGCTGCTGTAAGTGCTGTTGTTGGATACACTTACATACTCCCTCAGAGTACTGTACATATTATTGTCTAATTGTTCTGTTGTTTATATTTTTAAATATGTGAATTATAATTTGTCTTTTGTTTTTAGAAATATATAAGTTCGTGTTTTGTTATGTTGAAATAATTGCATCTCTGTATCTTAAAAGTTATAATAAATATTCTCATACAAATTACTTTTACGTCTTTAACTCTGCATAAATCTGAACCCATAACCAACAGCTGTAAGTGCGCTGCCGACTGTATTAGGTTATCTAAGGATAATGGATTGGAATGGGACAGGTAAATAACAATAGTTGGGAGATAAAATTTGTTTTGTAATTAGACCTAAATGTTTAAATTAATTCTAAATCAGAGAGTATAGATAATAATAAAAAAAATCACCTTGTGTATTGACCTGACTGGTGATATTCAAAATCATAATTGGTATCAATACGCCGGAGCTCAGCGGCCATTTTGTCTGCCATCTTCTTTTCCGCCATCTTGCGAGTTCTATTTTTAAAAATAGAACTCCTCCTTGTTCTTCTTTGACATCCTTCCTCTTCTTCGCTGGTATTTTTCGCGGGCGTTCGTGTACTCTGTTATTCTGTGTTCTGTGACTTATAGATGTCCATTTCGGGCGGTTCACCGTTGACATGGCGTCGATGGGAGCTGTAATAGTTCTGACATATCGTGAGCTGAGGCTGTCACTCGGTGGTGGAGAAGCCTGATGGTCTGAAAAGTGAGAGATTTTATAAATAAACAACTGGCGCCGGCGACTTCGTCCGCGTTTGAAAAACAAACAATAAAATATAAGCAATAATGGCCCTTGACCTCTTGTAAATTAAGCTATGTAAAAATATTTATTTATTTTATTATTCATTCTATTAATAATGGGTTTGCTCTTGGCCAGCATCTAGCCTTGCAAGAAAGACGAGGCCGACGATAAAGCAAGCTAACCCAGAAAATGCCTATTCACTAGAATTTTAAAAAGATTCGGATTATATGAGGTCTTTTTTCCAATCCTCGGAAGGGAGTTCCAATACTTGGCAGTGCGTATTGTGAAAGAGTTTTTAAAACGTTTGGTTTGGTTGCATTTTTTTTTACTTAGTAAAATAAAATCTTAAGTGATTAGGATTTATTATTACAGTATCCATGAAAAATTACCTATCTGATGGTGAAATCCGCATCAAAATCCATTGTGCGGTTCAACAGGAAACGGTTATTTATAGATAGACTCGGAAAGCGACTTCAAAAATTCTATGTAAAAATAAAGAAGACGGCAATAGAACCATAAATTTGCTAACACTGAACAAGTCTTCGGTAGTATAGTGGTCAGTATCCCCGCCTGTCACGCGGGAGACCGGGGTTCGATTCCCCGCCGGAGAGTTGTACATTTTGTAATTTTGGTCTTTTTTATGATCATTTAAATGGATTTTATATATTTTGCGGTTTTATATCTTTCTTTATGCTGTTTTTTAGTCTGTGGAAGTTTTTTTTTTTTCAATTTTCCTTGACAGATGTACTTGTATAAAAAATTTGCAATGGCATGGTTTTATTCACATTTATTCTTTGACAGCACATTTATTTTATTTTTTTGACAGCATTGACCATAAAACAGATCAAACGCTTCGAACGCGCTTCGAATGTCAATTTGTATGAGAAATGAGAATGAAGTATTTGAATGAAGTAAATGAGAAATGAGAATGAGAATGGAGCGTAAATGTCAATTTGTATGAGAAATGAGAATCACCTATTTCGAGTAAAACTCGACTAGACCCTCTGGTAAATAATACGTGGGATCCATCCAGCGGTCGGAACGAGACGCTCGAGACCCGCAGGCTTATTATGTAAATACGTCTGCTGAGCGACAGGCGTAAAATGCGAAAAAATTGTACAATATCACACTAAATCGTTAATTGTTACGCAAACCACACTAGTGTTATGAGCTACGTGATACGATTTAGAGTGATATTGCACAAATTTTTCGCATTTTTCGCCTGTCGCTCAACAGACGTATTTAGATAATAAATAAATAAATAAATAAATAATATCTTCACACATTCCACACAGCACCATCTAGTTCCAAAGTAAGCAAATAAAGCTTGTATTATGGATACCAGACAGTTGATATAATACATAGATTACTTTTTTTTTTTTGTAAATACATACATATTATAAATACAAAACATCCATGACTCAGGTACAAAGGTGAAATGTGAACATAAAACATTTGCCCCTAGCGGGATTCGAACCCGCGACCGTTTGATTAAAAGCTAGGGTTACTAGCCACTAGACCAAACGTGTGTATAAGCCTGCCGCTAGAGAGTAGGTATATTATATGTTCCTTGCTTGAGACTTTTCACTTATTGTAAGTTTGTCCCAGTGATATGTTAAAGACAGGATGCGCCCTTACCTTACCCTGTACTACTAGTGACAAAAAAATGGTCCTCCAATTTGCACATCTAGTTACTAAAAATAATATGTTTTCATTGCCATCTAAATACGTATTTTTATTTCTTATTGGCGTATTCTGTTATTGTAGATTTTTTTCTGTTCATCGTTGCTTTCATTCAAGAACAGCATTGGCATGTTCAATCATAAATCAATACTACTAATAATAAATCTGTAAGTGTAGGTATTGTATATGTATATAAGTTCCTCCATAACTTAAACGAATTAACTGATTTTCATGAAACTTGGTAGATAAAAATTTAGACGTACCTACGGGACACAGGATAGGCTACTTTTTTTTATTTTTCAACGCGGACGAAATCGCAGGCACCGGCTAGTATGTAATATGTGACTTAATTGTACGGTTTGTCTTTTAATATTTTAATTTTTTGTTTTGTTTTCATTATTTTTTATTATTCTCATTGTACAAATGGAAAATTCGTAATTGGCTTTTTTTCTTTTGACTGTAAATTTTATGTTGAGAGCTGTATATTTAGAGATAAATAAATATAATCACTACTTACATATTATAAAACAAAATAATCCGCCACGCCTATCTGTCTATTCGCGATAAACTGAAAAACTAGTGCACCGATTTTCATGGTGTTTTCACCAATGGATAGAGTGGTTCTCGAGGAAGGTTTTAGTATATAATTCACAAAATTACGCGGGCGAAGTCGCGGGCACCAACTAGTATTAAATAAAATTGTCTGGGGAATTTTTATAAATTATATTTTTCTGCATATACATACTATACTTAATTCTGTTTTTTTTTTACATAATTTACAGAAAAAAATCCGTGCAGTCAGGTCAGAAAAAGTCAGGGGCGGTCCGCTAGTTATAAATGCAATTTTAAAATGGACCTTTTTTTTTTTAATTTTTGGGACAAGTTTTTAATTTACCTATTTTTGTTTGTTATCTGAATACTATCAAAATAATTATTCTACACTGACATAATCTCCAATGAAGTTGAATGCTACTTTAACCAATTTCATTGTAATACACGACTGTACTTTCATTTTATTTCTTCTATAAAACCCAAAGAGTGCGAGATGACTACTAAGAATTATTTCGGTGCTTAAAAACTAAAGAGCCTTAAAACGAAATGGTCCAAAATTACTTTTCTTTAAAAAATGGGGCAATAATCGCCCTTATTTTCATATAACACAGACACTAGTCGAAATCACAAATTACACAAAAATTTGCGCATACGCCCTTTTGGCATTTTCACGCATCGGTGGCTAAGTTCAGAGCAAAACAGTCATTTTTTTAGTTGCTATCAAAACTAAATTTTCATTTGTGGCCCTTTAGTTTTAAAGCAGCGATTGAAATTTAAAGTTGGCTTTTCGCACATTTCGTACGAAATAAAATTGTGCGAGATGACAACTAAATCGAATGAACTAAACCGTCTGTATGTATATACCTAGCCTACATATAAAAACAAAGAACAGTCCATTTAAAAAAAATCATTTTAAAATGCCTTGTGTGATTTATTTTTGAGTATCTTTTAAAAGAAAACGTTCTGAAAACAAAAGGGACGCTTTCTAAATTTTGAAAGAAAAAAATCTCAATCTCTGCATATTTTCTCTCCAATTATATTCGTTTAACTTTTATGAATACACAAACTAGAAAGGTATTTTGATATTTTTTACTGTCATACTACAAATTAGGAATAATTTGTGAAAATAAAATTAATATACACTATTTCGATGGCCACAAGACCTCGTCAAATACAAAACATACAAAAATACAGACTATTTTGTCAACTCCTCCTCCTCCTCCTCCTACACCACGCAGAGGGTTTTAATGCGGTTTTCACCATCAGTTAGATAATTTTTCACCTTATGTTCGACCACTGGGCGATCTCTACTTTATTATATTATTTTATACAATTATATATTATAACAACTCATATTACGATATATTTTCTATAGTAGGCAAGTATATCTACATATTTTTTGATAGATTACACACGAATCTAACTGAATTTGAACTTATTTTGATTGATATTTAAATGTGTCACGACCTATACTTATATATATACTAATGTATATAAATTACTGCCTATTAAGATAGTAGAAAAGCCCTTTTCCCTATCCCTACCCTATCCCTTATTATCCTTGATCCCACTATGGTCGCAGCAGCCAGCACCTGTGGCGTTGCTTGTGTTATTGGTAACTGTAGCCAATTACAATCATGACTATCGACATTAACATAAAAAAACTGTTGTTAGTGTTGTGAAGGCAATATATACCTATATACCTATAATAATATATAACATCTTCCATCGTGTCAGGAATACAGAAAAGGTACGTTTCATTCAGAAAAAGGTACTCTCCTGAGGGAGATCTTATAAAAATAAAAATCCAACGCCTGGCAATAAAGATTGAATAAAATCATGCTCATATATTTTGTGGCTTTATATTTTTTATTTTTCAACGCAGACGTAGTCGCGGTCAGCAGCTAGTCTTGAAATATATTACAGCCACGTCTGTGCCGGGCTAAATCCACAAAAAGGTACAGAGCACTGTACCTGTTCTTTAGCTTTAGCCACTGCGCTGCTAAAGAAGACTAACTTTCTTTAATTAAATTCCCATAACATTTCTCTAAAGCTAAAATCAAAGAAACAGACTCGATACTTACATCTCACAAACAACCTTTCACTTTTAAATCTAGAAACACTTTCACTGGAAGCACCTTTTAATCTTAGATCTATTATTTTATTAAATTCAAATTTTCAACACTGGCAACTATTCCCTAAAGCGAGCGGCTTAAATTTTAAAAATTCAAATAAAGAACGCAAACGCCGCCGTATTTGTGTTTCTAATTCAATTGTTTATTTTGAAATTAGAATCTGTTTCTTTGGAAGCGGTGTTGCCTCGGTCGAGCCGACAGTCTGTGTCTGGGTTCGGTCGTGGACTGACTTGAGGTTGCTTTTCTCATAACCAGTCGACGTTAGGCCGGTTTCACACCGTCTCGCTGTCACGATCATTATAGATTAATGCCGGCGATATATTCCCATTTGAAAGTGTATCATTGTGGAAAAATTTAATTGGACTAGTTCGATTTTGTTTTCCATTTACACTTATACTACTCTATACTCATACTACGTACTACTCTGTGGGTCGAACAAACGGAATTAAGTCGATTTGTTTTCTTATTGATTTATTTCATTTTAATGACGTGTTTTTTTGTTTTGATAATATGAAAATATTTTGTGTGAAATTGACTATACGGCGTTTGAAATAAAGTTGAATTTTTTTTTTAAAAAACTAGGTAATTTACAATTGACATTTTTTGAAAAAATGTCAATGTAATTACAATCATTACAATCAAATGTAATAAAGTCAAATGTAATTACAATTGACATTTTTTAAAAAAATGTCAATTGTAATTACCCTTAGTTTACCCCTTCATTAATTATGATGATGAACACATTTAAAAAAAAACAATATGTTTTTTATTTTATACTAGCGACCCGCTCCCGGCTTCGCCCGTGGTGAATTTTTTTTACGTAAAAACCATCCCTGATTATCCCTCTATCCATGAGTGAAGAGAGTTTTTCTCTTAGCAACACATTTAGGGATTCATTTTTATTTGTATAAATATATTTATTTAAAGAAATTACGTTTGCCCAGTGTGTTCTAAGGTTTATATAGTCAGACGCAGCCTCCCGAAGCGAAAGGCTGCCATTAAATTATGGAGCGATTCAAGCATACATCTTTATTATTAAACATAGATAAATCTCTATCGAAAATTAAAAATAAATAAATTAAAATGTCACTCTTTAAATAAAAATTATGAACTAACCTCCGCCTTTCTGTTGAGCCCAAACATATAATGCTGTAAGTTGCTAAGGAGTTGGGTTTCTCGGAAACATGTGGAAGTTAGTTAAACCCCTTCGTCAACTAGGAAATGGGAAAACTAGGAAATTATAGCTAAGAATCATTCCGATCACGTCAGCTTTCAAAGAAAAAACCGGATCAAAATGGTCCATCCATTTGGGGGCTATGATTCTACAGGATACACACACACGTAAAACTTATAACACTCCGTTTTTGCGTCAGGCGTTAAAAATGCAAATGAGCTGTAAAATAGCCACCGCCTCAAAGAAGAATATCATGGCACATAATATGACTGTCTAATCCTATATCAAGTTTAGCCATAAACTCCGTCGACTCTGATATGTTAAAAAATGAATAGTTGGTGAAAGAATACCCCCATGCTACTAAAAGAATGGCTTTTATTAAAAACTAGCTGGCGCCCGCGACTTCGTCCGCGTTGAAAAAGAAAAAGTAGCCTATCTTGTGTCCCATACGTCTAAATGTTTATATCTACCAAGTTTCATGAAAATCAATTAATTCGTTTAAGAGTTATGGAGGAACATACAATACATACATACATACAGAAAAAAAAATCTAAAAATCGTCAATTTAGTTTCAGTATCATGTATAGAGCCTATAAACATGATATCTCTGAAAACAAAGTAAATTACTCCGTGACCGACCCTTACAGATTTATTATTAGTATTGATTAATAAATTGAATTAAATAATTTAATTATGTCATTAATTTAGCTTTTATTAAATTATCCTTATTCCTTTTTCATTCTTTATTCTTTCACTGAAATACAATAACTGTATACGCCGCTCTCTTCACACTTCCTATCCCTTTCCTCGTCATACGTGCACAACCGTCCAGCGAGAGTGAAGGAGATGGGAAATGGGCTTCGATGCGCTTGCGCGGCGCGCTTCGCGTCGGAAAAATATAGATTGAGTTGCAATTTTGATGTGACAACAACCGCTCCGCTTTTAAAACCGCTAAATCCGCATATACTACTTTATAATACGAACTCGTTTAAATAACTATAGATTGTGTACACAAGGTGAAGTGTTTTGTGTGTTCTCTCTCGCCATCAGCCATCAGCGAGATACGAGAGCAGTCGCCACCAGATCCTGACCAAGCCGCCAAATCACGAGGTACGTGTTGTGCATTTAATCCCTACGCCCCGCTACCGCTTTCCTATTTCTTACCACAAACCTATGGAGATACATCCATCCGCATATGAAGATTATTACATCTGATCTTCAACCCGCATCAGCATCCAGTGTGCTGTGGTCCTTCACCCGCATCACCATTAGATGGTCCCTTTACGATCCAATAACCTTTATTTGTGCCTTTATTTCAGGGTGGTCTTCTGTCTCGTGACCTGGGCGGTCTTGGGGGAGACTGCCGTCCGTCGTAATGTCACCCGAGATGGCCGGCGTACCTCCACACCCGGGTACGCCGAAGTTCTGACAGGGAGCATAGGCCTCCCCGCGCTGGATAGCCGTGGCCGGATATCCAAGAGGATTTCCCAACGTTAAAAAAAAGGAATAAGGGTGGTCTTCTATAGATGCTGGTCCCACCATTATTCACTCTGGGCTACAGGGCTTCATGTATTCAGTGGTATATATTGATCTAAGTGTAGACCACAGTATAAATGAATACGACCTTGAAAATGTTATGGAAAAGGGGCGGGTGGGGAGGGAGGGGGGAATAGTAATCAGGCTGTGACCGTCCATTCCGTGAAACGTTTCGTGTCGACGCTTTTACTCGTTAACTGAGTATTAATTGCAAATGGCTGATGCCAAGAGAAAATAATATTTTGATATTGATATGCAAGAGACTTCTAAGATTTTTTTATTATTATTAGAGATGGGTTTGCTCTTAGCCAGCATTCAACCATGTAGCGAAGATGAGACCTATATGATGGAGCGACCTCACCCAGAAGATACACTCGAATTTTGAAAACATTTGCGTTTTTTTTTTCTTCTAAGATGTTTACAAAACGGTCATCGCAGACGAGATCTCCAAACTTCTTACCGAGTGCCGGTGAGTAGCCATGTTTTTTATACAGTCGGTAATTATATCTAAACCCAAAGACTCAAAAAATCAGTAAATTTATTATAAGTTTACATCAGCACTGTAGCCCCTGTTGGTGGACCAACACCTCCAGAAAACCACAATGAAATAAAGGCACAAATAAAGGCTGTTGTATTTCGGTGAATGAAAAGGGATGAAAAATTAATAAGGAATTAAAAAGGTAATTTAATCCTTTAGTGGGATTAGAGGGTACATTTAACTCTTTTTTTTACACACAAGCTTATGTTTTAGGTATCTAAGAAAAATTCTAGTTGAAAAAAAAAAACAAACAAACAAAAAAATCTTTGTTTTCACTTAATAAAGCTAAAAGTCTCGATTTTGCGTTAATCAGCTCCGTTACCCGCCATTTTTGCGAGAAGTTGTTGACATACAAGTTGTACCGTTATAGGACTATAACTGACTCGTTTGTCTAAACAAACAGGCACAATGTTATGGACACGTTAAAATCAGGTATAATAAAATATATAATATAATAGCTTTTGCTATCCCTACTAATATTATAAATGTGAAAGTAGCTCTGTATGTCTGTGAAATAACAGCATATGTGCTTTTATGCATTAAAATTTGGTTTTCACGGGAAGGTTCCGAGAAGGTTTCTATACACGAGCTGATGCTCGCGACTTAGTCCATTTTGAAAAATAAAAAAATAACCCTTGATATTCTATCTATCGTAGTCGCTAAAAATATTACCAAGCAGTTCTACCTAAATCCGATAGATCATAGATGTATGCCCGATAGATCCGTGACCGTATATATCGCTTCACCTAATTCTATTTTAAACTACAATAGATAGATGGCGCTCTTTTTTGTTAGAGATGGGTTTGCTCTTGACCAGCACCCAGTAGCATCCAGCAGCCGTGTAGGATGTAGCGAGCTCACCTGCCTGTTAACTCGAACTTTCAAAAGATTTAGATATGCTCGAAAACACAGACGCCGTCAGGAAGTTTCAAACCTTGGCAGTGCGCATTATGTTTTAAAGGCTCTATCAACAATATCCCGGGCCAAGCCAGGAGCGGGTCGCTAGTTACTAATATTTACCACATTCATCATATTTCAAAGTTGCGGAACCACTACGAACATAATGAGTCAAACAAAAGATGTAAGTACCATAAAACATAAGAGTCCGTTATACGCCACAAATACACGTATTGTATGACCACGTCTCGCGCTTGTCTTGTGACTACACGGCACAGTTATTTTATCGGAAGCAATACGACACTTTAGCACTTAACTGGAACATTCCTTCAGTTAATTGAGGACATTTTTAATTATGATCATCGTCATCATCAGCCTTTTTTGGAGTTTACTCCTTAAGAATAGATTTCACTGTAAAAGCCCGGAGTACGAAAATTTATGGGAGAAAAATCAAATGTCACATGTCACACGTTACGCGTTACAGGCTACAATATGCTTCCTTAATTTTAATTATATTTATTATATTATTTATTTATTCGTTCGTTCGTATTTATTAATTTTTTTTTCAAGTAGAACTTCTTTAGACGCGTAAGGAATTTTTGTTTTATCTTTGAGATGGGAAAAAACTATTGAACTCGTTACCGTAACCGTGTAACGTAACGGACACCGCTGTTGACAATTATATTATATGATGCCTATACAATACCACCGAAATTTCTTTAGAAATATGTTACGGAATAATGCATAATTGCGAAAAAAATTTGAATCAAAATTAGTTTAAAAAGAACAATTTTTGAGATGGGAAAGAACTATTGAACTCGTTACCGTAAAGTGTAACCATGTAACCGGAAGTGTATATA
Organism: Synanthedon formicaeformis; assembly: GCA_945859745.1. Classification (NCBI taxonomy): domain Eukaryota; kingdom Metazoa; phylum Arthropoda; class Insecta; order Lepidoptera; family Sesiidae; genus Synanthedon; species Synanthedon formicaeformis. The sequence goes on from OX243980.1 coordinate 4,711,680, forward strand.
CATATTTTGTAAAATATTTCCTGACGTTTCAAAAAATACACACGTAATTGTTCAAATTTCTACTTCTGTCGGCACTCCCGGAGTGCCACTGTTGTTTTTATTCACGATTTTACTGTATAGATTTTGAACCATTTTATGCAGAATTCCAATTCTCTCGACTTGTTTACGAGACAACAGGCGCCATATTACGGAACTTCGTCGGCCAGCGGAAGTGAATATTTGAAATTTTTCCAAGTGAAACTTAAACCCAGTGTAAGTTATTATTTTATCAGCCATTAGCTCTTGCCCGCGACTTTGTCCGAGTACCTCGACACAGCCGGGAATCGCACCTGGGGCCCCTGAGATGTTAGACAAGTAAGTATAAGTACACTATTCCGTTGGCTATCTAATATATATAAAAAAAAGTACCCTTACCACTCATCCAACGGGCTCAGCTCGTCTTAGGTTTAGGGATTTTGTGGTATTTAAGTAAGAAGAAGAAAGATAACAAATTTTACGGTTTTCAAATTCATACTGGCCAAGCTGGATGCTGGCCAAGAGCAAACTCATCTCTTATTAAAAAAATCGCCTATCCAATGTGTAAATCAGTTTTCTAATACACCTGTGACACTTCAAGGTCACAACACGCTCTCAAGGTTTTTGTGAAATTTATGGAAACCGCCATGCATATTTATAAGTTAAAAACAAAAATCTCACTCGTTTTATGCAACTCGATTAAACCGGTATTCCTCGTGGCGCCAATCATTTTACTCTCTCCCATACGCTAATTGCTGACAAAGAATAAGCGACGTAGAAATGACATTATTTTTTTCTCTTTTTTTTTTATTAGAAATGGGTTTGCTCTTGGCCAACAACCAGCTGTGTAGCAAGGATGAGGCCTATGATGGAGCGAGCTCACCCAGAAGGTGCCTATGCACTCGAACTTTGAAAATATTTGGGTTATATGAGCTCAGGAGTTCCAAACCTTGACAGGGCGCATTATAAAAGATGTTTTAAAGCGTTTTGTCTGAAAAGAGGGATTTCGACAAGATGGTAACCAGCCGTCCGTCCGATGGAAGAAAGGATCGTTACGTAAAGTTTCTTTACGTCGGTCCACTTGATGGTAGGTGGCTACCGTCACCAGAAGTACGATAAAGACAAAGATAAAGACAAAGTGAGATCGCGGCCAAGCGCTGCATTGCGGCAATAAAAAAAATGTATAAAATTCCAGATCAGCGAGCCAATTTTGAAAAATTCATTTCCAAAGGGATCCTGCCGGGAATCCTAGAACAGAGCGTTAAGGCTAACCCTAACCAACTCATCCTGAGGTTCGTTTAATATTGCAAATATAGCGAATATGGTGAACTAAATAAAAATTCTGAAGTAATACTAATAACTTACTAGTATTAAATTTAACTTTTATGAAATTGAGAGTGATTGTTTTATGTCAGTGTAATAAATAAAATCTAGTCGTCAATTAATACCTACCTACAGTCGAATGGAGTGTCGCTTCTGTGTACGCGTTGTTTTAGTATTTGACGGAATACGTAACTCAGTTGCAAATAAGCGAATTTCGTTGAATATTATTTATTATGTACGTATGAATAACTTGATAAATGTAAATTGATCTTTTCTGTCTCTGCGATTATGTTTTCTCTCAATGCTATTATAATTATATTTATAAATGTATTTATAAATGTATTTTTTATACATATAGTATATTATACTTTTTAATAAAATCTACATTAAGTTATTTGCTGCACGTTTAGATGCTGGCCAAGAGCAAACATATCTTTAATAATAATAATAAAAAAATAAATCACTACATAGTATAAAACAAAGTCGCTTCCCGTTTGTCTGTCCATATGTATGTATGCTTAGATCTTTAAAACTATTTTTAACGGATTTTTATGCGGTTTTTTTTAATAGATAGAGTGATTCAAGAGGAAGGTTTTAGTATATAATTTTCAACGCGAGCGAAGTCGCGGGCACCAGATATCTACTAAAAATAAAGATACAACCCTGAAAATTTCATAACAGCAAAGATGTCAGGCGTTATATTGCTTTACACATTTAGTCAGGCGCTACACATCCCTTACTTTTAACGCGGGCGAAGTCGCGGACACCAGCTGCTAATATTATTAAGAACTAGCTGGCGCCCGCGATTTCGTCCGCGTTGTAAAAGAAAAAAGTAGCCTATCCTGTGTCCTGTACGTCTAAATGTTTATCCACCGAGTTTCATGAAAATCAGTTAATTCGTTTAAGAGTTATGAAGGAATATACATACAATACCTACACTTACAGATTTATTATTAGTATTGATTGATTGATAGGCTCCGAAACTACAGGACCGATTTGAAAAATTCTTTCACAGTTGGGAAGCTATATTATCAGCGAGTAACATAGGTTATATAACATAGGTTATCAATACTAATAATAAATCTGTAAGTGTAGGTATTGTAAGTGTGCATGTTCCTCCATAACTCTTAAACGAATTAATTGATTTTCATGAAAGTTGGTAGATAAACATTTAGACCGACAGGACACAGGATAGGCTACTTTTTTCTTTTTCAATGCGGACGAAGTCGCGGGCGCTAGCTAGTATTTTATAAAGTTACGCGGACGAAATCGCGTGCAACAGCTAGTCTATATATAAAAAAATCCAGTCAGTTAATTGTAAATGCATTGCTACTTGAGTTGTGTGCGCGCGTTGAACTCTTTTTCGAACTACATCCTTTTATTAACGACTACACTTATTTATAGCTGTATACGACTTCGTCCGCGTAACTATAGAATATAGCCTACTAGCTGTTACACGCGTCTTTGTCCGCGTTCTGGATGAAAGGTACCCTATGTCCTTTCTGGTGTCCTGGTTTTGGTTTCTGGCAAAATTTCATGGTGATCTGTTCAGTAGTTGCGTGAAAGCGTAACAAACAAACAAACAAACTCACATTCACATTTATAATATTAGTAAGGATGTTACTCGATGATAATGTAGTTTTTTATAGGTGAAACCATTTATAGGTGAAACCTGGGGCGGGTTGCTAGTTTACACTAGTTTTGTACAAACAAAACCTCTAAGTATGTTCGTATTTGATCTAAAATTGTAAGAACTAAAATTAATAAATCTTAGGGCCTCTTTCACCATCTGTCAAATAGGCTAACCGTCATTTAAATTCACAGTCACCAGGGATAATGGAGCTGATATACCTTTGTTTGTGCGGTAAAAGTACCAAACATTAAATAGAAAATAATAAAAAAAATCGCCTATCGAAAGATGCACTAAACCGAGTGCATAATTTAATATAACATAAAATTATTTCTAAAAGCAACTAATCAACACTTTACTTGTAGTTGGTGAAAGAGGCCCTTAATCGATAATGTTTATGATAACTTTCAACGCCCTCTGACGATTGTTTCGAGAGCTTTTACTTTATCGTCAGCTCGACGACTCTGAAGAGAAAGGTTTGAAAGAAAAAATTGTACCGTTACAGAACCTTAATCTTAATAGATGTCGCTTTTCTATCTTAATCGCAAATTAGATTATTTTACTGAAGTTTTTATATATTTTTTAATTTTTTTTCATGTTAAGGTAGTCAGACAGGCTGCCGGTCCATTTAATAGTCAGTGGCTACCGTCGCCCATAACACAAGCAACGCCATAGGAGCTGCAAGTGCGCTACCGACCATAGAAGGATTAAGGATAAGGGATAAGGGATGAGTAAGGGATGGAGTCTGGCATCCCTTACTCACTCACCGAAACACAAAAGCACATGTGCACAGTCAGACAGTAATAAGATAAGTGTTGTAGAGAAGCTAACGATACACCTCGCTGCTTAAAAACTAAAGGGCCATAAAACAAAAAAATCCAAAAATGTTTTTATTGCAAAAATACAATCACAATACTTCATATTGTATGTTGCAAAAAGACTTATGATTGTTTTATTCCATATTAGGTATATTTGATCATTTTTTATATATTCAAAAGTAACTTATATGCTTATATCTCTTCAAATATTCAGTTTATTATAAAAGTACTTAAAATATTTAATGCTACTTGAAAATACGCTTCTAACGATGTATAATATGCATATATTTGATATATATCTAATGAGAAAAAAATTTACAAAAAATAATTTATTTTTTTCGATTAGCTCTCATGTAAAAAGTGTAATTTTGATTTGTGGTCCTTTAGTTTTTAAGCAGCGACCTGGTGAAAGGTATTTAACATATTAGAAGCATATTTAATACTAGGGGACAGTGCCGTAAATAGGGCAGTGCCACCGGTGCCCAGGCACAGGGCGTAGACCCTGGGGGGCGCAAGAATGGACAGACCAGGCAGGACTATTATTTTTTCGGTTTGCTCCTGATAAGTTACCACTGCGCCCCTATAGTGCTCGATTCCAACACATACGTACCTACATGCCAGTATCATCAAAAACGTCTATTAAATTAGACAAAACATCGAGCTAATTTTTTTGGCAGACACAGTAGGTGGTATAATAGGCGAAGTGTCCACTTAACATCAGATGGCTCGTCTGCTTGTTTGCCCACACCTACATCAGTTCTTTAAAAAAATAGATTTTTCTTCCAAAATATTAGATAATTGGTCCACCAACACCAAGTTCCTTTGTGCTTTATTTTATCACCGTGAATAAAATAAAGTAGGCCTATACATTGCTCTAGGTTACCTATAATATCTAAAAAACAAGGGCGCAGTTATAGAAGCTCGCACAGGGCGCAAAAAAGGCTATTTACGGCACTGCTAGGGGAAGGAATAAGATGAAAATAATAACCTTTGATTTTTTTTTTATTAAAGATGGGTTTGCTCTTGGCCAACAACCAGCCGTGTAGTGAAGATAAGGAATATGATGGAGCGAGCTCACCCAACCCAAGAAGACCACAGAAGACCCAACTTTGAAAATATTTGGATTATATGAACTCGGAAATACAGACAGGCAGGGAGTTCCAAACCTTGGCAGTTGGTGACGACACGTTTGGTCTAGTGGCTAGTAACCCTAGCCTAGCTGTTAACCAAACGGTCGCAGGTTCGAATCCCGCTAGGGGCAAATGTTTATTTGTGTTAACATTTTACTTTTGAACCCGAGTCATGGATGTTTTGTATTTATAATATGTATGTATTTACAAAAAAAAAGTAATTTATGTAGTATATCAACTGTCTGGTATCCATAATACAAGCATTAGTTACTTACTATGGAACTATAGATGGGGCTGTGTGGAATGTGTGAAGATATTTTATTTTGGCAGTGCGCATTATAAATTCATTCCTGTGGGAAAGTTGGCGTATGGGGATTTTTTTTCAGGAGAGTTTAGTAACAGTCTAATATTTTAGGATTAGGTATTTTAGAATTAGGTGGATATCCGCCACCTGGTATATTTACCAGTTATGATATCATCAATTTTTTTGCATGAATTTTTTTTTCAGAAGCCCTTCAAACGGAGTTTCAAATGAATGAGTGGGGCATCCATGAGCTGATTACAATATACATATATCACACCACAAAAAATATCATGTTTCTGCTCTTCGTTGCAGGAAACGGCTGAATGATTTTTTTTTAAATGGCCGAATAATTTTTTTAATATATCTTTCTTTCTAAAAAATTTTAAATTCATTTCGGGAACTAAGCAATCATGGCTATGGACTTGACGGATCCATTTTGAAAAACTCAAAGAAATATTGTGGATTTGACTTGACTATTAGTGTCGACATCTGCTAGTAGTTTTGATTTTAATTTTAATTTTGACTTTTTTTATTTAAAAAAGGACTATTTTGAATTGCTATTTTTAAAAATTACACTGGCAAAACCTTCGTAGAAGATCTGATGGAGCCAAGACATTAAAAGAGAAGAAGAAGAAATTCTTTTCAACAGTTCAACTAAATCTTCGACTATTTTTTGCCTAAACAAATTTTTAGTAAAATTTCCCGCGTTGCCTAGCAACGTTGTCTATATCATCCACTGAAACTGTTACATAAAACAATGACGTCAAATTTTTACATAACTATATTGGCTGTGCAGCACACGGGGAGAAAGAAAAGACTCGTCCAGTCCGCGCACGGCATCCGACCGCGACGCACGCGTCACAGACTATATCGGGGACAATAACAAACGCAATGTTTGTATGTGATTAAAAAATTGATTTAAAAAAAAAATGTTCTAAAGTTTCGTACGCGCGAAAATTCGTAAATAGATAAACGCTGTGTTAGTTTTAAAATGAAAGTGAAATCTACAGTGCACTGACCGAGGCAACATGTTTAGCGAAATAAAATGGAAAGTAATAATGCTGGTAGCCGCGTCCGTCGCGGCCGCAGAGCCAAGCCGGGCGCTGAGTCTAGTATACCGCGGTCCCTATCAAATGCCCATGTTCGTACCGAAATCGTACAAACGTTCCCGAGTCCTGTTCTTGGACGACGACGAGAACCATCAGCCGTACGGGCGCGGCGAAATTGATTTGACTCTGGACAAGAATTTCGATCCAAAAATCAAATTTGACGACACAACCGACTACGATTTCACATCCAGTGACGTCACCACGACAGTCAAAAGCGACGACAACACCGAAAGGTTCTATGAACCATTACCCAGAGTGAGACCATCGCCGTTTCAATATCCTAAATACTACCAGGGAAGGTTCAATCGTCCGTACGCCCCGAATTTCGGGTTCGATCCTTACAGAGCGTCGGTACCTTTCACGCCGGCCGTGCGCAACAGTTACTCGGGTTTTTACAACTGGAAAGCAAGAAGTCCACGCGTGGTCTTCCCCTACACAGCTGAAGGTGTGAACACTGTTCAAACCAACTCCCACGCGGGTCCAGGTCCGAGTACATTCAGTGATAACGTTGTTTTTCGTGAGCAAAACTTCGGCGCAGACGAAGTGACTGACGATAGCGGATTGCAGGACATTGGCGCCTCGGCGAACGGTGATGCTTTCTCTGAACGAGGTGAGTTATATAAGACGGTTATAAATGTTTTAAAATTGTTTTTGAAAGCAGCAAACTAGCTTGTTTGTACGACGTTAATCATGTTTGGACAGATAGACACGAACACTCAGTTTTTCAAACGAACTTTGGGAGTCGACTAAGTGATACCCAAAAAATAAGTGACATTAAAAAAAAGACCCTAAACTAGTGCTTTCCCAACTAATTTATTAATTATAGAAAAATGGTTTAAATTTTTTTTAGTTATTTATTTGGTTTTGATGTCTCATTTAACTCTTAATCAGGTTGCGAAAAACCAAAATTTTCCTGTAAGGGTTTTCACCTCCAACAGTGTCTTATATTGAAGAATTTGCAAAATTTCTAAAACTTCGGTGAAAAAATTAAAAAAAAAATGTGGAAAGGATATCCTTTTCCCTGTTTAGGTACCATAAACACATGTGTTATATAACCAATAAAAAATTAGATACCTAGTAAACTCTAAGTATGACTAGAGCGGATTTCATTAGAGTTCTCATAAATTGAAAAAAAAAAACGCTAAGAATTATCTCTCTAGTTCTCCACAGTACAATAATGTAAGTAAGTACCTACTGTTTCAAAAAACACACTTAAAGGTTCATTACTTTGCTCTATCTATAGACTTTTAAAGTTAATTGGTCCTAGTGAAGTTAGTTTTCGTGGTTGACCTCATTAATTAATTAAGAATGTAACTTACATACTCCTTGAGAATAAACTTAATTAATCTTAATTAACTTAGGAGAAATAAAGGAATTTATTATTTATTTATTTATTTATTAATTAATTAATTTATTTATTAGGAAGCCAACACAGTGTACTAACCATTCTTACACATTGAAAACGAATACAAAAGACAAAACAGAGAGTCTATTTACAAACTAAAGCTTAGAAAAATCATATATTTACCTAGTATTCAATCGAATCTAGTGTATTAAAATCAAGTATTATACAATATATTATACTAGAAATGAATGTTACATCGATAACTATTGTAAATAATTTAGCGAAGAGCCTCGACAAACACCTCTACAGGCTCTCACTAGAGGACTGGGTCAAGGGAAAGATACAGAAGGTGGTCAGGCAAAGATTTAAATCATAGATGCGCCATGTGCTTCTGAAAACTGTCCACGTAATATGTCTGTATGCAACGTGAACCGCTCACTGCTTTCTACAAGCGACTAAGGCGGGAACAGTGAGCTCACTCTTCCCAACAATGACACATTTTCGGCCGCCTGAAGTATGGCAAGGCGCATCTGTGATTTAAATCTTTGCTGTCAGGAGGTTCCTCACTAATATGCAGCCCTAACCACCGCGGTATCTTTGATGTTGCCTCGCTACCTGTGGCTCAAGAATTTTAAGATTTTTTTTATGATATTTATTGCTTTTTTATTAGTTATATTTAAAAAAAAAGTAAAATATGTAAATGTAACTAAATAAAATATGTAAGTAATAATAATATAGTAATAGAATCGTAAAAGGGCCGAAAAAGTATAAAAATTTAAGTTTTTTATACTATTTTTTATTTATTTAGGTATTCTATAAATTAAAAAATACATTTAATAAAGGTAAGTATGTACAAGAATATAGTAATAGTATCGTAAAAAGGCCAAAAAAGTATAAAAAAGTAAGTCTTGTCTTCAACTGTAACTTTAACGCACTCAAAGTAACTCGTCAGCTCATAGTGTAAGCACAAGCAAAAATACGCATATTCAAAACATAATAACTCTATCGTCCCTATGACAATTCTCTATATATATATATATTTATACCACCTCAATTGTAAATTTTTTATACTATAGAAAGCTTTTAATTTCTATATTTTTATAACTTACTATAGGCTTGATACTAATATAATATATCCGAAATAAACAGTCTATAGAATTTAAGTTTTAAAATAATATTTTTAAATATAAAAAGTAAATAACGTCTAGCATATTATAGTTATCGCTGCGACGACGGTGGCGCCGCCTCTGTTTTTTTTAGTATTTCGCTGTAAAAGCAAAATATATGAATATTTCAATAATAACGACTTTAAACTATGCTTGATTTGCCTATGCTCGTAAACATACTGTCATTCCGTGTTTACGATAAAAATAATTAAATAAAAAAAAATTAGCAACCAATCAAAACGTACATCTACCTCGTTATGCCGCATAGACACGATAACTCCCTATTCGAAGCGGATACAAAGTTACTAGATGTGACATTTTAATATACTAGTCATTAAAAACTAAATTAATCACATTAATTGGTCAGATTTAAGACACAATATCATCAATACTAATAATAAATCTGTTAGGGTTGGTCATGGAATAAGTTACTTTGTTTTCAGAGATATCGTGTTTATAGGCTCTATACATGATACTCAAACCAAATTGACCATTTTTAGAATTTTTTCTGTATATATGTATGTTCCTCCATAACTCTTAAACGAATTAACTGATTTTCATGAAACTTGGTGGATAAACATTTAGACGTACAGGACACAGGATAGGCTACTTTTTTCTTTTTCAATGCGGACGAAGTCGCGGGCGCCAGCTAGTTTATAGATAAAAAGGGCAAATTAAATTAGAAATGGTGGGGTTCCGGTTAAGAATTTATTTTTAAGGCAGAAAAGGGGAGGAGAGTTGAACTTCATTATAATCAGGTTGCTAAAGTTGTTTATAAATATAAAGTAGATTGAAGATTTTATTTTTAATCTTAATATTCAAAATAATTAAGATTTCGATAATTTTTTAATTTTAATAAATAAACATAAGAGCCTTACAATATATAACACTTAAGAAAATGAATGAGCTATATATAACGGCTGATATCTTTAGCGCTGCGACGAATTTTTTTATATTTTTAGATGACTCCTAACATTTTTCCAGGATAACATCTTTCGAGAATAAAAATATTAATCCTGTTTGTTAATCCCAGATATTATTAACCTGTGTGCCAAATTTCATTTAAAACCTGTTCAGCCGTTTTTGCGTTATTGAGGAACAAACATCCAAATATGCCAACATGGAATGGCAACATTCCGCATTTATAATATTATTATGACTATTTCCAATTTTTCTCTTCATGACACCCTTCCTCGCACTTCAAGGAATATTTGTAAATAAATAAGCCAAATTGGTCCAGCATAAATATTATGAAAAGAAAAGAAATCGAAAAAAATTCGAAGCCGTGCGAAGCCAAGATCGCTAGTATATAACAAAAACAAACTCTCCGTTATTTCCTTATTTCTTCACAACATCAACTTTTTCAATATAAATCACAATTCATCGAATGTCGCATCCAGTAAGAAGTAAGTCTTCGGCCGTCGCCCACAATGGAACTTTTACCAATTGTGTGATAATAATGAGCTCAAAAACGACTCGTGCGCATGACAAGGCCTTCTCGATTTCCCGGTGAGCGTCTTGCGTTAACATTCGTCGTTCATCGGCGTGTGCGTTTCGTCACAACCGCTCGTAAAGTCTGTTGACCTTTTTTTTAACGTTGGGAAATCCTCTTGGATACCCGGCAGTGTAGGGGACACTGCAGGGCTATGCCGGATTGTAACGCGGCCGTGGGGACGTTATGACACGACTTCGGTGCCCCGTCACGACTATCCAGCGCGGGGAGGGCTACGCTACCTGTCAGAAACTCAGCGTACCCGGAAGTGGAGGTACGCCGGCCATCTTTTCCATTTCACCCTGTCCTCAGCCTTTCTCATAGCCTGTAAGAGCCACAACTCGGTCTATTCAACAGCTAGAAGACCTCTCGCCATCAACTCTTCCAACCACAATAAAGTCTATTGACCTGACCGTTTGACAATGAGAGAATTACTAACGTTCGTCCCCTGGTTTTCCTGTTTCTTGCCAAGTGGAAAACGTAAATTACCGCGCCGGATATATGACGCCAAATTAAGTGTGGTCTTGGCATATTTATTTTGAAATTTTTTATGTAATATTACTAATATTACTTATAAAGAGAAAATATTTGTATTATTGTATTTTTAATAAATAAACTTTAAAAACTACTGGATCGATTTTGAGTTACAAACAAAAATACAAATCTTATCTCTTTATAATATTAGTATAGAAATATGCATGTTAAAGTTAGAAATACACTAGACCACAAAGAAAAAGGGTCGGTTAAAAAAATCTTCACTATCTTCAAAAGTACCTGACCTAGCTTTTATGAAATAAAGACTAAGTTAAGGATAAACTAAATAAATCTTATTTTTATTTAAGCACATTAAAATATTATTTTATTTAGTCTTTATTTCATAATTTAGGCCAGGTACTTTTGAAGATATTGAAGATTTTCTAACCGACCCTTTTTCTCTGCGGTCTAGTGTACATAGTATCTGAAGAGCGTTTTTCTAAAGATCTAAATTCTAACCTTTACTTACTGCCTCATCGCAAAATCGGGAGGTTTCCAATTTCGCGTATTTATAATGAAATACTACATAACATTATATATGTAGTGTTTTAAACAGAAGTAGTCGACAGAAGCGAAAACAAGTCTACAGAACTACAAGAATGAAAGTAGTTCACAACTGAATCAATACCGTGTTAGAAGAAACGAGTCGCCAATATTGGCGTTCCTGTCTTATATAAAAAGTCAACTTTCGTCCAGATTTGCTCGTAGGAAAATCGATATTAAACCAGTTTATATTTGTTGTATATGCGCATACTGTATATTAGCTTATTTTAATGTTAATTATGTATGTTTTTAACAAATTCATATTCAACTTTTTTTATTAAAAGTGAGTTTGCTCTTGGCCAACAACCAGCTGTGTAGCAAGGATGAGGCCTATGATGGAGCGAGCTCACCCAGAAAATGCCTATTCACTCCAACTTTGAAAAGATTTAGGTTATATGAGCTCGGAAATACAAGAATATAAGAAAATGTTATAGTTGATTGGATTGCTTTTTATTAATATTTGAGTATTTGAGTATACAAACAACAGTATGTACATTAAGTAAATATACATTATGGTATAAATAAACTAATATGTATGTATTTACAAAAAAAGTAATCTATGTAGTATATCAACTGTCAATGTCAACAAGCCTATTTGCTTAGTGTGGAACTAGATGGTGCTGTGTGGAATGTGTTGAAATAAAAAATGTCCATATTACATCTGTAAAAAAAAAATAGTGTATTCAGCCACTACTTCAAATCAGAGCCAGGTTTTCAAAGTTGATTCAACCTGAAATAGAATCCAGGACACTGCTGAACCACCTGAGATAGAGTGTTAAGGCAAGCACCTTATCGACTAGACTAGACCAATGGCTATTTTTTAAATAAGCATGTACTTACTGCAATCGTTACAACATTATTTTTATGTTCATTTATGTGCCGGAAGTGTTTTATGCAAAAATTAGCCATGAAGCCGCAATTTCGACTAGACGTTAGGTATATATTTGGAGCAAAGAACCATATAATTGATTTACAGTTAGATTACAAATACAAAATTGGATATGGTTATACAATATTCTAAAAATATCAGGGGTAACAAATTGTAAGAAATGGGTCACGTAGTATGAGTACGCTCCCTTAAGTGGATAGATATTGAGGCCCCTGTATACTATTGACGCTATAATATTATAATTTGAAAATACAAAATCTCTTCGGATCTTAAATAGAATAGAATAGAATAGAAAACATTTATTTGCATACACATGACACACACGAATACATCTAAAGATAACAAATAAAATACATACATTTTTTACATTTAAAAGAGAATATATGCTTAAATAAAATCCCTATAAGTGTGCGTCATGGCATCAAAAAGGTATCTGATAAATCATAAAAACAAGCGTGCGAATACGGGAGCAGGTCACTAGTTTTACTAATATACAAACTTAGTCCAAACAAAACTAAACGAACATTATTTCACGAATTACATAATGGTCAACGCGGTTCATCTTTGTCTAAATTATGCAATAATATTAGCCACCGAATGAAAGCGGACAGCGAAAGTAAGCCAGCTAACATTTAGTTGCGATATGGCCGTAATTGTCCAAAATAGTATTGTAATTTTTATGATAAAAGGTTGCAGACAGACTAACGGTTCACTTGACTGTCTCTCGCCTAAAAATAGTGGGATGTGGCTGTGTTGTGGACACGGCCGTTTGTTTTACATGTTTATGTGTATGTGAGGAGTAGTGATGTGCCGGATCGTTAAAAATGTAGATCCCGTATACGGACATATTTTGGTATCAAGATCCGCGGTTACGGATACGGATCTTAACTTTCTTACTCAATCGGTCTGGCTGCGCGTGACCTTGAAACTTTTATGTTTTGTTATTGGGGGCTTAGATGGAGTATAAGAAACTATGCAATTAATGCTGAGTACCTACACTGGTTATTTATTTGCAAACCATTTGATAGTTACAGGACGTGACTTACTTATATTATTGGGCTCAAGACAGACAGCGCTCATAGACTACAGACTGTATACACAGAGTATTAAATTAGTAATACAGATTAATACAGATACACCACAGAAACGATAGTAGACGCCCGGCTCTTGACACTTGCATTATAAAAGTGCCAAATGTTTGATTTTAAGAAATAAAAAATAATCTGAATGGAATTTGATATTTTTCATTGCTACTTAATCACCCATATGTAGAATTTCAGCTATGTATTAAAAATAAATAAGGGAGAAGATCCGTAAAAAGATCTGCCAAAAAGTAACGGATACGGTTACGGATACGGATATCCGGCACATCACTAGTGAGGAGTAATATTTTCTTTGAGCGTATTATATGTATTTGTTACTGTGAAAGCCCATATATGGGTAAATCCTAGGATTTAAGTACTGCTAAACTCTCTGCTAAATATGCTTTGCCAAGGATTGGAACTCCCTTCCAGCGTCTGTGAGTGAATAGGCATTTTGTGGGTTAGCTCGCTCCATCGTCGGCTTCGTCTTTCCTGCACGGCTAGAAGCTGGCCAAACTCATTGTAATCTCAATCAATACTAATAATAAATCTGTAAGGGTTGGTCATGGAGTAAGTTACTTTGTTTTCAGAAATATCGTGATTATAGGCTCTATACATAATACTGAACTAAATTGACCATTTTTAGAATTTTTTTTCTGTATGATGTATGTATGTATGTTCCTCCATAACTCTTAAACAAATTAACTGATTTTCATGAAACTTGGTAGATAAACATTTAGACGTACGGGACACAGGATAGGCTACTTTTCCTTTTTAAACGCGGACGAAGTCGCAGGCACCAGCTAGTATATTATAAACATGTTGTTTGACGCCTATGAACTACTAAACCGATTTTGATAAAACTTCGTAACTATGTGTAATTTGGTCCAATTTAAAAGATAGGAAAGTTTTTATTTTGAACCCGGGCGAAACCGGGAGCGTGTGTATTTTTATACAAAAGAAACAATTGTTTAGTTTTTGAATTTTGTGGACATTAGCATACGGAAGCAACAAAGACAAAAACTCAAAGTGTCTGTTTGTCACAGCAGAGAAATGGATAAATAAATAATCTCTAAAGCATCGACAACGAAATTAAAATGAACAAAAAAAAGGAATTACGGATTAGTTACGAACATCAATTGACAATGAGAGTGACCTTCACGCGATACGAACGATCGACCGATTATGTTTGAATTAAACGGTTCAAACATAGCTTTGCCCGCGACTTACATCCTTGCAATGGAAATCAATTACTTTTAAAATTTCAACACTTTCAAATATTATAATATATAGCACGATTCTCACGTGGGCTTAAAAAAAGTGGGGAAAAACAAACGCGTATTTAGTTTAAAAAGCAACAATACGCAATAATTTCTATATCTCAAGATCGTGGGAGCGGACGAGGTGTGGTGAAAACATTTTCACTGATGGTGACTGTGAAAAAAAGCAGATAAACGTTGCCATGGGAACGCGTATTGTAAAAATATACGAAAGTGTTTCTGCAAATTAATTAATTGTAAAATACATATACATACTTAGACTAGCTGTGGTGGTTGGAAGAGTGGATGGCGAGAGGTCTCTTAGCTATGGATAGATAGACCTAGATGTGACTCTTAAAGACCTTACAGCTATGAGAAAGGCTGAAGACAGTGGAAAATATGGCGGCGTACCTCCACTTCCGGTACGCCGAGTTTCTGGCAGGCCGGTGTACCTCCACTTCCGGGTACGCCAAGTTTCTGACAGGGAGAGTAGCCCTCCCCGCCCTCCCCCCTAGATAGTCGTAGCGCTGCACCGAAGTTGTGTCATAACGTCCCCGCGACCCCGCCCATCAACGGCCGCGCTACAAAGTCGTTGGGTTTTAGCCGGTACGAGTCCTGCGTAACCCCGTTGCGTACCCTACACTGCCGGGTGATATCCATGAGGATTTCTCAACGTTAAAAAAAAGGGTGGAAAGGAAAACAGCTGGTGGTCGATGCTACCAAGAATGAGACTCTATCTAGACTAGCTGTGTCCCGCTTTTTTACTAGACTTTTAATTCAGCCGTGCAAACGTCGACTTCACGATAATGTTCTTTTCTCAAACAGAGCAAGGAATTACTAAAGAGGTCATGTAGTCAACGCTTTCCATACAAATCTAATGTATCATAGAAATATATTATGTACCTGAAATAACAAGTAGCTCAAGAAAATAGTTCTTTTCTATACTGTATAATTACGTTATCCTTACTAATAGTATAATATTATAATGTAAATGTGAGTTTGCTTGTTTGTTTGTTACGCTTTCACGCAAAAACTATTGAACCGATCACCATGAAATTTTGCATACACGTTGTCTGGGACACCAGATAGGACAGATAGACTTACCTTTCATCCAGAACGCGGACGAAGACGCGTGCAACAGCTAGTTTTTTAATATAAAGACCACAAACTTTGGGCAAATAAATTAATATAGGTATATTTTTTAAATATATTTGTAGTATTTTATAATAAAAAAAATATTTTTTTGTTATTTCAGGTATATAAACAATATTCTCTTTAACTGTAAAGTCAAACGTGTCTGCAGGCGAAAGATTTACACAACGCGTAACAAACTAATTTGCAACCTTATTCGTTTATCTTTTGAGCTCAATTTAAAATGTAATCCCATGCAAATAAGACACGAAATACACTCTCGTTTTTCAAACTGTGGCGTGAAAATATGTGGCGTGTACCATCACAAATATAGTGGGTCTGAAAATTCATAATAATATTCAAATTGATTTGACTTTTCTCGGAAATTACAACGTTTTATATGTTGGTTTTCTCTGAAAACTAACGTATTTATATAAACCTTTGAGAGACATAAAAATTAGGTAGGTATTTTTTAAATTTTTGGCGATTGTGTTACGGTGAAAGTTACTACTTTTTATTATATTAAATTTTCAATTGAATGATAGTAAGCCGAATGGTTTTAAAGATACGGTTTATACAAAAATTTGCAAAATTTCTCAATAAATGGATATTTTACAGTTGTTTTTAGTTTTCGACTATTTTGACCTCTAACAAATGGGTTTATGACAAAAGTTACCTTAGGTATAACTTATACGCCATAAAGTGGTTTTAATTAATGTACTCGTACCCGAAGTAGAGAGTGATAATACTAATATTAATAAAGAAAAGATTTGTATATTTGTTTGTAATGATTAACCTCAAAAACTAAGGGACCAATTTAAAAAAAAAATTCACTCATAGATGGTGAAAACCGCATCAAAATGTTGAGTGCTTAGAGACAGACGCGGAAAACATCTTCAAACTATACTATACTAGATGGTGCCCGCGACTTCACCAGCGTTAAAAGTAACAGATGTGTAGAGGCTGGCTAATATAAATAAATAATTATATACTTATATATATACGCTTCCTCTCTCCTAGTCCCTAAGTTGCATACCCAACAGGGTCCATAACATTGGTCTTTATTTTTATAACATCTTTGTACATTATGGTTTCGCAATAAATAATTGAATTGAATTGAATTGAATTAAATGTGTAAAGCAATATAACGCCTGGCATCTTTGCTGTTATAAAATTTTCAGGGCTTGTATCTTTATTTTTAGTAGATAGCTGGTGCCCGCGTTGAAAATTATACACTAAAACCTTCCTCTTAAGAGCGTTACACGTTGGAGTGAAAATTTATGATTTTCAGTACTTTCAGATATTTAGTTTGCAGATAAAATATTAACGTTATATTATTTAATTTTGTAGTTTTTTAATCTAGTACATGGCTAAAAAATATTTTAAAATGAATTCTTCTTAGAACAGTTTTTAAACAGCCCTTTTTCAAACTAGCAGTCGACGGATTACGCAGATAAATATACAAAATATTTAAAAATATATATGAAACAATGTTTTAGAATATAAATGACTTCACACACTAGGTCGAAGAAAAAACAGAAATGTCTCAAATTTGATCCTAAAATAAGACGTTTAATATCACGAAAAATTAGTAAAAGTGACACTTTTGATTATACTTTTCTTGAATGAAAATTTACAGAAATCGTATATTTTTTACAACTATTATGTAATAAATTATATGAATTTTTGGAAAATCAACATTTTTATAAGTTTTTCACATATGATTTTACTAATATCTCACTTCTGCGTAGACCGTCGACCGCTAGTTTTAAAAAAGGGCTACTTAAAAACTGTTCTAATGAGAAAATTATCCCAATATTTTATAATATTTTTGAGCCATTATCTAGTTTATAAAACTACAAATAATATGACGTTAATATCTTATCTGCAAACTAAACACATCATGGCGTTATAAGCCGTCGCGAATAATAAATTTTCAATCCAAAGTAATTCTAACTCTGTAACGCTCTTAAATCACTCTATCTATTTAAAAAAACCGCATCAAAATCAATTGCGTAGTTTTAAAGATCTAAGCATACATAGTGACAGACAGTCGGGAAGCGACTTTGTTTTATACTATGTGGTGATAAAGATACCCATAGAGCCTGTTAAACCATGTCAAACTCAGTTATCAAAATCATTTGCGTAGTTTTAAAGATCTAAGCATACATAGTGACAGACAGTCGGGAAGCGACTTTGTTTTATACTATGTGGTGATAAAGATACCCATAGAGCCTGTTAAACCATGTCAAACTCAGTTATCAAAATCATTTGCGTAGTTTTAAAGATCTAAGCATACATAGTGACAGACAGTCGGGAAGCGACTTTGTTTTATACTATGTGGTGATAAAGATACCCATAGAGCCTGTTAAACCATGTCAAACTCAGTTTAAGCACGTCTATTTGTAGGAAATGAGAGGTGTCATAAGTCATGGGGTCACGATATAGCATAATTTCACTTACGCAATATGTTACTTAACATGATCTCAGAGAAATTACATCATATGCTGTTTTGTTGAGGAACTATTCGATTTCCGTATTCAACTGGTAATATATCATGTTATGTAATTTTTTTTACTTTGTTTATGTTATGATATTATTATGTTTTGGCGTTTCATCAGATGTAGGCCGCAGCGGTAGAATGTAAAAATAAGTAAAAAATCTTTAAATTCTAACGAGTCCCTAAGACTGAGTGTTTTATTTTACTAACTGTTGTACTCGACTTTGTCCGCGTAACTTTATAAAATACTAGCTAGTGCCCGCGACTTCGTCCGCGTTGAAAAAGAAAAAAGTAGCCTATCCTGTGTCCTGTACGTCTAAATGTTTGGTAGATAAACATTTAGACGTACAGGACACAGGATAGGCTACTTTTTTCTTTTTATTTTACGTTTTACGTTTTATGAAAATCAGTTAATTCGTTTAAGAGTTATGGAGGACCATACATACAGAAATTTAGTTTCAGTATCATGTATAGAGCCTATAAACACGATATCTCTGAAAACAAAGTAACTTACTCCATGATCAACCCTTACAGATTTATTATTAGTATTGATATATATAGGCTATGTTACTCGCTGATAAGATAGCTTCTCAACAGTGAAATAATTTTTCAAATCGATCCTGTAGTTTCCTAGCCAATCAATTCAATGCAAACAAACAAACAAATCTTTCCTCTTTATAATATTAGTAAGTATACTTAGACTTAATTATCAAACGTTAGTCAATAATAATCCATAAAGTATGTTTTTAAGGTCAATTTTCCAACGAACAACACAATCAATGGACAAGTTCAAGATATCAATAGGCAACCTGATATTCCACTGCCTATTTCCTCAATTCGTTTGGAAAAACCGATTCTTAGCTGCGATGTCATTGACACACTGTTGGAAAGAGACGGAAATATAGTTTGGTGCGTGTGCGAATGGGACACGAGTATGCTCTTACACTTGGCAGTGAAATCTTTTGTGTTAAGGTGAAGTTACCACGTCTAGAAATATTCTAATCCTATACTTTTATAAATGTGAATTTCAGTTTGTTTGTTTGTTACGCTTTCACGCAAAAACTACTGAACCGATCACCATAAAATTTTGCATACACATTGTCTGAGACTCCAGAAAGGACATAGGATACCTTTCATTGTTCAACGCGGACGAAGTCACGAGCACCAGCTAGTTATATTATAAAGAGCAAAGATTTGATTGTTTATTTGCATTGAATAAGCTCCGAAACTACAGGACTGATTTTAAAAATTCTTTCACTGTTGGGAAGCTATATTATCAGCGAGTAACATAGGCTATAGTTTATAAAGTAGCGCGGACGAAGTCGTGTCCAACAGCTAGTCTAAATATATATAAATCCAGTCAGTTAATTGTAAATGCATTGCTGCTTGAGTTGTGTGCGCGCGTTGAACTCTTTTTCGAACTACATCCTTTTATTAACGACTACATAATTATAGCAGTTGTACTGTATGCGACTTCGTCCGCGTAACTATAAAAGCTTTATAGTATATATTAACTTTTATATAGTAACTTTATTATATTACTAGTTGGTGCCTGCGACTTCGTCCGCGTTAAAAAAAAAAAGTAACATATCTTGTGTCCTGTACGTCTAAATGTTTATCTACCAAGTTTCGTGAAAATCAGTTAATTCGTTTAAGAGTTATGGAGAAACATACATACTTACATACATACATACATACAATTGTAAAAATGGTGAATTTAGTTTCAGTATTATGTATAGAGCCTATAAACACGATATCTGAAAACAAAGTAACTTACTCCATGACCAACCCTTACAGATTTATTATTAGTATTGATTGATAAGTATGGATTTATTTATAGGAACGTAGCTTCCCCTTAAGACGAACGCTATCGTAACGTGCATCGGCAACGAAATGCATTAGTTTATTATGCACCGTATGCGACTTAACGGTAAACGAATACTCCATGGAATAAATTTTAGGCGATTGAATGTTTACATTTTGGATTTCGTAAGTTCGTAACTGTTGGAGAAATTTTTCATTAGATACCAACTTTGTTTTTTTTTTTAATGTTTAAAAGTACTAGCTAGTACTGTATAACAGCAGTGCCGTAAATAGGGCAGTGCCACCGGTGCCCAGGCACAGGGCGTAGACTCTGGGGGGCGCAAGAATGGACAGACCAGGCAGGACTATTATTTTTTCGGTTTGCTCCTGATAAGTTTCCGCTGCGCTCCTATAGTGCTCGATTCCAACACATACGTACCTACATGCCAGTATCATCAAAAAGTCTATTAAATTAGACAAAAATCGATCTCATTTTTGTGGCAGACACAGTGGGTGGTATAATAGGCGACGGGTCCACTTAACATCAGATGGCTCGTCTGCTTGTTTGCCCACACGCATATCAATCAGTTCTTTAAAAAAATAGATTTTTCTTCCAAAATATTAGATAATTGGTCCACCAACACCAAGTTCCTTTGTGCTTTATTTTATCACCCTGAATGAAATAAAGTAGGCCTATACATAGCATTGCTCTATCTAGGGTACCTATAATATCTAAAAAAAAAACAAGGGCGCAGTTATAGAAGCTCGCACAGGGCGCAAAAAAGGCTATTTAGGGCACTGTATAACAGTACTAGTTGGTGCCCGCGTTTTGGATGAAAGGTATTATGTCCTTTCTGGTGTCCCAGATAACGTGTATGCAAAATGTTATGGTGATTGGTTCAGTAGTTTTTGCGTGAAAGCGTAACAAACAAACACATTCACATTTATAAGTAAGGATTATAACTAAGTATATTAAAGAAACAAGAATATATCCTAATATCGCTTCTATATTTTGTACAACACATACTATTAGACAGACTTACACTGACGATTTATAATATGTTCTTTTTAAATATTTAAATTTAGGTTATAAAAATTGACTCTGGTCTGGATCTGAAAAGTCGTGGTAGGGCAAACTGCGTTTCGCAGTCATTTGGGCAGCCCGTCTGGCGGCAGTAACCACAACCTTACAGAATACCACAGTGAAATAACAGCATATGTGCTGTTGTGTTTCGGTGAGTGAGTAAGGGATGCCAGAGCCCATTACCCCATCCCTCCCTTATCCCTTATCCTTAATCCTTCTATGGTCGGCAGCGCACTTGTAGCACTTATGGCGTTGCTTGTGTTATAGGCGACGGTAGCCACCTACCATCAACTGGACCGTCGGCCTGTCTGTCGGCCTTAACATAAAAAAAAACTAGGTACTGAGATACTTACACATTACAATAGCAAGAAGTATTTACTCCAACAGTTTTAAATCGCACGGATGCATTTTTTTTTTCTGCAAATTATATATGAAAATGGTATTGGATAGTTTAGAAGAAGTAAACGCACAAACAGAAAGAAGACAGCGACTTCATTTTAATAAGTATCTAATAACAATACAGATTGCTGTCTGTATGTCTGTACAGATTGCTGTTCATAAATCAATACTTAATTATTAATCTGTAAATGTAAATATTATAACTCTTAGCGCCTGTTTCACAAACGTCAAGTAGGCCAAACTGTCATTTAAAGTCACCGGTAACCGGGGATAATGGAGCTGATATACCTATGTTTGTACGGTAAACGTCCCAAATATTAAATTAAAAAATAATAAAAAAAATTAGGCTATCGAATGATGCAGTAAACCGAGTGCATAAATTCAATATAACAGAAAATGACTTCTAAAAGTAACTAATCGACACTTTACATGTAGTTTGTGAAAGAGGCCCTTAAACGAATTAACTGAAAATTCATGAAAATATGAAACTTAGTAGATAAACATTTAGACGTACAGGACACAGGATAGGCTACTTTTTTTCAACGCGGACGAAGTCGCGGGCGCCAGCTAGTTATAAAATAAAGTCGCTATCCACTTCTGTCTGTTTCTCTGCTAACTTCTAAACCACCTAACAGATTTTGATAAGGTTTTCACTAATGAAAAGAGCGATAAGGGAGTAAGCAAAAAAACTGCATCGGTTCGAAGCTTGTTATATGTTTGAGCCGGTTTCCTCGAGGCGTTTTTGCCCCCCATAAAACACGAAATGGTGACATTTCGTATATGAAAGACAAACCACAGGCCAGTGTTCCTCAAATTGTTGTAATTGTATAATATTACGCGAACGCAACGGCTCGGTGACGCACAAGAAAATGTGAAAGTGACAACGCTCGGTAACGTCAGCAAAACAATGCGTTCCGAATATCTATTGTTACAAAGCTTATTCCGTAACAATAATAATAATTAGTCTTTTATTTGTAACTAGCTGGTGCACGCGATTTCGTCCGCGTTGAAAAATAAAAAGCAGCCTATCCTGTGTCCTGTACGTCTAAATGTTTATCTACCAAGTTTCATGAAAATCAGTTAATTCGTTTAAGAGTTATAGAGGAACATACATACATACATACATACATACATACATACATACATACATACATACATACATACATACATACATACATACATACATACATACATACATACATACATACATACATACATACATACATACATACATACATACATACATACATACATACATACATACATACATACATACATACATACATACATACATACATACATACATACATACATACATACAACATTATCGACAACACTAGCTGCAGCTAGTGTTATCGATAAACATACTACGAATTGGAAAGAAACCGTGCTCACCTAGAACAGTCTCAGACCATGAATATAAAATTTATGGTTTGAATAATGTAAACTTCTTTTTAAAAAGCATTAAAAAAATATTTAAAAAAAAGATATAAAAATATCCCCAAATTTTTTTGCTAACCATACTGTCCACTTATAGTCCAAGAAAAGTATTGAGTGAGAATTACATAATGCGTTAAACTCAAAGATGTTATCAGTTATAGGTAACTTTATTTATGTACTAGTTGGCGCTTGCAACTTAGTAAAATAGAAAAAAGTAGCCTATCCTATGTCCTGTACGTCTAAATATTTATCTACCAAGTTTCATGAAAATCGGTTAATTCGTTTAAGAGTTATGGAGGAACATACATACATACAATACTTACACTTACAGATTTATTATTAGTATTGATTATGATTGATGATGATAAACTAGATAAACCCGGCCACGTTCCGTTACTGGACAATTTAATTGCTTATAGTATATCTAAACGTCTAAATTATCTAAAATGAAAGTAGCCTACGTTACTCCTTATGACTTCAGCTATCTGCCAGTGAAAGTCTCGTCAAAATCGGTCCAGCCGTTTTGGAGATCAGCCGGAACAAACAGACAGACAGACAGTCGAAAATTTTAATTTTTTTATATAAGTACCTTATCTATCTGCCAGTGAAAGTCTTGTCAAAATCGGTCCAGCCGTTTTGGAGATTAGCTGGAACAAACAGACAGACAGACAGTCGAAAATTTTAATTTTTTTATATAAGTACCTTATCTATCTGCCAGTGAAAGTCTCGTCAAAATCGGTCCATCCGTTTTGGAGATCAGCCGGAACAAACAGACAGACAGACAGTCGAAAATTTTAATTTTTTTATATAAGTACCTTATCTATCTGCCAGTGAAAGTCTCGTCAAAATCGGTCCAGCCGTTTTGGATATCAGCCGGAACAAACAGACAGACAGACAGTCGATTTTTTTTATATAAGTACCATCTCTATAAAAATTTCGTCACTTTGTTTGAAGCCATTGTACTCCTAAACTACTACTGAACCGATTTTGATAAAACTTCTAACTATGTGTAATTTAGTCCAACTTAAAAAAATATGATTAGTTTTTATTTTGAATAGCTAGTTTAATATATACTTTGATATACATTAAGTAATAAGAAATTATTTTAATATTACAAACAGACATTTCAATTTTATTTTTTAGTATAGACACAGATAACATTTAAATTGAAAGCTGATTTTCAGTTCACATCATTGTGGCCATTTTGGTCTGTCTACTTACACATTCTGTGCGACCAAACGTTTTTAAAATAACATAATTATCCTTTTTTGAAATCGATATCGAAATTGACCCGTAACACCAAAAGTGACCCAGTAAAGCTAAGTGAAAGTTATATTTGATGGGTCTCTAAAAAATAACCGTGACTCATGAATTTATTATACTGAGATTGCCTCATTGAGGTCGATCCTTTTTTGATACTATTAATTGTACTATATGAGTTATGGAGGAACATATATACATACATACATACAGAAAAAAATTCTAAAAATGGTCAATTTAGTTTGAGTATCATGTATTGAGCCTATAAACACGATATCTCTGAAAACAAAGTAACTTACTCCATGACCAACCCTTACAGATTTATTATTAGTATTGATTGACTACAAGTATATTCGAAATCACAGTAAGGGATGTGTAGCGCCTGACTAAATGTGTAAAGCAATATAACGCCTGACATCTTTGCTTTTATAAAATTTTCAGGGGTTTGTATCTTTATTTTTAGTAAATATCTGGTGCCCGCGACTTCGCCCGCGTTGAAAATTATATACTAAAACCTTCCTCTTGAATCACTCTATCTATTAAATAAAACCGCATCAAAATCTGTTGCGTAGTTTTAAAGATCTAAGCATACATACATACATAGGCACAGACAGATGGGAAGCGACTTTGTTTTATACTACCTATGTAGTGATTGGTCGAATACAGAGCAGATCAGAGCAAGCAAGATTGTTTTTCAGTCTTTGGAAGTCTGTAGACTTATTTATCTACTAGCTGGCGCCCGCGATTTCGTCCGCGTTGAAAAAGAAAAAAGTAGCCTATCCTGTGTCCCGTATGTCTTAATGTTTATCTACCAAGTTTCATGAAAATCAGTTAATTCGTTTAAGAGTTATGGAGGAACATACATTATAAAAATTCTAAAAATGGTCAATTTAGTTTCAGTATCATGTATAGAGCCTATAAACACGATATCTCTGAAAACAAAGTAACTTACCTACTCCATGACCAACCCTTACAGATTTATTATTAGTATTGATGCAATCTATGGAAATCTATGGATATTTCTACTTTGCCTTACTAATTTTTAAAAATCTGATCTGGCAACACTGCCCTCGTGCCTCTCAAAAGGCGCCATCAAAATATTTTGGCAGTTATTACTGGCGTTATAGTAAAAAAAAAAAACAATTCTACAAGAAATTCTATAGACTGTTTTACATTTTACACTATTATTTATTTAATTATAATATTAGTTATAAATAGTCCTTTAAAAAATTAAAAATTCTACTCAAAATTAGAATTACATATACTAATTTTGAGTTGTATAACAAATCTTAATATTAAATTCACATTTTTTTTTTTCTAAAACAAGACACGTCACCTATGACATTTCTATTTTTCGAAATAAAATTAGTGATATGATATTAAATGTATTTTTTCTTTTTTAATTCAAACAGATGCCAACGACCACTATCGAGCGAGAAACAACAAACGAATTGACATAAAAGCTATAAAACCTATGTTCATTCGGAGAAGTTCAAAGAGAAATGACCATCTCAGCAGATATGTTTATGATAACACGACACTGTCTGAACTGCCCGAGTTCAAGCCCATTTCTGACGAACAGATGTACAAAGTTAGAGAGATTTTGAAAGATTTCAGTACAAATCCGAGCACAAAATACAGGAGGGGCAAGAGTTTGAAAGAACTGGACAGCGTTACAGAGAACTCTGTTGATGTAATAGTTAATACTGAGAAGAAAGATAGACAGGACGAGAAGAAGTGTGCCCAGGGTGGCACTTGCGAGTTCTTCTTCTACTGTTGGATGGTCGGTGGCCTTCTGGAGGGCTCTTGCGGTGGTCTTTTGAAAGGCTGCTGCCACAGAGTAGCGAAAGCTGGTATACTTGGCGTACAAGACTCGAACAGTATTGATTATAATTCAGCAGAAGGACTGAGCTATGGTCCGGTCATAAATGATGAAAGTAAGTGGTCATACGAGTACGACAGTTCGTCATACTGTAGATTAGTTTTTGCTTTTATGGGATAATAATGTCCAATGAAAAGCATAAATCTTTTAAGAGCTTTTGTTTTAAATTATTTGTTTTTGTAGCTTAATGAAAAACAATGACATACATTGTTGTATTTAGTGATAATTTTTTTCAATACCTCTTCAGTCCTTTTTTGACTAATGTGACGTCATACAGACCACGTGTTTAGGCAGAAAAAATATAAATGTAATTTTTTTGTGTTTTATACTTTTATCATTGTGATGCCGTTTTTATTTATGCAAAACAAAAAGAGGAAGCTTAAAAAAATTATTTTTTTTTTTTGAATTTTTTTAACACTTTTTGAATAATAGGCTATTGTGTCATTTATTGAGTACAATTGTTTTCCAATCAGGTCAAGCACTAGAGGCTAAAAATCACCAAATTAAATTAATTACATTACATTAATTAAATTAAATTACAATAAATTAATTAAATTAAATTAGATTAAATTAATTAACTTACATTAAATTACATTGCAATAAATTAATTAAATGGCATTAAATTACATTAAATTAATTAAATTTAACCTTTCAGAAAAGCAATAACTATCTACAGTATGATGAAAAAAAGAGCACTACAAAAATGTCACTAACACAAGCCGATGTGGTCGTTTGGCAAGACATAGGTAGAAATTGCGTTTTTTTTTTACTATAAAATGTCAAGAACTCTTTATAGGTGGTTCCTGCGATTTCTTCGTTAACTCATCAGGTATATAAATTGTATATAATTTATTATATATACTATAATTATATAATATCTACTATATTTTCCCCTTCTTTCTAACTATGTCTTGCTTTTCTCACATCTATAAAACACTAATTTCATGTTTATTAGTATATTTTTTTCATTTCTTTAATATACTAACATTATTTTATATTGTATGTTATTAATAATTTAAATGCAGGTAAGTCTTTTTATTTATTATATTTGTTTCATTTAAATATTCAATGAGTAATATAGTAATCTATACTTAATACGTTTGTCCTGACTGACTATTAATGCACAGCCAAAACTAGAGAATATATACTATATACTCTTCTATAAAAGATACGGCTCTTTATAATTTAACTACAAGTGAAAAATATATTATCAAAAAGAAAAAAACTTATGTAAACACATATTGTAACAGGAACTTAATTTACAAAATTGACAACGTGACAAAAACCTAAAGTCTTCCCCTCTGCCTCTGTGACCAAGAGTGGTATTTTGAAAAATCCCCCTCCCCCCTTGTATTGAACGGGTCACGTAGTATGGGTACGTTCCACTGATCTGTTAAAATATGCCACTGGACAGGCTGCTGTCAAATTAGTTTTATGTCTATTTCAAAAACGCCATTTTGGCGCTGTAGGCTATGGAGCGAAAGTACATGGAACTAAAATTAGTCAAGCAATATTAAAATTGTCTATGCAAAATTTACATTATACACATTTCCTCATGTTTCTAAATTCAAGCGGACACAAATAAACTTAAACACTCCCGACATCAACAAATACAATAAAACAGACATTATTATACATGTCTATGGAATAAAAACACGCAAACGTCGAAATTAGTTCTCTGTACCTTCTTTCGAGGGCGGCGTTTCAAAATGGTATACGAAATTATCTGTCATATTTTGTACTACCTGGTGCCCGCGACTTCATCCGCGTTGAAAAAGAAAAAAAGTAGCCTCTCCTGTACGTCTAAATGTTTATCTACTAAGTTTCATGAAAATCAGTTAATTCGTTTAAGATTTATGGAGGAACATACATACAGAAAAAAATTCTAAAAATCTTCAATTTAGTTTCAGTATCATGTATAGAGCCTATAAACACGATATCTCTGAAAACAAACTACCTTACCTCATGACCAACCCTTACAGATTTATTATTAGTATTGATATTGATGGGACAGCCTGTCCAGTGGAGATATACATTACAGGTCAGTGGTACGTTCCCTTACTGCCGCTGCCCGATAATGACTACTACAAGACGCAGTGTCTCTTGCCACTACTGTCTTAACCAACGCTATGACTTTCCATGTGGTCTACTGAAGTTAACATCCAGTGAAAGGTTATGGAACATTACCCGAAATAGTGGCCCAAATAAGCGCCACATGTTTTCGACTGTGGAGCAATTTGCATCTTAACAAAACAGTCAGTGGTGATTGCGTAACAGACTTTCTCCTTGCATTTTCGACCTCATCGTCATACGGATGTATCCGTCGCCAAAACACTACTTTATAATGGAGTTTGTTGCCAAATTGGAATATAAACGATCTAAAATAATTTATTGAGAAATCTATATCTATATTATAAAACTAGCTGTTGTAAGCGACTTTGTCCCTGTAACTATAAAATATTGCTACTCGCGGATAATGTAGCTTCCTGTGGATGAAAGAATTTTTAAAATAGGTCCACTAGTTTTTGAGTTTATTCATTGCAAACATAAATAGAAATACTAAAACACATCTGTCTGTACATCCGCTAACTCCTTCTAAAGTTAGGAGTTCTAAGTAAGTCCTTCTAACGCAACGGAATTTGTTGCGGTTTTCAAAATCAGATAGATAATTTTTCGCAGAAGATATAAATCTTACATTAATTAAATGTTTATGTAAATAGAAAAACTTAATACAGTCGACCCCCAGTAGGACCAATAGTTCTCTTATTATCAAGTAAATAATAATAGTAAGGAAATCGGATTTCAAGTTTTTTTTTCAATAATTAAATATCTATCTATTTAATATTTTACATAGGTTACGGATTTTAAATGATCAATGTGACCGTACATGTAAAACTAATATGGCGTGTTTTTGACCGGGACTACCGGTTGACCTTAAAAGATACTCTAACCGCGCACTCTCCTCCCTCTATCTCGAAAACGATTCAACGTATAAAAATTTTTTTGAAACAAAAGTTGTAGGGAATTTAATACTCTACAATATTGATGATAAATACAAATAGCAAAAACCCCATAGGAAACGAGATATTTGCAAAAAAAAAAATCGATTTTGGTGACCTTTGACCTTAGATTTTTAATAGACGCGGACACCCTACCATATGTAGGTGTTGAGAGAACTTTTAGGATGTCAAAATACAAGTTTATAGCTGGGTATCTCGAATTCCGAGATTCTTATTTAGTGTTGACTAATTTGAGTGGGTTATAATGCAAGGAGCTACAAACTAGTTTAACTATAGGAAGGTTTCTGTTAAATTTTTTGCAGAAAAAAAATTGCATCCGTGCAAATCCGGGAACGGGTTGCTAGTTAGGTAATAAAAAAGTACACTTTCATGCATTAAAGAACAAATTACAACTATTGCAATTTTAAACACGCGTCAAAATTTTATGACACTTTTTTATGTTTTCTTTATTATGAAATTTATGTTTAATATGAGCACATTTGTATGTGTGAAAAACAAGTAAAAGACACTTAGCGACAAGTAGGGTTGTCGCTTCTAGAAAACCAGACCTTTGTTGGAGTTTAATCCTAGAATCGATTTGGATATCGCCGCGTTTGTCTGTCTGTCTGTTCGCGATAAATTCAAAAACTACTACACTGATTTTCATGCTGTTTTCACCGATGGATAGAGTGGTTCTCGTGGAAGGTTTTAGTATATAATTTACAAAGTTACGCGGACGAAGTCGCGGGCAGCAGCTAGTATATATATGTACCTAAGCCCATGAAAATTTATGGGAGTAAAATCAAAATTGTTACACGAATGCGCGTTGCGTTAGATTAGTCGTTAGATAATGAATTTATCAATAAACATTTGCGGCTATTTTTGTAAAAATTTGACTTAATCCGTATTAATATTATAAATGCGAGTTTTTATGGATGTTTGTTACTCTTTCACGCAAAAACTACTGAACCTATCACCATGAAATTTTGCATACACGTTGTCTGTGACACCAAAAAGGACATAGGGTACCTTTCATCGTTCAACGCGGAAGAAGTCGCAGGCACCAGCTAGTTATACATAAAATATTTAAAAAAATTGACAACCCTAATTTAATGCGTATTAAGTAACACTTTTTTAGTTTTCAAATTGTCTATTAACCTTTCACATTATAAAGGCCTGTTCACACTGTTATTTCGCGGTTGTATTCTGTAAGACCAGAGCGTTCAATTTCAAAATTGACCCCACCGGGAATCGAACCCGGCACCTCTGAGACGTTAGACAAGCACCCTTACCACTCAACCAACGGATCAAATGTTTGAAAAACCCTTAAAGATTGTAACATCCTGTACTGGTTAGTCAAACTGTCAATACAATAATTGCTCATTGGCTAACCATAATCAAAGAATATGTCCAAATCGGTTTTGCCTTTGACTCATCCGTTCTACTTTCGTCGAGGCGGATTTAATGCGCACCAACAAAATAAATAGTTCCGCTTGTAAAATCGCAAAGTTATATATACGCAAACCCGTCTCGTTTATCGCACTTTCCATTAGTGAAAACCGTATCAAAATCTGATGGGTGATTTAGAAGAAGTTATATAGTATAGAAACAGATAGAGGTGGGCAGCGACTTTATTTTATAACTAGCTGGCGCCCGCGACTTCGTCCGCGTTGAAAAATAAAAAGTAGCCTATCCTGTGTCCTGTAAGTCTAAATGTTTATCTACCAAGTTTCATGAAAATCAGTTAATTCGTTTAAGAGTTATAGAGGAACATACATACATACAATATCTACACGTACAGATTTATTATTAGTATTGATTGATTGTGCGCCACTGTCGCGTGGCGGCGCCACCGTCTCACAGCGATAGCGATGTCGGGCGCTATTACTCATAAAGACTCATAATATATTTATTACTCATAAATAGGACGAAGGACCAGGACCAGCTAGCATATAAATAAGTCTACAATAATTTATAGCTTACTAGCTATTGCACGCGAATTCGCCCGCGTAACTTTATAAAATACTAGCAGGTGCCCGCGACTTCGTCCGCGTTGAACGATGAAAGGTACCCTATGTCCTTCCTGTTGTCCCAGACAACGTGTATGCAAAATTTCAAGGTGATCGGTTCACTAGTTTTTGCGTGAAAGTGTAACAAACAAACAAACTCACATTCACATTTGTAATATTAGTAAGGATAGGATAGCCTATGTTCCTCGCTGATGAATATAGCTTCCCAACAGTGAAAGAATTTTTCAAATCGGTCCAGTAGTTTCGGAGTCTATTCAACGCAAACAAACAAACATATATTATATTATAATATTAGTATAGAAAACTCAAGATTTATGCAAATGTGATTGGAAACATTCCAACAATAGACTATGGACATACTGAGAATCTGAATCTAATATGTCTTTTGAGAACTCGCATGTTACATAAGCTGCATTCCAATCCATCGAAAGTGCACATTGATGCAACGCTTAGAAAGCTAGAAGATCTGTTAGGTAACTATCCTAACATTTAGATAAAAAATAAAGCTCTAACTCGAACTCGAACCCAAACAACTGTATACAAAATTTCCCGATAAGAATGGGTATAAAGCAAACAAAATTTGTAATTTGACCCGCGTGGCCCCTTGGACATGACAGTGACACAAAATACGTAAAACTACGCACAACATGCGACGGAAGATAGCGCATCTCGCTCAATAAAAATGTTATAAGTGCCAAAAGTATTAAATATTAATTATTCCTAAACTACATTGTCAAATGAAAAATTGTTACATACAGCCTTAGATAATATGTGAAGTGAAATTACTGATATACTTTTAGTTTTGTAATGTGTGTCATTTTGAAAATAAAACTAAAATCGATGGAAATGAGAGCTCACTTGGTGATTTTTTTCTATCGAGAAAATTTCATTATATTATGTTTTCTGTTACAGACGTCACTTTCATTTATAATGTATTTATCTATTTAAAAAAATTAATTAAATTAGACTTTGTTTACTTAGATAAAATTCAAATCTAGGATTGGCTATTTCTCTTTATGCCCGCTCTTATGGCGTGAAAAGATAGCAGACAGTTACTTTTATATTTATAATATTAATATGGATATTACACTAGCGTCCGCGTAACTTTATAAAGTGTAGCCTATGTTACTCGCTGATAACGTAGCTTTCTATAGATAGGTGCAGTATATATTTTGAGTTTTTTCATTACAAACATGTAAAAATATAAAATCTTCTCTCTTTATAATATTAGTATAGACTAGCTGGTGCCCGCAACTTTGTTCGCATTGAAACAGAATATTTACCAATATTATATGATAAAATATTTGTATTTGTCTTTCTCTTTACAATATTAGTATAGATTAGTGACCCGCTATCAGCTTCGGGTTGGGTGTAATTTTTATATACAATACAAACCCTCCCAGTTTATCCCTCTTTTCATAAGTGACAATAGAATTAAATCTTTTTGAGTTCATAGAGGGCAAACATAACTTACATTAATTCTTATATAATACTAGCTTACAGATGTTTTACACATTTATTACTAGTATTGATGATTTATACGAAATATCATTGTGACAAAATGTCAGATAATATTTATAATTATAATACTTCCCTATATTTATTTATTTATTTTATTTATTTACAATAACATATTATATTTCAGTTAATTGGCTATGAAAACACACACTAGGCATGCAAGCCTGTATCGTGTGCTTCATGAATTAGTTATAATTTATTTTTTGATATTTAAAATAAATATCAAAAAATAAAATAAAAATATTAATTTTAATAATAACAAATTATAAATTACTAAATACTAAATTATTAATAAATAGGTACATATAAAAGTAAATGACACAATAAATTTAGAATATAATTTATTGTGACATTTAATATAATAATTAAAAAAAAAATAAGAATATAATAAATAGAATAATAATAGAAATAAATAGAATAGCTGACCTGGCAAACTTCGTTTTGCCAAAAAAAAAATTGGGATGGGGTATAAAAAATAGTTTACAACCTTTTCTCAGACCTACCGAATATACACAAAAAATTTTATAAAAATCAGTCAAGCCATTTCTGAGGAGTTTGAATACAAACACTGTGACATGAGAATTATATATATATATATATATATATATATATATATATATATATATATATATTATATAGATACAGATTATTGTATTATGAAAAAATGACAAATATATTGACTATGTGAATTAATAAACAGCCTTTTTAGTGAAAATAAATGCTTTATTTCTGTAAAATTTTAAATTATCAGGTCATTCAATCAAAGTATTGCCCGTCACTAGTCACTACTTCCCATCTTTCTGGTAATTTGCAAATTCTTTTCCATAAGCAATGTTTCTCTTTTGTGGCCAAGAATGATTTGAGTCAATTTTTGATATCTTTAACTGAAGTGAAGCGTAAAGGGCATTCTCCATTGATCATTGATATAGTAGTCAGTGGTACTATATGGTCTTATTGATATTCTTGTGTGAAATCTAAATAAAACTTTTCTTCTTGAGATGTGCACATTAAACTCATTTATTTTACTTTACTTGATTAAACATATCAAAATATGTCTAATACCTATATGTTTCCTCTTCAAAATTTTGCTGTAAACTATCTTGATTTTCCATTGACATCGAAAATTCTTTTATTCTTTTCCTAATTTAAAATCTAATATACATATGTTGTCTTTCCTGTAGGCCACGGTAGATAATAGTAGTAATAATACTCCACATAGTTGGAACACTTATTTATTTGTTATTTGTACAGATACATATCTATTTGTTACAAAAATATCGACTAGGTAAATCAATCGTCTTCACGCTATGACGACCCAGCGCGGAATGGCGGTCGCTCCCGCTCGATTCTTTTTCGAACAAGTATTCTTTTTCAATTCTTTGCTCATTTAATTTTCTAACACATAGTTCTTTTAAAATCAGCCATCAATTTAAAATTCAATTAACAATATGGCAGGTGGAGCAGATTTCCAATTCGAATTTATCCACGTTTTGAGTGCTTGAGCGCGATGTGACTGAGCAATGTCGTCATTGTCTTTTCGCCAAGTCAAATCAAATCAAAATATTTATTTATCAATCAATGATAGTCGTAATAACCAGGGTTTCGGAAAAAACCAAGCTCTTCTTGTGTTTGTTTTTCGGCAGCCATACTTCCGATTTTTCATCCTTAAACTTTTTCGGATGGCCTGATCTTTGTCTTTGAAGTATAGGTCAAACAAAATTACCACTAACTATTGAAATTCTATTGATTTGAAACGCGCAAGACGTGTATTTGATAGAGAATTAGAGAATGTTCACCGTATAATTAATTCCACAAGCAAACGATAACTTTCAGCTGCAGTTTTCTTTGCAAAAAAATTGGCTCAACAAAACTTCCCAGCTTCCCACAAATGCTGCTTTCCCTCGAACGAATTTTCAAAATTTTCCATCGGGAGAAAAAATATATAAATTATGCTAACCGGCGAACCGAACGAACGGAAAAAACAAAAAATTAAAACTTGACTGACAGTGACAGCCTTTGACAATGACAGAAATTGAGAAGAACTTCAAAATGACACATTGCATGCATAACTGTCGTATAAGGTCAATTATTGTTAATATGTTAATCTAGTGTTCCTGGGTCAGAGAATTAATCACACTTCTTATGCTTATGTATATAAATAAATAATAACATATTTTTATCCTATGAATAAAGAAATTTAAAGCTTTTTAATATCTATTGTGACGCACTGGCACACAGCACACAAGCAACTTGTCGTAGTTCCAAACTTATGTAACAGATGTCGCTGTCCCGTGAGGTTATATCGCGGTATAGATATTTTCCCCACTTTTAATGCCCTTCCGACGCAGTTTTCCATCGTCACTCTGGTTTCCCTTCAAAACGTATAAATCTTTCGCCTTTTACTAAAGATTTCCGTGGAGGGGAACACTCAAATGAGTCTACAATGAATTTTTTGAAGGCTTTGCTAACGCGAGGCCAAATAAATTGTTTAACAATATAAAATATTGATTGATTGGCTTCCGGAATCCGGTTCCGGACCGGTCCATTAAAGTGTTACTTACTTTTAGAAATCATTTTCTATTATATTAATTATGCAAATATGCATGCACTCTGTTTACTGCATCATTCGATAGCCGATTTTTTTTTATTTTTTTCTATTTAATGTTTTGGTTTGGTTGGACGTTTATATTATACCGTACAATACAAACAAAGGTAATTAAAGTAGTAGTGGGCTGTACTAGGTAAAATTGGGAACCTGTTCCAACTGTTCCGGTGACATCGAAATAACAGTTCCATTTACCTGTTATTAAAGAACAGCCTGTTATTTTTTACAAGATAGTATTTACTTGATGACCTGTTCCAAACCTGTTCTTGTTTCACTACTGCTACCACATGTTATACATGCAACACACATTTGACACATTGGACTGAAAAATCTCCATGATTTTACAGGCTTAGGACTGTCAGATTTATAATTTAAACTAATACTGAAACTAGTCATTAGGTTAGGTACAAATATGGTTTACACTACTAGGGACTTAAACAAAGGCACTAAACTAACTAGATATTTACAGTTATTCTTAATTACACAAACACATAAAAACATTTAAGGACAATTTTTTTTAATGAAATATGAAAAATTAATTTACTCAAGAATACTCAAGAAAGAAAGAAAAGAAAATCAATAAACGAAATACGAATGAAAAATTTAAAATTGAATTAAAATATTTGAATTTTGAAATGTCACTGTTATAATATTGATTGACATAAAATTTACGTTCGGATACATTACTGTAATCATAGTTCATTATCTTTTTGCGCTATTACGCAATATATATATATATATATATATATATCGTTAATAAAATAAATATGAACGTGAACTTAATCTACGTTATAATGTTCAGGTTCAGCTTTATTATTAATTTTATTTTAATAGATATAATAATATGTATTGCATACTAGCAACCCTTTTGCTTGTTACATTAAAATTTTAACTAAGGTAAATTGAATGAGAGACAGCTTGTTCCGGAACAGGTGAACAGTGAACAGTTGGATACTTTCATATTCGATCTATGGAAGTATCTAACTGTTCACCTGTTCCTAGTACAAACATGATAGAACCACAGATAAAATTAACAGGAACAGTTAAATCGGCTAAGACGTCACAGTTCCAACCTGTTCCTTTAAAATATCTGTTATTTTTACCTGTTACGATAAATACGCCTCACTCCTAGGCTGTACTAGGTAAAATTGGGAACCTGTTCCAACTGTTCCGGTGACATCGAAATAACAGTTCCATTTACCTGTTATTAAAGAACAGCCTGTTATTTTTTACAAGATAGTATTTACTTGGTGACCTGTTCCAAACCTGTTCTTGTTTCACTACTGCTACCACATGTTATACATGCAACACACATTTGACACATTGGACTGAAAAATCTCCATGATTTTACAGGCTTAGGACTGTCAGATTTATAATTTAAACTAATACTGAAACTAGTCATTAGGTTAGGTACAAATATGGTTTACACTACTAGGGACTTAAACAAAGGCACTAAACTAACTAGATATTTACAGTTATTCTTAATTACACAAACACAAAAACATTTAAGGACAA
The DNA here is from genome assembly GCA_945859745.1 of Synanthedon formicaeformis. Classification (NCBI taxonomy): domain Eukaryota; kingdom Metazoa; phylum Arthropoda; class Insecta; order Lepidoptera; family Sesiidae; genus Synanthedon; species Synanthedon formicaeformis. The sequence goes on from OX243980.1 coordinate 4,748,485, forward strand.
TTTTTTTTAATGAAATATGAAAAATTAATTTACTCAAGAAAAAGAAAATCAATAAACGAAATACGAATGAAAAATTTAAAATTGAATTAAAATATTTGAATTTTGAAATGTTTAATCTATGTTATAATGTTCAGGTTCAGCTTTATTATTAATTTTATTTTAATAGATATAATAATATGTATTGCATACTAGCAACCCTTTTGCTTGTTACATTAAAATATTGTTCGAGTTTCCGAACGCCATCGGCTGTAATAGGTGTATCTCTTTTTAACTAAGGTAAATTGAATGAGAGACAGCTTGTTCCGGAACAGGTGAACAGTGAACAGTTGGATACTTTCATATTCGATCTATGGAAGTATCTAACTGTTCACCTGTTCCTAGTACAAACATGATAGAACCACAGATAAAATTAACAGGAACAGTTAAATCGGCTAAGACGTCACAGTTCCAACCTGTTCCTTTAAAATATCTGTTATTTTTACCTGTTACGATAAATACGCCTCACTCCTAAATTAAAGATATATAAGCTATTCAGCTCTATTATCCCCGGTTACCGGTGACTTTAAAAAATCAAGTAGGATACTTGACGTTTGTGAAAGAGGCGCTTACATTTACAACCAAATTGCCTGTTCCTGTTTCCCAGTTTCCCACATTTTTTTATGCCAGTCGCCTTTCTAACCTTTCCCATTATAATATATATAATATAATCAAAAATAAATAAGTCTTCAATCAGTCATGTTATTCTGTGCTGTGTTGTGTAGTACTTGACTTGTGTACTTGTTTAGTGTAAGCAATGTATAGGGTGGGGGAAGCAAACAAATTAATAGTTTGAAACTTATGTGGGTTTATGGGTTATACCTTTGGGTCTGCTGATCAAGATCCACAACTCTCCTTCCTCCTTTCCACTTGACGGTTTTCAAGCTACAGCCAGTTTTCAGACTAAATTTCAGTTTGAAAACTAGCTATAACTTGAAAGCCGTCAAGCTAATCAAAATAATGTATAGAATATATTTTGTTATGAATTTGATGAGGATAATTTTTGGCTTTGAAACTTTTTTGTATCTGAGACTTTGAAACTTATTCAACGTTGAAAGTTGGTTCAAAAACTTGCTATAGCTTGAAAACAGTCAAGCTAATCAAAATAATGTATATGTATGTATGTGTGTATCAAAATATGTATGTATGTATATTTTGTTTAGAATTTAATGTATTTTCAAGTTATAGCTTGACATTGACGGAGCTACACGCTCCGGGCGAAGTCCAAAAAATCAGTCAAGCCGTTTCCAATTAGGAGTTTGGTTAAAGCGATATTAGACGGTTCATCAAAAGTGATTCATTTTTGCAATGAATGGTGAATGATGAATAGTGAACTGCGATGTTTATATAGACGCATCACTTTTGATGAAAGCAAATATTCCATTCCTTGTGGAATTCCCGCGTGAACGTTTCGAGTGATTTAAAGATAAAAGTAGCTAAGTCGCTGTTTAGACGTTTCACTAATCGTTCATTGCCGATGAATGATGACCGATGCTAGTAAAAACAATCAGGAGCCGCAAGCTTTCATCGCGAAGGCACACTTCGATGAACGTCAATTTAAACATTTCATTTTCGGTCTTTCATCGATGAAACATCGAAAATGAAAGCAAAAATGAACCGTCTAATATGGGCTTTACAAACATTGTGACCAGAATTTTATAATTTACTAGCTGGTGCCTGCGACTTCGTCCGCATTGAAAAAGAAAAAGTAGCCTATCCTGTGTCCTGTACGTCTAAATGTTTACCTTCCAAGTTTCATGAAATGAGTACATACAATACCTACACTTACAAATTTATTATTAGTATTGGTGATTGATATGGAAGGTTATCCTATACTAAGTATTTGAATCTGAAATTTTGATTCGGTAGTAAATTTTCATGGACTATAGGTACAAACTATATTTATTTATTTAGTAGGTGATACGCAATACTCGAGAAAATGAGTGAGCGTTCCTCTATGTAATTATGTACGAGCAGTGTGACTTATCCCGCAATTGTTCGCGACACGAACTTTCACAGTTTCGCGGTTTGTGGCCTCGGAAGTAGCGTCGGATGTATTTCAGATACCTACTGTCACAATTCTCGATATTGTCTTTACATCACAAGAACAACTTTTAGATTAGAAATTATTGATAAAGCTGACCGAAACACAACAGAATATGTGCTGTTATTTCACGGTCGTCTTCTATAAGGCAGTACAACTACCAGACGAGCTGCCCAAATGACTGCCAAACGCCCTGCCACTACATTACTTCTGATTGTAACTGTCCTGTTTATGACTTCTGAACGTAATTGTCATGTTCATGACTTCTGAATGTAACTGTCCTGTTCATGGCTTCTGAATGTAACTGTCCTGTTCATGACTTCTGAATGTAACTGTCCTGTTCATGACTTCTGAATGTAACTGTCCTGTTCATGACTTCTGAATGTAACTGTCCTCTTAATGACTCCTGAATGTAACTGTCCTGTTCATGACTTCTGAATGTAACTGTCCTCTTAATGACTCCTGAATGTAACTGTCCTGTTCATGACTTCTGAATGTAACTGTCCTGTTCATGACTTCTGAATGTAACTGTCCTCTTAATGACTCCTGAATGTAACTGTCCTGTTCATGACTTCTGAATGTAACTGTCCTCTTAATGACTCCTGAATGTAACTGTCCTGTTCATGACTTCTGAATGTAACTGTCCTTTTCATGACTTCTGAATGTAACTGTCCTCTTCATGACTTCTGAATGTAACTGTCCTGTTCATGACTTCTAAATGTAACTGCCCTGTTCATGACTTCTGAATGTTACTGCCCTGTTCATGACTCCTGAATGTAGGTTTCTCTGCCATTACTAATAAAAAAAGAGACCAAATAACGATAAGTAAACACGCATCATCCATAGGAAAACCCAAAACATAAAATAAATATATGTTTACGACATAACTCTTTGCACATTTTTACACAATATTTTTGAGGTGATTTCGCTGCGTATACGCAATAAGTTGATTTAGCGACCTTGAAAATAGACAGAAGCCTCCACCATACACTTAACTACGAGCTAACGACGTGTAATCTTTGTGGAAGTTGCTCAAACGGATGTAGTGTCTTAATTTCACGGTATCCTATCATCAGATCGATAGGAACTTGGAATAGGCGATTTCCACATTAAAACTTCGTTTTCTTATTCTCAGTATACGTTATTTGAAAGTACATAATATAATCTATATTAATTTTTTAATATTATAAAGAGGAAAGATTTGATTGTTGGTTCGTGTGAATTGAATAGGCTCCGAAAGTACGAACCGATTTGAAAAATTCTTTCACTGTTGGGAAGCTATTATATTAAGAGGTCGTAAACGAATAGATTTCACTTACTTCCACATGTTCGATTGATATTCTTCGGTGGTATTTTCATGACATGATAACCTTGAGCTTGACCTGATGCTGCGACATCAAGTAGCCTGCAGAACACCCAATTCCTCAACACTTACAGCAGATATAGCGTGTTTGGGCTCAATTATAGAAAGTTGGGGGTTAGTTTTAACCTTGACCTGATGCTGTAACATCAAGTAGTCTGCAGAACACCCAACTCCTGAGCACTTACAGCAGATATAGTGTGTTTGGGCTCAATTATAGAAAGTTGGGGGTTAGTTTATAACTTTTAATTATAGCTTGTGCTATATGTCACAAGTCTTTTGAAAACGCGGAAATGGCTTAGTAGTTAACGATTATTGAATCAAATGTAATTCGATTAGCGTTCAACCTCAATAGTTGAGCCATCGACACACTGCTAATGTTTACATACGCGTTTTGACTATTGACAAGACAGCAGGTAATACAAGAGTAATAGGTTATGTCACAGAGAAAGTTGGCCACAAACATAACCAGCTCATGTGGCCAACTTTGGACAAATGTGTGGCCCAACTTTTTTAATGTGTTGTGATAATGTTTGCGGTATCATTATGCAATGAATGACTATTATTAACGAGAGTGACTATTATTATTTTATTTTAATACTAGCTGGCGCCCGCGACTTCGTCCGCGTTGAAAAAGAAAAAAGTAGCCTATCCTGTGTCCTGTACGTCTAAATGTTTATCTACCAAATTTCATGAAAATCAGTTAATTCGTTTAAGAGTTTTGGAGAAACATACATACTTACATACATACATACAGAAAAAAATTGTAAAAATGGTCAATTTAGTTTCAGTATCATGTATAGAGCCTATAAACACGATATCTCTGAAAACAAAGTAACTTACTCCATGATAAACCCTTACAGATTTATTATTAGTATTAATTCCCACTTATTTATTTGCTCTGACAGAGAATTTACTCTGTCACCGGTCACCGCTAACTAACCGAGTAGAACTACTTTTATCAAGGCCATATAATTACAATATCAAGGGCAAACCATAAAAATAATACTTAGGTATTATGCTTTGAATAATATACGCGACCTACCTATTACCAATTGATATTCTACTCAATTATTGGACGCGGTGTAACCTTATGTAACTAATTTACATTACCAAAAGACAAGTGAAGACGTGAGTGGATGAAGGTGTTATGTCCCATTTTTGGGTTTTTTAGTTTTTTTGCGTTGATGAAGGTAATATGTCCATATGAACGATTACAGACCTTAAGATCGTCGATTTAAGACATTTTTGGAAAATAAAAAGTTGAAAAAGATGTTATGTACAGTTAATTTTAAAAAGCAAAAAGTGCAGAAAAGTTTACTTTTGTTAATGGAAGAGGGAGCTATGTTCACTTTTTTTTTAATTAAATAATACAAGTGTTTAATTGCTATCATACCATTAATATTTTAGGTTGTTTACACAACTTTGCATCATAATTTAGTACAAAAATAATTTCCGTGGTGACACTGACATCTCAGAAATTAAAAGTAAAACTTTAACCTCGATTTATTTAAAATTGGAATTATGTGACATATCACCTTCATCCACTCACGTCTTCAAGTATGTGTAAGTGGTTTTTAATTTATATTATTAGATACTGGCTAGTTCCGTTTCGTAAGCGCTGTAGTTCCGTTTTTGAAACCTATTGTTTTTCCTGGATAAAACTATCGTATATCTATCTTAATTCAGGAAATAAACATTCTGTATGTCAAATTTCATCAAATACGTTTCGTTATAAAAATGGTAATGGCTCTCTGCACGAGTTTAGCGCCATCTAGCGTCCGCAACTTAGTTGGCTCTGACGTTTTGAAATTTAATCGAGACATTGTGACAAAATATTATTGTAATCCAAATTATCTATTAATTTATTTCCAAAATTACTGTAATACCTTTAATTTGGGTATATTACCGATCGATTATAATATTACCCCCACCTAGTACTTCGCACACAGCTAATATAAAGGTATGAATGGGCTGTGGAAGGTATTTGAATTCGTCTGCTTTGGAGGTTTACAGGGGAAGCCTTTCATTTGTTAACTAGCTGGTGCCCACGACTTGGTCCGCGTTGAAAAAGAAAAAGTAGCCTATCCTGTGTCCCGTACGTCTAAATGTTTATATACCAAGTTTCATGAAAATCAGTTATTTCGTTCAAGAGTTATGGAGGAATGTACATACATAGGAAAAAAATTCTAAAAATCGTCAATTTAGTTTCAGTATCATGAATAGAGCCTATAAACACGATATCTCTGAAAACAAAGTAAATTACTCCACCGATCCTTACAGATTTATTATTAGTATTGATAAATGCTTATTTTAATAATTAAATTTACTTTAAATTACTGTGCTTCTCTTAATTAATGTTTTGCACAATATTATCTAATGGTCATAAATACACACAAATTCGCATACACCTAAATTAATTAATTTAACTAATATTTTAAATGAATAAAATCATAATAATAATTTGGTCACGTTATTTTTGATTAACAAAAAATAAATAAAAAAGATTCCTAATAAAAAATTATAACATATTTTTTTAAATCTTTTCCTAAAATGTCCCAAATGGGACCATTTCATGTGGGACATTTTAGGAATAGACCCTATCCGGGTCCATTTCCATAAACAGAGTAGGTACATCCGACAATAAAATTAATAATGTATATTCAGTAGAAGAAAAACCTAACCACTTTTGTTCGTGAATGTAAATCTTTTCTAACGTTTAACGTTGACTGTACCAGACTAACAGACTGACTTGACTGTTGACGAACAATTAATGTTCGGAAGTATCGCGCGTAAGTTCTGCCCTTGATTACGAACGGAAAAAGATGCTTCAGTGAACCAAAGTACACACTTTCGGGTGTGGTACAAGTCACGAGAAACGCGAGTAATTTATTATTACTTGTGACATTTAATTCTTATTAAATAATTTTACATATTTTGTCCAATTAACTGGTATTTTTGAGTAATTTATTTTGTGTCTAAATAAATTTAAGTCAGAAGGTAATGTTGTTTTTCGGTTACTTTTTGTTTTCCACAAATACTGGATCAACCTGGAACAATAAATTCTTCAATAAAAATATATTAATCTTACTAGATTTCATAAAGCATAATTAGCAATTGACCATAAGTAAGACACATTGTTGACAATCGAAATACTATATGATATAAACGGTTGCTTGTACCCTATTAACAATCTCGATCGGTGGTTTTTGCACTAATTTATTTATTTATATTAAGAATAGCCAACGTAATAGGGTACAGAATAATAAATTATAAAAATAAATTGCATATTACAATTTAGCTTGCACAAATTACATTTAAAGGTATTTGTAATTCATGCTGTGGTAGGACAGAATGCATTATTAATTTATACACATTCAATTCAATTAATTAATCGTTTATACATATTCAACAGTCAAAAATACACAATATCTATGATCATTCGCTCAGTATCTAAAAAATAAATTACAAAATGGAATTAATATTGATAAACCTGTGAGCCATTTAAATAATAAAACCTATGTTTCTGTATGCTTTTTTTGTTACAGTTTGTATTGTGGTTCCAAATGTAAACTTACCTGATTTTTTTTATATTAGTATTCTGAAAATCTTAGACATAAAATAAAAATGAATTTTATGAATATGAATTTCATAAAATTTAATTATTTTTACAATATAAATGACTAGATATGAATTTATTTATGTCAGTAAGTATGTCTAACATTTAGGTACAGTTGTTGGAATAAATATTGCACATCGACGTTTAGAGAGAGATGATCGGCTAGTTTCGGCTTTGTCATCTTTGTAGAGCGTTATCTCTGTCGCTCGAAGCACTAACGTCACATAGGTACTGTGTGACAGAGATAACGCTTTACGAAGCCGAAACTATTCGTTCATCTCTCTAAAAGTCGATGTGCCATATTTATTCCAACAACTGTACTAATTTATCTAATAACGCTACTATTTTATAGTTTGGACCACACACCACTATCGCTTCGTAATCGCGCGCGCTGATGCATAATTTCCGCTAATGCGATGCGTTCTATGAGTCCTTTCACTGTTTACATTGTGCTTACACTGATAGGCGTATTACTTAACAGTATCTTACTAAGTACAGGAAATTCTATAACTAACTCTTAAGAATGGGTATAAAGCAAACAAAATTAGTAATTTCACCCGCGTGGCCCCTTGGACATGACAGTGACACAAAATACGTAGAACTACGCACGACATGCGACGGAAGATAGCGCATCTCGCTCAATAAAAATGTTATAAGTGCCAAAAGTATTAAATATTAATTATTCGTAAACTACAATGTCAAATGAAAAATTGTTACATACAGCCTTAGATAATATGTGAAGTGGAATTACTGATACACTTTTAGCTTTGTAATGTGTGTCATTTTGAAAATAAAACTAAAATCGATGGAAATGAGAGCTCACTTGGTGATTTTTTTCTATCGAGAAAATTTCATTATATTATGTTTTCTGTTACAGACGTCACTTTCATTTATAATGTATTTATCTATTTAAAAAAAATAATTAAATTAGATTTTGTTTACTTAGATAAAATTCAAATCTAGGATTGGCTATTTCTCTTTATGCCCGCTCTTAAATTAAGTGAGTTCTTAATAATTCAATTAACTTTTCGCTATAAGGCCTACCACAAAAATGCCTATCTATTACTTTACTAGTATTATAAAGCTGAAGAGTTTGTTTGGTTGAACGCGATAATCTCAGGAACTACAGGTTCGAATTGAAAAATTTTTCTTCTTGTTTTGGCTAGTCCATTTATCGAGAGTCTTTAGGGAGTTAATAGTCAAATCGCCCGCATTTATCTCGCCGGGTCGGGCGAATTGTCATGTTTTATTTTTATTTATTATTTTTATAGAGTACTTGCTCGCAACAATGATTCTGTAATTGTACAGAATCATCAACATAAAAACTTAAACAAGTTGTTGGTATAAACTGTATTAAAAATCAATAACATTTACAATAATTAACAAAAATGGAATATCATATTCAAGGTTCGCAAATATGCTATATCCTTACATGTTATAAAACAAAGTCATGCGCCGCGTCTGTCTGTTTGTTCGCGATAAACTCAAAAACTAGTGCACCAATTTTCATGCTGTTTTCACCAATGGATAGAGTGGTTCTCGAAGAAGGTTTTAGTCAAGTTTTAGTATATAATTTACAAAGTTACGCGGGCGAAGTCGCGGGCAGCAGCTAGTCTTTAATATTATAAATTCGGATTTTAATTCGGTTTTCACTTATTGGAAAGAGGAATAAACGAGGAAGGTTTATATAGGTATATGAAAAAATTGCATCTCTGGCGAAGCCGGGAGCTAGTTGCTAGTTATACTATATATACTAGCTAGTGTTCAACTTATAAATATTTAAAAAATATATATCAATGAAAGTAAATGCCATACCCACATCGTATATTAAGCAAAATTATTCCTTATTGCCACACTAACAAGGTTTTTAATTGGGTTCCCAAATGTCATGAATAAAATATTATTTCCTTGCAACAATCAAATGTAAATTAAAACAATGCAAAGGTGTGTAATATATTCGAATATATGCGTACGATTTTAGACTTTATAACTTTGGGATAAAGTTCTATTTTGTATATGACTTTCTTATTGAAATTCGTGCACTTGTTAGAATTAATGGTTCGCACGAAAAGTAGTTTTGATTATTTTATATTTTAACTTGTGTCTTTTTTGGGTTTGTTGTACAAACTGGGAGTAAAATCAAAATTGTTACACAAATGCATTATGATATGACTTCAACTCGTTAAAGTACGATTTTACTCAATAAAATATGACGTTCAGTCAGTAAAATGTGACTTTTACTACGTAAATTATGATTATACTTGGTAAAATGTTGACTTTATCCAGTTAAATATGAGGTTTACTTAGAAAAATATGACGTTTACTAAGTAAAGTATGATTTTAATTAGTAGAATATGATTTTAATCAGTAAAATATGATTTTAATCAGTAAAATATGACATTCACTCAGAAAAATATGGTTTTAATCAGTAAAATATGACTTTTACTCAGTAAAATTAGACGTTTATTCAGAAAAATATGACGTTTACTCAGTAAAGTATGATTTTAATCAGTAGAATATCATTTTAATCAGTAAAATATGATTTTAATCAGTAAAATATGACTTTTACTCAGAAAAATATGACGTTTTCCTACTCAGAAAAGAATGAAGTTTATTCTGTAAAAAATATGGATTGCTGTAAAAATATACTTAGCATACGCTATATAAAAAAAAAATTGCACTTATTTTGCTATCTCTACCACGAAATACAATGTGTTTACAAATACATAGAACTTATGTAACTTAATTATGTAAACAGGTATGTTCCTTTTGTATGTTAGTTACCGATCATAATTATCGCTTGTCAGACGTGTAGCGTGTTTTTTTTTTGTTTTTTTTTTCTATCGTGTGTTTGTTATTATTAGATTTTACTTCCGTAACTTTTATTTGTTCGTAAATGAATCTTTCGATGATTTTTATACACAGCAGTGAATAAAAATTACCTTACAAACACTCTAAAATAATTTTGAAAAATGCAAAGGAAAATGAAAATGATTTAAATTTTTCATTAATTTCATAATAATCTTAAAATCATTACAAGTCACAGAACAATGACTGACCATGAGTGAATTTAAAACCACATTAGTTTCAAGTGCATAGAGTAAATAAAAATGAAGATAACACTACTCTGTGTTGTACTGTGCCTGCTTGTCATAGAGACTACTGAGAAGAAACGAAAAACTAAAAAGGCTGTGAAGAAAATAGATGGCGTTCATTGGGAAAATTATACTTTTGAAGGTATTAAAGGCAAAAAATGTAACTTGTTTTAATTTTTCGGTCGAAATTCTACAATAATTCATTTCGAAAGTGGGAAAAGTAACTGTCTCTCTATTTATTTAAAAAACGTCCTTGCCAGTGATAAAAGTAAAACTTCCAGGTGGAATATTTTTGTAACGCTTCAGTGTAACGGTCACGTGACGCTTCTTGTAACGTTTCTACATGACATCTACCACTTATAGTGCAAGATATACCCTCATCTGTTATTATATCATAATTAAATAACAGATGATGGTACCTATATTTCTAATGTCGGATCTTAGACCATTACTATAAAAATCGCCAAAGAAGTTTCATCAGTTAATGGACAGTAGTCCAATTCATCTCGTTCTAATACATGTAACTACTTACTCTGTACACGCGCTTGTTTATATTTTATTTTTTACTAGCTGCCGCCCGCGACTTCGCCCGCGTAACTTTGTAAATTATATACCAAAACCTTCCTCGAGAACCACTCTATCCATTGCTGAAAACAGCATGAAAATCGGTGCAGTAATTTTTGAGTTTATCGCGAACAGACAGACAAACGCGACGGAGGATTTTGTTTTATAATATGTAGTGATTGATAACGTATTAATGTTAAAAACTTCTAAACAAGAAAAAGTTAGTTAATGGACAACTCGCCCGCCCGCCCGACGGGCGAATTGTCATGTTTTTTTTTTTAAAGAAAAATTGTAAAAACAAGAATTTGTTTGTGCATTGTTTCTAGGTTGTGGCATTGCTGTTGGCAAGCAGACTGCGCAACGTAGAATCGTAGGGGGTGACGACGCTGGCTTCGGCACTTTCCCCTGGCAAGCTTACATCAGGATCGGATCATCCAGGTAGAAAAAATAGATATATTTTTTAATAAATTATTTTTTATTTATTTTTATTTAGACAACGTACCTCTAATATTCATTTTGGTACCATTCTGAAATTACAATAATATTTTTTTTTTCTTAAAAATGTATACGAGTAAGCTAAAACTTTAATTAAAAAAAGAAATATATAAAAGTAAAACTTTTAAATAAGTTAAAAAAATATATACTATCAACTTATGTACTTGTACAAAAATGTAAAGGTGTGTTGTACATAGAAAGCGATGCGTTTGCAATGCTATTGAAGTAAGGTTACAAATTTTGGTTTCGTCTTTTTCGAGATTTACATACATTACACTTGCTTATTATTAACTAAAGTTTAACTAACATTCCTCAATTTTTAATCACTTTTTTAATGTACCTACTCAAAAAAATTTGAGCAGAAGAAAAAGAAGTTTATAAGTTTTTATTTATTAATAATATTTTCTTTGCAAATGAAACTAAAATATACAAATTTATATTGTCTTCTTCATCTGCTCAAAAACTCCAATGAAGATATCATATAAGTTTAGATTATATATATAAAACTACAGAGATCATATATTACGAGTACATTTCTCCGAGTGGAAATAATCCTATCAAACGCCTTGACATTCAACACAAAGCCTTCGAGATCACATGGTTTTTAAATTCTGCATTCGATAGTAGTAGTAAATCTTTACAAAACATTACCAGGTTTTCAGAAATAGATAGAAGACGCAAACGAGTATGAGGCACATAACATCTGCCTCGGACATTCTTACTACAGTGACAATCTTATTATTCACTAAATATATTCACTACAGTCATGGTAACCAAAAATAATTATGATAACCAATGGAGAATTTTTTCACACAACATATAATATATTACTTTAAAGTCGCGACAATCAAAATAATCAGCTACTAATAACATAGTTCTTTTCTTTGAGTTTGGACCATTCTTTGGTGAACTATCAAACTTTGACCTTCACAATATGATGTGGTAGGAATACAGAGGTGTTCCTTTGCTATTCCTTTAAGCCATGACATCAAGTATTTCTCCGATTTTAACTAATATCCGATGGTCGAGGTCCTAATTAGGCTCCGAGAGCTAATGAGAGATCTTAAAATTGGTATTCTCTTACAGAGATTATGTTTAGCCTGTTAACGCTATTCGTTTTTAAACTCAAATTATTATTTAACTTTAAATTTATTTCCTTAAATATATGTTATTTCTTACAAGTTTATAGTTTCACTTGAAATATACCGATGACGAAAATATAAATTTGCTGTTATCCGCGCTCAAGATTTCGTGTTCTATAGTTTTATATATATAATCTATGCTATAATATCTACATCACACGTGTGCGAGTGTGTGTGTTTGTGTGCTTTTAATAAAAAAACTAATAATTAATTTTACAGATGCAACATGCTTATGTCAATATTCGAGCTTATCGGTTGGAAGCAGTGTTGGATAGAGAGGTAAATGTGCGAAAGAGATCGCATGTTCACATAGGTTCACTCTATCTTTCAAATTGCATTTTTGATTAGAAATTTTGGCCAGTAGTTAGTGAATCTTCCATTCCATCGCAGATTTGATTGATTAACTGTTCAACAGTAATTAATGTGACACTATTTTGACTATTAATTTTAAAAATTAACTAAAGATTAATTTATAAAATAATATATTTGTTATCTTATATGAAGTTATATGAAGTTGTTATATGAAGTTAGCAATAATAACAAAATCTGAATTGTAATTAGCGAAAGAATATCAAAATATAATTTAAATATGTTTAGCATATGACAATGTCCATAGGAACAGAACTTTTCTGTTCCTATGTACGAGTATATAATATTTTGTTGTGATTTCCATTTATGAATACAGTTCTTACGAAAACGGTTTTTTTTTTCAATAAAAAGGTAATTCTATTCTTACGAAAACAGTTTGTTTTTAATAAAAAGGAAATTCTATTCTTATCTGCTATGGAAAAATTCTTCATAAAGTACGCTTCTTAGTTTTTTCATTTTAGTTACTTAAAGACTAGTACTATTATCTTTATTCGTTCATTAGAAAGCGAATTCATCTTTATCTCTGTATATTACTTTTTCGCACATTCCTCTTCTGTAAATATATTGTGTATATATTATACGATTTAATATGAAATTATTATAGTTGCTTTTGACTTTAATCCGCTGCTTGTGAAACTAACTAAAATCTGAAATTTCAAAATCAACATTTTGAATGTGTTTTCAAGTCATTAAACAATAAGTAAGTTATTAGTGCCTGTAAGTAAGTAATCTTAAATGTCAACTTATAACTTACAAATTTCGTTTCATTGAAACATGTTGACAGAAAATTTGAAAGAAATTGATTATGTTAAAATGCTGAAGCGATTAAGTATATAATAACATATTATTACATATATACTAACATTTATATATTGTCAAAAGAATAAATAATATTTAAATTTGGTCCCATAAAGTTTTTATCAAATTTGAAGTATTACTATTGCTTACTATATATCTCAGACTATAGGTATACATATAATAAAAAATAAATAAAACAAAATCGCTATCTGCTTCTGTCTGTTTCTAGGCTCCGTGCGAAGCCGCGGGCGGGTCGCTAGTTAATAAATATGTGATGCAAAGTTTCAACTATGGCTATTTATCGCTTATTAAAACTTCGTTATAGCAACGCTAACACTGTACTAAAGGCTTTATTGCAAACTACATATTTAAAAAAAAAACGCTTTCCGCTTTTTACTAACACAAACGAAGACGCAGGATTAAATGTAAGTTTTGCATGTTTTATTAATATTATCAACTACTAATGATGTATAATATAGTTAACATATACTATGATTTTCATTTCATTTTACATTATGAAACTCTTTATTTGATTACTTTTCTAACTGTACATTTACTTGGATAGCGAGTTGACACCTTATTAGGTAAAATTGAAATAATGTGATTTACACTGTTTGGCGAGCTTTCTTAACGCGAGATGACCTATAATCGTGTAATTCTTGAAGACTATTATTTAATTAAATAATTAATTCCTGAATACACTTTATTAAATACTATTTACTATTAATTTTATTTATGCGAGTAATGTGTGTAGGTATATTATTTGTATCAGTCTGATTTATCTGTTACAGGCTGTTTGGAAGTTGTAAATCCAAAACAGCTTGTTACTGTTCGAAATCGGGCCAGAATTTCCAAAGTTACAGCGTTGTAAAGTTTCACCGCTTTTTAAAATTTGCGTTCATTCGCGCGCTACTGCGATGACGTCACGCCGCGAGTGTCATGTCCGCGAGTGTCATGTCCGCGAGCGCAACGAGCTAAAGTATCTAAGTACGCAAGCGAAAACTCGCGGCGTGACGTCACACGTTAGCGCGGTCGCTTAGTCGGAGTCCGTACTTTAACGTTTAATATCTCAGTAATTTTTGAAGATAGGAAAAAAATAAAAACAGATTCTTTTATCTCGAGTTACCTTTTTTTTAGATATGCTGATAACATAAAACATTGGTGTGACTCATTGTCACCCTGTCTGCAGACATCATCCTAAGAAAAAAAACTACTTACAAAAGTTACCAAACGATGCACAGATAAGAAAGGAACACAGTTCTTTATTGGATTATCTGCTATGTATTGTATATGGCATCTTTCCGCAATCCAGTAGCTACCATAATTTCTAAGGAGACTGCACAATTTTTACGCAAGATAACCAGTGTGTCACTAGGGTTTACGTAATGACAAAATTGGTCTATTATTTCGGTATGATAGTAATCTTTCATGATTCTGTAATACTTTTAACTGTACTATATGGATTTGTAGAACAGTAACGTCGCAATACATTATATGGGGTGAATTAAAAAGTAATTATTATTTATTTATTAGTTAGTAGCTGTTAAACTTTATATGCCCGCGCAACTTTATAAAATACTAGCTGGCGCCCGCGACTTCGTCCGCGTTGAAAAAGAAAAAAAGTAGCCTGTCCAGTGTCCTGTACGTCTGAATGTTTATCCACTAATTTTCATGAAAATCAGTTAAGAGTTACGTTTAAGAGTTATGGAGGAACATACTTACATACAGTGCCGTAAATAGGGCAGTGCCACCGGTGCCCAGGCACAGGGCGTAGACCCTGGGGGGGCGCAAGAATGGACAGACCAGGCAGGACTATTATTTTTTCGGTTTGCTCCTGATAAGTTCCCACTGCGCCCCTATAGTGCTCGATTCCAACACATACGTACCTACATGCCAGTATCATCAAAAACGTCTATTAAATTAGACAAAACATCGAGCTCATTTTTGTGGCAGACACAGTGGGTGGTATAATAGGCGACGGGTCCACTTAACATCAGATGGCTCGTCTGCTTGTTTGCCCACACGCACATCAATCAGTTCTTTAAAAAAATAGATTTTTCTTCCAAAATATTAGATAATTGGTCCACCAACACCAAGTTCCTTTGTGCTTTATTTTATCACCCTGAATAAAATAAAGTAGGCCTATACATTGCTCTAGGTTACCTATAATATCTAAAAAAAAAAAAACAAGGGCGCAGTTATAGAAGCTCGCAGAGGGCGCAAAAAGGCTACTTACGGCACTGCATACACACATACATACATACAGAAAAAAATTCTAAAAATGGTCAATTTAGTTTCAGTATCATGTATAGAGCCTATAAACACGATATCTCTGAAAACAAAGTAACTTACCCCGTGACCAACCCTTACAGATTTATTATTAGTATTGATTGATTGATTTACAAAATGAAATTCATTACAACAATTAGTTGATACAATTAGGTGCATTGAAAAGTTCATTTCTGTCGTGCCGGGAATCGAACCCCCCGGGGACCCGGGGACCCTGAGTCAGAGCGCACTAGGCGAATACTTTCAGAACTAGTAATGAACAAAGACGATTTCTCTTTTCGTGGGTACTCAAACAAAAAATAATGATTAAGAAAGAAAAAAAAATCGCATTCCATTTTCATAATCACTAAAGAAACATAAAAAAAATCTACTTTTTCGTAGCTATAACTACAAAAATCGACAAAAATACAAGATTTAAGTATTCTGTAAAAATGAACATGCTGTATACGAACCATTAATCTCGTTTAAAACTAGCTTCTAAAAGGTAACCGTTACGACATATTATGTAATGAACCAGAAAGTAGATATTGCATTCTTACATCACAGGTAACAAGAAACCAACTTTGGACTTTCCTTTAAAGGGGTAAAGGTGTGTTTGTGGATCAACATTTTTGTACAAGAAACTCTTATGATCGTCATTATAAATTTAAATTTAGCAGGGTTTTGAGAAAAAAAGTCAAGATGAAGGTTCTGAGAATAAACCCCGAAAGAAACTCAGGATACTATTCTTTTTGTCATCTCAAATCCCAATAACAGAACACTCAAAGCGAACGATAGGATTAATGGACTACTCGCCCAAGTGGGCGAGTTATCATTTTTGATTTTTACCTATTATTTCTAGACAATTCGCCCACAACGGGATTTTTTAAGAACACTTAAAAAATGGAAGAAATCAAGTAACTATTGGGTGGTCAGTACGTTACCATCATGTATAGTTACTTAATAGGGGCACATGTTTTAATAACTGCATTCCTAGCTATAATGTAAATTTAAAATTTCTTTGTCAATAGCTACCATCTATAAAAGTTTTTCAAAAATTTGAATTGCTTGCGTATGTTTTATATTTTGGCGAGTTTTGCGTCGCATTCTGTCTTCGGTTATTCGCATTATAGTTAGTTGAGAAAACAAATACACTTGGATAGTCGGCACAGTGTAGGGGACACTGCGGTGTTACTGTTAGGCTAACTAAAACCCAACGACTTCCACTCGACCAACGGGCTCATCAAATGTTAGTTGTAGATCACAGCTTTACAATCCATACAGTTGGGCAACGCCTTTGATGTCGGGCGACGCCGCCACTCGTGTAAGTACTTCACTGTCACGCGCTAGGGTTTTCACAAAATGGAAAATCCGCCACCGCTCACTCAACTCAAAAACATATTGTACGCGCCAGCCTTGAAAGTTGTAATGCAAACTGTGTGAGTCCGCCGTGGCGGCCCGCGCCGCCCGCTTCCTTGCCCCAGCCCCCACCGTTGCTCTGTGCAAGTACATTCGTTGCCCAACTGTATGAATTGTAAAGCTGTGTTGTAGATATTTGTGCGATTCATATAAAAAAAAATGCTGGTCATCATTATTCGTTAAAAATTTTCAGATGTGGCGGCTCGTTGATATCCCGGCGTCACGTGGTGACGGCGGGCCATTGCGTTGCGCGGGCGCAGCCAAGACACGTACGAGTCACACTAGGCGATTACGTCATCAACTCAGCGGCAGAACCTTTGCCGGCGTACACTTTCGGCGTGAGGACCATCAAAGTGCACCCCCTGTTCAAGTTTACTCCGCAAGCAGACAGGTTCGACGTAGCGGTCTTAACCCTGGACAGGAATGTTCATTACATGCCGCATATAGGTAATTCCTACTACAGTTTTTTCCCCCTTTTACCACCTATCCCTACTTATTCACATAGTATGGCAGTGAAACTTGATTTCATCCATTTTACGCATTAAAAAAATACTTAATAGTCGAATAAGGGAGCTTAGTTGTTCTTCGCGGGCTCTGTGGCATACTCAGACCTATTTTGTGATCTGCACATTACGAGATTTGTACATTTTGTGTAGCCTGCACATTTTGCGAGATGATACTATAATGTTGTTCGATTTTTTATGATCAGTGCTACAGGCATCACCCCAGATACAGTATACATATAGATACAGTAAAATCCCGAGTCATTACACGCAAAAATACAAATATTTTCTGTTTATACTAGCTGTTACACGGGACTTCGTGTGAGTAACTTTATAATATGTATATAACCTATGTTACTGAGTAACGTAGATATAAACGGGGGTATTCTGGCAGAATCTGATAAGTACACAAAATGTTAAAATGAGAAAAGAGCATTTAAAAGTTTGAGAGCTCATTTGGTAAAACGGTGAAATAATAAACCATAAAACCATAATAAAAGCTAATTCAGTTATACTGTTTTGCTAGATATACCTAAAGAGCAGAAAAAAAAGTATGCCTATATGTATCTAACTAATTTTCGTTAAATTTTGGGGTTGTTCCAAACTGTTCTACTATTTGTTCTACGATAGAACAGTTTGGACAAAAAAATTCCAATTTGTTCTACTGCACAGTATGACAGATTGGACTCGAATAATTTTAATAAAACATGTCCAAACTGTTCTACTATTCTTATAATACATCAAAATAAAAAAAATGGGGTCACTTATTCGGTTCTGCCAGAATACTCTCCCGCTGATAATTTCCATAAGTAGTTGGTGACATTATACAAAAATTAATTCTACAGACCAATAAATATTTTATTCCAGCGCCTATATGCCTGCCGGAGCGAGGATCAGAGTTCCTCGGTCAGTACGGGTGGGCGGCTGGATGGGGCGCGCTCAGCCCTGGTTCCAGGCTGCGCCCGCGCACCTTACAAGCAGTGGACGTGCCCGTCTTGGACAACAGGGTGTGCGAAAGATGGCACCGTGCCAATGGTAAAATCCCTTCAATTATCTCATTACTAGCTGCTGCTCGCAACTTCGCCCGCGTAACTTTGTAAATTATATACTAAAACCTTCCTCGAGAGCCACTCTATCCATTAGTGAAACAGCATGAAAATTGGTGCAGTAGAGTTTTTTTGAGTTTATCGCGAACAAACAGATAGACAGACAGTCCTCTGCCGTGACTGTCTGTCTGTCTGTTCGCCATAAACTCAACAACTACTGCACCTATTTTCATGCTGTTTTCACCAATGGATAGAGTGGTTCTCGAGGAAGGTTTTAGTATATCATTAACAAAGTTAGGCGGGCGGAGTCGCGGGCAGCAGCTAGTTCTGAATATTTTTTTATAAAATATTCAGAATATTTTAAAAAAAAAAATTCTGTACTCAGGTATAAATGTAGTCATATATCCGGAAATGCTGTGCGCCGGATACAGAGGCGGCGGCAAAGACAGTTGTCAAGGCGACAGCGGTGGACCTCTGATGCTGGAGAGGACCGGAAGGTGGTACCTGATAGGAGTAGTCTCCGCCGGCTACTCCTGCGCAAGTCGCGGTCAACCCGGAATTTACCATAGAGTAGCTCATACGGTAGACTGGATATCGCATGCGACAACACTGTCATAATAACACGAACAGTTGACAGCACTATTATAATATGTAGTACTTTTTAAAAGTGGCTTCCAATAAATGGAATTTGCGTGACAAATGCCAAAGCGGCACATAAAGCCGCGTCCTCACTAGGGCCGCACGGCCACATCAGGCCGGCCGCTCGGCCAGGCCTTGTACACACTACACGCGTACACACTTTACAAGGCCTGGCCGAGTGGCCGGCCTGATATGGCCGTGCGGCCCTAGTGAGGACGCGGCTTTAAAAGTACGCCTATAACGGAATCATAAAGGAATCAATGATAAAAGGCAGTAACTACCTACTTCTACTATTCATTTTAAACTCAATTGTGTCGACGTAAAGTCACATTTTCTTTAAATCGCTGCTTAAAAACTAAAGGGCCATAGAACAAAAAAATTCAAAAATGTTTTTATTGCAAAAATACAATCACAATCCTTCATATTGTATGTTACAAAAAGACTTACTGTTGTTTTATTCCATATTTAGTATATTTTGATCATTTTTTATATATTCAAAAGTAACTTATATGCTTTTATATCTCTTCTAGTAATTCAGTTTATTATAAAAGTACTTAAAAATTTGATGCTACTTAAAAATAAGCTCCTAACGATGTATAATATGCATATGTTTGATATTATCTAATAATAAAAAATAGACTTCGATTTTCGATTAGCTCTCCTGTAAAAAAGTGTAATTTTGATTTGTTTTGAATTTAAGCAGCTATTTTTGAAATTTCTTGTTTTGTGTTACTTTTGAATTTAAACAGCTATTTGTCAATTTATTTATTTATTTAATAAAGTATGTACACAGACAGGATGCAATTATTTACATGAATTCAAAAAAATACGTGTATGTATATAGTAATTTACTAAATTGTGTACATAGCTAATACATAAAATAATACATTATACAATGTGTTAACCCTTAAAAGACCAACTCAACCCTTATTTTTATCACGAAATTTTGCATTTTGACTATTGTTTGTCTTAGATAATTTAAATTATCACCTAAGAACTTTCAAATTGTTTTTAAATTACTACTATTAGATTTATAGTGCTGTCAACATAAGTGTATATATATAGAAACGAAATAATTGATCGATAAACATAGATTTTGTCGATAATTAAATATGTTTTCTTGTGGCGAAGTTAAATTTTTTCCCTAAAAATGGGGGAGAGAGAAAAAAACTGTCATTCGTGCTGTCAACAAGTATTGAACTTTGTTGGACTAGAAAAATGTGATAGCGAATTAAAAAAAAAGGCAATTCTCGCCTCGAAAATTATTTAAATTTAATTCGTAAGTGCCTATATATGTAGCATTTTGTAAATATTTTTTTATACGTAGTTTGTACATATTTAAAAAAAAAATTAATCTTTTTAATACTGCAAACAGTTTGTTAATTATTTAGGAATTTTTCTTAGTGCAAAAAAAAACGATCGAATTTATTTTTTTGTATCGATGTATTGTAAAATTTTGTATACTTACATAATTTTTTTTTGAGATTAAATTAATAAATAATAATTTTTAAATAGAAATTTCTCCCAAAAGTTACATTGAAAATGGTGTTACCATGTACACAAACATATACTTACATTTTTTTTAAATATATTCATAATTAACTAGTTGAATTTACTTTTATTTTTGGTAACCGCAGTCAACGAATTTTCACCATTTTCATTTCCAATGATATATGAAA
Organism: Synanthedon formicaeformis; assembly: GCA_945859745.1. Taxonomy (NCBI): domain Eukaryota; kingdom Metazoa; phylum Arthropoda; class Insecta; order Lepidoptera; family Sesiidae; genus Synanthedon; species Synanthedon formicaeformis. Next base: position 4,769,561 of record OX243980.1, read on the forward strand.
AAAAAAATTATATAATTATTATTATGTAGTTTTTGATAATAAATTTTTTCATACTTCAATAAAATTGCAGTATTAAAATGATTAACAACAATCAACCATATTTTTATAAATACTTATTCCTAAACTTTCTTAATGAAAGCAAAAATGTAAATAAAAATAAATGTAAAATAATATTTAATGAGGCTTCTGTTAAATTATTTTATAATCTTCGCAAATCGCTAATATTTCTGTATCCGCAACTAAAATACATAGTGACCGACCGAAGCTTCGGCTTCGGCCACCTTCAGCCAAAGAAAAACCAACTTCGGTCGAAACAACTACTTTCGGCCAAAAAAGCCGCATTCGGCCAAAAAACCACCTTCGGCCAAAAAGCCACCTTCGGCCAGAAAGCCACTTTCGACCCAAAAACCACCTTCGGCCAAAAACCACCTTCGGCCCAAAAACCACTTTCGGCCAAAAAACCACCTTCGGCCAAAAAAGCCACCTTCGGCCAAAAAGCCACCTTCGGCCCAAAAACCACCTTCGGCCAAAAAACCAACTTCAGCCAAAAAATTGAAGGTTTTTTTACATTCGAAATAAACCTGCAATATTAAAGTTTTAAAGTCAATATTATTAATTGTAGCTAGTAGCCAATCTTGAACAAAATATCTTAGATCTTTTAAGCCTTATAAAATATATCGTAATATACCTTGCTATAATTTATATTAATATCTATATTATAGTCACGTGTGTGACACCAAAATGGCGGAGAGGCTCATTAGCGATTTGCGAGGCTTATTACGCGTCTAACTTATTATTGTAAATTTTGTATTAGTAATTTTTCAATTTTTTTTAACAAAGTAAAATGAACCCTGATATTTAAGGGTTTGTCATCGAAAATATTTTCAATGAAGTATTGCGTTATGGAATATAGTTCTTTAAGGAGAGAGCGAATAAAAATTTATTTTTTGTGTGAATTTTGAATTTTTTAGAATTGTAGCAGATGGGTTAGAAGTGAGTCAACTAAACCAGCATAATATTATATTATATACTAGCTGATGCCCGCGACCTCGCCCGCGTAACTTTGTAAATTATACACTAAAACCTTCCTCGAGAACCACTCTATCCATTGGTGAAAACAGCTTGAAAATCGGTGCAGTAGTTTATGAGTTTATCGCGAACAGACAGACAGACATACGCGGCGGAGGCCTTGTTTTATAATATGTAGTGATGATAGATACAAAATGACTTATTAGTCACTGACTCATGACTAAATAGTATTTAAGATTCTTATAAATTCATACTAGAGCCACCGAGCGTTTATTCTTATACCAATAATAAGAAATATGTTTTATATCGCATTACTTCTATATTCTTTTACTAAATTATTGGCAGAATTTATATGATAAAAAATGATTTTTTTTTTCTTTTAATCTTTTGTAATAATTATGTAATAAGAGTTTGAAACAAAATTATGTTTTTGTGCACTATTTAATTTGTGAATAAGTTAATAAAATGTATTTATTTTTAATTTAAACATTGTGTTTTATTATATTCACAAAAGGAGACTTTTTAACATAGCCAAAACATTCATAACATATATGGAGAAATATCTTTTTTTCTGTTCACCAGCCAATAGGTATGCCGTAAGCTCGAACAATTCTATTTAAAAGTCCATAGAGTCTGCTGTAGTATTTTTTCAATGCAAAAGGCGAGATAGAGTCTTTTCCTGTAGTCTGTAGAAGAATTTCACGCCAGTTTTTTGAATTTCCGCTCGACATTATTTCTCTGAAATAAAATTCAGGTTTCATTGTGTGTCAAAGTGTAATAACAAATCTTGTATTTGGTTGGATAACTCAGGGGTCTTGGGTTCGATTCCCGGTGAACAGCTTTGGAAATGAAATATCAAAATGTTGGCTCCAATATTCGTATTACAAGTAATGGCAGAACACACTATAGTTGGGGAGCCCAAGAGTGGATTTTGGGATTTACTCGAGCGCGTCAGATATTACTAGTACCAGTGTATATTCCCCACGACACGTGTCTGATAACAGATATGTATTAATCTGACGGTTTGGATGGTGGTGTTGGTGGGGGTTGGGGTAAAATTTTAAATACAACTCAAGCGCGTCAGATTTTCAGAGCGGATGTTGAGTGAACCCAATTTGAGCCCCATTTAAAATATAGATGATTCAGATGTAACGAAAGCTCGTGGCAGCTTTTTGAAAATGCAAATAAGATTTTTGGCGATTGCCATTTTGTAATACTCGATAATATTTCATACAGACGCTTCAGCCTATATAGGCTGAATTATATCCTATAATATTAATATTATATCCTTAATATTAAGGAATAACTAAGGAGCATGATAAGGATCGTGCTGATTCTTAATCTGACGATTATTTGGAGGATTTTTGAAGTGAAAACTTTTATAGTTGCGTTATACGACTTTGGGTAGAGAAAAAATGTATAGGTTCGCGTCAGCAACATGCTAATGCTTACAGTTAATGCGCGCGCTGCTGCCTACGTACGCGATCATGCCAACACATTGCATATACCCGATTGTATGTGTGTGCGTTGGACGCTCAGTTTTAAGTTTTTTCACTTCTGTCGGCAGTTAATGATTATTAATGAACTCACTTCATAAGTTTCCCAACAGACTTGGATCCGTAAATATCGCATTTATCCATACTTATGGTATCTGGTAAAGGACCGTTAAAATCACGTCGACCAAAAACGGCTGTCTTACAGAAACTCTCAAAGAATTGATGCTGGAGAAAACTGCCCAGGAAATACCTGGAAAAAGGAAAAATCACATGTGACTATTGTTATTTTTGTACTGGAGGTGTCTTATGAGGTATTGATTTTTAACAAGTCAGCTACACAATTACACAAGCTAAAATTTACACTTCCACTTAGCTAAGTATACATTTTATATTTCAAAGCAAAAATGTAGTTTTAACAAATAAAAATACCTACTAACCTTACATAAGGCGTATTATCGGGAATATGAAAAATCGCACCAACATCAAAGTATTCTTCTCCTCTCAAATCTGGGGGAACGATACCTTGTAGTTTTAAAGCCATATCCCAGAAATCTTTATTTCGAAGTATCTGACTACTATTTCCCATATTAATCTCGCCATATCTCATTTTATTAGCAATATCTTCAAAATATCTCCATCTGTATTCTTCAATTAGAAGTGCAAATGGTATTTTCGGTATTTTATTCAACGCTTGACTTAGCAGAAGGATATCACCAAGTGGTATTACATTATTTGTAATTTCATCTCTCCTGATGTTTTTATTATATTTGTCATTTGCAAGTTTGTTCTCATCTTCTTCAATTGAAAAGTTATCAACTAATACATTCTGTTCTGTATTCATTAAAAATAATGTAGAGTCATTTATTAAACCTAGTCTATGTAGGTGCTGGGGTGTCATGACTCCGTACATGACTGCATCGCCTAAGCTTTCATGAAATGCCGCGTTTGCTTGCTGGAAATAAACTTTATTTCTATTTTATTCAACTAAAAAAATTAGTAGCAATATTTGCACTAAATGTTTGTAAGTACAGACAAGATAAACTAACTCTTGCCTGTGTGGCTCGCCCACTAGTTAATTTAACAGATAATTAATTATGTAGATTTTCTTGTACTCTGGAGATAAACAAGATATTATAAACTAGCTGCTGCTAAAATAATAGCTAAAATAATAGGTAGATAAACTTGCTACGATCAAATTTATGGGTAGGTATTGATTTCGAAGCAATTGCCCGCGACTTTGCCCGCGTAACTTTATAAATTATATACTAAAACCTTCCACGAGAACCACTCTTTCCATTAGTAAAAACAGCATGAAAATTTGTGCAGTAGTTTTTGAGTTTATCGCGAACAGACAGACAGAAAGATGCGGCGGAGGACTGTTTTATAATATTTAAGGATTTACAAAATCAAAGTTAGGACTACAATAAAATGATCTCTCACCCTGAATATTCCTGGTTGGTTTTCGTAAGCCATAAAATATTGTATATGACCAAGTTCATGGTGGAGTACGTACAGATCTTTGATTGATGTCTCCGAGCAATAAAGCAACCTAAAAATTCACAGAAATATTAAATCAAATTCTACCTAAAATTGTTCTAAATAAAAAAGGATTGGTTTTTGATGTAAAAACTTCTTTGGGCGGGATTGGGCAGTTTGTTTGGATTGATTGGAGAATTTAGAGAAATGGGTGGATGGAGGGTAAAACAGTTAATTCTGACCGTCACGCTAACGGAACATCAAGGTTACCAGAGGGTTTCTATTTTTCTATTTTCCATATTTTAGCTTTCATAAGCATAAAAGCGAAAATATAAATCTTGTATGAAAAAAGTGTAGTTCGCATTGAGGAACGAAACAATAGCGCGTTAAAACCTTCCGGCGCAGCGACATTTACGATTATCGTAGTTTTTTTGTGAAGCTAGGTTTCGTAAATGAATTACAACTGCTAATTAATATTAATATTAATATCTAAATAATAATCGTAACTGACCTAAAGTCATCTTTCTTAAACATATCTGCAGCTGTTCCGTGACATCTTGCTTGATTATATTTGTCTTGGGCGAAGATTGATTTGCGCCAAAATGTCTCTGTCAGAGGCGGAAGTCCTAAGGATTGGTAGAAATCCTCAGCACGTTTTACCTGTAAATTAATTTTGGAACTAAGTATATGAAAATAATTATATTTGATAGAAACTTTAACTAAGTTCGTATCAAAATAAAAATCAGAAAACTTATTCTTGATCTACTCAGTTTAATATTTCCTACTTCCGTTTGCTTATCACATATAACCAGAGATATATTATTTCGATGCATATAACAAAACAGTTAAGTTTTCTTGAGTTTACTCCTTAGGATCGATTTTCATATATAAACTCGTGGTATGAAAATTTATGAGAGTAAAATCAAAATTTTCACACAGTAGGTATGCGTTACGTTCTATTTTCGAATATTTTAAAATATATCTGAAGTTTCAGAGATATTGCGCCAATATCACTGAAAGTAGAATATTTTATGTAATATTATATCCTTGCGAACAGAGATGGCGCTGATATTAATTCGTTATGAATAATGTTTTTATAATTTTTATTATGTATTTTATAATCGTTCGTAAGGAGTAAACTCTAGTCGTGCATAGAAGTTGACACACACACTTTTTTAATATATTTAGTTGTATCGCAACAATAAAAAATCTAAGGGATATAATTTTAAAAAATATAAAAATATATACCTACCATATGTGACACTGTCCAGTTTAATTTCTTTATACTTTCATTCAGATTTATTTTAACGGGAACGATCAAATCAATCAGTGACTCCCAGTTATCGCTCCAAAGTGAACCTGAAATAATATGTTTTTGATTTTCAATGGTAACAGATAAACCAATGGTCCAAACATATATGGGATTATTTATATTAGTAACTAACTACCTTTGAAATATATTTTTTAAATGTAAACGTTTTAATTGTAAAAAAATTTTAAATGTATTTCGCAGTCATTTGGGGAGCCTATTACTCCATTCCTTCCTTATCTTTAATCCGGTGGCATTGCTTGTCTTATAGGCGATGGTAATCACTTATCACACAAGTGGATCGTCTATCTTAATATAAAAAAAGGTTGTCAGGCAGGGTAATGGTCCACTTGATGATAGGCTACCGTCGCATTTTTAACGATCCGGCACATCACTAGTCGATAGCATTTCCCACGTTTTAAAAATTCCTCTCCTGCGCAAGTACATCTTTAAGCCATATTAGTATGTTTGTGTTTAAATTAAAAACTGCTAATACAGATATACAGTGTGATACCGACCAAGTAGATGAGCAGGAATTGGCCCACGCTCAGAAACCACGTCTCCGTATTGACGTCTCAGAAAGAATCTAGCTACTCCATGTAAAAGCTCATATAAGGGTTTGATACTCTCATACAATTCATGGCATAGACTCCTCAAGTTTGGTATTTCTAATTCATCTCGCCATGACTCCCCTATATCTGTGTAACCTGCAACAAGAATGACAACATATTACAGGCTCAATTCAGAATGTCCAAAGTATCAAAATGTCCACTTTATCAAAAGAACTTTTTGCTCTTCTAGAGATTTTGCTTGGAATGTGAAAAAATATAATTGACAACAGATATTGGCAAAAAGTTAGGACCTCACAGCACATTAAACTTTAAAAAAAAGTCTTACCGTTACGCATAGCTGCTCGGTTTTCTATTTTTATCAAGTTCTCGTAAGGCTCCTTTATTGTAGGGCCTACTTTTTCCCTCCAAACCAACCATAGCCATTTCAAAACTTGTTCGTTTCTCGAAAAAGATATCATTTTTTCAAAATGGGAATCCCCTTTGAAACACAATTTGTCGTTACTTATTTGCTCTGTGGCAGCTGTTTTCGCGGCAAACGCTACTGACACGTTGGCTTCCAATTTAAAATAACGTTCTATATTTGATTTATAAATTAATATGGCGTCTTCAATGTCCGCCAGATTCTCTGTTGAAACACTCGCGTCAGTTGGCAAGCATATTTTAGCATCTGAGTATATTGACTGTAATTCTTCATAATATGCGCTCATTTTCCTAAAATAAATTTAATTTTTAATCTATATAATGTTATACGAGTAATGTAAATGAGTTTATTCATTACAAACAAAAATACAAATCCTTTCTTTTTATAATATTAGTATAGATTAATTGAAAACAAACATACCTTGCTTCATTATAAGTGTAAATTGGTCCTCTACACAACAAATACGTCTGTCGCTGTTGAGTACTGTTCAATAACTGGTATTCTCGCAGCGCTGCCAACTTAGTGCAAATAGATTGTTGCCATATTATTCGGTCTTTTTGATAACTTGCAGCCCTCCGCGGCAGTTCAGGGTTGCCAGGATTCACTGATGATTCCCAAGCTATATCTGCAGCTATCGCATTATAATGGACAATATTTTTGTTCACAATTTCAAATAATTTATTTATGTTTTCTATGCATAAACATGCATTAATGCTGGTTGAAATGATGAATAGGAGGATGCACTTCATTTTTCAATACATTTCTTGGCTCTAAAAAAAAATAATAAACTTAATTAAAATAACACCATCTCTTTTTCCGAGCTCATATAACCTAAATCTTTTTAAAGTTCAAGTAAATAGGCATTTTTTGGGTTAGCTCGCTCCTTCGTCGGCCTCGTCTTTCCTGCACGACTAAATGCTGGCCAACAGCAACCTCATTTTATTAATTAAAAAAAAACTCAAAAATGTTCGCGTTTTTTTATAAATTACTAGCTTTTGCCCGCTACTTCGTAAGCGATTCCACGGGAACAGTACTTTTTTTATGGTACCTACCCTATGTTCTTTTCTGTATCCATGACAACGAGTATATTAAAAATTTCATTCTTTATCACTCATCGAACCACTTTTCAATCATAAATTACTATTGTATTACCTACCAGCAAAGATTTAAATCGCCTACCAGGCTTTTCTTGTGTTAAAGTACCAAGCCACCTACCATCAGCCTGTATTACGACCTTTACCATTAAAAAAGTATCCTGCGTTTGACTACTTTTATTAATAAAATATATATCTGTTTAATTATAATGTTACGATAAAGTTGACCAACATGTCCAATGAGAGACATTATCTATTCAATCTGAAGTACTTTACAAGATAAAAGATAAAAGCTCTGATATAATAATGCTGGGTGCAGACAATTTGTAATAGAAACTGACATTTTAATAGAAAACTTTTTTAAATTCATTAAATTTACTTAAATTATATATTACTATTTTTTATGTCAAGGTAGACAGACAGACTGACGGTCCATTTGATGGTAGTTGGGCCTCGTAAGAAAGCTCAACATCGCTCAACGAGCTATCGAGAGGGCTATGCGAGAAAAATGAGGAGATCCGTAGACGGACGAAAGTTACCGACGTAAGTCGGCGGATCAGGCCCAGGGGCCCTAGCCAAGAGCAACCAGTGCAAACGGGAGCGTTGTGTATTTGCGAAACGATAGAAAATAAAGCCCAGTGATTGGTCAAAATTTTATGTGGGCGTTACAACAACCAATCATCGGGCTTTATTTTCTATCGTTACGTAAATACACAACGCTCCCGTTTGCACTGGTTGCTCATGGCTAGGGGCCCTGGGGCCCTAGCCAAGAGCAAACGTACAGTCGTAAACGCTACGCTCAGGCTACGCTACGAAAGAAATAAATAAGAAATTGGTTGTGGTAACGCCCACATAAAATTTTGACCAATCACAAAACTTTTCTCCCAGCGTAGCGTAGCCTGAGCGTAGCGTTTACGACTGTACGTTTGCTCTATTTAAAACGATAACGAAACTACAGCGAATTTCGAAAACAATAAAATGTATATGATTGACATATTATGCCGTCGCTAAATCACGTGATATTCTTTCGAACTTCGTAATCGTTTTTTTCTTTATTTTTTATTTTAATCACACATTCCATATAACACCATCTAGTTCCACAGTAAGAAACTAATGCTTGTATTATGGATATCGGACAGTTGATAATACTACATAAATTACAATTTTTTTTTTGTAAATACATACATATATATTATAAATACAAAACATCCATGACTCAGGTACAATGGTAAAATGTTAACACATAAACATTTGCCCCTAGCGGGATTCGAACCCGCGACCGTTTGGTTAACAGCTGGGTTACTACTAGCCACTAGATCAAACGTGTCGTCAAAAATTATTACTATACTGGGGCTAGGGCCATAGTAAGTTGAAGTGGCAGTGGGCAGCAGGGCATATAGTACGGAGAGTCGACGGACCGAAAAGTTCTTAAGTGCCGGACTGGCAAGCGCAATATAGACGTCCACCCACATGGTGAACCTAATAAAGGCTGCGGGTATAAACGGTAGATCCAGGCTGCTTCTGACCGGTCCTATTGGAATATTATGGGGAGGCTTTTGTCCAGCAGTAAGTAGAACGTCATGCGGCTGATGATATGACGAATTTAGTACGGTTTTACTGTGATTTTTTATATGTACATTTTTTTAAAGTAACAAAAATTATTTCAAGAATTTATGAAAGTTAAATATTTTACACATAAAATTAAAATAATTTATTTCAATAGCCTAGATTAAATGCGTATTAAATTACCGTGTTCTTCATAATTATTATATTTAGTTTTCAAATATAAAATTGGACCATGATAGATAGATAGATGAATTAATTGATATATGGTGAGAATTACTTAATCCACTGCATTTTTAGTAGATATACTTTTTTTGTAAAAGCTCAACAGCTTTTTTATATTATACTAATATACAGGGCTTTTTTGTGGGAGTACGCGGGGACACGCAGTGCCCCCAAAGGAGTTATTTTTTTTATATTGTTACTCACCTAAATATAAGTTCACGTTTTATTTCCAAACATATTATGTTTTTAAACAATAAAAAAATACCTAATTTACTTCATTTTTTCCTCAAAACAGAGTGGCAAAGAATGGGGTGGGTGTACAAAAAATTATGGACTTACAACTTTTGAGAATTAACGTGCCCCCAAAAAAGGAGTAACAAAAAAGGCTTGCTAATATATAATAATTATATAAAAATTACTTACAGTACTTTTTAAAAGAAAATCCAGTAAATACTTTTTTTATTTAAATGCGTTGCAACACAACGCTATCTGAAAATAAACTGAAATCAGAATTCAAAGCAAGCGATTGCGGGAGGACAATTTATTTGAATCCATAAAGGCAACGTCACACCGACCGAGCTAAGCTATACAATTTGACCTAATTTTTATGTGAGTAAACTTTTGAGGTGACTTGTGCGGGCAGGGAAGGCAGCTGCCCTCCCTCAGAAGAGCGGTCGTTCGCTGGTAAACTGCAATTCTAACGAGCTTCATAGCTTGCGACGCTTCTTATAAGACCTAAGAAACTAACAGGCTTGAAGGCTGGCTTGTGAAATCCAACAATACGGGATGTGATCTCTAATACTATTAAAAACAACGATCAAAACAATATTATATATATACAATCCTGGCTATGCCCTTGGTTCCACCTATTCGTACTAAGTATCCCCCCTGGTAGGGATAAGTAAGTGCAGTCAAATGGCACTTTCTTAAGCCTACTCCTAGTCTATAGCTTGGCTAGAAAGTTTGAAAAAAATGTATAAATTATCATTATAGGCAACATTTGGTATGTTTTTTTTTCGTATCATACTAAACCAGTAGGTATTATGTTATCTATCGAGTTAAGTTCGGTGGCAGCAGAGGATGCAAAAAAAACCGATTTTACTTAAAATTACTTTAATTAAAAAAAAAGGAATACAATTATAACTTAAACTACGTTGAAGTGACACCGGTCAATGTTAGATCCAAATGTCAAAGAATTTGCTTATAACTACGTTGAAGTGGACACTGGTCGATGTTAGATCCAAATGCCAAAGATTGTGCTTCGACCGGAGTATTTAAGATGGTCCTCGATGCAGGTGTGCGGTGACTCAGATTATTTCACGTGTGAAAATATATTTCCCAGGGTTTGCAATGCTTCAGAGAATCGCATGTAGATGTGTTGCAATACCTCCCACATCGATGACGGTAATTTTGGTGGTACTTGGATGTTGTAATCATAACATCTCCCTCCTTGAGAAAGGCGCCTATTCGATAACTTTAATGGTGAGAATAGCGCCGCCATGGAACTATCGGTGCGATTGTCCTGATTATCCTGTAAATCTTCATTACTGTTCTGTTCTGAATCCTTAAATAACGGCGATATAGTACCCATATGAAGCAAAGAGCAACTACATTTAATATTATAGAGTATAAAGGTATCGTAGTGTGATATATGCTATTTTCTTTAGGTTTTCTCGTAGTTATTGATGGCTGCGTTAAAATTTTGGTGACGGTGGAATGTAAGTCATGCAAATCTACGGAGTTGAATTTTATAACATTTTCTGAAGAGTTGTAGTTCCAATTTATGTCTTGTATATTTTATATCTTCAGAACTCGACCCATGATTTGATCGTTACTGTTTTTAGTTGTGAATTTTGGTGTTTGAAGAAAACATCCTTTGGGTAATTTTATGAGATAACTCCCTTGCATTGTTTCGTACGATTTTCGGTCGCATGACGTATGTATCCTTGTTAGTTCTGGAAGGCTGATTAAATAATTTCTATCGTCCAATTGTTCCATTGCTTCGGTGTAAAGGGTCACGGTTGTAAATTGGCAGGATTCATCTTCTCGCTGATTGGTGATGAGGTGATTTATGCAGTTTTGAAGATTTCCAACGCGGTGGTAGTATTTGTCTTCACAAAGGTGCCATGTTTTGGTCTTTGGGCAGTCTGCGTCCAGGTACATAGAATCTTTTTCGTGCATCGCCAGGTATGGATAGGAAGGGATAATGATTTTGTTATATTTGTTAGGGGCTAATGATAGTTTATAGAGGGTGTAGGATTTAGGTGCGACAATCGGAAATTTAAATATTAGAACTATATTTTTATCATTGTAATAGTATCAATCTTTAGCATATCAAAATATTCTCCAAAATGAATATCTAAAATCTTATCAGGTTTATAAAAATCTTTTAATTTGCTTAACATATACTTAAGAGTACTTATACTTAACACAGAGTGATAGGCACTTCGTGCGTGAATAAAAGCTAATAAGTTAATTAACGTATTGATTTCGTCTGAAATCTTCTCAATATTATCGCCTAGAATAAGGAAGTATTGCACTAGATGAGAGTAATTTAGAAAGTCTATTTCCTGTTGGTTTATTAGGCGGGCGGCGTTACCCGTTATTTTATTTAAGATACCATTGGTCACTGCAACCTGGCTGAACGATGCCGGCGCTGAACAGAATCGAACGACTAATTCGTCGCATAAGTGCAACGAATCTAGTTAACACGTTTGGATTACCATCGAACTCTGGCAAGAGCCGTAAGGCCTTGCAAATGTTATCGTAGTCGTTCATACTATCAACTGAGAAGTCTTCTGCACTATCTAGATTTCTATTGGAATCGAATACTTTATCTCTTTTTGGCATAAAAATAGATTTCTATTTTCCTAATTTAATATATCGATTGTCAAGATGGACAATTGATACTATGTTATTTAACTATTACTAATTGAAATATCGATTGTCAAGATGGACAATTGATACTATATTATTTAACTATTACTAATTGAAATATCGATTGTCAAGATAGACAATTGATACTATACTATTACTAATTGAAATATCGATTGTCAAGATGGAAAATCGACGGGAAAGGACTATAACTAGGTTTGGCAAACACACTAGAGCGATTCTAATGTACTTACAGAAACATAATCGGCCCTCTTTGCTGCATCGATGGCTGGATGCTCCAAGTGCTGCTACTCGTAACTTGTAGATTCGGGATACTCTTGACGGTGGTGGACCACCTGGCTGGCTCACGAACGCGATTTTCTATTTTTTGAAACTATGCTCGCGACCCGGCCCGCGAGTATCCTACCGACTGCGCCAGTTAAGTTCGGTGGCAGCAGAGGATGCAAAAAAAACCGATTTTACTTAAAATTACTTTAATTAAAAAAAAAGGAATACAATTATAACTTAAACTACGTTGAAGTGACACCGGTCAATGTTAGATCCAAATGTCAAAGAATTTGCTTATAACTACGTTGAAGTGGACACTGGTCGATGTTAGATCCAAATGCCAAAGATTGTGCTTCGACCGGAGTATTTAAGATGGTCCTCGATGCAGGTGTGCGGTGACTCAGATTATTTCACGTGTGAAAATATATTTCCCAGGGTTTGCAATGCTTCAGAGAATCGCATGTAGATGTGTTGCAATACCTCCCACATCGATGACGGTAATTTTGGTGGTACTTGGATGTTGTAATCATAACAATCGTATCAACAAAACTTCTATATGTATTTTACGCAATGGAAATTAAAGCTTAGTACGATAGACGATGAAAAAAATCTGTATCTACCTCCCAAAATATACTTTTTTATTTGTGTTTGTTTAAAAGTATGTTAATATTTTTTTAATTATATTTTGACTACTCAGGTGTATGATAAAAAGTTCAATAAGTTTATTTTGCATCTAAACACTGTAAATAAAAAATAATATAAAAAAAAATTACCCAGTGTTTTTGAAGACTATTCCCTACTGCTCCTGTAAGCTATTGGAAATATTTACACGTCAAAAAATAAAGAATCTGATGTACTTTAACTATCCACTTTTGTCACTCCATCGTCTTATAGGTAGGTACTATCCGTATATATATCCGTATACTATCCTTTTCTTACTACTATTATAAATGTGAATGTGAGTTTGTTTGTTTGTTACACTTTCACGCAAAAACTACTGAACCTATCACCATGAAATTTTGCATACACGTTGTCTGGGACACCAGAAAGGACATAGGGTACCTTTCATCGTTCAACGCCGACTAAGTCGCGGGCATCAGCTAGTATACTCATATTATAGCATTATGTGTAAGACAGGGCTTAGGGTGAACTAAGAGTAGGTAAGCAAAGCGCCCCCTACGGGCAAATAGGCAATCGCAGTCCATCTTAATTCCAACAAATAATACAAATAAAGTCGTGTTTCTTTGTACTGTTTCTTTGTGTCCTGACAGGTAAGGTTGATTTGAGTTCTGAGACAATCTTATTGGTACAAGTTTTCGATTTTTACGTGAATTTTAATGACATATTGTTTTTATACAGTACTAGCTGTTGTACGCGACTTCGCCCGCTTAACTTTTTAAAATACTAGATGGTGCCCGCGACTTCGTCTGCGTCGAACGATGAAAGGTACCCTATGTCCTTTCTGGTGTCTTAGACAAAGTGTATGCAAAATTTCAAAGTAGTTTTTGCGTGAAAGCGTAACAAACAAACAAACTCACATTCACATTTATAATATAAGTAAAGATAGCCTATATTACTCACTGATAATGTAGCCCTCGATAGATGAAAGAATTTTCAAAATCGGTCCAGTAGTTTTTGAGTTTATTCATTACAAACATACAAAACTACAAATTTTCTCTCTTTTTAATATTAGTCTGGATTTATTGGCAGACAAATCTATCCTGAAAAAATGTTAGGTTCCTGTGAGATTTTCTTAAATATAACAGCGCGTACGAAGTCGCGAACACAGCTAGAGTATTAAATAAAATGTTTAAGTGAAGGCTGCTACAGATCGAGTACATAATAAATATTATTAAGTTATTTATCTGGGTACACGCAGGAAATTTAATATCCGAACTATATATTGAAAATATTTGCCACGTGTGAAATTTGAAATTGAAATATCCGTGAGTACCGTAAGTATTATGTAGATACTAGTGATGTGCCGGATCGTTAAAAATGTAGATCCACGAATACGTATGCGGATATTTGGTGTCAAGTTTTGCGGATACGAATACGGATATTTGGTGTCAAGATCCGCGGATACGAATACGGATATTTGGTGTCAAGATCCGCGGATACGAATACGGATATTTGGTGTCAAGATCCGCGGATACGAATACGGATATTTGGTGTCAAGATCCGCGGATACGAATACGGATATTTGGTGTCAAGATCCGCGGATACGAATACGGATATTTGGTGTCAAGATCCGCGGATACGGATACGGATATTTGGTGTCAAGATCCGCGGATACGAATACGGATATTTGGTGTCAAGATCCGCGGATACGAATACGGATATTTGGTATCAATATCTGCGGATACGGATCTTAACTTTCTTACGCTTTGAGGTGCACAAATGTTTGATTTTAAGAAATAAAAATAATCTGAATGGAATTTAATATAATAGTTTTTCATTGCTACCTAATCATCTATATGTAGAATTACAGCTATGAATTAAAAATTAATAAGGGAAAAGATCCGTAAAACGATCCGCCAAAAAGTAACTGATACCGATACGGATACAGATCTTTCTTTTCCCTCGGATGTCCGCGGATACGGAAACGGATACGGATATCCGGAACATCACTAGATCATACTTAATTCATTAAGGAACTTCGCGTTCGAGTACCTAACTGATGCCCGCGGCTTCGTCTGTCTTTAAAAATGTAAGACCTGACAAAATATTTGACATCTTTATCGATGTGACAACTGGCTCCCATTTATTTAATACTTTTAGATGATCCCTTGGGAACTTAAAAATTGTCCTTTTTGATAAAAACATGCTTTTTATCCTGATAATTTTATATGTTAACTAGGTTGGTGCCCGCGACTTCTTCCGCGTTGAACGATGAAAGGTACCCTAAGTCCTTTCTGGTGTCGCAGACAACGTGTATGCAAAATTTCATGTTCATCGGTTCATAAACATGCGTGAAAGCGTAACAAACAAACAAACAAACTCACATTCACATTTATAGTATTAGTAAAGAATAAGGATAGAGTTAATAAACTATCTGTTTGCCAAATGTTATCCCAAACCGTTCAGCCGTTTTTGCGTGAAGGAGTAACAAATATCCATCCATTCCTCCATCTACCCTTTCTATTCTCACCTAAATTTCTTTATGTAGGTACATGCATTTGTTGAGTAAGTACATAAAGCAAAAATCTCCCCATTATAACAATACTAGCGGGCCGCCCCGGGCTTCGCACGGATATTTTTATGCAAATTATTCATCAATACTAATAACAAACAACTTATATTTACATTCTCTAAATAATTTAAATATTAATTATATAAAATAAAATCTAATCCTAAATTATATAAAAAAAAAATATGCAAAAAAATAAAAATTTATGCAAATTATCTTTAAAAACCACCCACCTTTAATGGTCTTTCCACTAGTGAAAACCGCATTCATGAAAAATCAGTTCTTAAAAGTTCCAAGCGTACTTACAGAGGGACATACAACAAGAAGCGACTTTATATGTAAAGAAGTGGGATGCTGTAGTTACAACTCCCCTAGGAAGATGTTAATAAAAGACTAATAATATCGAATTTTATCGTATAAAAAGAACTTATCTGCCCACGCATTGTGGGATCAAATCAAGAGGGATTCGCTCCGCCTACTAGCAATCAAAAATTATAAACTAATCTCCGACTTTCTATTGGACCCAAACACACTATATCCACAGCTTTACAATCCATACAGTTGGGCAAAGCCTTTGATGTCGGGCGACGCCGCCACTCGTGTAAGTACTTCGCTGTCACGCGCTAGGGTTGTCACAAAATGGAAAATCCGCCACCGCTCACTCAACTCAAAAACATATTGTACGCGCCAGCCTTGAAAGTTGTAATGCAAACTGCGTGAATTCGCCGTGGCGGCCCGCGTCGCCCGCTTCCCCGCGCCAGCCCCCACCGTTGCTCTGTGCAAGTACATTCGTTGCCCAACTGTATGAATTGGCTATTTGACAAGATTTAAAATATACTACAAATTGTGGTTATCCTATCATCAAATATCGTAAAAAAACATATGTCACTATATTTGAAGCTAAATTATGTATATTTTTTGCAAAAAATCATAATTTTTTAAATTTTATCTTATTGCCGAAACGCCCTGTGACTGGATGCAACTCTGATGACGTCATACGCTAGTAAACATATCAGACATAGAGTAATAAATAGTGTTTATTCACTTAATATTAGTTCTCTGTGTCATCATTGAATTCTGTTTGTTTACTAGCGTGTGACGTCAATGACCAGCGCCATTACAGAAACAGCGTTTTTGGCGCGGTTTTGGAAATTTAAACTTTAACATTGATTTTTATTAAATTAGTCAAATAGCGGATTGTAAAGCTGTGTTGTAGCTTTACAATCCGTTAAAAAATTTCAGATGTACGCGCCAGCCTTGAAAGTTGTAATGCAAACTGTGTGAGTTCGCCGTGGCGGCCCGCGCCGCCCGCTTCCCCGCGCCAGCCTCCACCGTTGCTCTGTGCAAGTACATTCGTTGCCCTACTGTATGGATTTTAAAGCTGTTCTATATCTGCTGTAAGTTTTTAGGGAGTTGGCAGACAATTTGATGCTGCAGCATCAGGTCAAGGTTGCCATGTCATGGAAATATCACCCAAGTAACAGTACACCAAAAAAGTCTACTTTTAAATAGAATTTTTCACATTGATAATGATGAACAATCACTACATATCGCTGCTTAAAAACTAAAGGGCTTAAAAATCCAAAAATGTTTTTATTGCTAAAATACAATCACAGTCCTTCATATTGTATGTTGCAAAAAGACTTATGGTTGTTTTATTCCATATTTAGCATATTTTGATCATTTTTTTATATATTCAAAAGTAACTTATATGCTTATATCTCTTCTAGTATTCAATTTATTATAAAAGCACTTAAAACATTTAATGCTACTTAAAAATACGCTTCTAACGATGTATAATATGCATATACATATTTGATATATATATCTAATAAGAAAAAAAAAATAGACAAAAATAATTTAATTTTTTCGATTAGCTCTCCTGTAAAAAGTGTAATTTTGATTTGTGGCCCTTTAGTTTTTAAGCAAGCGATATTATAAAACAAAGTCCTCCGCCGCATCTGTCTGTTCACGATAAACTCAAAAACTAGTGCACCGATTTTCATACTGTTTTCACCAATGGCTAGAGTGGTTCTCGAGGAAGGTTTTTGTATACAATTTGCATCCGTGCGAAACCGGGAACAGGCCGCTAGTTTAAAGATAAAACAGTAGGTACTTATGTAAACCCTAGAACTCGAGGTTGAAAATTTTGAAATAAAAAGTCAATAAGAAATATTGTGTTTAGCGCCTCTTTCTCAAACGTCAAGTAGGCCAAACTGTCATTTAAAGTCACCGGTAACCGGGGATAATGGAGCTGATATACCTTTGTTTGTACGGTAAACGTCCCAAACCTTAAATAGAAAATAATAATAAAAAATCGGCTATCGAATGATGCAGTAAACCGAGTGCATAATTCAATATAACAGAAAATTATTTCTAAAAGTAACTAATCATACACTTTACATGTAGTTTGTGAAAGAGGCCCTTATTGTTTTATTAGTTTTGTCAAATTTTTGTATAACATTTAGATTTTGTTTATTTACCATAGCAAATAACCTGCCGTTTTATGAGAAAACTGGCTTTTTACGAGAAACAAAAAGATCATAGTGAGCTGAGCTTGTGTCCGTCCATGAAACACTGTTAAACTTTAGAAATCATATCATCTTCGCTTGCCGTTTGTTGTGTGGTGTCGTTGATCGTCGGAAAAAGCTCTTGAGCTCACTTTCCAACTAGAGCAACTTACCAATCCCATACTACGTAATTCCGTTACTCATTAGCATAGAGTAAATAGTTACTTAACCAGTTACTGGTAACTACTTACTCTATGTCATTAGTCATAGTCATCTTGTCGAAATCCCTCTTTTTCGGACCAAGCGCTTTAAAACCTCCTTTATAATGCGCACCTTAAGAGCGAGTATAAAGAGAAATAGCCAATCCTAGATTTGAATTTTATCTTAGTAAACAAAGTCTAATTTAATTAATTCTTTAAATAGATTAATACATGTTAATTGTATTGTTCTATACATCTTCATTTCAATCAGTTAGTTGTCTGTTGTCTATGCTAAGCTAAGTAAAAGTGTCATGTCGTGTGTGCAATAAAAGGAAGTAAAGTTAAAGTTAAAGTTATTTTATTAATATTATGTTGTATCGATAGATTACAAAGTAAATGTTTTCCGTATCACTATTTAAATATATAAATAATAACAATACATTATAAATGAAAGTGACGACTGCAACAGAAAACATAATATAATGAAATTTTCTCGATAGAAAAAAATTACCAAGTGAACTCTTGTTTCCATCGATTTTAGTTTTATTTTCAAAATGACACACATTACAAAGCTAAAAGTGTAGCAGTAATTTCACTTCACATATTATCTAAGGCTGTATGTAACAATTTTTCATTTGACATTGTAGTTTACGAATAATTAATATTTAATACTTTTGGCAGTTATAACATTTTTATTCAGCGAGATGCTCTATCGTCGTATGTTGCGTAGTTGTACGTATTTTGTGTCACTGTCATGTCCAAGGGGCCACGCGGGTGAAATTACAAATTTTGTTTGCTTTATACGCACTCTTAAGGTATAAAATTTAAGTAATCTTTCTCACATTTATAGTGCATTTTTTGTTCAATAGAGTTAATGAAACAGTCCTTTTAAAAACATAATGTGTTGACATCACGAACCGAAATTGTCGCCATACATTTTGTAAATCGTGGGACAAAATCTCTTCGCCAATGTGTCGTACGGTGACCCCTTCATCACCTTCAAATGATGTGTGAGATGATTCCATACATGGTAGATGTAGGCGTCTGTTGCCTTTAAGTCTCCTGGGTCAAAGTAAAGTCTACCTTTTGTGTATCCTATAGGGTAGAATAGTTGCGGACCGTACACTTCAAAACCTGGAAATAATCCATACTAATATTACACTGTCTTTTACCTTTTCACGCCTTAACTACACCTTTTCCATACCTTACCTTTTCACGCCTTACAACGGATCATCATGAAATTTTGCATACACGATGTCAGGGATATAAGAAAAGACATACCTACGGTACCTTTCATTCAGAAAAAAGGTTTTGTTCCCAAGGGATCACCTAAAATTATTAAAACTAACGCCTGACAAAAAGATGTTAGGCGTAGTATACCTATTGCTTATTTAATTATTTTAAATTTGAAGCAAACGAAGTCGCAGGCACCAGCTAGTAGCTAGATAAATAAATCAATTGATAAATCGCCAAGATTAAACATATTGTGTGGGTAAGGTATGGCTATGGGATATTCTATGGTCTATGGAGTAGAATTGCGGACCATACCTTCAATTTAAAAACTGGAAATAATATTAATCAATTAATTGCTAAGCGCCTCTTTCACCAACTGTCAAGTAGGCTATCTGTCATTTAAAGTCACCGGTAACCGGGAATAATGGAGCTGATATACCTTTGTTTGTACAGTAAAAGTCTCAAACATTAAAAAGAAAATAATAATAAAAATTCGCCTATCGAATGATGCAGTAAACCGAGTGCATAATTCAATAAAACAGAAAATGATTTCTAAAAGTAACTAATCAACACCTTACTTGTAGTTGGTGAGAGGCCCTTAGTCTAAAAAAAATTTCAGTCGTAGGTCGTAGAAGTGAAAACTACGCCATCTGTTAACATCTTAACAAACTATTAATGAAGTTAAGCTTATTTGACCCAGGAAAAAATGTTACAAAGAACTGGCACTAAATAGATAATTGGGTCGCTCCACTATTGATGCAGGAGTAAAATT
Source organism: Synanthedon formicaeformis (assembly GCA_945859745.1). Classification (NCBI taxonomy): domain Eukaryota; kingdom Metazoa; phylum Arthropoda; class Insecta; order Lepidoptera; family Sesiidae; genus Synanthedon; species Synanthedon formicaeformis. Next base: position 4,789,813 of record OX243980.1, read on the forward strand.
GCTTAAGTTTATTTATGAAGCTTGGGAGGATAGACAGGATGCTCTGGGTATTTTTTGCGACCTTTCCAAGGCTTTTGACTGTGTTAAATATGATAATTTATTCGGGAAACTTTCCCACTACGGTATTAGAGGTGTAGCTTTGGATCTCTTGAAATCATATTTGAGTGATAGAATTCAGAGTGTTGATGTGGGTGGGGTTAGATCACAGGGATCATTAGTGACTATGGGTGTCCCGCAAGGCTCTATTCTGGGTCCATTTCTCTTCCTTGTTTATATAAATGACCTTCCTTACCATATTAATGATCATGATATTGTTTTATTCGCAGATGATACGTCATTGCTTTTTAAAGTTAACCGTGGAAAGTTAACTCGGCGATGTCTAAGGTTGATGCTAATAATCTATTGTTGAATAATAAAAAGACAAAATGTATTAAATTCACTTTATCTAATGTCAAACAAACTGATCATAATGTTCACGTAAATGGTGAAGACATTGAGCTGGTTGAGTCGACTGTATTTTTAGGTATAAATATAGATTCTAAACTACAATGGGGACCACACATTAATAAACTAGCCATTAAATTAAGTTCGGCTGCTTACGCTGTTAAAAGAATTCGCGAGCTTACTGACGTAAACACAGCGAGGATAGTATATTTTAGCTATTTCCATAGTGTAATGACGTACGGTATTTTACTTTGGGGTAATGCTGCGGATATAAACACTATATTTGTGTTACAGAAAAGAGCTATTCGTGCCATCTACAAGCTCGGTCCCAGGGTCTCGCTAAAAGATAAGTTTAAGGAAATAAATGTACTTACTGTAGCCTCACAATACATTTTTGAAAATCTTTTGTTTGCTCACAAAAATATTAGCACTTTCAGTAGAAATAGTGATGTTCATAGTTTGAATAGTAGAAACAGGCATAGGCTTCAACTGAATAAAACTCGCCTCCACAGGGTTAGCAACTCTTTTATGGGACAATGTGTACGCTTCTACAACAGACTTCCTGCTAATATACAACAATTATCTCTGAATAAATTTAAAGTTTATATTAAGAAAACCCTGTGCAAAAAGGGTTATTATAGGATATTAGATTATATAAATGATGAACGTCCTTGGAGTTGAATATTGTGTTATTAGATTGATATCCTTTTGATGTCTATGTATTGTTACGTGTTACTCGTATGTTGTAAACTGATTTATGAAAAGAGCAACTAGGGGGTTTCTTGCCGAGTTCTTCCCCCTAGAAACAGCTTTCCGAACCGGTGGTAGTTTGTAATTTTGACGAAGATAAATGTTTTGTAAAAACTTACATCTAATAAATGATTTGAATTTGAATTTGAATAAGATACTAGATGATACTTTACCATTACAAGTAGAAGCAGACATAGAGGCCACTTCTTTGGTAGAACATTTATCCTTCAAAACTCTTGTGATGACGCCAGGTCCGTTATTGCCCCATACATCACCTCTGTACGACCTCTGTATATCTCTGAAATTATGAACAGACCAATTCATACTAATGTAACTCGTCCGTCTGTCTGTTACATTTTCACGCATTAACCAATCATCATGAAATTTTGCAATACACGTTCTCATGGATACAGGAAGGAATCAAAAGACATAGGTAAGAAAAAAGGAGGTATACTGTTCCGGTGAGATTATCTATAATTTTAAAAAAATTAGGTAACGCCTGACAAAAGTGTAATAGCAATACAGATGTCACGCTTTATATTTTACTAGTGGGTGCCCGCGACTTCGTCCGCGTCCGATCGCTACCAAACTTCACAGGATTTCCGATTCCATAGGGCACATACATACATACGAGTACATACATACCTACATACATACATACCACACACATACACATACATACGTAGGTACACACTTTGCCTTTTATATAATATATAGATTTTTCAACGCGAACGAAGTCGCGGGCGCCAGTTAGTCCTAGATAGAATAATTATTGTCAGCTAAATTTATTATTGTATTTAATTCGTTTCTTATATTTGTCTAAAAAATATATATAATCCATCCTTTATTTAGCGCACTGCCAAGGTTTGGATTGGAACTCCCTATCGGCGTGTGTATTTCCGAGCTCATATAACCTAAATTTTTTCATACGCGTAGTTCGCATCTTCTGGGTGAACTCGCTCCATCTTAGGCCTCGTCTTCGCTACTAGCTACACACTAGCTATGCTTAGCAAACCCATTATTAATTTTAAAAAAAGAGTGAGAATACTCATTCAAACTAATAAATCTTTAATAAAAAATTTAAAAAAATATTATACCTATAAAAAAATTTTAGGTATCTTCGTGGCAATTATGACCTACAGTCATATAAAGTGCATTTAATTGTTGTGTGATTGTGGCCATGCATGCATTCGTTCTAGAACTGTAATATTAATATTGCATTTCTCAATGTCACTAGAAATCGATATTCTGTCGTAAGGTAGAAAGGCGCAAATTCATACTTAATTACTTTAATATTATAAATTTAAAACTAACTGTCTGTATTTTGCCTTTTCTACTCAACTGATCATTATGAAATTTTGCATACACGTTGTCAGGGATACAAGAAAGGCCATAGGGTACCTTTTATCTAGAAAAAAGTACTGTTAGCGAGGGATCATCTAAAGTAAAATAAAAAACTAACGCCTGGCCAAAGTGTTATAGCAACAAGAGGTGAAACGTTATATTGCTTTATATATTTTCTATTTTTCAACGCGGTCGAAGTCGCGGGCAGCAGCAAGTTTAATATAAAGCGAAGAAAAAATGGGCTCTGGCATCTCTTACTCACTCGCTGAAACGCAACAGCACATGTGCTGTTATTACAGTGCGAAACGTAGTGTGCCTTGCACTACTTGTGGCTGAGAGATATTTTTAAATTGTGCCTTTATACCTAAAACCTCACCTTATTGCAGATTCAGCGAAATTTCTTCCGATTTGATCTCTTGAAAACGAAAGTGCACCAGCAGCTACATTCAAATCTGTTTCCCTTGCTGCCCAGTTCATAGCCAACCCCTCTAGACTCTTAGCCACAACTACATCTAAGTCCAAATACACTCCGCCCCATTTATACAAAGTCAGATACCTCAGCACATCAGAAGTATGTGAAGTACGCCACCTAGTTCTATTCAAGGCTCCACCAGACACCAAACTCTCTAGCGGTGTGTTTTTAGCGTAATACGTCACGTGTACACGCGCGAACTTCACACTTAACTTTCTCAGAGCATCTATACTGCCGGTGTTCAGAGTGAAGTGAGTCACGGGCGATGAAAACAAGACGTAAATCTGCCAATCGGGATGAGCTTTCGAAGCCGATTCCACAGCGCAAGCCTGTCTTGAATCTAAATTACCTTTGCATGAAGTTTCATGAAAAAATATAGACTTTCTAGGAGGCCTAAATGAGTCACTGTCCGCTGAAGGCAAAGCGTCATCTGCTGTTGTATAGTGGCACGATGTATTCTCGTATGGACCCCAGTACATAAAATACAAGTCCGGTTTCAAGTACGATAAATATAATATGATTCCATACAAAACCGTCAGTGTAACGCACGCGCATATCTTACGACGTTTGGTTCCTATTAAATTTTTCATTTTAATTGGCCTAAAACTTTTTTATAGACCGATACAGTCATGTTTCTTTAGGCACTTAAATATTGTAATACTGTTGTAATTATAATAATAGGTATGCTAAGTATCACATTTTATATTAATAAAAAAATTTTTTTATACAATGTGTTTATTGCTTTACTGCGTAAGGTGGAATGGCGTTATTATACCTATATGATTTCTAATATGCAACTGTTAATAATACATTGCAATTGGTATAAGTTATAGGATATAGCGATATACTGTAGTTCCATTATTTATTTATTTTTTTACAAATCTTTGTTTAAGGTATAAAAAATAACTAAATATTCCATACAGCACCATCTAGTTTCACACTAAGCAACTAACGTTTATATTTTGGATACTACAGTTGATATAAAAAAAGTAATGTTACTTTTTTTTGTAAATATATACATATCAATCAATACTAATAATAAATCTGTAAGTGTAGGTATTTTATGTATATTATGTTCCTCTATAACTCTTAAACGAATTAACTGATTTTCATGAAACTTGGTACATAAATATTTAGATGTACAGGACACAGGATAGGCTACTTTTTTTCTTTTTCAACGCGGACAAAGTCGCGGGCGCCTGCTAGTTATAAATACAAAACATCCATGACTCAGGTATAAAGGTAAAACGTTAACACATAAACATTTGCCCCTAGCGGGATTCGAACCCGCGACCGTTTGGTTAACAGCTAGGTTTACTGCTAGTAGCCACTAGACCAAACATGTAGTTAGTCGTGTGTTCGGAAATGTACACGTGTTTTGTACAAAGAAATCAATACAAAGGTATCAATACTAATAATGAATAATTTTTCACATTCATTTTATTTCTTTAGTTTTTTTTTAATATATATGTATATAAAACTAGCTGGTGCCCGCGACTTCGCCCGCGTTGAAAATTATATACTAAAACCTTCCTTTTGTTGATTCAAGAGGAAGGTTTTAGTATATAATTTTCAATTATAAAAAACGCTTTTTTTACTATCTATTAAAGAAACGCATTAAAATCAGTTGCGTGGTTTTAAAGATCTAAGAAAACATAGGGACAGACAGACAGCGGGAAGCGACTTTGTTTTATATACTATGTAGTGATAGTGAAACAATAAATATTATTAAAAAAAAAAACTTAAAATTAACTGTCCTCTGGTAACGGGACAAGGCTATTATTTTTATTATTATTCCGCCATCTTCTACTATATCTATACTTTCATTCCTATATAATATAGCGTTTCCTACAATTATTTTTAGGAATGTTTAAATAATGAGGCAGCATATAGGATTATATGAATTTTATTTCAACAATAAATACTAGTTAACAATATCAATAACAAATCAAAACATACAACACAATTTTACCTATTCACATCAGAATATTATACAATTTATTTTTTCTGTTAAAGTCAGCAGACAGGCTGACGGTCCACTTGGTGGTAAGTGGCTACCGTCGCCAATGAAGGTGCTGCTAATAAGCAGTGGGATTAAGGATAGGGGATAAGGATGGGACGGGATATTGACTAGTGTACAATTTTAATAAATTGTAATATAAAAGCTCTCTTTTAAAAGCTTTGGAATGTCTGAATTAAATATGGTATTAAAAATATAATAATTAGATAAAATATTTTTATTTTAATAATTTTTTGGGTTGTAAAGTGAAATCACTTTTTCCGTATTATGTCATCCAAATCGTCGAGGGTGGATTCGTTATTGCTGAAAAAAAAAATTAACTTCATAATAATATTCAAAAATAATAATAATAATAATAAAGCCTTTTATTTTCAAGATCTAGAGATACATGATACTGAAACTAAAATGACCAGTTTTACAATTTTTTTTCTGCATGTATGTATGTATGTATGTTCCTCCATAACTCTTAAGGGCGCGTATAAAGAGAAATAGCCAATCCTAGATTTGAATTTTATCTGAGTAAACAAAGTCCAATTTAAAAACTTTTTCAAAATAGATAAATAAATTATAAATGAAAGTGAAGACTCGAACAGAAAACATAATATAATGAAATTATCTCGATAGAAAAAAAAAACACCAAGTGAACTCTCATTTCCATCGATTTTAGTTTTATTTTCAAAATGACACACATTACAAAGCTAAAAGTCTATCAGTAATTTCACTTGACATATTATCTAAGGCTGTATGTAACAAATTTTTCATTTGACATTGTAGTTTACGAATAATTAATATTTAATACTTTTGGCACTTATAACATTTATATTGAGCGAGATGCGCTATCTTCCGTCGCATGTTGTGCGTAGTTGTACGTATTTTGTGTCACTGTCATGTCCAAGGGGACACGCGGGTGAAATTACTAATTTTGTTTGCTTTATACGCACTCTTAAGGCCGTTACAGCGTCAGAATCACGTTGGAGTCATAATATATGATTCCCGGCGGATCATAATGCCATTATGTGTTTAGTTTACATATTAACGTCATATTATTGGTAGTTTTATAATATAGACAATGTATGAAAAATATTTTAAAATATTGGAATAATTTTCTCATTAGAACAGTTTTTAAGCAGCCCTTTTTTAAAACTAGCGTTCGACGGTCTACGCAGAAGTGAGATATTAGTAAAATTATATGTGAAAAACTTATAAAAATATTGATTTTCCAAAAATTCATATAATTTATTAGATAATAGTTGAAAAAAATATACGATTTCTGTAAAATTTCATTCAAGAAAAGTATAATCAAAAGTGTCATTTTTGGTAATTTTTCGTGATATTAAACGTCTTATTTTAGAATCAAATTTGAGATATTTCTGTTTTTTCTTCGACCTAGTATGTGAAGTCATTTATGTTCTAAAACATTGTTTCATTTTTTTTTTAATATTTTGTATATTTATCTGCGTAGGCCGTCGACCGCTAGTTTGAAAAAGGGCTAGTTTCATAGCTGTTCTAATGAGAATTCATTTTAAAATATTTTTCAGTCATGTACTAGATTAAAAAATTACAAATAATATGACGTTAGCATCTTATCTGCAAACTAAACATGTGAAACTACTAAAAATTATAAATTTCAGCGTAATTCTAATTCATGAACGCTCTTAACACATAAAAATTTGCCCGTAACGAGATTCGAACCCGCACACGTTTGGTTAACAGCTAGGTTTACTAGCCACTAGACCAAACGTATCGTCTAATTAAACACTAGAAATGTCTAGATGTTGTCGATGACCAAGTCAACCCACACGATGCACCTAGTTTAGAACGAAACTACTCGAAATAAATAAATGCAATATTATTTTCATTGAAGAAATTTAAAAAAAAAACCTCTCAATCCCTAATTTCAAGGATGTAATTAAAGTTGGGATCTCTCTTAGACCTTTCCATGTAAGGGAGTCCGTGGTTTCCTATGGATGAATATTCATCCATGTTGGGACGAGACAACAGGTCCGGCCTGAATTTCTTCAGAAAATACACCCAACAGTCAACTGTCTTTGTTTCCTTTGTATCTCTGAAAAGTAGATAATAAAAGTTAATTACCTAGTACATATTAAACAGAATTATTAACAAAAGAGTAGATCAAAAGATAACAGACAGACAGACATAGTTACTTTCACATTTATAATATTCTAGTTTGCCAGCTGTCACTGTCAGAGGAGACAATCTTACCTATTCAATATTATTTCTATAGCATCCTTTTCTCTCTCATAATAGTTCGGGTGGTCTTCTAAAATATCCAGTTTACTCAGCATCAGATCATCAACTTCATAAATTTCACCTGAAATATAAGAAATAAATTCTTTTTAGTCTAAAACTTTCCTGAAAAAAAAAATTCTCCACTTCCGAACTGTGTCGGTAAAATTCAAATGTGACCATCTCCGTTGACAATGATTTTTGTACTCATGGTTTTTATTCAAACCCAAAACGTAAATATCAAATATTGCCATCTTCACGAAAATACTAAGTAAAAACGACCGTTAGCTAAAACGATACACATTAGTGTATCGAAATCCAGGATTTTTGCGAAAATGTTTGTGTTGGAGATGGATATGTTTGAATTTTACAGACAAAACTTTCCTGCAGGACTATAGTATGGTCCTTGGATCAGGATGCTGGTTGAGAAATAATGAGTCTAGACGACACGTTTGGTCTAGTGGCTAAGTAACCCTAGCTGTTAACCAAACGGCCGTGGATTCGAATCCCGCTAGGGACAAATGTTTATGTGTTAATATTTTACCATTTTACCTGAGTCATGGATGTTTTGTAATTATAATATGTATGTATTTACAAAAAAGAAGTAATCTATGTAGTATATCAACTGTCTGATATCCACAATACAAGCATCAGTTGCTTACTGTGGAACTAGGTGGTGCTGTGTGGAATGTGTGAAGATATTTATTTATTTACTAGCGACTTCTTCCACGTTGAAAAAGAAAAAAAAACTAGCCTATCCTGTGTCCTGTATGTCTAAATGTTTATCTACCAAGTTTCATGAAAATCTTTTAAGAGTTATGGAGGAACATACATACATATCTACAATACCTACACTTACAGATTTATTATTAGTATTGATATTGATTTGATGAGTAAATTTAATATATTTTCAATTATTTTTCATAACCTACCTTTAACTCTATGCCCTTCACCACGACTGTACAATAGAAACGGTATGTTGTATCTGGTGGCTATGATTAATGGATATTTGTGCTTGGAGATACCATCAGCTACAAACTTCCCTAGCCCATTCTGTGGATTTGTAAGCCAGTGGTGGTTCGGTTCGTTTCGCTTCAATGTACCATAGACAAACACAGTATGAGTCATCTGCAAAAAATTAAACAAAGAAAGATAATAATTGTTACACCATAAAAACAAAAAGGTTTGGAAAATCCAAAAGTACACGCCTCATAATCTCATTTTCCACAATAATAATTAAACAACAGTGAGTTCAATTTAACGCTCATATTAATTGAGAAACTCTGCAGTGTGTTACTTTAAATGATAAAAAAAAAATTATTCCGGTTCGATAATTTTTTCTACCAATTTCCCTGTCACATACACGGATCCATAAACACAGACACAGACGTCCAGGAAAGATTATTTTTACTACATATATATTTAATACTAAATACTATACCTAAAGCTTTCACTATCGAACAAATGTAATAATAGAGAGAGATAGGCAAATGTACTGATCCAACCACATCCAAAAGAAAGCTGTTATTTCCCGCTTGAGTGTTGTTGAGTGATTGAATGAAACTGAGACCACTGGACTTAATTTATAAGAACCACGCACGGTTAATGAGTCACGTATCTTCCTTTTTTTGCTTCTATCTACGCTTTAAATAGTAAAAACAATGTAATGTGCAGTATTTATGTGGTATTCTTCTGGTAGTAACTTATTTTGATATATTATTAATTCAATGTTTGCATAGAACAAACTGATAACAATGCAAGAACAGTATTATAATGGTTAATTGGTTATAAATTAAAATCAATTGACACAAATATATGACGGAGCATCACTTGTGAGTGGTGTCTGATTTTTTTTATGGATAAGGAAATGGACGGGTCTGCACAGCCCATATTCGAAACAAAAAGTTGAGCTGCAATTTAAAAAAATATGAAACATAAAACCACTTTAATATATACTTAACTTATACAGACACTTCTCGTTTACGTTGGGACCACGGCCCCAGAGTAATTTCTACCAAGTTACGAACAACTTAATTAAAGAAAAATAAACATACTTAAAGCGATTACACATCGAATTACTTACTGTTTTCCTTAGTTGTGTGTAAAATCGTTGTGTTAAGGCACTCAGTTTTGTCATATACTTTGACTATTTTAGAACATTTGATTTTATACGTCTAGTTTATATTATTAAATTTCTACGGTTCACTTTTGAATATTTGTATAATAAAATTTTAACTACATATATTACTAATCTATCTAATACATAATAGTGCTATTGTATTATTTGTATCTACACACACAGTCAGTCACACTATATTTTATTTACAAACAAAATAATTTAATTTTCAAAATAAAATTGAATTTGAAATTATTTAAATGAAACACAGACCACTATATATGTCACTGATCTCTAATACACCTCTGGATGGGTTATCTCTGGGTTTCGTGTACCATTTTGAAGCGCCGCCGTACATAGGTACGGGAATTAATTTTGACATAGATAAGTAAATAGTGTCTGTTTTATTCTATTTGTTGATGTCTTAGGGACTGTTTAAGTTTATTTGTGTCCGCTTGAGTTTTGAAACATGCAGAAACGTGTATTCTGTAAATGTGCGGATATCACTAGTTTTAGTTCCATGTCCACAGCCATAGCCTACAGCGCCAAAATGGCTATTTTTCAAATAGACATAAAAATAATTTGATAGCAGCCCATCCAGAGGTATATTAGAGATCAGTGATATATGTGCTCACGAGGAGGCACATAGAAGAAATAATGGAGATGCTGAGATGAAATTAAAATGTCATTGGCAGTTCTCTACCCTTTCCTCCTTTTCTCTACCCTCCTTATGTGTAATAAAGAGATCGTTGCGCGGCAGTCATTGTTGTCAATGTCAATTAGTTAACCTATATAGTTGACTTGACAATTCCCTTTATAGTGTTCTGTGGTTGACTTAACACTTGACACTCTTGACACTTGACAGTCTGTTTATCACAGTTATCATCATCCTTGGTCTGTCCTCTCCGTCTGTTTTTTCTTTCAGTTTCAGTTTATATTTGGTTCGAGTACGATATACTTAATTTGTATGAGCTTAGAATTGTTACGTATATAATATATTAAATAACATTATGTGTGACTATCTCTAGTAACGGTGTACATCGACGTGACTATAGTAGCTAATAAGCTATTCTTATAAAACGGTTTAAATTTTTGTTATTCAAGATGAGGTTGGCTGGGACAATTTTCAGCAATGTGACCAAAATGTTGGACTTTTATTCACAGTTCAACCCTTCTCCGTTGTCTATAAAGCAGTTTATAGACTTTGGTAAGTTTTATTTATTAAAATAAGCATAAATGTAGTGATATTGATTACTTTTAAGACTCAAGGTCGAGTCTAACGATTTCGTTTAGATTTCCAAAAACAAATACAATGAATCACTCGTAACATCGATGTTATGATACAATACATGATACAATATGTACCATAAATATAAATGCCCTTTTTTCTGATTTTGACTAGTTTTGCTATAGAAATATATCTAGATTGCCTCAAGTAGACATTGTGATTTATAATAACATTATAAAGAGGAATGAAGAGCAAGGAAATGACAAAACTTAACAGATTTTAACAGAAAATTCTTTCACCTATAGAAATCTACACTATCAAGGAGTTACATAGGTTTTATTTATTTAAAAAAAATATATATAAGAGTTCTCTACCAAAATTACAATATTGTAGCACTGGGTATTGAAAATTTGCCTATAAAAGTCATTATTTGGTGTACTCTTCTCTATAAAACTATTGATGATACACATAATAATATACTACATGTTTATTCTTTACCCACAAATAAGTTTGCAAAGCCAGTCTTGACTATTAATAGTTAAGTCACAATAACTGTTTTTTTTTGTTCAATTCAGTCAATCAAAACATGGGTAGAATCGAATGATTATGACATTAAAAACATGAGCTATAATTTGTATAAGAAAAATATTAATTAATTTAATTTTTATAAGAAGGCATTGCAGGCGACTTTATCCGCATAACTTTATAAAATATAGCCTACTAGCTGGTGCTCGCGACTTCGTCCGCGTTGAACGATGAAAGGCACTCTATGTTCTTTTCGGTGTCACAGACAACGTATATGAAAAATTTCATGGTGATCGGTTCAGTAGTTTTTGCGTGAAAGAGTAACAAACATCCATACAAACTTTCGCATATTATAATATTAGTAGTTATGGATGTTACTTGCTGATAATATAGCTTCCCAAAAGTGAAAGAATTTTTCAAATCGGTCCAATAGTTTCGGAGCCTATTCAATCCAAACAAACAAACAATCAAATCTTTCTTCTTTATAATATTGGCATAGACAAATAGTCCCACCGGGCTAATGAATTCATTCAATGTGCAGTGGAACTGGCTATAAACGTTAACATTTCAGATTACAGTAGGTATACAGTATTTAGAAGAGTTGAACACACAAGTCAAAAAAAGGTGTTTAAATTTTGATATAATTTTTCTATTATTAAAATTACAATTATTGTTATCCTAACTACTTGAGTATAACTATAGGCGTATAACAGCATCTCTCTCAACTCTACTCTATCTCTATTACTGAAAGACTTGACAACATAATGGGACGGCTCTGTTAAAAGGCGGAACATCTGATGACAATAGTTAGTATTGCAACCTTGGTCAAGTCATGTGATATTATCAGCTCGGTGTTATATTACAAGCTGTTCCTGTGGTTTATCAGTATTGTTGTTTGTAACAAACGCTTGTTGACCTCAATTCTCAATTGTTTTAACAAATACACAATTTACCTAGTTTGCGAAGCTTACCATATTTTATTTTTATTTAGCCACACTGCAGAATCCGATAAAATCTCTCTTCATGACTGTGATATTGATAAACATCTCAAATTATTTAAATATTATTTTGTTACATCTAATAGGCACTATATTAATTGAAATTGAATCATCGTCATAAAATTTAGGCTTTAATGTAAATACAGATTTTTATATTATTAAATATCATTAAATACTTGACCTTTACTCCTAGCATCACTGACTCTGATAACACCTACATTAAAAATAGTTTCACAGTTAAGGATCCAATCAAATATAATCTAATCTGTAAGTAGCTTAAATCTTGTAATTTTCTTAGAATTCTTTATTATTTTTATTTCTCTGTTCTTTCGTTGCTTGTCGAATTAGAGTTGTCGAATGAATAAAATTAATATTATTCTTGTTTACCACGTATTTATCTGAAGATTACCGTATTTACCACGTATTTTCGTTTCAACTTGCTTATCTCCGGAACCACCTACAATCGGGATTTAATTTTTAAGTCATCTAGGCAAATCTAATCATAACAGTCACCATAATGTCGTCGCGTCTAACTAGTTCGGCCCATTCGAATAACTAAGTACAATAGGAACAATGTCATTGTCATTCGACAATAACCGAAATGTGCATGCCTATATGAATTTCAATTAAACGACGGTTAAAACCGCAGGGCGAATCTAGTCATAACAGTCACCACAATGTAGTCTGTCGCGTCCAGCTATAACTAATTGGGCCTATTGTAGAATTTAAGAATATTCACAACTGGCGTCACGCCATACCACTCGGTCAATGTTATTCGCTATTTTAAACGTTTTTATTGCTTCCTCAAAACATTGAACACGTTCAGTGAGCCTGATTGGTTAATAGAGAGCTAGGCGAAGTAAGAAAATAGATCTTACATATTTATTTATAAAAAAAAAATATTTGCTCACATACTATATAAAATACTAGGCTATTGCATGCGACTTCGCCCGCGTAATCTTATAAACTATAGCCTATGTTACTCGCTGATAATATACCTCCATAGTAAAACGCCCTTCCCTTCCCAACAGTGAAAGAATTTTTCAATTCAATCCAGTAGTTTTTGATTTTAGGCATATTTGAGGCACAAAACTTACAAAAATACAAATCTTCTCTATTTATATAATACTAGCTGGTGCCCGCGACTTCGTCCGTGTTGAAAAAGAAAAAAGTAGCCTATCCTGTGCTGTGTATACGTCCAAATGTATATCTACCAAGTTTTATGAAAAATCAGTTAATTCGTTCAAGAGTTATGGAGGAACATAACTACATACAGAAAAAAATTCTAAAAATCGCCAATTCAGTTTTAGTATCATGTATAGAGCCTATAAACACGATATCTCTGAAAACAAAGTAACTTACTCCACGACCTACCCTTACAGATTTATTATTAGTATTGAGATTAATAGTTTAGAATAGGTCTTTTGTACGAGTACCATAAAGTGTAGGTAGTTATTGTATGTATGTATGTATGTTCCTCCATAACTCTTAAACGAATTAACTGATTTTCATGAAACTTGATAGATAAACATTTAGACGTACAGGACACAGAATAGGCTACTTTTTTCTTTTTCAACGCGGACGAAGTCGCGGGCGCCAGCTAGTAAGATCATAATAAGAAATTTAGTTGAGGATTATTAACCTTATATTTGAGGATTGAGGTTAATTGCCTCTAGGTCATACTACGTCATGGAGTGCAGACAAACAAAATGATTATGCGGAAAATGTATATACATAGTTAGTTACAAAGGATTCGCGGAAAATGTAAATAACTATAGTCTGCCGTTAGTAGTTAAGCGACTATCTGCTTCCGGTATCTCGTAGAGGTCACTAGGAAACCATGCAGCGATTCTAGATTATTCAATTGACACTGCCTAACCTAACCTAGGTCAAAGTCGACAAGACAGGCAGACGGTCCACTTTTTTTTTTTTTTTTTTTTTATCTATTTATTAATACAGTACATAATGTTTACATTTTAAATTAACATTAACATTAACATTGGTGTAAACATAAACTCTTTAGAGTTTCACCGCACACCATGTTCAGTTTACATAATCATTAAAATCAAATAATTTATATCAATATATACATAACATATAGATAATATTAAAATATATTATAGATAATATTAAAATATATTATAGATAATATTAAAATATATTAATACTTAATGGTAGGTGGCTACCGTCGTCTATATAACAAGCAATGCAAAGATGATGATGATATATCGCACCTTCGGCAAGAAAAAGGCCATAACTGCACTTTTTGTAATTTTACAGGAGAGCCATTTAAAGTTGTTTTTTTTTTTTGCATTCAATATCCTATTCTTCTGCTTATAGTTATTGCTTTTAAACAATTCTTCATCAAATAAGCCCCTTCTTAACAAATGACAAAAAATCAATTAATAACGGCAGACAAAAAATCAGCTGGTTAGTAATAATTTTTATGACCTTATTATTATGATTTATTGGGAGTGGTTTTTTTGGGATGGATGGCTATACTAACCAGCTGAGTTTATGTCTGCAGCTTAGTAAACATTTGTATAATAAAATGGCCGCATAGTCCTACAAATTGAGTGGTACGTTTTCCCAGTCCTACGCTTGGAAGTTTTTTACGGCTGCTAATGCTAACTCCTTTAGCTACCAATATCGAGAATTTTCGCAGAGGAAAAAGTTTTTCGTCTCGGCAAACTGAAGCTACTCACGAAGATTCAGCCTGTTAGTAATCAGAAAAAAATTCCTTTGAGGGATACTGGACCACTATATGTATACCAAATTTCATCCAAAATGAAAAACGTAACAAAAATCACAATCGTCACAAACTTTTGCATTTATACCTAATATTATATTAGTAGAATTACAAAGAAAAATTTTAATTCCCACCCAACGGAAAGAGAGACAGTTTTTATTTTGTTCAATCATCTCACCTTGAAGCGAACAACGATATAATATATTTAAATAATTTATTTTTGCAAACACATTATGTCTATAGTTAGATAGTGTTGACGAAAAGTAAATATTTACTTACCGCCTTTATTGCTGTGGACAATTTTACACTTCTCAACTTAATTAACTATATTGATTGTATTAATCATGTAACAGTACATAGTACATATAACAACAGTACATATACAACAGTACATACAACAATACTACGTGAATTTAAGTTATTGGTCAACTTGTGCTTCCTTAAATAATTATAAAACAAAATCCTCCGCCGCGTCTAGTCTGTCTGTTCGCGATAAACTCAAAAACTACTGCACCGATTTTCACGCTGTTTTCACCAATGGATAGAATGGTTCTCGAGGAAGGTTTTAGTATATAATTTACAAAGTTACGCGGGCGAAGTCGCGGGCAGCAGCTAGTTAGTAATTAATCATTAGGAGTAAATTGATGTAACCTTAAGGTGACATCAATTTACTGGTAATTTTATTTTGTACATAAAGTCCATCGCGCGAAGAATCATGGCTGATTCCGTTTTTAGGCGTTTTTTTATGCATTTGTGACGCAAAATCCATACTGGTAATAGTAGATTGATGGTCGAAGGTTAAAAAACATGTGTCATACGGTAACGTATGAGGCCAATAAAACAAAACAAAACAATGCCGCCTTGATAAATAAAACAGATAAAAATATATCTTTACAATAACTACTAACTATACGCATCGCGACAAGTGACAAATATTTTTCTGTCTGCTTATCAAGTGACCTTGGAAGTTGAAAGATAATTTAGCACCCGTGTGGTAAATGTCCTTTTGACAGTAAACAATTGAGCGTTCGTCAATTCGATATATTTTATTCTGTGTTTCGTCAATAATTTGCAACGGCTCAACCGTTGCAAATTGTCGCTCGCAACACAGTGTTACACACTGGACTATCTACTCGCCGGAATTTATCTCGCTCGAACCGGCGAGTTATCATGTTTGATTTTTATCTATTACTAGCTGGTGCCCGCGACTTCGTCCGCGTTCTCTACAGCCTATAGCCGTCCTCGATAAATGGACTATCCAACACAAAAAGAATTTTTCAATTCGAACTAGTAGTTCCTGAGGTTAGAGAGAAATAAACAAATAACAAACTCTTCAGCTTTATAAAATAGTATATAGATTTCCCTAGACAATTCGCTCTCTAGCATAATGTACGTATAGTCCGTTACATAAAGGTATTAAACGAGTTTTTAAACTAGAATAGACACACGTAAATAGACTATTTTTAATTTATTTATTTACAGTTTAACAGAGTTGAATAGGTATTTGGTAGGATTTATTGTCTATAACTTATATAATGCGAATAAACGAAGACAGAATGTGCCGCAACACTATTTATAGACTGCAAGCCATGAGGAAGGCATTCTCTGGCATTTTTTTTTTCGGACCAACCTCTTTAAAACATCTGTATAATGCGCACTCTAGGTTTGAAACTCACTGTCGGCGTCTGTATTTCCGTGAACATATAACTCAAATCTTTTAAAAGTTCGAGCGAATAGGCATTTTCTGGGGGTTATGCCGGATTCCTACCGGTTAAAACCCAACGACTTTCTATCTGTCGCGGCCGCTGATGGGCGGGGTCGTGGGGACGTTATTACACGACTTCGGTGCCCCGCCAACGGCTATCCAACGCGGGGAGGCCTGTGCTCCCTGTCAGAACCACGGCGTACCCGAAAGTGGAGGGTACGCCGGCCTACTCGGGGGACCTTACGACGGGCGGCAGTCTCCCCCAAGACCACCGTCCCGGTCCCGGTTTAGAGCGGCGGTGGAATCTCAAAAGACGCCTGCTTTCAACGGTTAACGGCATTTAGTGAAACTTTTTGTCACCGGGTCTTTTTAGACTAATTCGACCCTGCTGATCACGATTCTGCCCGGTGTCAACCCCTCCCCCGCTCCCTTACCCCCCTTGCCTCCCCAAACGTGTCCCGATCTGCGGTTTTTTCAATTTATTTCGGAATCTATTAGAGATAAAAGAAAACTCTCAATGACAAAAACAATCTGCACTAAATTCTCTACAAAATGTGTATATAAATAATTTGATAGACATAATAACTTAAGAAGTAATGTGTGTCGAAACTATGTAAATTTTTATTTTTTTCAACATTTTTGTATTTGTTGTTAATTTATCCAAAAACAAACGAAGATGTGATAAAGTAGTTAAGGAGTGAATTATTCTTAATACTTTTAGCTAAAAAACAAGACCTTACTTACCCTCGTACGAGTGTTCGTTCACGATTTATAGGTCGTAGCGCAGACGCAGCCATTAGACTTTCGGAAAAATCTCAAAAAGCGCCTGCTTTCAACAGTTAACGGAATTCAGTGAAACTATCTGTCACCGGGACTTTTTAAACTAATTTGACCCTGCTGAACACGATTCTGCCCGGTGTCATCCCCTCCCCCGCTCCCTTCCCCCCCTTTCCTCCCCAAACGTGTCCCGATCTGCGGTTTTTTCAATTTATTTCGGAATCTATTAGAGATATAAGAAAACTGACCATTACAAAAATAATGTGCATTAAATTCTCTACAATATTCGTATATAAATCATCTGACAGGCGTAATAACTTAAGAAATAATGTCTGACCAACCTATACAATTTTTTTTTTTTTAAACATTTTTGTATTTGCAGTTAATTTATCGAAAAACAATCGACGCTGTGATAAAATAGCTAAGAAGTGAATTATTCTTCATACATTTACCTACGAAACAAGACCTAATTTACCCTCATACGAGTATTCGTTCACGATTTATAGGTTGTAGCGCAGACGCTGCCATGCCGCGCACGATACTCAAGTACCTACACTATGCTCGATACATCACGTACCTACTTAAAATAACTATTTTTATAAACATTTCGTCATCGTCATCATCTCAGTCAAATGACTTTCACTGTTGGACTTTAATCTTTACTAAAGAAAATCGGAAAGCACGAAGAAACAGACACAAGGCTGATAGTATACGCTTTGAACAGTCCGTTTGAGGGCGTTATTGTATTAGTGAGGGGTTCTGATAACTTTTTCTTACTTCTACATCATTGGGGGATGATTGCCTCCAAACATCTGTGGATGATGGCACAAGGCTGTACTACCTACCAGCCTTGTGTCTGGTTCTTCGTGGTCTCCCGTTTTCTTCAGTAAAACTTTAAGTACAGCAGTGGAAGTCATTTGACTGAGATGATGATGACGAAATGTTTATAAAAAGTAGTTATTTTAAGTATATACGTGTCTATGTGATGTATCGTGCATAGTGTAAGTACTTGAGATTCATGGGCGGCATGGCGGCGTCTGCGCTACGACCTATAAATCGTGAACGAATACTCGTACGAGGGTAAGTAAGGTCTTGTTTTGTATCTAAAAGTATCAAGAATAATTCACTCCTGAACTACTTTATCACATCTTCGTTTGTTTTTGGATAAATTAACAGCAAATACAAAAATGTTGAAAAAAATAAAAATTTACATAGTTTCGACACACATTATTTCTTAAGTTATTATGTCTCTCAAATTATTTATATACACATTTTGTAGAGAATTTAGTGCAGATTGTTTTTGTCATTGACAGTTTTTTTTTATCTCTAATAGATTCCGAAATAAATTGAAAAAACCGCAGATCGGGACACGTTTGGGGAGGAAAGGGGGGGAAGGGAGCGGGGGAGGGGATGACACCGGGCAGAATCGTGTTCAGCAGGGTCAAATTAGTCTAAAAAGACCCGGTGACAAAAAGTTTCACAAAATGCCGTTAACAGTAGTTTTAAAAAAAAAAAACCACTGATCTAGTTAGGGTGGAAGGCGGCGGATATAGGCCACCCGCCTGCGCCCGAGCCTTCTCCGGCGAATTGGCTGGGAGAGGGGATCCTCTTCCCGCTGCCTTTCTGCCGGGTCACAGACGGCCTGCCCAAATGACTGCGAAACGAAGTGTGGCCCTGTCTCCGTCGCGTTTGTCTGTCTATACTATATCTGTTCGCGATAAACTCAAAAACTACTGCACAGATTTTCATGATGTTTTCACCAATGGATAGATTGGTTCTCGAGGAAGGTGTTAGTATAAAATTTATAAAGTTGGATTAAAGTCCTTAATAGATCCTTAAGCTACGTTATCAGCGAGTAACATAGGCTATCAATAATAATAATAATTCTGTAAGTGTAGGTATTGTATGTATGTATGTATATGTTCCTCTATAACTCTTAAACGAATTATCTATTTTCATGAAACTTGGTAGATAAACATTTAGACATACAGGACATTTAACATTTAGACATATAGGCTACTTTTTTCTTTTTCAATGCGGACGAAGTCGCGGACGCCAGCTTTGTTATAAATAAATAAAAAAATCGAAACGGTTTTTCTTTCCTTTTTGGAAATAATTATTCTGGTCTAACTTAGACCAATGGACGAAAAAAAAGTAGGTATATTATATAAGAAAAACTAAAAATCCTTTTTTTTTCCACAATATGATATTCGGCATATCATATTATGTGCCAGCAGTTGGCTATGTCCTATATATTATATTTTTTTACTACCAGTTATTTTTATTAATTCCCGAGCAACACTATAGTGTACTTGGTTATCGTTGCAAACTAACATCCGGTGTTACGTTATTGCATTGAGTATACATTTATTATACACACACACATTACAAACACCCCCAATGTAGACTTTATTCCCGAGCGTATAGAGTCTAGATTAAGTTAAAATAGAAGCGATCACTGCAAAAAGCCCTTGACTAAAACCAGTGTGGAATGGAAACGTGCATGCAATTTATGTTTGATGCATGCCTGGCGTCGTTTTGTTCAAACATTTGATCAAATAAACATGTCGACCTTCGTTCGTGTTTGCTGAATTAATATTATAATTTTATTTTTTTGCTAGTTTTTTTGTTGTTTATATTGGCGTCTCTGGTTCCTATTTTTAGAACTATAACTAGCAAAATTTGCAATAGTGGTTAGGTATGTATATAAATCTAATCTTAAATATGTTAGTTACCTAGTACTTTTATGGGTGTAGGACAATTCGCCGCCGTCAATTCGTCGCCGCCCTTTCGCCGCCGCCATTTCGCCGCAGGCCATTTCGACGCCGGCCATGTCACCGCCGTTTAAATTAGTTTCAGTTATCCACTTATCCATATCTATACTGGTAGTAATTCTTTTGCTTTCTACAATCTGCGCTTAATAAACAAAAGACAACAACGAATGGCGACGAATTGGCCGGCGCTGAATTGGCTTGGCGCTGAATCGGCGGCGACGAATCGGCGCTGAATTGGCTTGGCGCTGAATCGGCGGCGACGAATCGTCCCATCCCGTACTTTTATACTATCATCATCTCAGCGGTTTGGACGTCATAGGCCTCTATGCTGGTATCTGGAATACCTACGTAAATGTTTATACAAAAACTGAATAAAGTTTTTTATTTTTATAATTATATAAATTAAATGACAGTAACTATCAAAATAATTTAAAAAATTTGGCAACAGTCAGCCTAGTAATGTACAATGTACATATATTCTATGTGAATTATTTCTTGGCCGAGTTTCTGGGGTTTTCACTTTCTGCTAGTGGACTTTGTACACTTTTAAGTTCACAAATAAAATCCGATCTTAGCAACGCGATGTTCAAAGTCTTCAAAGACGACAGACACTGTAGAAAATTCTTTGGTAATGACTACAATGTGGTTTAAAATTAGTATTTAACATCATTTTCCGAGATATTAGAAAAATTATTATATAAATTAAATGATGGTGTTGATAGAGCCAATTAGAAATACTAAATCCACATCTTCCCAACAACAGCATCTAACACAACTCTGTTAACTCTTACACAGCCTGTAGCTCTCTGTTAACTCTTACACAGCCTGTAACTCCTGAAGTATCCAAATTTGTAGCGGCTTAATTTGACTGTACTTCTTTGTAACTATTCGTGTGAAAGTTTTGCTATTTTTTTTTTTTTTCATTTTGTTCTCTTTTTCTCATTATTTTATTTTATTTAAGTTAAGTTTATGTTATATTAATTGTTATAGTTATATGCATATGTTGTCATTCGTCACAATTTCTATTTTGTAATTTATTTGTGTATACCTTAAAATTGCCTTGTATTACCTATACCTATTATAAATTTTTTCGTTGTGCTGTTGTATACCTTTTAAAAAAATAAATAAAATAAAATATTATTAGAAATATAAGAAAACTAAAAACTCTTTCAGAGTTGGAATAGATTCGTTGTTGAATCAAATATAATGCAGTTATATTATAGTTACTACTTGATTATTCTTTATGATTAAATGCACTATTGTCCAAATTATACTGCCTTTTTTTTCGTAATTTAATATCTTTGGGCTGTGATTTAGTTACTATTGCACAAAAAAATCGTTTTTCAGGTGAGCTAATAAAAACTGAAATAGTTATGTACAGTAGGTACTAATAAGACGGGGTAACGTATTCATTTCTGTAAAACTTAAATGATACTTAAAATTCAAATCTAGGATTGGCTATTTCTCTTTATAGTTACCCGCTCTTAAACTCAAAACACATAATGAAGTTTATGAACCTGTGTGTCCTTGGAAGTAAAGACTTGTTATGTTTTTCTACATTATCAGGTGTATTTTACGTGTAATATACGTCGTTTTTATGTACATTGTTATGTATACTATACATATATACGTAAATAGATCAATTGGCACACGGATGCATTGATGTACAAAGTCCAAAGAGATTGTGTCAAAATAATCTGAAACAGAGATATCACTCTTGTTTGTTTTTATTTATTTATGATAAGTGTGGCTAATGTTTTATATTATTTAGATATATTATTAAGTATTGGAATAAGAATAAATTTTATTTGTAGCAAAGAACATAATATATAAAAACATACACACATAACATATAAAAATACAAACACAAACGTGCCACAAACCAACTCAAACTCATCATAATGCAGTGTTGCCTACTCGATGTAATGCAGGTTGTAAAAAAACCTGCGCTGGTCTTCCATTAGAGACAATAGTGAGGTCACGCACTTACTAAAAAAACATAATAAAAATAAAAAATAAATGTTCAAAAATAAAATAGTTAAACCCTATAAATATAGAAAAAAAACTAAAAATATTACTAAAAAATATAACGTTTAACAAAATATATTATGATAACTAGCAACACGCTCCCGGTTAAAAAAAACTATCCTATCTTTTAAGTTGGACCAAATTACACATAGTTACGAAGTTTTATCAAAATCGGTTCAGTTATTTAGGAGTTCATTGGCGTCAAACAACGTGACACGAAATTTTCAACCGACTTCCAAAAAAGGAGAAGGTTCTCAATTCGTCTTGTTTTTTTTTTATGTTTGTTACCTCATAACTTTTGACTGGGTGAACCGATTTTGATGATTCTTTTTTTTATTTGAAAGCTGCTGTTTCCCGCGTGGTCCATTTTCAATTTGGTCCAGTTCTGACAATGGAATGGAATCCACGAGAAAACGGTTTGAAGTAGGTTTATTTATTTTTCAAAAGGTACACCAACAGCACAAACAAAAAACTTATAATAGTTATAGGTAATACAAGGCAATTTTAAGGTATACACAGATAAATTACAAAATAGAAATTGTGACGAATGACAACATAAATGCACATAACAATTAATATAACATAAACTTAACTTAAATAAAATAAAATAATGAGGAAAAAGAGAACAAAATGAAAAGAAAAGAAGACCATGACCAACCCTTACAGATTTATTATTATATAGTATTGATATTGATATAGAGATTAGCCTAATGGTTAGGGAGCCCACGATTCTAAATGTGTAGTCACTCGAGCGTCGTGGGGACCTATTGGACTTTGAAGATTGGATGGTAAGAAGAAAAAAAGGTTATATGAAGTTTTTCATTTCAGCGGTGGGGTGAGCGTCTACAGGCTTTCAAAATTTTGTAGGCACTATATTTTAAAAAATCCTCCATATAATCGTCAGATTAAGAATCAGCACGATCAGGAATTTAGGCTGAACCGTCTGTATGAAAATCTGACGCGCTCGCGAGTATTACAAAATGAGAATCGTCAAAAATATTTTTTGCATTTTCAAAAAGCTGCCACGAGCTTGCTTTACATCCGAATCGTCTGAATTTTAAATGGGAGATTAGTTTAGATTCACTTAATATCCCCTCTGAAAATCTGACGCGCTCGAGTTGTATTTAAAATTTTACCCCCACCCCCGCCAACTCCACTAACCAAACCGTCAGATTAATACATATCCGTTATCGGAGACACGTGGGGTATATATATACATTGGCAATATCTGACGCGCTCGAGTAAATCCAAAAATCCCCTCTTGGGCTCCACTACCATAACGTCTTTATTGCTATTATAGCTTGATACTGTTTTCACTATTGTAAAGTGCATCCGTGCCAAGCAAGTAGCGTCTCGCTAATCCTTCAGTATACGAAAGTGACCTTGCACGGGTACAAGGTCCAGAAGTGACCTTGTACCGTGACCATTTTTGTCTTTCTTAATCTATTTTGAAACATTTCGGTCAATGTATCATGACATGAGACATGTTCATAGTTCTAAAATTTTTCTCCGCCTCGTCACACTGACGTTGTTTCGCACGGAGCGACATCATGTTTGGAAACGAGCCAATTTCGTTAAGGTAATGAATTCTAAAGAGAGTATGGCAAAAAAAAATATACATGTAATTAAGAGATAATAACGACCACAAGAGGAAGTTAAAAGAGTATAGATAGAGTAAAAATTAAAAAAAACCTAATAGTTAATTCCTGGGTTCTTGTGTTTTTGAGTTTTTGACAACGGTGTCTGATGACTATGGAATGCTCTTTATTTATATACTACTTAGTTCTTGCACGCGACTTCGCCCGTGTATCTTCATTAACATAGGCTATTTATAGCCTATGTTACTCAGTGATTATGTAGCTTTCTTTAGGTGAAATAATTTTTTTAAATCGGTCCAGTAGTTTTGGAATTTATTCAAAACAAACATAGAATAGAATCTCTATAATATTAGATTTTTATTAACATCAATCATCAATACTAATAATAAATCTGTAAGGGTCGGTCATGGAGTAATTTACTTTGTTTTCAGAGATATCGTGGTTATAGGGTATATATATATAAATGATACTGAAACTAAATTGACCATTTTTAGATTTTTTTTTCTGATATGTATGTATGTTACTCCATAACTCTTAAACGAATTAACTGATTCTCATGAAACTTAGTAGATACACATTTAGACGTACGGGACACAGGATAGGCTACTTTTTTCCTTTTCAACGCGGACGAAGTCGCGGGCGCCAGCTAGTGTAACTATAATTGTAACGATATGTTTCTTTTTCTTTTCAGGCTTGAATGCGTGCGAGAGGAAATCCTTCATCTTCCTCAGGAAGGAGTTGCCTGTGAGGTATGTTAATTTTTTTTTTATCATTGCAACAGAAATATATGAGGCGATATCAAAAAAATTGTACATTTTGAAAAAGCTCAATGTCCCCATATTAATACGGGTGTAAAAAAATCCTATGGTGAATAAATAAGCCGTATTTTTTAAAAAGGCGCTTCAATATTCATTCTTTGGTATATAAATACCAGATCAACTGAATTAGTCCAAAGGAATACAATAAAAACCAAATCTAATGAACTGAAGTTTTTTTTTGTCATACAAAAAAGTAGTGTCTCCCGTGGTACTTTTAAAAGAAAAAAATTATAACTTTTTCATAATCCATCGAACACAGTTTTTTTTTATAAAGTGTACTTGGAAAACGATCACTGTGCATAAGAAACCTTTTTATTTCTTTAGAAACGTTGTAATAAATAAGAAAACTGAAGTAAAACTGATGTCTCCATATTTCATTACATTGTGTGACGACCGTTGTGTGACGATATTATGTGTCCTGTTATACACTTTCGGAACGCATTCGTATTTTTTTACATCCGGAAACACTCGATTTACCACTCAACCTCACAAAACAAAACGTCAGCCACCTTACTTTTGCTGTATTGCTTTGATTTGTGAGGTTACCGTTTTGTTGCATTGTAAAATATTTACTTGTGTTACGCAATATCTCAGGTAAGTTTAATGATTTTACTACAGACATATTATCTTATGATACTATTTGTAATAAGTAAATCGTGTGATAGACAAGAATTGTGAAAATCTTTTTACTTTGTTTGTAGCGCGTGGTTTTTTGTTTTGATAGGCTATATTTTGCTTCCATTGGGTGACGCCACACAAAAAAAGGGTGCATACACATTGGCAATTTTTATATTCCATTATGTTTCTTTCGTGTGACACATTTTTTCGTTTTAAAATGTACGTTGTAGTCTGAATATATTTACGTTGTATATTTCTACATTCAAAATATTAAATTTATATGAATAAAAATTCATTGTGATCCATTAATTCATGATAATTTTGTAATGTTTTTTTTTATTTTAAACCGACTAAAAAAAAGTTGGTTCTCGTTTATATGTATCTTCGCGATTTTATAAAGAACTACTGATCCGATTTGAAAGCTGTTTTCGCCATTCGATTGCATATTTTTTCGTTAACTTATCGCTCTTACTTACTGTAAAGAAAAACACCGTGAGGAGCACAGTACGAAATTGCCCGTGTATAGACTCTGCACTAAAAAGCCTTAAATATAAAAAAGAAAAAGAATTTTTTTATATAAGAAATATGAACTTCAAAAACTTACCGAACTAAAACGAAAAATATAAAAACATCAATAGACTTAGAACAGACCAGTTTACATTACCTAACTAAATATATACTTTTTCATTTATGTTTAAAAAATCTATTTTGGCATTTTCTTTTCCGTTTTTAATGTGAAAAATTATATAATTATCTCTATTGGTGTATTTACGTGATAGAACCATAGTTACAATTTGTGCTTTCTGGAGCAGAGAGACAATGAAGATATCGACAAAAGTTGAGTCAAGAAAATCCGGAGAAACTGCTATTGTTTTTACTTGCAAAATGTTGCATTTTAGATTGCTTTCTTTAAGATTTTTAATTAGTGATAATATAAATAAGATTTTTAAACTATTTTATTTTTGTTTATTTTTAAATACCTAACTACCTTAACTATTCTACATAATGTGTTAAACTTTATAGTTTTGCGTCATGTCAAATGTTGATTAGTATAAAATACATTTATTCAAGTCAAATTAAAATACAAAATGTAAAAGATAAAATAATGTCCGTAAGCAAATACACTGTTGGTATAATGCACCTTTATATTCCTTTGTGTTACAGAAATGTTAATATTCCATTGTGTTTCTTTTGTGTTACGTACAATTTTTTTGATATTCACTCATATATACAAGGCGGAAATTGCACTGTCAGACTGTCAGTCAACCCTCCGTAGATTTTTTTCAATGCAGTTTATTAATATTAATCTATACTAATATATAAATCTGAAGAGTTTTTTTGTTTGTTTGGTTGTACGCGTTAATCTCAGGAGCTACTGGTTCGAATTGAAAAATTCTTTTTGTGTCGGATAGTCCATTTATCGTGGAAGGCTATAGGCTATAGCGAACGTGGACGAAGTCGCGGGCACCAGCCAGTAATAAATAATAAATAAATATCATCACACATTTCACACAGCACCATCTAATTCCACAGTAAGCAACTATATAATGCTTGTTTTATGGATACCAGACAGTTACTAATTTTTATTGTAAACACTTTTTTTGTAAATACATAGGTATAATACATATTATAATTACAAAACATCCATGGCTCAGGTACAAAGGTAAAATGTTAACATATAAACATTTTCCTTGCCCCTAGCGGGATTCGAACCCGCGACTCTTTGGTTAACAGCTAGGGTTAGGTACTAGCCACTAGTGACTAGACCAAACGTGTCGTCTAAATATTAATATAGAACGCCACAGGTGCTGCACAAATGCGCTGCCGACTACAGTAGGATTAAGGAATAAGGGATAGATGGCGTCCCATACTCACTTGCTGAAACACAAAAGCACACGTGCTGTTATTTCACCGGTGATCAATACTAATAATAAATCTGTAAGAGTTGGTCATGGAGTAAGTTACTTCGTTTTCAGAGATATCGTGTTTATAGGCTCTATATATGATACTCAAACTAAATTGACCATTTCGCGCGCGGAGTCGCGGGCACCAGCTAGTCTTCTATAAATGGGTGGTCACTGCAAAATTGCGGATTGCCCAAATTGACTGCAAAAAGCACTGTGCCCTGCCACTATACTGCTCTTTGGTAAATAGCAAATTTAAACTAGATATAAAGAATAGGAACCTATAGCTAGCTTAAATTATAATATCAAGTCAGTGCCTTTAACTGAATTTGTATAAAAAAAATATGCATTATTTATGCGGACGCATGCACTCTTGAAGTCTATTAGGTTGAAAACAAAGGAATTAAATGCACGGGACAAACATAGAATTTGATACGCATAATTAGGTTTGATTTCATTACCGAGTACTCATGTAAGCACTTATAATTACTATGCCTAATACGCTGTTTTTTTTTTGTTTTTTTTTTTTTACTTATCTATTTATTAATACAGTAATGTTTACATTTTAAATTAACATTGGTGTAAACATAAACTCTTTAGAGTTTCACCGCACACCATGTTCAGTTTACATAATCATTAAAATCATGTTAAGACCATGTTGTTTTTGTTTTTTTTAATCTTTATTTAGAGGCTTTTCCCCGAAGGACATATTGTCGCCTCATTAGGCAAGGTCGTATGTCTATGACTTAATTAAAATAATAATAAACTAAATTATTACAAAGCACTAAGTAACTACAGTTGTGAATATTTTATAGTTACCTGGCATCGTAGGCCAATGACAGGGCGCTGTTCAAGTCACCCATACTTGCGACATAAAAATTATAAAAATTATACTAATAATAAAGATGTAAGGGTTGGTCATGGAGTAAGTTACTTTGTTTTCAGAGATATCGTGTTTATAGGCTCTATACATCATACTGAAACTAAATTGACCATTTTAACAATTTTTTTCTATATGTATGTAAGTATGTATGTTCCTCTATAACTCTTAAACGAATCAACTGATTTTCATGAAACTCGGTAGATAAACATTCAGACATACAGGTCACATGATAGGCTACTTTTTTCTTTTTCAACGCGGACGAAGTCGCGGGCGCCAGCTAGTTATAGAATAATGTTGTTCTTTCGGCGTGTCGAACATAATCGTTCGTAATATACATCGATGTAAGTAAGGAGTGAACTCCAGTCGTGTGTCGGAGCTGACACATACAATTTTTTTTTTATTCATATCTGTAGGTAAACGCATCAAAAGAAGTATTTATTATTTATCATATATGAAGTTGAGCAAAAATTAGTTTTAAGTAAATGTATACTATGATAAGTCACGTGTGCCTACAAGTTTAGTAACCAAGTTGCGTATTTATTTACGGTTCAACTGTGCTACTGTGATAACTTTGGTGCTACTTACGTTAATGTTATTTTGAAATGTAAAATTAACACAATTGTTACTGGATATCAGTAAATCTTGACAGTATAGACATATATATATACCTACTATCTACATATTGATTGTATCTCGAGATATATATTATTACTATAAATAAAAAGAGCTTTACCTATAGATAAATTTAAAAGTTTAATCATAATCATAACACTTTTCGAAAAGTTATTATTATAATAATGCTCTGATAAAATAAATATCATTTCAAATGGTTCGCCATTGTTATTATAATCATTTGTTGTTTTATGAATTCAAAGCAATGATTCGTTTTTATCACTTGCTTGCTCATCAAAAATGTCGCTACATGCAATATTATTTCAACACTCACTTGAAAGTATCCAAATCCTAATAAATATAATTTAAAAAAAAAGTCCCCCGCCGAGTCTCTGTCTGTTTGTATGTGAATTTGGCGACTCTATGTGAACGTAGCCTGGCCTGAGTGATTGATTTAGTCAACAATCAAATTCTGATCTGATCGCCATGATTCTGTCAAAGGCGTTCTTTTTATGTGCCGCTTTGGCATTTCTGATGCAAATTCCATTATAGTATTTCGATGGTTCCAACAGTTAAAATAAAAAACAAAACCTTTTACGCATCACCATTATAATTTGAAATTCGACACCTCAATTGTCAATAAAATGTGGTAGAAAAACAACCAAATACGTTATTCACAAAGTGAAGTGGTCGTTTCCATGTTATGAATCAATTAAAAACAATTGAAACATCCTTTGACTCATAGGTACGAGCTACGTTAAATAGTTTCAAAATATTAATATTGTTTCAAGGCTTAAAATGATGTCCTATGTTTTTACACAAACAAATTTCAATCGTACGAACCCACGGCAATAGATAGGTATAACTTCTTATTTTAATTTTCCTTTCTATAAAATAGTATAAAATGGAGACGCTTTTCGCGTTTGTCTGTCTGTCTGTATGCCCGCTTAGAAAAGTAACGTCACAGTTAAAAAATATCTTGGTTTCCACTTTCCCTTTTCCTGGCTTATCAAGGAATATTTTTTGGTGGTGAAGGAATGCTCCCAACTTAACTCTCTGTTAACTTACACAGCCTGTAGATCCTAAAGTATTAATCGTAGAGTAAAAATGAATATATCCAAATTTGTAAAAAAAATTATGTAGAAACTATTGTCAGAAGTAATCATAACGCTATTCGTACAGATATTCGCAATATGAGCAAATACCTAAAAAAAGGTACCTCAAACCCCCTCCTCCCCATACACACACACACACACCCTCAGCACACGACCTGGAGGAATTTAAGGACTACCAATTTTCAAAACTACACGAATTATTTCCCCATATTGTCCATATTCTGCTTAATTTGACCGTGTAAAGATAGAGAAATGATAATAATGTTATTATTGCGAGATGTTCGAAGTCCTCCTTCTGGTACATTCGTTCGCGATACGTGTAATAATTTAAGATAATGCTTCGCCCGCGTAAAATATTTGGCCTATCCACCCTACAAAGAAACTTCCAGTGTGTCAACAGAACACATACGCGTGGTTTATTGTATAATAGTGAACAACAGAGCAATTGTCACAAGGATTGTGACATTTGACGTAACGAATGCGATAGAATATACTCGAATCAACTCGGATACTCGACAACGTGCAAGGTTGTTCTTTTATCAATAATAATACGACCTTGATACAGCGTATACAAGCGATCTTCCGTGGCTTTGTTTGCTCTTCGTGGTGTCAATACAATATATGTACATTAAACTAAATAATTTCGATGATGATATTAGTAGTCCGTTGCTCTAGAGTCTAGAGGTTAAGCCTCGAGTGAGCCAATAGCCCTCTGTCTGTAGCCCAAGTTCGATTCCCAGCAGAGCAAACTTTGGAAATGAATTTTTGAAAGTTGACTCTAATCTGGATTTTTTATCAGTGGCAGAGCACAACACTGAGTTTCGCAGTCTTAAATTGGGCAACCTGGACGTCTAGTGGTAATGAGCACATATTATAAGACTATCTACTAGTAAACATATTCGACTTTGGGTTATTTAATCTCTAAAATATAAAAAGAAACTCGTGTTTTAAATCACACCAACTGTGACTCTCGAGTGTTATAACTCGAAGACAGAGTTTCATTATATTTGATTTGTTGTATTTGTATTTGTCTCCGTCTCGCATAGCATAACTATTAAAACTACAAAAAAAATACGAAGAAAAATCGTCTTCTTCATACATTTTTGTATTGAACGGGTTTTTATTTTTATTCCGAGGCGGTATGAAGTTCACCGGGTCAACTAGTATAATTATGTTTGTATTGTGTTTGGCAGGTTGGCGAACATAATGAAAGAGATAGCACTACTGCCGGAGAATCTCCTGCAGATGCCGTCCGTTGGTCTCGTGAACCAGTGGTACGAGAGGTCTTTCGAAGAGATCATCCTGTTCGAGAAAATGGAACCGGAGCCGTCGGTATTGACTCAGTGAGTGTCTCTTTAAAAAAAAAATCAATTCACTCGTCCAGTTGGAGAGATAATTTTATTGATGAGCAGGCCAACCGATGTATGTATGTCCAGCGCAGACCAAGTTTCCCGAATTAGACCAAAATTCGCGAAAATTAATCACATTTCTATATACAGTGTACAAACTCTTCAAAGAGAATCTCAAGGGTCAGAGCATTTTTTTTTTCGTTCGTTTCCAATAGGACCGGTCAGGAGCAGCACTCGACTCGAGCACCTTATCACTCGAGAACCTTCGTACTTTTGTGTCCTAGGGGGCGTTCAAGTACTACGTAACGCAATTTTTGAAGATTTTGATCCTCCCTCCCCCCACCCTAATAACGTTTTTCTGTAACCTCCCTCCCCCTCCCTAAAAATTGCGTAACAACCAAGTGACCATTTTTACCAACGAAAAGGGTTGTCAACTTGGGAGTATAAAATAAAAATGACGTACAATACACTCGAGGGATTCCCTTCCCCCTTGTAAAATATCGTAACGTTTTACAAGATCCCCCCCCCAAATTGCGTTACGTCCCCCTACCCACTGCCTCCTCAACCTACTAATCTGGGGGCTTATGACTACGTATCTCCTCACTCCTGATTCGATCTATTGTTGTAACCCCAAGCATAGTCCTCTTCATACCTCGCTGAGCGACGTTGAGCTTTCTTACGAGGCCCACAGTTAAAGACCACGTTTCAAAGCCATATATCATCACTGGCAACCTGTTCCATACAAATTACAGATAATTTTGTGTACCATTTTGAAACCGGAGAACTATGTCTATTTTTATTCCATAGCTAAGCATAATAGTGTCTGCGGACATCACTAGTTTTAGTTCCATGTACTTACGCTCCATAGCCTACAGCGCCAAAATGGCGTTTTTCAAATAGACATAAAAATAATTTGACAGCAGCCTGTCCAGTGCTTATAGAGGTCACAGTGCTGACAACACACAAAAATTACACCAAAATGGAATTTGATGAAACTTATTCCAATCATCCCTCTCTGATTTTAGATTCTGCGAACGTTTGGTGCACATCAGAAATCGGCACGCGGACGTAGTGCAAACGATGGCCCAAGGCGTTCTCGAACTGAAGGAGTCGCACGAAGTGGACGGAGGCACCGAGAACTCCATACAGTACTTCCTGGACAGATTCTACATGAGCAGGATATCGATAAGGATGCTTATCAATCAACACAGTGAGTCGATTTTTGTTTGATTCAACCAAGCTACTTAGCCCTTTCGTTTTCGGCGAGTGCCTTAGATGATTCACAGAACGTCACCATTACCACAGAATAAGTAATAGCAATACAAGTAGTACAGAAAATTCAAACAAATACTGACTTGCTCCGACACAATACAGTGCAATTCCGTTCGCCACAGTGCTAATAACTTAGACTTTTATTAAGTTTTACTCTCTTTCTAAAGCGTAACCCTTATTTCTTCTGACGATATTAGGGTGGTTTTCTTTTAAGGTATAAATAATCAGAATTTTTCATTACCTGTTATGTCTACATTACTTTTTTGTGTAAACTAAATGATAATTCTAGTAATCCTAGAATTATCATTTACTACTTAAGACTTACAATAAAAATACTTGGACTTACATTTGTGTAGATCAGAATACTATTTAATTTAATTTTATATTGCCCAACGTGCGTAAAGAAATTTTTAATTTAATAAATCCGCTTTTAATTTTCAGCATTGCTTTTCGGCGAGCAACAGCTGGGCAGTAAACAGGCGTCCGTCAACGGAATGGGCAGCGGCGGACGCCATATAGGGTCGATAGACCCGGCGTGTGACGTCGTCAGCGTTGTTCGCGACGCGTACGAAAACGCGCGTTTCCTATGCGACAGGTATTACTTGGCGTCGCCGGAGTTGGAGCTGTTGCAGGGAGGCGGTGAGTTTTCTTTTTCACCTCGACTGTACTTTTAGGGTCAGCGCCGACGGACGGAGGCGGCGAAGAGACTAAAGCGCTATCAATTGAAAATCGACTTTAGTTTCTTTAGCTGAAGCTTCACCGCGCGCCGCTCGCCCGCGCTTGCCGACGCGAGAGTATTTTTTTTTATTATACCACTTTCAATCATATACTGAAGTAACTAAAGTCGATTTTCAAACGATAGCTCATTAAGTCTCTTCGCCGCCACTCCGTCGGTCGGCGCTGACCCTTAAAGGTAAAATCACACGTGCGATGTGGTGCGCACGTTACTACTAGGCAGCTATATACAACTCAGATTCTGAAGTTCAGAAAGTGACTTACTAAGAAAGTGACTTAAAAAAAATTTGCTATGGGTACTTTTTTAGATACCAAAATTTTAACCTTAGTGTGTAGTTCACAGCCCTAACTCTCGTATAAAAAAACGCAGTGTGCCCTGCCACTGGCTAGATGCTGGCCAAGCGTTAAAAAAGAGATGTTTCTTAAGAGTTTTCAAGAGTCCCCAAGACGGTCAAAATTGCTTAACAAGCATTTACGCGCTTGTCAAGCATCCGCATTCATTTTAATCTCAATCGCCGAGACAGTGTAACTGAATATGTTGCTTGATAAGCATGCATCTAAACTAAACGATCAAGCATGCTTGACGAGCATTTCAAAAATATAATTTTTCATCAAGCAACATCAATCACGTAGTTTGCTTGTCAAGAACATCAAGCTCCGTTCTAAACGGTCAAAATTGCTCGACAAGCACGCGAATTTTACGTGCTCTACTCAAGCAATTATGACCGTCTAGGAGGGACTCCAAAAAAGTTACAGCTCCCTTCGTGTCCAATTTAACAACGCGTTTAGGGCGATATTAGGGCTACCCCGCTTCTTTAGTGCTTCAGGGATGTTTGCAATGATGAGCACTGATTGTATCTATGCTAATATGCGTAAAAAATGTGCTTGTTAGGCACATTTTTACGCATATTGTTAGGCAAAAAATCACTTGTTAGGCGAGTGCGGGACAGCTCTAACAAAGTCATATCAATTATAGCTTATAGGCTAGACTGTATATATATTCGAAATTGTTGTGATAGACATATTGGTTGTAGTTTTTAGGCACTTTCTTATTCTTATTATTATTAATATTATTTTCTATTATTATTTTCTTTTCTTTTCTTTCATGTTGTATATCAACATGAAAGAAAAGAAATTATATTGTATTGTTACGTTGTATATTGTATGTTGTATTTCATCTATAACTAACAGTAATAATATCTTATAACTGCTAGTTATAGATTTTATATATATAATACTGTATAGATTATAAATAAATGTAAAAAATATGGGTCTAGTTGCCTGTAAATAGATGAATTTGAATTTGAATTATGCTCTGTCGTCGTGATCCATAAAATTTTCTATATGTAAGGCACACTAATTCCAGTGCCGAGTGAGAGGCCAATGCAAGTGGTGTACGTGCCGTCCCACCTCTACCACATGCTGTTCGAGATTTTCAAGAATGCAATGCGCGCCGTCATGGAGAGCCACGAGAACGCTCCGCCTCCCATACAAGTCAACCTGGTCAACGGAAGGGAGGACATATCTGTTAAGGTGAGATCGTCTCTTAAGAATGGGTATAAAGCAAACAAAATTTGTAATTTCACCCGCGCGGCCCCTTGGACATGACAGTGACACAAAATACGTACAACTACGCACAACATGCGACGGAAGATAGCGCATCTCGCTCAATAAAAATGTTATAAGTGCCAAAAGTATTAAATATTAATTTTATTCGTAAACTACAAAGTCAAATGAAAAATTGTTACATACAGCCTTAGATAATATGTCAAGTGAAATTACTGATACACTTTTAGCTTTGTAATGTGTGTCATTTTGAAAACAAAACTAAAATCTATGGAAACGAGAGTTCACTTGGTGATTTTTTTCTATCGAGAAAATTTCATTGTATTATGTTTTCTGTTACAGACGTCGCTTTCATTTATAATGTATTTATCTATTTAAAAAAAATAATAATTAAATTAGACTTTGTTTACTTAGATAAAATTCAAATCTAGGATTCAAATTCGGCATCCGACATGTAGGGATGCCGAATGATCCTTTTCCTTGCCGATGCCTATAATGAGCGCCGAGCCTTATGTTCTCAATACTCAGTGTACTGTAACTAATTGTCAATGGACAGATCTCGGACCGGGGAGGTGGCATACCTCGCAGCGTGACAGATCTCCTCTTCAAGTACATGTACAGTACTGCCCCACAACCGTCCAAGAGCGATTCTCACACTGTACCACTGGCCGGTGAGTAAAAAAAAAAATTCGGATGTCTTATTATTTAGGTATATATATATATGAGTTGACTAATTTCAAATGCGACAATGTGACTGAAATTTTTTCGAATTTTTGACCACCTTTTTCTTTTCATTTCTTAACCCTTTAGCCGCCAGAGCCGGATATATGAGGCTATCAGCGCAAAAGTGGTGTAACCCACAATTTACATTGATTACGGTTCTTGTGTAAGATGTACAGTCGGCCGCATAAGTCGATTAACACATTCAAAAGTGTAAAACAACTGAACACTCAACTTACTTACTTAATTACTTTCTTACTGAAGCTTTTTACGATCGTATGTACGTGAAGTTTATTTTGGTCTCTAGTCGTGACAACGACTTATGGCGCGTTAAGTGCTACGTTGTTTTGCACTTTTGAATGTGTTAATCGACTTATGCGGCCGACTGTACACAAATATTATAGATTTAGAGGTTCTTTTTATAAAGTTAATTAAAAACAGTTAAAATAATGTTCACAAAAGAAACAAGGTTAAAAAACTCCTCATTATTTTTATTTAAAACAAACCATGCGGTTAAAGGTAACCCTTTAACCGCTTGGTTTAATATACTTGAAGACGTGAGTGGATGAAGGTGATATTGTCGCATAATTCCAATTTTGAATAATTCGCGGTTACAGTTTTACTTTTAATTTTTGAGATAAGTCGCCACGGAACTGATTTTTGTACAAAAATTATAATGCAAAGTTGAGTAAACAACCTAAAATATTAATGGTATGATATTAATGAAACAGTATTATTTAATTTAAAAAAAAAAATGAACATAGCTCCCTCTTCCATTAACAAAAGTAAACTTTTCTGAACTTTTTGCTTTTTAAAATTAACTGTTTTCAACTTTTTCAACTTTTTATATACAAAAATGTCTTAAATCGACTATCTTAAGATCTGCAATCATTTATTTTGGACATATTACCTTCATCAACGCAAAAAAAAAAAACCAAAAAAACCCAAAAATGCGACATATCACCTTCATCCACTCACGTCTTCACTTCTGGTCGTGTGGGAATCATCTGATAAAGAGGGTACGTACTGTTACGACCGAACATTCTCGAAGCGTTTGTTTATCATAAACAAACAGCGTGTTGTTGTTTATCATGAGACCTGGGCGTATGGAAATTTCCATACGTAGAAGGAAGCCCTCCTGTCTCAGAGAAAACTGTTCCTTATGTTCGCGACATAAGGTTCACATTCCCTTAAGCCAGAAAGTTGTTTACGATGTTTGTTTTTTATGACTTGTTTACTTGTGTACGAGCTTGTTTACCTTAAAGTTTCTAGTGTTTTCCAAAAACATCGCGGCTGACTGCGCGTGTATAAATACGGGTGCCATCGCTCGAGTGGGACAGTTCTGCGACAACAAGCGATACGAAAACAACTCTTGGGAGCTTTTGCGAAGATATTTGCGACAGTGCATTGTTGACACATAGAGTGAATTATTTACGACTTTTGGCAAGTTTTACGGTTTAATTGGAAAAGCTCTGATATTTTGGAAGTCATCTTGGTCTGCGTAATAAATCGTGTTCTTACAACCCTAAACGGCATTTTAACTCACCCCGCACGTAACAGTACGAAGCTCACATAAGACCACAGTGAAATAACAGCACACGTGCTGTTGTGTTTCGGTTAGTAATTGTTGCCAAGAGCAGCACCCATCCAGATGCCACATCTCTTCCTTGTCCCTTGTACGCTTGCAAGTAGTACATTGATGGCCCCAATGAATACTTTCAATTGCAGGCTACGGGTACGGCTTGCCGATAGCTCGTCTGTACGCGCGTTACTTCCACGGTGATCTGAATCTCATGTCATGCGAAGGATTCGGAACAGACGCCGTCATCTACTTGAAGGTACATATACATAAGGCATATATTACACTCTCTTCATATAGAAAAAAAGGGTTGGATACATCAAACTATTACAGCATGGAACACGCGTGCCATACTAAAACACTACGAATTTTATGGAACATTTAAAAGTGACATATGCGTAGAGCATGAACTGTCATTTAAAACAAAACAAACATAATAATAAGTTACATAATTTAAAGAAAATGTGACTTTACGTCAACCCATTAGAGTTTAAAATGAAATAGTAGAAGTCGATCGTTACTACCTTTTACCATTGACGCGTGAAGGCAAGAGTCCGACATGATTCTGTCAAAGGCGTTCTTTCTATGTGCCGCTTTGGCATTTGTGACGCAATTTCCATTGTAGTATTTCGATGGTTGGATAGATTAAAAGTGACTTCACAGTAGAATTATAAAAAATAAAAAAAACTTTGTATTGCAGTGAAAAAATAGAAATGTAACTGTGTGCTATCCTGTTCCGTTATCGCTCGGCGTCTTTGATAAAGTATAGGTACACTAGATTCTGGGTTTCTTCACTAAAAGTGGCACAGTAGAATATCACCGCACTCACAGCTTGGGGTGATATTTCAAATCAGTTGCACAAAGTTGTCCTTGAGGTGAACACGTGTTACGACTTGAACCATTATTACTAAATGTTAGGTTCAAAATTAAATCAGTTATTCAACATTTACATTAATCATCTTTTTCTCAGAAATTAACGAGTGAAAGTGGATAGAGCATGTATAAAAAAATGCCAGTGGACACATTTTCGTAGTGATTTTGTTTGAGACCCTGAATCTAGTGCATCCTTTATCAAAACTCGGCGCAGTCTTATAAAGAGATTTAAGAAAAAAATGACACTTTTCAGGCTCTCTCGAACGAAGCGAACGAATGGTTGCCTATATTCAACAAGACGTCGTCGAAGTTTTACAAGGCGGTGTCCGTGCCCGCCGACTGGTCGGGCTCCTTGAACGCCGGCAGCAACACGAGCGGTAAGAAGGAGAAGGTGGCGCCGTCTCGCTCGCACATGGCGTGAGCGACAGAGACGGGGAGACTCGTATCGTAACTAAGAAATAGAGAGTTCTATTCCCTTTTCTCACTAAAGAATCGCGGCCCCAGTTTCATGCTTATATACGTATATCCGTCTCGCACGTAGCGTAAGCGAGCGACAGAGACGGGGAGACTCGTATCTGTCTCACTCGCACGTAGCGTGAGCGACAGAGACGGGGAGACTCGTATCTGTCTCACTCGCACGTAGCGTGAGCGACAGAGACGGGGAGACTCGTATCTGTCTCACTCGCACGTAGCGTGAGCGACAGAGACGGGGAGACTCGTCTCTGTCTCGCTCGCACGTAGCGTGAGCGACAGAGACGGGGAGACTCGTCTCTGTCTCGCTCGCACGTAGCGTGAGCGACAGAGACAGTTATATCCGTCTCGCTCGCACGCAGCGTGAGCGACAGAGACAGTTATATCCGTCTCGCTCGCACATAGCGTTAGCAAAAGAGACGTATCGTAATTGTAATTTTAAAATAGACATACATATCTATTTCTTTTTTTTTTACTTAACAATCGCGACCCCAGTTTCTTCGTGATAAACATTACACGACGAACCTCAGTTTTCTTTTTTGACGATTATAAGAGATATTATAATTTGTGAATTTTGATTTTGTATTTATAAGATAAGAAAGACAAGCTCGATTCATTCGTTGAATGAAAAATAATAGAAAAGATACATATTAAAATATAATCATTGTCCTGTACAATGGAATGTAGAATGTGACAAAAAATTTATTGTTGATATAATTTTTTCGCAATGTGATATTCGGTTTAGGGTTTGACTAAGAGTAAAGAGCTTAGGAAAGGGTGTTTCATAGATTTTGTTTAGATTATAAATTAAAAAAAAAAAACATTTTTTTATTTATGTGAAAAGTGAAAAATCATACCATTTTTCGAGTTTAATATTTTAAAAAAAAACTAAAATTTTATTTAATTCTTGTTGAGAATAATTGAAATTTTCAAACTATTGAGCGTTTGAAGTTTTTTTAGATAAAGGAGAATGCGCAAATTTCATACAAAATGTCCCAGTCCTGGCGCAAAAAGAACATAACTCAGATTTTCGTCACTTTCATGTAACATTTTAAAAATAAATATGTATGTGATTTCCCCAATTCCAGTCCAACAAAAAAAATAATTACTTGAATGTCTTGTCGGCTATTGCCATTTCGCTCTTTTTCTTATGTTAGAGAGAGAGAGTGACGCCAATGGCGCACTTTGCTTTCTTTCTGTTCCTTGTGCTCTGTCCTATTTGTTTTAATCTGAGTGTTTTATATGTATTGTTTGTATGTGTTTTACTTATTACTTTCTCTATTCTTGCAAATATCTTCAAATAAAATAATTAAAGCAATTTTTTTTCTTTGTATGTTGTATGACTATGATTAAGGAAATAACATATTATATTTATGTTTGAAACACTAGAAATGTACACTTTATTTATTTATTCATATATTATCTCTAACCTTTAACAATATTCTGACATAAGTTGCTTTTGCGCCAAGGCTGGGGAAATTTTGCACATTGTCTTTTAACTTTGAGTACCAGTGATTTTGTTTATAAATAAAATCTGTGAAACACCCGTGGGGGTATGTATGTAATATATAAATAATATAATGCTATTAATTAATTATCATATAGTTGAACTTTTACTAAAAGTAAATATCGTATATTTATGTTTGTTTATTAATTTCTATCGCTTTAAAAAGGTCGCGTCGACATTAATTTTTGGTAAAAATATCCAATTTTTTTCATTGAAAATGATATATAAAAAAATAAAAACAATATAACTGTTTATTTTTACGTAAACATTGTATGTATGTCGGAAATTGCTGGCGTTGTTAACTAGTACAATGTTGTTACATACTTTTTTAGATTATAGGCACTTTCGAATTTGTCAAAAAAATAATTTTTAGTTGTTATTAAATCACTGTGTGTTGCGGTAAAACTTCGAAATTATTCTGAAGGCTTGGTCTCTACATTACCAAAATATTATTTAGTGTTTCAAACGTCTAATTAACTTAATTGAACTAAGTACTGTCTAACTTTATTTATTTCTGGAATGAATGGTTGAATTCTACGAAACCCTTTGGTTATTTTTTTCTTTTACGCCTCCATGGACTTATAATAATGCATAATTCAATTACTAGCGGTTTCCATTTGGCAAGTAAGCTCTTAAGTAAGTTTAAGAAGACATTAATTTCGAATTTTACGCTGACACGTTCGCGTAGTCATAGAATAAAAAAAAATAGTGGCAATTTTAAAATTATCTGGTTTTTTTTAAAATGTACAAAGCAATAAATAGTGACTGTTTAAATGTTTTAGTTAGATAAAGGTCGATGCGCAAAATTTCATACAAAATTACCCCAGTCCAGGCGCAAAAGGAATCTATCTCGAATGTTTGTTAAATTCGTATATGTAAGTATATTAAAAAATAAAAAATATAAGTTGTGATTTTCCCAATTTGCTTTGTTTCTGTTCTTGTTCTTGTGTCCTATTTATTTTAATCTGAGTGTTTTATATGATTAATTAGCATTTTTTTTCTTTGTATGACTAATATATTAGGGACATGACATATATATTTATTTATTTTTTATAACACTTGAAATGTTTACAAAATTCTGACATACATTAAGTTGCTTTTGCGCCAAGACTGGGGAAATTTTGCGCATACGTTTTTGTCTTTCGGATAATTGAGTTGATGTATGTAAATATGTATTTATAAACGTTTTAGCCTATGTGTTTACGTGCACACAAAACACTCAATTTAAATAAATAATCAGTAATTAAATCTTTTAGTGCTGTATTTCGATTTTGTTGTATAATTTTCACGAATAAAATTGATTTTCTGTCTTATTAAAGTACGGCCAACGAGACAGTGTACACTCAATAGAATAAAAATATGGTTAAAAGTTCTCGTGGAAAAATTGTGTCTCCTTATAAAGTACTAATACTGAAGTATTTTTGCTTCACAACAAAAAAGTCTACTGTATTTTGTATTTTTTATTTCTTGTGAATTCCGCTACATAGTTAAATTTTGAAATAACTTCATTGACGGTTTTTCTCTTGTAACTTAATTTTTTTAAATTCTTGGAGAAACTCAATAATAACTTTATACTTACTTACCAATAACTAGTTCAGAAGTACAATTTACGTCTAAGTTTTAAGTTGTAAAAAGTTTAATAAAAAAAAAAATGCCGAATTCTGACACACAGAATCTAAAGTAAAGCCAACAATACAACGCAAACAATATACATATACAAACCCGACCCGTACTGAGTTTCAGAATATTGAGTTAATAGCTGTGGCACGCGACTTCGCCCGCGTAACTTTATAAAATAATAGCCTATTTTACTCGTTGATAATGCAGCTTTCTATAGGTGAAAGAATTTTTGAAATCGGCCCAGTAGTTTTTACTTGAAAGATTAACAAACATACAAATCTATCCTGTATAGATTATATATCTGTCCTTTTCCCTCTCACGTAAGAATGTCTATCTGTTTCGTGATACAAGAAGGGCCACTGCCAATAGTTCAATTAGGAGTTGAATTGATTGGACTATTGGGACTCTTAGGGTCAGCGCCGACGGACGGAGTGGCGGCGAAGAGACTAATTTAGTTAACAATTTAAATTCAACCTAAAGTGCTCCTGAATACGACTGTATCGATTCGCCGCGCGCCTCTCGACCGCGCTTTGAGTCGCTCGTCGTCATTTTATTTCATTGTACCAAATACAATCGTATTCAGAAGCACTTTAGGTTGAATTTAAATTGTTACTAAATTAGTCTCTTCGCTGCCACTCCGTCCGTCGGCGCTGACCCTTAGTCTTAGTAGTTCAATTACATTAATAAATTGAACTAACGAAACTTGAAAAGTCCAGCAGTCTAAGAAATAGTTCTTGACAACACTTGGTCTACATTTTATAGATGATTGCGTTATTATATGAAAATACTTATCTGGGTATTAGTTTTATAAAAAAAATTTTTTACAAACACCTGAAAGTTTGTTTACATAGTTTGCGTTGTCTTCATGGCCTTGCTTTAGTTAAAAAAAAAGACATATTAACACTCTAAACATAAACCAGAAATAAAATTGTTATCGCCCATTATTAATACCGACGTAACATAAAATAGTACTATTTTGAGTAGTTTAAAAAAATACTTTTGTTTTTGTTTAATGTGTAATAAAAATAACGTTTGGCAATATTTTCCCAAAATCTTGGCCAAACGTTATTTGGCAAAATGAAGAATTTTTTTAACAAAATATTTTCGATGTTTCAATCTGCCCAATTTTGTTTAACTTATCAAACATATGTTGTTTTGTGATTACCAAAAATAATATGATGAGTAAAATGTTGCTCGATCTGTATTCTGATGACATACTCATATTAACTGTATGTTTTTTCATTTAATATATAATTATTATCTTTTATATCTAATATTGTATGTGATTACTTGTGTAATTTTTTTGAATTGTTTCTTTTTCGTGGATAAAATTCACTTTTGACATTATTGTTTAGTAAAAGGAGGTTGGTTGCATTTTGTATTTTCTTTGTATAAAAACAAATGATATTCCAGATATATGAATGTGATTCAATGTGTAGAACTGTCTAGAATAAATGGATAATATATTTAATTTTTACAAATAAATTTTTAATACAGATATTTGTGTTTTATTTGTTCAGTAAATATTTGATATTTTTTTTTTGTAAAATTTGACAGGTAAACAGGCGATACACTTGATTCAAAAGTAGATGTTATCCGAGACTTCATCAGATCTTTTCCGATGATTTTGCAGATAGAAATTTAAAATAAAAAAGGCAAAATTAAAATCAAAAGTAGCAGATCCCGAGACTTTCGAGTCCAAAGCAGTAAGGTCAAGTATCATAATTTTTTGCTTAAACGAATATAATTTAGAAGATATGTGTCATTAATTTATCTTTTACTTTGTAACCTATAGAGTTGTTCCACCTTAAATACCTCTATTCTCCGTGGTTATAGCAACATTGTCAAGAGGAAAATGCAAATAAAAAACGGCAAAAAGTTTAGTTACCAGGCTAATAAACTCCAAAAAAAATAGAGAATGCGCTGACTGCTGTCAAACAAAAATGACATGACGACGTGTCATCGGTCGTCGGTCGGTGTCATTATTTATAGTATGTGAATTGAGTGTTTGTGCGAATTTTAATTATAGGTTATTTATTTAAACAATATTTTAAAAATTGGAAAGAATTATATAGAATTCGTGCCGAAAGTATAACAAAATGAAGATTTACACCAACAAAAATAATACTGCCACGCTAAAACTCTTAATAGCAGCGAAATTAGCGAATAAAAATGTAGAAATAGTTAAAGCAACTTTCGGAGGTAGGAATTTTTGATATTTTTTTCATATTATACTCTTATAAGAATATTGTTTTATCAACGGGCACTTAAACGTGACATTACTATTTAATTATTTTTTGGTTTTTGTGTATCGGATTCATACAAAAAACTTATTTAAAAATAAAATGAATAAGCGATCAGCATAAATTTTTGATGAAA
Organism: Synanthedon formicaeformis; assembly: GCA_945859745.1. Taxonomy (NCBI): domain Eukaryota; kingdom Metazoa; phylum Arthropoda; class Insecta; order Lepidoptera; family Sesiidae; genus Synanthedon; species Synanthedon formicaeformis. The sequence continues at coordinate 4,833,609 of OX243980.1, forward strand.
GAAAACGTACTTAAGTAAGTACATAACTTTTCTTTCATTTCTTCAAAATTTTGTGCTCTAGGCATAATTTTGGATTGCGTCATGTACTTAACATCAGAAATTTGAATTTTAGAATACAACATATTACCTACCTATAATAATTATTAGAATGAGATAGAAAATAATATAAACCCATCGATGTACATATATAAACCTAACAAAAAAAAATCTAAACAGTTTGACCATTATTTAGTTATAAAATTATTATTAGCTTGTGCCCGCGGCTTCGTCCGTAAATAAAAAACACAAAGCAATTATATTATAATGGTTGACATCTTTATTGCTACATCTTTATCTGTACCATATGTCCTTTCTTGTATCTCTGACAACATGTATGCAAAATTTCGTGATGATCTATTAGAGTAGGTAGTTAAGGCGTGAAAGGATAACAGACATACAGACTGAGTTACTTTCACATTAAATTAGTACTAGCTGTTGCACGCGAATAAATTTATAAAATTTAGCCTATGTTAGCCTACGCGCTGATAACGTAGCTTTCTATAGATAGGTCAAAGATTTTTTGAAATCGGTCTACTAGTTTTTGAGTTTATTCATTATAAACATACAAAAATACAAATCTTCTCTTTATAATATTAGTATATACATAACTCTACCTGTAGAGACATTTTAGCCCTGGTTTAAACCGTATAATTGTCTGTGAAATGCAGACGATGTATTTTCAGGACCGAAACAGTTGCCGCTGTTTGAAGTGGACCCTCACCTGACCTTTTTCTCAAGCAATGCAGCTACACAGTACTTGTTCCCCACCTTGGATCTCTCTGAGAATAGACAGTGGTATGTAGTTGCAGAACATCCCTAATTTTCCAATAGGATCGGTCGGAGGCAGCCTGGATCCACTGTCCTGGTCCCACAAATTTTTATACACATAAATCTTCCTCGTTCATCCCTCTTTCCTTAAGTAAAAAACCAAAATGAAACCTTTTAGATGGTTTAGAACAAAATTTTTGTGTCTCTTAAGGTATATTAATGACTTAATTTTGTTGATTTATTATATTTACATGAAAACTTAATAGGAGTTAAACAGACAGACAGATGCGGATAGCGACTTCAAATTATACTATGTAAGATATGTCCAAATTAATACTCTTTTTAACAAAAAAAAAAAACAGCTGATTGACCGTCTGCGAGCTTATGAAACCGTTGCTTCTCAACTTCAGAAAGAGACTTTGTGCTATTCTGTAATAAAAATAACTCTTTTTAACAAAAAAAAACCGACTTCAAACCGGTCTTTTCTCGTGGATGCCATTGTCAGATCTGGACCAAATTGAAATGGGACCACACGGGAATCACCAGCTTTCAAATAAAAAAGAATCATCAAAATTGTTTCACCCAGTCAAAAGTTCCGAGGTAACAAACTTAAAAAATTTTTTTGGAAGTCGGTTGAAAAAAGATCAGAAGAAGATTTTTCTTCTTTTTAAATATCTTTTTTTAATTTTTGTAATAATATTATTATGTTTTTTTTTTGTCTTGATGTTTGGTTCTGTTCTCTCTTAAATATTACATCTATCTGTGGACACGCTTGTGGGGCATGTGTTAATTTTTTTGTTTTTATTTACTATATTTTTGTTTCTATTTATGTCACAAAGATTAATAAAATAATATAAATAAATAAAAGATTACAAAGACAAACAAATAAGGTGTAAATCGGCTGTTTCCTGTATTTTTTCATGGTGTTTTGATTATTTTGATCAAAGGTTTTTTGATGCAAAAGATTAATGTCTATCTGTCCAAGAAATAAATGAATAAATTTAATTATTTTTCTATGGTACAGTCAACAAATGCAAGAATGGGAAGCAACGCGACTCCAACCAGCCGTGAGCGCGTTGGTCGCTTCAAAAAATGTTACCTCGGAGTTGAAGCAAACGCTCGGAGTGCTCTTAGAACATATTAACACCGTTCTTGACAAACACGAATACATCGTCGGGGTATGTATAATATAATCAATACTAATAATAAATCTGTAAGGGTGGGTCATGGAGTAAGTTACTTTGTTTTCAGAGATATCGTGTTTATAGGCTCTATACATGATACTGAAACTAAATTGACCATTTTTAGAATTTTTTTCTGTATGTATGTTCCTCCATAACTCTTAAACGAATTAACTGATTTTCCTGAAACTTGGTAGATAAACATTTAGACGTATGGGACACAAGATAGGTTACTTTTTCTTTTTCAACGCAGACGAAGTTGCGGGCGCCAGCTAGTATATAATAATACTAAATGCTGCGTGCGACTTCGCCTGTGTAACTTTGTAAATTATATACTAAAACCTTCCTCGAGAACCACTCTATCCATTAGTGAAAACGCCATGAAAATTGGTGCAGTAGTTTTTAGTTTATCGCGTACAGACAGACAGCCGAGGCGGAGGACTTTGTTTTATAATATTCTTCTCAGGATCGTCATCTTGGCTTCTTTTCCGAAACCCTGGTAAATTTAAATTTATAATGACGATCATATAGAGTTTCTTGGAGAAATCTAATTGATAAATAAATAATTTTGATTTGATTTGATTTTATGGAGGGTAGTGGTGAGGAGTACCGCCTTGTATGACAATTAAGCTTTTTTGTTCAAAAAAACATCAAAAAAGACATCAATTATCCATTTAATCTAGTGACAGCCGGTCTAAATCACGAATGTACTACTGCATATATGCATCTCTTTCTAACACCTTTTCAATGCCATAAGTGAATAGAGTATGAACTAAAGTAACTTTGTTGCTATTTTTTCCTTACAGAAGTAAGTTCCTTCCTTACAGCATAGAAAGGAAGGAACTAATTATTCTATCTATCTTCTATCTGTCTTTGTCTAATTTACTCGACAATGTTACACTAGCGCCATCTTAATTTACTAGTATTCTGGGACCACTTTTTAACACATAGTGGGTCCTCCTTATAGTCCAGTATCCCTCAAAGGATTTTTTTTCTAATTACTAACAGGTTGAATCTTCGTTGGCTGACGAACAACTTTTTCCTCTGCGAAAATTCTCGTAGAAGTAGCTAAAGGAGTTAGCAGCCTTAAAAAACTTCCAAGCGTAGGACTAGGAAAACGTACCACTCAATTTGTAGGACTATGCGGCCATTTTATTATACAAATGTTTACTAAGCTGCAGACAAAAAATCAGCTGGTTAGTATACCCATCCTTCCCAAAAAACCACTCTCAATAAATCATAATAATGAGGTCATAAAAATTTATTTATTATAAATTAAATTTAAATGGTTTTATTTACGTCACTGATACGAGCCAGGTGTGGTGTGGACGTGTACTTTATTAAATAATGGAAATAAAAGTGACAACTCATGTGACAAGAGGTAGCTTTTACTTATTGTTAGCAACCCTCCTAGTCCAGTATCCCTTACTATTACTAACCAGCTGATTTTTTGTCTGCACCTTAGTAAACATTTGTATAATAAAATGGCCGCATAGTCCTACAAATTGAGTGGTACTGGTACGTTTACCCAGTCCTACGCTTGGAAGTCTTTTACGACTGCTAACTCCTTTAGCTACCTCTATCGAGAATTTTCGCACAGGAAAAAGTTGTTCGTCTCTGCAAACTGAAGCTACTCACGAATTCAGCCTGTTAGTAATCAGAAAAAAATTCCTTTGAGGGATACTGGACCATTACCTCTACCCTCCATAGTGCTGTTAGACAGCGACATCTGTCGTCGAAAAAATATACTATTTAAAGTTTTTTTTTTTGTCAACCTGTGGTGATTTCTACTATGCAAAGTTTATCAACCTGTCTGCCATTCTTATATATATATATATTTAAAAAAAACTAATGTTCTTATGGTATCTTTTTCAGGACAAACTGTCATCCGCAGACATATCCATATGGAGTACTCTGTACCCGCTGTATTACAACAACGATCTCAAACAGCTGCACCTGTTGGAGTATAGTTGTTTAATGAAATGGTACGAGGATTTGGCCGATTCTAAGGCTTTTCAGGTAAATATTATTGGAGGTTTATCTCAAAAAACCTTAATCTATCGGTTAATTAATTAATTGAAATCGTGTTTCAGGAGGCGGTCAAGCAATGGGACGGTTCACCGAATGGTCCCTTCGGACCGTCAGCGGAGCTCGGTGCACCAGAAATGTCCACTTTCTCACCCGGGTAAGTTTTATGTATCCGTTTATGTACTTCTAACCTGAAATATTTCTAGTTTTAAAGGTAATCTGTGACTCCGTTTCAACAGGACTCCAGACGATGACGTCACGGGACCCACTCCCGAGGAGTTGCAAACCGCTAAAGACAATTGGCACAACGGATTTGCAAATTTACAAGCGCCCCTAGTACGCGAAAAAGTTCCGTAAGTATTATTTTTTTGCTTGTTTTGGTTTGTTTCAGGTTCCTCTCAATCCCATCGACCCCATCCCATCCCGTTGCTTAGAATATTTTTTATGTGTACAGTCGGCCGCATAAGTCGATCAACACATTGTTCTGTTTGTTTAATTCATTGCCCATTAACTACTTATTTTAGATTCGAATCTAGATGTCGCTCTACCTCCTTTGTTCGTGATATCGGTTTTATATTTTTGTTACATATATGATTTTTACAATTTTAGTAAAGAGGATATTTCTAGCAGTAAATAACGGAGTTTTATTTCTATAACACCCGGTACACACATTCAAAAGTGCAAAACAACGTAACACTTAACGCGCCATAAGTCGTTGTCACGACTAGAGACAACTTCATGTACAAACGATCGTAAAAAGCTTCAGTAATTAAGTTGAGTGTTCAGTTGTTTTGCACTTTATAATGTGTTAATCGACTTATGCGGCCGACTGTACTAACTAGTGATGTGCCGGATCGTTAAAAATGTATATCCGCGGTTACGGATACGGATATTTAGGGTCAGCGCCGATACGGACGGAGTGGCGGCGAAGAGACTTAATGAGCTATCATTTGAAAATCGACTTTAGTTACTTCAGTATATGATTGAAAGTGGTATAATTTAAAAAAATATACTCTCGCGTCGGCAAGCGCGGTCGAGCGGCGCTCGGTGAATCTTCAGCTAAAGAAACTAAAGTCGATTTTCAAATGATAGCTCATTTAGTCTCTTCGCCGCTCAGTCAGTCGCGTCAGACTCAGTCGGTCCGCGCTGACACTTAGTGTCAAGATCCGCGGATACTATCAGTTTATTTTAAAAGGCAAATAGTTGCAGAAAAGTTTACTTTTGTCAGCTATGTTGACTTTTTTTTTTAAATTAAATAATACAAGTGTTTACTTGCTATCATACCATTAATATTTTAGGTTGTTTACTCAACTTTGCATCATATTTTTAGTACAAAAATCAGTTCCGTGGCGACTTATCTCAAAAATTAAAAGTAAAACTTTAACCGCGATTTATTCAAAATTGGAATTATGCGACATATCACCTTCATCCACTCACGTCTTCATTTATTTATTTATTATACATACATATATACATACATACATACATACATACATACATACATACATACATACATACATACATACATACATAAAATTGTAAAAATGGTCAATTTCGTTTCAGTACATGATACTGAAACGAAATTGACCATTTTTAGAATTTTTTTCTGTATCTATGTATGTATGTATGTATGTTCCTATAGAGCCTATAAACACGATATCTCTGAAAACAAAGTAAATTACTCCATGACCGACCCTAACAGATTTATTATTAGTATTGATTTAGTTTTGGTATATTTTGCAGACAACCAGTGAAAGATCGAAAGAACATTCTCATAACATCGTCCCTGCCATATGTCAATAATGTACCACATTTGGGCAACATTATCGGATGTGTGCTTTCGGCTGACATATTTGCTAGGTGAGTTTTTATATTATAAGGTTTTAAGGTACATAATGAAAGGTAAAAAAAAATCCATTCTGTACATACTTCCATACTAATATTACAATCAATACAACATACAAAACAGAACTAATTTGAAATGTGAAAGTAGTTCTTTTTGTCTGTTACCTGTTCACGCCTTAACTACTCAACCGATCGTCGTGAAATTTTACATACACGTTGTCAGGGATACAGGAAAGGACATGGGGTACCTTTCATCCAGAAAAAAAGTACAGTTCCTTAGGGATCATCTGAAATAAAATGGCATACAGGAAAGGACATAATCATCTAGAAAGAGTACTGTTTTCATGTGATCATCCTTGCATATTATAAAACAAAGTCATCCGCCGCGTCTGTCTGTCTGTCTTGTCGCGATAAACTTAAAAACTACTGCACCGGTTTTACATGCTGCTTTTACCAATGAATAGAGTGGTTCTCGAGGAAGATTTTTGGTATATAATTTAAAAAAGATACGCGGGCAGCAGCTAGTCTAAGATAAAATAAAAAAAAACTAACGCCTAGCCAATGAGTTACAGCAATAAGAGGTCAAGCCAGTGATATGTTAAGTAAGTACTAGATGGAACACTCAAGACGCGATGAGTGTTCCAAGTGATTGGAGTTCCGACGTCCTACCCGTTGACAGTCTGTCATACGCGCTCGTAGAGATTAGGCGCGTTATTATTATTTTCAAAACCAGTAAAAATGCCGTCTTGTGTGATGAGATATTGCAAAAATACAACAAAAAATATTGGTAAAACTGCTTGTGTGACGTTCCATAGGTAAGTTTTATTAATATTGAAACGTTTAATAGGTTAATATTTAATTTGTCAAAACCGACGTGCTTATCGGGTCGGCCATATTAATATTCAGTTGTCCACGACTTGACGTATTGACTTTGACACTACTGCCGCGCCGTCCCCCGCCAACCCCCGCGCACCTCCCGCGTTGGAACATGAATTTAGCAAGATATCGTAGGGAGTGTTCAATCTAGTACTTACTTAACATATCAATGGGTGAAGCGTATATTTTTTATTTATCAACGCGGACGAAGTCGCCGGCACCGTCTAGTTTCATATAAATATTTTCATTTCCCTTGTAGGTATTGTCGCATGTGCGGTTATAATACTTTGTACATTTGCGGTACTGACGAGTATGGTACGGCGACCGAAACTAAGGTATGTCTGCAATGGTTTTTTTTTAAAACCTCCAACGCAAAAACGGGGTGTCACAAGTTTTACGTGTGTGTGTGTGTGTGTTTGTCTGTGGATTTGTCTAAACCAAAAATCATTCATTTATTAGTTGTCGTCTACTAGGTCAAGTGACATCACACACAACACAACTTTAAAGTCTCATAAACTTTTTCATTTTTTATACATATTTTAATGATTCTTTAACATTTTTGTTTCATATATTATTGTGTGCAAACTTTTTTTTTGACACGTTTGGTCTAGTGGCTAGTAACCCTAGCTGTTAACCAAACGGTCGCGGGTTCGAATCCCGCTAGGGGCAAATGTTTTTATGAGTTAACATTTTATCTTTGCACCTGAGTCATAGATGTTTTGTATTTATAATATGTATGTATTTACAAAAAAAAGTAATCTATGTAGTATATCAACTGCCTAGTTTCAATATATCAATACTAATAATAAATCTGTAAGTGTAGGTATTGTATATATGTATTGTATATATGTATGTATGTATGTATGTGTGTATGTATGTATGTATGTATGTATGTATGTATGTATGTATGTATGTATGTATGTATGTATGTATGTATGTATGTATGTATGTATAGAAAGCTACATTATCAGCGACTAATATAGGTTATCAATACTAATAAAAAATCTGTAAGTGTAGGTATTGTATGTATGTATGTATGTATGTATGTATGTATGTTCCTCCATAACTCTTAAACGAATAAACTGATTTTCATGAAACTTGGTACATAAACATTTAGACGTACAGGACACGGGATGGGCTACTTTTTTTTCTTTTTCAACGCGGACGAAGTCGCGGGCGCCAACTATAGTCCATAATACAAGCATTAGTTGCTCACTGTGGAGCTAGACGGTGCTGTGTGGAATGTGTGAAGGCTTTATTTTAAAACCTACAGGCCATCGAAGAGCGCGTGACGCCGCAGGAGATATGCGACAAGTATTACGCAATCCACGCAGAGGTCTACAAATGGTTCAACATTAGCTTCGACCATTTCGGACGCACCACCACCAAGGAACAGAAGGAGTAAGAATTTTTTTTTTTTTTTTTCAAGTGAAGTGCTTCGTTTAGGCACGTTTCGTTGGGTACTTTTGTTATGGGAAAAAAGCGCTGAAACGTCTTTGAGCGACACCCTCAGTGACGTTTGGTTGTATAAAATGAACGCCATCTACCCGAAACAGTGCGTACTTTCTGGTAACAGTAAGTGTTCGAAAGTCATAGCGGTAATATTCCATAGTTTTCAGTTTTTTTTTTTTAAACTTGTTATTATGGAGGGTAGAGGTGAGGAGGACCCGACTCATATGACAATCAAACTGAAAAAATGTTCCTCTCCAACATCCAACAATAAAATGAGGGTTCTAAAAGTGGCCACAATGGCGCTAGTGTAGCACGTCTTCTATCTATCTTTGTCTAATTTACTCGACAATGCTACACTACACTAGCGAGTATCGAAAATGTGTTAGAAAGATTATTATATTTGCCAGACATGCTTTGCAGACAAGTTATTTAAGTGTACAAAAAATTAAGCTAAAAAGTCTCTCTATTATTTTATTATTAAGCTAAGTAAGCTAAGCCAAGTCGGTAATTTTTTTATTATTAAGCCAAAAATGAGTTATTATACCAATAACTCCACTGAACTTTGTGCAAGTGTAGCAGGCTTGAACTTGAACGCTTTGAAAGTTGTGTAGATAAATGTTCATTTTTTTCTTATTACAGAATAGCACAAAGTCTCTTTCTGAAGTTGAGAAGCAACGGTTTCATAAGCTCGCAAACGGTCGATCAGCTGTTCTGTGAGAAGTGTCAAAGATTTTTGGCCGATCGGTATGTTTGTTTATATATTTTTAGCGAAGCCCTGAGCGGGTCGCTAGTACTCTATAGTGATGTGCCGGATATTCATATCCGTATCCGCGGATATTCGAAGGAGAAGAAAGATCCGTATCCGTTAATTTTTACGGATTAATTTTTAATTCATAGCTTAAATTCTACATACCTACAGGTGATTAGGTAGCAATGAAAAACTATTATTTCCATTCAGATTATTTTTTTATTTTTTAAAATTAAACATTTGGCACCTTTATAATGCAAGCGTAAGAAAGTTAAGATCCGTATCTGTATCCGCGGATCTTGACATCAAATATCCGTATCCGCGGATCTTTACACCAATTATCCGTATCCGCGGATCTTGACACCAAATATCCGTATCCGCGGATTTAGACACCAAATATCTGTATCCGTATCCGCGGATCTGGACACCAAATATCCGTATCCGCGGATTTTGACACCAAATATCTGTATCCGTATCCGCGGATCTTGACACCAAATATCCGTATCGGTATCCGCGAATCTACATTTTTAACGATCCGACACATCACTAAGTATATAAGAAGCTTAATGACGGTCGTTGTGCAGGTTCGTGGAGGGAACTTGTCCACACCCGGGTTGCCTTTACGACAACGCCCGCGGCGACCAGTGCGACAAGTGTGGCAAACTAATAAACGCCATTGACCTAATAGAACCCAAGTGTAAGGTTTGCTCGCACAAGCCCATAGTTAAGCCCAGCGAGCAGCTCTTTCTGGACTTACCCCAGGTATGTTTGCTCGTTGAAATGTTAAAAAAAAAATCGTATAAATATCTATATCTAACTATAATTTTGTACATAACAGCGTTTATAGAAAATAGTCGTTGAAAATAGTGCATTGTTTGCTATATATAAGTCTACATGGGGCCTTATTGGCCTCATGTACCAAGAGATTGATATCTGATGGTATCTGTCATCATAAACATAAATATCTATATTTTCACTAGTTTAAAATTTATTTATTAAAACCTCAATTCCAGGGTTTTTATAAGTAAATCACTGCATAAAAATTGCAATTTCTAACGAAATTAACTTTTTTAGTAACGGTTTAGCGATTAAAGAAGTTAACTTATTTATTAACGAATTAGCGATTAACGGAGTTCACTTTTTTAGTGACGGATTAGCGATTAACGAAGTAAACTATTTGATTAACGGTACCCAGCTATGATTATAATAGAATTGTTTGGTTGCTTTCCAGTTGGAGCCCGCCATAAGGTCTTGGGTGTCCGGGGTGGAGCGCCAGTGGTCGGGCCCAGCGAGGGCCGTCGCCCGCTCGTGGCTCCGCGAGCCGATGAGATCGCGCGCAATCACGCGCGACCTCAAATGGGGCGTGCCCGTACCCCTAGACAACTATCGGGACAAAGTGAGGCTCTGTTTTTCAAAGTGAAAACTTGTTTATTGTTATAACGCTGTGCACTTTATTTTGTAAGTACTGAAAGAGAATTTTGTAACGTGCCGTTTCGTCTTGAATTGCACTTCGGATCTTAGCGTCCCACTGCTTCGTATGAAATAATATGAAACAATGACTGATTCAAGAGATCGCGACGCGCGACCGGTGGATGTGGCCAGAGAGGCTAAGACCCAATTCTAGCAAGATTAAAACCCAATTCTAGCGCTAGAACCCAATTCGAGCGCGCTCTATTTATAGAGCGACTAAAACCCAATTCTAGCTCTAAAACCCAATTCTAGCGCGCTCTATTTCTAAAGCGACTAAAACCCAATTCTAGCGCTAGAACCCAATTCGAGCGCGCTCTATAAGCATATAAACAGTTGTTAACACAATTCACTGTTATAAACATACAGTTCAATTATGTTCAGTTCTATTTATAGAGCTGCTAAAACCCAATTCTAGCGCGATTAAAACCCAATTCGAGCGCTAGAACCCAATTCTAGCGCGCTTTAGCCTATCTACGGCCGCACTAGAATTGGGTTTTGGCCGGTAGGAGTCCGCCATAAACCCACAACGCCCCCCACGCTGTCGGGTATCATTAAGGATTTCCCAGTGTTAAATGAAATTTAAGAATACTAGGTGTATTTCGTCCAGAATAATAAGTTCGAAGATATAATAATTAAATATTGTCTCCTACTAGGGCTTCGTGTTTTATTTAAAGAAGTAAACCCGAGTTAATTCATTCATATTATAAAAATATGAGTAGGAGTCCCTTACACCCAGTGTTAAATATGAGGGGTCTGACTGTTGTAACGGTGATTCGCAGGTGTTCTACGTGTGGTTCGACGCTCCGATCGGTTATTTGAGCATAACTCAGTGCGCCACAAAGGAATACGAGAAATGGTGGAGGCCCGGCAAAGAGCATAAGGTGAGTCTTCGATACTTACAGAGGCAAAATGTCCTTTCAATAGAGTCGATTTGGTGTATTGTGCATATATAAATACAATTGTGTTTGTGTGTAGGTGAAATTGTATCAGTTTATGGCGAAAGACAACGTTCCGTTCCACGCGATCATGTTCCCCGCAACGGTCATAGGGATCAACGAAGGACACCTGTTGGTCGAACATTTGTTCGCTACAGGTGAGTTCAATTTTTATTTATTCATTTTATAATGTTTCATTGTTGTATTTGAAACGTCCATTTGTACCACCACTTGTAAATATTGTGTTAGCCATGTAAAATTTTTTTTTGAAGTGTCAATTTGTACCACCCCTTGTAAATATTTGTATTAGTCTATGGTAATATAACTCTTATTGTTTCTATTTTTTGTATACTAAGTTGTGTGTGACTGTCTTTGCCTTAATAAATAAATAAAAAAATAAAATAATGTTTCATTTAATTTACAAACTCATTAGAATAATTCTGTAATCACACCATGTTCAGCGGATTACAAAATTATTCTATTACATTATAAATAAGTATATATGTACACATAAAGATACTTAACTATTTTGTAATCGAAATAATTTTGTAATCTGTATTATGTATTCTCATTTAAATGTGAAAAAATTTGTATGTATTTTATTTGTTTCGTTATCTTTAGATGTATTCTTGTGTGTCATTTTTTTTCTATATAAAATAAAATAAATAAAAATAAAAATAGCCTTTATTTTCTACTACTTACAATAGTTTTAACTTAATACAATTTTAACTAAACTTATAACAATTTAACTTAACTTATCTTAACTTTAACTGTAACTACAACTAACTTTAAATTTTAACTTCAACTTTAAGTATAATTGAACTTTAAATTTTACTTCAAGTACATTTTAACTTTAAAATTTTAACCATACTTCAACTTAAATACCATTTAACTTTAAATTTTAACTTCAAGTATAATTCAACTTTAAATTCTACTTCAAGTACATTTTAACTTTAAAATTTTAACCACACTTCAACTTAAATACCATTTATCTGTAAATTTTAACTTCAACTTTAAGTATAATTCAACTTTAAATTTTACTTGAAGTACATTTTAACTTTAAAATTTTAACCACACTTCAACTTAAATACCATTTAACTTTAAATTTTAACTTCAACTTTAAGTATAATTCAACTTTAAACTTAAACTTTTCTATATATGTATCTAATAATAAAAAATAAATGGACGCTAATGCAGTGGCTTGTTACATATTATGTATTATTTAAAAGGTGTTTAATTTTTTTTATTTTACTTACAGAGTACTTGAATTACGAGCAAGGAAAATTCTCGAAGTCCAGAGGTGTCGGTGTCTTTGGTACAGATGTTCAGGTGAATAGTTTTTTTTTTTTTATAGGATCCATTCTTTATACATATAGCATCCAGGATTTTGCAATGACTTCTATATTACTTAGTAAGGACAAGGCTAACGCTCCTAGTACGTGGCACCGACGCGCCGGTGTCAAAATTGGAAATTGACACCAATGACGGGTGTTCATTCTGTGCTTAGAAAGATACGAAAATGCCTACTTACCAGTTATATGTCCAACCAACCATTGAGTACACTTTACAACAACAGAATACGCCAATAAGAAATAAAAATACGTATTAAGATGGCAATGAAAACAAAATATTTTTAGTACTCATAACAAAATATTTTTAGTAACTAGATGTGCAAATTGGAGGACCATTTTTTTGCCACTAGTAGTATGGTAAGGGCGCATCCGGTCTTGTTTAACATATCACTGGGATTTTGAAAAGATTTGGGTTATTATGAGCTCAGGAGTTCGTAACCTTAGCAGTGCGCTAAATAAAGGATGTTTTAATGTGCTTGTGGTCCAAAAAAAGAGGAATTTCGCCAAGACGAGGATGGTAATTAGCCGTACGTCTGTATGTACGATGGAAGAAAGGGGAAGGCGGTATATATATAAGCTCATGCAGCTCCTCTTTAGATCTTTTAGAAGACACATAGACTGGCGATTTTGGGTCCATATATGCCAGGCTCTGCATCATAGTTTTTGAAAACATCCAATCTTCCAATCTTTGATAAAGGATACACTAGATTATTATAATTTTATGTCAAGGTCGACAGACAATCTGACGGTCCACTTGATGGTAGGTGGCTACCGTCGCCTATAACACAAGGAACGCCATAAGTGCTACAAGTGCGCTGTAGACCATAGGATTAAGGATAAGGGATAAGGATGTGATGGGGTGGTAATGGGCTCTGGCATCACTTACTCACTCACCGAAACACAACAGCACGTAAATGCTGTTATTTCACGGTGGTATTCTGTAAGGGGGTGGTTACTGCCGCCAGACGGGCTGCCCAAATGACTGTGAAACGTCATTTGCACTGACAAAAATTACTGCGAAAAAGTGTCCACTGGATTTTTTTATACACGCTCTATCACTCTCTCTCTCTCTCGATGATTTCTGATAAAAAGATGAATAATGTAAATAAATATGTTGCATGACTCATTTAATTTTGAACCTTCAGTAATAATGGTTCAACACGTGTTCACCTTAAGGACAATTTTGTGCAACCAATTTGAAATATCACACCAAGCTGTAAGTGCGATTATATTCTACTATGCCACTTGCAAAGTGAAGCAACCCAGAATCTAGTGTATCTTTTATCCATTAACTCCAATAAACTTGGACAGGTTATCCCATACAAATTACAGATATGTACTGTCGTGTACCATTTTGAAGTACGAAAGTACTGGAACTAATTTTGAAGTTTGCGTATTTTTAATCCATAGATAAGTATAATATAGTGTCTATTTTATTTGTTGATGTCTTAGGGACTGTTTAAGTTTATTTGTGCTCGAGTTTGAGTTTTGAAACATGAAGAAATGTGTATTCTGTAAATGTCCCTATCATGCGGTCATCATTAGTTTTACTTTCATGTACTCACACTCCATAGGCTCCATAGCCTACAGCGCTAAAATGGCGATTTTCAAATAGACATTAAAAATAATTTGACAGTAGCCTATCCAGTGCTTTATTACAGATCAGTGCCTTTATCAAAGCTTCCAATAGTAATATAATGATTGATTTTTACAGGACACGAACATACCATCGGACGTGTGGCGGTTCTACTTGGCGAGCGTGAGACCTGAGGGTTCAGATTCGGCCTTCAGTTGGAAGGAACTAGGACAGAGGTAACTTGTACATAATTGTAAAGCCGCGTTGACACGGTCAGAGTACACACACGGACCGATGTACTCGTACGAGTCAATTTCATACGAGTGCGGTAATAGGACGCGGTTCTATAGTGCACTCGAATCGGACTATGTCGTCCGAGTGAGCTCGTAATACCCGGTTGTCATTATACGAGTGCGCTGGGTCCGAGTGCTTTTAAGTATTTGTTGGGCACTTTTAAGTATGTGTTTGGGTACTTTTAAGTATGTGATGGGCAATTTTAGTAATGTGATGAGCACTTTTAGTATGTGTTTGGGCACTTTTAAGTATGTGTTGGCCACTATTAAATATGTGTTGGCCACTATTAAATATGTGTTGGGCACTTTTAAGTATGTGTTTGGGTACTTTTAAGTATTTGTTGGGCACTTTTAAGTATGTGTTGGCCACTTTTAAGTATGTGTTTGGGTACTTTTAAGTATGTGTTGGGCAATTTTGGGTATGTGATGGGCACTTTTAAGTATGTGTTTGGGTACTTTTAAGTATGTGTTGGGCAATTTTGGGTATGAATTGGGCACTTTTGGGTCCTTGTTGTGCCCTTTTGGTATGGGGAAAGAGCGCTGAATCCGTGTGACCGTCACGGTTTGATGTAAATGTCCTCCGCCGCGTCTGTCTGTCTGTTCGCGATAAACTCAAAAACTACTGCACGGATTTTGATGCTGGTTTCACTAATGGATAGAGTTTTTCGATACGAGGAAGGTTTTTAGTATATAATTTACAAATTTACGCGAGCGAAGTCGCGGGCAGCAGCTAGTGGTATATAATAAAAGAGCCATCTTACCGAATCAGTGCATACTTCCTGGTTCATATTAGTAAGCTTAACTTCGTCAGTGGTTTGATAAGATGTTAACAGATGTCGTAGTGTTCACTTCCGGCGTGCAGTCCTACGGCTGACTGGTTTTTTGGGTTTTCCTTTTTAAAGGAATGCGTCTCATTTCAGGAACAACTCGGAGCTTTTGAACAATTTGGGCAATTTCTTCCATCGTTCGCTGACATTTTGCTCGAACATGTACGAGAGGAAGTTGCCCGAGATAGCTCTCAATCAGAACGACTACGAGCTGGTCGCTCTAATCAATAGGGAGATAGTCGGTGAGTTGGTCATATACAGTCGAGATACACAGATACACACGTCAAAGTTATTTATACTCGTAACAAACAGGTTTTTAAAGAGTTTAAGCCGGTTTGTGGCGGTTTAGGGACGTTTGTGTTTGTCTTTCTATATGTTGTCTATGTATGTTTTTATAATATATATGTCCTTAGGGGACGTTCAAGCATAACGTAACGCAATTTAGGGGAGGGGGGGGGGTCTTGTAAAACGTTACGATGTGTTACAGGGGCGGGAGGGGGTTTTCGAATAACGCGTTACGTAACATGGTTTTTTTTTTTGTTTTATTTAATAGAAATAAAAAACTAGGGAATTAAAGTCTTCCAAATCAGCAGCATGCCTGTATTGTACGTCATTTTTATTTTGTTGTCCCAAGTTGGCAACCCTTTTCGTTGTCAAAAAATGGTCACGGGGGGGGGGGGGGGGGGGTTACAAAAACGTTACGGCGTATTACATGGGGGGAGGGGGAGTAAAAAAATCTTCAAAAATTACGTTACATAATACTTGAACGCCCCCTAATTGCTGTAAATAAAATTTATTGTATTCTATTAATGTGTTTGCAATTTGTGCTCAGCCTACGTGAGCAACATGGAGAAGGGTCGTCTTCGAGACGCCCTCAGGCACGTGATGGCCATCTCCCGTCTCGGGAACCAGCTCATCCAGGCCGAACAGCCCTGGGTACTTCTCAAGGGTTCCGAGGAGGAACAGTGAGTATATTATATTTAAGGAGATTTTATGACGACACGTTTGCTCTAGCTAGCTAGAGCAAACGTGTCGTTTACACATAAACAGATAAGGGGTTACTAGCCACTAGTGGCTAGTAACCCCTTATCTGTTAACCAAACGGTCGCGCGTTCTAATCCCGCTAGGGGCAAATGTTTTATGTGTTAACATTTTACCTTTGCACTATTTATAATGTGTATGTACGAGTATTTACAAAAAAAATCTTAAGCATCTTTAAGCAAGAATCTCAATTAAGACAGTATTAAACAGTATGTTTTGAAATTTAAATTTCAATAAATAAAAACTAAATTTTATTCCAGTGAGCATCAAATTACTACAACTATGGATTTCGCATGTCATACACTACATAAAACACTAGGTACTTATGTCATAGTCATAAAACACTAGGAACTTTTATGTCATAGTCATAAAATACTAGGAACTTATGTTATAGTCATAAAACACTAGGAACTTATGTCATAGTCATAAAACACTAGGAACTTTTATGTCATAGTCATAAAACACTAGGAACTTTTATGTCATAGTCATAAAACACTAGGAACTTATGTCATAGTCATAAAACACTAGGAACTTTTATGTCATAGTCATAAACCACTACGAACTTATGTCATAGTCATAAAACACTAGGAACTTATGTCATAGTCATAAAACACTAGGAACTTATGTCATAGTCATAAAACACTAGGAATTTATGTCATAGTCATAAAACACTAGGAACTTTTGTCATAGTCATAAAACACTAAGAACTTTTGTCATAGTCATAAAACACTAGGAACTTTATGGAAGATTTAAAAGTGACATATTACGCGTAGAGCATCAACTCTGTCATCTGTCATTTGAAACCAACTAAACATCTGTCATTTAAAGAAAATGTGACTTTACGTCAACGCATTGGAGTTTAAAATGATTAGTAGAAGTTGATTACTACATTTTACCATTGACTCCGCCATGATTGCGTTTTAGGCGTACTTTTTATGTGCCGCTTTGACATATTTGTCACACAAAATCCATACTTGTAGTAGATTGATGTCGCTATGTCAAAATGAATATCCGAACGGACCATTTCTTTTTTCTGCGCTGAATAATTCCAAAAGGTGTGGTGTGTTCGAAATTAGAATCACATTTCCTCACGCTCGCGGCAAAAATCGATTTTGCTGCGAGTTTTTAGCCACCAAAAGCACCCTTTTCGTGCTGGACAGGTGAAAAAAAACCCTAATGTAGCAGGCCAATAAACCACTAAAGTCGCATCCTCACCAGGGCCGCACGGCCACATTGGGCCGGCCGCTCGGCCAGGCCTTGTAAAGTGTGTACGCGTGTAGTGTGTACAAGGCCTGGCCGAGCGGCTGGCCCAATGTGGCCGTGCGGCCCTGGTGTGGAGGACGCGGCTTAATGAATTACATTTTTTTGACAGACATCGCGCCGGCTCAGTGGTGGGTTTTTCGTGTCAAATTGTGGCACTTTTGTGTATATTGATGGAGCCTTTCATACCAGAAACGGCCGAAAAGTTGAAGGATACACTTAACGTTGATAAGTCTACGCTCAGGATAAACCCGGAGTGAGTTTGTTTTCTTCTAGTACAATTATTATACGCTAATATTTTATTCGTGTATGCATTTTTTTTTTGTTGATAATGTTGTGATCTTAGTTATAAGAAGCGATTTAGTCGGCTCGTCAAAAGTCATATTTGAAACGAAAAATACTTGTTACTTGAAAATACTATTAGCATTATGTTGGTACCATCGAAATACTACAATGGAATTTGCTTCACAAATGCCAAAGCGGCACATAAAAAGAACGCCTTTGACAGAATCATGGCGGACTCTTGCCTTCACGCGTCAATGGTAAAAGGTAGTAACGATCAACTTCTACTATTTCATTTTAAACTCTAATGGGTTGACGTAAAGTCACATTTTCTTTAAATTACGTACTTATTATTATGTTTGTTTTGTTATAAATGACAGTTCATGCTCTACGCATATGTCACTTTTAAATGTTCCATAAAATTCGTAGTGTTTTGTATGGCACGCGGGTTCCATGTTGTAGTAGTTTGATGGTTGGTGCACTTTTTATTGTAACAAAATTTTGTTGTAAGAAGATAAGACGTCATCTTAGTATGAACGGTAGAGGTAAGGAGGACTGACTCATAAAATATGACAATTGAAAAAATGGTCCACTCCAACAATAAAATGAGGGTTCTAAAAGTGGCCACAATGGCGCTAGTATAGCACGTCTTCCATCTATCTATCTTTGTCTAACACTAGATTCCGTTTTGGGCGGATTTGACGTGTACCGCTTTTGCATTTTGTGACGCGACATCTATACTTATAGAATATCGCTGGCAAGGCATATTTTATCTTCTTAATGCCACCCTTACGGACGAAACTCACGGTCAGTCCATCGCGTAAATGGACTGACGTGAAGCCAAAATTCGATCGTGAACGGTATTAAATCTGATGGCTCGATGTCAAACACTGGATTTCAAATCGCGCCGTTACGTCACGTCAGTTCATCGCGCAAACTGATCTGTGAGTGTAGAAACCAAGGAGGATAGAATACATTTCTATCCTCCTTGGTAGAAACACTACGCCGTGATATCATCTTCCGAATCAGAGCTCATGTCAACGTCACTCGACCCGGTCAAACGCATAAATGACACAAAATTGGACTGACAGTGAGTGGGCACAATGTTTGGCGTCGCTCCATTTGATTTAAGAGCGTTACAGAATCAGAATCACGTTGGAGTGAAAATTTATGATTTTCAGTAGTTTCAGATGTTTAGTTTGCAGATAAGATGTTAACGTTATATTATTTGTAGTTTTTTTTAATCTAGTACATGGCTAAAAAATATTTTAAAATGAATTCTTCTTAGAACAGTTTTTAAACAGCCCTTTTTCAAACTAGCGGTCCACGGCCTACGCAGATAAATATACAAAATATTTAAAAAAATATGAAACAATGTTTTAGAACATAAATGACTTGACATACTAGGTCGAAGAAAAAACAGAAATATCTAACTTTGATCCTAAAATAAGACGTTTAATATCAAGAAAAGTTACTAAAAGTGACACTTTTGATTATACTTTTCTTGAATGAAAATTTACGGAAATCGTATATTTTTTACAACTATTATCTAATAAATTATATGAATTTTTGAAAAATCAATATTTTTATAAGTTTTTCACATATAATTTTACTAATATCTCACTTCTGCGTAGACCGTCGACCGCTAGTTTTAAAAAAGGGCTACTTAAAAACTGTTCTAATGAGAAAATTATCCCAATATTTTAAAATATTTTTGAGCCATTATCTAGTTTATAAAACTACAAATAATATGACGTTAATATCTTATTTGCAAACTAAACACATCACGGCATTATGAGCCGCCGCGAATCATAAATTTTCACTCCAACATGATTCTGATTCTGTAACGGCCTTAAGTCGTTTGGAGTCACGTCAAATGATTGATCGTGTATTTAGTCCATTAGTGAAGTGTAATCATTCCTTCAGGAATCCTTCCCTAGTGCAATATCTGCCTCAAGGACACGAGATAAAGAAGCCGACCCCCTTGTTCTCGAGGATAGAGTCTGACACTCTGATCGCTCTGCAGAAGAGGTTCTCTGGCACACAATCGGAACGAGAGGTGATTATTTCTTTAACACTAACACCGTTGGACGACTTTGTCCGTCTCAAATTTGCATTTCGTCATACCAAAATCAAATATATGCCCAAAAGTTATTGACAAAAAGAATTTTTCATGAATTTTTTTACATACTTAGGGGAAACTTGGGGAGGTGTTATACGTAAACTTACTTTATTTTTATAAAATTTTTATTAGTTTATTTATTTATTACTAGCTGGTGCCCGCGAGTTCAACCGCGTAACTTTGTAAATGATTTACCAAAACCTTCATCGAGAATCAATCACTCTATTCATATTGGTGGAAACAGCATGAAAATCAGCAGGTGCATTAGTTTTTGAGTTTATCGCGAACAGACAGACAGACGCAGCGCGATAAACTCAAAAACTGGTGCACCGATTTTCATGGTGTTTTCACCATTGGATAGAGCGGTTCTCGAGGAAGGTTTTAGTATATAATTTGCAAAGTTACACGGGGGGGGGGGGGGGAGTCGCGGGCAGCGGCTAGTTTTTTTTAAGAGCGGGCATAAAGAGAAATAGCCAATCCTAGATTTGAATTTTATCTATGTAAACAAAGTCTAATTTAATTAATTTTTTTAAATAGATAATAAATACATTATAAATGAAAGTGACGTCTGTAACAGAAAACATAATATAATGAAATTTTCTCGATAGAAAAAAATCACCAAGTGAGCTCTCATTTTCTCGATTTTAGTTTTATTTTCAAAATGACACACATTACAAAGCTAAAAGTGTATCAGTAATTTCACTTGACATATTATCTAAGGCTGTATGTAACAATTTTTCATTTGACAATGTAGTTTACGAATAATTAATATTTAATACTTTTGACACTTATAACATTTTTATTGAGCGAAATGATGCTCTATCTTCCGTCGCATGTTATACGTAGTTGTACGTATCTTGTGTCACTGTCATGTCCAGTGACAGTGATGACAGTGACAAGCTAGACAGTGATATGTAGTGAAGTTAGTGCTACTTGTAAAGAACACAATAACAAAGTGTTTTTCCCCTTAATAGAGACAATAAGAATCGTGTTAATGGACATTGTTCTTAGTAAATATTGCAATTAGTAGTTTGTTATATTAAAATTACTCATTAGTCCTAGACTAGATTGTAATCTTATAAGGATGCACTTTTCCAGGTACACCCTTTATAAAAAAATAAAAAAATATATACCCATTCTTAATAAATATCTCTCTTCCACCCAAAGGTTGAAAATGCCAATTCGAAAACGCCGAAGAAGTCTCAAACGAAGAAGGAATTTGGTTCAAAATCTGCGAAAGAGTCAAAGAAAGAATCAAAGGGATCTTCAACGAAGTAAAAGCGAAAGGTAACTGATCTAAGTTAGATAGCCTGAAAAAAAAAATGCAAAGAATAACATTTTAATAATTTTTGAATTCCTACTTGAATATTTAGGTATATATCGCTGCATAAAAACTAAAGGGCCATAAAACAAAAAAAAAATCCAAAAATGTTTTTATTGCAAAAATACAATCACAATTCTTCATATTGTATGTTGCAAAAAGATTTATGGTTGTTTTATTCCATATTTAGTATATTTTAATAATTTTTTTAAATATTCAAAAGTAACTTATATGCTTATTTATATCTTTTCTAGTATTCAGTTTATTATAAAATTACTTAAAACATTTAATGTCACTTAAAAATACGCTTCTAACGATGTATAATATGCATATATTTGATATATATATATCTAATAAGAAAAAAATAGACAAATTTTTTTTTTTTATTTCGATTAGCTCTCCTGTAAAAAGTGTAATTTTGATTTGTGGCCTTTTAGTTTTTAAGCAGCGACGTGTCAGACAGGCTGACGGTCCACTTGATGGTAGATGGCCACCGTCGCCTATCCCTTAAGGCTTTTTAGGACTTCTTTAATAATTCATACTATTCATACATATGTAATGTGAAAGTACATAACTCTGTCTGTCTGTTTGTCTGTTGGTTAGCTTTAAAAATTACGTAACCGATCGTCATGAAATTTTGCATAATATTCCTTACATATTATAAAACAAAGTCCTCTGCCGCCTCTATCTGTCTGTCTGTCTGTCTGTTCGCGATAAACAAAAAAAAACTAGTGCACCGATTTTAATGCTGTTTTTACCAATGGATAGAGTGGTTCTGGAGGAAAGTTTTAGTATATAATTTACAAAGTTACACGGGCGAAGTCGCTGGCAGGCGCTAGTTTATTAATAAATATTAATTAACTAGCTGGCGCCCGCGACTTCGTCCGCGTTGAAAAAGTAAAAAGTAGCCTATCCTGTGTCCCGTACGTCTAAATGTTTATCTACCAAGTTTCATGAAAATCAGTTAATTCAGTTAATGAGTTATGGAGGAACATACATACATACAGAAAAAAATTCTAAAAATAGTCAATTTAGTTTGAGTATCATGTATAGAGCCTATAAACACGATATCTCTAAAAACAAAGTAACTTACTCCATAACCAACCCTTACAGATTTATTATTAGTTATTAATTATTAATAAATTGGTATAATAGAAAATACTATTTTTTTCAGGAGGCTTCGTTAGTTTTTTTCTAAATGAGTCATCGACGCCCTGAAGAGGAAGATTTAGCGAAAATTTTAAACTAAAATGTTTATTAAGTATTAAGTAATAATAATATGTAATTATAAAACCCAAACACTTTGTATTGAAGCTTTTTTATCGTCACTACGCGCGCAACGTTAAACTGTTCATGTTGCGCACGTTAAACTGTTCACGTTGCGTTAAACTATCTTATATGGCCGGCGCCCACTATCGGCATAGGTGGCAAATAGTAATAAACATTAACGCCGTCGCAATAAAGTTCAAATTGCCAATTGCTCCAGTGGTCGTAGTGACAAAAATATCACTACGCTACGCTTGAGGCTGCCGAGACGATGCTTCGGCATCCTTCGGCACGTCGAAGCAACACTCGGGGAAGAGAACGCGAGACGCTTCGGCGTGCTTAACTCCTTGTTTGTTGCGTTTCTAGATTGGCAGATTTTAGATTGCGTATATGCGTATTTATTTGGCATTATGTTTGTTCAATTTTAAACCCTATTTATATACCCATAATATTAAAAATCGAGTGAAACGTGAAAGACGCGGCGCTTGACGCAGATCTGTGTCAATAACAGACGAGAGTCAATAACGCCTTGGCACCCGTAAGAACGTTGCAACATGCGAAGGCATAGTTTCCGACAGTGTGCACTGCGCTCGCATACCAAAGGATCCTTTTCCTTGCCGATGCCGATAATATGCACCGACCCTTAACATCCAAATGAGAAAACTCGCCGGACAAGTGTCCAATCGAAGCTTCGGCTTCGGCCACCTTCGGCCAAAAAAACCACCTTCGAATTTAGACATAATGTGAATTATAATATTTATTTATTTATTTAGTTATAATCGGCGAAACCTTCGGCTTTGACTTTGAAGGTGAAGAAGTCTGTGGCCGAAGGTAGCCGAAGCCGAAGCTTCGGTCGCACACTACCGGTCAGTGTTGCCAACGGTACCGAGTGTGTCACGAAATTACGTCACCAAAATGGCGACGCATTAAAAATTTGCAGGGCTTATAGAAGTGTTTGTATTTCTTGAGTTTTCTTTTTGTGACATGAATTGAAGTATTTTATTAAAAATTCAACTAACAGTATAAAAAGATTCCATTTTAAATTATTATTAATCTAAGAATTATTTATTTAAAATCGTTGTTTGGGATGACTTCATTCAAAATGTTAATATAATTAATTAAAATTTAATGAAGTTGTTCCATACTTAGTTAAAAAATTCAGTTGCAAAATGTACAATAAATAATATTCTTAGAATGTATGTTTTATTTGCCTTATTTTTAATTTTATTAAACTTATTACTTACAATTTAATTTTAATTTTATTATAAATTTGTAAGCGAGCCTTTACATTAAAATATGTATATTAAAAAAAAAAAAAAACAATTTGTACACGTTGTACTTGTTACTGAGTTCAAAAAATAATACTGTGCGTTCAACGATTGGAATATCGTTGTGTTCGTTTCTATATTCATATACACAACATCAAAATACAACCGACTTTTTATTGACCCCAAACATGTTGCTGAGAGTGAGTTGATTATCCCACAGACTACTAGATGCTGCAGCATCAGGGCAAAGCAACCTTGTCATATAACAAGTATTTAACATCAATCCGACCTGCGGAAATTAGTGAAATCCTACGAGGAAATGGGCCGATGGTCTTCAAACGCCTGAACAGATCTTCATAATTATATTATGGCTAAGAACCATCCCGTGTTCGTTCATTGCTCTGCGGTGCATAATAAATAGAGATGAGTGAATATTATGAACATGTTTTAGTAATCTGTGTTCCTATTGTCACGAAATTAAATTTGAAAATAGTAACGTCCTGTCAATCAGTGTTGCAAATTTAAAGTATTTTCCGTCATATCTAGCGAATTGAGGTATGACTGACGATTTTTTTATCGCATTTTTACAAGATTTTAATAACCTTAAAACTGAGACGACCGAGACCATATAAGTTGAAAATGAATGTTACAACTACACAATAAATATCATATCTCTTCATTTTTTTATAGCTAGTGTTTTAAGGGATACTATTAAGGAGAAAATGGAAAACGCGTAGTGGATTTCTAGCGGAATTTTACAATAACGATGGCGAAATTACAAAATTAATACTAGCAACACGGAGTCAAATTGACATTCGATTGTTTTCTTTTTGACTTTTGTTTTGTCAAAATAGTTTTTTGTGTATACTTGTCATGTAATTTTTCATAATATTATTTATCATTTTTATTAATTAACTTATAAATAAGTAGTTACGAAAAATGGAAACGTGCCCGAAAACAATTGCGGAAAACGTTTGCAGGACTTGTATGTGTAAATCTACAAACATGATTTCCTTATTCGCGAAAACTAGTAACGACGAATTTACGCTATCGCAAATATTAAGTTTTCTAACAAACATTGATATTAGGGAAGACGATTTTCTACCAAAATATGTCTGCGAAGAGTGCCAAGTGTTATTGAATAAGACTGGAGAGTTTAGAAAGGTTTGTTTAGAAACTAATTCAAAATTCATCACGCTTACCGATGGCCGTAATAAATACGTTAATAACATGATAAATATTGAAGTAAAAGATGAAGTTACAAGCGCCTTATGCATGGTTAATGGTAATAAAGAATACGAATGCGAGAATTGTTTAGAAAAATTTCAAAATTTACCATTATTTGATATGCATAAAGATATTTGTTATAACGATAAAAAAGATTGTATTGACGATTTCGCTATGCCTTCGCCCACTAGGGACAGCGTTTACACACCTATGGAGCCCAATGACGATTATTCTAGTAATAATTTCGAGGAAATAAAACAGGAAATGTATGAAGAATTCATGGAAGTCAATGTCGCAATCAATGTAGAAACAAGATCTGAAAATTCATCTTTAAACGAGCAGTTATTGTGTGTCAACAATACTGTGTTCAGTAGTATAGACGAATTTAAAAGACATATACTTAAAGGTGAACACATAGAACAAGATTACGTTGAGAAAAATACAAATAATTTCAAGTTAAAATGTCAAAAGTGTACATCGAGTTTTTCTAATGCCAAATCTTATATGTCTCATCAAAAACAGTATCACAACACGTTGAGGTATCAATGTTCGTTGTGCGAAAGGAAATTTAAGAAGAAAACTTCACTCGCGAACCATATAAGAAGACATGAGGATAAAAATAAGGTTGCGTACACATGTACGACTTGCAAGAGGGTATTTCAGCATCAAGCGCATTTAGATAATCACATATTGTCCATACACACGAGGGAGAAGGGCTTCAAGTGTGAGATTTGTTTTAAAAATTTTATGACTAAAGACAGTCTAGAGGTCCACATAGATGGACATAAAATAGAGAAGAAACACAGGTGTGAAACGTGCGATAAGGCGTTCACTGTGATTTCCACTTTGAAGGAACACATGCGAAGTCATACCGGGGAAAAGCCCTATTTATGTTCCACATGCGGTAAGAGCTTTAGTCAGGCAAATAATTTGAAACAACATGTAAAAAGACACCAGGGCTTGAAGGAGTTCAAGTGTGAGAAATGTGAGAAAAGGTAAAAAAAAAACATCAATTAAATTAAAAAATATTTATTTTCAGGCAACTAGACCCATAATTATGTTACACTAGCTGATGCTCGCGCCTGGTGGTAACTTTATAAAATAAAGCCTATGTTACTCGCTGATAATATAGTTTCTCAACAGTGAAAGATTTTTTCAAATCGGTCCAGTACATTCGGAGCCTATTCAATTCAAACAAACAAACAATCAAATCTTTCCTCTTTATAATATTAGTATAGATAGATTAATTATTCTAGACAGTTCCATAAGTAAAGGCATTTTTTTCTGAAATACATTCTTATAGTAATAATAAGACACAAGATAAAAGCTAAGTTAAAAAAAAGCTTATCAGAATCGTCATCTTCTTTGCTTTTATTTTCCAAAACCCTAAAACCCTGGTAAATTTAAATTTTTAATTAGGATCATAATAATAGTTTTTTGGAGAAACCTAATTGTTGAAAATAAAGATTAAGATAGTAAGATCAATGGATAGAGTGGATCAACGGATATTTGTATCACATATTTTCAGGTTTGTGTCCAAGGGTGAACTGGTGGCCCACAACCGTAGGCACACGGGGGCACATCCGTTCAAATGTGACGATTGCGGAAGCGGTTTCACCACGTCCAGCTCGCTAGGGAAGCACAGACGGATACATACCGGGGAGAGACCGTATGCATGCGATCTGTGCCCAATGAGATTCTCTGCGTCCGGCACCCTCAAGAATCATAGGTGAAAACTGAACTATTCATCTTTTTCTTTGTGTTAAGATTGACAGACAGGCTTATATTATGTCCAGTCGATGATAGGTGATTACTTTTACTAGGGATGCAATGAATAGTACTTATTGGTTGGTATAGAAATGTTTATTTGGTATTGGTATAATTTATAGCCAAAATTCATTTAATGAATACAAATATGTTTATTGAATTAATATCCGTCAAATACTCTAATAATAACTAGACTGGGCGAAAGGTTTAGAGTTTTTTACATGTAAGAAAGAAAGTCTTTGAAACATTATAGAAAAAAAATCAAGAATACTTGAATTACTCGTAGTAATTAATAATTCAATCAAAATATTATAAAACAAGCAAGATTACTTTTGTAATTCCATTAAAAAAAACTACCTACAACGAATTTTCTCAAAGATAAGACCCTGACAGATCGATTTCGGGTATCCGGTCCAAACGCCATCTGTTATCGAGTAAGTAGCAAAAAATATTAAGTTCGTTCACTCGGCGCTAGATGGCGTTACCTGTATCAAGCGGTATTACTTTTGTAACCGTTCTATTAAAAAAAATACCTAAAACAATTTTTCTCAAAGATAAGACCCTGACAGATCGATTTCTAGACCTAAAAAATCCCTAACCCTAAATCTTCGTCAAAATCGTTAGCCGTTTGCGAGATCGTCGTGGCATACAAGTATACCTTGTTTAGTATTATAAGATAAACTATTTAGATTAAAAAAATTTTTTATAAAGATGGTCAGTATCGTTACATCCCTAGTAATTTGACGACACGTTTGGTCTAATGGCTAGTAACCCATAGCTGTTAACCAAACGGTCGCGGGTTCGAATCCCGCTAGGGGCAAATGTTTGTGTTAACATTTTACCTTTGCACCTGAATCATGGATATTTTGTATTTATAATATTTATGTATTTACAATAAAGAAGTAATCTAAGCATTAGTTGCTTACTGTGGAACTAGATGGCGCTGTATGGAATATGTGAAGATATTTATTTATTGTTTCAAAATGACCAGTCTATCAAAATGTCTAGTCTTAGATTGTCCAGTGTCTCAAAATGTCTAGTGTCTCAGAATGTCTATTGTCTAGTTTTTCACAATTACAAGAAGTTCCAAAAAAAATTAATCATTAAATGGAGACATAAAATTTATTGTTACAGAAGAACTCACACGAACGAAAGGCCACACAAGTGTACGTACTGCGAGAAAGCTTTCGTACAGCGAAGCGATATGTTGGCCCATGTGCGGTGTCACACAGGCGATAGGCCTTACGTATGCCCCAACTGCGGACAGGCCTTCAGGAAGACGTCCAACCTGAAGAGTCACATCAAGACGCATTTGAAGGAGCAAAAGGAGTTGTCTATGTTGCAAGAGGTCAATGTGGTTTTGAGTGGGATTCAAGTGGAACATTGAACAATGGATAAACTTTGAACAATAGCACTGGATGAACTTGAACATTGAACAATAGGTGAACATTGAATAATGCATGTACCATTGAAAAATGTATGAACATTGAGAAATTGATGAACATTGAACAATAGGTGAACATTGAATAATGCATGTACCATTGAATAATGTATGAACATTGAGAAATTGATGAACATTGAATAATGCATGTACCATTGAATAATGTATGAACATTGAGAAATTGATGAACATTGAACAATAGGTGAACATTGAATAATGCATGTACCATTGAATAATGTATGAACATTGAGAAATTGATGAACATTGAACAATAGGTGAACATTGAATAATGGATGAACATTAAGAAATTGATGAACATTGAACAATATGTGAACATTGAATAATGTATGAACATTGAGAAATTGATGAACATTGAATAATGGATGAACATTGAACAATATGTGAACATTGAATAATGTATGAACATTGAGAAATTGATGAACATTGAACAATGGATCAACATTTAACAATTTATGAACCTTGAGAAATGGATGAACATTGAACAATAGATGAAAAGTTGAAAGTTATTACCAAAGCACCATGGTGTTCTATAAGCTCTTTAGTGATACTCTATATTTATGGGATAAAAAAATAGTTAAACCGAAGTCTGGTCATTTCAACTAGTGACCCGCACCCGGCTTCGCACGGGTACACTTCTTTTCTGCAAATCATATAAATGGAAACCTTCCTAGTTTAACGCTCTTTCAATTAGTGAAGACCCCGTTAAAATCCTTCGCGTAGTTTAAAATATACAGACATACATACAGACATAGGGACAGCAGACTGCGCAAAGCGACTTTGTTTTATTTATTCCCTAAAAAATTATCTAACCAATGGTGAAAACCGCATCAAAATGGGTTAGCCACTATGAGGCCTAAGCCTTAGGCCTCATACAGACAGACAGACAGAAAAAGCGACTGCAATTTATTCTATGTAATAATAATAATAATGCCTGCCTATACAAAATATGACAAGAATAGTACAAAGCGTTTTTTTTTTTCTTTATATAATAAGTGTAGATATAAAATAAGCATAATAAATGACAATTTGAATAATTAATAATAATAATAATAATAATGTGAAACTGGACCATCGACTTTTTTATGGTTTAATTCCAGTTTCCATATACTAAAATTTAAAATACTTACCAACTTTTATTTACTAATATTTTTGAAAAATTTCTACGTATTAATAAGTATTTAAAATAAATTATTGTTTGAACTATGTATGCAGTTGTTTTTATTTCAACTCAACTTTTTGAATTAAAATCTGAACTCTGAATTAAATTTTTATTTTTAGAACTAGCTGGCGCCCGCGACTTCGTCCGCGTTGAAAAAGAAAAAGTAGCCTATCCTGTGTCCTGTTCGTCTAAATGTCTATCTACCAAGTTTCATGAAAATCAGTTAATTCGTTTAGGAGTTATGGGGGAACATACATACTTACATACATACAGAAAAAAATTCTAAAAATGGTCAATTTAGTTTCAGTATAATGTATAGAGCCTATAAACACAATATCTCTGAAAACAAAGTAAATTACTCCATGATCGACCCTTACAGATTTATTATTAGTATGCAAAAAGATTTATGGTTCTTTTATTCCATATTTAGTATATTTTGATCATTTTTTTTATATAGGTATTCAAAAGTAACTTATATAATTATATCTCTTTTAGTATTCAGTTTATTATAAAAGTACTTTTAATGCCACTTAAAAATACGCTTCTAACGATGTATAATATGCATATATTTGATATATATCTAATAAGAAAAAAAATGGACAAATATAATTTCATTTTTTTCGATTTGCTCTCCTGTAAAAAGTGTAATTTTGTTTTGTGCCCCTTTAGTTTTTAAGCAGCGATATAAGCATTTGTTACTTTTGAATATTGAAAAAATGATGAAAATATACTAAATATTGAATAAAACAACTATAAGTCTTTTTGCAACATACAATATGAAGGATTGTGATTGTATTTTTGCAATAAAATCATTTTTGGAATTTTTCGATTTGTGGCACTTTTGAATTCAAGCAGCGATATATGACTGTTAAATAAAACCCAAGAAAACAGAAAAATAAATTCTTTATTTAGTGTCAATAATATAATATCCAATTGTATCGTACTAACTTATAAGTAAGTAATGTTTATAACGAAATTCATTGCTTCGTTTATTTTTTAATTATTCATACTGAAAAGGAAATTCTATTTTAAAAATACACAATTTTTTTAAAATTTAAAACCTGTATTGAGATCTCAAGGAAAAAATACATCACATTTTTTTATCAAAATAGAAATATATGTCGGTAAAATAATAAAATAATTAAGAATCTATTCTTCATTTTGATCATCAATGTAAATATTTTTTTAAAAATATTGCTTAAGAAAATTTGTAATTTTTAATAATTTAATTTGTAAATAATATAATAAAATTGCAATATATACATAATGTCTTAAATAGTCTTTATACTATATTTATGTATATAAATATTTAGCTTCCGTATGTATGTTTGTGTCCACACAACTCGAAAACCAGCCGATGTATTAACTCGAAATTTTTTACAAAACATTAGACTAACAAAATATTGTTTTATATACATTTTATTCAAAAATCGATAACAGAAAAAATTAACTATTTATAAATATTTACATTGATGTTCAAAAAAAAAATTAAGGTAAATTTATTATTTAACAAAAATAATTAACACTAAAATCTATTGTCAAATGAAATTAATATTATTATTATTATTATGCTTAGTATTGCCAGACGAAAATTCATTGAGCAAAGATTTTGTATTAGTACATAGAAAGTGAAATATTAATTAAAAAATAAAATATGGCTGGCAACAAAAAAATTGAAGGTGTATGTCGCCTTCGCAAAAATGGCTCTAAAACTGTAAGTATTAAAATCTATTTTTTTCTAAATATATTACATATATTTATTTACAAACTGTCAACATGAGGTAATATGAATTATACTTTCAACTTTTGTACTTACTGCTTTTATACTCGTTTTTAACTACAAAATTTTAAAATTTTGTATTTTTTTTTTAAATTACGTATGTTTCATAGTTCTAAAAAATAATGTTACAAAATGAAATAACTTTAAAAAAAAAAAGAAAATCCATTACACGACTTCCTTCGACTTGGCACGTTTTTTGACTTAATTCAAATTGCAATTATGTAAAATAAATTATTTTAATTTAGAAACTAAATAAAAATGTCTCATATTATTAAAATTTACGAATGCGTTACGAACAGTTATATCCTTACGATATATAAATCAAACGCAAAATAGACTTATTAATAACACATGCAAATATGCTATTTCCCATTATATTAAAATTTCTAAAAAAAAAGAGAGCTAAAACGAAAAAAAAGCATGATGAAAAAAATTATCTTGGTATATTCTATTTTACATAATAGCAAATTTTTTAATATATGAAAACAAAGACTAGTGTAAAATATATATATATATTTTTTGTCGAATTTCGACACTGTCCAAAATACTTTGACCCCGTATTATTGTTATTATTATTAAAACTTAACTAAGTACTAAAAAAAAAAATACGCGCCGTAATTTATATTTGGCAGTTTGTTTAAATAAAAATTTAAAAAAAAAATATATTGTGCGCATATAGCTGCCAAAAATTAATACTTAAAAAAAATATATAACTTACCGAGCGACGAGGTCTAGAACTTTAAGCACATCTCTATACTAAGAGAAAATAAAACAATACGAAAATAAGCTATTCAAAATGAAAAAAAAAAAAAAAAAAAAATCTATTACAAAAATAACAATGTATTTTTTTTCGATCACAATTCAAAATGTGGCATTTCTTTGGCACCTAAGAATTAAACCGACAGACAGTTTATTGAGAGGCATCAAAAATATACCGAAAAAATACCCTTCTGACCAACAAATACATATATTAAATAAATATATATTGAACAAATAAATATGTGTACACGCTTACTTTAATTTCCCGAGAAATTTTTTTTTTTTTGGCAAAATAAAAGTTTTAGAATTCGAATTTAAAAAAAAAATACTACTACTTTGCTTAATATTTTTAAGGTATAAAGTGAAAAATAATTAATGATATATTTTCGTAAATACTCCAATACAAACATTTTTTTTTTATGGATAGATTAGGGTTTTTTTTTTTTTATTTTTATATGCAGTTACTATAGCTATAGTACACAATACATGTTGTCATAGTAATCTATAAAAATTCCCCGGATGAAAAGTAAGTGTGTACAATAGAAATTTTCATAAGAAAACATTTTTTTTTTTCAACGCGCAAACCTACTGCAAAAAATTACAAACTTAATCTGGACTGGAGCGAAATACACTTTCGAGAAAAATAAAAATAAATCAAAACTACCCTTTTTTATTTTTTTATTAAAAAAAACTGTTAGTAGTAGGATTTTATTAATAACATTTTTAACAAACTAATGGCCATAGTTTAATAAATAATCTAATTATGAACCAAGAAGTACGTACCGATTCGGGTAGATGGCGCTTATTTCATACAACTAAACGTCACTGAGGGTGTCGCTCACAGAGCGTACCCAACGCGCCTAAAATAATTTTCGATACCTATGAATAGAATAGGTATGATAAAAAGGTAGCTTTTTGATATTTTTTTTTTCTTTTTCTAAAGTGTTTCAATACATCCAGCAGATGTTATTCACCCCAGATTACCGGTACACCTTAATTTCTTCGTATTGTCGGCCATCTTGTCGTTTATCACAGCGACGCATTGACTTGACCAATCGGAACAAAGCGAAAAAAAACCAAGCTCACCCATTGGCCAATTTTTTTTTTCAGACGTTGGTAACTAAGCGTAAACGATGGCACTTTTAAACTAGATTGGACATTGCTTTTTATGTCGTTATTAATTTCTCTAAATAATACGACATGTTCAATTATAAATTAATATCTCCTATTATTTAAGAAGTTTTCACGACTAATTTAGGCGCACCCCTACATCAAAACTGTTTAAAAAACAATAATTCAAAAATAAAAACTATCTTTTATATAAAATATATTATAAAAAAATATATATTAATAGGTCCTGCCAAAAGAGAAGTTATTTCTCTCACAACAAAACTGAATCAAATCTTAATAATTTTGGCTCCTTTCATGTTTTTTCACACAAAAACCGGTTCAACTCAAAATAAAGGAATCTAGAATTACATAATCAAATTGTTCGACGAAACTAAAATTAAAAATTTAATTATGTACTCTTCGGCTTCGACTTTTGACTCAAAGAATAAGAAACTTTAATCGAGACTTCATAAGCACCATTTATTAACTTCTATGTTTCAATATTTGTATGTGTTTTGAAGTATTCGTTGCATTAATTTATAGTGAATTGGATATATAATATAATTTAATATTAGGTGTAATTCACACATGCTCTTTGTTGCACATTTTGGTATTTATACAAATCATGATTTTACTTTATTTCGTTATATCTTTTGTCAGTGTAAATTTTGAGTTGCAACAGTTTTGATGTGGGGATGCGACATTGACATTTAATTAACACTATATCTAATTTTACTTTATTGCTATTATTATTAAGTATTTATTTTTAGAGTATTATTTTATTATTTTAAAAAAAAAAACACTGTTAGTATAATTCTCGAGGTGAAAATTCGACTTTTAACAGTCACTCAGAGAAAAGGCGAAGACATTTCTTCTTCAAGGGACACTTTGGATCTGATTTCAAGGTTTTATACCTTGATTTTTTTTTTCAAATTTAAACACGTCAATTGCACAAACAAAACCGTCAAGTATTATGTGGCCAGACGATTTAGTTATTTTAGAGTTAGGACTGTTTTGAATTTTTTTTTTTACGTGTTCAAACATTGAATTGAAACGCATCGCAACGGCTAAACATTTATTTAGCCAACGACTAAAAAATGCGCGCACCCTTGTATATATATATGGTTCGCACTTTTATCACTTGGCGTTTGCCTTTTCTAAAAAGTCCATTTTCAATCTCAACTCAATAAGAAACAACTGTTTCTGCAATGAGAAAATCTCTTCCTTCTGTCTCAGTTCCATGTTGAGAATTTTCATTTTCGCCTCGTGCTCCCATATGGCGTGCTGTCTTTTAGCCGAGAAATACAGTCTTTCCTCTTCCGTTGCCGTTCCGCAGTCCTGCTTGATCTGTTCGTCTGTCTGTTCGTCGACTCTCTCTTGGCAATTTCTCCTATCGTCGTCCAGGTGGCTCAAATTGAGGGGTGTGTTGGAGAATTCGTTCAATTTCTGCAAGAACGTCTGCTGTATCCTCGCCTGTTCCAGTGCGTGAGGGTTCAATAGGGGATGCTGGGCTAGTGTCGGTTTGGCTGAGGGCGTCGGGGGAGACTGGGGTATTATTTGCACTTGGGGTTCTAGTACGTTTGGCATTGTGTCGTCGCTGTCGTTCGTGCTTGACAGTTGGCCATTCGACATCTGCAAACAAATGTCAATAATTTGTCAATGTCAACAAATGTCAATTGTTTGTCAATGTCAGCAAATGTCAATCGTTTGTTGATGTTAACGAATCGCTGCTTAAATTCAAAAGTAAGTACAACAAATCAAAAAATTTCAAAAATGGTTTTATTGCAAAAATACAATCACAATCCTTCATATTGTATGTTGAAAAAAAGATTAATGGTTGTTTTATTCCATATTTAGTATATTTTGATCATTTTTTTTATATTCAAAAGTGACTTCTATGTTTATATCTCTTCTAGTATTCAGTTTATTATAAAAGTACTTAAAACATTTAATGCTACTTAAAAATACGCTTCTAACGATGTATAATATGCATATATTTGATATATATCTAATTAGAAAAAAATAGATAAAAAAATAATATTTTTTCGATTAGCTCTCCTGTAAAAAAGTGTAATTTTGATTTGGGATACTTTTGAATTTAAGCAGCGAAATGTCAATTGTTTGTCAATGTTAACAAATGTCAATAATTTGTCAATGTCAACAAATGTCAATTACACACCAACAGCTTGACAAAACTGTAACTTCATTGTGAACTTTAAATTTGTAATTATTATGGAGACATGGAGAGAATAGAGGTAAGGAGGCCCAACTCTATACAATGAGAAAGTGTCCGTAGATAACGCTCAATTAGGGGGCGCTGTAGTAGCATTGGTGTGTGACGCACTAGTAGCATTTTTTTTTTACGGTATTTTCATGAACTACGAAACCAACCGATCATATCAACACACCAATGCTACACTAGCGCCATTCTGGTCAATTTATGAAACACTATTTAATGCTTTTTAGCCCATGTAAGTTGGTCCTCCTTAAATAGAGTCGGTCCTCCTTTAGTAGTACCAACAACACCTACTACTAGAGAAGGCCAGAGCGCTGCTCGCGTGACGTCACGCACATAACGCCTACAGAGCAAGTAGAGAGTATTTCGTTAGGCGCGTAGTACTCGAAAACACTTACATTAACTGGCACACAATCTTCCTCTTTAACGCTGTGAACGCTTTCAGTGGCTTGTGAGGCCGCCATATCCTCATCTGAGAAACAGACAATTAATATTAGACAAAGCAATATTATAACGCCAGACATCTTTGCTGTTATAAAATTTTCAGTGCTTTGTATCTTTATTTTTAGTAGATAGCTGGTGCCCGCGACTTCGCCCTCGTTTAAAATTATATACTAAAAACCTTCCTCTTGAATCACTCTATCTATTAAAAAAAACCGCATCAAAATCCGTTGCGTAGTTTTTGAGATCTAAGCATACATAGGGACAGACAGACAGATGAGAAGCGACTTTTTTCTATACTATGTATAGTGATAGTGATGTCAATTACCTTTGACTTCTAGAGGATGCATACTGTGCCAGAGCATGCCGTCTAGCAAACTTGTCGTTTCGGATGGTGGTGGCTGAAAGGTAAGAATAAATAAATAAATAAATATCTTCACACATTCAGCACAGCACCATCTAGTTCCACAGTAAGGCCTTTTTCAGATGAGGCGAATTACGCGCGAATACGCGCGAGACTATTCTTGATTGCGTTCACAAAACGCGAAACACGCGCTAGTGACATGGGCCGGCTTCTAATAAAACAATGTAATCTGGACGTGTACTCGCCCTTGCGTTCGCGCGATTACTGAACGCAACAAGGAGCTCAGAATATCTCGACTCGCGCGCACTACGCGCGAGCAACGCGCGAGTCAAGAGTCCGGCGAATGACATGCGTATCACGCGCGAAGAATTTCCCTCGCGCGTATCATGTGAACGCGATAATTGTTCGCCGTGTATCTCGCTTACGCGCGAGTTAATACGCGCGTATATCCTCGCGTGTAATTCGCCTCATCTGAACAAGCTCTAAGCAACCAATGCTTGTACTGTGGACACTAGACGGTTGATATACTACATACGTTACTTTTATTTGTTATAATACATACATACATACATATTATTAATACAAAACATCCATGACTCAAGTGCAAAGGTAAAATGTTAACACATAAACATTTGCCCCTAGCGGGATTCGAACCAGCGACCGTTTGGTAAACAGCTAGGGTTACTAGCCACGAGTAATTAAAAGTCGAACTTTTAAAGACGTGGTGATCGGATCTGAGGTGGATATTGATATATTCGACAATAGGTTTTCATTATTTATAAGTAGATTGAGGCTAATATTTAATTAGTAGTGTTTTATTGTTTTAATATTGTAGTGTATGTGCATAGATAAACTAAATCATAGTTATATACACTATCTCGCGTTCATTGTATATGATGGCCACACCGACGGTGACAACACCGATGGGGGCAACACCGAATGTTGGACACACTGAATGGTGGTCACACTGGAGCGTTGCGTGGGCCGGAGCCGGGAGAGACTGGAAGTATAATAATGTACCTTGGAGAGTGGACGCGTGTCTTGCCGGATATACAGTGAAACTACAGAGCCAGTGCCACCCAGACACCACAAATATTATTGTTAATTAAGATCATTAGTTAAAATTAAGTTAATCATGCTATGTACACTATTTAGGACTGCAATTTAGTAAATTACCTTATACACATATTTTTTTCATGTAAATAATTGTATTCTGTCTGTGTACTTTATTAAATAAATAAATAAACTAGCTAGAACGAACGTGTCGTCAAATAATGACGTTACTTTGTAAGTCATCTGACCTGTTGGTGTTCGTGGGCTCGCATTTTGCACTTCTTCTTGTAGTTCTCGTACCACATCTTGACCTGCGCAGGAGTGCGAGGCCGCTCGCCGCCACAACGCTTGTTCACCTCCTCGCAAATCGTCGACCACACTAGCTACAACAATTTCAAGGCACAGCTCACACAGAGCGACTTCTATCGCGACAACTAGCATAGCGACAATTGGTACGAGATGCGGCATAACAGTAACAGTAAGCCCGCGTTCGCACGAGAGCTTTTTCGACGCTTTTAACGCGTGTTAAAAGCGTTGACGTCTGACGTTTCGAATAGACCGTATGACTTCTAGGCTGTGTGTTCAAACGCCGGCGCTTTCTTACGTCGGGAGTTTTATTATCCGTCTATGCTCCATTTTAAACTCCGAGCTCCGAACGCTTTATAAAACTCTCGTGCGAACGTGGGCTAAGGGCCTCTTTCACCAATTGTTCATTAGTTACTGTTCGAGACCTACAGCGACATCTGTTGGCGGACTGAGGCAACGCGTGTATCGTCTACCTACCCCACATAATCTTTTAATACCACACGTGTCCCCCTTCTACCTCACATAACTATTATATTTGTATTCGCCATAATATTATTCGCTTTGTAAATCTGAACAATATATCACGTCGTTTACCAAAAGTATACATTTTTATTTCTAAACACCAAAATCATCACCCAAGAAGTTAATAAGTCGACTGGCTCCAACATATTGGTCCTTCGAGCCGGATTACTGTTAGAAATAATTTTATGTTTTATTAAATTATGCACTCGGTTCACTGTATCCTTCGATAGGCGAATTTTTTTTAGTATTTCCTTTTTAATGTTTGGGACTTTTACCGTACACATAAAGGTATATCAACTCCATTATCCCCGGTGACTGGTGACTTTAAATTACAGTTAGCCTACTTGACAGATGGTGAAAGAGGCCCTAAGCCAAATTTCATATCAATCGAACATACAGAACCCCTTCGTTTACTAGGAAATCAGGAGATGATCTTTAAACTCCTGGACAAATCTTCACAATTTATTGCTAAGAACAATCAACAAGCTTTTAAACAAAAAAAAAACGGATCAAATCGGTTCATCCGTTGCCCACGTAATTTTGTAAATTATATACTAAAACCTTCCTCGAGAACCACTCCATCCATTGGTGAAAACAGCATTTAAATCCATGCATTAGTTTTTGAGTTTATCGCGAACAGACAGGCAGACAGATGCGGCGGAGGACTTTTTTGTTTTATAATATGTAAGGATATGTAAGGATTATTATATATTAGTATGGATTATATGTAGGTAATCTTTGACGTTTATTCTAACTCGTTATTAATACACAAACAACAATCTTTTTTTTATAATGCACTATCTCAAGCGAAATAATTGTACGATACGCGATCGGGTTTTTTGATAATAATATGTTAACACAAGATAACTGATTACTTAGACACAATTGTTAAATAACTTTGAATACGAGTATAATTACGAGTATATAAAACTCAGCTTCCTTACAGCCAGCAAGGATTTTTTTCAGAGACGGTCTACAGTTTCTAATCTTGTATTCCTAAACGAATTCAACACTATTTCCATGGACCGGGGATTTACATGTAGATGTAATTTACACCGATTACAGCAAAGCCTTCGACCGAATAGACCATTCCATCTTATTGCTTAGTTGGTTTGCTTCATATGTTGATAAATAGATCTCAAGGCAGTTGTCAGCAATTATATGTCAGGCGTAGCGGCGTCCCTCAAGGGTCCCTGTTGGGACCGCTCCTTTCGTCATTTTTGTTAATGATATCCACAAACATATAAAAAAAACTACTCAAAGTAAATTTTAAATGAATTTTTAAATTGTCAATATCATATTAACATGGAGCTTAGAGACCATAACAACGACTTATAACCTAGGTGAGACATCAACATCATACGAGTATCATTTATGCGGACTACTGTAAGGCTCGTTTATAGGTACTTTTTTTTTTGTTTTTCATATGAATTACCTGTTTACTCCGATTGGTAGCGTTGTTGGACCGCCCCTGTCTGAGTACGTCCCTGTGTCTCGCAATGAGTTCCAACACAGTGCGTTTCTCCAGTTCGGTGAAATTCTTGGAGCGCTCCTTGTGGCCGCGTCTTACGCGGATGGTTGCATTTGAACTTCGCGTTGTCATTGCACTCTATAACGAGATACATATGTTTTTTTATAGTTTTTTTTTTTTTATTAGAGACTAGCTGGTGCCCGCGACTTTGTCCGCGTTCTGTATAGCCTATAGCCTTCCTCGATAAATGGACTGTCCAACACAAAAATAATTTTTCAATTCGAACCAGTAGTTCCTAGAGCACGTACAACTAAACAAACAAATTCTTCAGCTTCATATATATTAGTATATAGATGGGTTTGCTTTTGGCCAACTTCCAGCTGAGTAGCAAGGATGAGGCATAGGATGGACCGAGCTCACCTAGAAGACGCCTATTCACTCCAACTTTGAAAAGATTTGGGTTATATGAGCTCAGGAGTGCCAAACCTTGGCAGTGCGCATTATAAAGAATTTTTTAAAACGCTTGGTCCCAAAGATTTAAATCGAAAGATGCGGCGTAATCTCCTCGCGCCATACTTAAAACACACCGAAAATTCTTAACAATGGGTTGGGCGCATGCGCTCAACCCAACTACAGTTGCACGCCAGCTACAGTGAGTGACGGTCGCTTGTTGAGAGAGTCGCTATCGTCACAGTCACGTTTGAAGTAAGGAATGTGTTGTCTGTGTTTAAAAGTGTGTTTAGACAAAGGTATATGTATTTTATACATTTGTGTTTAGTATAATGTATATTGTATTTTGTAACACACTTTCGCTAGTAATGCCGCATCTCTCGATTTAAATCTTTGCTTGGTCCTACTAAAAAGAGGGATTTCAACAGGACGAGGATGGTAACCAGCCGTACGTCTGTATGTCTGATGATCCTCTCGGAACTACCTAATCTTAAGGCCAAAACTAATAACTTCTAGTGATTTGGACCTAAAATTGCTACCCAAGCGAAGCCGTGAGCGGGTCGCAAGTTCATTATAAAATAACTGCAAACTTTTTGATACGTATTTTTTTTTTATTTTGTTACGGTTTTCACCAATGAAAGCAACGATAAACGAACAAGTTTTGAACCCACGCGCGAAGAAGGAGCTGGTCTCTAGTTTGCAATAAAATAAAATGAAAAAAACACATTTCAAATATTATTTAAATGTCATTTAAAATAACCAAACATAATATTATATAAATACGATGTTAGTTATGCATCAGTTTAATAAAGTCAAGTTCAATGTTGAATCTAGTTTTTTTTTTTTTGCAATCCAAATGTATATATATGGGAGCCGTTAATTTTATACCAGTCTCGGAAACCAGTTATAATAAAATGTTAAGTGTATAATGCCAACCCAATCGTTATTAGATTTGAAATATTTCATTCAAAACAGTGTTAGGGTAACGTGTAGGGCCCTAACATTGTTTTACAGGCCCTAACCCTAATACAGATGCGACATGAAGGGAAAGTACCTTAAATATCGTAGATAGGAACATTTTGCTGAAAGAAGACTATGTTATTTTTAAAAGTTAGTACCTAATACTGCATTCAAAGATTTTCTAAAAATTACGTCGTCATCGGCAATCAATACTAATAATAAATCTGTAAGGATCGGTCATGGAGTAATTTACTTTGTTTTCAGAGATATCGTGTTTATAGGCTCTATACATGATACTGAAACTAAATTGACCATTTTTACAATTTTTTTCTGTATGTATGTATGTATGTATGTAAGTATGTATGTTCCTCTATAACTCTTAAAGGAATCAACTGATTTTCATGATTCTTGGTAGATAAACATTTAGACGTACGGGACACAGGATAGGCTACTTTTTTTTTCAACGCGGACGAAGTCGCGGGCGCCAACTAGTAAACAATATTCTTGAAATTTGAATCAAACATTTTATGTTATTCCTTTCTTTTAAGATTCTATATTACTTAAGAAGAATTATTATTTTTTGTCCATTCTTTCGATTGGCATCATAAAAATATGGGTGATTTTTTTTTTTCACATTTAAGTCGGTTCGATTCTCAGACGAAGCAAGTAATTTTCTGAAAATCTTTGAATGCAGTATTACTAACTTTTAAAAATAACATAAAATCTTCTTTCAGCAAAATATCCTATCTACGATATTTAAGGTACTTTCCCTTCATGTCCCATAGTCTTGTGACGCCCTGTATATTTTTTTTATTATCAACTAGATGGCGTCCGCGACTTCGTCCGCGTTGAAAAAGAAAAAGTAGCCTATCCTGTGTCCTGTACGTCTAAATGTCTATCTACCAAGTTTCATGAAAATCAGTTGATTCGTTTAAGAGTTATGGAGGAACATACATACATACAGAAAAAAATTCTAAAAATGGTCAATTTAGTTTCAGCATCATTTATGGAGCCTATAAACACGATATCTCTGAAAACAAAGTAACTTACTCAATGACCAACCCTTACAGATTTATTATTATTATTGATTGATAATAGGTTTGTTCTTGGCTAGCACCTAGCCATGCAACCATCAAACTACTACATGGAACCCGCGTGCCATACAAAACACTACGAATTTTATGGACCATTTAAAAGTGACATATGCGTAGAGCATGAACTGTCATTAAAAACAAAACAAACATAATAATAAGTACGTAATTTAAAGAAAATGTGACTTTACGTCAACCCATTAGAGTTTAAAATGAAATAGTAGAAGTTGATCGTCACTACCTTTTACCATTGACGCGTGAAGGCAAGAGTCCGCCATGATTCTGTCAAAGGCGTTCTTTTTATGTACCGCTTTGGCATTTGTGACGCAAATTCCATTGTAGTATTTCGATGCATGCAACAAAGACGAGACCGACGATAGAGGGAGCTCACCCAGAAGATGTCTTTTCGCTCGAACTTTGAAAAGGTTTGGGTTACATGAGCTCGGAAACATATAGACGCCGGAAGGTAGTTGAGTTCCAATCCTTGGCAGTGCGTATTGAAAGAGTTTTTAAAACGTTTGGTCCCAAAAAGAGGAATAATTTTGACAAGATGAGGATGGTGACCTACCACAAGTCTGAATTTCCGATGGAATTTTAAATGTGGTCTTCACTAAGGCACGGGTAGCAAGTTTCTAGTAACATTTTAGTGTGTAAACAAAAGCAAAAAAATTACGCGCTATTCCGAATACCACGCGCACAAAGTCGCGGGTACGAAGCTAGTCTTCAATATATTTATAAGCCGGTTTAATAAAAACGTTAATAGAGAAATATATGGGATAAAACTATAACCGTTGGGATAAAAAGGCAAAGAACAATAATTGAGATTTTGTCATTTGACGAAGTCAAACAAAACACGAACAGATCGCTGATCATCGTTAAAGTAGGACTGGTTTTGTTCAAGGCTTAATCTCTAGTTAAAATTCAAATGTGTCTGGCTGTAATAAACAGTTCGCAATCTTACTTAGCTTGTATGTATCTGGAAAACAAACTTTAGCATTTTTTAATTGTCAACTAGCAGCCCGCCTTTGGCTTCGCACGGGTGCATTTTTTTTTCTGTAAATTGTGTTACACAAACCTTCCTAGTTTATGCTTCTTGCCATTAGTGAAAAATCGTATCAAAATCCGACGTGTGGTTTAGACGAATTTTTAATGAGAGTAATGAATACTGTGAGTCAACCAAAAAATGTAAAAAATGTAGTTAGTATACATTTTTTTGGTCCAAACAGTTCTATAAAGTCTGTTTTTTAATCTCAGAGACAAAAATGACACATGCAAATGTCAAGTTTGCATATTATGGATGATACCATGAAATGTGTCGTTCATGAAATGTAAAAGTGAACTATCTCCTTGTAACTGAATTTTAGAATAACGAGCTTTTTGCGAATTATAGTGTAGGAAAAAAATATAAGCATTCATTCATTGTTTTCATCTATGGGATTTTAATGCAACTATTGGAGTTACTTCACTTTTATATTGAAAGATATGACTAAATGTGATACCATTAGGCAAGAAAAGATGTTTTTAAAAATAGGGAGTTACACCACTTTTACAATGAACGCATCAAATTACTACAACATGGAAAACGCATGCCATACAATACACAACGAATTTTATGGAACATTTAAAAGTGACATATGCGTAGAGCATGAACTGTCATTTATAGCAAAACAAACATAATAATAAGTACGTAATTTAAAGAAAATGTGACTTTACGTCAACCCATTAGAGTTTAAAATGAAATAGTAGAAGTTGATCGTTACTACCTTTTACCATTGACGCGTGAAGGCAAGAGTCCGCCATGATTCTGTCAAAGGCGTTCTTTTTATGTTCCCCTTTGGCACTTGTGACGCAAATTCCATTGTAGTATTTCTATGAATGAACGACACAAATGTATGTAATGCATGTCAAATATAATGTCATTTTTGTCTCTGAGATTAAAAAACAAACTTTAGTACAACTAATAGTAGAACTGTTTGGAACAACCTTAATTTTTATGTATCTTAAAGGTTTAACCTGCATATTAAGCTAGCAAATTTATTTTTCGGCGACGGTCGTCACGTGGCAACGCTTCGCTACACCACGTCAAAAACCTAACCGTCAGTTAGCGCCGGCCTTAAAAAGCAAACTCTTCTCTTCTTTCGTTATTGATTAGGAAAATACGCTGCATATAATTTTTCCCTAAGCACTTTTAATATTTATAATTTTTGAAATCGTATGTTCTCACCAAGTGTACCTTGCTGTTTGAAAGTCTGAATATTTGAAACTCTGACTTTATGGGAGCAAGCCAAAAAATAAAATAAAATAA
The DNA here is from genome assembly GCA_945859745.1 of Synanthedon formicaeformis. Taxonomy (NCBI): domain Eukaryota; kingdom Metazoa; phylum Arthropoda; class Insecta; order Lepidoptera; family Sesiidae; genus Synanthedon; species Synanthedon formicaeformis. The sequence continues at coordinate 4,878,022 of OX243980.1, forward strand.
AAAAGCCTTTCTGAAATGATACAACTTTGATGTACGAGTAAGTATTGTCGAAATTGCTTGTTACCTAACCTAAGGTTCTATTCATACTCATAGCATAGGCTAACCTAGCAAGTGAGAATCAGAACGCAATAAGTATAAGCGCCTCTTTCACCAACGTCAAGTAGGCTAAGCCGTCACTTAAAGTCACCGGGAATAATTTAGCTGATATACCTTTGTTTGTACGGTAAACGTCCCAAACATTAAATAGAAAATAATTTTAAAAAAATCGCCTATCGTATGATACAGTAAACCGAGTGCATAATTCAATAAAACAGAAAATGATTTCTAAAAGTAATTAATCAACACTTTACTTTTAGTTGGTGAAAGAGGCGCTAACTAATTGTAATTGTAAATTCAAAAGCTGTCAAAATATTTTTGAATTCATTACCTATCCTTACATAACTAGTTATTATAAAACAAATTCGTCCGCCGCGTCTGTGTGTGTCTGTTCACGATAAACTCAAAAACTAGTGCACCGATTTTCATGCTGTTTTCACCAATGGATAGAGTGGTTCTCGAGGAAGGTTTTAGTATATAATTTACAAAGTTACGCGGGCGAGGTCGCGGGCACCGGCTAGTTATCATCAATCAATACTAATAATAAATCTGTAAGGGTTGGTCACGGGGTAAGTTACTTTGTTTTCAGAGATATCGTGTTTATAGGCTCTATACATGATACTGAAACTAAATTGACCATTTTTACAATTTTTTTCTTTATGTATGTATGTATGTTCATCCATAACTCTTAAACGAATTAACTGATTTTCATGAAACTTGGTAGATAGACATTTAGACGAACAGGACACAGGATAGGCTACTTTTTCTTTTTCAACGCGGACGAAGTCGCGGGCACCTGCTAGTTATCTTATAATATGACGAATTTTGGAGGGAACCGCCAGTGATATGTTAAACAAGACAGGATGCGCCCTTACCATACTACTAGTGACAAAAAAATGGTCCTCCAATTTGCACATCTAGTTATATACTAAAAATAATTTGTTATCATTACCCTCTTAATACGTATTTTTATTTCTTACTAGCTGGCGCCCGCGACTTCGTTCGCGTTGTAAAAGAAAAAAGTAACCTATCCTGTGTCCAGTACGTCTAAATGTCTATCTAACAAGTTTCATGAAAATCGGTTAATTCGTTTAAGAGTTATGGTGGAACATACATACTTACATACATAAAGAAAAAAATTGTAAAAATGGTCAATTTAGTTTCAGTGTCATGTATGGAGCCTATAAACACGATATCTCTAAAAACAAAGTAACTTACTCCATGACCGACCCTTACACATTTATTATTAGTATTGATTGATTGGCGTATTCTGTTATTGTAAAGTGTTCTTTCTCATTGGTTGGTTAGACATATCACTGGTAAGTAGGCATTTTCGTATCTTTCTACGCACAGAATGAACACCCGTCATTGGTGTCAATTTCCGATTTTGACACCGGCGCGTCTGTGCCACGTACTAGGAGCGTTAGCCTTGTTCTTGCGAAGTAATATAGAAGTCATTGGGAACCGCCTCAAAAATCGTCCATTTGCAATTGTGTCGTTCATTGTAAAAGTGAACTACATATCTCCTTGTAACTGAATTTTAGAATAACGAGCTTTTTGCGAATTATAGTTAGTGTAGGAAAAAAAATATAAGCATTCATTCATTGTTTTCATCTATGGGATTTTAATGCAACTATTGGAGTTACTTCGCTTTTATATTGAAAGTTATGACTAAATGTGATACCATTAGGCAAGAAAAGATGTTTTTAAAAATAGGGAGTTACTCGTACACCACTTTTACAATGAACGACACAATTAATGCTACGCATTTTACGATCAAAATAAAAAAAAAAAATTATCCTCCAAATGAATACACGGTATATACCTAGACTTGTAGCTAGACGGTTAATAAATTCATAAAAGCGTTTAACTGGTCTTATTAATGGTGCAAATTAGTTACGAGGTTGAGTTATGCGATAATGAAACCTAACGTCCCATACTTAAAGACTATTTTAACTTTGTCAATACCTAGTTATTCTGATAGTTACTTGAATCAATGTGGTTTTTTTTAGTACACTAGACACTAAGGTAATATAAATAGGTATTAGAGCTTCATTTACAATCTATACTAATATTATAAAGAGGAAAGATTTGATTGTTTGTTGAAAATTTCTTTCACTATATTCGGAAGCTATATTATCAGCGAGTAATATAGGCTATCTATCATCAATACTAATAATAAATCTGTAAAATAATACCTACACAGGTTATGTTCCTTCATAACTCTCAAACGAATTAACTGAAAATTTATGAAAATACTAGCTGTACTAGGTCCGCGACCAATTTTTTTTTTTTTAATACAAACCATTCTCGAATCCCCTTGAACACACACAAAAAATTTCATCAAAATCGGTCCAGCCGTTTAGGAGGAGTTCATTGACATACACACGCACATAAGAAATATATATAAAGATGAAAATTGGTAGATAAACATATAGACGTACAGGACACGGGATAGGCTACTTTTTTCTTTTTCAACGCGGACCAAGTCGTGGACGCCAGCTTGTACTGTATAAAATAAAATACTAGATGTTGCACGCGACCTCGCCTGCTTAACTTTATAAAAGTCTATGTTACTCGCTGATATTATAGCTTCCCAACTGTGAAAGAATTTTTCAAATCTGTCCACTAGTTTTTTGAGGGTACACAGAAGCTATAATATATATTAATATAGATGATAGCAAGGCATATCTTTATATATGTGTCGTTCATTGTAAAAGTGAACTATCTCCTTATAATTGAATTTTAGAATAACGAGCTTTTTGCGAATTATAATGTAGGAAAAAAAATATAAGCATTCATTCATTGTTTTCATCTATGGGATTTTAATGTAACTATTGGAGTTACTTCACTTTTATATTGAAAGTTATGACTAAATGTGATACAATTAGGCAAGAAAAGATGGTTTTAAAAATAGGGAGTTACACCACTATTACAATGAACGTCACATATATATATATTTCTTCTGTGCGTGTGTATGTCAATGAACTCCTCCTAAACGGCTGAACCGATTTTGATGAAATTTTTTTGTGTATGTTCAAGGGGATTCGAGAATCGTTTGTATTAAAAAAAAAATGTCGCGGACGAAGTCGCGGACACAGCTAGTTATGTATGATATATTTTCTATACAAATATTGGAGTGACCGCACGCACACCTATAATATCGCTGCTTATAAACTAAAGGGCCACAAATCAAAATTACACTTTTTACAGGAGAGCTAAACGAAAAAAATTAAATTATTTTTGTCTATTTTTTTTTCTTATTAGATATATATCAAATATATGCATATTATACATCGTTAGAAGCGTATTTTTAAGTAGCATTAAATGTATTAAGTACTTTTATAATAAACTGAAAACTAGAAGAGATATAAGCATATAAGTTACTTTTGAATATATAAAACATGATCAAAATATACTAAATATGGAATAAAACAACCGTAAGTCTTTTTGCAACATACAATATGAAGGATTGTGATTGTATTTTTGCAATAAAAACATTTTTGGATTTTTTTGTTTTATGGCCCCGGTAATCCGACAAACGTTTTGCAGGGCAGTGTTGAACTATCGAATTTGTCAGATTATAAAGTCAGTACTCTATACTCAATTTTAAGAGTTATGGAGGAACATATACATACATACATACAATACCTACACTTACAGATTTATTATTAGTATTGATAATATGTACAGACATGTCAGATTACAAGGGGCGCCGGATTAGACAGGGGCCAGATTACTGGAGGTCCACTGTATTTCTATGACGTCACCGACGTATACCGTAATTTATTGCATATTATGACATTCAATAATGCAAGACATTCACAATTTTTTCTTTGTATAGATATCGTGCAATCAGTCCTTCCGACTATACGCAGATGTGTGGATAGACTATCATTCATGAGGAGATATTCCCCAATAGGAACATCCTCCATATTAATATATTAGTTTAGTCAGTGGCGCCGAGATCGAAGGTTCTGCGCCGTTTCAGGCGATTCAGACAGTCAAAAATATAATATGTTATAGCTATGTTTGTGACGGGCTTAATTGTATTATTTTGCAACAGCCGGAGCCCGCGACTTCGTCCGCGTTCTTTATAGACTATAGCCTTCCTCGATAAATGGACTATCCAACACAAAAAGAATTTTTCAATTCAAACCAGTAGTTCCTGAGATTAACGCATCAACCACACAAACAAACTCGTCAGCTTTATATATTATATATAGATATATTCTGCTGTTACATTGCATTAAAATACCATTCCTTATTTGAATCAACTTTGTAATGACAATAAACTGAGAAGTAGGCAATTGGATGAAAATTAATTTAAATAAAGAAGATGTTGATTTGAAAATGAATTTAAATAGAGAAAAATTCGCGCCAATTTTTATGCGGCCAGTTATCGGGTTTAGACGAAAAAAAAAGGTATTTACTAACCTTTTTGAAATATATTCAGCCAGTAAGTTAATTTTCAAATGTCCATGAAACTCCCGAGGTGATATAGATAATGTTAATATTAGGTACCAGTTAATGTGTTATTATCAAGCAGTTTAGACCTAATCAATGGTTCAACACTGAAATTCGTTACAGATAACGAATTAATTATACACGATAAGTGCCGATTATGCTGGTTAGGTAGGTGTTATATATATTTTTTATTTATTGCACGAAACACCGAAAACAATACTATCAGTGGATGTGACCAGACTAATATATGCGACCGCGGACACAATCGTAATAAAATTATACACGGCGCAGCGTCAAATTACGCGTCTCTCGCTTTTAGTTAAAAGGTTAACAGCCAATTGACTACAGTTTTTTTTAATCAGTTAAAAAAATAAGGACATTATGTACGTCGGCTAGTCCTAGCCACTTACCGTTGCTAGCGGGCCGCATTCCACCGTTCTCGAAGTGCGTGGGCCTTTATTTTCATCTTGTTCACGTAACACCACTTCACGAGTAACTATTATTTTGTATAAAATGCAAGGAGGTGCAAAAAAAAATAAAGATGATCACTGTGATACAACTGTCAAAATTGAACTTCACTCGAGTGTACTTGTGCCAAAACACCCATAGACAAGGTTGTTGATCGTAAGGTTAACTACATAAATAGATCGCTTATGCTACTACACACTAGATGGCAGCACAAGTAGCCGATTCATTTTTTTTTTTTTTAGTTTATGCTACTTATGACTAGGTGGCTCTGATTTGTACTTCAAAGCACATATTCAATAAAATGTGGCAACTACTTCAGAATACAAAATATATAAGCAATACATAACGCCTGACATCTACATTGCTATTACACTTTTGGCGGGCGAAAGTATTTTTTCATTATAATGAGGGGCAGACAGGCAGACGCTTGATGGTGACCGTCGCCTTTATGGGGACGGGTGTGCTACAACAAGAATTTGTTTATGGCTAGTTTTAAGTGCCCAAAGAAGGTATTACTTCAAAAATTATTATCGAGTTTTTTTTTTCATTTATTCGGAACACCTATAGCCCAAAAATTACAAAAGATGTAACTATTTAAACCTCCCAAATTTTTTTGTTCAAATCGACAGGCTGACGGTTCACTTGACGGTAGCTGGCTACCGTCGCCCATCACAAACCGTCGACCCCAACCACAGTAGGATTAAGGATAAGTACTGAAACAGAACAGCACATGTGCTGCCCGTAACACAAACCGTCGACCACAGTAGGATTAAGGATAAGTACTGAAACACAACAGCACATGTGCTGCCCATAACACAAACCGTCGACCACAGTAGGATTAAGGATAAGTACTGAAACACAACAGCACATGTGCTGCCCATAACACAAACCGTCGACCACAGTGGGATTAAGGATAAGTACTGAAACACAACAGCACATATGCTGCCCACAACACAAACCGTCGACCACAGTAGGATTAAGGATAAGTACTGAAACACAGCACATGTGCTGTTATTTCATTGTGGTCTTCTGTAAGGGGGGTGCAACTATTAAAATAAAACAAATTGAAATTTTTAATACATTCATAATTTAATTTCAAGAAAAATATATTACCTACATGTAACCTCCGATAAATCTGTGACATTTATTTAAATTCGATAAAATACGATTATAAGGAATATTGTTTCAATCCACACTATTATAATATTTGATTCTGATTTGTATAGTAAAGCCAAGGAGACAACGCAAACAATGTAAACAAAGCCGGACCTTTGCCCCTTTCCCTCACACGAAGCGGCCTTCTGTCCTTTTCCTTTACACGAAGCGGAACTCTGTACTTTTCCCTCACACGAAGCGGCCTTCTGTCCTTTTCCTTTACATGAAGCGGAACTCTGTCCTTTTCCCTCACACGAAGCGGCTTTCTGTCCTTTTCCTTTACAAGAAGCGGAACTCTGTCCTTTTCCCTTACACGAAGCGGCGTAAGGGCTACGAAGCCCTTACACGAGCCCTCGCGCAATCTGGTTAATCGCATCCCTTCAAATTTTGTTTACTTTGCTTTGTCTCGTTGGCCTTACTTTAGCTAGGCCCTATTGACTCTAGTGAATAATCACACTGAAATATAGCTCTTAAAACCTTAGGAAGGGGGTTTAATTTTCATTGACATGTTTTCGCTAACTACCCACATTAATGAGATACCAAGTTTCTCTAATATATTTTTTTATATTAGAGAAACTTTTTTTTTTTTAATGTAAATATTTATGTAACAGATTGTTTAACAATTTAGTCTAGTTTGAAATGTGAAAATCATATTTTATTTATTAAAATCTGAATCACAGACTAAAAAAAAATGATTAATTGGAAGTTAAAAGTACAATGTTAAAACTTTTAAACTAATGAAAAACTGTGTTTTTCTTTTATTATTAAAATTAATTTTTGAACAATTTTTAATTAACATTTTATAAATTAAAATCAATTTACAAACACGCCCCAAAGTAAGGAATAAACAAAGCGATTTTTTTTTGCTTTTTCGATGTTTATTGCAATTTTTTTTTTCAAGAATCTTTTAAAAATTATACACAGTCGATAAAGAAGTATGAAAGAAAAGAAAAATTATGCATAATATAGTACTTATGCGTCATATACAATGTTGTTAAAAAATATAAATAAATAAAAACAATTATCAACTTAGTGCATATTGGAAATAAGGTCGAAAATAAAATTACTCAATTTTTTTTTTATATTTAACAATAGCAATTATTTGCTACAACTTTTTTTAATTAGACATTTATTATACAATTTGTTGCATACATTTCAATAGGTTTATGAAATAAAGTAATAAATTTAATAACATATTAAGTGTACGTCTATTTTAATTAGCTTGATTTCTGATTTCAACGTATCTACAAAAAACTTTGATCAAATATTTTTAAAATTCCTGTGAGATTTAGTTCCAAATTAAAAAATTGGTCAATAAAATTGAAGAAAATATCGAAAGTTTTGTTGTTTGCCATAGAAACTATCGCTTAACCGTTAATAGCCAATGTTTGGGCTCCCTAACAGGGACATTTCTCAACTAGAAATCTAATTTCGACTTTATTACAACGACATAAGATCTGTTTTAAGATAACCTTTAGCTGTAATAGATCAAAACATTTAGATATAACATTTAATGGACATCAATTTGAATAATGCTACAATCAAACAGGAACAGTTGCTTCTTTATTTAAAAGAGCGACTTAGGCTCGTTTTCGTATCTGCAACATATAGTATGGTGCGAGATACGACATAAGAGAATCTACCCTTGTAATAAAAATAACATTTATGTTAAGTTTTCTGCGCTAGTAAGAAGAGTGACAGTGAAACGTTGCGTGCGCCACTCCACGTGACAGACAGGCCAAAGTGTTGGCCAAAATGTGGCCACAGTTTGGCCAAGTGTTGCGTGCGCTACTCCACTTGACAGAGAGGCCAAAGTGTTGGCCACAGTTTGGCCCAACGATGCGTGCGCCTCTCCACGTGACAGAGAGGCCAAAGTGTTGGATACAGTTTGGCCCAGCGTTGCATGTACGTGACAGAGGCCAAAGTGTTGGCCAAGATGTGGCCACAGTTTGACCAAACGTTGCGTGCGTCACTCCACGTGACAGAGAGACATAAGTGTTGGCCAAAATGTGGCCACAGTTTGACCAAACGTTGCGTGCGTCACTCCACGTGACAGAGAGACATAAGTGTTGGCCAAAATGTGGCCACAGTTTGACCAAACGTTGCGTGCGTCACTCCACGTGACAGAGGCCAAAGTGTTGGCCAAAATGTGGCCACAGTTTGGCCAAATATTGCGTGCGCCACTCCACGTGACAGAGAGACATGGCTAAAATGTGGCCATGTCTTCATTAAATAACAGATATCTATTATTTATCTCTTATGTCGTATCTTAGACCAATAAAATCGTCTGCCGATAAATCAACACTTATTCAGCGATTAAATTTATCCTACTGATTTTTGCTACTAGTATTGACATGCATGTCACATCTATGTATAATGTAGTTAAGACATTTATTAATGAATAATATATATATGTGAAATATTACAGCATAATATTCCATTTCAATTACAATATACTAGTTGACCCCGTCAATTCCATATATAAAAATACCATCCGTTTATATCCTACTTTTCTCGAAGGGTTTTTCTAAAATTTTCTTTCATACGAACTCTGTCCTAACAATTATGAACCACAAAAAACATCTCATATGTGATGCTCCGTCATAGGCAATTCTTTCATACTTCAGGCCATAAGGGGTACGCGATTTCACGTCAACGCAGCAGGAATGTTATGGATAAGAAATTTCGGATCTGGATACGGTTTCGGATATGAAAACATTTCCGATTATCCGCTAGTTTCGGAAAGATTTTTAAGAAATTGTAAGAATAAAATGCGAAATATGAACATTAATTATTTGACTTTATTTGCCGACTCATAAAAATCTGTCATAACATGCCTCAGTTAGACTCTGCCCCTCTCCGAAACTTTTATATCGGATTCGTTTACAGTTACGGATCTCCATAACATCCCTGATACGCAGTAAAATGTTATTGGGAACCACTGATATTGAATCACACATAGATAAGACTAAGAATATAAAAATTATAAGAATTTATTTTTGGCCCAATCTCTGTTGAAACTGTATCCACCAATGATCTACATAGAATAAATATTATGCCCCACAATTAAAATTGAACTTTATAACTTATGCATTAAAGTCGACATTCGTGTTTACATCTGTTGCGTTGAGTTTCCGTTCCATGTGTTGTTATCGTCGTCCGGGGGCGCGTCGCCCGGGAGCCGATGGATGTTACCGCGACGACGTACGGGTACCACGGACGGCGCCTGGGTACCCGCGCGGGACCCGCCGACGTTCGCTCGGGTATCCCCCACCGGGGACCCACCGCTCGCTGCTCCCCCGCCCGGTATGAAGCTGCGTAGCCACGCCAACACTTGCGTGGTCGGATTCAGTATGAGCGTTGCGAACATTGTCGAGAATAGGGCTGCAAAAAATAATCACAATACATATTTTTATGATTGTTTAATTTTTATTTTATTATGTTAACGTCCGTCCACTTAGATAGGCAGTTACCATCGCCTATCCTATAACACAAGCAACGCCATAGGTGCTGCAAATGCGCTACCGACCATACAAGGATTAAGGATAAGGGATAAGGAAAGGATGGGGTAATGGGCTCTGGCATCCCTTACTCACTCACCGAAACACAAAAGCACACATGCTGTTATGTCACTGTAAGGGGTCTACTGTAAGGGGGTGGTTACTGCCGCCAGACAGACGGCGATCTCAATACTCACACATGAAAGAGTTGAAAGCCGATACTGAAGCTGGGGCAGATGGAGTCGCTGTCCTGCGGGGCAACACTAAAAGAGCCGCCGAAGGAGCCAGCTGCAGTTGACGCAGAGTCGCATCGAAATCGGTCAGCTCTCGCCTCGGGAACGCGATCCAAAGCGACAGACCCTCCATTGGCAACTGCAAGGACATTACGACTATGTTAAAGCGTGTCCTCGTAGAAAGAAGCAAAAAACGAATAAAAAAGCCAAAAAAGAATATCAAACTAAAGGTGGGGGTACGAAATTGATGGCGGGGCACCGAAGTCGTGTCATAACGTCCCCGCGACTCCGCCCATCAACGGCCGCGCTACAAAGTTGTTAGATTTTAGCCGGTACGAGTCCGGTGTAACCCCGCAGCAGCGTCCCCTACGCTGCCGGGTACCCATGAGAATTACCCCACGTAAAAAGGGGGAGGGTTACGACGACATTTGGGTAACATCAGCAAATTACCTTTAAGGTGTCGGCCAAATGTCTGCGCACAGTCGCTATAGTATCGTCGGACTGAAACTGGACCATGTGCGACGCGCCTTCCGGAAGCTTAAACTGCAACCGAGCGCCACCACTTCCGTCGCCTGGTGCTGTGGAAAAGGAAAAAAAACACCGTCAAAATAGTTACGGCAGCTCAATTAATTTTAAGACGGACTTTATTGCACACTCCCACAAGTAAAATAATAAACTATCTGAATTACTAATCTGACTTTTGTTTGCGCGTAATTCTGTTTCATTTGTACTTGTGTATTCCATTTCTTCCAGAGTCAACTTCGAAAAGTCCATTTCCAAAGGCTATCCTGCCGGAAATCGGTCCCGGGAACCCTAGAACAGAGCGTTAAGGCAAGCACCTTAACCACTCATCCAACGGGCTCGTCAAAATCGTGTTTATCTAGCGTCGACGGTGCCCACCGATCTGAACATATTTCGCGACGCGGCGCGGTCCACGCTGTGTCTTTTTGGTAAGTAATAGTAGGTACTGGATTAACGATTAACGGACTTGAATAAAGTTAACGAGTTAACGGAAGTTAACGAGTCCGGTCTTGTGCCCCAGCTGTGAAAACACACGGATAGATAGTGCGATAGATACTCACTAGCTGCGGGCGGTGCGGTCGGTGGCGGGCTAACCGGTGCGGGGGGTAACCCCTCTCTGGCCCGTCTCTCCGCGCGGTCCTGAGCTATCTGCTCCAATATGCGTTGTCTCGCCAGATTGTTTTCCATCTTCTCTCGTTTCCTTTCCTCCTGCGGGAGTTTTTGCGTAAATGTTTTCTTTTAGTCTTACTTTTAGTCGCAAATTGGGTAGCAATTACCTCATCCATTCCCAACCCCTTATTATCCTTAATCTTACTGTAGTCGGCAGAGCACATGCAGCACCTGTGGCGTTGCTTGTGTTATAGGCGACTATAGCCAGCCTGTCTGTAGACTTTAACATTTAAAAAAAAATCCAAACATTAACGATACCTGGATCTGCTTCAACTCTTGCTCCTGTTGCCACCTCTTCAGTTCGACCACACCCTGGCCTGTTGAGCGACGCTGCAGTTCCTTCTGCTTCTCGAGCTGTCAACACAAGTACAGTCAGGTAAACAAGTGCTTTTGGACAGAGAACGTGTTCAGAGGAGATGTGGCCTTTTTCTTTCTTTCTCTCTTTTTCCATTTTTTTTTCTTTCTTACCTCCCTTTCCTTCTCCTCCTTCTCTCTGCGTTTCGCTTCGATCAAATCTTGGGCCCTTTCCAACTTCTCTTCGATGGTTGTCTGCGATCCTGACTGGTCTTGTATGACTTCGCCGGACCCTTGTTTCTGGAAGAAGGCATGACCAGTGAAAAAAAAACAACCTTCGGACGATAGGTAAGGATGCTTGCCTAACACATCAGGGGCCCCGGGTTCGATTCCCGACGAGACCTTTTCAATATTGACCTGATCTAGTCAAGTCTAGATTTGTAAAGTAGTGGCAGGGCACACACTGCGTTTCGCAGTCATTTGTTCAGCCAGTCTGACAACAGTAACCATCTCCTTACTAGAGAAGGTCACCGTCAAATAACAGCATCATGTATCGCTTTAACGGTGAACCAAGTTAACTTTTGTAAGGTGAACACGTTCGGTCTGAGTTCTGGGAGTGACATAATATTCTTTGAAATCAATCAGAAAATACCTGCGGTGCCGCCGAAGACTGAGAACTGGGTCCCGGATCACCGGTCTTCGGTCTTTTGTAGCAGACGTCTCCCACGCAAACTATCTCATGCTTTTCACCGGCTTTATCGTTCGCCTCCTCGGTCCTCTGTATCTTCGTCGCTGGACTTGAAAGATCTGAAATTTAAAAAGACCCAATGTTCACGAAAGATTGGCGTAAAGTCAACATTTTGTGACGATGTAGTGACAAAGAAAGAGAGAGAGAGAGACATTTATTCCTCACTGAAATAAAAAAATAATATATAGATAAACCTGCAAAAACACAAATTTAAGCAACACATTTTAAACGACATGAATGAGACAAACACTTGATGACAGATAAAATAAATAATGTGACGAAATGGTGTGATTCAGTTTACAGACAACACCGAAATTCTGCCAGGGAATAGAGATGTTGAGCCGAGGGAGTCTGCATAGGACAAGGTAGCCAGCTAAGACATTGATAAGGAAGTAGCTAAACTTATTCAGAGTCTATTCAACTTTCGCTCCATAAACATGCAACGTGTGTGTGATCACTCACGTGCTGACGACAGTGAAAGACGATGTTCCTCTGCTTTCATCACTGCAATCGGCCGGTAGAGGCGGTACAGTGGAGATGGCACGATATGACGGACGTACGCGGCTGATAGAAGCGGAACTGTATATAAGGAAGTCACTACATTTATTCAGCTCAATTCAGCTTCTTTTTTTGTCCTTACAAAAACAGCAGTTTCGTATGGAGATGCGTATAACTTTCTGAGAAATTGAGGACAAGCGTTTTTGATCATTCAATGAATTCAGTGTTTGATCATCAAATGAACCGGAAATGAAAAAGTTCGTCGATATATAAACTGACTAGAGACAGCAATAGAAATGTGATAGATAGATATAGTCATTAGTTTTATTTATTAAAAATTCCGGGCGGTCGTGCATTTGCGCATGGCACAACCGCTACTAGTTGTACGTGTTCGTTCGTTAGTAATTTGAATTAGAACCTAATGAAGGACTTTTTTTACTTTATAAATTTAAACATTTAAAATGTCATCTATGAATATCTATCTTATTTCGCCTATGACTGCTGTCAGATTAGACATTGTCAGAAGGTGGTGGACACTGCTGTCAGTGGTGTCACTTTATTAATGTGGAAAACAATGTTAAATTACTGGTTTGATCACCAGCACACACATACTAATTCGACAGTCGTTCCATCAACTCCTGTGAAGAGTAGTGATGGTACAGGGACAATTTGTAAAGACAACCATACAGTATAATTTCAAAGCTTAACTTTAAACATTCATATTTAATTGTCAATACTAAAGAAACAGTGTAAAATTACCTGTTTCGATATCATCAATATCTAATTCTTCTTCTTCTACGAAGAGTAGTGAAGGCACAGGGACAAATTTATATGAACTTTATTAAGGTCACCATATTACAGTATAATTTCAGAGCATAACTTTAAACATTTATTATTTGATTGGCAATACTAAAGAAACAGAGTAAAATTACCTGTTTGGACACCAGCACAGGCTACTTCGACACGTCCTACGAGGATTAGTGAAGGCACAGGGACAAATTGATATACATAACAGTATAATATCAAAGCATAAGTTTAAACATTCATGTTTGACAAAGAAACTGTGTAAAATTACCTGTTTGGGCACTGGCACATGCCAAGTTATTGTTATTAACTAACTCGTCATCTTCTATGAAGAATAGTGAAAGCATAGGGACAAATTGACATAAACTCTATTAAGGTCACCATACTGTATAATTTCAAAGTATAAGTTTAAACATTCATGGTTTGACATAAAAACAGTGTAAAATTACCTGTTTGGACACCAGCATAGGCCAAGTTATTGTTATTACTATACTCGTCATCTCCTATGACGAAGAGTGAAAGCACAGGGACAAATTAACATAAACTCCATTAAGGTAATACAGTATGATTTGAGAGCATTCATATTTGATTGCCAATATTAAAGAAACAATGTAAAGTTACCCATTTGGATATCATCATAGTCATCATCTTCAATGAAGAATAGTGAAGGCATGGGGACAAATTTATATGAACTTTATTAAAGTCACAATACAGTATAATTTCAGAGCATAAGTTTAAATATTCATGTTTAATTTCCAATTCAAAAGAAACAGTTTAAAATTACCTGATTCTTCATCATCGAAGAGTGTATCGTCATCTCCTATGTAGAATACTGAACGCACAGGGACAAATTGACATGAACTCTATTAAGGTCACCGTACAGTATAATTTTTGAGCATAAGTTAATTTATTTTATTTTATTAATTTTTGGGACACAAACAGAAATAAAAACAAAAATATAAGAAAGAGAAGACAAAAACATGAACACCTATTCCACAGATATCTTACATGTAGATTGAAGAACATAAACTAAACATCAAGACAAAAAAATATTAAAACAAAAATTAAAACTGAGATTTACGAAGAAAAAAAAAGAGTTACCATTTCGACAAATTTTAGCAATTTATTTTTAATTGCCAATAATACCAAAGAAACAATTTAAAATTACCTAACAGGACGCCATCACTCACATCTTCGAGAGGTGTTCCGTCATCTGCTATGATGAATAGTGTAGGCACAGGGACAAAATGACATGAACTCTATTAACGTCACATTAGAGTATTTTGGAGGATAAAGGAGAATGGGCGTTTTTGGTACCCGATCCAAATAATAGCAATGATTTTAGTGTCTTCGAATTTTAGTATTGCAAAGACCAACAATGTTTACCGAGACAACATGACTGAAATCTTTGTTCGTTCGGAGATATTCCTATATGAAAATTGTAATTCTCATGGAAAACAAACATTTTTTTAATATTATGGCTACCACCAGTTATCGTGCACCACACACCTCGGCCATATAAATATATTTTTTATGGTTAAATTCGACAGACAGGCTGACGGTCCACTTGATGGTAGGTGGCTACCGTCGCCTATAACACAAGCAAGGCCTTAGGCACTGCTGACCATGATTAAGGATGGATTAAGGATAAGGGATAAGAAAGGGATGGGATAATGGACTCTGGCATCCCTTACTCGCTCACCGAAACACAACAATACATAGTTATGCTGTTATTTCACGTAAGGGTGTGCCCAAATTACTTCTCTTTTAATGTCTTGACTCCATCAGATCTTCTCCGATGATTTGCCAGTGCCAGTGTCACTTGTAAGCATAGCAATTTAAAATAGCCTTTTTTAAAGTAAAAAAAGACAAATTCAAATTAAAATCAAAAGTAGCACATCCCGAGACTAGTCAGTCAAGTCAAGTCCACAATTTTTCTTAGAGTTTTCCAAAATAGGTCCGTCAAGTTCAAAGCAGTCAGGTCAAGTCAATAGTAAAACTGAATGCCTCACGCATCAATGTACTACAAGTGTGGATTTCGCACGCCATACAAAACATTACGAACTTTATGGAACACTTAACTTAAGTGACATAACGTCGGTCTAACTCGTTAACCTGCTAAGTCACATTTTGCATAGTTTTCAATAGGAAGAAAAAATGAAATGACAAAATGTTGTGCGTCGCATCAGGCATGTGAAATGAGCGACATTATCAGTACAAAACTTAGGATTTAGCAGGTTTTCTTTGTGAAGATTTGCTATAAGTCAGAAAGCAGTTTTTTTATTTATGAATATTCTCACCTTTTTAGTTTGATAATCGTCGTTATTATTTCACCAAATGGTAGATATTCGTCTAAACTTGTCGAAAGTATAAAAAGTAAAATTGTCCAAAAATGGACTTAGCAGGTTAAAGAATTAGGCCGACGATATGAGTAGAGCGTGAACTCTGTCATGTGACTTTACGTCAACACATTGGAGTTTAAAATCAATAGTAGAACTTGGTCGTTACTACCTTTCACCATTGACTTCGCCGTGATTCAGTTTTAGGTGTACTTTTTGTGTGCCGCTTTGGCATTTGTGATGCCAATTCCACACTTGTAGTACTTCGATGGCGTCATTGAATACGTCAAGATGACGTTGACGTTCGGTGTTACGTCAACGTCATCTTGACGCGCCGTCAAAAACCTTGTCGTCGTCGGGGGGTCGCGGGGGCCGGTGGTCCTCACTGGCCTTTCCTCGTCCCATCGGATTATTGTGGGGACCAAGAAGGCCCACATCCGTGTGCTCCGAGCGGGCTCCGTTCAGCGGAGCTCGTGGCTGAGCACACTTTGTTGTCGCTCCTTTTGTATGTGTGTAATTATCCTTTTGTTTTTTTGTTATTCACAAAACGCATTCATAACGCGACATTCACATGACATTGGCAGATAATGGCCATTCCCAAAATGAGCCGAAATGCCATTATACGTAAAGAAGAAGAAGAATTTTTTATCAAAAATTTTTTATCGCAAAATTGTTAAGTTCGCACAGCAAATCGAGACAAGAGCCTCAACGCTCTCTCGTGTCCATAACAATACCTTTCAAATGGTCAATTATTGGTGCGGGTACCAGGCTGCATACAAAATTTTTGCCCATCCCATCCTCCTTTAAACGTACCTGCTTGATTGTCAATTTAAAAAAAAAAAAGACAATTAAAATTAAAATTACCTGTTTTATACTCCTTCTCGGTGCCAACAGCGGTTGTTGAGAAAGACTTCGTTTCAACTTCCACGGACACGTCTGAAGTTTTAAGCTTATCATCAACTCTGGGCTTATTCACAGCCAACGCGGGCATAACAACTGCACTCTGTTGGGCGTTGGCGACGGTGTCCACAACGTTTGTGTTTGAACTTGAAGAAGCCTTCGACTCTGAATTTAACAAGTCGGCGGTTTGCCGTTTTATGCTCTGAGACGATGTAGACGGTTGGACCGACGATGGTGCTAGTTTCTCTAAAAAAAAAATATCAATTAATTAAATTACTAGTACTGCGTAATTTTGGACAGGCCTCAATAACCATCCCCTTACAAAAGACCACCTTGAAATAACAGTATGTTTGCTGTTGTGTTCCCTTCCATACCCTTACCCTATCCCTTATCTATAATCCTACTATAGTCGGCAGCTCACTTGCAGCAGCTGTAGCCTTACTTGTGTTATCGGCTACGGTAGCCACTTAGTAGACCATCAGATTTCCCCCTAAATATTGTAATTAACTAATTACAATAAGAGTAGAATAATATGAAAGGAAGAGAAAATAAAGGACCCACACACGCGGGTGGAGTGACCCTAGAGGGGTAACTAAAAAAATAAAAAAAAGTGGTCTGTGAGCCTGTCTGTCGACCTTATCATAAAAAAAATGTTATCAAATAATTTATTGTTATATTCCTTTTTTTATCCCGAATAATAACGGCGAGTTATTCCGTTTTCGCCTATTTGCCATAGGAAATGGCAATTAATCTGTATTCGCGCAGGTAATGGCGATTAATCTGTATTAACCATAGGAAATGGCGATTAATCTGTATTCGTCATATTAGAAAATGGGGATTAATCTGCATTCGCCACAGGTAATGGCGATTAATCTGTATTAACCATAGGAAATGGCGATTAATCTGTATTCGCCACAGGTAATGGCGATTAATCTGTATTAACCATAGGAAATGGCGATTAATCTGTATTCGCCACAGGTAATGGCAATTAATCTGTTTTCACCATAGGAAATGGCGATTAATCTGTATTCACTATAGGAAATGGCGATTAATCTGTATTCACCATAGGAAATGGCGATTAATCTGTATTCACCATAGGAAATGGCGATTAATCTGTATTAGACTATTCGCTATAACAACTATTCGCAACATATCTAGTAGAATGTAAAGAGAAAAATACTTACGATGTTCATCAAGTATCCTATCGATTCTGGTGGCCAAATTATCTGGTTGAACACCACCGCACACTACTTCGAGTGGTGTCCCGTTGTGTCCAATGAAGAATAGTGACGGCACAGGGACAAATTGATCTGAACTCTATTAAGGACACCATACGGTTCAATTTCATACAATTAGTTTTTAAAACGTTATCGCTTGATTGCCGACACTTAAGTCGACTTTTAAATTTGAGTTAAAAAGATTTTTTTTTATTCAATATAACTTGATGGTAAACAGAGACTCTCTATCACTTTACCTAATTCTATTTTAAACTAAAGTAGATAGTGTTAGATTTTTTTTATTTTTCAACATGGACGAAGTCGCGGACACCAGCTGGTTATCTTCACGAGCTTTCGAGCTCTAGAACGATATTTATTCTCGCAAAGAACTACAAAATTCACTTACGTGACGAACTTATGACTAATTGGTAAGACATTAAATTCGATCAACAAACAAACATTATTATAAAGGATACATATTTGTGCGAAATGTGTGTAGTCTACAGAGCCACTCTTCAGTTTGATGGCTAGGAAATTTTTATCGTTCGACAGCCGTTCCAAAATGGCTGCATTATCTAACATGCTGGCCATCTCCGCTGACATATCATTGTCACCTGTAATCAAATAAACATGTCATCTAAAAAATGTACCTTGGACTATAATATTTGACAAATGACAACACATTTGGCCAAATGGCACTTTTCCTTAAATCCTTAAGTTGTCTCATTTTACATAAATGAGACATTCCTTTATTTTTAAAAAGAAACAAAACTGCATTCAAAGATTTTTCTAAAAATTTCTAAAATTTTCTATAGTCGTCAGCAATAAATAATATTCTTGACATTCGAATCAAACATTTTACGTTATTCCTTTTTTAAAGATACCATGTTACTAAGAAGAATTATTATTTTTTGTCCATTCTTTCGATTAGCATCATAAAAATATGAGTGTTATTTTTTCTACATTTAAGTTGGTTCTATTCCCAGACAAAGCAAGTAATTTTTAGAAAATCTTTAAATGCAGTATTACTAATTTTTAAAAATGAAGGAATGTCTTCTTTATGTAAAATGAGCTAACTTAAGGATTTAAGGTAGTTTCCTTCCAGGGCCCCGACTTATCTTTCCACATTGTATATTATAGCTATGTGTGTGACGGGTTTTAATATGTCAATACATGGTCAATACATCTGTATTGACAATTATTGACCTCTGAAGTTGTCGCAAATTGGGTCGCAATAGCTAAAAATAGGTATTACCGGGAACGCGCGTTTGACTGTACTTGCGCGAACTATGAAACAACTTCAGAGGTTGATAGTTTTTTTGATATGGACTCTATAATTTTTATCTGGCAGTAGGTTTGGATGTATAGCGCCAAAAATGCGCAATTTTTATTAGAATTTAAAAGATTCATTTTTTTTTTAATTTAAAGCCGTTCCTATTTATTTACTTGGGTTATAATATTATATGACAGAAATTTTCTTAGTCACAGATGACACAGCACTATCCATATTGTAATGTATAAAAAATTATAACAAAGCTTTTCATATTGTAATATTTGACTACGATTTATAGAAAAAAAGTTTATCTTTGATTCTATTTTTTTATTTGGCTAATAAATAAGAGTTAAAAACTATTTTACCTTCAACGAAGACAACGAAAATCGCATTTTTCTGTTTACAGACAGTCACCGCTTCAGCGATGCTCCCGTCGTACCAATGCATCGTGTTAATGCTATAAAATCTTCTTATTTAACACATTAACGAATGCCGGCTTTTTTTATTACTTTATTGAATAAATCCGATAAAATGCAGCAACAAAATACACAATGGTTACGAAGAAATGACACTTAGAATTTTGACAGTTCTGATTGATTCTGTCATGATTCTGTGACGTGTTTATTTTTGTTTCTCATTCTTTTTTGTTTAAGTAAAAAGCGACTAAATTAAAATGTCACTAATTCAGAGGGCCTGACGGAATTGACAGAGGTAATTTTAATTTATCACCTTAATAGATAAGAATGGCCTACGATATATATATAATTGTCTATGGTATGAGCGGAGTAATGTGACCTTCAACAGTAGCTACTGCCCATCAGATGGCGTTAGTTAACGGTTTAAAGGAATTTGAGGCCGATAAGATTGTTTTATTTATAAGAACAGTGAACAAATCTGAAACTTACTTGTTTATTCTTTGTGATATATATGATATGATGCATTATCACAAAGATAATATGTGATATGATGCCTTATCTGTTATAAAATGTATTACTAAATCACAAAACACAAGTAGGTACTCAAATTCTCGCAAAACTAAATGGTATCTGTTAGGAAAGGAATTATGTACCTACTTTTATGTTGAAATAAAGTATATATTATACCGATACAGTAAAAGATAACAAACATAGTTTACCAGATGGTTAATAAACAAGTTCACAATATATCTAGACCTATATGTACCTATAGATTTATTGTATACATTTGTTCTATATCTATTTCTATCTATCTACAAATATTATAAAATAAAGTCCTGACCGCTTATGTCTTTACCAGCAAACTTCTAAACCACCCAATGGATTTTTGATATGATTTCCACTAGGTAATGGAATGGAACCTAATTTAAATTAGCCGTCCACAGGGCTCTATCTTTAGTTTTTATTTTATCTGATGTATAAGTAGGTATGTATGTAGGTACTATGTGTGTATGTATAGATAGAAGACACGTTTATATGTGCGGCGAAATTATTTGTTACGATCTTAAATTAATTTTAAATAAATGACAAGTTACCAATAAATTATGATCTAACCTAAATATATAATAAAATAATAAATTATAATTATTTTGGTCTAATTATAAGTAATATGTCATCGGACATCTCTAATTATAAGCCGTCAACGCATCCTCTCGACACTTTATTTTTAGACTGTGCAGCAATTAACCAATTTGTTTTCGAACGCAACCGGTAACCTCACGCTCGACTAACTTTACTTTATTGCGCTGGCAACATTTTAGCGTCTCTTTGAAAATGAAACTGAAAATTGCGTTCTAAAAATGAAATGATCCGCGAAATGTAGCGATGGTTTCGCGCCTTTGCAGCTTCAAAATGGCCGCCGGTTGACAGCTGTGCGTTACGGATGAATGGGTTGTTTGCGTTTGTTTTATTAGGAGTCCCCGTTTGGAATGTCCCGTACACTATTATTTTAGGAAATGTTCTTATTATTCTTGTCGAGATAAACAGATTATTTTTTTATACTGTTTCTTCTTATAACTTCACGCCTAAAATTTTTAGTAAAAGCGGATATAACGATACGCAGTCATAAAGTAGGAAGCCTGAACAGAGACTGGTAATCACCCTCAAGACCATTGTAAAATAACAGCATGCGCTGTTGTGTTTTGGTGAGCCTGTTATGGACCCCGGAGCCTATTTCCCTATCTCCCCTTAACCCGCTATGATTTTTTATCGTGATTTTATCCTACTACAGCACCTTTGAAACCACCTACATCAGTTTTCCTGTCCTGCTTGTCGACCTTCGCATAAAAAAAAAAGAGAACTTATTAATACTTCTTCTCTCCATATTTTGAGTGGTTAGGTAAAAATAAATAAAAATAAATAAAAAATATTTTACTCAACCAATCAAATCCTTTTTGATACTATAACCTACTAACTAAAACTTCTTACAAGTATAATATTGAATTACATATATGTATTTCTTATCAAATCTGTTAATCTGTTGTAGTTCAATGCTTCAAAAAACTTTCCCGCCAAAATGCCACATCTATATTTAAATTTATTTGGACATCATAACACAAACGTAAGCTCTTTAAAGGTTATAGACTATTCAAATGAATATAATATAAATGATTGGTCTGAATTTTATTTATATCTAAAAAAAAACTTTAAAAACCACTATTTTAATTTCCATATTTTTACCTGTGCGGGCGACATCTATGTTTTGGTGTAGTGTACTAACTTATGTCAAATTTATGATGCATGAATGATGTAAAAAGGGAGTAAAAGAGTGAAAGTACTTATGAATTGATCGAAAGACCTCCGAGGGCGCGCAGTGCGTCACAATTACTTATAAAGTATTCTGTGGTTCTCGTTACAATTTTAATTATTTGTTCTGTATTGTATTTGTTGTGAAATGTGTAAACCTCCCTCAGTGTATTTGCTGTAATTTTTTCAAGAAAATGGTATGTAAACATTATATTTTATTTCATTATCAAAAATATGCATTTCATGTTTTAAACCTTGAACGCAAATATTTTTTCAACAAGTGTTTTTTTTTTCATGACAATTTTCTAACAATACAAACCGACTGCTGTTGATCGTTATTGACGAAAACACAAATTAGTAATCTAAAAATGCCCATGTGTTTATTTGTTTTGTATTACTTATCAAAGAGATATAATCTCTGCGTTCTATTACTTATAAATTATATTATTTTGTCGTTTAAAACTGTTGAAGTAAAGATTAAGGGCGGCTTGCACAACATTTTTAACTGTTAAGTAATATTGTTTAATACGTAGGTACTTATGTATATATTCGTACCAAAGATTTAAAATCTTTGCTTCGTACCAAATACATGCCATTGTTATTTTTGAATTTGGAACCTTTTTTAATCATAGTTCATTTAGAAAGTATAAAAAACCGACTGTAAAGCAAAAAAAATCCGTACAGATAATTGTACGTACTAGGCTATTTTAAATTTTTGAAAAATGCTGTGTCTTGAATACACAGCATTTAGAGGAAATCTAGGTCAGTTGTATTGTAGCCTACCGTCGCAAAAATATTTTTGATGACTTGTGTTGTCACAATTTAGTAATAAATAAATGACTTATTAACCGACGAAAACAACGGAGGAGGTTGTCAATTCGAGCGTAGGTATATAGTTTTTTTATTTTTTTTTTATGTGATTTTTTTTTATTGGAAAGGGTTTACCCCGAGGGTGGTCCCATATGATTTTGAAAAAAAAATTCCAACCCTAAGGATTGTAGCGTATGATCACGCATATTTTTTTAAGAGTAGTCCGATTTTGATAATTCTTTTTTAATGGATAATATACCTCGAAGTTAGTCTCATATAAATTTGGAAAAAAAATATCCTACCGTAAGGGTGGGAAAATGGGGGTGATTTATTGTTTACTCACAGATTTTAATACTGAGTTGAGTATTACAATTAAAAAAAAGTAATCAAAATTATAGCCACAAAAAATTATAAAATAAAAACTTTTTAACAAAAAATTAGGTACTTTTCATCCAGAGAAAAAGTACCGAGGGATCATCTAAAAATAAAAACAAAAATAAAAATTTAACGCCTAACAAAAATATATGAGCAATAAATGATTTTACATCTAAGAAAAAGTGACGCGGATGTAGTCGCGGGCAAAAGCTAGTCTCTTATAACACGCATATTAAAGCGAGTGAGCTCATTTACTTTAGAATAAAAAACAAGAAAGCATAAACATTTTGTGCCCAAAAACAAGATGGATGCAAAATTTTACGGTGATAGTTCGCGATATATAATAAAATGAATTACTTATACATTGGCTTGTTGTTTTTTTGCCACAATTGTTGATTCGCCACAGAAAAATTATGTGTTGTTTTGCCACAGTTCAATTTTTATGTAATTCATAAATGTAGGTGAATATTTTAATGTTTACACAACGAAACTATATAAGATCGTAGATAGAAGCAAAAAAGAAAGATTCGTGACTTTGTATACTGAGTCCAATGAACACAGTATTATTTAGTCATTAAACTCAAAGAACGCATCACTTTCTTGCATACACGTGGTACGTTAACGTAACTAACAACTATGTTCGTATTTTTAAAATACGGACATAAGTAGTTATTTAGTTTTTGTAGACAAAAAAAAATTAAACTACCTTGCTGTGGCTTTACTTTCATTTTATGCAAAAATCACCCAAGACGAAAACTAAGGCAAATTTTGCTTCTAACTTCTGTAGGAAAAATCAATAATCAATGTATTAAATATTTAACGTCTTTAGCTACCTATTCATACTAAACTACTAATATTTAAACTATAAATAACGGAAGTCGTTTGGGGACGAAACATTTGGGTTTTATGAGGCGAATGCGAATGAATTCTGTTTTACAACAATAAATTTAATAAATGAAACTTTTTTTTGTGAGGACTTATTATTTTACCATTCATTCTTAGTCTGTTTAAAATAATGATTTGACTCCTACGCGGTTCTTGACGTATTACAGTAGAATCGTAAGTGACCTGTGAATAATTAAAATATTAAAAAAAAAATGTACAAAAAATGCTTTTAGAAAAATTTGTTTGTTTGTGCGCTTGTGCACGCTAATCTTAGAAACTGCTTAACCGATTTGAATGCGGTTTTCACTAATGTAGGCAATGTAGCAACTTCCCGTAACGTTTACCGTTCGTTTCATTTTAATCGGTCTTATACCGCTATGCCAAGCGTACGAAAACAGCACAGTACGAAGTTGTACTTAATGTACTTTAATGATAAATTAAAAAAGAAACTGTTTTCTTTCAGCCTTTAAAAGTGGACGTCAAGACTACCTACTCGACGCGCTCGGATCGCGTCAAAGACATTGATCAGCATCCGACCGAACCATGGATAATCTGCGCTCTATACAATGGCGTTGTCAACATTTGGAACTTTGACAGCAAGCAGCAAGTCAAAGCTATTCAAGTGTGCGAAGTGCCTATAAGGGCTGTCAAGTTTATCTCCAGGAAGAATTGGTTCGTGACAGGTTCAGATGATCGGTATGTAAGAATTTTTAACTACAATACTCTAGAAATGGTGAACTCTTTCGAAGCCCACGTGGATTATATAAGAAGCATCGTCATACATAGGAGGCTCCCTCTGATTTTTACATGTAGTGATGATATGGTAGTGAAGCAGTGGAATTGGGAACAGAATTGGAAATGCGAGCATACATACGAAGGTCATTCTCACTACATAATGGAAATAGCAATTAATGAGAAGACTGACAATTTTGCAACTGCCAGTCTCGATAAAACCATTGGATTTTGGCAAATCGGGACATCCACACCAAACTTTGTACTGACAGGTCATCAGACTGGAGTTAATTGCGTTGACTTCCATAACAGCAAACCTTATCTTATCAGCGGATCAGAAGACGGTGTTGTTATGATTTGGGATTATCACAATAGAACATGTATAAGGTTTTTAACCGCTCATCCGTCGAGCATATCTTGCGTGAAATTCTACGCTAAATTTCCAATTTTCATCACTGGTTCCGGTGATGAAACTGTTAAACTGTATCAAGAAAATACATTTACTCTTCTAGATACACTAAAATACGGTTTAGAGAGAGTGTGGACGATTTCAACACGACCAGATTCGGATTATGTCGCTCTCGGTTACGATGAAGGCACAGTGTTGGTTGATCTTGGAATGGATCCCGTCATATCAATGGATCCCGTTAACAATAAAATTATCTTGGCCAAAGGTGGTGAGCTTCAACAAATTAATTTAAAATCATTACCGTACGATTCGAAATTTAAAAGCGGTGAAATTATCCCGGTTGTGGCTAAAAATTTGGGCTTAAATGATATATTTTCTCAGTCCATAGCGTACAATAATAACGGTAGATTTATCGCAGTTTGCGGTGAAGGAGAATATACTATTTATACTGCTATGGCCCTAAGAGTCAAAGCTTATGGTAGTGCTGAGGAATTTGCGTGGTCTTTTTTTAATGATTATGCAACTCTGGACGATAACACAATAAAAGTATTTAATAACTTCAAAGAGAGAAGTGTTCTCAATCCTGATTTGGGTGCCGTTAACATTTTTGGCGGAAACCTACTAGGCGTGAAAGCAAGCACCGGATCTCTATTGAGTTTCTATGATTGGGAAAATCTGAAACTAATTAGAAGTATAGAAATTAGAGTACGTCATGTATATTGGTCTAATAATGGTGAATATTTATGTTTGACCACTGAAGAAGCATTTTTTATTCTTAAATATAATATTAAAGATGTAGAAACGCTAAAAACTAATGCTGCAGCTATGGTCGAAGAGGATGATACTTTGAAGTTGATGGAAGAAGTAAAAGAAAAGGTACAATCAGGTTTATGGATTGAAGACTGTTTTGTTTACACTACTTCAACACACAAATTGAATTATTACATCGGTGGTGAAATCGTGACCGTATCGAATACAAATCTACCTCTATATATCCTAGGATACTGTGCCAATAAGAACCAACTATTTATCAGCGATAAGGATTTAAACATAATCTCATATGAACTCTCATATTCGGTTTTACAGTATAAGTCGTTTATATTTCGTAGAAATTTAACAGCCGCCGATGAAGTGTCTATGTCGATACCGGACGGAGAACGCGATGGTGTTGGAAAGTTTTTAGATAAAGCTGGCTATAAAGAGATGGCACTTCAGATGACAACGGATAAGAAACATCAATTTGATATAGCTGTCTTTTTAAGAAAACTACAAACGGCTAAAGAGATTGCTGAAGATATTACTATTGAAATGGAAAGAAATGAATCCGCGTCGATATGGTCACGCTTAGGAGAAGCAGCTAAATTGAGCGGTGACTTTGAAATGCTAAAAATGTGTTACAAAAAGTCAAACAATTTTCAGGACTTACTTTTGTACGCTATGTCCATTGGCGATGGAAATTTACTGAGCGAAGTTGCTGCATTATCAGAAAGTAATGGTCTAGCTAACGTAGCATTCATGGCTAACTTCATACTGAACAATTTGGACACATGTGTGGAAATACTGCTTAAAAATAAAAAGATAGCGGAAGCGGCATTCTTTGCACGATCGTATGTGCCGTCGAAGATAAATGAAATAGTTGGGTTATGGAGATCAGATGTGAACAATAAAGTAGCTCGAACCATAGCCGACCCTATGAATTACGACAATTTATTTCCTGAATACGAAGAGTCGTTGCTTCTAGAAAAGTATCAGCAAGAGCTTCGGGGTTCGAAAACCTGTGGCTCAGATTGGTTGTTGAGCAATGATCAGAGAAATATAGTAAAAGAGATAGTGGAGAAAGAAAATTAAGACATTTAATAACAATAGCAGAACAAAAATATATATAAAGTAAGCTAAAGTGGAGTTGCTGAATTTGTGCAATGCGTTCGTCTGCAGGAGGGGAAGCGTACATTTCTTTTTTTTTAGAGATGGGTTTGCTCTATGATGGAGCTAGCTCATCCAGAAGATTTTTATTTTATTTTAGTTATACGTTTAATTTTTATTTTATTTCTCATATTTTATATTTTTTTATTCACATGTTGACTATGTAGAAGATGTCTGTTTCACGTGTTAAAATTTGTTAGAAAACGTTGTTTAGTGGACAGTGGGCGAGAAATGTTAAATTTACCAATTTTCATGAGCAATTTTTGTATAATTTTGGCACAGCAGACGCGCCGTTAGTAAAACATGTACCTAAGTGTTAGAATCTTGATACTTGTAACTGGTTTTCAGCAAAGAAGATATTAAATACTTTAATATTTATTGTGTTTTCAATAGATAAAATAGGTACCCATACTACAAAGGTTAAGCCCGGACGATCCCATGATTATTTCGATCAAAATAATTTTCTTAATTCCCATTTGATAAAAATCAGATTGCATCTTTTAAGAATTTCTAATACAATTGATTTCTGTGTATTAGTTTAACTGTTTGAATAGTTACCTCTTTTTTTTTTTTCACTTAAATATGCTTAAAAT
Source organism: Synanthedon formicaeformis (assembly GCA_945859745.1). Taxonomy (NCBI): domain Eukaryota; kingdom Metazoa; phylum Arthropoda; class Insecta; order Lepidoptera; family Sesiidae; genus Synanthedon; species Synanthedon formicaeformis. Next base: position 4,905,652 of record OX243980.1, read on the forward strand.
TTATGCAACACCTGTTATATTCGCACTCTTTATCATTTACACAAGAATAGGTTAAATTTTCTGTACTAACTTGGGCCTATTCTTCGGGGCTATTAGTCTTCAAATAATATACTAATTAAGTTCTAATTTTCGAGACGCACAAGCGAGAAAGGGAAAAGACCTTGTTTTTTTTAAGTATTATTTTATGTAATACAAAAAATAATAATAATTTACATATAAATATGCAAATATACTTGGGACAAACCATCAAATTGGGTAGAGCCAACTTAGAGAAGGACGTGAATCGAGAAGGCAGTTTACGAAAACCTCCGAGACGTCTCTCGTCCAAAATTTCAAAAAACTATTTGCAGTTTTAGACATTTTGTTACTAACTCCGATTTTTGTAGTCTTTAATCAACCATATCCAGCTAACTTTAAAGCTAAACCTTTGCAACCAAATTGCACAGTCAAAGACGCTTATTTTTAATCACATGCAAACTAAATAAAAGAAAAAAAACCAACGAAGACAGCCACACAGAGTGTGCCGCTAAAACATCCGCAGGGAACGCTCGGACGCTTTCCCGCGCAATAAGACGTCAAAAAGCCCGCCCAAACCGATCCATCAAGTTGACGTCCCGACTCATCGTACAAAACGGCAAAGATTTTAGCTCGTTAGGCTTTGATGACTTTGTTAATTGTTATTTGGCACCAAATTAGATTTAAACCATTTAGTGACGTTTGAATTGATTATTGCGACGCGTGTTTGGCGTTCGGTATGTTAATTTGAATTCTTCTCGTGTGTTCGTTGTCTGTGTAGTGGCTGTTTGTTTTAATGTCTTTGCCATGTCTTTGGTTTAAAAAACGTAACTGTCAAATGGAACGGATTCGTTCTACCGTGAAATTTATTTCCTTCGCAAGTTTGTTTTCGTGAACAGCTCTTAATAAATTTTCGATTTTTATTAATGCTGACAAATAAACATTGAATAAAGTCTTTCTTTCTTTCTTTCTATATTTATCCTAACATAAGTATTATAAAACAAAGTCCCCGTCGCGCCTATTTCTGTGTATCTATGTAGGTATGTTCGCGGTGATATCAAAAACTACTGAACGGGTTTTTATACGGTTTTCATCTATCAACAGAATTCCTGAGAAGGATCAGTCGGGAGCTTTCATCGGAAACGCTGTCAAATCCGTTTGAGATATAACAAAACAATGTTTGGTAGGATTGTTTTTCTTTTATACGTCTACAAAAAAGTCCTTTATACGTCTAAATATCTTAGAAGTTAGGATCTTAGGTCTACGTCTAAATATCTTAGGTCTTAGGAGTCTAAATATCTTAGAAATTAAATTCAAGCGGTCTCGCACGAATGCGACGCGAAGGCGGGAGCTGGTCGCTAATGGATATGTAAGTATCTTCAGTAAGTAGATAACAAGTTAAATTTGACAAGGTAGACCAAGATTATGATAGCAACCTTATATTTTACCTTTCTATACTAATATTATATTATCAGCCTTATATTTTACCTTTCTATACTAATATTATATTATCAGCGGTACTTCAGAAAAATGGCCAAAACTACCGCACTACACTTACAATTATTTATAATGATATCTGAAACTACTCTATGGGTGTATATAAACAGCCCGGGGCGGCAGTACATTACATTACGTTTTTAGCGCTCTTTAAAGTAACAACTTGAATCTAAGGTCACACGTGTCATTTAGTTTATATAGATAGAAAAGTTATTGTTGTGTGTGAATTAGCATTGTGTACAAGATAGCAACCAATTCGTTTAATTGCTTTGTCATCTTACTTTGTTTATCCTTTTTATTAATTTCATTAATGAATTATTCTTTTTAAAAATCCTTATCTCGCTTCTATTCTAACAATATTATAAAGAGAAGGTATTTGTATTTTTGTTTGTAATGAATAACCTCAAAAACTACTGGACCGATTTTAAAATTTCTTTCACTTTTATAGAAAACTACATTATTATGGAGTAGTAACGTAGACTATATTTTATAAAGTTATGCGGACGAGGTCGCGTGCAACATATAGTTAATTGTAAAATGATATTTCATGTTATTATTTCGCATTCGAATCGATCAGAATTGTCGAAAAATATAATGTCCAACAAATGGGGAGAGAATTGGAGGGTGACGTCACCCTAAATATATTTGCGTGGTGCCCTAAATCGATGCTTAAGCACGCTACGGAACCACGTATTAACAAATTATAGATTTGTATCCAACAAAATAGAAAATATAGAGTTTAGTATAACACGAAGGGGTATTATTATATACTAGCTGGCGCCCGCGACTTCGTCCGCGTTGAAAAAGAAAAAGTAGCCTATCTTGTGTCCCGTACGTCTAAATGTTTATCTAGCAAGTTTCATGAAAATCAGTTAATTCATTTAAGAGTTATGGAGGGACATACATACAGAAAAAAATTGTAAAAATGGTCAATTTAGTTTCAGTATCATGTATAGAGCCTATAAACACGATATCTCTAAAAACAAAGTAACACTCCATTACGAACTTTTACAGATTTATTATTAGTATTGATTAGGTATATCCTAATAATATTATGAATGAGAGGGTTTGTATGTTTGTTACTCAATCACGCAAAAACAGCTGAACGGAAGGATTAGTCTAACTAAATAGTTCTAAGTACTATTAGTTATATGATAGAACAGTTTGGACATAAAAATCCAAGTAGTTCTACTGCAGAGTAGGTATGACAGATTTTTGGCTCACAGATAGTTTATTAAATAGGATATCTTTTCTAATAAATAATACTATTTAATAAATGTACCTACCTACTACCTACTCTTATCCTACTTTTATCCTGGAAAAATGTTAGAAAAACGAATTCCGTTTCAAAAAACGAACTGCATCGCGTACGAAGTAGGTATATTTTTTAAATGTTAAGCTCAACATACAGCCTGACGGTCTATTTAATGATAGGCGGCTACCGTGGCCTTTTTAAACCGCTATCACACTATTCAATTTGAAGGAAACCAATTCAGGAACCTAAGTAGTGAACTAGTTGATCACACTACACTAAATTGATTTCTAAGTTGAAAATAGAATCTAAAATCTAATATGGATCCAATCTGTTCTAACTGCGATTACACCTTCCGATTTCCTAAATTGATTTCCTTCAAATTGAATAGTGTGATAGCTGTTTTATATAACACAAGCAACGTCAAGAATAAGGTATTGGGAAGGAAAATGGACCTGCCATCTCTTACCTAATCTCTCATCAGCACACATGCTATTATTTCACGATGGTCTATTGTAAGGCCACCCTCTACTTCTGCTGACGGGCTGTCCAAAATGACTACGAAACGCAGTGTGCCCTGCTACTACATTCCACCAAACTTTGAAAAGACAATTTCCAAAGTTGGCCCTGCCAGGAATCGAACCTGGGACCCCTGAGACAGAGTGTTAATTCAAGCATCCTAACCACTCATCCAATGGGCTCGTCAATAATGAAAAAATGTCTGAAAGTAAAATGATGTAACCTAGATAAGTACCTACCTGCTGACTTCTCTATTTTACTTCTTAGGTCTATGGTCAAAATTGTACCCACAACCGTTCAATTTGCGACAAATAACACTTATTTTATAAATGACCAGTCGTGAAGCGAAACCATCAATTAAGTCTTCCATCTCTTTCTATTTGACAACGTCCGACCAATGTTGGTGTGTTTGACAAATGTTTGATCGAATATTTTAATCGATTACAAGTCCATAGCGAAAACAATAATTTTGGTTAATTTCTATGTGAAAAATGTTTATCTTGTCTAAATATGTATAAATGTAAATGAATAATTTCGACATTACTATTAATATTTTACACTGAAAACCTTGCTAAACGTATTAAAAAAAACCATTTTGCACAAAATTTGGTACATATATAAATTAAATAGAAATACTTAGATAATCCACTCAAGAACCTTCAAGTCTATGGAATTTTTTAACTCCTTTGCAACTTAGAGCAGATATAGCGTGTTTGGGTTCAATAGAAAGTTTTTTTTAAATTTTTATTATATACCTATATAATAAAAATTTCTTGTCTAGTAAAAAAAAACTATTCCAAAAAAATAAAGATTAGGTCATACCTATTGCTTAAATTTTATTATGTGAAATCGCTTCATCTAGCTTATTCAGTTTACTAAGAACTTAATTTAAGAAACACAATATCAAATGAAATAAAAATGCATTGCCACCGTAGCCAATGTTTGCCAAACATTTGTATCGAGTATTGGCGCAAACTCTATAATTGTATACCATCAATATTTATTCGATAATATGTCCACAAATTGTAATTGTACTTAATTTGTATGTTTGCTTTTGAAAATACACATTGTTAATATCGTATTGGTTTTTTTCAAATTGATATTCTATTACCAATAGCTTGTAACCATTGATTGGTTGCTTGAATGTAGCGGTTAATAGTTAGAATTGTTGGAATAAAGATATCCAATTCTGCCTTAGAAAATTTAATAAACTATACCTACGTACTTGTAGTATTATGTTCCATGTTCCTAACTCTATAGTAGGTTCCTACCTAAAGTTTGTTTTTTAATCTCAGACAAAAATGACATTACATGTGACATGCATTACATACATTACATGGTATCGTTATATGCAAACTTGACATTTGCATGTGTCATTTTTGTCTGAGATTAAAAAATAGACTTTAGTAAAGTATACCTATATAGTCCATAATCAATATCAATACCTACTAATAATAAATCTGTAAGGGTTGGTCATGGAGTAAGTTACTTTGTTTTCAGAGATATCGTGTCTATACATGATACTGAAACTAAATTGACCATTTTTACAATTTTTTTCTGTATGTATGTATGTATATTCCACCATAACTCTTAAACGAATCAACTGATTTTCATGAAACTTGGTAGGTAAACATTTAGACGTACAGGACACAGGATAGGCTACTTTTTCTTTTTCAACGCGGACGAAGTCGCGGGCGCCAGTTAGTAATATTATAAATGCGAAAGTTTATATGGATGTATGGATGTGTTACTCTGTCACGCAAAATACACCTTGTCTGGGACACCAGAAAGGACATAGGGTTTATAAATTTCATAAAGTTACGCGAGCGAAGTCGCGTGCAGCAGCTATTATGCTATAATTGGTAGTACCTAATACTTGTAAGTATTGTAGTTAAACTTATAACATAGGATAAGATATACAGGGGTCGATTTACCTGCCAAAAGTCAAACTAATTAGCCATGCAATGGGTTACAGTCTTATTCCTTCCGCGCTCTCTATAATAATATAATAAAATACTTACGTTGAAACAAAACCGAAACTAACTTGTTTAGATAAATACGTAAACTAGAGTGGTTCTCATTACCCAATGGCCCAAATTCCCCCCTGTTCCCCTATAAGATTTTTTCAACAGTACCTAAATTTTTTCACAGCTTTATTTTATGAACGGTTGAAGTCGCGTAAATACGTAAACTGGAGTGGCTCTCATTACCCAATGGTCCCGATTCCCCCGTGGTTCCCCTAGGTATAAATTTCTTTCAACAGTAATTTTTTTCACAACTATATTTCATGAACGGTTGAAGTTAAGCTAGTACGTAACTTACTCTATAAGGTTACAGATTGAGCAGAGCTATCGCAATAACATTTTCTAAGATCAAAGCATCACAAGTTTAAGTCCTTGCTAATGGAACGAGTCATATCGCGTAAAACGGAACGCGGCGAGCCACGCCCCTTCCGGCGAGCTGTCAACGTGACAGCGCGCCAAATTAATTTCAACTCATGTTAAAGAGGTTGCAAACATTTATCATTTTTATAAGCTTTATCTACTTACTTTTTTTATTTGCAATTTAAAAACGTCCCTAATTTGGTACAGATATAGGTATTTTGAAGTTTTTCTAAATATTATAAGCTAGAATTAAATAATACAAATCTATACCTACTTACATACAAATATTATAAAAAGAAAACTTTTGTATTTTTGTATTGTTGTATTTGTATTTGTAATGAATGAACTCAAAAATTACCGGACCGATTTATAAAATTCTTTCACCTATAGAAAGCTACATTATCAGCGAGTAGCATAGCCTCTCTATATATTTTGTAAAGCTACGTGGACGGAGTAGCGTGCGAGAGTTAGTTTCTTATATAGCTAAATTAATCTAACATTCATTTAAACTGAATAAACATAAAATATATTCATACATATTCCTATATATTTAATATTTTGTCCCCAAATTGACAATAGGGAGCAAACTAAGTAGTGCTTGATTTATAATCTCGCGTTACGCCACTTAACTTCGTTCCCCTCACCCTGTCCCTGTGGACTTGCGGGATTAAAGTATTGTGACGTCACAGTAAGCGGGAACTACTCAAAAGTTGTCCCGTTCATTTTCGATGTGAATGCTTGCTGAGTTATGGCACAGAACACCCAAAATGCCCATCTATCACTACATATCGCTGCTTAAAAACTAAAGGGCCACAAATCAAAATTACACTTTTTACAGGAGAGCTAATCGAAAAAAATTAAATCATTTTTTGTCTATTTTTTTCTTATTAGATATATATCAAATATATTCATATTATACATCGTTAGAAGCGCATTTTTAAGTAGCATTCAATGTTTTAAGTACTTTTATAATAAACTGAATACTAGAAGAGATATAAGATATAGCACTTGGAACACTCATCGCGTCTTGAGTGTTCCATCTAGTACGTAGTACTTAACATATATCACTGTACCTAAGTACCTTGTTTAAAAAATGTCCATGTGTCATCACTTGACTTACTTAATAAACTATTTTCGAAAAATCCTTATTTAGTGCGCGTTGAAATATAAATGTCAACTTACCTAATTAGGTAATGTTTGACGAGACAGAAATAGCAGCAGTTGGTAATTCGCTGAACCAGCAACAAAAGGGTGTCAAACTGATTTTTCTAAAGGGCCATTTAGGTATAAAATTTAGCATGTGTTAACGGGCCACACAAAATTTAAAACTAAAACACATTTGAGTTTGAAAACTTTATCTATTTAGTTTAATTAAATCAATTTTCATACAAAGGTAACGCCTTAACTGCCTACTGCAGCCAGGTGGGCTGCCAAAATGACTTACTGTCACTACTTCTCAGATCCAGTCCAGAGCCACAGAATAGCTAGATAATGCCTAGTACCTACAACCATAGCCAACTTTGAAAATTTCATTTCCAATGTTGACCCAGCCGAGAATCGAACCCGGAAACTTGGAACAGTGCGTTAAAGTAAGCCCCCTAACCACTCATCCAATTTAAATTTACCTAAATGGATTATAAAAATTCCCATCGGAATCAAGTGAAACATTCAAACGCAGTGTGCCGTGATGCCATCGCCTCGGTTTAAACGCTAATGAGAGAAATTAAAAAAAAAAGATATTCAAACTTGGAACCCCATTAGCTCAACCAATGGGACACTCCAGACATGATTGCTGGGCGTAACCGCTCTCATTACTTACACAATCACAATCAGAGATACACCGACACAACTATACCTGTCTCTTTCACTCACACGTAGATCTACACTTTAGAAAGGGATGGAAACAATTTGATTATAAGGATCGTTGAGCGCGTCTCGTTCACATCGTGTTTTAATATTTAATTTTATGGTCATAATAATATTAAATATGAATTTCTATTGGGATTTATGTGGGCGCGCGCTAATGATGCGATGCTCAGATAGTGAGAGTAAAAGGGAGATGATTAGAAAAGGACAAATTACTTTCCTGTAATATTTATAACAGCTTGTGTAGCTTTTTAAAGGTTTTCTTTTATTATCTTAGAAAATTCCTTTTTTTATCTACTAGCGTCCCGCCCCCAGCTTCGTAGGGTGAAATTTTTTTACTGCTTATTAAGTAATTATTGAGTATAAAAACCTTCCTCGTCTAACGCTCTTTCCATTAGTGAAAACCGCATTAAAATGGGTTACGTATAGTTAAAAAGTTACGTAGATACATAGGTACAGAAGGACAGACGGCGGGAAACGAGTTTATTTTATCCTGTGTAAAGAATAGGTAATATAGGTAAAACAAAACTACTTAGATAAATGTATAGGCGCACGGATACCTTCATTTATTTATCCACGCGGACAAAGCCGCGAGCACAGCTAAGTAGTAGGTATGGTTTTAAATATAGAATAAACTTATAATACTTATATAAACTTATATAATACTTACATAAAGTGTTCATTATGTAGTTACTTTTAGAAATAATTTTATGTTTTATTAAATTATGCACTCGGTTTAGTGCATCCTTTGATAGGCGAATTTTTGTTAATATTTTCTTTTTAATGTTTGGGAGTTTTCCGGTACAAATAAAGGTATATCAGTGATCAGTGACTTTAAATGGCAGTTACCCTACTTGAACATGAAAGAGGCCCTTAGCTATGTATTTCGCATCCTAATAGGTATGTGTCATTCATTGTAAAAGTGAACTATCTCCTTGTAAGTGAATTTTAGAATAACGAGCTTTTTGCGAATTATAGTGTAGGAAAAAAAAACATAAGCATTCATTCATTGTTTTCATCTATGGGATTTTAATGCAACTATTGGAGTTACTTCACTTTTTTATTGAAAGTTATGACAAAATTTGATACCATTAGGCAAGAAAATATGGTTTTAAAAATAGGGAGTTACACCACTTTTACAATGAACGACACATATATTTATTACGTGAAACGGAATAGCAATGCGAACGTTCCGTGTTCCATTTTCGAATTGAAAGCATCCGATTCTAGCGTCTCGAAGATTGTAATTTGACATAAAATAATAATATCAACATTCGAACGTCGTTCATTTCATTTCTAATATTTGTTTCAACTCTGTGGTAACTACGAGTATACTATAGTTGAATTTATTTTAATTTCTACCTTACTAATATGCTAAAAATGTGAGTGTATCAGCTCTGACGCACAACTGGAGTTTACCTACTCCTTACGAACGATAAATAAATACAAGAGAAAATATTATGACACTGACACACAATGACAATTAAATAGAACATAATTATTTAACATGAACTTCATAATTACAGAATACTTCTTACGAACGATACTAAAATACATAATTAAAGTCTGTTTTTTAAACTCAGACAAAAATGACACATGCAAATGTCAAGTTTGCATATAATTATACCAATGTATGTAATGCATGTCACATGTAATGTCATTTTTGTCTGAGATTAAAAAACAAACTTTAAGTATGAAACTTCAGAGAAAATAGAACGTAACGCATACCGTGTGACAATTTTGATTTTACTCCCATAAATTTTCATATCCCCTTCTTACCTATATATATGAAAATCGATTCTTATAGGAGTAAACTCCAATAAAGTAAGTATTTCCATCATTGTCTGTCTGTTCGCATCAATAATGTCACATTGGACAGCCGACGGCAGCCCAGTTGACATTTAATTCGTTTCCAGTCAAGTCTCGTGCCGATTCTCCCAAGACTCGCTATTGAAAATCGAACGTTTCATATTAGCTTCTCAAATAGGAGTGCTTCTAGAATTCGTTATTAGGAAATCTATCTTTATGTGCAATAAAATGCGGACAATAGATCATTAAAATTACAATAACGTTTTTCTATTTATAAACTCGTCAAAAGATAAAGCAGCCGTTTTGCATGGATACCCTATGTCTTTCTTAAGTAGGTAGGTAAATACTCAGCAAGCAATTCCTGTAATTAGATATGTTAGTAAGTATATATATAATATTGTTAATACGTGAAGGGAAAAACTTTGGATCCCTTTTTAAGAAAATAGCGCGGACGGAGAACTTAGTGTGAAATTTGGTCTTTGTAAGGGAATAAGTACTTAGTTAGGTACTGCAATCAAAAAGACAGCCTATATTTGAAGACGTGAGTGGATGAAGGTGATATGTCGCATAATTCCAATCTTGAATAAATCGAGGTTAAAGTTTTACTTTTAATTTTTGATATAAGTCGCCACGGAACTGATTTTTGTACCAAATTATGATGCAAAGTTGTGTAAACAACCTAAAATATTAATGGTATGATAGCAAGTAAACATTTCTATTATCTAATTTTTAAAAACAAGTGAACATAGCTCCCTCTTCCATTAACAAAAGTAAACTTTTCTGCACTTTTTGCTTTTTAAAATTAACTGTAAGTACATAACACCTTTTTCAACTTTTTATTTTCCAAAAATGTCTTAAATCGACGATCTTATTATAAGGTCTGTAATCGTTCATATGGACATATTACCTTCATCAACGCAAAAAAAACGAAAAAACCCAAAAATGCGACATAACACCTACCTGGTGCCCGCACCTTAAGTTCGATTTTTGAAAATCCCACATTTTTTTTTCAGGATAAAAATTATCCTATAGTTTAATATCAACACAATAGGACATAGACAATCTACTTAATTTAATACTAAAGGGCCTCGGGTCGACGGTGGATCCAGGCTTCTTCTGACAGGACCTATATTGAAACATTTTTATAGGGGAGGCCTAGATATGTATATTTATATGTTCAATTGGTACCTAAGTATACCTAATACTTCGGTTTCTGAGATTAGCGTGCAGAGACCAACAGGCAAAAATTCTAAAAACCATTTTTGACCTTGGTAACATTAAGTACAATGTCTACAAATTGTTATTTGAAAAAATATTTCAGACAAGGCTGTCCAAAATGACTGCGAAACACAGTGTGCCCACAGCCACTATAAAAGAAATACATCCTGTTAACCTTTATTTAAAAAAAAAAAACCTTAAGAATGTAGGTAGTCTACAATTAGGTAGGTAACAATCGTTAATTAGGTAGGTACCTATACTAATTATGTAGGTAGGTAAGTAGATACTCATAAAGCCTTATTTTATTTTATTTTATTTTATTTAAACAAACAATTACGTCATATATAGTATATTTGAATAAAGAGAAACATATAAATAGAGGTAATAGCAATCAATGACATTTTCCACGAATTGGTAATCCCTTTAGGTAATGAAAAAAAAAAACTTAAGAATATGTTCTATCATTAATTGTTATGTAGACAAAATAAGATAGGCAAATAAGAAAATTTATGGCTATGTCATCATTAAGTGACTAAAGATATTGTGTCTCACAGGGGAACCCCATAAATATCGGCGAAGACTTCACAAGACGTAAAACCAGTAATATATCAGTGGTAAATAAAATAGCCACAATCAATTTGGAGCTTGTAACAGGGGGTGGGGGTGACGCTAAGTGACGGGGGGAGGGGGGATAAATTGCTCTCTAATGACGAGCGCCTCGGCCAAGTGGCGATGCTGCGTTTACACGTACGAGTTCACTTGAAACTTACATAGAAGTAGCGTTTAGTAAATACATACTTGGTCGAGATGTTAAGGTGTTTGCGTTAAGAGCACACTTTCCAACGAGAGCCGTTTACCAATTTCATACTGCCTAATTAAATAAAAATAGATAAAAAAAGTCACATTTCTGACACAGAATAAGTATAAAGGTGTATATGGAAACAAAAAACTAAAATTATTTTTAGATTAATTTCTATAGGTAATGTGCAAATGTTTTAACATTTTCGAGGGTTGAATTCTTGTAATTACTGACTAAAAGTCAATTGGGTTGTCAATAGCTACAATAATAAAGGTTTTTCTATAATATTAGTACCTATTATTTCATTATGTTCAGGACTTCCATTAATGCCGCGAATGTCTTTCTTCGTTTGTTCGCATTATAGTAAGTTGAGACAGCAAATTCTGCCAAATACATATTATTGACTTCACTCGCTTGTACAGGGTACCCTTAACTTAAGTCAAAACTTCTTTGTATTGTCTTTTGTTTGTGTGCGGTGCCTACTGCATTCTTTAGAGGTGCCAAGAAATTTCCAACGTGGTACAGTCGGCCGTTGGTACAGTTGGTGGTACAGTACAAATGATCGTAAAAAGCTTCAGTAAGCAAGTAAGTAAGTAAATGGAATCTTCAGTTTTTTTGCACTATTGAATGTGTTAATCGACTTTTACGGCCGACTGTACTTACCTACGTTTTCGCGACCTCGCCTACGTATAGCCGCGCTATAAAGACTAGGTTTTAGCTGGTAAGAGTCCTGCATCCGGTCACCAACCCTATCCCGGAGGATTTTCCAACGTAAAATAAGGGTCGGCTCTAGCTGATTTGTAGAACACTCCAGCCGTCTAAACGCAGCACGAACGATAAAATTTGTTCGAAGTGCCGACACTGGCAAAACACTTTGATCACCACCAATTACGAGTGTACACTGACTCCACAAATATCAATGTTTCCGTCTCTTTCTAATGCTCACTAATCGCTAATGCCATCTCTCTCTGTCTGAACACAAGAGAGCTTTAATCATTTCACTTTCAATACCAAAATGCCTTATAAGTTGAATATGTGTTCTCAAAAATCAACTTTAAAGTTATAAACCTAGCAGTTATTTTTACATAAAATTTCTCAAAGAACAAAGTTTTTCTGGAATTGAATCTTCTTTAGCTGGCGACAAAGATGATTTTGTAGGTTTCTAAAAAAATATATATGTTGTTACAGAATATGTTATTGAGATAATTAGAGTGGCATTAAATGTGAAGCAATAAAGCTTATATTCGCTTAGCCACTGGCACAGCTATTAATAAAAGTAAAATGAGTGCGACTACACCCCATATGTGGGCGTGTCGGCAAACCATGTCGGTTGTCGAGCGAGTTTACCGACAGAATGCGACCATAGACGCACGCGTGTCGCGTTCGAAAATTGAAATTTATAAATTCGAATGTGTTCTCTGGCACAGTGTTTTAGTGATTTGAATTTACTTTTTTAATTCAACAAATATTTTAGCCATGGAATCCGAAATAAATGAGACACAGACTCAAAAGAAAATCCCCAAACCTTTTTCCATAGAGTCTTTAATAGGGTGCGACAGAAGAGAGAAATCACCGGAAATTGACATAGAAAATAATGTTTCGGAGAATTCGAGAAATTCAGAAGAAGATGAAGAACGTTTAGAGGAAGTCGACAGAATGCGCTATTATTTGAACAATCCCCTATTACAACAGAGGGGTGTGAATTTTCCATTTCTTTTGGGATATTCTGAGCCATGGTTGTCTAGGATGCTTGGATCTGGTGTTCCTATGCCCGGTGCTGTTCCTGAGAATAGGGAAGAGAAGAGGGAGAGTCCTGTTAGTGTTGGAAGTGAGGTGGATAGCGACATAGGAGAGGATAACACTCAAGGTAGGTTTACTACACTATAAATATTATTTCCTACCTATTTTTTCCACTCACTAAGGTAGTCAGACAACCTGATAAGGCCCGCAGGTCTAAGGTGGATCCAGACTGCTTCTGTTAGGTCTTAGGTGTTAAAAGGTGGAAACCTATGTCCAGTAGTGGACGTCATGCGGCTGTGATGGTGATGATAAATTTTTTTTATCAATAAATTAGCTGTTACACGCGACTTCGCCCGCGTAATTTTTTTAAATAAAATATAACCTAACTTAGGTAGGTAATCGTTGATAATGTATCTTTCTATAGATGAAAGAGATTTTTAAAAAGGTCCAGTAATTTTTGAGTTTATTCACTACAAACATAGGTACAAAATCTCTCTTTATAATAGATACTTACCTACTTAGTAGGTAGATTACCTATACTAGCGACCCGCTCCCGGCTTCGCCTGGGATTATACCTTTTAGGGTACCTTCCATTGAGCCTTTTTTCCATAAGACCTGTCCTGTCCTGTCCTGTCGACCTTAACATAAAAAAAAGAGAAAATCGTATATAAAAATCCGTTGGGTGGTTTAGAAGTTTAGAAGAAACAGACATATTTATGGAAAGAAGGATAAACGTGGAAGATATGTGTACTTACTTGAAAAAATTGCATTGCATCCTTGGCCGAAGCCGGGCGCGGGTCGCTAGTATAATGAAATATAGGTACTTAAGTAAATTGGATTATATTCATTGGATAAAAAATTACATATTAATAAAACATCAATTTTATTAATATGTATACTTTTATTAATATACTTACATACTTTATACTCTACTTTATTATTTATACAACTGGCTGGCGCCCGCGACTTCGTCCGCGTTGAAAAAGAAAAAAGTAGCCTATCCTGTGTCCTGTACGTCTAAATGTTTATATACCAAGTTTCATGAAAATCAGTTAATTCGTTTAAGAGTTATGGAGGAATATACTTACATATAGAAAAAAATTGTAAAAATGGTCAATTTAGTTTGAGTATCATGTATAGAGCCTATAAACACGATATCTCTGAAAACAAAGTAACTTACTCCATGACTAACCCTTACAGATTTATTATTATTAGTATATTGATGATTAAGAAAGATTTAAGGGTTCATTAACGCCATAGAACGCAGTTTAGAATTATTATTACTTATAGGTATTTAGGATTAAAAGAAAGTCATTTTGAGTTTACCCAATTTCAAAAAAGACTTCAAAGAAGTATATTAATTAAAATAAAATAATATATTATAAATTAAATTAATTTCACTTACCCTATCCCTTATCCATAGGTAGGGCACTTGCCTCACCTATGGTGGGTGTCGTTTGTGTTATAGATGAAGGTAGCCACTCACCATCAAATAGACTGTCGGCCTGTCTACCAAGGTTAACATAAAAGAAAATCTTTTTTACAAAGTATAATTTGAAGTCTGTATTGATTAACTTCTCGGATTTTGGTGCGGTTGAAAACCATGAGATAAATAATTTTTCTCAGATTTTTTATAAATATAATCCTTACATATTATATAACAAAGTCCTCCGCGGCATCTGTCTGTATGTTCGCGATAAACTCAAAAACTAGTGCACCAATTTTCATGCTGTTTTCACCAATAGATAGAGTGGTTCTCGAGGAAGGTTTTAGTATATAATTTACAAAGTTACGCGGGCGAACTCGCGGGCAGCAGCAGCGTCAGAGTTATTATGATTTTTCAAAGTTCACAAAAAGTGAGATAAGTTTTTTGTGAACTTTGAGAAGTCATAATAAACAAATGAAAAAACTTTTAAAAATTTTTACAACGTAATCTTGTTCATTATGTATATAATAAGACCTCTCAGAAAGAAAAAAAAATTATAGAGACATTATTTATACTTTTAAAACAGATTTTATGGAAGATTAAGTCCACGAAAAATTAGTTAATTAACTATTGAATAACTTTAAGAAAAATGAAGTTGAAAATTTCTTGTCAATGGGGCTATATTCCTTCAGGTGTCTAGATGACATTACAATTTATTCAGATTTTTAAATTAATATTGAATATTACAAAAAAAATGTTTTGTATCGCACACTTCGTTTGGCGGTGACGCGGCGGCGCCGAAACGGCCGCGCGGAACCCTATTTTCAACGTTAAATTAAAATTATAAATAATGGAGCTACAACTTTGAGAGTAGAGACTTATTTTACTGAAATTTTTTCCTCTTTAAGGAACTTTTTTCAAATTTGAGCTATCTTCAATATTTTTTTAGTTATAACTAAAAAATGGACACTCCCTTTTTTCTCTTTTCGTTTTTTGTTTATAACAATTGCAATTTTTTTTTGGCGGATGAAATAAAATTTTCCATTTTCTCAGAATGAAATTCTGAATCCAATGAAACAATTGCCATATTTTTAAGACTGTTTGAACTATTTTTCGCAGAAAATTCACTTCTCGACTAGACTAGAAGTCTGAGGAAGGTTCTTATAGAGAGAATAAAACGTAAAAAAGTACGAAGAAATATTAAAAACAACAATTTTATTTTCCCATACAAACCTGCACTCTGTCCCCAGAGCTATATCAAACATTTGACGTCAATCAAAACGAAACGTACGTGTCACCTAGCAACCGTTGTTGATAACTTTTTCAATGGACATGACCTGACTGCTTTGGACTTGACGGACCTGTTTTGGAAAACTACGGTCTTTTTTTAATCTCAGAGACAAAAATGACACATGCAAATGTCAAGTTTGCATATAATAATACCTTGAAATGACATGAAATGTATGTAATACATGTCAAATGTAATGTCATTTTTGTCTCTGAGATTAAAAAACAAACTATAAGAGAAATTATAGATTTGAGTTGACTTGACTGACTAGTCTCGGTATCTGCTACTTTTGATTTTAATTTCAATTGCTATTTTTACTAATGACACAAAACATATTCACAAAACGCAGTCATAACATAACGCGACATTGATATGACATTGACAGATAATGGCCATTCCCAAAATGAGCCGAAATGCCATTATACGTAAAGAAGAAGAAGAAGAAATTTCATTAGAAAATACAAATCTAATAACAGAAACTGTCAAATTTTGTATTCATTAAGTTCATAAAATCCTAAATTTATTTATTTACTAGCTGGCGCCCGCGACTTCGTCCGCGTTGAAATAGAAAAAAGTAGCCTATCCTCAGTGATATGTTAAACAAGACAGGATGCGCCCTCACCATACTATATACTAGTGACAAAAAAGGTCCTCCAATTGCAAAAATAATTTGTTTTCAATAACCTCTTAATACGTAATTTTTATTTCTTATTGGCGTATTCTGTTATTGTAAAGTTTTCTCATTGGTTGGTTGGACATATAACTGGTAAGTAGGCATTTTCGTATCTTTCTACCCCGTCATTGGTGCCAATTTCCGATTTTGACACCGGCGCGTCGGTGCCACGTACTAGAAGCGTTAGCCTTGTCCTTACGAAGTAATATAGAAGTCATTGCCTATCCTGTGTCTTGTACGTCTAAATGTTTATCTAGCAAGTTTCATGAAAATCAGTTAATTCGTTTAAGAGTTATGGAGGAACATACATACATATACATACAATATCTACACTTACAGATTTATTATTAGTGTTGATTTATTTACAACACACATGATACATCATTACAGGAGTAATCCTAATTCAATGTATCTGTTCCTATATCTAAGTTAAAATAAACATTACTTATATTACACAAATCAATTTTCTACATAAATTATAAAAATTACAAAATTTACAAAAACATGCACAAGAAACAAGAAATTAAAATAAACCTGTATTATATACCTACATATTAATTATCTTACAAGACGGACAAAGTCGCTGGCACCAGCTACTTAGTCTTGCTCAAAATGCTCAGCTACTTAGTTATGTACATAGTCAGACAATAAATATTTAAATAAATAATAGAGCAGCTGATCTATAAAATTCTTTGATTTTCAAATTAGCAATGCCACTCATTGGACTAATAGAAAAAGTCACGGTACTCGAACCCTCATGTGCACCATGAAATTGTGTTAACCGGTGACAATAATTTCGCCGGAATTGTTATAACTACAGATGACAGCTGCTTATTTTGACAGATCGTTCCTATTGATCTTTTTTTTTGTGTAAACAATTGTCAGACAGGCTGCCGGTCCACTTGACGGTACGGTCTGTTTTTTAATCTCAGAGACAAAAATGACACATGCAAATGTCAAGTTTGCATATAATGATACCATGAAATGACATGAAATGTATGTAGGTAATGCATGTCAAATGTAATGTCATTTTTGTCTCTGAGATTAAAAAACAAACTATAGTTGACTATCGTTGTCTATTGACACAAACAATGTCTTAGATACTTCTCTAAATGCCTTATCAGGTTTCCCTGACATTGGCGTAACCCTCGAAAAGGCCTCTATCACATGTCACTCGGAACAGCTCTTCTACACCTCTATTTCGGCAAAGATGTAACCCCTCGTGTGCCGAACGTCAGCGAGCTGAATTGTATACCGGAGCGTAGTCAACCTCAAGTGCTATAATTTGCAGTATTGCAGCACCTGTGGTGTGGTGTGGTGTTGCTAATGTCAATAGGCAACGATAGCCATAGCCACTTACCATCAAGTATTTAGTACCACCCCCTTACAGTAAGACCATCGTGAAATAATATAGCATATGTGCTGTTGTGTTTCGGTGAGTGAGAGAGGATGTTAGAGCAAATTTCTATATTACTTTCTTATCACTTATCCTATCCTTGTTGCAATGGGGTGCAAACCTTCACCCCATTGCAGCACCTATGGCGTGGTATCGCAAGTAAAATCGCAAAGGATCATCTTACCTCAAGGGATCAACTCGTACAACTTTTCCATAAGTACCGCGAGACAACCAATTCTCCCAAATACCTATGCTCACTCACTCACTCACTCATTTACTCGCTGGCTCGTACAGGGTGCCCTTAACTTAACCTTAATGTGCAGTATCAGTAATGTATGTAGGTATATCACGTCTCGAAGAGAAAGGCTACTGTCAATAAGCTACAACCAATATATAGTGCGAATTATCGTTACGTAAAAACGTACCAAAAATTCGGAATAAGCCCTTTAAACAAACGCACTATATTTCGAATGCGATCCAAATATTTAATTTGAAATTCAGATCGCGACGGAATGGCGGGAACTCGGCTTTATGTTTTTTACAAATTTATTTCTTACTGGCTACCGAATTCGCCATTAGACTTTCTCTCTTAGACTTTAAGGTTTAATTTCGTCTGTGACGTGCCGCAAAATATAAGTTGGCCATCGGTTTTTACAATTCATTTGGCGCGTTCGATAACTGTCAATCGGTGTCATGGCGGCCATAAGAAATAAATATATTTATTTGCCAAAGGGAGCCGTTTTATCGATGTCGTTTCATGGAAAGCGCAGTAATGCACGCGGCAGACACATTTGTTATTAGACAATATAATCGACAGTTTGTGTGTGATCGAAATTTTAAATACAATTGTTATCTACTCAGAATAAAAAAATCAGAAAACGCAATCCAATATAAAATTAGATACTCTGGAGTAATTTCACTTCCTAACGAGTAAGTCCACAGAGTAATCTAAGTACATACTTGGTTACTCTATGGTTGATTTTTTCCGACATCTTCCATAAATTATCGCTATATTTCAACCAATTTACACAGAACCTTAACGAATAATACACCTATACCTTCTTCAGCTCTGTTGATAGATGAAAATTGCATGAAAATCCATTCAGTATAATTTATGAGATCATCGCGAACATACATGCATACATACATACATATTAGTGATGTGCCGGATCGTTAAAAATATATATCCGCGGATACGGCTACGGATAAGGATGTCCGGAATATCACTAATACACACTTTGCGCCTCTTTCACCAAAGTCAAGTAGGGTAAACTGTCACTTAAAGTCACCGTCACTAAACGTCCCAAACATTAAATAGAAAAAATAAAAAAAATCACCTATCGAATGATGCAGTACCTAAACCGAGTGCATAATTCAATAAAACAGAAAATGATTTCTAAAAATAACTAATCAACACTTGTAGTTGGTGAAAGAGGCGCTAAGTCTTTTAATTTGTAAGAATAGATAATATAGATATCAATACGTACATAGATATAGAAGATATACACTTGTATCTATACCAATACTTATATGAAGCTGAAGAGTTTGTTTGTTTGTTTGTTTGGTTGTACGCGCAAATCTCAGGAACTACTGGTTTGAATTAAAAAAATATTTTTGTGATGTGTAGTCCATTTATCGAGGAAGGCTATAGGCTATAGAGAACGCGGACGAAGTCGCGGGCACCAGCTAGAGCCTGCTAGTGCCTTTAGACATACCTAGGTGTTGTGTTTTTGCAAATTAATATATATTTATTTATATATTTAATAAATGAGTCAATGAAATAGTATTAGGGCCTCTTTCACAAACTACATGTAAAGTGTTGATTAATTACTTTTAGAAATCATTTTCTTTTATATTGAATTATGCACTCGGTTTACTGCATCATTCGATAGCCGAATTTTTATTATTATTTTCTATTTAATGTTTGGGACGTTTACCGTACAAACAAAGGTATATCAGCTCCATTATCCCCGGTTTCCGGTGATTTTAAATGACAGTTTGGCCTACTTGACGTTTGTGAAAGAGGCGCTTAGACACATTTATATTCAAACTACTAACTACTAAATCAGAAGACAAATGGCTGACGTCAACGAATCTTTTGTGACGTCATTATCGGTCACTCAGTCCGGAACAGGGGCAAGGCGTGGCGCTGACACAAGCTGACACCGCACTCATAGTTTTTTACTGCACCGATTTGATGAGTCTCTGGATCGTCCACAGTTGTGTAAAAAAAAAAATAGACAAATCTATCACTCTACAGGATGAGCATTTTTACCTATACAAAATCTTTTGGTGTTACAAATATTGTTGAAGAGAAAACTTCCAAAAAAATATGTGTGTACTATTATTTCACTTTAATACACGTTATTATTACACTTTAATACACGTTATTATTATGATTATTTGTGTTAGGAAAATTAGT
Source organism: Synanthedon formicaeformis (assembly GCA_945859745.1). Taxonomy (NCBI): domain Eukaryota; kingdom Metazoa; phylum Arthropoda; class Insecta; order Lepidoptera; family Sesiidae; genus Synanthedon; species Synanthedon formicaeformis. The sequence continues at coordinate 4,925,956 of OX243980.1, forward strand.
GTAATGCACCATCTATAGGTACATTTATCAAGATATATACAAGAGTTATGAAGGAACATCAATACCTACCTACACTTACAGATTTATTATTAGTATTGATAGCCTATGTTAGGTTACTCGCTGATAAAAGCTACTTTATCAGCGAGTAACCTAACATAGGCTATCAATACTAATAATAAATCTGTAACCTAACACAAATAATAATTCCTAACACAAATAGGTGAAAGAATTTTCAAAATCGGTTCAGTAGTTTTTGAGTTTATTCATACAAATCTTCTCTCTATATAATATTAGTATAGATAAAAATCTATAGCAGAACATCGGTTATTAAAAAATAAAAAATGTATCAGTCGTTAAGTCGCCACTTTAGAATTAAAAACTTAGCTTCAGAAGAAATGTTTAAAAAGTTTTTTTTTTTAATGTTAAGGTTGACAGATAGGCTGACAATCGTCACTATTGATGGTAGGTGGCTATCACCATAGAGTAAATAGACTTAACCAGTACTTATCACACACACAACACAAGCAACGCCAGCGGTGCTGTAAGTGTGACAATAGAAGATAGGTAATGGGCTCTGGGCATCCCTTACTCAATCACCGAAACACAACAGCACATATGCTATTATTTAACAATGATCTTCTGTAAGGGTAACTCCGTTTTGCCGCCACAGACGCTTCCCAAAGTGACTGCGAAACGCAGTGTATCCTGACACTATACTAATAGCGTTTTTGAAGGGCATACTGTATTCGAGATATTTCTTCAAACGTCCTTTTATATCTGATCTCGATCTAATAAATTTTTATTGCTGAATAAATGCCAATGAAATCGTAAAGAGCTTGACAAAAAGTAGCCATTCTGCTTGGGGTGACAACGCTGCGAGGAAAAAGGGCGGAAAATTCGGACCAAGATAAGTAGGCCGGAGTAAGCTTGTATGTTTGTTCCTCAATAACGCATAAACGGTTAAACTAATTTAAATGAAATTTGGTACAAAGATAGTTTATTACCTTGATTAACATATAGGATACTTTTTATCCCGAAAAAATATTAAGTTGCCGAGCGATCGTTTAAAAATACAAAAAAATACTGTCGTCACAATGATAAAGATGTCAGGCGTTAATAAACATCATATATAGGTATTTTCAACATTTACATTTTTACATTTTTTAACGCGCACGAAGTCTTTTGTACCCAGCTAGTACCTTCACCTTAAAAGAATACTTATTTAATGGAGACGTACTTGTTCCATATTACATTTTCTTAAATTTCATTTTATTTCTATAGTAGATAGATGTCAGGGATTGAATTTTTTAAGCGTTGGGTTACTCTCCTAGACAGACTCTCCATTTTATGACTACAAAAGGCAGTGTTCTGAATGATTTTTTCTACTATTAAAATTATGTTCTTTTTCTTTGTCTGACAGGAAACGACTCGGAACAAGACCCAGAAGACTCTAGCACGGACACCCCTCGCGAAAACAAAGCCAGAAGGAGAAGAACGGCGTTCACGTCGGAACAATTGTTGGAGTTAGAGAGAGAGTTTCACGCCAAGAAGTATCTCAGTCTCACTGAGAGATCACAAATAGCTTCTGCCTTGAAATTAAGCGAAGTGCAGGTAAAAATTGGCATTATTAATTATTATTTTAGGTATATTTTACTAGCGACCTAAACCCGGTTTCGCATGGATGCAATATTTTTCAGCAAATAGTCTGTAACACCTTCCCCGTTTAATGCTCTTTCTACTAATAAAAACACCATCAAAATTCGTTGGTGGTTTAGAAGAAGCTAGCGGTTATTCCTATAAAATTAGATTTTAAACCTATCTGCCGTAGGTATAGACACTTAGAAACAAAAAGAGAAAGACATGGTGCGTTGCGTAAATATATTAAGTAAAAATAAGCGCAAAATAAGTATGCTTCAATATTTCATATTCTCATTTAATTATCATCTTAGTCGTAGGACGTCCACTGCTGCAGATAGGCCTCTGCAATGATTTCCAATATGATCAGTAAGAAGCAGCCTGGATCCTCCATCGATCCAAGGTTCTTTTCAGGTCATCTGTCCACCTTGTAGATGGACGTCCAAGCTGCGCTTGCCTGTCCATGGCCTCCACTCTATAACCTTCTGGCCCCAGTGACCCAAGTCTCTCCGTACTATGTGTCTTGCCCACTGCCACTTCAACTTACTGATCCCTTGCTTAAGTCGGTATCTTCGTACGTTTACGGATCTCCTCATTTCTGATTCGTTCACGCAGTGTAACCTAGAGCATATCGCTCTCCATAGCTCGTTGAGCGACGCTGAACTTCCTTACGAGGCTTACGAGCTAATATATTTAAAATAATGTCAAATTACTTAATTAAAAAAAAAACAATCTCATTGTTACAGGTTAAAATATGGTTCCAAAATCGTCGTGCCAAATGGAAACGCGTGAAAGCCGGTCTAGCATCAGGCAGCCACTCGTCCGGCAAAAACAGCAATGGTACCAAAATCGTAGTACCAATTCCGGTTCACGTCAACCGATTCGCAGTTAGGACACAACACCACCAAATGGAGAAACAGAACGGACTCCAATATCGTTTGGACAGAAACCAACCGCTACCAGGCAGTTTATTGCAGTCGCAAACATCCGCGTTTTTTAACGCTTCAAAATTAGCAGAAAACACCAATTCGACGTTCCTAGGCAGCAAATTACCGGAAAACCGGCAAGAGACAATTTTGAATCCCGTATTGAGTCACAGCACTATTTACGACGCGAGTATGTCCGCTAGGTTGGCAACAATGAGTCAGGCAGCCAATCTTAGACATTTCAATCAAAATGGCCGCCTCAGCTAATTTTTATTCTTTATTAGCGTAGTGATTTTATTTAAGTATTGAACATTAATAAATTGTAAAGTGAAGCAATAATAAGAAAAGAGCCTTTTTATTGTAAATATTGTATAATAAATTTACCGATACTTACTTTTTGTTTGTTTTTATTCTGTCCGGGTTGGAACCTCTGAGGTGCCGTTGGAATAGAGGCTTCCATAAGGTAGGTTTAATAAAAAAAAATAAGATTCGAATAACAATAATAATGGGAACGGAAAGAAATAAACGTGCGTGAGGACGTTGGTAAGGCCAATGTTTTTATTTTTTTATTTTATTTGTTCTTGGCCAGCATCTAGCCGTGTAGCGAAGATGAGGCCTATGATGATGCGAGCAGCGAGATCACCCAGACGATTCCTATTCACTCCAACTTTGAAAAGATTTGGGTTATAATGAGCTCAGGAGTTCCAAACCTTGGCAGTGCGCTAAATAAAGGATTTTTGAAGCACTTGGTCCGAACAAGAGGGATTTCGATAAGATATTAAGATGTGGTACTTAATTTTTACTGCTAACATTTTTAATTCCTTTGGTGTCCAATGCTTGGTCGACATCAATGGCGACTCCAGCTGTCATAAGGCATAGAGCAATGAAAGATGGAAGGGGAACTAAGGAATAGTCCCTAGATCTAAATTTCCTTACTTACTAATCAAAACCAATAATAGTACAAGTGCCAAAACACACCGACACACGACCTCATTTCACAGTGGTATTCTGTAAGATGGTGGTGGTCAAAATCTAGCATCCCTTACTCACTCACCTTACTTACTTATGCTGCGGCCACATTATCGGAATTCGGCGAATGTTCGCCTTGTCGCGACATGTACAGCCACCAATTTCGCTGAACGGCGAATCGTTCGGGCAAACTCGAACTGTGATCGCGTTTCCGTCGGTTTTCCCGGCACATCAAAGGGATTTATCGCAACAAAGTTCGTAATAGTGCAAGTGGCCACACTTCAATACTTCATTTCATTTGTTGAAGATATACAACCTTCGCCAGATCAAGAATATTCGTATGTAGTTCATCCGAAGCTTTTATCGCGACAATATGTGGCCACGTAGTTCGGCGTAAAAACGAACCAGAAGTTTTGTTGCGACAACGCGACACGAATCTTCGACCGATAATCTGGCCGTAGCAGCACACAACATCACTTCTGTGTGCAAACGACAACAGTTTAGTGTCTGGAATCTGAGAGAGGTTGACAGAGCAGATGATTTTACTGAAAATCACATGGACATGTTGGTACACAGTCATGATGAGTCCCTGTGGACTGAATTAGGTAGAATGAATGTTCTTTCACTAATTTTAGTACCTAGGTGCTTAAAAGTTTCTTACTTTTAAAATTACTTTCTTAAAAGTCTGTAGATATAAAAAGAAAAGATTTGTATTTTTATTTGTAACTAGCTGGTGCTTGCAACTTCGTCCGCGTTGAAAAAGAAAAAGTAGCCTATCCTGTGTCCTGTACGTCTAAATGTTTATCTACCAAGGTTCATGAAAATCAGTTAATTCGTTTAAGATTTATGGAGGAACATACATACATACATAAACTTACAGATTTATTATTATTATTATTTGTATAATGAATAAACTCAAAAACTACTGGACCGATTTAAAAAAAAAATTAAATATACGTTATCAACGAGTAACTAGACTACGAGTATTATAAAACAAAGTCCTCCGCCGCGTCTATCTGTCTTTCTATTCGCGATAAACTCAAAAACTACTGCACTAATTTTCATGCAGTTTTCACCCATTGATAGAGTAGTTGTTGCGGAAGGTTTTAGTATATAATTTACAAAGTTACGCGCGCGAAGTCTTAATTTCTTAAATTAAAATAATCACGCATTTTTTTTAATAAATCTAAAGCAGTGAAGCACAGATTAGGGTAAGTATACCTACGCTAAAAATACGCATTTTGAAAAATCTCACGTGAGATTATGTCGAGCTAAATCTCACATCTCGCCAATCGAGGGAGGTCTAAAAATAGCCTCACGTAATTAATGAACGCCTCCTAAAGGTACATCTACATATCATAGCGGTATTGTTACTATATAATTAGTGAATGCACTAATTATACAGTATTAAAGTGTTCTATGGTGTTAACAATCCTATTAGTTACCTACTTAGTAAGTAAATATCTGTTACTAAATGGTAGTTTACAATTTGCTAATGCTTCAATAAGCTGCCAAAAGCACATACGGATAATGGAGTTGCCCTTTGACATATCGGACAATAGAGATGAAAAATTGGTGGCATTATTGTTTGTTGACGTCCATTGTAGGGTGACCATATAGCTCAGAACATAAAGGGTGCTTCGTTGAGCTTTAATAATTATAAGTCCATTTAATAAGAGACTACATATTATACCTATTAAGCGCAGTGCCTTAACTATAGGGCTAACTATGGCATCTCCTGTTCCAATGTTTCTATGATATTATATGATTATGACAATTTAAAAATTCCCGTTAAAATTCCTCACAAATTATTGCTGATTGCAACGTATTCTTGTTTTATTTCGAATAAAATTTTCCTGATATTTTTGGAGGCATTTTTAATATTTTTTTGATTTTTTAATATTTCTATTTCGCAACACAGGTCATTGGTTAAATCAAATAGTGCGCGTAAGAAACTCTTTAAACCTATAGGTTTAAAGAGTTTCTTAAAAACCTATGAACTTACACCCTATAAACCTCGGCTTCCTGTAACGCGAAACCGTGCGGTAAGATGTTATATAATTATAAATAACGGTAAGTATATTATAATTTTTAGGGTATATCGTTTAGTATATAAAAAGTTCACAAGCAACTGAAATTCATTGTTACCCTACCACAGGTGGCGGGCCATAAACAATTCTCTTACTTTTTGTAACACAGACAACAATAAACTCACGCCCATTTATCGCTTAGATTTGTTGCTCTGCCCCGCCCACAGATTAATGAAATGTATGCGACACTATTAACTCAACATCTGGCGATTATAAACGCGAATTCAGGGAGGTAATGCGTTTTTAGTTTAGTCAAAGAAAATATAATAGTACTTTGGTTTAGTAAGGAAATCTTACTGTAAACACAGCCTTTTAACTGCTTGGTTTTGTAGGAGCTTTGCCTAGGCGCTAGGGCGCCTGAGAGCCTTCGCACACGGGTCGTCGCGTAGGCGTACTCTTAACACAATACAGCAATGCATCGCGCGGTACGAGACGATTACGCGACGATCAACTTCTAAACACGGCTCGTCGCGTCATCGGCGCGGCGTCGTCTAGTCTCTCGTCAGTCGAATCTGAGCGATGGAAGGAAACGCGCCTTCATTGTCATCCGATGAAGAAGATTTGTTATTATATTATTATGTGCGTAGCATCGAAATACTACAATGGAATTTGCGTCACGAATGCCAAAGCGGCACATCAAAGAACGCCTATGACAGAATCATGGCGGACTCTTGCCTTCACGCGTCAATGGTAAAAGGTAGTAACGATCAACTTCTACTATTTCATTTTAAACTCTAATGGGTTGACGTAAAGTAACATTTTCTTTAAATTACGTACTTATTATTATGTTTGTTTGTTCCATAAAATTCGTAGTGTTTTGTATGGCACGCGGGTTCCATGTTGTAGTAGTTTGATGGTGCTTAGAAATAATTTCTAACCTGTCCAATTCATTTTTTTTGCCTATATCGGCCCATGCCTTTTCCGTATATAGAAAGCTACCCTTGCTTGTATAATAATAAATTGAGAGAATATTCTAGAAAATATATTACGGAAAAGGCATGGTTAAGGCGTGAAAAGATAACAGACAGACAGTTACTTTCACAATTTTATAATATTAGTATGGATAGATTTTTTTAATAGTTTTACTACTGTATATTAAAAATGACGATTGTCGTGGAAGATTTGTCAATATTTTCCAAAAAAAAATCCCTTTTTTCCAAAGTAAACAACAATTAACAATTGCAATACAGTTTACCGCTGTCAATTACATTAACGCCCCGATTAACTAAACGCCGAACAATAGTTAAAATGTATCAGATCCCCTGCGACTAAGGAACGCACAAATGGTTGCCACGCCTCTTTGGAGTTACGAATAAATCCCATTTTATTATGGGACCACCCGGCGTTATCTGATTGTTTGTAATTGACATTTCGGATTAGGCGTCAAATTGTAAAAATAAAAATAAAAATGGCGGATGTGTCCTTACCTTATGACCACATGATAGAAGTGAAAAATTCTATTTTTTTTTCGAATTTTAAAATTATAAATATTGTTACAATCAATACTAATAATAAATCTGTAAGGGTTGGTCATGGAGTGTTTCTTTGTTTTCACAATGACTTCTATATTACTTCGTAAGGACAAGGCTAACGCTCCTAGTACAGTCGGCCGCATAAGTCGATTAACACATTCAAAAGTGCAGAACAACTGAACACCTCACTTACTTACTTACGAGTACTTACTGAAGCTTTTTACGATCGTTTGTAGGTGAAGTTTATTTTGTTCTATAGTCGTGACAACGACTTGTGGCACGTTGAGTGTTACGTTGTTTTGCACTTGCACTTAAATGTGTTAATCGACTTATGCGGCCGACTGTACCTACGTGGCACCGACCCGCCGGTGTCAAAATCGGAAATTGGCACCAATGACGGGTGTTCATTCTGTGCGTAGAAAGATACGAAAATGCCTACTTACCAGTGACATGTCCAACCAACCATTGAGAAAACTTTACAATAACAGAATACGCCAATAAGAAATAAAAATACGTATTAAGATGGCAATGAAAACAGAATATTTTTAGTACTCATAACAAAATATTTTTAGTAACTAGATGTGCAAATTGGAGGAGCATTTTTTTGTCACTAGTAGTATGGTAAGGGCGCATCCTGTCTTGTTTAACATATCACTGTGTTTTCAGAGATATAGTGTTTATAGGCTCTATACATGATATACTGAAACTAAATTGACCATTTTTACAATTTTTTTCTGTATTTATGTATGTTCCTCCATCTGTTAAACGAATCAACTGATTTTCATGACTCTTGGTAGATAAACATTTAGACGTACGGGACACAGGATAGGCTACTTTTTTCTTTTTCAACGCGGACGAAGTCGCGGGCGCCAGCTAGTACTTACATAAAATTTATAGTATACTTACTAGCTACACGCTCCCGGCTTCGCCCGGGTTCAAAATAAAAACTTTAATCTTTTAAGTTGGACCAAATTATACATAAGAAGTTTTATCAAAATTGGTTCAGTACTTAGTTTAGGAGTTCATTGGCCTCAAACAATGTGACACGTAATTTTTATATAGGTATACTAGCTGGCGCCCGCGACTTCACCAATTTCTATGAATTTTTTTGTGTATATTCAGTAGGTCTGAGAATAGGTTGTAGACTATTTTTTATACTCCAAAAAAAAAATTTTTTTTTTCAAAACAACGTTTGCAGGGTACCTATGTATTATAAAATACAATGTTTTAAATGCAGGTAGGTATCTAAATCTGTATATTTTGTATTTAATAAATGAAATAAACGGAAGGCAGAACTAATGGTGAGTGACAGCGAGTGAATTCGAAGGCGCGAATAGAGCGTATCAATAACGAATGCATTTAGGGGTAAACTTGTCACATTTCATCTCGATGAGGGTGCTTACAAGAATATGAATTTTATGCATCAACTGCTCCCTTTCCGGGGTAGTGATGGGACATTGCATGACTCATTCGATATCGATGATGGGACTTGTGAGGTATCAAAACAAATTATACTCTACTACCGCGTGTCAACGACTTCGTCCACGTTGAGATATATAGAAACCTTTCTCGTTTAACGATCTTTTTATTAGTGAGAACCGCATTAAAATCTGTTGCGTAGTTTAAAAAATCTAAGCGTACATACAGAGGCACAGATGGCGAGAAGTGACTTCATTTTATCCTAAAGATAAACATTATCAAACATAAATCAAATTTGTGTAATTTGCGTAGCGAGACCTGGTGATCTGTAACACACAGTCATATGTTAAGTACTACGTACTAGATGGAACACTCAAGACGCGATGAGTGTTCCAAGTGATTGGAGTTCCGACGTCCTACTCGTTCACAGTCTGTCATACGCGCTCGTAGAGATTAGGCGCGTTATTATTTTCAAAACCAATAAAAATGCCGTCTTGTGTGATGAGATATTGCAAAAATACAACAAAAAATATTGGTAAAACTGCTGGTGTGACGTTCCATAGGTAAGTTTTATTAATATTGAAACGTTTAATAGGTTAATATTTAATTTGTTAAAACTGACGTGCTTATCGGGTCGGCCATATTAATATTCAGTTGTCTACGACTTGACGTATTGACCTTGACACTAATGCCGGGCCGTCCCCCGCCAACCCCCGCGCACCTTCCGCGTTAGAACATGAATTTAGCAAGACGTCGTAGGGAGTGCTCAATCTAGTACTTACTTAACATATTATTGGTAACAGGTATTTTTTAATATCTAGTTACCACGGGCATCAAGCTCTCATACAGTTTCAACCATTGCTTGTATGTAACAATTAGGTTAACATTGTCTGTATATCATGTGGTTTTGTGATTGTGTAGAGCTAATAAATACTAATATTTTTTACTAACTGTTGCCCGCGACTTGTTATATAGCGTAGAGCCTTTCTCGATAAATGAATTATCTAACACAAAAATAATTTTTCAATTCGAACCAGTAGTTCTTGAGATTATCGCGTTCAAGCAACCAAACAAACAAACAAACTCTTCATATCAATCAATCAATACTAATAATAAATGTGTAACTGTATGTACGTATGTATGTATGTATGTACGTTCCAGTTTATTAATCAATACTAATAATAAATCGGTAAGGGTTGGCCATTTAGTAATTTACTTTGTTTTCAGAGATATCGTGTTTATAGGCTCTATACGTGATACTGAAACTAAATTGACCATTTTTAGAATTTTTTTTCTGTATGTAAGTAGGTATGTATGTTCCTCCATAAATCTTAAACGAATTAACTGATTTTCATGAAACTTGGTAGATAAACATTTAGACGTACAGGACACAGGATAGGCTACTTTTTTTTCAACGCGGACGAAGTCGCAGGCACCTGCTAGTATTATAATATTAGTATAGATTTAAAATGTCGATGAAAACTCTCCCATCACTGTTCATATCATCGCACTCTTGACTCCCCATTAACATAACAAAACACAACACGAAAATAGATTTAAAACGACACGCGGATTTGCAAATACGCTGCTCACTTAATGGGGATAGAGGGGAATTATGGCGATGTATAGGGTGTTGTGGGGGTAGTCTACAATTATTTTCGTAGTTGATTGTACGGAATTAAAGAGAATTAAAGTTTTTTGGTCCATTAATTTTATTAGAAGGTTTTTCTTAAATAATGACACTGCTCGAACTCTATATACTAATATCATCAATACTAATAATAAAGATGTAAGGGTTGGTCATGGAGTGAGTAACTTTGTTTTCAGAGATATCGTGTTTATAGGCTCTATACGTGATACTGAAACTAAATTGACCATTTTTAGAATTTTTTTTTCTGTATGTAAGTATGTATGTTCCTCCATAAATCTTAAACGAATTAATTGATTTTCATGAAACTTGGTAAATAAACAATTAGATGTACAGGACACAGGATAGGCTACTTTTTCTTTTTCAACGCGGACGAAGACGCGGGCGCCAGCTAGTAATATTATAAAGAGAAAAGATTTGTACTTTTGTTTGTAATGAATAAACTGAAAAACTAATGGACCGATTTTAAAAATTCTTTCACCTATAGAAAGCTAAATTATTAGCTATTTACATAGGCTATCTATAAGAGAAAAGAAGATTTGTATTTTTATTTGACAGCTCATATAATTAACCCAAATCTTTTGAAAGTTCAAGTGAGTAGGCACCTTCTGGGCGAGCTCGCTCCATCATAGACCTCATTTTTGCTACACAGTTGGTTGTTGGCCAAGAGCAAATAAAAAATAATCTCTCTCTAATCATCAATACTAATAATAAATATGTGGGTAAGTGTAGGTATTGCATGTATATATGTTCCTCCATAACTCTTAAACGAATTAACTGATTTTCATGAAACTTGGTAGACAAAGTGCCATAACGATAACGATAACGAAGTTCGATAGTTATAAATGTATGGGAAGTATCACGTGATTTAGCGAAGGCATATGTCAATCCCATACATTTTATTTTTAGCGAATCGAATCGCTACGGAGCGAATGCAACTTGTCTAGGGCCCCTGGACACAGGATTAAAAAAAAAATGTTTATTAACAGTTGGATTTGGAAAAATCGTTTTTACAATGACCATGATTTTTTTTAAATAAAACCAATGTGAGCGCACACGCGCGCGTCTTTGTGTGTGTGTGTGTGTGTGTGTGTGTGTGTGTGTGTGTGTGGTGTGTCTGTCTGTGTGTCTGTCTGTGTGTGTGTGTGTGTGTGTGTGTGTGTGTGTGTGTGTGTGTGTGTTTTTATTGTTTTTGTATTAATAGGTCTTCTACTTGTTTAATCGTGTATTAATCGTCATAGTTTTTAGTTTTAAGCCAATCCGTGATAATTTTTTTACATTTGAAGTACAATTTGTCATATTATTATATATAAATTTCTTTATTAATTCTATTATACGAAAATGATGACCTAATATAGTATTGCATTTTAGCAAATAAAGTTTTTACTTTTACCATTTTAATTACTTTATCTCTTCTTCGTGAAACTATCCTAGGATCAAAGGTGAGTGTTTTATGTTTTTTTCAGTATACAGTTTTTTCTGACTGATAGGACATTAGACTGTTTATAAAGGCTACTTAAGAATAGGCTACTTTTTTCTTTTTAAAAGCGGACGAAATCGCGGGCGCCAGCTAGTAAAATAAAAAATCCGTTTGGGGGCTACGATGCCACAGATATGTAGATACACAGACATACATATTATACTTATAACACACCGTTTTTGCGTCGGACGTCGGGTTAAAAATGGCGCCAAACACATTATACACGTAGAATAATAATAAAATCATTCAATTATTCACATCATTGTTTGTTTTTTTCCCTCATACCATCGCCATCGCCACTCTTTTTTCTAACAATAAAGGAATAGACAAAAAGGGTTCTCTTATTGTTTTGTTTTTGTTTAAATCCGCCGGATTTATTTTTTCTGTTAAAAAAAACGATGGCGCCACTGTTTCACGCGTGACAAGAAAACTTTATTGTAAAATGATTTGAGTTTTATCATTTGATCTTTTTAGGTAGTAGGTACCTACGCATTGGTAGGTACATAAGTACCTAGGTAGATATTAAAATTGATTCGCCTTCTTTTCGTAGCCAATATAATTTAAAGCCTGTCTGTCGAATTAAAAAAAAATTAAAAAAATATATAAATCTGTCGTATCTGATTTTACAGAGTCGGAAAGCGACTACAAATTATACCATTTAGATACTCAATACAATGTTTACTTATTGACTTTGTCGGTAAAAAAAACATTAAAAACTAATTACTCTAAAAACGAAATCTTGTCACGATTAAAAAAATATATCAAAATTCATAATCGCACCTCCTTTTGTTGCGCCGACTCATAGACAATGCAGTACATCGCTAGTACTCTGTGTCCACGGCCCTATTTCTTTTTAATTTCTTTACATTGCCGCCAATCACGCGTTCGTGGAATACATCGGTTGTTATTGCATGCTTTGTGAATTATAAAAAAAAAATTGCGCTGAATCTGGTACAGTCGGAGAAAGAAAAGTTTGCTTGCACAAGGGCAGTTATCTGTCATTACAAAATTACAATATTTTAAACGTCTGTCAGGTTATATGCTAAGCGCTCTAGCTTCAAAATGTAGCTACTAAAAGCTTACTACTTGATAGAGTAATGATTTTAAAAATTGACGAAGGTTTTTGTACCACGACCATACTTCTTGTAGCAGAAATATATTTTCTCCTTTACATATTTACATAGTATAATTTGAAGTCACTGTCTGCCTGTCTGTATAACCGCTAACTCCTCCCGGGATTTGATGCGGTTTTCACCATAAGTTGGATATTTTTTTATGGAAGGACATATGGAAAAAACAATTTTTGCAACCAAGTCATTAACTGAATGTCATATACATGACAGTGACATGACATTAGGTTAATTAAAAGTTCTTAATTAATAGCAAAATATTAAATATTCAACAAATATGTACTATATAATCTTTTATTGCTTGTTTAATAAACTAGCCTACCTATTTATATCACATCTGGTAACAATTAAAAAAAACACACGACAATTAACAAAAAATTAACAAAAAAATGTGTACAACCATAGAGTATATGACATTCAAAAGAGTAATTAAAATTATCTACTCAATAAATCCCAAACTATAAATAATCAACAGGCAAGTACTTGTGTATCCTTTTATTACTTGTTTAATAAGCATCAAATTAAAAACACGCAATGAAATGTCACGTAGATAGGTACACCTATAACATCTGGTAACAATAAAAACAAACACGCCAAATTTTGAAATAAGAATTTTTACGACCATAGAGTAAGTATAAGTATATGACATTCAATATTTTTAATTGCGGTCCCGTCAATAGCTTTAAATGTTCATTATGCCTCCCGCGTCCTATGCGGTTAGTATGAAAGGGCATTGTTTCATGCGGTGCATTTTTAATGCATTTTAAAGATAGGTATGTTTAATTGATCTGTTTGTCCGGCGGTCACGTAGTTCGGGTGTCGATTGCGACAAAAGGTTTTGTGAATCATAGGCATGACATAATACAAGTGACTACAATACGCAGGCATAGTTTCGTGTCTTTGTTTAAATGAGTCCGGAATTCGATTTCTTTAAAGCGTCAAATGTCAGATCGATATACGTCATACGTCAAATGCATACTTGACACATGGCTTAAATATTACATAACCATGGGTAATAGTTCGTTTCATGGAAAAAGTCCCACTTCAAACAGACAGAGCAATTAAATAAGAAATTATATTAATGTAAATTATAGTTACCTCAGTGTGAAAAATAGTCAACATAGTCATCACAGCCGCAGGACGTCCACTGCTGGACATAGGCCTCCCCTAATAAACCATATTTCTCCAATAAGACAGGTCGACCTTTGGCCCTTATCATCGACCCTTGGCCCTTATGCAAACGCTTCGTTGTGTACTTCGGAAATGAAGAGAGCTTTGGGTGATTGGTTGTTGTAACGTCAAAATAAAATTTTGACCAATCACAAAGTTTTCTCTTAGCGTTCTCTCTTCGTTTCCGAAGTACGCAACGAAGCGTTTGCATCCATTGTGGGTGGACGTTGCTTGCCATTTCGTTGCCACTTACCTAAAGTGGTTTTTAATAAGCTTACAGGGAAGTTCTACAGTAATCAGACTAGTCGCCTAATTTATATTGCGAAATGCAATATTTCGACCAATAATTTCGACCCTGCCACTATTAAGACCAATAATTAAATAAAAATCAGAAAAATAAAATATTAAGTAAATTGGTGGTATTTTTTTTTAATTTTTTTTTTTAAACTAAATATAGAAAGTTTTTTCCATGTTATTTGGTAAAATGATATTACGTACATACATACATCTAAATTCACGTCAAATCTATCACACGGCGAGACGCGTGCCTTCACGGAGAAGGTAGCGTAAGCAAATGAAATCAATTTTATTAACTGTGAGAGAATATAAAATACATTATATTGTTTTTACCAAATCCTAATGATTAAAAATGAATGAATAGCCCCGTCAAATTAGTAAAATCAGGGTAAATATTTAGTGTAGTTTTGAAAATTTGGTGAAAATTATACCTTACGGTGCTGAGGTTGTAGGGTTTGAAGGTACCTTTTTTCAGGTTTTTTGTTCATATCTTCGATCTCTACGAATATCTTGTGATGAAAATATCTTGGTTCCCACTTTCCCTTTTCCTGGCTTGACAAGGAATATTGGCTGATGATGATATGATACATCTCAGCATCTTACATAACTTCACTCTGTGTTAACTTACACAGCCTGTAGCTTCTAAAGATCGTATTAAAAATGAATATATAATAATCCTAGTTAGTAGAAAATTTTATGTAGAAAAATTTGTCAGAAATAATCATAATGCTATTCAGTTAAAATAATTTAATTGGTTTTACAAGAGATCTCACAACTTTTTGTATTGGAAGAACTGCTGTTTTTAATCTTAGAGACAAAAATGACACATGCAAATGTCAAGTTTGCATATAATGATACCTATAATGTATGTAATGCATGTCACATCTAATGTCATTTTTGTCTCTGAGATTAAAAAACAAACTTTAGGTATAGACGTTGATAGATATAATAGGTTATAATCCCATGACATAATACTTATTTGTTGAGGCCTTTTCTGAAATATAAAAAAATTTATGACATTTTAAATGACGATGAAGTTTTCAATTTGTTATTGTCTATGATTCATTTGCAGCTATTACTAATGTCACAATGTCAGCTGTTAACGTCCGGTCACATCTTCGTTCGCGTTAACAAATCTATTTATTATGTTAATCGTTCCATTCACCTATTGTTTTCAATTAGACGGATATTTCCTATACTCAAAATAATGACGCGTGTAATGACATCGTGGTAGCTTTCTCCCAATCGACACCTTGGAGGTTTCAACACTTTCAACCTCTTTTTAAAAAGGTGAAATTTTAAAAGGTAATATAGGTATTAAAATATACCTACTAAGTATTAATATTACCTTGTACGGTACTTTTATTTCAAGTTTTTTTAAGAAAATTATAATGTGTCCGAGATGACTACTGAACCAAAATTTTATACCAAACTAGCTACTGCCCGCGACTTCGCCCGGGTAACTTTGTAAATTATATACTGAAACTTTCTCGAGAATCACTCTATCCATTGGTGAAAACAGCATGAAAATCTGTGCATTAGTTTTTGAGTTTATCGTGAACAGACAGACAGATACGCGGCGGAGCACTTTGTTTTGTAATATGTAAGGAAGTGATTACAATCTGCATTATGCTGATTTGGAGCCGGTTTGTGGCCGGGGACGTTTGTGTTTGTCTTTCTATAATTATGTTACCTATGCATGTTTTTATATGTCCTTTGCTACAAATTAAAATTTATTCTATTTGATTCTAATAAAAAACGCTACCAAAACTAATAGAGAGTTAGTTATGATGAACAAACTAATTAAATTCTAAAGTATTGTTCGTACAAATTAGACGCGTAACAATGTGACAGCCGAATATGGCGCCAAAACATAACCAAAATGGCGGACAATTAGCACGCGATTACGCCTCGAATACAATTCGAGATCGATTGTATGCAAAATCGATACACAGGGCGCATTAGTTGATTGGTGTCGCGAATCGATTGAATGTGAATCGCCTCATTATCTCTATTAGTAATGCTTTTCGAGAAAATATTTAACGCTTAACGGATGCGGCATTTTTAATTGTCTCTGATCGCGAGATAGCCATATAAATTTTATTCATATTTTCCGCTATTCATTAAAATTGAATACTTACACATACAAATTTGAATAAATATAAGTAAGTTAATATAGTGGCAGCCCGTGGCAGTAAACATCACCTAAGAGAAGACCACCGTGAAATGACAGCATGTACGACTGGTTACCATCCTCATCTTGTCGTAATCCCTCATTTTCGGACCAAGCGCTTTAAAACATCGTTTATAATGGCGCACTGCCAAGGTTTGGAACGCCTGAGCTCAAATAACCCAAATATTTTCAAAGTTGGAGTGAATAGGCATCTTCTGGGTGAGCTCGTTTCTAATAGAGCAAACCCATCTTTAATATAAAAAAATGCTGTTGTGTTTCGGTGATGGAGTAAGGGATGCTAGAGCCCATTTCCCCCTAACCCTATTGTAGTTGGAGCTTGCAGTTATTTCAAAGTTGTCTACTTCTGTAAGTCCCCTGTATAGGATTCCACCTAATATTCCCTACATAGGAATCTGGTATTAGAATCCGGTATCTGGATCTCTAAAAATAAATAGTTAGTTAAAGATAAGTTATCTATAACTTATTAAAATTCACATGACGATGAAATCGGAAGCAATCACCATTTTTATGGTCCTTAAGCGCATTCAGAGACACCTGTTGGTTTTTATTACACGTTTTTATTGCTTTCCGTTTAGTCTAGGGTCTTTGTCGGCTGTGTGAGTTGGTTTCTTGAAACACACAAGTCATATTCGCAAGAAAATACAAATTAAACAGATTTTTAAACAACGTTACTACTAAAATATAGGTATAAAACCTTTTTGGTATATACCAGTCATATATATAGGTAATTGTCTGAAAACTGACTCAATGCCTTACAGAATAAGGTCTACATTGCTCATAGGCTGTTGTGCGGATTCAATTCCTTGAAATTAAGCACAATAGGCAAGAGTTTCTTAGTAAAGGATGTAATCGAAGACAATAGTCGTTTAGTGGCTAATGAATTCAGATTTTAAAAAAGGTTTTCATTCTAAATGTCATTTAAAATTCGAAACACGAAATAAAATTGTTTCAAATCACCTTTTGTCTATGGGCCGTGTAGTCAAGCGCTTCTTAAAATATAATGGCAGTCTTTCAATGGCTTGTATTAATGGCTGAACCGATTTTAATACGGTTTTTTATTTATGGAAAGAGGGATAAACAGGAAAGCAACCCGGGCGAAGCCGGGCGCGGGTCATTAGTATAACAGGAATGAATACAAACTAAAGGATCATCCTTAGATATCTTTACTAATATAATAAAAGTTAAAGTATCTGTGTCTGCCTGTCTTACCTTTTCACGCCTCAACTACTCGACTAATCATCATAAAATTGTGTATACACTTTGTCAGCGATACAGGAGAGGACATAGGATACATTTCATCCAGAAAAAAGTATTGTTCCCAAGGGATAACCTAAAATAAAAAACTTATGCCTGGCGAAAGTGTTAAGCTTTATATCTCTCTTCTTAGTCAGTGTGGTCGTGATTGCACTGACGATGTACGCGGTGGGCAGTAATATGTTAAACAAGACAGGATGCGCCCTTACCATACTACTAGTGACAAAAAAATGGTCCTCCAATTTTCACATCTACTAAAATTATTATTATTATTTTTTATGTTAAGGTCGACAGACAGACTGACGGTCCACTTGATGGTAGGTGGCTACCGTCGCCTATAACACAAGCAACGCCATAAGTGCTACAAGTGCGCTGCCGACCATAGAAGGATTAAGGATAAGGGAGGGATGGGGTAATGGGCTCTGGCATCCCTTACTCACTCACCGAAACACAACAGCACATAATGCTGTTATTTCACGGTGGTATTCTGTAAGGTGGTGGTTACTGCCGCCAGACGGGCTGCCCAAATGACTGCGAAACGCAGTGTGCCCTACCGCTACTAATTTGTTTTTCATTGCCATCTTAATAAGTATTTTTATTTTTTATTGGCGTATTCTGTTATTGTAAAGTGTTCTCAATGGTTGGTTGGACATATCACTGGTAAGTAGGCATTTTCGTATCTTTCTACGCACAGAATGAACCTTCCGATCTTGACACCGGCGCGTCGGTGCCACGTACTAGGAGCGTTAGCCTTGTCCTTACCAAGTAATATAGAAGTCATTGACGGTGGGTTGTTCGGTGGGTCGATATCATTTCCGAGGGTAGCTCTCCTGGCGATGTGCTTCCATTTCTGACGGTTAGAGGCGTCGCGAGTACACTGGAGGTGGACTCCGTAGCCTTTGTGATGGCGTCTATCCAGCGGGTTGGCGATCGACCGCGTGCTCTCTTGTCTTCCACCTGGCCCTGAACCACCAGTCTCTCCATCGAGTTCTCATTTTTAGAGATGTGACCAAAGAACTTCAATATTCGTAGTTGCACAGTTGACGATAGTCTGTCTTTAACATGAAGCTCTTTGAGCATGGATACATTGGTGCGAAATGCCGTCCACGGGATGTTTAGGAGGCGTCTCAGATCTTGCAGTCCCAGAGACCAAGTTTCAGCTCCATAGAGAAAGATAGAAAACACAAGGCATTTCATCAATCTTGATTTATACTCGTATACCTATTGCTTATGTATTTTTCAACACGGACGAAGTCGCTGGCACCAGCTAGTCAATCAATACTAATAATAAATCTGTAAGGGTTGGTCATGGAGTAAGTTATTTTGTTTTCAGAGATATCGTGTTTATAGGCTCTATACATGATACTGAAACTAAATTGACCATTTTTAGAATTTTTTTCTGTATGTATGTAAGCCTATGTATGTTCCTCCATAACTCTTAAACGAATCAATTGATTTTCATGAAACTTGGTATATAAACATTTAGACGTACGGGACACAGGATAGGCTACTTTTTCTTTTTCAACGCGGACGAAGTCGCTGGCGCCAGTTAGTTTAAGAATAAAAATGTAACCTATTACTTAACGCCTTTGGTAAATAAAAGACGCGGACGTAGTCGCAGACGAAAGCCTGTATATTTGTATAAGAAATGAAGGATCAATGAAAGTAAAATGCGATGGGAAAGATAAACGCGGCCGGATGTCGAAATGATTAACTGGTGAGAACACATTGATTTTAACAGCCCATGAAGCCTATGTGTGGCTTCGTAGCTTCGCGACTCTTGCCTTTTTAACACGTTCCTAACAGGGTTACCAACTTAACGGAGTTAAATTGACTGTACCTAGTTATTTTTTGATTTATTTTAAAACTAGCTGCTGCTCGCGACTTCGCCCGCGTAACTTTGTAAATTACATACTAAAACCTTCCTCGAGAACCACTCTATCCATTGGTGAAAACACCATGAAAATCGGTGCACTAGTTTTTGAGTTTATCGCGAACAGACCGACAGATAGATGCGGTGGAGGACTTTTTTATAATATGTGGATCAACCTTGACATGTATTTTTATTGAAATAGAGCTTTATAGAATACTTACTTATATTAATTGTTAAAAATAGGAATACATACTACGAGCAAGTGAAGTCAGTATTATTATAGGTATTTGGGAGAATTTGTTGTCTCACCCTTAACTAGAATGCGAATAACCGAAGACAGAATGCAAAACAAAAAATTAGCGTCACGATTCAACTCGCGAAAATAATAAAACATAGGTAAGTAGGTAGGTGCGCCGATAATTCCAAAAATTTAGAAAAACCTTTAGTTGGTTAGATATTGACAGCCCAATTTTAAATGTACATACCTACTCAGATAGGATGTTTTCATGGAAAACACCTGATTGTAGATTTTGATCTTCAGACATTGCGACAGTGGTGACGAGAAGAGATAACGAAGCTTGTAGAAAGCAGCCCAACCCATGAAGAGGACCTTCACCCTGTCTGTTTGTCGACCTTAAGAGTGCGTATAAAACAAACAAAATTTGTAATTTCACCCGCGTGGCCCCTTGGACGTGACAGTGACACAAAATACGTACAACTACGCACAACATGCGACGGAAGATAGCGCATCTCGCTCATTAAAAATGTTATAAGTGCCAAAAGTATAATATTAATTATTCGTAAACTACAATGTCAAATGAAAAATTGTTACATACAGGCTTAGATAATCTGTGAAGTGAGATTACTGATACACTTTTAGCTTTGTAATATGTGTCATTTTGAAAATAAAACTAAAATCGATGGAAATGAGAGCTCACTTGGTGATTTTTTTCTATCGAGTAAATTTCATTATATTATGTTTTCTGTTACAGTTATCACTTTCATTTATAATGTATTTATCTATTTAAAAAAAATTAATTAAATTAGACTTTGTTTACTTAGACAAAATTCAAATCTAGGATTGGCTATTTCTCTTTATATGCTCTTAAACTAAACTCCTCTCGAAAGGCTATTATAAAATCACTGATTATTTAAGCGACAAAGAAGCCTGGATTTAAGCGATTCGGAGCTAGTACTATGTTTAGTATAAAAAAACTATAATGAGTCTGACCATCGATTTTAGTTAATGATATCCCCCAAATATAGCTCACTAGACAAATACGGCAGTGTTTTTATTTTTTTGATATCTTAAAAAATGACCGAGTTATAAGCGTTCAAAGTACGCGCGCCACCCAAATTTTTTAATACTACTCGCGAACGTTGATGACGTCACAAGGGCCTATTCTAGATGCAAGAAAGAGAGATTTGTATGTTTAACTCAAAAACTACTGGACCGATTTTAAAAATTCTTTCACCTATAAAAAGCTACGTTATTAGCAAATAACATGGGGTATATTTTATAAAGTTACGCGGGCGAAGTCGCGTGCAACAGCTGGTAATATCATAAAGAGAGTAGATTTCTATTTTTGTTTGTAATTTATTAACTCAAAAACTACTGGACCGATTTAAAAAATTCTTTCACCTATAAAAAGCTACGTTATCAGCGAATAACATAGGCTATATTTTATAAAGTTACGCGGGCAAAGTCGCGTGCAACAGCTGGTAATATCATAAAGAGAGTAGATTTCTATTTTTGTTTGTAATGAGTCTGACCATCGATTTTAGTTAATGATATCCCCCAAATATAGCTCACTAGACAAATACGGCAGTGTTTTTATTTTTTTGATATCTTAAAAAATGACCGAGTTATAAGCGTTCAAAGTACGCGCGCCACCCAAATTTTTTAATACTACTCGCGAACGTTGATGACGTCACAAGGGCCGATTCTAGATGCAAGTTCATAGTAAGAGAGATATTTGTATGTTTGTAATTAATTAACTCAAAAACTACTGAACCGATTTTAAAAATTCTTTCACATATAGAAAGCTACGTTATCAGCGAATAACATTGGGTATATTTTATAAAGTTACGCGGACGAAGTTGCGTGCAACAGCTGGTAATATTATAAAGAGAGTAGATTTATATTTTTGTTTATTAATTGTGGACCGATTTTAAAAATTCTTTCACCTATAAAAAGCTACGTTATCAGCGAATAACATACGCTATATTTTATCAAGTTTAGCGAGCGAAGTCGCGTGCAACAGCTGGTAATATTATAAAGAGAGTAGATTTCTATTTTTGTTTGTAATGAATAAACTTAAAAACTACTAGACCGATTTTAAAAATTCTTTCACCCATAGAAAGCTACATTATCAGCGAGTAACATAGGCTATTAACATAGACTATGAAATTACGCGGACGAAGTCGCATGAAAACATCAAGTTGATTATAAATTATAAAAATATTCTTAAAATGATTCTTGAGCGGGACTTACGTCAAAGATTTCCTCAATACTTTCCGAAGTTATCGGGTTCGGGATAAAAATACGTCAAAATTAGTTCTCTGTACTTTCGTACGGCGGGGTTTCAAAATGGTACAAAAAGTACAAAATGTCCAGTGCTTATTATAGGTCAGTGGCGCCGGAGCATTTGCAAATTTAAATAATGACCGTTACTTCTGCCATATAATAAATACTAATAATAATAATAAACACTAATAATTTGTACATAATATATAGTGCCTATATATTATGTACAAATTCAACCATCCACACACCTTCTAAATTATTTTTCCAAGTGCCAATGGATACGAAAAGACGTAAAAAGTGGATGACCGTGAAGCCCGTCATACACGTATTTTATTTTAGTGTGTGTAAGACATCATCACTTTTCTCACTTTAAAAAATATACTTACCTGCCTAGTATACTAACAAAAATACCTATTACACTCTTTATGATATGAGGATGACCTACAAACAAGTATATGCTTGCAAAGCAAAGTTGCAGGTAAAGTTGCAAACCGCAACCTAGCTGATACAACAAAATGTACATTTACATTTTGTGTCATCGAGAGACAGTTAAAACAAATGAATGATCTGTAGTACAGAAACGTAGACAAAAAGAACTGACCCGCAAGATACCTACTTCATGAAGATATTCCGAAACCGATAACTTCAGAAAGTATTGAGGAAATCTTTGTCGTAAGTCCCGCACAAGAATCATTTTAAGAATATTTTTATAATTTATCAACTTGCTGTTTTCACGCGACTTCGTCCGCGCAACTTTATAAAATATGGCTTGAGTTACTCGCTGATAACGTAGCTTTCTATAGAAGAAAGAATTTTTAAAATCGGTCCAGAAGTTTTTAAGTTAAATCATTATAAACAAAAATAGAAATCCACTCTCTATAATGTTACCAGCTGTTGCACGCGACTTCGCCCGCGTAACTTTATAAAATACGGCCTTTGTTATTCGCTGATAATGTAGATTTCTATAGGTGAAAGAATTTTTAAAATCGGTCCAGTAGTTTTTGAGTTAATTAATTACAAAATACAAATCTATATTATTACTATGAACTTGCGTCCAGCATCGGCCCTTGTGACGTCATCCACTTAGCGCGAGCGAACTTAAAAATTTAAATAGCGACCGAAGTTTCGGTGTCAATAACTTCGGAAATACTGCATCGATTTTGATGAAACAAAAACTATTCACATGTACATAACCATAGCTCTGATATTATGTGTGTTTTATAGTCATTTTCAAACCCATCGGTCAGACCCATTTATTAACTCAAAAACTACTGGACCGATTTTAAAAATTCTTTCACCTATAAAAAGCTACGTTATCAGCGAATAACATAGGCTATATTTTATAAAGTTACGCGAGCGAAGTCGCGTGCAACAGCTGGTAATATTATAAAGAGAGTAAATTTCTATTTTTGTTTGTAATGAATAAACTTAAAAACTACTAGACCGATTTTAAAAATTCTTTCACCCATAGAAAACTACATTATCAGCGAGTAACATAGGCTATTAACATAGACTATAAAATTACGGGGACGAAGTCGCGTGAAAACAGCAAGTTGATTATAAATTATAAAAATATTCTTAAAATGATTCTTGAGCGGGACTTACGACAAAGATTTCCTCAATACTTTCTGAAGTTATCAGGTTCGGAATAAAAATACGTCAAAATTTTAAAAAAATTCAAAATGGTACAAAAAGTACAAAAAGTCCAGTGCTTATTATAGGTCAGTGGCGCCGGAGCATTTGAAAATTTAAATAATGACCGTTACTTTTGCCATATAATAAATACTAATAATAATAATAATAATAATAATAATAATAAAAGATACTAATAATTTGTACATAATATATAGTGCCTATATATTATGTACAAATTCAACCATCCACACACCTTCTAAATTATTTTTCCAAGTGCCAATGGATACGAAAAGACATAAAAAGTGGATGACCATGAAGCCCGTCACACACGTATTTTATTTTAGTGTGTGTAAGACATCGTCACTTTTCTCCCTATAAAAATATACTTACCTGCCTAGTATACTAACAAAAATACCTATTACACTCTTTATGATATGAGGATGACTTACAACCAAGTATATGCTTGCAAAGCAAAGTTGCAAGTAAAGTTGCAAACCGCAACCTAGCTGATACAACAAAACGTACATTTACATTTTGTGTCGAGAGACAGTTAAAACAAATGAATGATCTGTAGTACAGAAACGTAGACAAAAAGAACTGACCCGCAAGATACCTACTTCATTAAGATATTCTGAACCCGATAACTTCAGAAAGTATTGAGGAAATCTTTGTCGTAAGTCCCGCTCAAGAATCATTTTAAGAATATTTTTATTATTTATAATCAACATGCTGTTTTCATGCGACTTCGTCGGCGCAACTTTATAAAATATGGCTTGAGTTACTCGCTGATAACGTAGCTTTCTATAGGAGAAATAATTTTTAAAATCGGTCTAGTAGTTTTTAAGTTTAATCATTATACTCGTAAACAAAAATAGAAATCTACTCTCTCTATAATGTTACCAGCTGTTGCACGCGACTTCGCCCGCGTAACTTTATAAAATATGGCCTATATTATTTGCTGATAACGTAGCTTTCTATAGGTGAAAGAATTTTTAAAATCGGTCCAGTAGTTTTTGAGTTAATTAATTACAAAATACAAATCTATCTTTTTACTATGAACTTGCGTCTAGCATCGGCCCTTGTGACGTCATCCACTTAGCACGGGCGAACTTGAAAATTTAAATAGCGACCGAAGTTTCGGTGTCAATAACTTCGGAAATACTGCATCGATTTTGATGAAACAAAAACTTTTCACATGTACATAACCATAGCTCTGATATTATGTGTGTTTTATAGTCATTTTCAAACCCATCGGTCAGACCCATTGTATATACAAGTATATATGTATACCTACTTTATTTTTGTTAAAATTAAGTGAATTGTGCTATTTTATATTTTAATGATGACAAAAAGAATAGTATCGTTTCTTTCGGGGTTTCTTCTCAGGATCTACATCTTGGCTTTTTTCCGAAACCCTGGTAAATTTAAATTTATAATGACGATCATAAGAGTTTCTTGTAGAAACCTAATTGATAAATAAATATTTTGATTTTGATTTTGACTTAATATTTAAAAAATAATAATAAGAAGCTGTGGCCACATTACAATAATATAACATGATTTATTTTTATTTCCAAGTTGGCAACCTTGATGACTGGCAGAAAAAACAAAACAATGCCCATAGAGAATCCCGCCAAAATTACCAAACAAACCAGTCCATTGATACGACTACGATATTATCTCAACAAAAACAAAATACAAAACAATATCTCTAATAAATAATAAAGTGGAAAGTGACAAAACAATATGTAAATATCATTATTTACTGGTTTGTGCTACGTCATTGAAGCAATTTGTTGTTTAGACTCTTCATCTGCCCGTTCACATGTTGGACGTCGAACATAGAAGCGATAGAGACTTCTTTCGTATTACATTTTTTAATCCATACATACATAAAATTATAAATATGAAAGTAATAACTATGTCTGTCTGTTACCTTTTCAAGTAGTAACTACTCAACTGATCATAGCGAAATTTTGTAGATATAGGTACACATTGTTAGGAATACAAAAAGGAATATAGGGTACCTAACTTTCATCCACCTTTTTAGTTTGATAATCGTCATTATTCCTTCAGTCTTCAGATAATCGTCTAAACTTGCAAAAAAGTCAAAAAAGTGAAATTGGCCCAAAATGGACTTAACAGTTTAATGAATTAGGCCGACGATATTATGTTTATCGTAGCGTTTATTAAATAACACGTTACTTTTAGCATTAACTTAGGTACATTATTTAGTAAATATAGTCGTTTTTAAATAGGAAATCATTTGGGACTTCACCGACACACTCGTTTATTTTTTGTGTATTTTTTGACAGTTTTATTGATGTATCTACTTCCGCAATATTTGAATAAATAATATTCGGAATATTTGAATAGGTAATATTAGAATATATTTTGAGTGATTTCTTACCTCCCTATAGAAAACGACTATAGATATTGTAATAGATGACAAAAAAAATAATACTTAAATAACGTCTCCACAGTTTCTTTGTCATCGATCTGCATTTTGAAATTGGAACGCTCAACTCATAGACAATAATGATGGTATCGTTAGCCATTTAGCATAGAACAACACTAGTTTGGCAACGGAACTAGTAGGTATAATGCATTATTTATACTTTAATAGATTTTTCAATAGCACACCTTTATACACTGTATTGGCTTGTAGTTAAAATTATTTTAGTAATCTATTTTTATAATTACTAGCTACCCGCTACAGACTTCTCTCGAATAAATTTTTTCTGCCAATTATAAACACGATCCCTCCTCGTTTATCGACCTTTGCATTAGTGAAAACCCTATCAAAATCCGTTGAGTATTTTAGAAGAATATAGCGCAGAAACAGAGAGAGGCGTATAGAAAATTTATCACTATCACTACATATCATTAAGTGGACAGTATTAAATGTTTTAAGCACTTTTATAATAAACTGAATACTAGAGGAGATATAAGCATATAAGTTACTTTTGAATATATTAAAAAATTATCAAAATATACTAAATATTGAATAAAACAACCATAAGTCTTTTTGCAACATACAATATGAAGGATTGTGATTGTATTTTTGGAATAAAAATATTTTTGGATTTTTTGTTTTATGGCCCTTTAGTTTTTAAGCAGCGATATTATAAAACAAAATCCTCCGTCGCGTCTGTCTGTCTGTTCGCGATGAACTCAAAAACTACTGCACCGATTTTAATACTGTTTTCACCAATGGATAGAGTGGTTCTCGAGGAAGTTGTTAGTATATAATTTACAAAGTTAAGCGAGCGAAGTCGCGGGCACCAGTTAGTTTTAATTATAAAACTGGCTGGTGCACGCAACTTCGTTCGTTTTTTGAAAATCCTACAGGGACCCAACATTTTTCCATGACAAGGAGTATTCTATTATTTAATCCAGGTAATCATCAATACATCAGTGACAACCGAATTCAAATCGGTTATGTCGTTTGTGAAATTAGCGTGAAAAAACTTACAACCAGACAAAAATTCTAAACACTATTTTTTCGACCTCGGTAACTATGTATTTACTCTATGGTACCATAAATACGTGTAGGAATTGTGCAGACACGGTTCCAAGGAGGATCGGGTCGTTAACGATTTAATTATTAGATATATTATGCATATGAATTACGAATTACATTGTTTAGAATTTTCGTTAAAGTACCTAATAGAAGATCCACAAAAAATAAATTAGAACACAAAAAATATTTTGAAAAAAGCTTTTTTGCGTCAGTTTAAAAAATTGTAGTGTTTATTTTAATTATTATATTATACTGTTCTAATGATAAAAACAAAAATATAATTGCTACGGCAGCGCTGCAACGCTTTTATGAAACGGTCAAGTCTAGGGTTTGCTAATAAAGCATCTATGACAAGCAGTTATATCCTAATCCGATAGATGTCGCTATCCTTCTCCATCTTTCTTTTTATTTAATAGAAATTTCCTTCAAAGTTAGTAGTTACGAAAAAATGCTATGAAGTTTAATTTAAGTCAAATTCAACTTTATTTAGGTCACTACAAACAGGTCAAAGGCAATCTTTAGTTATTAAAATTCTGATTTAAAATATTTTTAAAAATAAATACCTACCTAAATAAATAATCACCTAGACCATTTTATTTTATTAATATGCTGATACGATAAAACTTTCTAAATTTGAAATTTAATTTTAAATAAAACCTTGTAGCTCCTACGTATCTTTTATTGAATAGTGACATCGTCAACAGTGACATCTATCGTGCAGTAGCTCAAATATCTTATAATTATTATCTTACGTGGTTTAGCTGTACTATGGTAGATGGCGTTACGGCGGTTAAGAGTAATACAATATTTTTGTATGAAAATTTTCTTGGGATTTTGAAATTTTGTATGGGATTATCCGCTCCATTCACTTAGATGGATCCACAGCTTGGCTTCACATGTGGATCAGCGGATACCTTTATCTCCTCTTAAATCTATCTACCATTGAGGGGATACAATAATACACATAATTTTATATGCCACTTCGATCCACACAAACGAGAGGATCCAAAAATAATATTTTTCTTTATAACCCGAATCTTCTGGGTGGGCTCGCTTCATCATACTTAGGACTCATTTTCGCTACTCAGCTGGATTTTGGCCAAGAGGAAACCCATCTCTAATAAAAAAATAAAATAAAAACAAAGTTTAGTCCAAAAACATGCGAGTCTGTTTTTTTTAAATCCACTTACTCTCCATTTGGGCTTCGCCACAGTCGATAGAATTTGATCTATTGACAAATTAATAGAATTTGATTTATGGCCCATATAGAGTAAGCTGGGCCCATCGGTCCCTCAGGGTGACAACGACAACTTCCTAAGACGTCTTTTCCAAAATAGACGATTTCCGAAAATGACAACTTACTAAACTCTGGGGTGTCAATTATGAAAAGTGTCAGTGTTGCCGCAGCTTCGTAACTTGTCCTAATTTTTTCCCACCTAATAAAATTGATAACATTACGGTCAATGGTAGAAATGCGGTTGTGGAACCGAGAAAAACTCGGAACTCATTAGGCCTACGGACGTTTCTTCCTAAAAGAGCGCGCATTCGATCTGCGCCAATACTTTCACCGCTTCCTTTGCGTTCAATTGCACAACACTGAGTTTTCTTTCCGCAAATTGTTGTTGCACGAACTGTTTACTCTTCTATTTCCTTATGTGCGAACTCAATTTTTAAAACTGTTGTAATATTTAACGCTGTTAAATAAAGTGTTAGGCGTATCTATAGGTATATTGACACTAGCTGATGATGCCCGCGACTTCGTAAGCATTGAAAAATAAAAGATAAGTATAACGCCTGACATGGGTAAAGCCAAAGATTTAAATCGAGAGATGCGGCATTACTAGCGAAAGTGTGTTACAAAATACAACATACATTATACTAAAGAAAAAAGTATAACATACATATACCTTTGTCTAAACACACTTTTAAACACAGACAACACATTCCTTACTTGAAACGTGACTGTGACGATAGCGACGCTCTCAACAAGCGACCGTCACTCACTGTAGCTGGCGTGCAACTGTAGCTGGGTTGAGCGCCTGCGCCCAACCCATTGTTAAGAATTTTCGGTGTGTTTTTAGTATAGCGCGAGGAGATTACGCCGCATCTTCGATTTAAATCTTTGGGTAAAGCAATATTAACGTCTGACATACATTGACACATGACAGTCATTATACTGCCAAGCGTTGGAACTTTATTTTTAGCTAGGTGATGCCCTATTGGAATATTTAGTCTATGTCCAACTGCTAATTAAAAAAATATTCCTGACATAAGTGATGAAAAGAAAAGTTTCACTCGGGTGTAACTGATAAATTACATACTCGAACTGTTTCCACTCTCACTCGCTCGTGCCGCAAGACTTTACCTCTCTTGTGTAATAATTATTTCATTTACTATTACTTTTATGCTGAAAAAATGTTAGGTTTCTGTAGGATTTTCAAAAACGAACTGCACAACTACGAAAAAAGATAAGAAAGCCCCCTTTCCCTATCCAACCTCCTCATAAGTCGGCAGCACATATGCAGTATCTGTGGCGTTGCTTGTTATAGGCGATGGTAACCACCTACCATCAAGTGAACCGTCAACCTGTCCGCCGATCTTAGCATAAAAAATGCAACGCACACGAAGTCGCGGGCATAGCTAGTATTATTATAAATGGAGGAGTTATGGAGGAACATACATACATACATACATACAGAAAAAATTGTAAAAATGGTCAATTTAGTTTCAGTATCATGTATAGAGCCTATAAACACGATATCTCTGAAAACAAAGTAAATTACTCCATGACCGACCCTTACAGATTTATTATTAGTATTGATGATGATTGATAAGCGCCTCTTTCACCAACGTCAAGTAGGCTAAACCGTCACTTAAAGTCACCGGGAATAATTTAGCTGATATACCTTTGTTTGTACGGTAAACGTCCCAAACACTAAATAGAAAATAATTAAAAAAAAACCCCCAACCGAATGATGCACTAAACCGAGTGCATTATTCAATAAAACAGAAAATGATTTCTAAAAGTAACTAATCAACACTTTATTTGTAGTTGGTGAAACAGGCGCTAAGTGAGTTTGTTACGCTTTCACAAGTTAACTATATATGAAATTTTGCATAGGAAATCATAACTCACGCACCTATGCAATGAAATACATATGTTATTTTTATTTTTTTATATACTTATTATAAAAATGTATATTTAACAATATACATTTTTATCTGATTTACTTAAAAATCCATGCTAAGTATATATTATAATCCATCCATCCATCCATGACATACACGTTGTCAGGTATACAAGAAAGGACATAGGGTACTTTTCGGTAAGAAAAAAAGTACTGTTCCGACCGTCGTCACAGCGATAACGATGTCAGGCGTTATTACTCACAGAAGGCGGCTCCAGCTAGCAAGTTAAATAAATATATATGCAATTAGGAAACTACATACCTACGTAAAGGTAGATAACGAAGTAGGTCACTTTTTTTGTGAAAGCCCTTAAAAGTTAGTACCTACCTACATTTTATATTAGGTTTTATCGAACCGTTTACGCGCTTTCTATTTTTATTTTACAACTAGCTGGCGCCCGCGACTTCGTCCGCGTTGAAAAAGAAAAAAAGTAGCCTATCCTGTGCCCTGTACGTCTAAATGTTTATCTACCAACTTTCATGAAAATCAGTTGATTCGTTTAAGAGTTATGGAGGAATATACAAACATACAATACCTACACTTACAGATTTATTATTAGTATTGAAGATTTTTTAAATTTTTGTATGTTATAGATTAATTCAAAAACTACTGGACCGATTTTATAAATTCATTCACCCAAAGGAAGCTACATTATCACGAGTAAAAATTGGCTATCTACTAATATTATAAAGAGGAAGGATTTGTTTGTTTGTTTGGTTGCGTTGAATAGGCTCCGACACTACTGCTGGACCTATTTGAAAAATTCTTTCCTTGGGAAGCTATGTTATCAGCGAGTAACATAGGCTATCAAATCTGTTAGTGTATGTATGTATGTATGTATGTATGTTACTCCATAACTCTAAAACGAATTAACTGATTTTCATGAAACTTGGTACATAAACATTTAGACGTACAGGACACAGGATAGGCTACTTTTTACTTTTTCAACGCGGACGAAGTCGCGGGCACCTGCTATAGTATTTTATAAAGTTACGTATACAAAATCGCGTGCAACAGCTAGTAAAAAATATATCTTAAGATGGAGCCGCGGACATTGGCTAGTTTGTTTGTTTGTTTGACTATGATTTGTTGGACACGAGGAATGGACACGAGATGGTCAATGGAACCTTGTAGTTGTAGCACGCAACTGCGCTTAGAGACAATCATTGTGAACAAAAGAATTTTTACAGGTGAGTCACGGAATGAGATTTTGTTTTCCCTTAACCTCGAAGTTTAACCTTCGAAATATACAAATTTGAAAATTCAAATTAAATATTTCAATACATTTCGAGTAAACGGCTCTAACGATTTGAATGTTTTATATTTCAGATACCTAAGGTTTTGCTTTTTAAATGTTAATTTTTTTTTATAATTATTTAATAAAGATCTAAACTTCTTCGAAAGGTTTGTGTATATAAATTGCTTTAATGCATAAATATAAATGCTAAGTGCGAAGCCAGGGACGGGACGCTTGTTTTTATGTAATAAATCAATACGCGAAAAAATGCACCCCCTCATTTCTTAAGTGGATACGTGCAAACTTAGTTGTGCTAATTCTCAAATTATCTAAGACGTCTTTTTCAATGTAAATCGCCACAGACAGTCTGACTGTTCACTTTATGTTAGGCAGCTACTGTCGACTAGTAAGTAACACAAGTATACCTAAAGCTACAGGGGCCTCTTTCACCAACTACAAGTAATGTGCTGATTAGTTACTTTTAGAAATAATTTTATGTTTTGTTAAATTATGGACACGGTTTACTGCATCGATAGGCGATTTTTTTTTTATTATTTTTTTTTAATATTTGGGACTTTTACCGTACAAACAAAGGTAGATATATCAACATTCAACTCCATTATCCCCGGTTACCGGTGACTGTAAATGACAGTTTAGCCTACTTGACAGATGGTGAAAGAGGCTAGGTATAGTTTGTAACATTCTAAAAGTGCCTCAAAGCCTACCGAGGGTTGCCAGCGGAACAAGGGGATGTTTTAGTCCGTAGGTCACTGGACAGACACATTGTCCATTGGAGTCGGGCATACTGATGCAAAACTCGTATCTATGATCTATGATGATCTCCTAGAGAAAAAAAAAAACAAAGAAAAAAAATTGTATGTGTCAGCTTCGACACACGAATGGAGTTTAATCCTTGCGAACGATTATAAAATTTAAATTTTCACAATTCGAACACGCCGGAAGCACAACATTGTTCTTTTCAACCGACTTCCAAAAAAGGAGGTTCTCAATTCGATAGTTTTTTTTTATGTTTGTTACCTCAGAACTTTCGACTGGGTGATTTTGATTTTGACGATTTTTTTTTTATTTGAAAGCTGGTGCTTCCCGTGTGGTCCCATTTCAATTTGGTCCAGTTCTGACAATGGCATCAATGAGAAAACGGTTTGAAGTTGGTTTTTTTTTGTTAAAAAGAGTTATTTATTGTAAATAATTAGATGGCGCAATAATTACGAAACTTCAGATATTAAAAAACAAAATAGAACGTAAAAGTATACTTAACGCATTTCGTGCTCGCATTCCGTGTGACAATTTTGATTTTACTCTTAAATATCTCATAAATTTTCATACCAGGGGCTTATATAATTATATATGCATATCGATTCTTAAGGAGTAAACTAAAGTGACAGATTGACATCTGAAATCTGGTCAGAAATAGAAGTGGCCCCAACATTAAACCCTGAGGCGCTCCGGACTGTGTTACCAGTAAATTTCATTAGTGAAACTTCTAGACTGTCAATTTCTCAAACAAATTGACAAATAAAACATATACCATGACTAATTTAACACCGAGTGAAATTAACAAATGCTTACCCAAATTTCCTTAACAAAACCCGAGTGGGTAAGAACAAAGGCATACCTACTTTCGTTTCCAAAAATATGTAAATCTAACTAACTTTGTCAGGTAAAGCTAATAGTAGGGGAGTCCAAGAGGGGATTTTGGGATTTACTCGAACGCGTCAGATTTTTGTAATGTATATGCCCCACGTGTCTCTGATAACGGATACAAATGTAATGTTATTCTGCCGGTTTGAATGTTGGGGAAAGATTAAAAATGTTGAGTGAACCTAAACCAAGCTCCTATTTAAAAGACTGACGTTTCGGATGTGACGCAAGCTCGTGGCAGCTTTTTGAAAATGCAAAAATTGCCATTTTAAAACACGCCTCAGATTTTCATACAGACGGTTTAGCTTAAATTCCTGATCGTGCTGATTTATAATCTGACTTATATACCTTTTTTTTCATCTACTATTTAATCTTCAAAATCGTGGCTAATATCGTGGTTACCATAAATCAAACTCTGCCTACGAAGTTTCTCAGATTGAATATTCAGTGAGTTTTCAAGAGATTTTTTTTTCTTTTAGCAAGCGTTCACTAACTAAACTCCCATTAAGAATACTGAAACTGAACGAACGGTTAAAAGGTACAACATCACATAACCTTTTTTTTTCTACTATCTAATCTTCAAAATCTAATAGGTCAAGTAGCTCCACGTTTAGCATCGTGGGCTCCCCTTCCATAAACATAATATCTAAGTTAAATCGCGCTTCAGGACCTGCGTGCTAATGAAAACGAAAGTCAGCAAGACAAACAAGTTTTGAAGCGGACACGGTGAAAGATTGGGGAAATGGGTTATAATGTTACACACACCGGCGGCCATTGCTCCGTCGCGAACTGTCAGTTTTGACATCGCCTTTGGTGCGATTCGACGCACGCGCAGCGACACGTCCGAAAACAATGCGCCTCTCGTTCTAAAACAGTTTCAAAATGATGGACATAAAAGAAATAATAAAATGGTTCATACCGTGTTTTCACATATTCCTAAAGAGCGGCCGCGTGAAGATGAACGCTCCCATACTACTTGTGACTTTAGTTATTTTTTTTAATTTATCCGCAAAAAGTTTAGCGGCACAAATTCACAGTGACAATGCCGCAATTGTAAACAGAGATAGTTTAATTAGTGAACAAATTCTAGATTTAAATTTAGATAGAAATATTAGTGAAAGTTTAAATGTAGCCAAAAATCTTACTACAGATTTGGATTATGTAGAGACAAGAAGCCTCCAAAGTTCCGGTAAGTCGTTGATTTCTAGATAAATACAGTTAGATGGTTGCCTACTTAAATATTCAATCACTTAATAGTATTATAAGATAATTCACTATCCGTCTGTCTATTCGATGTATTTTGACGTTTCACTTCACAAAGGTTTTAGGTTTTGGACATCGAAATACTACAATGGAATTAGCGTCACAAATGCCAAAGCGGCCCATAAAAAGAACGCCTTTGACAGAATCATGGCGGACTCTTGCCTTCACGCGTCAATGGTAAAAGGTAGTAACGATCAACTTCTACTATTTCATTTTAAACTCTAATGGGTTGACGTAAAGTCACATTTTCTTTAAATTACGTACTTATTATTATGTTTGTTTTGTTTTAAATGACAGTTCATGCTCTATGCATATGTCACTTTTAAATGTTCCGTAAAATTCGTAGTGTTTTGTATGGCACGCGGGTTCCATGTTGTAGTAGTTTGATGGTTTTGGAACCTTTCCCTTTCGGAAGAATATTGTATCCTTATGAACCTTATCTCAGGCTCCTATATCTATACTAATATTATAGAAGAAATATTTGTTTGGTTGAGTTGAATAGGCTCCGATTTGAAAATTACTGCATTTGAAACTATCAAGTAGCCACCTTCTAATCAAGTAGACCGTAAGCCTATTGGAGTATTCCTATTTGTACCTACTATATACCATTTTGTTCTAATAGTATCTAGTACAAACGGGATTTTTGAAGTGTTTTGAAGTGAAAACTTCAAAAATCCGCGCGTTGGGCATTTTTGAGGTGGATAAAAAAACCATTGAACTCGCGACTTGTGATGTAATGTAATCGCGACACCTCTGTATATGTGTCGTTCATTGTAATAGTGGTGTAACTCCCTATTTTTAAAACCATCTTTTCTTGCCTAATTGTATCACATTTAGTCATAACTTTCAATATAAAAGTGAAGTAACTCCAATAGTTGCATTACAATCCCATAGGTGAAAACAATGAATGAATGCTTATATTTTTTTTCCTACACTATAATTTGCAAAAAGCTCGTTATTCTAAAATTCAGTTACAAGGAGATAGTTCACTTTTACAATGAACGACACATTAATGTATGTACATTCCCGACGATTCAAAAAATTTACACGTAAGTAATTGTTCAAGTTTTCAATTCTGTCAGCACTCCGAGTGCCACTGTTTTTTGTTCTGTTTGTTCTCTCGTACTTTGAACAATTACGTATGTTTTTTTTTGAATCGTCAGGAAAGTACAATACTTAGTTATATACGGAGGTGTCGGTTACGGTAACAGGTTGCGAGTTCAATGGTTTTTTCCCATCTCTAAAATGCCCAACGTGCCTAAAGAAGCTTTCACTTCATAATATGATTTAACAATCAAACACAACAATAAAAATTACACAAATCAAACACGAGTATGTTTGATGATAGCATCGAACTTTCCGCTTTCTGAACAGCTGTTCTAAAGATACTCTTTAATTAATATAAGACTACATTTTTATGTGGCTAACATAATAAGTACTGATTACAAAACACGCATTTATGCAAAGAAATAATTTATTTTTATGTTTTTATGCATTTTTATCTGATTCAATAAAAAATCCATACTATATAGTGGGTGCCCGCGACTTCGTCCGCGACCAATTTTTTTTTTAATACAAACCATTCTCGAATCCCCTTGAACACACACAAAAAAATTCATCAAAATCGGTCCAGCCGTTTAGAAGGAGTTCAGTGACATACACACGCACAGAAGAAATAAATATATAAAGATTATAATCCATCCATCCATCATGAAATGGATACAAAAAAGGACATAGGGTACCTTTCATAGAGAAAAAAAGTACCTACTAAGTATTCCCGAGGGATCATCATCATCAATATCAATCATCAATCAATAGGTACTAATAATAAATCTGTTAGGGTCGGTCATGGAGTAATTTACTTTGTTTTCAGAGATATCGTGTTTATAGGCTCTATACATGATACTGAAACTAAATTGACCATTTTTACAATTTTTTCTGTTTGTATGTATGTTCCTCCATAACTCTTAAACGAATTAACTGATTTTAATGAGACTTGGTAGATAAACATTTAGACGTACAGGACACAGGATAGGCTACTTTTTTCTTTTTCAACGCGCACGAATTCGCGGGCGCCAGCTAGTCTAAAATAAAATAAAAGACTAACGCCTGGCCAAAGTACTTCTTATAGTAGAGAGCGCTAATTGCTTTTAAATTTTAAATTTTCATTATATTACTTACTTACTAATATAATAATGTAGCTCTGTCTGTCTGTCTGTTACAATTTCACGCCTTAACTACTAAACCGATCATAATGAAATTTTGCATACACGTTGTCAGGGACACAGGAAAGGACATAGGGTACCTTTCATCCAGATAAAAAGTATTGTCGCGTGGCGGCGCCACTGTCGTCACAGCGATAACGATGTCAGGCGTTATTACTCATATAATACTAGTTCTTGCACGCGACTTCGTCCGCGTAACTTTATAAAATATAATACATTCGTGTCTGTGAAACCATGGAAATACACATACAAAATTTCAACCCAATCGGTCAAGCCGTTTAGAAGTTGACATACCGACAGCAGCGCCACCTACCGGGCCCAATTGTATTTTTAAATCATTCAGGAAACCATCGAAATATACCCATATAAAATATCAACCCAATCGGTTCAGCCGTTTAGAAGTTATGTGAACAAGATAAGTACGGAAGGATAACTCTTACTACCCGTTGTCCTATTACCCGTTTTCCCGTAGGAATGAAACATTTTTCCGCGGTAAAAAGTAGCCTATATTCATCAAGGATAATGTTGGCTTCTAATAGTAAAAGAATTTTTCAAGTCGGTCTAGTAGTTTCGGCGCCTATTCAATACAAACAAACAAGCAATCAAATCTTACCTCTTTATAATAATATCAGTATAGCGATTATCTTTTTCAATGCGTACGAAGTCGCGGGCATCATCTAGTAAAGAATGAAGAAAAAGCTACTCTTAAATCATCTTAAAATACCTTCATCATTATACTTTTTGTTACCTATTTAAAAGTGGAATTATTTCATTGTATAAATAAATAAAGATGTTTTATTTGAAATCAAATATTGATTTAAACACAGAAATAACCCTTGACCTGAATCGTAAAGGCTTCGTGCAAATATGTTACGAATCAAGGTCACGGCAGATTATAATAATAAAAAAAAATACAGTTAGTCATATACTCCATAGAAACTCATTTAGTGGCAACATTTTAAAATTATTTGCCGAAAATCTCTTTTAGGCGCGTTGGGAGTTTTTGAGATGGGTTAAAATGATTGAATTGAAAGAAAAAAACTCGTCATGTAATGTAATGTAAGCGTTGACAACTGCATATGAAAGTAAACTTACTAGATATGATAACAAGGATCAATATGGTTTACACCTCTCTGAACAATAAAATAGTTTCATATAAACTTCAAACCTTTTTAATGGTCTGTCATTACTTATGAATTTATTATTTTCATTGTCATATATATTTTATATATCTCTTGTATTTATTGCGATCAATAATTTCGACAATTTACCTAATTCGATAATGCAATTATTTTTGTGAAGCTTCGTTTTCACTTCTTACGTGAGTCCAACGACTGACCAATGACTTCTATATTACTCCGTAAGGACAAGGCTAACGGTCCTAGTACGTGGCACCGACGCGCCGGTGTCAAAATTGGAAATTGACACCAATGACGGGTGTTCATTCTGTGCGTAGAAAGATACGAAAATGCCTACTTACCAGTGATATGTCCAACCAACCAATGAGAACACTTTACAATAACAGAATACGCCAATAAGAAATAAAGATACGTATTAAAATGGCAATGAAAACAAAATATTTTTAGTAACTAGATGTGCAAATTGGAGGACCATTTTTTTGTCACTAGTAGTCACTGACATGTTTTTTTTTACAAGGCAGAAAATCCTCGTAAGCTGTTTTTCTTCTTCTAGACAAGACTACCCATTTGCATCAGGTCAGGTCAGGTCGCTAGTGATTAGGTAGGTACATAACGAAAAAAAATTAATATTGAAATTGTAAAATCTATAAAATTATTTATATATATTCTGTTTTTCTCTTTATTTTGACTTTTTTTTCTCTGACAAGCCAAAATCATCCATCGCCTATTTACTATTTTGAATTACGAACATCACTTAGTACAGTAGAGCGGGTCGCTAAAAATATATTCTAAATTTAAAAAAATATCATAAGAAAGTAAAAAAAATACACTTTCATTTGGATCATATCTCGCTGAAGTGTTCACTCCAAATGAAGGTGATGAACCAACAGACAAAGAAGTTCATAATTATCTGGACACAGACCTACAACTAAGCCCGCCTCTGCAAAGTTGCTCACCACGCGAGATTTGGAACGCTATTAAATGTTTACCGCTAAAAAAAGCTCCAGGTTACTGCTTAATAACCGCGGAAATACTGCGGCAGCTTCCAAAAAAAGCTATTGTATTTATGACCCAACTCTTCAATGGAATCCTAAGAACTGGTTTCTTTCCCAACCTCTGGAGGGTCTCCGAAATTATAATGATCCCCAAACCTGGAAAACCGCCACATCTTGTATCATCCCATAGGCCCATAAGTCTCCTGCCCGTAATGTCAAAGTTGTTTGAGAGAATTCTGGCCCTGAGGCTAAACAAGTTGCTCGAGGATAGGGATATCATTCCAGAGCACCAATTTGGATTCAGAGCAAAACACTCAACGATAGAACAAGTGCACAGAGTTGTAAATAAAATCAGGGAAGGTTTGGAACGAAAGGAGTACTGCTCGGCAGTGTTTTTGGACGTGCAGCAGG
Organism: Synanthedon formicaeformis; assembly: GCA_945859745.1. Classification (NCBI taxonomy): domain Eukaryota; kingdom Metazoa; phylum Arthropoda; class Insecta; order Lepidoptera; family Sesiidae; genus Synanthedon; species Synanthedon formicaeformis. The sequence goes on from OX243980.1 coordinate 4,965,319, forward strand.
CGTTCGATAAAGTCTGGCATCAAGGTCTACTTTATAAAATTAAAAGACAGCTACCCCACAATATTTATGCCCTTCTTAAAACATACCTACAGAACAGAATATTCCGAGTGAAGGTTAATGACGCCTACTCCAAATTTTTTGATATTGGAGCTGGCGTGCCTCAAGGGTCAGTTTTGGGTCCAATCTTGTACCTAATTTACACAGCAGACTTACCGACCACACAAGAAGTTCTCTCTGCAACATTCGCAGATGACACCGCAGCGTTATGCACACACGAGAATCCTAACATGGCATCATTGGTCCTTCAAAGCCACTTAAATAAGATGAACAGATGGATGTCAGAGTGGCGCATAAAAGCCAGCGCCAGTAAATCTGTCCAAGTGACATTTACCCTGAGAAAAGGCGCTTGCCCTCCTGTGAAATTGGGAAGCGACACACTGCCACAAAGCAAGGTAGCCAAATACCTGGGTATATACCTTGATAGTAAACAGACTTGGAGGCATCACATTCTACAGAAGCGCGACCAGCTCAGACTGTTACTCCGAAAACATTTTTGGCTTCTGGGACCTAAATCATCATTGTCCTTGAGCAATAAGTTGCTCATTTATAAGGCTATACTCAAACCAGTCTGGTCCTATGGTATTGAACTGTGGGGCACAGCTAAGAACTCAAATGTTGAGATCCTTCAGAGGTTCCAAAACAAGACTCTCAGAACCATCTCGGGTGCACCTCTGTTTATCAGGAATTCTGAAATGCACGAGTGTTTGCAGTTGAATACCATAGGACAGGAGATTGAGCGCAGAACAAAGACGTATAGAAAAAGAATAATCGGACATGTCAACGCCCTAGCCGTGGAGCTGGGCGAAGCACGAAAGGTCAAAAGGCTTAAGCGCTACCACATTTGGTGAAATAATAAAATAAAATAAAATAAAAGGCGAGCCCCTCATTGGAAGGACTGGCCTTACAAGTCAATAAAGGCTCACAAAACATCTGTTTATGGTTTGGAACCGATTGCATGATTCACACACAGAAAAAAAAAAAAAAAAACTTTCATTGTTGTGAAAGGAAAATGATATGGCATGAGACATTTAAATGTAAAATTGTTTCACACGTTATATTAATAATAATGGTCACGTAACGTTCGTAAGACGTGGCCGGTGCGTAATAAAAAAAATGATATACAGCCTTAAGTTCATTATCATTCTTTTTACTATGACAGCGGCGTGAGATTTGAAATTGAAAGTTATTTTATTATGTAATAATTTTATATATATTTAACTAGCGAGCCACTCCCAACTTCGCCTAGGATGCAATTTTTTTTTATATACACAAACCTTCCCAGTTTATCACTCTTTCCATAGGTGAAAACCGAATTAAAATCCTTTGGGTGGTTTAACAGTAGCTGGCGAATAAACAGACATGACTGATTTATAATATTACTAGCTGCTGCCCGCGACTTCGCCCGCGTAACTTTGTAAATTATATACTAAAAACCTTCCTCGAGAACCACTCTATCCATTGGTGAAAACAGCATGAAAATGGGTGCAGTAGTTATTGAGTTTATCGCGAACAGACAGACTCGGCGGAGGACTTTGTTTTATAATATCATAGAGTAAATAGTTACTTAACCAGTAACTACTACAAAACTGGTAACTACTTACTCTATGATAATATGTAAGGATGTAGAGAGATATTAAAGTTTTAACGACCATGGGGATATCGGTGGAGTATGTGGGACTTCTACCAACTAAAAACCTGCGGTTTTTGCTCGCTTCGTTTATGAGCTATGAGGACGTTAAGACTATGATGTGACGGATATCTGTATCCGTATCCGCGGATGTACATTTTTAACGATTCGGCACATTACTAGTAAAGGCACGCTACGCTATCCCCAGCCAGATGAGGCCCGCACACCTGCGGGCTCGACTAGGCGCCGAGTGTATTAACATCGCAAATCTTGATGGGCTCTGACCTTGAGTATCTTTCGTTTGCGCATATAGAATTGCGAACAATACGGCGGACCTCCTTTCTCTCGTACAAATGTTATCATTGCGTCTCGCTCATTCCATGGCTCCCCCATCCCCGCGTTGCAATACCTCACAAACAGCCAAAATCGGTTATTGCGCATATTTGACACGTGATATCGCCAGAGTCCATTAGGTTTTGCGCCGATTATAACCTCAGAGCCGTAAAGAGACGCGCCGGAAACACATAGCACTTCTCCCTTCGGTGCCTGGTGTGATGGCGACAAACGACCGACCCCATGTCCACCGCCCCCGGGCGAAGTGGCACAGGCCGCCTATTCTCCACCTCTCTCAGCGGGCAGTCAGCGAGGGGATTCACTCCTGAAGCACCCCATACCTTCTTTTCTGCGGCCCAACCTACTGCAGAGTCGGAAGCCGCTTCCACCTGACACTATAGGATAACCCCTTAGGGTCAGCGCCGACGAACGGAGTGGCGGCGAAGACTAATGAGCTATCATTTGAAAATCGACTTTAGTTTCTTTAGCTGAAAATTCACCGAGCGCCGCTCGACCGCGCTTGCCGACGCGAGAGTATTTTTTTTATTATACCACTTTCAATCACATGCTGAAGTACCTAAAGTCAATTTTCAAATGATAGTTTATCGATTTACTCGTGTGGGGCAGTTTTTATTTGTTGCGTTTCTAGATTGCGTATTTATTTGGCATTATGTTTGTTCAATTTTAAACCCTATTTATATACACATAATATTTAAAATCGAGTGAAACGACAGACTGTCACTTGACGCAGATCTGCGTCCATACCAGACGAGAGAACAGAACTGCACCCCCTGACAGCAATCATATTATTGAAAATACTAGCATTTGCCTGCCAATCCGTACGCATCCGTTTATTTTTGTTATTATATTTTCGTCAGGCCTTGAATTTTATCCGGTACAGTAATATTTTCTGTATGTAAGGTACGCTATGTCCTTTTCTGTATCTCCGACAAATCTGTATTTATGCTTAAAATAATACCTTGTTTACCTATCATCCTATTAAAGTCGACAGCGCATTAGTTTCCCAGATGACCTGGATTTGCTTGTGGAAAATGTAAACCATTGAAAATGGGGAAATGTCGGTCACAATGAAATTGTATGCCAGTCAGGTGTTCGCTTGTTCAATTGACGCGACAATGCAAAAAACACATTACGAGATAGGTACTTGCCTATCTCCCATAGAAACGACTTGGAAGCAATTTCCGTTTGCTCGTGAAAGTAGGTTAAATATTCCGTAACCTATAGAACGAGAGTTATGCGTTCGGATTTAAGTATTTTAGGCATCGAAATACTACAATGGAATTTGCGTCACAAATGCCAAAGCGGCACATAAAAAGAACGCCTTTGACAGAATCATGGCGGACTCTTGCCTTCACGCGTCAATGGTAAAAGGTAGTAACGATCAACTTCTACTATTTCATTTTAAACTCTAATGGGTTGACGTAAAATCACATTTTCTTTAAATTACGTACTTATTATTATGTTTGTTTTGTTATAAATGACAGTTCATGCTCTACGCGCATATGTCACTTTTAAATGTTCCATAAAATTCGTAGGGTTTTGTATGGCACGCGGGTTCCATGTTGTAGTAGTTTGATGATTTTTAGGTACTTATTTATTTACCAGTTAATAGTAAAACGCTAGTATAACATAGTAAGTTTACAGAAACGTTCCTACATCTCAACTTTTATAAAACTTACTAGCGTATGCTCGCGCCTTCGTCCGCGTTGCGTAATAAAAAAATATCCTTACTTGTCCTTACTAATCCTTACTAGAATTATAAATGCAAAAGTTTGTATGAATGTTTGTTACTCTTTCACACAAAAACTACTGAATGGATTTAAATGAAACTTTACAATAATATAGCTTATACATCAGAATAAGACATAAGCTATATAAGACATAAAACGCGGACGAAGTCGCGGGCACCAGCTAGTAAAACTAATATAACACTTTAGCCAGGCGTTAGTTTTTTATTTTAATTTTAGACGATCCTTCGAGAACAATACCTACCTACCTTTTTCCGGATGAAAGGTACCCTATGTCCTTTCTTGTATTCCTGACAACGTGTATGTCAAATTTCATGATGATTGTGGTTGAGTAGTTAAGACTTGAAAAGGTAACAGACAGTTACTTTCGTATTTATAATATTAGTAAGCATATTTTAAGTATTAAGTATGGATTATTTTATTTTATTTTATTTTATTAGGGAAAACAAACAATTTTATTACACCATACAATACATATATATTAGAAAAAAAAGAAACATAGCTACATAAATAAGGATAATAGTGAAATCAACAACATTTTCCACGAATTGGTTAACTAATTTTATACAGAGAGAAACTTATATATATACTTATACACCAAAAAATAAAACAAAAACAAAATAAAACAAAACAGTCTCATAAAACTAAAAATATTATTACTATATTCGTGTGAGCCAGTCGAAAATAAGTCAACACGTTACTCGTTGATAATGTTGCTATTCAATGCAAGCAAACAAACAAACAAACAAGCAATCATATCTTTCCTCTTTAATAATATTAGTATAGAAGTATAGAGTATGGAAGTATGGATAAAATATGGAATACCGTCAAAAGGGGGTTACTTTGATTTCCTGGGGAACATTGACACATTTTGGGGCTACATTGACAATCCTTACTAATATTATAAATGTGAATGTGAGTTTGTTTGTTTGTTACGCTTTCACGCAAAAACTACTGAACCTATCACCATGAAATTTTGCATACACGTTGTCTGGGACACCAGAAAGGACATAGGGTACCTTTCATGACCAGCTAGTAGGTTATGTGGGTGTCTTTATAAGTTGGCTTTCAAAGAAGAATTTCTAACTTATGTTCTATTTGCAAGTGCGACTATATTTCTATCGGCTTAAGCCCCGTCGCATACGTTTTCCGAATTCGATTTCCGAATTCGTTTTCCGCATTCGAAGACCCGCAGGCTTATTATCTAAATACGTTTGCTGAGCGACAGGCGAAAAATGCGAAAAATTTGTGCAATATCACACTAAATCGTATCACATATAGCTCATAACACGTTGCGTGAAAATTAACGATTTAGTGTGATATTGCACAAATTTTTCGCATTTTTCGCCCGTCGCTCAGCAGACGTATTTAGATAATAAGCCTGCCAATGCATCAAATCTATAGAAAATACATTGACTGCCGCACACGTTCTCAAATTTCCGTTCAGAACCGCGCCAACGCGCTGTGCGTGTTGGATGTGTTGGATGTGTAATTTTGGCTGTTGAATGGACTCTCGTTGATTCTCCGAGTGTTTAACGGATGAACCTAATTAGATCAGTGGATTTTTTTTAAAAACCACTGTTAACGGCATTTTGCGAAACTTTTTGCCATCGGGTCTTTTTAGACTAATTTGACCCTGCTGAACACGATTCTGCCCGGTGTCATCCCCTCCCCCGCTCCCTTTCCCCCCTTTTCCTCCCCAAACGTGTCCCGATCTGCGGTTTTTTCAATTTATTTCGGAATCTATTAGAGATAAAAGAAAACTGTCCATGACAAAAACAATCTGCACTAAATTCTCTACAAAATGTGTATATAAATAATTTGATAGACATAATAACTTAATAATAATGTGTGTCGACACTATGTAAATTTTTATTTTTTTCAACATTTTTGTATTTGCTGTTGATTTATCCAAAAACAAACGAAGATGTGATAAAGTAGTTAAGGAGTGAATTATTCTTGATACTTTTAGCTACAAAACATGACCTTACTTACCCTCGTACGAGTAATCGTTCAATTTAATTTCAGGTCGTACGTTCGGCAGGCCGTTCAAGAAGATGATGGCGGGTTTTATTCCTCTGGTATTCCAGATGGGAATGGCGGCTACGTGGGCAGTTGTCGCTGCGCTGGTTGGCATCAAAACCCTCGCTGTGGCGCTCATCATTCTCAAGCTACTACTCGTCGCTGGAGCCGTTAAGGTACCTAACTAAGCGCCTCTTTCACAAACGTCAAGTAGGCTAAACCGTCACTTAAAGTCACCTGTCACCGGGAATAATTTAGCTGATATACTTACCTTTGTTTGTACGGTAAACGTGCCAAACATTAAATAGAAAATAATAAAAAAAATCGCCTATCGAACGATGCAGTAAACCGAGTGCATAATTATTATTTTTTTATTTTTATGTTAAGGTCGACAGACAATCTGACGGTCCACTTGATGGTAGGTGGCTACCGTCGCCTATAACTCAAGTAACACCATAAGTGCTACAAGTGCGCTGCCAACCATAGAAGGATTAAGGATAAGGGATAAGGAAGGGAAGGGGTAATGGGCTCTGGCATCCCTTACTCACACACCGAAACACAACAGCACATAATGCTGTTATTTCACGGTGGTATTCTGTAAGGTGGTGGTTACTGCCGCCAGACGGGCTGCCCAAATGACTGCGAAACGCAGTGTGCCCTACCACTACTTTTAAATCCAGGCCAGAGTCAATTTTGAAAATTATATTAAAATTTCCAAAGTTGACCCCGCCGGGAATCGAACCCGGACCCCTGAGACGTAAGGCAAGCACCCTTGTCATTCGTCCAACGGGCTTGTCAATAAATAATTCAATAATTCAATAAAACAGAAAACGTTTTCTAAAAATAACTAATCAACGGTGAAAGAGGGGCTAATACTGTTAAAAAAACGTACACTTATACACACGTGAAAAACACGACGGTGTACACCCCACAGCCATACCCCCCCTTTTTTATTTATTTGATATATGTAGTACACAAACTATATATTCCAATTATTATTGTGAAATCAAATAAATGAAAAAACGGTGTTATTGTGTGATAATTTTATGTCACCTAGAAAAATATTCTCATCATAAAAAAATTTATACTTAATCGAAAAGAATTGCGAGTTAAAGAACGAACTTTGCAAAAATATAATTTAAACAATTAACTAAATCTAAATTAACTAAATCTCTAATCACAAATACATACAATACAAATAATACTCTAATGTTTTTAATTCTGTGAAATTTACATGTAATTGTGATAATTTGACATTTATCAACATTCAGGGCCATTCTGTTAGCCATACACCAATCGGCCAGAAAATCAAGTTCAAGATCCCTTTGAAGAGTCACAGTCATTTTGATTATTAATAGACGCAAACAGTTTCAAATCAACAGCTTTTTATGTAAAAGTCAGCAGACAGGCATTTTTTATTTACAATCGAGTTTAGGTATTGCGACATGTAGGTTTAAAAAATACCGTCACATAGTTCAGTGACGTCATGACACATCAGGTAAATGTTGGAGAAAGTGACCTTAGTGATAGAGAAGGACGCGATTACATAACTTCTAATAAGAGAGAAAGAGACAGAGTTTTATTGGAATTTCATCTAGGTATCGAATGGCCTCGATTCGATTCTATAAGCAAAAAAAAAAAAGTTTATCTCATTGCATGATTATTGCATGTAAGATTTTACAATTAAAAAATAAAACAATAATGATTAATTATCTGTACTTTTGTACAGTATCTGTAATTTTTCTGTACACATGTATGTATGTCACTGAACTCCTCCATCCTCCATTTTTAATTCGACGAAATTTTGTATGTTTGGGTCCGCATAAGGGTTGCAAGTGCGCTGTTATCCTTATACCTTATCCTTAATCCTACTAAGGCTGCAGTTCTTAGTAGGATTAAGGATAAGGTATAAGTAAGAGATAAGGAAATGGAGCTGGCATCTCTTACTCATTTACCGAAACCCAAAGCACAAGCTGATAGGTATACTTTACGGTGGTCTTCTCTGTTACAGAATGGCTACAGTCGCCAGGCGATCTGTGCAGTTTATTACTGCGAAAAGCCACACACTGCCTAATTTTGACAAGCCTTTATACCTATGTTTCTTAAAAATATGCTCAATATTATTTTATCTCGTACGATGATACATTAATATAAAATTGATACGATAATATTTCTGCCATTAATTAAATATCGCATTTTTGTCCAACCAGGTTGGCGCACTGTTTGGTTCTAAACATGGTTCTGACCATGGTTGGGAGAAGCCACATCAAAAGGAAATACATCTTCACATACACAATAACGGACAACATGGCGTTCATGAAGAACAAATAGGTAAATTTCATTGAAATTACTTGAAATTCTTTAAAAGCGCCATCTACCAGCAAGTAGCAGAATTACGTGCAACACATGTGTTTCGACTTTGTATTAGTTTCATTGAATTCCGCTAGGTGGCAGAACATAAGACATTTTACTTTTCACCGATAGATGTCTCTGATAACCCTCTTTTCCTAGTCTTAGAAATTCTTTAAGAGCGCCATCTACCAGCAAGTAGCAGAATTACGTGAATAGAATATATTTTGACTTTGTATTGGTTCTACTGAATTCTGCTAGGTGGCGGTACGTCACATTTTTTTTTTCTTTTCACCGATAGTTGTCTATAATCCTCTTTTTTTTTTTTTTCAGGACCATGGAGCCGAGAGGGCGTATCCTCGACAGCACCGGAGGCAAAGAACGAAGCTGTTGCTTTCGATCCTTATTCGGCCGGACCACAAACAATAAGTACTCCTTATGGAAATTATGTGAACGTAGACCATTTGAAATCGCTATTTCAAAAACCACAATAACTTTTTTTAGTGATTTTGTATATTTACTTGTGTAAATAGTTAAAAAACAGGTACCTATTTTTATTTTCAACAATTGTATTATAATTATTTTATATTATTAGGAGGTATTACTTTTAATAATTTACTTATATTATTTATTGTAGTTATTGTAGGTAATATCTAATAATTGTTTAAAAATAAATAAAATCTTACATTTTTTAAACAATTAATAAGTGTTTGTATTTATTACCCATTACCCTATACCCCTATAGGGTACCTTTATGGATTAACGTGCCAACTAGCGACCCACTCCCGGCTTCGCCCGAGTCCGATCGCTACCAAGCTTCACAGGATTACTGGCTGGACTAATCTGAAGATTGTCTGAAAGTTTCATCAAAAGTTTCAGCAGTTCCATAGGAAACATACACACACATCGGCTTTTATATTATTGTGTTACATGTTCTCTTATGCCGAGTACAAGGTGTCAAACTTATAGATACAGCATTTAAAGTAAATAAATGTTAATACTAGAAATAAACATTAGACTGCAAATACACGTCTTCACAAAATTAGCAACTCTGTTATGAGCCAAGTGAATATGAAGTGAATATGAAGTCTAGTGAATATCTAGTGAATATGAAGTCTAAATGTTCCTATAAAGTCTAAATACCTTGAAGCGATAATTTATTAAAATTCGCAGACGAAGTTGCGGGCAACCCCTAGTATCTTTATCATATAAATGTTCCATTTTTAAGTCTTTCATGATATTTTGTAAGACTTAAAATGGGATAAAAAAGGCATAAATATAAACGGAAAATATCTCAGTAACCTCAGATTTGCAGATGATTTAATTATTTTTTCAAATACTCCAAATCAGCTAGAAAATATGTTGAAGGAACTAAATAAGGTCAGTAACGATATTGGCTTACAACTGAATACTTCAAAGACAAAAGATTCTACAAACGGCGCTAAAAGCCTCATAACGATAAATGACACACCACTAGATTATGTTGAGAACTATACTTACCTGGGAAAACAAATATCATTCAAAAATACAAGGCATACAGACGAACTAGAAAGACGAATTAATATAACCTGGAAAAAGTACTGGTGCTACAAGGAAATATTGAAATCCAAATTCCCTTTGATTCTAAAAAAGAAAATTATGGACTCATGCCTACTACCCTGTCTTACGTATGGTGCCCAAACATGGACCTACAACAAAAATATTATAAATAAATTACGTTCGTGCCAACGCGCTATGGAAAGAAGCGTCCTGGGACTTAAACTCATGGATAAACAAAAAAACTCGGATATAAGAAACCAAACAAAAGTCATTGATGCAGTTCAACACGCACTAAGCTTAAAATGGAGATGGGCAGGACACCTGGCCCGAATGCCCGGGGACAGATGGACAAAAAAAGCAACGTATTGGAAAGGTCCAGGCCAAAGAAGACCCAGAGGCAGGCCCAGAAATCGATGGAGCGACGACATAAAAAAGACGGCGGGGAGAGACTGGATGGACGTGGCCACTGACAGAAGCAAATGGAGGCACTTGGAGGAGGCCTATACCGAAAGGGGCCATGAATCTTAACTTTTTTTTAACCTATAAATATTTAGATGTTGAAAGTTATTTATTTTAAAATGTCATAATTAATTCCAATTTTTTATTTTTATTTATGTTGAAAGTTAATTATTTTAAAATGTTAAAATTAATTCCAATTTTTTTTAATTTATGTTGAAAGTTATTTATTTTAAAATGTTATAATTCCAATTTTTTTTAATTTATGTTATTGTCAATGCATTCATGGTTTAAATAAAAAGGCTTATTATTATTATTATTATAAATGTTCCGTTTTTGAAGTGCTTACAAATTTGCGGGTTTTTTTTTTTGGTTGCAACTAGCCACCATCTTGTCACACTACTGTGATGGTTAGGAATTCTATTTCCTCTGTCACACTTAAGGGTGATACTTAGACGGATAGGGATATACCTTAGGCTTTCCTAACTGTCACACCATTTTAACACCAAGTAAACACAAGTAATAACTGCCACACTAGTGAGACAGTTAGGAAATAGGATTATTAACCACAACACTAGTTAGGAAATAGAATTATTAACCACAACACTAGTTCGGACATTCAGACGTACTGCTGTTTACCATCCTCATCTTGTCGAAATCCCTCTTTTTAGGACCAAGCGCTTTAAATTAGAACTCCTTTCCTGTGTTTCCGAGCTTATATAACCCAAATCTTTTCAAAGTTCGAGTTAATAGGCAGCTTCTGGGTGAACTCGCTCCACTATTAGGCCTCATCTTCGCTGCACGGCTGGATGCTAGCCAAGAACAAATCCATATCTAATTTAAAAAAAAAAACCACACTACTTAGTACTTAGACGGATAATCGGATAAAGGTATATTGCTATCCTTTAAGCGCCTCTTTCACCATCTATCAAGTGGGCTAACTCTCATTTAAAGTCACCGGTAACCGGTAATGGAGCTGATATACCTTTGTTTGTTCAGTAAAAGTCCCAAAGATTGAAAAGAAAATAATAATAAAAATTCGCCTATCGAAGGATGCAGTAAACCGAGTACATAATTCAATAAAACAGAATATCATTTCTAAAAGTAACTAATCAACACTTTAATTGTAGTTGGTGAAAGAGGCCTTACTGTCATTTTAAACGCCAAGTACTTACTAACTACCACACTAGAAAATAATATAATAACCACGATAACCGAGAAGATTGGCGTGACGGTTAGTAGATGCCCGCGATTTTTTTTTTTCAATTTGTCAGCTGCTCACTTGCTTTGTAAGTATTGGTTATTTGGTTATTATTAGGTTACAGCAAAACCATCCAACATTGAGTGAAGCTTCAAGCAAAATATAATTTTACAGCTCAATTCATAAGCCAATTAAAAATGTTATATCTATAGTATAGACACAAGTGATTATTACTCTTAGAGCAGTTACCCTTGACATCAACCTAACGCTAATAACCTTGCATTATACAGTTAAAGTAAACTCAACATGTTGTTAAGGTTCCTGACGAGTCCAAAGGTCGAGTGGTTAAGGTGCTTGCCTTAGTGCTCTCTCTTAGGGGTCCCAGGTTCGATTCACAGATGCAATTTCTTTTGCAAATTATATTCACAAAAATTTCTCGTTTCCAAATCTCTTATGCGGTGTAGAAGAAGTAGGAGAAGTACACAGAGGCTAAGAACGACTTTATTTTAAAACTAGCTGGTGCCCGCGACTTCGTCCGCGTTGAAAAAGAAAAAGTAGCCTATCCTGTGTCCTGTACGTCTAAATATTTATCTACTAAGTTTCATGAAAATCAGTTAATTCGTTTAAGAGTTATGGAGGAACATACATAGGCTTACATACATACAGAAAAAAATTCTAAAAATGGTCAATTTAGTTTCAGTATCATGTATAGAGCCTATAAACACGATATCTCTGAAAACAAAGTAACTTACTCCATGACCAACCCTTACACATTTATTATTAGTATTTATAAATAATAATGTATCCAATATAATAATAATATATAAGCCAAAATAATAAGCCAGCATGCTTGGGACCCTGGCCTGTAAATATACATAACTTAGAATTGAATGAAACATTATATTAACGTTAGTAGCTGCTGCCCGCGACTTCACCCGCGTAACTGTAAATTGTATACTCAAACCTTCCTTGAGAACCACTCTATCTATAGGTGAAAACAGCATGAAAATCGGTGCACTAGTTTTTGAGTTTATCGCGAACAGACGGACGCAGCGGAGGAGTTTGTTTTATAATATGAAAGGAAAAGATTATATGTACTTGTTTGTACCAACTTTTCCTTTTTGTTTGTAACTTAAGGGGATAAATTAATAACCTTAATGTAGCGGGTTTCCAAAAACTTTGTTTTTGCAGTACAAACGACGAGGAATCCAAACCTGCTCATACATTTCATTGGTGTTTTAAATAAATCAATAAGCATTAGATTTCCGTCCCCGATGTGTTGGCGATTCTTAGTAAAACTCGTATAATATACCTAATGACCTCACTGCATGATGTCATGCGACTTTCAATGCCGTTAGAATCTAATAATCGACATTATTCGCTACATGGATATTCCAATAATTTTTAATAAAACACGAATTAAACTCACGGCTGTGGCCTGGTGTGCCAATCATTCTACGTACTTTGGAATAGAATTTAATTTTAAAATAGCTGACCCGACAGTAGTTGCCATGTCAATCTATATAATTAAATTATTATTGTTAATATATGTATGTATGTATGTATGTAATTACCTGTGAATATATACTGTTATACTGTTACATATACTCGTACTGTTAATATTCCTATTGTACTTTTATTTCAAATTAAGTAAAATAAATTGTGTGCCAAGCGCCCACTACTTCTCACATACTTTTCTGAAGGTGTCATATCGCACGCTATCAAATAATGTGTGTGCTAGATGACTACTAAAAATAAAAAATTACAAATTTAAAGTTGACTCATTGCACATTTCTTACGCAAAAAAATCGTGCGAGATGATTACTAAACCGAATATTTTATTTTTAGATTTATAAAATTCAGATTATAAATTTTACTAAGTATGTAAGTATATAAATAAATATAATATGAAAATGATGCATAACTTCAAGTATTCGGGAAATGTACGCGGTATTTTCATACTTTCAAACTTAAGATATAATTATAATAAAATTATGTTCTGTACACAATAATCACGTAGTGAGACAAAAAAATGTCTCATTACCGAACTACTTAGACTAGGCCGTACAAATAATGCTTATTTAATATAATTAACAAATTATACTTTACATAACTAAAGCTAGGCCAACGATACAACGCAAAGAATGTAAACAAACCTTCAAGGGTTGTCAAGATGGCTTCCTATACTATGAAACAGGTAGATCCGGCCGCTTCGTGTGAGGGGAAAGGACAGTTTGTCTACATTCTTTGCGTTGTCTCCTTGGCTTTACTATAGTATAGTATGTTACAATAGCTTTTTTTTAATTTCACACTCATCAAATGAGTGTATGATGATGAAGATGTCTGCAGTAGGTTCAGAGTGACAACGTAACCTCTAATTGGCTATGTCTGAATTGAAATAAAACAAGACAAAGCCAAGGAGAGGCTAGGTCAACCGCCTCCTCATAATTTCTTCTCCAGCTCCTTTTTTTTACCTTCTTGTCTGCGATATCTCTATTTTTCCCGGCTCCATTGTTCAATTTCTTGTCTGCTATGTCTTTTCACAAATTTTATATACGAGTAGAGATACAAAAAATATATAATGATAAACGAAACATAAATCAACAGTGACAAATTAGTCAAAGCGCTTGGTTTTTGTTCGCGTTTATGTCTTTTATTAGAACGTTTGCCTTTGATCGAAATTCTCATGGTAAAAATAAACCGTGCAAAATATTAAATTCATTTTAATTGTACCATAGAAATTCTCTACTAAAATTGTAGAATGTGTACCTAAAATAAATATCGTAAAGTGTGTTAGCATGTTTGTTTGTATTATTGTAAATCATTGAACGGTTTTGGCACACATATTATAGCTGCTTAAAAACTAAAGGGCCACAAATCAAAATTACAATTTTTACAGGAGAGCTCATCGAAGAAAATTAAATAATTTTTTCTCAATTTTTTTCTTATTAGATATATATCAAATATATGCATATTATATACATGGTTAGAAGCGTATTTTTTAGTAGCATTAAATGTTTTTTGTATTTTTTAGTAGCATTAACTGAATACTAGAAGAGATATAAGCATATGAGTTACTTTTGAATATATAAAAAATGATCAAAATATACTAAATATGGAATAAAACAACCTTAAGTCTTTTTGCAACATACAATATGAAGGATTGTGGTTGTATTTTTGTAATAAAAACATTTTTGAATTTTTTTTGTTTTATGGCCCTTTAGTTTTTAAGCAACATAGATAAATAATGGTCTACCTAACATATACTTAGGAAGTATAGAAATATATGATATTATGAGAAATATATGATGGTCTTTAACTATGGGTCTAATAAGAAAGCTTAACGACGCTAAACGAGGTATGGAGAGGGCTAGGCTCTGGGTTACACTGCGAGAGCGAATCAGAAATGAGGAGATCCGTAGACGTACGAAAGTTACCGACATAAGCCTGTGGATCAGTAAGTGAAGTGGCAGTGGGCAGGGCACACAGTATGGAGGTTCTTGAGGGGAGGAGATGGACCGGCAAGCACAGCGTAGGACGGCTTAAAAACTAAAGGATCATAAAACAAAAAAATCCAAAAATGTTTTTATTGCAAAAATACAATCACAATCCTTCATATTGTATGTTGCAAAAAGACTTATGGTTGTTTTATTCCATATTTAGTGTATTTTGATCATTTTTTATATATTCAAAAGTAACTTAGATGCTTATATCTCCTTTAGTATTCAGTTTACTGTAAAGTACTTAAAAAATTTAATACTATTTAAAAATACGCTTCTAACGATGTATAATATGCATATATTTGATATAATATCTAAAGTCTGTTTTTTAGAGACAAAAATGACACATGCAAATGTCAAGTTTTCATATAATGATACCTACCATGTAATGTATGTAATGCATGTCACATGTAATGTCATTTTTGTCTGAGATTAAAAAACAAACTTTAATAAGAAAAAAATAGACAAAAAATAATTTAATTTTTTTTCGATTAGCTCTCCTGTAAAAAGTGTAATTTTGATTTGTGGCCCTTTAGTTTTTAAGCAGCGAGATGACGTTTTAAGGGGTCCAATAGGACCTGCCCTGACATTATTGGAAAGTTATGGAGGAGGTCTATTTCCTGCAGTGGACGACCTGCGGCTGAGATGATAATGAGAAATATTATAGAAAACTACCCAGTACTACCAGTAGTACAGTAGTACCAAGGGGATTATTTTTTTCCCGTATTACTACTAACCTGTTTGGTAATACCATGGGAGATTTTGCATTACCCCTAGTACAAATTATTGCAAAGAATTGTTGCAAAATTTCTGTTTCTATTAAAATTTGAAATTAATCTGAAAGGTGAACAACCAACTTCTTGAACGCTTCAAACTCGTTGTCTGACTTTAAATACTGTATTAGCATAATTTTAAAATATAACCAATGAAACTAGACACCTAAACAGTGTCAGAAAAACCTCTCGGTCCAAACAAAGAGTTCAAGCGAAGAGGGACGAGGTAGACCCGGCTAGGCTGGTCGTGTGAATTGATACTTTGTAACCGTCAAGGTTTAGTGTTTTTCCGTTGGATTTTTTTTTAGTTTTAATATGAGATTAGTAAGATTTTGTTATTAAAAACAAGATAATATATTTAGTTTTATTAACACGAAAAAATTATATTTAAGTAGGTATCTCAAAATAAGAAGCCGCATTATCTATGTAGGTATGTGTAAAAATAAAAATGTGTTGCTAAGCGAAACTCGTGAATGGTTGGACAGGACCAAATTGGACATTTTTTTTAAATATTCAAATTTTCGTTGAAATTTGAACACTAGGTGAAAATTATTAGGTTCTTATGAAGAAAAATATTTGAAAAATTGCCAGGAAAAACCGAAAATCTCCATTATTTTTGACAATGCAAAACTTTCAATCAGATATTGACATCAAAAACATTTTTTTTTTGTTTAAATTACACGTCAGCTGCCACAGTTTAATAGCTTTTGAAAGAACGGCGTATGGCGGACCAGCCAGTTACAATAGAAAAAATGTAATGAAATCCAGCGTTGAGTTACAAACTGTATTTTTACGTATTTTCTCGAATTACAGAAAATAATTAATTTTCAAAATTTCGAAAATATATTTTTTTGTACAAAATAGGCATTTTCTGGATTAGCTCCCCCATTATCTTGCACGGCTATAAGCAAACCCATTATGAATGAAAAAAAGTGTATGTATCAGCTCAGATGCACGACTGGAGTATACTCCTTAAGTCGATTATAAAATAATAAGAATAATTATAAAAACATTTATCATAACGAATTAATATCAGCGCCATCTCTAGTGCTCAGGTGCCATCTAGTTTTTGCAAGGATGTATTATTACGAACATATTCTAGTTTCAGAGATATTGTGTAGATGGCGCAATAATATATCTCTAAAACTTCTGAGATACTGTGTATTCTAAAATATTCGAAAATAGAACGTATGTTGTAAAAATTCGAAAATAGAACGTAAGGCATACCGTGTGACAATTTTGATTTTACTTGCATAAATTTTCATACCCCGGGCTTATATATGAAAATCGGTTCTTAAGAAGTAAACTCCAAAAAAAGAAACGTAACTCTGTTTCAATCATTGCATTGGTGATTCAAACGAAGTTTTATTTTTAAAGGTTGGTCATTCCTTGCTTACGTGTAGGTGTCAATGAGACGAGCCTTGTACAGTGTTTGCTTAAAATAAAATAAATAAATGTTACCCAGGTACCTTAATGGACCCATTACACTGCATGCAATTAAGGTACGAGTACAAACGAATGAAAAATTTACAAAAAATACAAAACGAATAAAAATTTAAAAATAATGGAAGTTATTTGAAGTATTTCTCCTCTACTCTTAAACCACGCAACAGATTTTTATTCGGATTTAATTGGATTTTATGGAAATTTCAAAAGTAAATTTTTTTATTGTTCCAAAAATGTCCCACTCGATTTATCTTTGTGGGCATTTTTGCAACTTGTCTCAATCACCATATTACCTGCATTTAATTCAATTATCAAGTTTAACCACTTACTATGAGGGACTATCAACTTGCCCTTTATTATTAAAAAAAGTAACCATACAATTTGTATGAAAATATTAAATAAATATGTTGATTTTCCTTATGTATGTTCTGTTAGTAGTATCATATTAATAAACATTTTGAATATTTATACTAACGTAACAAGTTTTCAATATCTACTACAATCTCTACTAATATTATAAGGAGGTAAAGTTTTTGTATGTTTGTATGTAGGGGTGAACTTTCACCAATAGTTAGGATAGAATTTTTTTATTTATTTTTTATATAGATGGGTTTGCTCTTGGCCAGCATACAGCCGTGTAGCGAAGATGAGGCCTATGAAGGAGCGAGCTCATCCATAAGATGCCTGTTCACTCGAACTTTGAAAAGGTTTGGGTTATATGAGCTCAGGGGTTCCAAACCTTGGCAGTGCGCCATTATAAACGATGTTTTAAAGCGCTTGGTCCGAAGTAGAGGGATTTCAACAAGATGCGAGGATGGTAACTAGCCGTACATCTGAATTTCAGGATGGATAGAGCTAAATATGCTACGCGGACGAAACCGCGGGCACCAGCTATCTAAAAATAAAGATCTTTCTTTTCTTTCTTTTCCTATCCAGTTCCAAAGTAAGCAAATAACGCTTGTATTATGGATTCCAGACAGTTAATATACTACATAGATATTTTTTTTAATACACACATATTATAAATACAAAACATCCATGACTCAGGTACAAAGGTAAAATGCTAACATTTGCCCCTAGCGGGATTCGAACCCGCGACCGTTTGGTTAACAGCTAGGATTACTAGCCACTAGACCAAACGAGTCGTCCAACAGCTGGAGAAAGTTGTCAGACGTTAATATTGCTTTACATATTTTGTGTTTTAATTTTCAACGTCGACGAAGTCGCGGGCGCCAGCTAGTTAAGAATATAAGGTACCTAAATGTCCTAACGTATTAAGTATGCCTTTTTCATAATGGCATTAGAATTTTAAATTTCTTTTGGACATTTTTGCAAATGCTACAATTTAAAAATACCTAACTCCGATTAATCTCTGAAAAGTCATCTACGCTACATGTCAGTGAAAGTTTCATCAAAATTGGTTTAGCCATTTCTGAGATTATTCCGAAACAAAACTACTTAATAGAAGTAATAAATACAAATATGCGCTTTTTTTACTGTTAAAATGACATTGTGAGTATTTTTTGGAATCATAGATCTATTCAATTTTCTTTTTTTGTATATTGCACGGATTTATTTTTGTCATGTTGGTATTTTTTAAAAAAAGTTAAGGTTGTCAGACTGGCTTACGGATACTGTCCCCTATGACATAAGCAACGCCACAGGTGCTTCAAATGCACTACCGACCATAGTAGTATACTTATAGGACAAGAGTCCAGGCAGGGCAGGGATGCTCACAGCACCTAAGAATACATCTTGGTAATTTTGCAGGAAAAACCTCGTCGCAGTATTTCTACGAAGGCTAACAAGATAATAAAACATAACGTATTGTATAGATTAAAACAAAAAAAAAATGGTTACCTGAACTCGCCCGACAGACGTCCTCTGAGCACTAAAAAATTTAAAAAATAAATTAAAAAAAATATTCCAATGAAAACACGACCGTCACTCACAAACACAGAAATGGTACTGAGTCACTTCACTATTGCATTGAGAGGAGCAAAAGCAATCATTATATCGAATCGATGTCCTCGGATGGAATCCTATTGAATCGATTAAAAATCTCGAAAACAGGTATAATCATGTTAATAATTCAAGTTGTGTGGCGCCATTTTGGTAGATGATCGCGAACTGTGTTCGAATTCCCGCCAAACGTTAGACCGTTGCCGGATTTAAAAAATGAATGTAAAAAAAAAACCGCCAAGAATTGCTTGCTTATGGTATGCGAGTCGCGGTCCGGATTTATTTACTCTGCAACCAAAAGGTTCCGTATGATTTTTTTGACGACGACAACGTCATGCTGTAACTGTACTCATCTACATACAAAATTCATAATAATAAAATGCATATACCAGTAATTCCAATATTATATATAGAAAAATCTTCATAAATGATAGACCCTATTGACAACTCAATTTTAAAAATACCTAAATTATAGCTAGGAAGTTATTATAACTAGGCAGTAATTACGAGAATCCATTTTAGGACATTTTAGAAATTAGAATTATACTAGATATAAAATATAAATAGCTCCAGTTGGCTCTTGGCTCCAGTCGAGCAGCTGTTCCAGTTGGCTCTTGACAGGGACCGGTTCAGGAAGTTGACGGCTAACTTTCACTGAAGTTGAAGACTGAAGAGGCAAATAGAAAGAGAGAGAGAGAGATACTAAAACTTTCATATTATGTCTCAGAAATATCATGTTTTTTATGTATTGCTATTTGCTACGAGCAATAACTTCACTTAACGCTAGACTTATTATAGCTACGGAACATGCTGTTTCGGCAGCGAGGTTTTTAACGTTGGCCTGCGGATCCCCATTTCCATTCTCTGTAATGCCATCGGTTCAAGGTCAAGTTGCGATGTATGACAAAATGTCAAATGCAAATATTAAACAAACGAAACACGCCCGTACTGTGCGAATACGTTTTACAAATTTTAGATTTAAATTTTCTGAGTGTAAAAGGGGATATATTTTTACATTAAGGTTGATAGACATGCACACGGTCTACTCGGTGGTAGGTGGTTACCGTGATACCGTCGCTTATAATAACACAAAGCAACCCCAGAGGGCTATAAGTGCGCTGTCGACTACAGTAGGATTATACGGATAGGGAAATGAGCTCTAGTACTTACCTATACTCACTCACCAAAACACACCAGCACACATATGTATTTATACTTCGTAAGGGTGTAGGTAATTTTTTTCTGAAAATTATATGCACAAACCTTTCTCGCTTATCACTCTTTCCATTAGTGAAATCCACTTCTTTATATAGGTCTCCATGACTTTCCCATAGGACCTGTCAGAAGCAGCTTGGATCCACCGTCACCTGCGGCCCTTATCAGATCATTTCCACCTTGTGGGTGGACGTCCTGCGCTTTCCTAGCCGGTCTGTGGCCTCCACTCGAGAACCTTACGGCCTCAGAGGCCCATGGCGCTCCGTCTATGTCTCCCAGCCGCTGCCACTTCAACAAACTGATCCGCGGATTATTTCGGTAACTTAAGTTCGTTTACGGATCTCCTCATTTCTGATTCGATCTCTTGATGTAACTCTGAGAATACCCATCTCCATAGCTCGTTGAGCGACGTTGAGTCTCAACGAGGCCCATAGTGACATGTATATAATTGAAGATATAAATATGTATAGATGAAATTAGGAGCTAACGATCTTTGGACATCATACTAGAAAACCACTAATATAAATATGTGAGGGAGGCCATCTATTGGGAGGCTTAACGAATTTGGATAAAATTTGGTATAAAGATAGTTTTACGAATTATCATTATAGGATATAGTTTTTTTATTTTTAGGTTCCTGTGGGATTTTCAAAAAACGAACATCAATGTGTATACGACTGTTGGGTTCGAATTCACTAAATGATTATAAGTGCTTAAATGAACTAGAATCTAAATAGGCTAAAAAGTGTGTACACCAACTTTGTTTCAGTCAAGTAAAAGGAATAAAAATAAGTTGAGTAAAAATACGAAATGTCTGACATCGCCAGTAAATACCTTATCTGCGGCCACTAACTTGGAGACCGTAGCCTCTAAAGATTCTCTCGTGTCTGATCATCTAATAAATTATATATTCAAGGTCACTCTTAATTGGTCGCTCGTTGTATAGCCGAGATTATAAACGCAAGGTTACAACATTCCACGTTTTCCTCATCAGAAGAGAAAGGATCAATGTCTAACCTGCCTGTGTCTAATTAAAATTATAAACTATCCCCCGAGATTCTATTGAGCCCAAACATGCTAATACACTGTTGTAATTTATACTGAGGCGTTGGGAGTCCCACAGTAGTGCACTGCAGCATCAGGTCAATCTTACCCTGTCATGGAAATACCACACAGAAGTGAGAGTACCAAATTTTTCACATCATTTGAACATGTGAAATGGCAGCTATGATTCCATAGATACACACATGTGACACGTCAAATTCATAACACCACTTTTTTACGTCGGGGCCCGGGTGTTAAAATCAAACAATTTCATGGCACCCAAAATTGACACTCATGAAAATAAAAATAAAGTGTACCTAGGGATCAAAATAAATAGTAACGGAAAGGTATACCTTCATACTTTAGGTAGTTTATTAATTATGTATCATGTATCGTCACTTGAATCAGTATCGTAACCATTATTGATGATTTTTCATTAATCATCAATTTCATCAATAATATATTTTTTTAAATATTTAATATACCTCAAAATATCCTTTTGTTCGTGGGAATTCGGCCGACTACATAGTACACATCCGCCATTTTAAAACAACAGTGTTCCATATTCAAAATTCGTGTAGTGCGCCCGACCGACCGGATGCGAGCGAACATCAACGTGTCGCGACATCACTTCGTCTCTGGTCTTTTAGGAGTTCCGTAGTCATATAATCCACTCTAAACCATCAAACGAATTTTTATATTATACCAGTTGGTGCCCGCGACTTCGTCCGCGTTCTCTATAGCCTATAGCCTTCCTCGATAAAAGGACTTTCCCAAAAATAATTTTTCAATTCGAACCAGTTACCGAGATTAGCGCGTACAACCAAACAAACAAACTCTTCAGCTTTTAATAGTATAGATGAGCGATAAAAGAGAAAGGTTTGTGTATAATTTGCAGAGAAATATTGCATAAGTGTGAAGCCGTTCAAAAACTGCAATAATTTGTCATTTTCTAGCTTCTGCTTTGATTCATAGAGTTTGTCATCTTAGCTACTTTTCGAATTATGGAAACCTCATCATCTCAGCCGCAGGACGTCCACTGCTGGATCCACCGTCGACCTGTTGCCCTTATCAGCTCATCTGTCTACCTTGTGGGTGGACGTCCTTTCTTGTTTCCTTCTTGCCGTTACATCCCCTCCACTCAAGACAAGAACCTCCATTCTGTGTGTCCTGCCCACTGCCACTTCACTTACTGATCCGTTAGGTTATATCGGTAACTTTCGTACCTCTACGGATCTCCTCATTTCTGATTCTCTCTCGCAGTTGAACCCCAAGCATAGCCCTTTCCATAGCTCATTGAGCGACATTGAGCTTTCTTACAAGGCCCATATTAGAGAGACCACGTTTCAGCGCCATATGTCATCGTTGGTCGAAGACTTTTGTCTTGGTCGAATTTTTAAGTGACAAAGAAAAATTTTAAGTCATTTGTTTTTTAGATTTTGAGAAGAGTGTTTTAGATATTGTATTGAATATGTATGTTTACATAGCTATGTAAAATAATGAAGATATTAAATTTATAACATAAAGATATAGAAAATTTTCTTATTTAATTATATTATGGGTCCCATGAAAAAGTAAGAAGTAAAGACGAATGAAAGATTTCCACAAGATATTATATATAGCTACGCTTATCCGTTACAAAATGAGTTAGTCTTAAATGAGTACGGAACCTTCGTAGCGTGGTACATAACTCTATTTTGTCCATGCCCCTGACCACATTTAAGGCCGAAGGTATGTCTAGAAAAAAAAAGGTCTTCAGTTCTTTACGCGTGGGTCTGACTGTGATTCGGGAATGCAAAAAAAATATTCATTTCTCGAACAGTCTACCTACCAGGTACAAAGTGTTCGACTTTTTTGTAACCAAAGTTTTTATTTAATTTGATTCTTTTTTTAAATTTTTTTTTATTGAATTTAAATGTTTAGCGCTAGATTTTGTTTAATAATTTTAGTAAGCACATTAAAAAGTTTATTAAATTTTTAATAAGCATATTTTAAAAATTTAAAAATCATTGTGTATTTTTAAAGAGAATTTATGTCTCGAGGTTTCTGTGGTCGAAGCTATCCTGTAATTTTTTTCTAAAATATTAGAATTTCTTGCGTATGTTTTATTATTTTCTCGAGTTGAATAACTGTCTTTGGTTATTGAAGTCAAATAAGTCGAGACAACAAATTCTCCCAAATACCTATTAGGTATACCTACTTACCTACTTCACTCGTTAAAAATTCTAGAACCTTTACTTCAAAAACTAGATATAAATAAAGAAATAGCAATACAGAGTGTGGGATTCAATTATTTCAACATTTAAACAAAGAAACATGTTTCGTAAACAAAAAACTGTGTCGACCCACACATTTTCTGAATGACCTAGACTGGCAAGTAACCTTACTTGAAGTCTAGACTAGACTTGTAGAACTTACCGGGCAACAAAGTATATCTAATTATACAATAACACATATAGTATACCTACGTGTGGATGTGAGCGGGTCTGACCTTGCATTCCTTTGCCATTTGATGAAAAAAATCAAGATCGTGGATAGACAACAGCTGATTTTATTAAAGTTCTAGCTTTTGCCTGCGATTTCGTCCACGTTCAAAATGTTGTCTACCCAACACAAAAAGAATTTTTCAACCAGTACGGTCAGTTTTTTAATCTCAGACAAAAATGACACATGCAAATGTCAACTTTGCATATAATGATACCATGAAATGACATGAAATGTATGTAATGCGTGTCACATGTAATGTCATTTTTGTCTCTGAGATTAAAAAACAAACTATAGTTCCTGAACTTCCTGAGATTAACGGGTTCAACCAAACAAACTCTTCAGCTTTATGATATTAGTATTAGAGTAGCTGGTGCCCGCGACCTCGTCCGCGTTTTATGTCTTATATAGCCTATGTCTTATTCTGATGTATATTATTGTAAAGATTCGTTGAAATCCATTGAGTAGTTTTTGCGTGAAAGAGTAACAAACATCCATCCATACATCCATAGGTACAAACTTTCGCATTTATAATATTAGTAAGGAAAGGATATTCCTATCTATACTTATGGCCTCTTTCACCAACTAAAAGTAAAGGTGTTGATTAGTTGCTTTTCAAGTAACGCTTATTGGCGAGTAAATGTTACGAGTGTCTTGTTTCAATTTCATTGAAATTACCCATTGAGTAATGCTACTCGAAGATGGTGAAACTCGTACGCTTTCTTACCGATGACTTTAAATGACGGTTACCCTACATGACACTTTACTCAGAGATGGTGAAAGAGGCCCTTTATCAATCAATCAATCAATCAATACTAATAATAAATCTGTAAGTGTACTCGTAGGTATTTTATGTATGTAAGTATGTATGTATGTATGTATGTATGTATGTATGTATGTATGTATGTATGTATGTATGTATGTATGTATGTATGTATGTATGTATGTATGTATGTATGTATGTATGTATGTATGTATGTATGTATGTATGTATGTATGTATGTATGTATGTATGTATGTATGTATGTATGTATGTATGTATGTATGTATGTATGTATGTATGTATGTATGTATGTATGTATGTATGTATGTATGTATGTATGTATGTATGTATGTATGTATGTATGTATGTATGTATGTATGTATGTATGTATGTATGTATGTATGTATGTATGTATGTATGTATGTATGTATGTATGTATGTATGTATGTATGTATGTATGTATGTATGTATGTATGTATGTATGTATGTATGTATGTATGTATGTATGTATGTATGTATGTATGTATGTATGTATGTATGTATGTTTGTTTCTTTTTCAACACGGACGAAGTCGCGGGCGCCAGCTAGTGTGAGTGTTGTTTGTAATGTCGTAATACTGACAACAGTTAACGCTATGTAACTATGTATTTAAAAAATAAATGACTTAATTACCTACGTAGACGCCATTGTATGTCAAAGGAATGTCAATAAAAACCAAAATGGCGCTTGGTGAGTTAAACAGCTGATTGTCATAAATAATATATTATGAGTGTATAAACCCGGATGTAATACAATAGAAAATAGTTTAGGAGATGAGAATTCAGAAATGAAAAATAAATCGCGATCGCTTATAAAAATGATAAAACAAAATAAATTATTTCGGTCACTTCATGGGGCATAGACGTAAAGGAGGACCAATTAGGTATACTCAGATAAAATAAGAACTAAAGATAGAGCCCTTTGGACACCAGAGTGATGCCGGTAAAACTACGCCTACGTCGTGTAAAGTCGGGGTACGGAAACCTTCGCCAGTTTTCAAATTCATTTCTTTATTAAAGTCCTTTATTAAGTAGACTCTTAGTACCTTTTGAAACTAAAGCACTAAGCAAACAACTGACAGACCCGACAATTGCCCTGGAGCAAGCAAATGTCGACTAGATGACGAACCTTTTTTTCATCTAGTCGACAGTTGGGATGACGAACCTTATCCCAACTGTAGATACACGGTTAGGTACAGGCATACAAATGCAATTAAATTACGCCTCACCTTATAAAAATATTTACTAGTGAAATTGTATTGGTCAGGATTGAGTCAGTTAGGACCACGAGTTATAGGAAAATTAGGTACTCGTGAATCGATCAGTGGGATGTGACGGTGGTGGGGTCAGAAGTATTTAATTCGAATTCAAACTTTGAATAGAACAATTTGAAATTCAAATCGACTAATATACATATAAAATGTCATATTAGCTCTCAGTCTATAATTAAATATCCGCAACGGTGTCTCAACGGTTTTTCAACAAAAACTACGAGTATAACCGCTGATTTTATTGTATTTAGATGATGATGTAACGGATTACCTTCTTCTTGTTTGTGGTACTTGTTTTCTGCTGACTGCTGATTGCGGATTATTTTAGCAATAAGATATCTACAATATATTTTAAAGTTGCTCTTATTCTGTCATTGGCCTGTAATTGTAAAAGGTATATGTACTGTAAAGTTGCTAATTGGTCCTTCGAGCCAGTTATTATTGAATTATTGTTTTTACTACCTATATATATATCTAACCACACTTCAGTATTACATATAAGAGTATCTGTAGGTATTTTACCACTTTGCCACTATGGGTAATGACCGCAATAGAGTTCTCAAATAATATATCGTATGCAATTGTTTATTACTTTGACCTATGTATGTTTAGAGTAACATTGAAATGTTGTTTAAGGATAAATGGTATTTAGTTTAAAACAAATGACGTCACTCGTTCATTATACCTGAACGACCGTTCTAAGAAGGACTCTAGACCTGTTTTTTAAACATCGAGTCAAGAAACATAGCAAATTAAATGGATATGACCAGGAGATGATAATTACCCTATAGGAAAAAAATTAACTGAAATAATTAAAATAAAAGTAAGTATTGTAAATAAAATTGTCGCTGACAACTTTTTTCAAAATAATTATTTGATGATTTATTGATGATGATGATGACATGTCATACAAAAATATTATAATCACTATCACTACATATTATTAAACATACATATTATATATTATAAAACAAAGTCTTCCGCCGCGTCTGTCTGTCTATCTGTCTCTGTTCGCGAAAAACTCAAAAACTACTTCACCCATTTTCATGCTATTTTCACCAATAGATAGACTCGTTCTCGAGGAAGGTTTTGAGGTTTTAGTTTTAGTTTTTTACGCGGGCGAAGTCGCGGGCACCAGCTAGTGTTTTATATTATACTAGCTGCTGCCCGCGACTTCGCCCGCGTCCGATCTCTACCAAACTTCACAAGTTTACCCGCTGGACTGATCTGAAGATTTCATAAAAATCGGTTCAGCTATTTTGGAGTAAATAAAGAATATACATACCCACACATCGCCTTTTATATATTGATGATTCTATATACTATATAATATGTATATAATATGTTACCTATATTGTATGTACCTAATATTAACAGGATGTCTATAAAATAAACATTGAAATAAGAATCTGTAACATATAAAATACCTAATGTAACCGAGTAAAATCAAATTCTAATTCAAAAGACCTATGAAAATGAAAATATGGCTTTTGAAACTAAAAAATATGGTATCTACATGAAATGAAACATAAAACTGTTTTATATTTCATCAAAAGCTTGTTTAAAATATCATATCATTTCAAATTATGACATGAATGGTGCAGAGCGCAACTCACGTCCACGCTTTGATTGTATCATTCGTATTTTTGGGACAAATACGTGAGATTTAACATTAGCGATACCGGTTTGCATTTTGTAACCATTTTAGCATTTACTCAGAAGTAACCTATGTGAAAACTATGTGTGGGCGAAATGTCGTAACTATTGAAATAAAAAGAGCATAGAAGTCTTTAGAAATTTTCTTTTATATACGACTATATTTTGTATTACCTAGTAATATTAATTTGAATTTTAGAATATTTAATAAATATTGTTGTTGCCAAATTAAATTGGGCAGGTTTCTTTTTGTCTGCCATGTAAATATGTTTAAAATGGTTTAATGCAGAAATATTTAGAAATGCAAACAACGCCATCTAACATACAGTGGTATACCTTTCTTGGTGTTTGACCTATTATTTTAGATGACACCACTTTTTTGCAATATTGCAAATTTTGCTTGTTTTTGCAATGATGTGGTGCATGTTAAAATTTCATGTTATTCTTTACGTTATGGTTAGATTATATTATATGAAATATTGTTATGTATAAAAATTATATATTGTGTGTAAACATCCGATTTCAAAAATTCTTTCAACAATATAATTTCAGGATGGATATAAGTTATCTTATCGGGATAGCCAGTTATCTAAAAATAAGGATCGACTTGGCAAATCAAACGTTATAACTTAAGCAGTTATTACACTTTTCAATTTGTAGGATACCAATTTAGGAACCTAAGTAGTGATAGTGATCTGATCACACTACACTAAATTGATTTCTAGATAGAAGACATAGAATTGAAAATAGAAAACATCTAAATTAGATCCAATCTGTTCTAACTTCGGTTACAACTTCCGATTTCCTAAATTGCTTACCTACAAATTGAATAGTGTAATTTAAACCACTTATTATTTTTCAACGCAAGACAAGATTCGGCAGGTATCTTTTTGTCTGCCATCTAGTTAAAGCATAGAGTAAATACCGTAAATAATATATAAATGCAAAAAGCGCCATCTACCACGAAATGGTATAACTTTCTTAGTTTGAGAATCTCAACCGGAGATGACACCACTAGTGTTTTCGCAATGGTGTGCGCATGTCAAAACTTCATGTCATTCTTTTCTTTTTATTTTGTGGGGAAATCTCAAAAAAGACTTGCAATTGTGGGTTTTGATACGTACGTGGTGGTATAAGGGATGCATCCCTGCTGCCAATGGAATATTAGTGTTTGAAAATTTCATTAGACTAATACGCTTTTAGTGAACCTGAACTATGAATGCGTTGTGTTAGATCGTTTCACCTGAAGTATAGGTCTTATTTTTAAGATTTTCCATTAGATTTTCCTAAATAGTGTTCATTTCGCGAGTGTATAGTGTGTTTTTTTATTTACATTCCTCAACATGACCCGACTTAGAGTCAATCCGACATAGTTCAAGTAAATAGTTTTCTATTTTTGACTCGGAAAAGAGGGCTAAATTTATCAGCCAGTACTGTTTTGATGAATTACTAGCAGCCAGGAGACGTATCTACAAATTGCGTAAGTGCATCTTTTTATTTTTTATTTTACATAAATCAACCTTTTATTACAAATAATTGTTGAATTTTTTCGTACTTGTAAATTATAAATGCAACAGAGCCAAAATTAGATTGACTTTTTTGAATAGATCCAACCATTACGTTTTGGCGGGATTATTTGTTATTTTCTTGTACTTTTATAATTATTGAAATAAGCTTTAACATTTGTAAAATATTAAAGTAAAGATCAATTTTTAATTAAAATTATTGATTGTCTAAAATATTTGTCAGTCGAACAGTAAAATCTGATCTAAAACTTGAACACTAACTAGTTGGTCAGGTAAATCTACAAAGTGAAGTAACCATTTTTATTGTTTTGTCTAATATGTACCTATTTTAATAATTGAACATCTGTCTTATATTATTTATACCACATTTGTCACAATATATTAGTTAGTCACAAGCTCTAAAAGTTAAATAAGTAGGTACACGTTGAGAAAAACATTTTTGGTCTTAACACCAATATGTTGCTTCATACTGCTTTTCAAAGTGAAATACTAAGAAATTTCACTGTGTTTCACAGTCAGTGGTAACTACCCCCTTACAGAAATACTTGTGTTATAGTTGACGGTAATCACCTACTCAGCTATCATCAAATCAAAATATTTATTTATCAATTAGGTTTCTCCAAGAAACTCTTATGATTTTGCCATTATAAATTTAAATTTACCAGGGTTTCGAAAAAAATAAAAAGCCAAGACGATGACCACCATGACAAGAAACACCGAAAGAAAGTCAGTATACCATTCTTTTTGTCACCTTTAAAATAATAAAAAAGTGGATCCTCAGCCTGTCTGTTGAGATTATCATATAAAAACGTTATTATCCAGGGCACTATATAGCCCAATAGTGGAAGTCCTCCCATTATTAGGAGGTTTTTCTATATACATTCCACAACCCAGCTCAATATGAATCAGATCTGGGGCCTTAGTCAAAGTAACATTTTTAAAACGATAGTTAATGAAGTTTGAAAGAATAAAATGTATGGGATGTATCACATTATTTAGTCCCATGTCAATCCCATGCATTTTATTGTTTTCAAACTTTGTTATCGTTTTGAATTGTTACTTTGACTAGGGTTCCAGTTTTCTTCTGTGTGAAGAGATATGGGCATTGGTGTACCACCTTAGACCACTTCAACCTCCGACTAGCAATATTCACAATGCCTTCACATGTTTTCTTTAAAATGACATTTCTATACTTATAAAATTCTTTGTTCTAACTATCTATCAATACACAGCCAAAACTATGTCTAAAAAGCT
The DNA here is from genome assembly GCA_945859745.1 of Synanthedon formicaeformis. Classification (NCBI taxonomy): domain Eukaryota; kingdom Metazoa; phylum Arthropoda; class Insecta; order Lepidoptera; family Sesiidae; genus Synanthedon; species Synanthedon formicaeformis. The sequence goes on from OX243980.1 coordinate 4,995,607, forward strand.
GTAGGTAATTTGAAACATAGGCTTATTTTAAAACGTAAACATCCCTTTAGAACAGCGGCCCTACTATCAACTTTTAAAAGACGATTCAAATTCAGAGCAGTTTAATTTGGGTTCCTAAATAAAATCGCTTTCATACAAAAACGAAGTTGATGGTACGAAATAGCAAATGCAATCCAGTTTAGGTCCTAAATGGAATCGTATTAAGAGTTGATAGTAGGGCATCTGATTTTTGAAAATTACAACTTGGTGCGAGGTCTGGAGCGGGTTGCTATTATCTATAATTCTATACTAATACTAGCTGACGTTGTTTTTCCATATTATAAAAAAATAGTTTACTACCTATTCTCAGACGTACTGAACATACACAAAAAATTTCATTAAAATTGTTTTATAGGCGATTGGTTACTTGAGAATTTTATACAAATAGATGAGATTATAAAGAGAGAAGATTTGTATTTTTGAATCTTTGTAATGAATAAACTCAAAAAACTACAGGGCTGATTTTAAAAATTTTCACCTATAGAAAGCTACATTATCAGAGAGTAACGTAGGCTATATTTTATAAAGTTACTACAGTTGCAATAGCTAATTCTATATTTTATGGATTTTTCTCCAATAAACATGAAATGAAATGAAGGAAAATCCCCAATGTTCCCCAATAGATTTTCCTTCATGCTAACCAAATACTGCTTGATAGGACCTCACATGTCTTAGAAAAGCTAACGAGTCGAGTGGTAAAGGTCCTAGCATTAGCTTTCTGACTAAGGGGTCCCAGGTTTGTTTCCGAGATGGCCCATTTCCCTAACCCTTCCCAATCCCTTATCCATATTTTGTAGGTACCTTCCATCAAGTAAACCAAGCATCTATGATGATTTTTATATTAAAAAAATATTGCTAGGCTTCTTATGGGATCCAAGTTGATTGTAAATAATTACATAATATATAATGTTAATTAAGCAAATAATTATTATTGTGAATACACAACTCAAAAGTCCTACCTATTATTAGTTCCAAAATCAGTTATTTAGTTATAGTTATTCCTATAACCAGATTCCCCATACCTCTATTGTTAATGTCAATGCAATTATTATGTTTAAATCTATTTAATACATAAAATTATACTGTACATATAACATAAAACTATTTTGTATCAAGATTATGAAAATTTGTTATAGTATATGAAATGACTTGATAATTTTTTTTAATAGTTAAACTATTATTTTGCTTTAAAAGCTGGATATATACCATAAATGAAATTTGTAAAATTTCATCTTCATCTAAAATATCTATTATAAATAGAGATGATTTTTATGTCTGTAATGAATAAACTCAAAAACTACTCCACCGATTTTAAAAATTCTTTCTACGTTATCAGCGAGTATATTTTATAAAGTTAAGCGGGTGAAGTCGTGCAACAGCTAGTTGTGTTATAAATATTAATTCATTTCTTTAACCGTTTTTAAGGGATTGTTTACTAATAGTAAAACACTACCCACACAGTAAAAAATATATTTGCCACTAACTATATCGTCGTGGGTTCCTTACATCCCCCTCTAATGGGGTGGTGGTGTGAAAGATAACCTTTATTTACAATGGCAGTTATGGCATGGCATGACCTAACACCATAAAGGTGGAGAGTTCAAGGTCCCCTGACTCAGTCAGTCTGACTCACAAGTCTTTATGGCGTACAGCTATGACGAAGTAATTTGACTCTCGATTGTCGCCGATTATTGCTCAATCAATCGCTTTCCTTGAGACATTTTTTGATTTGAAAAATATCAGGCTGTAGTTGAACTTTTTTTCGTACGTGAATCAGATAATTTATGACTGTCAAAAAAGCATTCTACTAATTAGCTGTTATTTTCTTTCTAATTAGTTTAGTTTTTTTCTTTTACGTTAACACCTGGTTGTTGCTAGTCCTAATAAGGGATTAGGACCGTTCCTTATCCCCTATTAGGGATTAGGCATCCGTATCGCAGAGCCTATTTTCCCCTACTCATAATTATTATGCCTGGTTTACACAAAAAAGTTCGATTAGTTAGGTGACATCGCTATTTTTGTATGGTCAAAAACCTGCAACCCACGAAATGTCAAATTAGTCCTTCGAATCATGAAACGCAGTATACCTACTGTTTACGCCGACTCGCACTTTAGTTCGCACTGTCTAAACCAGTCATTATCTGGCCGCCATCAGCGCACTTGTAGTATTCACACTGCAATATACCAAAGCGTTTGCGGCTATTGCTTGTGTTGATTAGGAATTAGGAGACGGTAGTAAAGGGCAAAGTCTGATAAGCGTCGGTGTACGAGATAGCAATAGCAGGTAATAAAAAACAGTTAATTTTTTTTTGTTTGTTTTGTTCTGTTTTGTATAAAACAGTTAATTTTTAAAAAAAATTGTTTCTGCTGCCGCCAACTAAGTAACTTTTTTTATGAAACTATAAAACACATGTTTTTATCACGTATTTATAAACGATTCGAAACATAAAACAACAGTTAAAATAAAAATTTAACTGTGCAAACTGTGTTAACTTGGCTGATGATACGTTCGCGAATAATAAAGAATATACCTAGTGTGTTTATTGATTAAAAAAAAAATAGAATTATTATCATGAGCCGTTGACGTCTGCAACGTGACGTACGACCAGAGACAAGTTCGTTTAAAAAACTTTTTATATGTAATTTAACACGCCTTTGCAAAATATATATTATGGCACTAATTAATAGCTTAAATTCACATTCAAAATAATTTATTTGCTGAATATAGTATACATAAATTGTTGCAAATTTAAATATTTAGTCCATATATTCTACCGACAAGCGGTGTGCAAATTTAAAGAGCATAATAATTCCTAGATAATTTAATAATTATTGTATTTTTTATTTTATGTAATTATTATATTTATGTAAGACATGTTCTTGCACCGCCCGCACTATATAGTTTCATCGTTCAGGAACTCATCAAGTGAGTAGTATGCCTTTTCCAACAAAAAATTACGTAAGGTATTCTTGAAAGCTGCCAGATTCTCGATGTTTCTCATACTTTTTGGAATTTTATTATATAAACGTGGTGCCATACAAAAAAACACTTATTTTTTTCATTCTTGATTTGGCAGGGACTACGCAAAGTTTATCATTGTGACGTGGACGCTCCATGAACTTAAATATTTGGGAATTTTCCTTTATAAACACTATACATTCAAATATAAACACTGAAGGCACGGTCAATATTTTCAACTTTTTGAAATGGATCTTACATGAATCTCTTTGCTCTAAATTGCAAATGGCCCTTATACACTTTTTTTGAGCTTTTAATACTCTTTGATTATCTGTTGAGTTCCCCCAGAAAATTACACCATATCTTATCGTCGCAGCCGCCTGGCCATGGTAGGCAGTAACTACAGCAGATTGATCTACTACTTTTCTCAACTTATTTAAAGGAAATGAATAGTTACTGGTTTAATTTCTTACATACACTATCGATGTGAATAATAGCAAATAAATCACTTGCTCAAGTCATAAATTTCATCAGTATTATGTCCAGTATTATGTCCCAAAAATACTGGATCGATTTTGAAAATTCTTTCAACTATAGAAAGCTGCATTCTCAGCGAGTAACATAGTGTTACGTGCGGGGTGAGTTAAAATGCCGTTTAGGGTTGTAAGAACACGATTTATTACGCAGACCAAGATGACTTCCAAAGTATCAGAGCTTTTCCAATTAAACCGTAAAACTTGCCAAAAGTCGTAAATAATTCACTCTATGTGTCAACAATGCACTGTCGCAAATATCTTCGCAAAAGCTCCCAAGAGTTGTTTTCGTATCGCTTGTTGTCGCAGAACTGTCCCACTCGAGCGATGGCACCCGTATTTATACACGCGCAGTCAGCCGCTATGTTTTTGGAAAACACTAGAAACTTTAAGGTAAACAAGCTCGTACACAAGTAAACAAGTCATAAAAAAACAAACATCGTAAACAACTCTCTGGCTTAAGGGAATGTGAACCTTATGTCGCGAACATAAGGAACAGTTTTCTCTGAGACAGGAGGGCTTCCTTCTACGTATGGAAATTTCCATACGCCCAGGTCTCATGATAAACAACAACACGCTGTTTGTTTATGATAAACAAACGCTTCGAGAATGTTCGGTCGTAACATTACCCCCCTCTTAGTTATGATCGTCCCGATCATCATTCGTGCCGTGATACTTTGTCAAACGGTCAATGTGTACGACCTTCGGTTTTCCTCTTTGCCCCTTTTTGATTCGATAGGTGACGTCGTTGATTTTTGTAACCACATTGTAAGGTCCTTCCCATCGTGCTTGCAACTTTGGGCTTTTGCCCTTTTTCCTGAAGGGATTATGAAGCCATACGAGAGTTCCCTCTTCAAAACCGTTGATGTTTGATCTCCTATCATAACGGGTTTTCATTTTTTCACCAGTCTTGAGACTGCACTCGCGAACTAGCTTATGCACTTCATCCAGCTGTTCTCGAAGATCGCTGACATAATCCGTCACAAGTCTTGGGCTATTCGGCGGAGACCCTGTTATTGCATCGACTGGTAGTCTTATTTCTCGTCCAAAATTCACTCTGGCAGGGGTAAAACTAGTACTATCATGTACAGCGGAGCGATAAGACAACAAGAAAAGAGGAATGTACTGGTCCCAGTCTCTCTGATGTGAGTCGACTACTTTAGCCAAATTATTTTCCAATGTTTGGTTAAACCTTTCGACCATTCCGTCAGACTGAGGATGAGCTGGTGTCGTACGGGTCTTATGTATACCGAGAAGGTTGCACATTTCTTGAAATAGGGCTGATTCGAAATTTCTCCCCTGATCGGAGTGTATTTCCAGAGGTACGCCATATCGACAGATTACATCCTGAACTAGCTTCTTGGCAACAGTTTTAGCTTCTTGGTTAGGGGTCGCAAACACTTCCGGCCATTTGCTGAAATAGTCTTGCACTACAACGATGTATTTGTTCCCATCCTCAGTTTCAGGAAATGGTCCGGCCACGTCTATAGCGATACGTTCCCATGGTGCTCCTACATTGTAGAGCTTCAGTTTTCCCCTACTTCTTGTCTGTGGTCCCTTGACTGAAACGCATGCGTTGCATTTACGACACCAATCTTCTACGTCTTCCCGGCAATGGACCCAGTAGAACCGCTGTCGCACTTTCAAAAGGGTTTTCTTCACTCCAAGATGACCACCAGACACCCCATCATGGATATGACGTAGTAGAGGAGATACCTTACTTCGAGGGACTACAACCTGTACAGTCACCTGATGTCCGGTATTAGACTCCCATTTCCTGCACAAGATTCCGCCTTCCAGGGTCAAACTATCCCATTGAGCCCAATAGCTTTTTGTAACAGGACTGGAAGCTGATACATCCGCCCACTCAGGTTTCACTCCCTTTTTTATCCAATCTAAGATCAATCGCAGGTCGTCATCTTCCTCTTGCGCCTTCCTCATATTTTCTCCAGACCAGTCATCGTCTAATCCTTGGGTACGGATAATTTTTACTGATTCCTGAGACTCTTGTTTCCTGCAGTGTTTACAGATTTCAGGACATGGTCTTCTCGATAGAGCGTCAGCATTACCATGACCTTTTCCGTTAGAACCTTGTCTGACAGTAATAGCAGGGGCTATCTTTCTCCCAGCCGGTGCCTGCCCCTCGGCCCTGGCGACGCTTAGTTTTAACTGCTCTTCGTCAACTTGGGTCCCCATCTCAGAGAAACTCTTTCTTTCCTTCTTTGGGCAGTCTATCCTTATGTGGCCTTTTTCACTGCAGTCATAGCAGGTCGGACCATAGCGAGGCTTTCGCCCCTCGACTACCAGCTCCCTGACCTTGGATGGCCTTGTGGCACGCCACTGTCGTTCGTCAACTTGGGTCTCCATCTCTGAGACCCCCTTTCTTTTCTTCCTTAGGCAGTCCAGCCTTATGTGGCCTCTTTCACCGCAGCCATAGCAGATCGGACCATAGCGAGGCTTTCGCTCCTCGGCTACCAGCTCCCTGACCTTGAATGGCCTTGTGTCACGCCGCACAGCTTCCACTTCTAGAGCATGTGCCAGTGCACTATTCAGGGTCTGATGGTGACCCAATCGCACCGCTGCGCGAACTTCGCCATCCCTTATCCCGTCCACAAAGGCTTGGAGCAGAATTATTTCCACTGCATTCGGTGTTGATATATAGGCGCGATGAACTAATCTCTCGATTTCTTCAGCCCACTGCTGGAGTGTTTCCGTGGGCCTCTGCATGCGATTTCGTAGTTGAGCCCTATACACGTGCTCCAAATGCCTGTCACCATACCGTGTCTCTAGGGCTTCCAATAGGGCTTGCAGAGACCTTCCTTCCGTAGGGAGTCGCTCCAGAATCAGTTGGGCGTCTCCTCTTAAGGCTAGAGTCAACGCCATGAATGCTTGATCCTCAGTCCAGCCGCTGCAGTTAGAGAGGGTTTCGAACTGGTACTTATAGGCTGTCCAGGAAGATGTGCCATCAAACCGTGGCAAGTCCAGCCTACCTTGTGTAGGTACCGGCGCAGTGAAGACTGCCTCCCTCGTCACCAACTTCTGCACTTTCTCGGCGAGCGCCTGGTGGCGAGTGTCGGTTTGGTCGAGTCTCTCTTCCAGGCCTTCGACTTTCACTGAGACCCCTTTAACTTCGGACTCTACCTTTTTAACTTTATCGCAGATGACTTCAAGGCTTGTGTCCAATTTCGAAAGCAGCATTTGGCTAGCAGATTCCTGACTGGCCTGTATGCTCTGTACAGCAGCTTCCTGTTCACGGCGAGCGGCTTCTTGACTAGCCTGTATGCTCTGTACAGCAGCTAGCAGCGCAGCGAGGTCCATCGACGGGCTCGATGTAGGTACTGCCGTAGGAAGCAAATCAGCATCGGTGCCTTCCTCCGGCTCCTCATGTGCTCGTTGTCTCGCAGCATCCATCTCCACTTGCCTCCTGGTCCGTGGAGTACGAGTTCCTTCGTCCCGTGGCATTAACGGCATCCCACTTCTGACACCAGTTGTTACGTGCGGGGTGAGTTAAAATGCCGTTTAGGGTTGTAAGAACACGATTTATTACGCAGACCAAGATGACTTCCAAAGTATCAGAGCTTTTCCAATTAAACCGTAAAACTTGCCAAAAGTCGTAAATAATTCACTCTATGTGTCAACAATGCACTGTCGCAAATATCTTCGCAAAAGCTCCCAAGAGTTGTTTTCGTATCGCTTGTTGTCGCAGAACTGTCCCACTCGAGCGATGGCACCCGTATTTATACACGCGCAGTCAGCCGCGATGTTTTTGGAAAACACTAGAAACTTTAAGGTAAACAAGCTCGTACACAAGTAAACAAGTCATAAAAAAACAAACATCGTAAACAACTCTCTGGCTTAAGGGAATGTGAACCTTATGTCGCGAACATAAGGAACAGTTTTCTCTGAGACAGGAGGGCTTCCTTCTACGTATGGAAATTTCCATACGCCCAGGTCTCATGATAAACAACAACACGCTGTTTGTTTATGATAAACAAACGCTTCGAGAATGTTCGGTCGTAACAATAGGATAGGCCATATTTTATAAAAAGTTGCGCTCTGGTTAAGCCGCGTGCAACACTAACTATATAATTTAGTAAGTTAATTTCCAGCTTGTAAACAGAGATATGTATATTGAACAAGAAAATATTGTTTAATATATCACTGGTTGTAAATACAAGAAATGTGCATCCAGTATATATTAGAAACGGTACAGTTATTTAATAGTTAACAGATAAAACATTAATTTGCAACCCACGGACAGCCATCTGTTAGTGTTAGTTAGGTACATTTTTACGCGGTATTTCCGGCGACTTAGTGACGTGACATGTCTGTGTTTGAATGTGTCGATAAACTATGTACAGATTTCCAGTGGCAGTAAGATTAAATCTATCTTCCTTCCGCAACATCGTCGTTCAAACTTTGTTGCTCATATATATTTTTGTCAGGCGTTGTAATTTATTACAGAGTAAGAGATGTCAGAGCCCATTTCCCCATCCCTTCCCAACCGCATATTATCCTTAATCCTACTGTACCTAGTTGGCAGCGCACTTGCAGCATCTGTGGTGTTTTTTGTGTTATAGGCGACGGTAGCCACCTCACCTACCATCTAGAAGATTAAAGACGTTAAAAAAATATTATTTTTAGATGATCTCACGGGACAGTACATTCTTTTATATAAGAAGGATTTTTTATTAATATGTAATGAGTTTGCTCTTGGGCGAGCGTCTTGGTATAGTTACCGAATAGTCATTCATTTCATCTCCAACTATTCTCTGATTTCTTTATGTATCTACAGATAAATTTATTCTCTGACTAGTTAGCTTTTACCCGCAACTACGCCCGAGCATCTCTGTATGTTAAATGTGTGTTATTCTAATTTATAGACTACTAGCTTGTTGCACGCGATATTTTTTTTATAAAATATATCTGATAATGTAATTTTCCATAGGTGAAAGAATTTTCAAAATCTGTTCAGTAGTTTTTGAGTTTATTCATTACAAACATGCAAAAATACAAATTTTTTTCTTGCATAAGTGCAACTTTTGATCAGAATCCTTTCAGGCAGTTATTGCGTTAAATAGTCACAAACAATTTTATTAGATAACTAGTCAATAGTTAGTAAACCTATCTATCGATATAATACTGTCGATACCGTCGACTCATCTCTATAGTATCAGAGTAATCGACATTGACCGTCAAACAAAATACATACATAGTGATGTAATGACGTACATGTTGTTAATAATTAATAATAATATATCAGCATGGACTGGGCTGCATTTGTTACGGTCTACTCTTAAATTAATGTGTAGGTACTATATTTTGTGCTTATCTGGTGTGATAATTAAAAAAAGGAAACAAGAATTGTATGTACTTGTTTAAAAATAAAAGATAAATTTATTTATTGATAGTTTTATAAGTTATTTATAATGAAAAAAAAATATTTATTTAACTATTCATGCAAAATCCAGGAATTAGTATCCACGAAACATGTCATTAATTTATAATAATTTATTTAAGATTTTTCAAAGAAATAGCTTTTTTAGCTTGCTGCCCTTTCATCATTTTTATACTCCCTATAACTAAACCGAAACATACAGCATACTCGTACATGTTGTTAATAAAATAACACGATAGTGGTTACGACAGATGCCCCTATATTATACCTATTTCGAATTCGATATTCTAAATATCCTTGTACACAGTAGTTTGATATTTAGACAATTTATTTACACAATCGAATGGTTTTTTTTTAACGAAACAAAAAGTGTTTTGTTTTCTTTTGTAAACAGCTGGGTGTAACTTATTCGCCGGTGACGTGTGATGTTGGCAGTTACCGAACTGAAATCGCGTCACAATGACGTTGTACATAGGAAATAAATACTTTGTAACAAGAATGTTGTGGTTCCCTTTCACCTAATATATCTTTACACGTGTAACTATTGTTTTATAATGTTTTTGTTAAATACTCGTAGTGGTCAGGCGATCTAGTCAAAGTAACAATTCAAAACGATAACGAAACGATAACGAAGTTCGAAAACAATAAAATGTATGGGATTGACATATTTATTATGACGTCGCTAAATCATGTGATACATCCCATACATTTTATTCTTTCGAACTTCGTTATCGTTTTTAAAATGTTACTTTGTTTAAGGCCCCAGGGCAGACTGCGTTTCGCAGTCATTTGGGCAGATCGTCTATATAGTGGCAGCAACCACCCCCTTAAAGCATATGTGCTGTTGTGTTTCGGTGAGTGAGTAAGGGATGTCAGAGCCCATTTTTCCTATTCCTTCCCAACACTTGCAGCACCTGTGGCGTTGCTTGTGTTATATTATAGTATATATATATAGGCGACGGTTGCCACCATCAAGTGGCATGGTGATATACTGGTGATATTTTTTCCCTTCAAATCGAAGTATATCTTTTTGCAAAATTAAAAAAAAAACAAAGCATGTAACTCGATCTGATTGTCCACAATAGGTATACCTACTTGAAGGTTACTCAGAGTAACTTTAAGTTACTAGAAGCTTTGCCCTCACTCAAGAGACCCGTATTTTAAAAACAGAAATCAACCAATTCCGATTACCTAACACCATCAAGGCTTTTTAATGTAGGTATTAGTCCGCCAACTCGTAGCCACACAAGTCTACCTTAAGATTAAATAATACCTAGATATTTATATCGTGTGTTTGGTTAGAGATTAAAAAATACTAGGTATAATTAAAAATTATAAACTAACCCCCGAGTTTCTGTTGAGCCCAAACACGCTACATCTGATCTGCTGTAAGCTGCTGAGGAGTTGGTTATCCTGGTAGATGTACATACATGTCATGGAAATATCACCGAAGTAACAATATATCAAAATTTCACATGGATTTTAGTGAAATCCTTTCGTCTACTAGGAAACGAGCTGAAGATCTTCATATTCATATAAATTATAGCCAAGAGCGATCACGATTGTCGGTTTGGGAGCTGCGATTCCACAGAAAGATTCACAGACACGCACGTCAAACTTATGACACACCGTTTATGCGTCGGGCGTTAAAAAGTGTGTACATACGTTTTAAAAGCTCCCCATAGCATGAGAGAATATAGGGTTTTACATATATAAATAAATATCCCTTTGAACGTTTGGCACGCAGCAATGGTTCAATGGATGTGGGTCTATTTATAGTGGGAACATTTTACAATGACGTCAGTAGTTTTTCTACGATGTTTAGACGTGCCGCCTTTGAGTGGTGATGGAAGTCGAAACGTGAAAGACCTCTCGAGACAGCTGCTCTGATATCAATCACTGGTTCCGTGGTGTTTTAGCGTTTTTTTCTTAATAATCATTCATTCATAACTTCTTGCAGAACTTAAAAAAGTTTTCAAAGTGCATGAAAGCTTGGATTTTCTCCGATCCATCCTCAAAGACAGGTGAGAGTTCCGTTCGATGGCAATGATTCAAGTCGTTCTTTAAGTCAAGCGATATACCATGAGGGTTGTGATTGCACTGTTAACCCTGATAGCATCGAGGCGAGGACTTGGCAGAAAAGCGTTATCATCGACGCTTAATTAGACTGGTTAGAGTAAAATTTAAAAAAAAAATATTCTGAGAAAAAATATATAGTAGGTAAATTTCTGCCCAATAAAGCCTTTCGTGTCACAATAACAAAAAAACTTCAGCGGTAATAATTAAATTTTACTTTTTTTTTTTTTTCATTTTGTAAACAATATCTTAAAAAAAATTTAATTTTAAATCTGTTCTGTTATCTAAACGGCTACGGCGATTGGAAACATTAACACGATAAACAATTTAGGATGTGCTGTACTTTAAAATCACAACATAGCATATGTAAATAGAAGGAAAGAAAGAAAGAAAAAAATGTTTATTTGGTACATCGTACATTGGTATTTTATAATTTATAAAAAAGTGTACCAAAATCGTTGGAGACTTCAGCATAATGTGTAGTCTCGATGTTCTTGATCAAACAAATCAATCAACATTTTCTTTCAAAACATCGAGATATACTAATTCCGATTTATGCGGCGCGGACTTAAATTTATTACTACTAAGTTACAAAGGGAAATGCAACAATATGAATGACGTCTCGTTATTAAATAGTTATATGAGCTTTAAAATCAATGCCCGGTGGATAGATCTATTATTATTGAATGTGCCGGTGTACTCGTTGTGCGGATAAAGTAGTCCCGGGCGCGTGTGCGGTGTCCCGGTTACCGGTGACCTGATAACCGGGTGGAATCCGGATAGTACTTACTTGCAGGCGGAGGGCTAATAATGAGAACTATATTACGTGAAAATTTGGACCTAAATTTAAATTGAGTATACCTTTCATCCAAAAAATGTACTGTTTCCGAGTGATCGTCTAATCTCAATAATATTAAGGAAATTTGTATCAGGGTATATCTTTGTATTAATCAGATTTCTCTGTTTAACAAATTTTTCTATCTAAAATAAAATAAATACAATTCGAGGCTTTAGAAAAATAATGAGCAATACACCCAAAAAAATACTGTGTTAAAATTAACTGATTTTTTGCTACAATTAACCGATTGTGTTTGTTATTATAGCGCATGCCGAGTTTTTGATTAATATTAACGGAGCTAAATCGGTTAATCGAAATTATCTAAAATCAACCGAGCAATTCGGTTAACCACTATAATAACCGAGTGGTTGTTGCTGTAATTAACCTAACGCTATTCTGTTGTGGTAGCCGAGTTATTCATTAGAATTAGCAGTTTTACTCGGTTGGAGCAGCTGAGACACTCTGTAAAATTAGCAGTCTCAGTAGGTTACAGTAGCCGAGACACTCTGTAGAATTAGCATTCTCAGTCGGTTACAGTAGCCGATATACTCGGTAGTATTAGCCGTCTTACTCGGTTGCAGTAGCCGAGACACTCTGTAGAATTAGCATTCTCAGTCGGTTACAGTAGCCGAGACACTCGGTAGTATTAGCCGTATCACTCGGTTGTAGTAGCCGATATACTCGGTAGTATTAGCCATCTTACTCGGTTGCAGTAGCCGATATACTCGGTAGTACTAGCCGTCGCACTCGGTTGTAGTAGCCGATATACTCGGTAGTATTAGCCATCTTACTCGGTTGCAGTAGCCGATATACTCGGTAGTATTAGCCATCTTACTCGGTTGCAGTAGCCGATATACTCGGTAGTATTAGCCATCTTACTCGGTTGCAGTAGCCGATATACTCGGTAGTACTAGCCGTCGCACTCGGTTGTAGTAGCCGATATACTCGGTAGTATTAGCCATCTTACTCGGTTGCAGTAGCCGATATACTCGGTAGTATTAGCCATCTTACTCGGTTGCAGTAGCCGATATACTCGGTAGTACTAGCCGTCGCACTCGGTTGTAGTAGCCGATATACTCGGTAGTACTAGCCGTCTTACTCGGTTGTAGTAGCCGATATACTCGGTAGTACTAGCCGTCTTACTCGGTTACAGTAGCTGAGATACTAGGTAGTATTAGCCATTTTACTCGGTTGCAGTAGCCACCTACCATCAAAACTTGATGATAGGTGGCTAGGCTACCGTCGCCTATAACACAAGCAACTCTACAGGTGCTTCAAGTGCGCTGCTGGACTTAATATTTTAGGATTATAACTAAGAAGCACCACTAATGAACAAAACTGCTACAAAACAAAGATACAAAGTATAATCCTGATGATTCAGACATCACACACTAACTGATCTAATAAATAAGGAGGTAAGTAAATCAAAGAAGTTAGTAGGAATGTACAAAATATAATTATAAGGTTTCACCAATGATTAAAAGTTTCGTCATTATAGTAAATTTACAAAATTGTAAAAAAACTTAAAAAGAAATAGACATTTTCTACTTAAATACAAACTAATTTATAATAGAAACGGAAATTATGAAAGTTATACATACTTATATTATATTTTTAGTTATTATTGTGTTTCTTTACACCTATAAGAATAAATCGATGTACATACGAGCACGTATTAAAAATACAGTCTTGCAATATTTATATACAACAACTGTTTCAGTTGACATATAAAACTAAAAATCACGAGGTAACTTTTAACAAAAACATAATTTACTGTTCCGAAATCTTTAGAACAGGGTAGGTATTTCATTATTCTAAATTGTCTTAATATTAAAAGTTTACATTATCTTTAATCACTAATTCTTAACATATTTACATTAACTTACGCAATTTACATTGAGAAATAATCGAATCTCTAGTAACATAATGGTAAAGAACTAAGCAACTGATATGATCGATTACAGTCTCCTTCTACACATTTGTAATTTAAAAAATTATAGTCACTATGCATAAAGTCAAAGTGATGCTTAAGATATTTATAATCATCAAACACAAATCCACATAAGAAGCATTGAACCATTTTGTTATGAATCAATTTAGACACCTAATTCTGAAAGCAGAATTATAAAATTGACACTAACGAATCAAAGTTAGTAAGCAACGAAGAAAAGGTATTTTTTTAAAGACAACATTCAATGAGCATGAAATTCGTTTGGGTAAGTTCAGCTATGAAGCAAATTCATAGCTTAGCCTTAATAGTGTTTCTGGTGTAATTATGAGACTTTGAATTATGAAATTAAACTTGTTTGTAAGGTGAAAAGGTGATAATTATATTTCATTATATGCAGGTTAACGTGGGCCAGATAATTGATATTGATGAAGAACTGCAAGAGGGGAAAGATGTGATTTGGCATCAAAACAAAATACAAGCTAAAATAATAAAATTGACACTAACGAATCAAAGTTATAACCAAGGCAAATTAAGCCAAATATCGGCAATCAGGGGAAATAAATCGTGTAGTTTTGAAAATTGGTAGAATTATACTTTACGGTATCCAGATTAACATACTAAAAGTCCTCAAGGGTGGGGGTTGTGCTAAGGGTGTAAGGGGGGGTTGAAGGTACCTTTTTTGAGGTTTTTGCTCATATCGCGAATATGTGTAGAAATAGCATTATGATTACTTCTGACAAAAGTTTCTACATGAAATTATCTACAAATTTAGATATATTCATTTTTACTCTACGATCAATACTTTAGGGACTACAGGCTGTGTAAGTTTACAGATATATAAAAATAGACGATTTCAGCAAACGGTGTCGTTTTTTTTTTCGGCGTTATTTATCGCCATTTTTAGTTTAGAATAAGCAAGCTTAGTCATCGGCCTACCCAACATAAAAAAACCCCATGAAGATCCATGGAGAATTCTAAACAAAAAAGATGATAATGTAAACAAGGTCCGAGGGTTCAAGATACCGTGTGCCCTTAAGCACCGAAGGGCGTCAGCGGGTCGTGGATGGTGAGGTTGAGGTCCATGCATACCACTGAGGCTGAATCGACGTCTTTTCTACTGCATATACAAAGAGGCCAAGATTTATAGCTCAAAAATGGGTTCGATCCGCAAAAAATCCTGCTATTTGATTTTTCGATTGGATTATGTCAGAGACTGTCTCCCAAGTATAAATCCAAGTTTGTGTTGCTTGAAACCGCGAGCGTTAGCCGTCATCTTGAGAAACGTCCTTTTGCAAATATCTCGGCAACGGTGAGTTTTACGTTAAAAATTGTAAGAATCTTTTTTGTAGAGAATAAAGTTTCCCATCGTTTTTATTTGAAACGTTTTTCTCTACTGTTAATATTTGCCGATATATGGTCAATTAAAAAAAACCAAATTTTTGTTTTTGGAAAATATTTCGATAAATTTTAGAAATACGAAAAAAATGTGATAATCAAAGTTGTAGAGCATAAATTTTTCTATAATTTTTGTAGGAAACTTTTTTTTGTAAAATCAATAGTTGCTGAGCTCTACCGCAATTAATAGTAAAGCAAAATAAAAGAAAATCTTTTTTTTTTAAATTACCGAAAAAAAAATTACCAAAAAAAATTTAATGCCGCAATTTCAAATGGGAAACTTATATTTTATAAATCTGTCTTGTGTTGCTTTTCATAAAAGTTGCCGTAGCTGTTTTTTTTTTTACCTTACGGAAACTTTAATTGCGGTAGAGCTCAGCAACTATTGATTTTACAAAAAAAAGTTTCCTACAAAAATTATAGAAAAATATATGCTCTACAACTTTGATTATCACATTTTTTTCGTATTTCTAAAATTTATCGAAATATTTTCCAAAAACAAAAATTTGGTTTTTTTAATTGACCATATATCGGCAAATATTAACAGTAGAGAAAAACGTTTCAAATAAAAACGATGGGAAACTTTATTCTCTACAAAAAAGATTCTTACAATTTTTAACGTAAAACTCACTGTTGCCGAGATATTTGCAAAAAGACGTTTCTCAAGATGGCGGCTAACGCTCGCGGTTTCAAGCGACACAAACTTGGATTTATACTTGGGAGACAGTCTCTGACATAATCCAATCGAAAAATCAAATAGCAGGATTTTTTGCGGATCGAACCCATTTTTGAGCTATAAATCTTGGCCTGTTTGTATATGCAGTAGAAAAGACGTCGATTCAGCCTCAGTGGTATGCATGGACCTCAACCTCACCATTCACGACCCGCTGACGCCCTTCGTTGCTTAAGGGCACACGGTATCTTGAACCCTCGGACCTTGTTTACATTATCATCTTTTTTGTTTAGAATTCTCCATGGATCTTCATGGGGTTTTTTTATGTTGGGTAGGCCGATGACTAAGCTTGCTTATTCTAAACTAAAAATGGCGATAAATAACGCCGAAAAAAAAAACGACACCGTTTGCTGAAATCGTCTATTTTTATATATCTGTAAACTTACACAGCCTGTAGTCCCTAAAGTATTGATCGTAGAGTAAAAATTAATATATCTAAATTTGTAGATAATTTCATGTAGAAACTTTTGTCACAAGTAATCATAATGCTATTCCTACAGATATTCGCGATATGAGCAAAAACCTCAAAAAAGGTACCTTCAACCCCCCCTTACACCCTTAGCACAACCCCCACCCTTGAGGACTTTTAGTATGTTAATCTGGATACCGTAAAGTATAATTCTACCAATTTTCAAAACTACACGATTTATTTCCCCTGATTTTTCTTATTTTCTCAGGCTATTAGTAAGCAACGAAGAAAAGGTATTTTTTTAAAGACAACATTCAATGAGCATGAAATTCGTTTGTGTAAGTTCAGCTATGAAGCAAATTCATAGCTGAACTAGATTATGCACAGATTTTTGTATTTTTTTTTTTTACTTGTAATAACTAAATTGATTGGAATGAACAATATTTTATTGATTACTACAAGATCTGCTGGTGTGCTACACAGCTATACACCTACAATAAAAGGTTGAAGTGTGTTTATAAATTTAAATGTGTTACATTTATGTCACTCCAAACCCAGTTCTGATAGCAAAATATTAGCTGATGTACTAGCTTTGTCGTGTGGTGTTTCCAATTTATAAAGAGCTCGCTGGATAAACATCCATGTGCTATGACATTCCAGTGGATACTGGGCATTGACAGCCCAAATTATTTTAAAACATGCATCAACTGCAGATAAAATTGTGGGAAGTTTATATGTAATATTGTTAATAACTACAAAAAACGAATGTATCTCACCTAAAGAAGGTCCAACTATTATAATAAAAGGTTGCAAAGTCAAATTATAATCGGAGAACTTTGTACGTCGCGCAGATATGTCACTCCACATAACGGGTTCACTTGTTACATGGTGAACGAAGCCTTCGCGAACTTCTGCTTTTGAAGGCCGCCATACCTTTTTTGTGGAATGCTTAATATGGACTGTGGAAACTGACAGCAGTGATGGAATGAGTAGAATTCCTGCTAAATTTGATATTTCTTCTGCAGCTAAAACAACAAAATAAAAAGTGAAAATATGCTAAAAAAATTAATACGAGGTATATTTCTGGATTCATTTTTAGTTGAATATTCCAAACAATGGAATTCAGATTCTTATGGGAATATTAAATGATATTGTATTATCATCTTAATTATAAATAATTCTTTATATAACATTCATGCTTACATTTACTTAAACTCAGTAATGTCTGTATATATTTATCCTTTGAGTTTTTTCGTGCTGCGAGACCAAATATCTTTTCTTTTACCAGTGGGAAAGTGTCGGTTAGGTTTGCAGTTTTTTCAGCGTATAGAAAATCAAAGTCCGATTTTAACTGTGGACAAATAAAAATTAATTGTATAGTTAATTAGTATTCACAATAAGTAAAATGGATATACAATGCCTGCCCGTATGTCTTCTTTAGTTTAAGATTCATTGAGTAAAAAGTTAATACTTGTCACCATTGAAATTTTCAGATAAGATATGAAGTAGATTTCATGCCTTAATGATAAAAAAACTTACTAAAGAATACCCATGAGGTTTCTGTAGAGCAGGATACTGTTGAAAATACTGTTCTATGGGCAGTTTGCCAAATCGAGCCTTAGTTGTAGACTGCCACTTCTCTTCAACAGTCATCCACGGGTCACTCGAATTTTTTAACCATGTCAAATTTTCATCTGTTTCATCATATTCACTTGCGCTAGGTGTAAGGGATAAAGTTCTAGTTGATGAGCAGGAGCTAGATCTGGAATTTCTAACTTTTTTAGGAATAATGCCACTTTGGCGATACTTTCTTTTTAAATTTCCTATCTGATCCGGTAGTTTACCACAGCATCTATTTATTACCCCTCTAGGAGTTACCATATATTTAATATGAAAATAAACGCTGGGGCTCTCCTTTTTAAAAAATTTACAAATAGATTGAGCCCATTCAACATATGTTGATGCTTTTACGTGGTCTGCGGGGGAACTTTGTAATATATTATTGCCTATAATTTTCACTAAATTCAGACGTTGAGGGTTTGTTAGTGGCTCATCTTTTTCAATAGCCAGCAGCACTTTCCCTGTCAGAGTAGAGTTCAATAGTGTCTCTAGGTTCTGAAAAAATGTAAAATGTAAATAGTTAGTACACTTAGATATTAACAACTAGGTGTTTGAATTGAAAAATATTGGAGTGACATAAATGTAACACATTTAAATTTATAAACACACTTCAACCTTTTATTGTTGGTGTATATCTGTGTAGAATCAACAAAATACTTTTCATTCCAATCAATTTAGTTATTACAAGTAAAAAAAAAACATTACAAAAATCTGTGCATACCTAATGAAATTCGTTTGGGTAAGTTCAGCTATGAATTTGCTTCATAGCTGAACTTACACAAACGAATTTCATGCTCATTGAATGTTGTCTTTAAAAAAATACCTTTTCTTCGTTGCTTACTAACTTTGATTCGTTAGTGTCAATTTTATTATTTTGGCTTGTATTTTGTTTTGATGCCAAAATTATTGATGATGCTGAGGCAACATTAAAAATTTCACTTAATGAGAAACTCACATCTTTCCCCTCTTGCAGTTCTTCATCAATATCAATTATCTGGCCCACGTTAACCTGCATATAATAAAATATAATTATCACCTTTTCACCTTACAAACAAGTTTAATTTCATAATTCAAAGTCACATAATTACACCAGAAACACTATTAAGGCTAATAATTTGACATTTCACTCATAAGTACCATAATGTAGGTATAGTTTAGTTAGTTATTAAGTATCATTTAAGTAAATTTTGTAAATATCGCTGTAAGTTTTCCTTGAAAATAAATAAATAGCTATTTATAATTTATGTCTTTTGTAACATAGAAGGGCACATAAAAGTAAGTTCACTAACAGGAGTGTTTTCTTGGGCAGGGTGCATAAGTTGTCTCCAAGCATCAAAGTTTTTTAGAAATATGGCACGTGGGCCTATTTCTGGTATGAGCTCCGATATCTCCCGTGATTGCAATAAAGCCATGGAAAGCGTGTTAATTTTATTGCCTAAAAGAAAATTTAATGACTTGGTTATAAGGTAGATATAATAAGAAAGTTACAAAATTGAATGCTGTTGGTATACTTACGTTCAAATACAGGGATGTATTCTTCTAAATCCCATTCGGATAATAAGAGTCGCACCTCTGAATCACACATGTCGGATACGTATAAGTTGTTAGAGATAAATTAGTTACAAAATATAATTTACACAATATTCACAAAGTACTTTATAATATATACGGAAAGTTCAAATGATATAACAACAAATAAAAAATCACAATGACAAGAGATTAGAGAATTGCAATATTAGCACACCACACGACAGACTTACAATGAAAGCGGAACCAGTGTTGCCAGATCCATTTTTATAAAATTAGAGAATGCGACAAAAAAAAAAACAGATGCAGATAATTAGTAGATGCAATTTTGTTAAATAAAACAATGTCCTTGAGATACATTTTACTGTCATGCTTGCTTGCCTAACATTTCAGGGCTATATAGACCAGTGGAATTAGGATTGATTTATTCAATAAACAAAACTCACCCCCTTCAATCCTATATCGAATATAAATCGAAAAATATTGATCCTAGGAAAAATGGACCAAAATTTTTATAGGAATTTTATAGGAATTAGGAATAGGAAATATAATTTCAAACAACTTCGGTCTTTACCATTTTTCGTGTAAAATTAAAAATAGACGAGTTATTCAGTAAACAAAATTCACCCTTAAGTTCAAGATAGCGGATGACGCAATAATGCGACGATCCCGAAAACCGAAATGTAGACTGCCAGTGACCCCCACCAACGAATTCAGAAGGAAAATTGCTACTTGAAATTTTTTCCATGTCAGCCCCTTTTTTGATCTAATTCGATAGGGCTAATATTGAAATTTTAGCAATTTCAATTTCGCTAAAGCTGACTGTGGAGCAAGATTCAAATTTCTATATTCAAGTATGTGTCCATCATGTAAAGTTCATTTTACGATGACATTTTCGTAGTGCCAACCTAACCATGATAATTTGATATTATATCATGATAGTTTCATTTCACTCAGGCTTTTTTATTACTAATCATGTTTTGAAGTAAAACTAGTATTTGTAAAAAAAATCAGTAGACTTTCAGTTTAAATCTGGGAAAATTAGTAAATTCCCCGAAAAATCAGGAGATCTGGCAACTCTGATCAGAATAACGGAACGACTCATGACTGCCTGCGCTGTGCAAAGCAATACAATGATTTTAACAAACTTCCTCTGTTATTATTAAAGGAGTACCGAAAACCACTCCGTTGAAAACAACGGAGTATTCGGTTAAAATTAACAGTTCGATCGATTAAAATCAGCAAAGTTTATTCGCTGATATTAAAAACAACGGAGTATTCGGTTAAAATTAACAGTTCGATCGATTAAAATCAGCAAAGTTTATTCGCTGATATTAAAAACAACGGAGTATTCGGTTAAAATTAACAGTTTGATCGATTAAAATCAGCAAAGTTTATTCGCTGATATTAAAAACAACGGAGTATTCGGTTAAAATTAACAGTTCGATCGATTAAAATCAGCAGTTTATTCGCTGATATTAAAAACAACGGAGTATTCGGTTAAAATTAACAGTTTGATCGATTAAAATCAGCAAAGTTTATTCGCTGATATTAAAAACAACGGAGTATTCGGTTAAAATTAACAGTTTGATCGATTAAAATCAGCAAAGTTTATTCGCTGATATTAAAAACAACGGAGTATTCGGTTAAAATTAACAGTTCGATCGATTAAAATCAGCAAAGTTTATTCGCTGATATTAAAAACAACGGAGTATTCGGTTAAAATTAACAGTTTGATCGATTAAAATCAGCAAAGTTTATTCGCTGATATTAAAAACAACGGAGTATTCGGTTAAAATTAACAGTTCGATCGATTAAAATCAGCAGTTTATTCGCTGATATTAAAAACAACGGAGTATTCGGTTAAAATTAACAGTTTGATCGATTAAAATCAGCAAAGTTTATTCGCTGATATTAAAAACAACGGAGTATTCGGTTAAAATTAACAGTTTGATCGATTAAAATCAGCAAAGTTTATTCGCTGATATTAAAAACAACAGAGTATTCGGTTAAAATTAACAGTTCGATCAATTAAAATCAGCAGTTTATTCGCTGATATTAAAAACAACGGAGTATTCGGTTAAAATTAACAGTTCAATCAATTAATATCAGCAAAGTTTATTCGCTGATATTAAAAACAACGGAGTAATCATTGAAAATCAACGATCTAAACGATTAAAATGTACTAAGTAGTTTTTCGCTATATTAACAAAAACATTACGTCACTTTATTACCCTTTCAGAGCAAGTAATAAATAGTAGGGTAGATTGCTGGAACAAAATTGTCGTACCTAAATGGGGAAACACCGGACAAAAGCACCAATTTTTTTTCAGGTGTCTTTTACTTTTATTATTTATTATTATAGCCGCTATAATAATAAATAATAAAAGTAAAATAAAGTTAATAAAATTGTATCACAAAGTACATTATTGTCCTACAATGACAGGTTAGACATAAGAAGTCGCTTGTTTTAACCGTTTCATGACGCTTAATATTAACGTTACGGGCGGCAAAAAACAATCGACTGTTTTAGTACTTTAACCGCTTACACGGTCAATGCGAAATTTAACACTTTTCGTCAGTTATTAATAACGTATAGCACGGTTATTTGTAGCAAATTTACTTTAACGGTATAGACTCGAGTATTTTTAACAGTGTGGATTTCGTTAATATTAAATGAGAGTCGGTTAAAAATAACAGTTTTTTCATTAACCGAGCAAAAATTAGCGATCGGTTAAGCAACATTTTTTTGGGTGTATAGAATAATTATTTATTGCTTATCTATCTACTGGTTTCGGCGAGTGAGTGAGGGATGCCAGTAGAGCCCATTTCCCTAACCTAAGCCGTCCACTGCTGGACTCATAATTTTCCACTAAGATCAGTCATAAGCAGCCTGGATCTACCGTCGACCCGCGGTCCTTATCAGCTCGTCTGTCCATTTTTTGGGTGGACGTCCTACGCTGCGTTTGTCGGTCTTTTTCCTCCACTCGAGAACCTCCTTTACTATACTTCAACATACTGATCCACCGAGTTATGTCGGTAACTTTCGTTCGTTTACGCGACTCCTTATTCCTGATTCGATCACGCAGTTTAACCTCGAGCATAGCTCTCTCCATAGCTCGTTGAGTGACGTTGAGCTTTCTTAAGAGGCCCATAAGAGATCACGTTTCAGACAACATTCAAACCACCATTCCTAATCCCATTCCCATACTTAATGCCACTATATGGTCAGCAGCGCACTTGCAGCACCTGTGGTGTTTATCCCACCATCAATTGGACCGGTCATCCTATCTGAGGACTTTCACATAAAATGACACGTGAAATCTTCAAAGCACAAAAGATTAATTGGTCGTTTAGAAATAAGTTCCTCAAACACCATTCATAATCATATTGTAAGTTATTATCTATCTACGGTAATCGCAAATTTATTCTGATTTCTGATGTAATACGGTTGAGATTTGTCAGTGAAATGTTTGTATTTTTTATATGTATATATAATTAATGACTTGCTAGCTTCCTATGACCTTGCCCGAAGCTATGGGTGATTCATTCGACCTCGGCCTAGAAAGCACCACAGTCTTCCGTCCGCGATAGCATCAACCCGCATTAACAATATACAGGGTGGTTACTTCAAGTCACACTGCAAAGTTAGTCCAATGGTGGGTTCAAAGACATGGGATGTAGTTAGTATATTTTTAAATATTTGGGTATAAACGTATTTAATACATCTTTTTTATTGCATTAGACGTAATTCCATTTACAATCGACAAAGTGACATTAACATAGTTATAACATTAATTATATAGTTAGAAATGCTGATTTTATGACAAAGAAGGCTAGAATTTATTTGTTTTAACTACATACATATATATTTTATGTAAAAAAAGATAATATTATTATGTAAAATATTATTAATATAATGCCAAAAATGCACATTAGAATTATTCTATAAAAGTTTTCATTGATAAGTTTTTTGTACTTTAACTCGTTGATTAACATTTTAAAAAAATATCTAGATGAAAACAAAAAGGTTTAATTTTTTTTTTTTGAATAATAATAAGAATAAATCTTGTTTGCAACAAAGACAATTCGAATCTTAAATAAGTACATAATAAGTACATAGTGTAAATAGATGGTGACAGTAATATTAAAACACTCAATTCAATGACAGGTAATATTATTATTATTTTTTTAATTTAAATTAAATTTATTTTATTATGTTTTTATTATTATTAATAGGGTAGGGTAGGGTACAGTAAAAAAGAGTTAGTAACAGGCCCAAATACTGTCATAGGGTTGACAGAAGTCTAGTTAGTGAGGTACAAAGGCAGGGCGTGACTCCCGGTGCATCTGGGTGACCCATTTAATACCGGGTCGATGACATCGCGTCCTGGGACAGGTCAGGACGCGGCTTTGCATCAACTGACCTATATTTTGTGTGTGTATCGTATGAATAGTTATCCCGATTGGGAACCCATTGTCTGTGTTGGTTGTAACTAATCGTCTATGGTACTAAGTTTTATAATTGGTAGTGGCATGGTAAACTATGTTTACATCCCCTTACAAAATACCGCTGTTATATAACAGCATATGTGCCGGCGTGAAGCTTCAAGTAGGACTGGCGTAAAATCAGCGTTGTGCTTTGCATCAGCTTATGCTGAGCCAGATACCTTTTTGATGCCACGGCGCACACTCATAGGGATTTTATTTAAGTATGTATTCTCCTTTAAATGTAAAAAAATGTATGTATTTTATTAGTTATGTTTAGATGTATTTGTGTGTGTCATGTGTATGCAAATAAATGTTTTCTTTCTTTCTTTCTTGTTGTGTTTCGGTGACTAAGGGACGCTAGAACCTCTATCTCTATTCCACATTTCACATTCCATCTGGTAGGAATATAAAAAGGAGGGTATCCCACCTGGTAGAGATGTATCTCCCCTGGGGGATACTTAGTATAGGGATAGGTTGAACGGACGCTATACAGTTATGTAACTACTTACAATAATTTATGCATTAATTGGCAATCGTTTTTTTTGTTTAGTAGCTAATATTGACTAGCTTCTCACCTTCGAATTGATTATGGTCGAATTTCGACCTGCGGGCGAAATTATAATGTCTTACTTGAAAGTGTTATCCATACTAATATTATAAAGAGGAAATATTTGTTTTTTTGTTTGTTTGTGTGCATTGAATAGGCTCGGAAAATATTGGACCGAATTGAAAAATTCTTTCACTGTTGGGAAGCTACGTAACTATATTATAAGCGAGTAGCATAGGCTATGTTTTATAAAGTTACGCGGACGATGTCGCGTGCAACAGCTAGTTCACAATAAAACAGTAAAAGTAAAATGTCTTTCTACACGCACAACATAAAATGTGCAAAGTCAAAGACAAACTCTCGACTCCAATGCCAAGGTCGTCAGTTCACGGTTGAGTTACGAAAGTGTCCATTGTCACACCGAGTGCGATTGTCCTACAAAAACATTACCTACTATTTTTAAAGTGTTGTTCGGTAATGTAAAGGTAAATGTAATGCTAACATAGTATAAGCAACGCAATAGATGCTTATTATTAGTATGTATGGTGCAATTAGACCGGAGTAAAAGTATCATTCCAGCTCCAAATTGTTCTATGCAGTCCACATATTGTTTGGTAAAAAGTTACACCGTTTTTAGCATCGGGTTTTCTTATTAAATATTTTACAAATTATGCGGTTTAGGGTTTAGCCCAAAAGTGCCAAGGACAAAAATAATCTACATTGAATTGCGAACAAAAATGGTCAATAGCATAATCTTGCTAAAGTGCACGGTTCCATCGTCAAAAGTGTACTTTTGTTTCAAGTCCTTAGTTCTCTAGAAATTTGCTATTTCATTTATTTTGGGATATTTTGAGGAACCCAAAAAAAGTCAAATTTTTAAATTTTTCATCCTATTCGTACCTACTCTGCGCTAATGAAAACGTACCTACCTATTCGCAAAGTTACTACAGATAGCGCTGACCGATGATGGCCTTGTTACTTGATTAATGTCGGAAACTTGATTCATACCCCCTAAGCACTAAGCTTTTATTACGTTACATGATTCACCCCTAATAACCTATATTATCTGAATTATGTACCATATTGTTAAGGCGGCAAGACACATTTTGTTACTTTGATGTATTTCATGAGTAAAATACTGTCTTATTAATTGGATACTAGCCTTAGATTCAGCTTCGCTTGGAAGTGTAATTAATAGGTTTATGTTTATTAATTAAAATGACAAGCTCTCTACTATATTCTTCAAAACTAAAAACATCCTATGTATTAGGATTTTAAACTCCATTATCTATCGGGAGACCGTTTTCGATCAACGAGAATTCGATTAACGAAATCTTCTACATATTTTCTACTAGCTTTTACTCGGGACTTAGACTTTCAAATTCAAAATAAATGTCGCATTTCTGTGTGATGACCCTTAGTGTGATCAAGAAAACAAATTTTGGTTTTTTAGTGTATTTTTTTCACTTTAAAATGATTGTAATCGAATTTAGTGGTCGACCAGTAGGTATGGAATTGGTAAGCTGCTCGAGTTGTAGAGTGCCCTCTTAATTGTTATAGTCATCGACTCTGACTAACAATTGATATTATACAATGAATATATTATGTATATCATTCATTATTAAATCAAATAAAAGGTTTATAAACGTTGAAACAACCGCGACATTTATCAAGATGATTCGTGGAAAGCTCGATATGCCGATAGAATCGCGTTCGAAAGTGCGGAAAGGTCGAATGAGTCACCAACCATCAAAAGCTTTTCCTTTTATCGTCAAATTAAGCAAGGTGGCTTTTTTTTTCGTGTGCCTATCGCAGATTTATAATAATAGGGTTCCATTCCATATTATGCAATTGCTGTTTTTTCGCACTGGCAGTGGTTTAATCAATTTTGAAAAGGTTACAAATTATAAAAGTTTTTTTTTTTTGTTTGTTTCAGATTTATGACGAATTTTGTAGTGAAGATACGTCGCTTGAAATCCGTCGGCTCTCTAGTGAAATAGCATTCGGCTCTTACGTCATTTCGTAATTGCAATTATCAAATAATGCAATCCGTCAAGTACCGTCCGCGTTCGCAGAAGACAAAATTGTACACAAAAAAGTATCAGAAAATAAAAAAATAACGCAACGAGCTTACCAACTGAAAACCGTACGTGTGTTCCATTATTCAAACGGGGCGCGCATAACTCGTTTTTTCGACTTCTATTTTTAAAAAGCTTTAAAATTTTTGGACAAAGTACCTTTTTAAATTAAAAAAAAAAAAAAAAAAAAATTAGTTGCCTTCTATTAGTTGTAGTGGTCCTTGGTCCAATTTCTCGTAATATTAAGGGTTAGAATATAAAAACAAATACAGCGGTGATAAAAAAAAATACTTAGTGCTTCATCTCAACAGCAAAATTAAGGTGCGTATGATTTTATTGTATTACTATATCATTTTTCAATATTTAATTTTGTTGTATGATATTCGCTCAATAGAGAAAAACTACTAAAATAAAAAGATTCCCTATGTTCTTACATTGCGTAATCGACAAATGGGCTTCTCACCTCCACACTCAATGGAGCTATAACTCCATTGTTGAATACGTGTATTTAACCATATGAGGCATTCACATATTAACGAAACTGAGACCACTGGAATAAGAACCACTCGCGGATAGTGAATAATACGTATCTTCCTTTATGCTTCTATCTACGATCCTATTGGAATTTTTTTATGCAAAAGTACCAAGCTTCCGAGGCTTTCCGGATACGACATATCCCTTATTAAGAGAGAATGATTGAAGCTCTTACATTTTCTTAAAATGTTTTCAGAGTTACCAGTAGCTATGGAGAGTTCCGATACTGAGCGGTCCAATCAGTGTACCGATGAAGGAGTCAGTCAAGCGAGCAGAAATCGGGTAATAATTTTTTGTTTATTTATTTTTATTACTACTGTAATCATTGTACGTCTGGCGAAAAGTAACCACCACCCCATCGAAATAATATATCTTTGCAAACGCTAAATCACCGTCATACAGAAGGGATATCAGGGGGCGCATGGGTGAGACTTTACAGCGCTATATGACTTGAAATCCTGGCCCAATTTCGATGAAACAAACACTTTTATTATTTGCACGAGGGCGCTCATAAATAGTAATATTTTGACGTGAGTATCACTCATCGTCTTATTTTGCATTACAGAGCTTCAAG
The DNA here is from genome assembly GCA_945859745.1 of Synanthedon formicaeformis. NCBI lineage: Eukaryota > Metazoa > Arthropoda > Insecta > Lepidoptera > Sesiidae > Synanthedon > Synanthedon formicaeformis. Next base: position 5,023,309 of record OX243980.1, read on the forward strand.
TCGAAGCAGCTGGTGCGAAGTCAGGCAATAAGGGAGACCCATTCGCCGCCTCGCACCTCGTCACCTAACGGGGTTGTCACAGATCGCTTCACTCCGACCCAGGAGGACGTCACCGGCGACTTTGATAACGCAACGTGTGATAGAACGATACCGGTCGCCGAGAGCGGCGACGCGTCTAGTCATATTAGTGATAAAGCTAGTGGTGTGATTAAAAATACAACTAATGATAATGATAATAATGTGAAACCTCAACCCGTTGAGATACAGGTGAGTGTGAACTTTTTTTTTTTTTTCAAATTAAGGTCGTCACACAGACTAAGGTGATTAAGACATTAAGGTCCACTTGGTGGTAGATTCTACCGTCGGACGTGCAGCACCAAAGTGCACTGCCGGTCGTATTAGGATTAAGGATAAGGAAATTGGTTTGCCTCTCCCTTATTCTCTCACCGAAACACAACAGCACACGTGCTGTTATTTCACGGTGGTCTTCCATATGGGGGACCATCTTAAATCTATAAACATAGAAGAAAGTCATGTTAGTTACACCATTTACAACAACTCGAGAACGGCCAAACCGATGTTCATGATCTTTAATTTATTAAATTTGTCTCCATCCCGAATAGCAGAATAAATATTAAAAAATCTGAAATATTCACGAAAAAAATCTGAATAAAGTTAATTTTCAGACCGACCCAGATCTACAATTCCTACTATAACTATACTATACGTGCGCGGACATACGTCATCGACCTCTCCGCGAACGCGTTCATTCAACTGACTGATACCCTTTTAATATCATACCACCAAATGTATCTGAATGAATGAATACCTCTTTTTGAAACGTCACAGAGCACTTTTCAATCAACTTCAGTCGACATAAATAGCAAACGCCAACAATAAGTGTTAAAAATACACGTTTCAGATAACCCACAACACATGGGAGTCGGAGTGCCAGGGCCAGGGTCAGGCGGAGAGTGAGCAGCGTCAGAGGACCCGCCGCTGGCTCGGCTACAAGCGGCACTCGGACTCGAAGGATCTGCTCTCTAAGGACCCTCGACTGGTCTGCGTTTGCGGCGCGTGCGCAGTGTGTCCCCATTGCAGGTGAGAAACCACACGATAGATTAGTTGATTATCTGGCCTTCTTTGAATATACAGCACGGTTTTATAACCCTTTGTTTTGAGGAGGGGAAATGACATTTACGCACTATCCCTCGTGTTGGACTCGCCCAGTGAAGTGACTTATCACCGGATACTAAAACCCCCCCAACTGCGAGGAGTGTGGGACTCGCCCGGTGAAGTGACTTATCACCGGGTACTAAAACCCCCCCGACTGCGAGGAGTGTGGGACTCGCCCAGTGAAGTGACTTATAACCGGGTACTAAAACCCCCCCGGGTTCCACCATCAGCGATGATGTGTGGGTCCGAGACGACAGCCGAGGCCCTATTCTCGGATCCCCACACACCGCTACGTTCTCTTCGAACCCAGCTCAGGGCGATGGTTTCGCCTCACTTTAAACGAGGCGGCCCACTGGAATGACGTGAGCCGCCACCTGTCCCCTTCTGACGTCATTCATGTCCCCTTCTGACGCCCTGAGGTTGTCACGTGACGTGCGCCGCGGCATAAGCCCGGGCACGTCGACGCCTGAGTGGATCAGCCTGGAGGTCCGCCTCGTGGGCCCGCTCATTGGCCGAGTCATGGTTTTGTTATGTATTTATAATATGTATGTATTTACAAAAAAAAAAAAGTCATCTATGTAATATATCAGCTGTCTGTGGTATCCATAATACAAGCATCAGTTGCTTAGTGTGAAACTAGATGGTGCTGTGTGGAATGTGTGAAGATTTTTTTTTTTTTCAGAGGTCGCAGACAAAGACAGCGAGGCCCAACGAAACAAGACTCTGGCATAGTGGTGTCAGACGAGTGTCCGGACTGTTCCGATTCCGAAACAGGTCAGATAACATTTTTTTTTGTATGTTAAGGTCGACAGACAAGTTGACGGTCAAATTGATGACTACCGTCGCCTATAAACAAGCAACGACATAGTATGATTAGGAAGGGATAGGGAAATAGGCTCTGGCATCCCTTACTCACTCATCGAAACACAACAGCACTTATGCTTTTAGATTTCACGGTGGACACAGTTGTGATTGTTATTGAATTTAAGGGTCCTCATTTAAATTTACTTAAAATAGAATGAAATGAATAATAATATCTACCTGTTGTACAATTTTGATAAAGTTTGGCATGACAGCTCGTGAATATTATTTAAAATATAATGAACAATTTCAAAACAAAAAAAAAACACTGCCGGTAATTTTTGATTAACTGTTATCTTTCTATTCATATTCAAAATGAATTAATTGTTCTGTGTTGTCTTTAAAAGTAATTATGTTTTTTTTTTCTTAGGCACAAACGGAGATGGCCCAAGAAAATCCAGTAGTTTGGATGTAGATAATCAATATTTTTCGTGCAGGTAATTATTTTTAGCTTATAAAAGGTTTTTTTTATAAAAAATTCAAAGGTCCCACTAATATTATAAATGCAAATGTTTGTACAATGACGTTTTACCTCTTGTTGCTCTAACACTTTGGCCAGGATTTTTTTTTTCTATTTTATTTTAAATGATCCCTCGAGAACAGTACTTTTTTTCTGGATGAAAGGTTGACCCTATGTCCTTTCTTGTATTACTGACAACGTGTGTGCAAAATTTCACGATGATCGATTGAGTAGTTAAGGCGTGAAAAGGTAACAGACAGACAGACAGACAGAGCATAATTGCCTTGATAAGACAATAATTATTGTCGTCATCGTCTAAACGGTCCTTAAGTTTACAATTGCCGGTGAGCTTCACAATTTGAATGATCAAAATTGGTTTCTTAATTGTTTTTTTTATTTTTATTTATTATTTCCAGATGTTCAGAACGAAAAGATAGACAGAAAAATTTGTCATCGAGTAGATACGACTCGGGTATGTACATCTATATTAAAACTAGCTGACGCCCGCGACTTGGTCCGCGTTGAAAAAGAAAAAAAAGTAGCCTATCCTGTGTCCCGTACGTCCAAATGTTTATGTACCAAGTATCATGAAAATAAGTTAATTCGTTTAAGAGTTATGGAGGAACATACATACATAGATACATACAGAAAAATATCTAAAAATGGTCAATTTAGTTTCAGTATCATGTATAGAGCCTATAAATACGATATATCTGAAAACAAAGTAACTTACTCCATGACCGACCCTTACAGATTTATTATTAGTATTGATGATCGGCTATTCACAGTATAGTCTCCATATTAGATAAGCTTTAGGTAACATATATACGAGCTCAGTGCTGTATGGCCAAAGTTTGGCCAAATGTTGGCCATAGCAAAAGATGTTTCACATCTATAATTACATACAGTTCATCTGTGTAACACATATAGGATTAAATTTTCAGATGACAAAGAACCAATCGGTCCGGAATTAGTGAACTTCATAAAGGACACGCTGAACAAGAATGGAAAGGATCGATACACTCTACTCAAACTAGAAAGAGACTTCACCGATTTCATCAATGACACAGGGTGAGTGGTGGGGTAGTTTTTTTTTTTTCTCAAATGTGTCACATAAAACTGTGCCAAAATGAAAATAATATGTACTATTATGTAATATGTACTATTATGTAATATGTACTACTTGATGCCTCAATAGAAAGTCGGAGGTTATATTTGGGCTCAATAGAAACTCGTAAGTCATGTTTGCGCTCAATAGAAAGTCGTAGTTTATGTTTGCACCCAATAAAAAGTCGAAGGTTATGTTTGAGCTCAATAAAAAGTCGAAGGTTATGTTCGGGCTCAATAGAAAGTCGGAGGTTATGTTCGGGCTTAATAGAAAGTTGGAGGTTATGTTTGAGCTCAATAGAAAGTCGTAAGTTATGTTTGCGCTCAATAGAAAGTCGGAGGTTATGTTTGCGCTCAATAGAAAGTTGGAGGTTATGTTTGGGCACACTATACATAGTCGTAAGTCATGTTTGCGCTCAATAGAAAGTCGTAGTTTATGTTTGCACCCAATAAAAAGTCGAAGGTTATGTTTGCGCCCAATAAAAAGTCGAAGGTTATGTTTGCACTCAATATGAAGTCGTAAGTTATGTTTGCGCTCAATAGAAAATCGGAGGTTATGTTTGCGCCCAATAAAAAGTCGAAGGTTATGTTTGCACTCAATATGAAGTCGTAAGTTATGTTTGCGCTCAATAGAAAATCGGAGGTTATGTTTTGCGCTCAATAGAAAGTCGGAGGTTATGTTTGCACTCAATATGAAGTCGTAAGTTACGTTTGCGCTCAATAGAAAATCGGAGGTTATGTTTTGCGCTCAATAGAAAGTCGGAGGTTATATAAATAGTTTGTAATGTCTCGTACTCAAGTGTTGATTTTCTCAGACGATGCTTGATGCGATATACGCTTTCGTCGACGTACGCGCGGATGTTGGTCCACCGTTGCGCCGGACTATTTCAACTGTCGCATCAAGTGGACCGTCTCCAAAAGAACGTGATCGTCGTGTCCAAGAGTGGTAAGTGGTAACCTTGTATGAATTTTGTGTGTGTAAAAGGAAAATCTCCAAACATTTATGGCCATTCTCGTTTATTCAGGAACGAGTGGAGGTAGAATACCTTGCACTGGTTTCAGCGAATGGTGTACAGTACCTTTTGCGATGAGTCCTTCGCATCATCACGGCGACAGCGTCCCTTATGCCAAGTAAGGACTGCTTTTTTTTAAAAAAAAAATGCATTTTTTAACGACCCATTGGATGAGTGGTAAAGGTGACGCCTAAACGTCTCAAGGGGGGTTCAGGGGTTCCGGGTTCATGTCCCGGCTGGGTCAACATTGGAAATGAATTTTTCAAAGTTGGCTCTGGTCTCGATTTCTGGCGGCCCGTCTGGTGGATGTAGCCACCCCGTTACAGAAGACCACCGTGAAATAACAGCATATGTGCTGTTGTGTTTCGGTGGGTGAGTGAGTGAGTGAGATGTTTTTTGTGTTTTTAAAAGCCATTGCCATTGCGCTAAGTGAGAAACGGCAACTGTCAATTTTCAATTTTTCTTTAAGTATAATTATTATATATGTGACCGTGGTATGAAGTATAGTTTATTTTAATAACTATAAATATTAAATGAATATTTTTTTTAAAAAGTCAATTTAATTGAAAATATTAGCGGCCACATTTTAATCGGCACCCCGGCCAAAACATATTGCCTGCCCCTTTTATAAATTGTACATAAAAAAATGATTTTTATTTAATACTTGATGAACGGTAGCATTTTTCAGTCTGATCTCGTACTATATAAAAATACAGACTATGCATTAAAAAAAAATTTAAACGGTCAAAAGAAAAAGTTAAAAATATGTACTTTTATCTTGAACGATCACATCGAGAATATTGCTTTAGTTTGCGTTTAAAAGTAAAACGCTTACAACGCAACTCGATCGGTCAATTTGCGTTGATTGCGTTGCGTCATCGCGACGACCCACTTACAGCATATTTCGTGTAAGCAAAAAAATGTTAAGGCTTACCTAGTCATGCGTTTATAATTAGTGGAAATGGTCACACGAGAAGAAAAATACTGTTAAAAAACCTTTCTCTCGCAACAACTGTACCTAGGTTATGTTGTTTATCTTAAGTTTTTTTTATATGTAAGAAAAAGTCGGTGTAAGAAAAGGTTCGTCACATTAAAATCGACATTTTCTTGCAATTATCTTGCAATTACAAAATTTCATTTCAAACGTGTATCAGTTGTCTATGTAGTTTATGTAGTTTCAAAAGTCACTAAAAGTTCATAAAGGAATGAATTTGAAAACTGACGAAGGTTTTTAGTGCCCCGACTGTACTAAGGTTTTAATATTTTTAACAATATTTCAAAATCAGCTATAAAAATTTGCTGTGCAATGTTGTGCACCTAAATATATTAAGTTATTATTTATTGGTTGTTATTAGTTATAGTGTGCGTAAAAATTGTGATTGTTCTGAGGTTAGATAATTATTTTTTGTGTGAGAAAATCTGCGAACTAGATTCCCATTTACTACGTGGATATCGGTGGGGTATGTAGGATTTCTGCCCATAGCATTGTGTGTCACAACTTTACTAGTAATTGGCATGCTTATTTTGAGCATGCTCAAACAATCAACAGACTCGTTCCATGCTTATTTAGGAGTACATATACTTACAAACAGAATGCTTATTTCTGGTAAACGTGAACAGTTACGGTGTAAGGGCAATCGTTAAGACGCGCAATCTTCTCCCTCCGCACACTCGGAGACCTGTGGTTAGACCTTGCCTTAATAGTATCCAATGACGTATACAGGTCTATACTGAAACGCGATACTCAGTCTCTGGACGAAAGCGGTGTATCGGCGCGTTCCGCGAGCCGAAGTAAATCGCTCGAGCAACGCGAAAGAGATTACGAGAGGGTACGCAGGAGGATATTCAGCACGGTGAGTTTATCATCATCACATCGTTGCTGTAGGGTATTTCTGTACTATTTATTTTTTATTGCCCTGCCACCACTACGGTTAGTTAATAGTTAGTGGCAAGGCAAACTGCGTTTCGCAGTCATTGTGCAGCGGTGACTGACACCCTTACAGAAGACCACAGTGAAAAATAATGGCATAATATGCTCTTGTGTTTCGGTGAGTGACCGGCTAGTTTGAAAAATTAAATGATGCTAGAATCAGTTTGGCTGGTTCTACCGTCGCTAATGGGTAATTTTTTTTTATAATGAAAATCGCTGGATAGATCAAATTATCGTCTAATGGAATTTCAGCACGTCTGACACTCTTTATCGTGAAAAAGAGGTGCTGTCTATGCCCAAAATGAATTCGGTGTTTTCAGGACAATTGCAATCAGGACGAGAATCAGTGGCAGTGGAACGGATCTGGGCCAGTTAAGGTGCTAGCGCCCGAAGCGAGGAAGCAATTGCTTAAGGTGGGTTTTAGATTTTTGTCTGCGACTTTTTTTTATGTCAAGGTCGTCGAGACAGGCCGACGCGACGGTCCACTTGATGGTAGGTGGCTACCGTCGCCTAAGGGGGTGGTTACTGCCCAAATGACGCGAAACGCAGTGCTACTAAAACACTTTGTTCGCGTTTAAAAATAAAAAAAATATTACCATTGCTTTATTTCTCATATACTTTTTGTCAAGCTGTGATATTTTAGATCCCTCGAGAACAGTGCTTTTTTTTTTTCAGAATGAAAGGTATGGCCTCTATATTGTTTCCTATATCCGTGATAACGTGTATGCAAAATTTCATGATGATAGGTAACGCGTGAAAATGTAACAGACAGACAAGAGTTACTTTTAGCCTTACCCCACTGCGGAGACCCCAAAAGTTACATCAATTTCAACATTCAGTGAGACTTTTTTCCCAAAAATGCAATTTCAGGTGCAATCCTTGGAGAGTAGCCAAGATAGTGGCCAGGGACAGTCCCGCTCGGTGGCCAAAAGCCACAGCTTCGGTGGCTACGGAGACCACAACCAACAGCAGAACAGGATGAACAGTAGACAGGGTGAGAACTGAATACGATACTTTTCGATATTAGAAAACTGTATAATAATTTATGTACTTGAAACCTTCATTGCAAAGATATTTCCTCAGGGACAAGCGTACGTAACCTGAACTTCGTAACCAGTTACGATCGACTACTTTTTCGGCCTTGTACGAAACCAGTTGCAATCGAAAACTATTTTGTTCTTATACGAAACAAGTTACGATCGAAGACTCTTAGTCTTTGTATGAAACCTCTCGACTATACCAACAAAAACTCTTTCTTCGTCTTCGAAGAGAGTCTTCAATCGTAACTTGTTTCGTATAAGAACAAAACAGTTTTCGATCGCAACTGGTTTCGTAAAAGGAAGAAAAAGTAGTCGATCGTAACTGGTTACGAAGCTCAGGTTACGTACGCGGCCGAAGGGAAGCGACGAAGCCTCCAACTAGGAAAATGGGGATTTCTACCTATTTCTTAACATTAAATCATACATATATAAGCTATCTCTCTTATATTTGAAGACGTGAGTGGATGAAGGTGGTTATGTCGCATAATTCCAATTTTGAATAAATCGAAGTTAAAGTTTTACTTTTAATTTTTGAGATAAGTCACCACGGAACTGATTTTTGTACTAAATTATGATGCAATGTTGTGTAAAGAACCTAAAATATAAATGGTATGATAGCAATTAAATACTTGTATTATTTAATTTAAAAAAAAAGTGAACATAGCTCCCTCTTCCAATAACAAAAGTAGGTAAACTTTTCTGCACTTTTTGCTTTTTAAAATTAACCGTACATAAACACCTTTTTGTTTACCAAAAATGTCTTAAATCGACGATATTAAGGTCTGTAATTATTCATAAGGACATATTACCTTTATCAACGCAAAAATGCGACATAACACCTTCATCCACTCACGTCTTCATTTGTCATTATTCTTCTACTTTTTCTCTTTAATGCCTTGACTCCATCAGAATTTTCCGATGATTTTTCCAGTGTCATTTGTAAGAATAGCAATTTAAAATAGCCTTTTTTAGAATAAAAAAAAAGACAAAATTCAAATTAAAATCAAAAGTATCTGATCTCGACACTAGTCAGTCAAGTCCACAATTTTTCTTTGAGTTTTCCAAAACGGTCCAAAGCAGCCAGCAGGTCAACTGTCAAATATTGTTACTTATGAACGCACATAAAGTTTTCATTTCGTTTGATACAAATATGTACTAATATTTACTTACATATTTAATTTAATTGATGACAATTTTATTATTGAACTGTAGGAAATCTGGGTGGCAGTAATTTCCTGTCGCCGTCCAGTTCCGGATACAAGACTCTCAGTCAACGCAGTGTGGACTCTATCTCAACGTCAAACGGTATATATTTACACAACGTCGCATCAGTTTTGTGTACAAAGTAAACATAACATCTATATCACCAAGCAGTTCCACCCGAGTCCGATAGATGTCGCGTGACCACGACCGCGCTTCGCCTTAAGGACTTGTTCAGATGAGTTGAATTACGCGCGAGACTATTCTTGATTGCGTTCACAAAACGCGAAACACGCGCGAGTGACATGGGCCGGCCTCTAATAAAATAATGTAATCTGGACGTGTCGAATACACGCGTTGCCCTTGCGTTCGCGCGATTACTGAACGCAACAAGGAGCTCAGAGTATTTCGACTCGCGCGCACTACGCGCGAGCAACGCGCGTGTCGAGATTCCGGCGAATGATATGCGTATCACGCGCGCGAAGATTTCCCTCGCGCGTATCATCTGAACGCGATAATTGTACGCCGTGTATCTCGCTTACGCGCGAGTCAATACGCGCGTATGTCCTCGCGCGTAATTCGCCTCATCTGAACAAGCTCTTAAGTGGTCCTTAGACGATCATGCAGCATGACATATGCGTTACGTGCCGTCATGCATGCATGGACCGTCAGTTTAATTTTATTGATTGATGCGAATGATATGCAACTACTGGCAGTTGATTGATACTTTATTTTATTTTTCATCCTGCAAACTATGATTGACATGTCGCTGCTTAAAAACTAAAGGGCCACAAATCAAAATTACACTTTTTACAGGAGAGCTAATCGAAAAAAAATTAAATTATTTTTTATGTATTTTTTTCTTATTACATATGTATCAAATATATACATATTATACATCGTTAGAAGCGTATTTTTAAGTAGCATTAAATTTTTTATGTACTTTTATAATAAACTGAATACTAGAAGAGATATAAGCAAATAGAAGTTACTTTTGAATATATAAAAAATGATCAAAATATACTAAATATTGAATAAAACAACCGTAATTCTTTTTGCAACATACAATATGAAGGATTGTGATTGTATTTTTGCAATAAAAACATTTTTGGATTTTTTGTTTTATGGCCCTTTAGTTCTTAAAGTGCAATGTATTGTATACACGCATGATCGTATAGGGACCGCTTAATTATATTGTAGTTCAATAGATGGCGCCACCAATAGTTGAAAAACAAAAATATATAAATAACTGGTTTTTTTTTAAATAATTTATAATAACTATTGCTTCAGGTGGATGCAGTCCGGAGTCGATGTGTGCCGATAACAGATCGGTCATGTACGCGGTGCCCGATGTCGCAAATGTGCCGCCGGGAGCACTCGTGCTACAAGCACAGGTGCGTTTCTCTCGTTCTCTTCTACCCATGACACAATGGGTTTTTTAAGCGTTGTGCCACTTATTGTATGAGATGGACTTAAATCTACTAAAATGTTGTATTATTTTTGTTTCATTCATTGCAGTCAAGTCAAGCGTTGCTGAACCCGGACGGATCTGTTTACCATTTCGATCCGGACAATCCGCCGGTCTTTTATGACGGACATCTGTACATTATGGCCAACAGTAAGGTGAATATTACATCGTTTTTAAAGGTTAAACACATCGAAATACTACAAGTATGGATTTCGCGTGACAAAATATGTCAAAGCGACACATGAAAAGTACGCCTAAAATGGAATCTAAGAATTGTATCTAATCTATCGGATTCTAGAATAATATCGGAATCTAAGAATAATAATAACGAAAGCATAGAAGTAAGGAAAAAGTAGCAACAAAGTTACATTAGTTCATAATCTATCGGATTCTAGAATAATATCGGAATCTAAGAATAATAATAACCAAAGCATAGAAGTAAGGAAAAAGTAGCAACAAAGTTACATTAGTTCATAATCTATCGGATTCTAGAATAATATCGGAATCTAAGAATAATAATAACCAAAGCATAGAAGTAAGGAAAAAGTAGCAACAAAGTTACATTAGTTCATAATCTATCGGAATCTAAGAATAATAATAACGAAAGCATAGAAGTAAGGAAAAAATAGCAACAAAGTTACATTAGTTCATACTCCATTCACTTTGTTGCTGTTTTTTCCTTACTTCCTTGCTTTAGTTATTACTCTATGAACGGAATCATGGCTGAATCAATGGTGAAAGGTAAGTAAGTAACGACTAACTTGTACTAATAATTTTAAACTCTAATGCGTTGACGTAAAGTCGCATTTTCTTTAAACGACCGACGTTTGGTTGGTTTCAAATGCAGATGACAGAGTTGATGCTCCATGCGCATATCAATTTTAAATGTTCCATAAAGTTCCTATTAGTGTTTTGTATGGAGTGCGAAATCCATAGATGTATAAAGTCTGTTTTTTAATCTCAGCAAAAATGACACATGCAAATGTCAAGTTTGCATATAATGATACCATGTAATGCATGTCACATGTAATGTCATTTTTGTCTGAGATTAAAAAACAAACTTTAGTATAGTATACATCAATGATTAAACTCAAATGAAAATCAAGGAAATTATCAATTTAAATGCGTTCGGTTTTCAGGATATGATAGATAAAAGGCGACCTCGTTTAGAGAAACAAAACTCTTTTATTGATAATGGTAAGTTTTCTTTTGTATATATTATGGGATAATTTTTTTTTACTAACACGTCGCGCGACGTAGTCCGAGTTGATAAATAAAAAATGAAAAAATAATATATTATAAGCAATATAACGCCTCACTATAGTGCATTGCTTACTTCTTTTTGTAAATTTTAAATGATCCCACAGGAACAGTTTTTTTTTTGGACAAAAGGTACTCATTGATCATGGATCATGGATAAATGTGTATGAAAAATTTAATGATGATCAATTGAGTAGTTAAAGCGTGAAAAGGTAACAGACAGACAGACAGACAGAGTAACTTTCACATTTATAATATTAGCAAGGATATTTAAACTCTTTATAACGTTAATCTCTAGGGACCGAATTTTTATTTTATAAATAAGTTTTCGTTAATAAGGAGGAAAGAAAGAATAACAATCACATTTCATTTAACGATAACTTATTTGTTACTAGTTTTTAAATCAATTTTAACTAATTTTAAAATGTTTTAAAATAAGTTACGCCTAGTTTTTCGAAAAACTAAAAAGCCTTGGCCTTAAAAAAAAAAAAAAAAAAAACAAGGATTTATTTCAATTATAGATTGTTCCGATGTAAAAAGCGACGTATCCGAATATCATCAGAGTGACGATTGTCGCAGCAAATGTGGTTGCGATTGTCGCAGAAACGAAGTGAAGCAGTCGTGGTCTCAAAGTGATGTGGTAATTATTATTTGATTTCTTCATTATTATTTTTTTAATATCCTTTTTAACACCCCCAAATTTTGATAAATGTTTTAAAATAAAATTTGTGTTTTTTTTTTTTCTGTAGCCTCTATCACAAGAGCAAAAGTCTTCAACGCCACAAAGTTCCGTAAAAAATAATAATTATAAAAAAATGGAAGAGAATAACAATAATGGAAGCAAAGCGACCAATCAGAACACAGTCGCATCAAACAATGCGAAGGATCCCCATGATCATAAACAAGTGTACGAAGAAGAAACAAGTACAAAAATGGAAAACAACTTGGAAACGAGCCATAAACAATACGAAAATGAAAATCCGAACCCTATAGAAGGGAAACAGGATGAAAACTTAAATTCTAAAAACGCAAACGAACCCGAAAAAGTATACGAAAAGACAAAATCGGAGACACAAATATCTAAAGACACAAGTCAGAGAACTACGTACGAATCGACCAATCAAAGGCCGCCATCGTACGAACCGACCAATCAGAGGCCTCCGTCTTATGAACCAGCCAATCAGAGACCTCAATCGTACGATCCGGCCAATCACAGGCCTCCGTCTTACGATCCAACCAATAGGAGACACTCTAAATTGACCAATCAAGGCAGCTTGGAACTGACCCAATATGGCCAGCAACATAATTACGTACATCATTATAGAAATGAGGAAGTGAGTATAATTCTTTATCTTTACAAAGTTCACACAAGATAAGTTAATTTCACACAAGATAAGTTATAATGACACACAAGATACATACGTTGATTTTACACAAGATAAGTTAAGTTCACACAGGATAAGTTATAATGACACACAAGATAAGTTCACACAAGATAAAGATTCTTTATCATCCACACAAGTTGTATAGTACGTAAATCAGTCATTTATTTGCATGTACTATCGCGGTCAATGGAGCAGACCCACTTTTCATACAAATTTGTCTAAATTGAGATTGTCATAGTAACGTCATAGAAACGTAACAAAGATAAATACAAAATGTGCACACGAAATTGTTCCTTACGGTGGGACTGCTCCTTTGACCGCGATAGTACATAGGTGTAAAAACCAGATGCCATAGATGAAACATCTATTACAATTAATTTCCGAAATGTGCATAATTTGTGACATTGGGACCGCTTACAGGTTCCATACTTCGTAATTCAATGATTATTGATTACTCCTTAGTTATTGGTCGTAGCAATACATAAAAAAAACTTGATATTTCTGAGATATGGTATGAAGGTTTGGAAGCAAACTAAATCTGAAAAATTTCATATCTATTACAATTAATTTCTGAAATGTGCATAATTTGTGACATTGCGACCGCTTACAGGTTCCATACTTCGTAATTCAATGATTATTGATTACTCCTTAGTTTTTGGTCGTAGCAATACATAAAAAAAAACTTGACATTTGCGAGATATGGTGTAAAGGTTTGAAAATTTTTGGAAATTTAGTTTTTTTTTTTTTTTTTTCAAATATTGAAAGTACAGATATGGCTAGTTTACTATTTTATTGTATTTGATGAAACGTTTTCAATTGCAGATAAGTTCACCGCACGCCATACAAAGCCACCAATACATGTCTCAAGAAATGGCCAATATACAGAACCTAATGGTGCAAACGAAACTAACACCCATGCACGTTGCAGATCCTAACTTGCGTGAGTAAATTTGTTTTTACTTAATTATAAAGTTATCATAAGTATAAAGTTAATGTTGATTCATTTGAATTACTTTAACATGTGTTCATTCACGTCATGAAGTGGTTATTTTAAATCGTGGCCATTTTTGTTTGTCTTAATTGGCCAAAAAATAAAAAGAAGTTGTGTAAACGGGTTGATACATTTCTAGGTCCGGTTCCTTTGGCCAACGTGATGTATCCGGCTCCCGTTGCGCCGGGATATCAATTTCTTGGCCAATGCCGAATGGTAAGAAAATGATGGTTCCTTTGCTTTTGGTTGTTGGCACACAAGAGATAAAATATCTAGAGATATGTCGTCCGATATCTCGTGCAAAAATTGTGATTTCTAAAGTGGCCATTTATTAAAAAAAAGAAAGGAAAGCAGTCACAGGAAGCTTTGAATATAAAACTGAAGCGAAAATCATCAAAATCGTACTTTTTTAAATATTCTAACTAAATCATCGCATTCCTAAGGTGTGGCATTGCGGCTTCGGCCAAACCATGAAGAGGTTGGACTTATATTTATGTTAAATTGAAATAGTTCAATCATAATTTGGCCAAATATGGCCAGACAGTTTCACAAATTGGCCAGAACAGATCACGATAAATAAAGCGTTACTTCAGCGGTATACCCCAATGCTACTATTTAATGGTATCCTTTCTCATGTTAGTATTCTCCATGAGTCTAACTAAACGAATATGTTTGATGATTTTTCCGACACGTGTTTCCAGGAACCTCCCATCCAACATGTGTACCAACACGTGGTGCAACAGCCGGACGAGAAGACAACGACGACTCACAACAACGAGAGCACGTTCAGGATAGGTGACAATATTAATTTCATACTTTTGTTTTTACTACACACTCATGTTTTTGTAAATCCATCGCCAGGAACTACACCTGTAACTGTGACATGATCTTAGGGACTTTTTTTCATTAAATCCACTAATATTCTTTACATTACTAAATCGTGCGTATATCGGTGAACGAATTTGAATGAAATCCGGCAAACTTCTTTAGGTGCGTTGGGCACTTTTAGGCGAAATTAATTTCATATCTATTACAATTAATTTCTGAATTGTACAGTATTTGTGACATTGGGACCGCTTACTTCTTTAGGTGCGTTGGGCACTTTTAGGCGTTGAGTGAATAAGGGATGCCAAAGCCCACTACCTTCCTGCAGCACCTATGGCGTTGCTTGTATTATAGGCGGTCTCTCTGTCTGTGTTTGTTTGCCTTGGCGTAATAAGTATTGTGAAAATGTATTTCAGATCCAAGCTACCCGTACGCCCCAGTCGACTACACGGCGCCGTGTAATGCTTGCGTTGACCCCACCGCCGCAACCGTACAACAAAGGGGGTAAGTGTTGGCTAGAGGTAGCATTTTCGCGTCGCGACCGAGACCGGAGACAGAGAGTTGAGACCGTGACCGAGACCGGAGACAGAGAATTGAGACCGCGACCGCATGTCTCGGTCTCCGATCGATACATTCCGAGACAGAGACGCGCGCGACAAATGTCTCGCGAGACAGAGACGCGATACCAAACAACAAATGACTACAGCAAGACGGTCTCTGGTCTCGCTCGCGAACCGAATTCCGTATGAAAGCATATTATAAGTCAAGTAGGTGTCACGCGTCTCTGCCTCCGGTCTCGGTCTCCGGGCGGTCGCTCCGCGTACTTGCACTTTTACACTTAAACTTATTAAATACTAGCTGTTGCACGCGACTTTGTCCGCGTAACTTTTATAAAATATAGCCTATGTTACTCCCTGATAATATAGCTTCCCAAACAGTGAAAGAATTTTTCAAATCGACCCAGTAATTTCGGAGCCTATTCAATGCAAACAAACAAATCTTTCCTCTTTATATCCTAGACTAGGTGGCGCTGTTTTCTTCATGACGCAAAATGTCACAAGCACGTCATTGTAAAGTGTTCATAAAAAGGTTGTTTCAGTAAGCCACGCCAATAACAAATTACGAGTTTTTAAGACTTTTTTTTTATCAAATAAATAAACATTTAAATTTTCCAGTTACAACATGCCATACGCTCCCGTGGAGATGTCATCCGCCGCTTCAGGGATGCCAGTGATGCCATCCGCCGCCTCCTATCCCGTTATGCCTCAACCGTTGCCTTATACGGTAATACTTTTTACAGCAAAAAAACTAACCTAAAACCAATAAAATAAATCATTGATCAGCAAAAAACCTGTAGCTTCTTTCAAAGAATAAAGGAATGTTTCGTTTGAGTAAAATTTGCTATCTCCAGTACATATTTACGAGTACTTTCCCTCCAGGGAAGCAAACTATTGACTTAACAACCCCAAGTTTCAAATAAAATTATTATTTTTTTAATAAACCTTTATATAAAAATTTAGTCTTCGTATCGGAAGAACATTTAAGCAATTTAATTTAAGATTTGTTCGCCTCCGTATCGGAGGGACATATAAAAAAGCAAACACCCTATGAGCAAAACGGTCTATAAGCACCTCGTCCTTTTAGCAACGTGGCCTAGTAGCAAATGGTCTCAATATCAAAATGGTTTCCAATAAATATTTAATTTGTATTATTAAGCGTACCTGTCCTTTTGATATTGAGACCATTTGCTAAGGCCACGTTGCTAACAGGGACGAGCTGCTTATAGACCGTTTTGCTCATAGGGTGTTTGCTTTTTTATATGTCCCTCCGATACGAAGGCGAACAAATCTATCTCGCGCAATATTCGTCCAAAGGACTGATGAAAAAAAAATCTCCCCTGACTGTGTGTATGTTTTCTTAGTACCAAGACTCAGTACCCTGGCAAGGAGTACAACCGCTGGTTCCGGTTGCTCCCGCCAAAGTCTACATGCCGGAACTGTGTCCCGTAATTCAGTATCCGCATTACAACGTCCTATATCCTCAGGTATATATAGTTACGAAGTTACACATAGTTACGAAGTTACATATAGTTACGAAGTTACACATAGTACAAAGTTACACATACTTACGAAGTTATACATAGTTACGAAGTTACAACGTTACACATAGTTACGAAGTTGCACATAGTTACGAAGTTTTATCAAAAATCGGTTCAGTAGTTTAGGAATTCATTGGCGTCAAACAACGTGACACGTAATTTTTATATATTATTATGTATGTATATATATAGATATAAAAAAGATGTTAAGTTGTTTTGTGCACGTTTTACAAAAATGGAAAAGTTCCGCACCGATTTTAATTCGGTTTTCAATAATGGAAAGAGGTATGAACTTGAAAGGTTTATATATATAAAAAAAATAGCATCCCGGTCGAAGCCGGGAGCGGGTCGCTAGTGTCATCATATAAATAATCGCATAATGTCATATATAGATGTGACTAATGAATAATCATGGAATTTTTACTAGGTTATTTCATGATTACTCATCAGTTATTGGTCGTAGCAATTTGACATTAAGAAACGTGACTTCTGGTTTGCATCGCAACAAAATAGTGAAATTTATTTTAATATAATATTATCTAGTGTAATTACTGACTAAAAGTTAATAATGTTTTCCATAAAAACATCGTAGCTATAAATGTACATTTAAAATTGGCATGTCAATTGCTTGCGTATGTTTCTCTAAGTTTGTCGGTTGTTCGCGTTATAGCGTGTCCTTAAAAGTGATTATTTTTTTCCTCCCCCTGTAGATGGTTCCACAGCAACCAGCGGCCGGGTCTTTCCCCTATTGGTCGACCGGTAACATGGGCGGAGCCCGCGACACGCCCCTTCGCACGCCCGCCAACACGCCCCCTCACGCGCATTTAGCTGCGCACGCGCACGCCAACACTGAACACAACGACAAAGGTACACGTTTCCTGTATATCTTTTTGGACTTTTTTTTTTTTTTTTTTGGATCGTCGCAATAAATGCATATTGTTACTATTAGATGTAATCCGAACATAATTCGTATAGCGTTCACATTGTAATACGTTACAATGAACAAAATGTGTAAGTTGCAAGGAGTATGACACGATTGATTCAAATGAAACATCTCATTTTATTGTTAGTGACATAATTTATAGAATTGTAATTTTTCACCAATCGTCCAGGTTACAAAGGAGACACGGAAATAGCTGCGAAAATCCAACAGATCAAGGATCAAATGGCGCAGAGCGCGAAAGATAGGCCGGGACGTAGGCAAGAAACGGAAGTCCGTCGGCCCAGCACAGGGAACAGCATCCTCGGGACCTGCCCTGGACCTCCGCCTCCTCATTACGCCAACGCCAGCGCCGCCAGGTAAAAACGCCTCCACTTTATTTTCATCCTTTCTCTCGGTTTCGTCACAATTTTACAATCCATACTCTGATTTATAAAATTTACTACGTGACAAAAACCTTCCTCCTTGAACGGGTCACGAATTATGGGTACGTTCCCTAATGGACTACTCGCCCAGACTACTCGCCCATTGGGCGAGTTATCACGATAAGCAACTGCAGCTAGTGTTTAAATATATTTTTTTTATATTAAGGTCTATACAGACAGGCTAACGGTCCACTTGATGGTAGGTGGCTACCGTCGCCTACACAAGCAATGCGTTGCTAATGCGCTGGTGACCATAGAAGGATTAAGGATAAGGGATAAGGGAGGGATGGGGTAATGGGCTCCGGCATCCGCCTTACTCGCTCACCGAAACACAACAGCACATAATATGCACATTATTTCACAGTGGTCTTCTGTAAGGGGGTTCTGTGGTTACTGGCCGCCAGACGGGTTGCCCAAGTGTGCCTTGCCACTACTAAATATTATGTTATGATGTCTGTCTGTATTTCATTTATTCCACCTTTACAGGAGACAGATGAACGATGACAGCCAATTGACATCGACCGCTCGAGCCATTGTCAATTCCATAAGAAACATGCAACCAAAAAATAATTACTGTAAGTAATACATTCATTTATATGCAATATTTATCTCTGTGTCTGTCTGTGTCTCTTCAGTCCTGAAGGTTAGCCGTAAATTTTTTGAATCTGTGCCTGTCAAGAGTCAACTGGAATAAAGCTGCTCGAACGAGGCAATTTCAATCCACTGTCAGATATTTCCCAGCCATGACTTTCTCCTTAGCCCATTCGTTTATAAATATTACCTTCTATAACCTTATAGAAAGATTGTATAGGTCGAGCATTATTTTAAGGTCAGATCGCGAAACTAGTGGGGGAAATCGGCGCATGTCTACAATTGCGCACAAAAGTGCTGATATTCCTTCCATTAAATAGTTATCGTGCGATGTCGAAAAGAAGGATTTTTTAATGCATTTTTTATTACTAATACGATAAAACAATCTGTACGCGACAGTACCCAAGAGACACGAACGAAGTGCGGGAGTTGAAGAGCGACTGAGTGAGTTTACCAATAACGTGTCGGCACACCGACGCGCACCCGCCCCTCACGCTCATCTGTCCCCTCAAAGACCTAAAAATTGAATTCTGCGCATGCCCCTTCTACATTTTTTTACTTCACTTCTACATTTCACTTAGTGGTAGGGCACACTGCGTTTCGCAGTCATTTGGGCAGCCCGTCTGGCGGCAGTAACCACCACCTTACAGAATACCACCGTGAAATAACAGCATATACGTGCTGTTGTGTTTCGGTGTGTGAGTAAGGGATGCCAGAGCCCATTACCCCTTCCCTTCCCTATCCCTTATCCTTAATCCTTCTATGGTCGGCAGCGCACTTGTAGCACTTATGGTGTTACTTGAGTTATAGGCGACGGTAGCCACCTACCATCAAGTGGACCGTCAGCCTGTCTGTCGACCTTAACATAAAAAAAAATGCCATAAAGTTTTAATCAGCTGCGCGCGAACTATAGCAATCGTGTTTCTGGTGATAATCTTAAGCAATGTTTGACATTCGAAATTAAACATAGTATCCTCTGAAATTATTCTCGAGTCATAATATTTCATAAGATTAACATAAAATAAAATGAATTTCAGACTCGGATAACCGTCGGTCCGACTCACGCACGGACAGGATGCGACGGGACGACAGGACGGATAAGGATTTCAGGACAGACAGTAGGAGGACGATCAACGTGCCACTCTTCCGACCGCCCTATCTCATCAGACAGGTAATATTTATGCTCTATAGGTGAAATAACCTATGTCCATGTCCATGTCCTTGTCCATGTCGTCCCCACCCAAGTAGTTGATGAGTACACAGACTTTGGGTTTTTGGTTCATTCGATTCTCTTGTACATATTTCGATATTAGTTTGACAGTAATTTCGAATATCTCTTAACATTTTCTTTATATGAAGATTATTTGCTATCATGAGCTGTCAAACAGTGTGATATTTCTGTTTATATCTATACTATTTTTTCTTACATAATGAAACCCTATCTGTAAATGGCAATGTATTGTATGTTATTTTGTTATGTTGAAAATATAATGAAATAAAAATAAATAACATTATAAAAAGAGAATATTTGTATGTTTGTAATGAATAATTCTATTGATTGATTGATTGATTGATTGATGAGTCTATTGTCTCAAATTAACGTAAAATAATGCTTTATTACAGATGTCCCCTGGCACATGGTGCAGACGGTCCCCTGCCCCACTTCACCCAGGTAAATGACTTATTTATATTATACATTTTTTTTTGCATTTTTGAAAAAAGAATCATTTGGGTAACCCGCCTGACAGCAGTCGACAGCACGTGTGCTGTTGTGTTTTGGTGAGTGAGTAAAGCATGCCAGAGCTCTCATTTTTCTATCCCTTATCCATAATCATACAAAAATTTGCATCACATGTGGCCTTGCTCATGTCATAGGCGACGGTAACCATCTACCATCAAGTGGACAGTCAGCCTGTCTGTCGAGATTAATATAAAAATTAAAAAAAATTACTAACAATTTGGGATGATAACGAAATAAATTGAATTTTTCTTCAATGTTGATGGTAGCCACTTACCATCAAGTGGTCAGTCAGCCTGTCTGTCGAGATTAATATAAAAATTAAAAAAAAAATTACTAACAATTTGGGATGATAACGAAATAAATTGAATTTGTTTTCAATGTTGATGGTAGCCACTTACCATCAAGTGGTCAGTCGGCCTGTCTGTCGACCTTAACGTAAAAAGAAACGTTGCCACTACTATTAGTTTTTTGTTAAAATGTTTTTTTTTGTTTTATTTTCAGTATTAAATCATCCAAGAAGACCTCATCCGGACAATAAAAATGGCCGCCGTTAAAACATATCTGCAGATAACCAATTTAATATATATGTAACATAACAGATACATAATATTATATTATATATAAATAACACAAAAAAAAATTAAGTGTGTAGTAGCAATTGGATGAACAAAATTAATAACAGAATGATTTTTTCTATATATTTAATTTGTTTGATTTTTTTGGGTCAACTAATAATTAAAATAAAAGTCAAATGTAAATGATTTCAAATTAAAAAAAGTTTAATTTTTTTTTAAATTATTACAAATAAAAAAAAACTATAATCTAAACAATTCTAGTACATACTTCGATATTATTACGAGTGCTGATTTAATTTATGAGTTTAGATTTTTTTTGTTCACCAATCGCCACACGCCATACGATCTAATACAGTATTTAATATTTATTTAATAATAATAATAATAAAAAAGAAAAACAAGTATTGAAAAAGGATCTGCATATTTCAATTTCAATTTTCAAAGTGAATTAATATTGTAGCAGGAATTATTTTTTTCATTCAATATTAGATTTAATTGGATAAAACTGGATTAATATAAGCCCGAAGAAAAAAATGTTCGGCCCAAAAGGTTAATTTTGTCTAGGAAATATTTTACAATAGTTATACCCTAAGACGGAATTTTGTAATTGTCTTAAGTTTATTTGCATTTTTTTTATTACCTATAATTTTATAACATAAAATTCACGGTCTCACGGTATTTACCGTGACTCTTATATCAGTGAAGGCTTTGCTTAAACAAGAGTCAATTCCATGTCAAAGTTAATAATTAAAAATTATATTTTGTTCACGTTTACTGAAACCGATGAGAATTTAACGCACAAAATTGGATAAATAAATATTTGTCTAATATCGTTCGTAATGTTAATTTTGATATCTAATATCCAGGAGCATTAAATTCTTAATTATTTCAGTAATAATGAACGGTATTGAGTCACACCGGAACGCAACGCGTCGCAAAATATTCTATTGTTGAAATGCTACCTTGAAAACGTCCTTATTGTGTAGCAAAAGGTTATATGTTGCAATGCTTCCTTGAAAACGTCCTTATTGTGTAGCAAAAGGTTATATGTTGCAATGCTACCTTGAAAACGTACCTTATTGTGTAGCAAAAGATTATATGTTGCAACGCTCCCTTGAAAACGTACCTCATTGTGTAGCAAAAGGTTCTATGTTGCAATGATACCTTGAAGACGTACCATATTGTGTAACAAAAGGTTCTATGTTGCAATGCTCCCTTGAAAACGTACCTTATTGTGTAACAAAAAGTTATATGTTGCAATGCTCCCTTGAACAGTATCTTATTGTGTAGCAAAAGATTATATGTTGCAATGCTCCCTTGAAAACGTACCTTATTGTGTAACAAAAAGTTATATGTTGCAACGCTCCCTTGAAAACGTACCTCATTGTGTAGCAAAAGGTTCTATGTTGCAATGATACCTTGAAGACGTACCATATTGTGTAACAAAAGGTTCTATGTTGCAATGCTCCCTTGAAAACGTACCTTATTGTGTAACAAAAAGTTATATGTTGCAATGCTCCCTTGAACAGTATCTTATTGTGTAGCAAAAGATTATATGTTGCAATGCTCCCTTGAAAACGTACCTTATTGTGTAACAAAAAGTTATATGTTGCAATGCTCCCTTGAAAACGTACCTTATTGTATGGCAAAAGGTTTTATGTTGCAACGCTTCCTTGAACACTATCTTATTGTGTAGCAAAAGATTATATGTTGTAATGCTCCCTTGAAAACGTACCTTATTGTGTAGCAAAAAGTTATATGTTGCAATGCTCCCTTGAAAACGTACCTTATTGTGTAGCAAAAAGTGCTATGTTGCAATGAAACAATAAAAAGTGCGCGTCGCGTTTCTGTGTGAACGACACTAATCCTATAAGACGAAACCTTTTTCTTTATTAATTGTTGGCCAAGAAGCTTGAGTGCAAATTATCTCAAATTGTTACAAAATAACTCTTAAATTTCAATTTAAGATAAAAATGGACGTACAGTCATTTTAAAAGATCTCAATAAAACCATGACTAGTCACTTTTTTGTATAACAGATTATATAGCTTAAGTGAGTATTTGTTTTATAATGACATTTTGTTAGAGGACTCAAAAGAAGGGGGTTGACAGTTTCACCTAAGTATCCAAACTAAGTCCGCCCTCTCGCGCGGACTTAGTTTGGGTGTGACAGGTGTCGCCTGCTGATACCACGTCCGCCGTTTTTTAAATGTGTACCTTTAAAAAATACACACAAACATATTGAAAATGTTTGGTTATTTCTTCAAATGTCCGGATATCGCGTCATCGCATAGAAGCATAAAATTGGTTGTTAATTAATGGTTCTTAATTAATATTTTCTTAGTAACTACACACAGGAAAATATTATTTTATTAATAAAAGGTAGAAAATGTTAGACATTGTTAGCATCCATCATGGCTTCAAGCCATTTATTTTGACCATTTTGGTTTAAGTAATTTGTTGTTTTTGTAACCCAAAAAAAAAAGAGATTTTTCAAAGCATTAAACTTTATATAAAAAATTTGTTTATTTGTTTAAATAATAAACAGGTTTTTATTTGTAAATAAAAACCACCATCTCTGGTGTACCAGAGAGAGAAAAAAATATTTTCTCTCTGGTGACGTTATATGCGTCATATTTTCAAAAAAAAAAGTCATGACTTCTTTGAGCTTGGTCGAGTCATAACAAGTCAGCAGACAGACACATGTAATTTTTTTTTAAATATCACATACGATATCTGGACATTCAAGTAATAATCAATCATACAAGCTTATGTCGAAAGTTTAAAAATACATATATATATAGAAAAAGAAAGATAATAACGGACGCGACTTAGAAATTACAAAGTGAGATACGACTTAGGCCTAAAACTAAGCACAAGTTTCGCATACACATAATAAATATCTCAAGCCGTACAATTAATGACTGAACTATCGGTCACAGCGTGTGTTAGTTTAGAGAAATATACGACAGATGGCGCTAACGAAAGATATGTGAATTTAACCAATAACTCTCGGTGTTTTTAGCGGTTCATCTAAAAACCTTTTGGGTCTTAATTTTCTTAATAATAATAATAAAATATAAATGTGTAACAGTTATTGTGCATAATGTAATTTAATAAATGTTGAATAGTTATCTGTGGACATAGATTAAATAATACTAAAGTCATAGTAGTCTACGTCGGTTGGATATACTCTGTAGCGTCGTCTGTCGTCCAGTAAAATGTCAAGATCATATCTCGAGCGGACGTCAAGGCTCGTTCGCACCAGACTATTGGTTTAGTCGAGTAGCAAGTAGTTTAGCAAAATTTAGTGTGAACACCAAAAAATCAGTCGAGTAGAATTAGTAAGTAATTTAGTCGAATTTAGTAGAATTTTGTTCTATTTTTTCGGACTAGTGTCGACAGATTCAGACTAGTTTAGCCGGTAACAGACTAGTTTTTAGTCAAGTTCATTAGTTGCAGCAAAAATTTCGTTTCGATGAATTTTGTTTTATTTTTCGGGCTAGTGTCGACAGATTCAGACTAGTTTAGCCGGTAACAGACTAGTTTTTAGTCAAGTCAGATTAGTTACAGCAAAAATTTCGTTTCGCTGAAACGAAGAAGTAACTTTAAAATGTAATTCTAAATATTTAAATCATGAATGTTAAGTGCAATGTTAAGTCTTCACATTATAAAAATCTTTTCTTAGTTATCAAACAAATTTCTTCATTCAGTAACGAGTAGTTTAGCTACTAAATTACTAAAGTAGTCCGAACACCCTTTAAGATTTTTTTTAATAACTGAGAAAAAAATTATATTGTATAGACTTAACATTGCACAAGCATTCATGTTTTAAATATTGAGAATCACATTTTAAAGTTATGTCTTCGTTTCAGCGAAACGTAATTTTTGCAGCAGCTAATTAACTTGACTAAAAACTAGTCACCGACTAAACTAGTCTTAAACCCGTCGCTACTAGTCAGAAAAAATAAAACGAAATGGATTGACTCGACTAAATTTATTGCTAATCTACTCGACTCATTTTTTAGTGTTCATGCAAGTTTAGTCACTAAATTACTTGCTACACGACTAAATCACTAGCCCAGTGCGAACAAGCCTTTATACATAGATTGAGTTGAAATAACTTTGTCTTAGCGTCACTCGAATAAATATACTCATTGGATAAATAACAAATAGTAGATCAATGTGATTAGTGCGTTTAAATAAAATAAAAAAAAAAAAAAACTTCCACTGTCATTGCGTTGCTATATCACTTTGTAATGTTGTTTATTATTTATTTAGTTGTTTTAGGCTTAAAAAAAATATTCCCACAACATTTTTTTATATGTACTGTGTTAGTTTTCTCAATCTTTACATATTGTAGGTAATAGAAATTCTCTGGAAATATTTTAGGCGAAAATTGTATATGGTCGTTGTCAAATCAAAATGTGCTATGTGCAAAAAAAAGTATTCTTTTGAGACATTTATTATTATGAGATATTCATTTATTATTATGTTTATTTATTATTGTGAGATATTCATTTATTATTATGAGATATTCATTTATTATTATGAGATATATTTATTTATTATTGTGACACATTTATTTATTATCATAAGATATTTATTTATTATTATGAGATATTCATTTATTATTGTGAGATATTCATTTATTCTTATGAGATATATTTATTTATTATTGTGACATTTATTTATTATCATGAGATATTCATTTATTATTATGAGATATTCGTTTATTGTTATGAGATATTCATTTATTATTATGAGATATTCATTTATTATTATGAGATATTCGTTTATTGTTATGAGATATTCGTTTATTGTTATGAGATATTTATTTATTATTGTGAGATATTTATTTTTTCTGAAATATTTAAATATTTAAATTTACTAGTATGAGATATTTATTATTTACATAATATATTTTCATTCTTACTTCTAACGTGACAGTGCTCATATGTGTGAGTTAGAGTGAACATGCGCAAGCGCATACACTATTGTGAGAAAAAAAGTTTTCCTGAATTTCACAAGACATGAATAATTTTAAAAAAGTAAGATTTTATTTGAAACTTGGTTTTTTTAAGTAAACTTATTCGTCTTTTAAACGTGATAATTTAATAATATATTTATTATTTCGATAATAGAGTAAATTTTGCACATTTTATTTTATAAGAGGTCAACAAACAGTACTCATAAGCATTTGGCACTTTTTTTTTTATAAGATAGAAATAAACTATTTACTATAAGGTCAAAATGTAGGAATCTCAAAAAAAGTGCACATAGCAGATTTTGATTGAAAAAAACGATAATACATATGTTGAAAAAAAATATTATAATTACAGTAGTTCAGTGGTTCTTGGATGTTATGTTACTTTTTTTTAAAATGTTACCATAAGAACGTTACTCGACTAATTTTAGATTGAATTTCATAAAATGGTTTCATCACAGAGGCCAGCTCGGTTGTTGAAAGTTTATTTTGAAAAGAACTCTATATCTGATAAGCTAATAACTAAAATTAGTTGTAAATAGACGTGATATAGTACCAAATGAAATGAATAATTGGATACGATATTATGTCGTATGAAACGGACGCGTCTCGTCCGCTATTATAATACGCTGGTTGTAATTTAAAGCTATATTATTGTTAATAAAGGTTTTAGCATATAAAGTTGAGTGTTATTTTCATTTGTTTATCGAGTCCAATTAGGTTGGACAATTGGGACAAACAGTCCAATTAGGTTGGACAATTGGGACAAACAGTCCAATTTGGTTGGACAATTGAAACAAACAGTCCAAAGTGGTTGGACAATTGGGACAAAGAGCCCAACTAGGTTGGATAGTTGGAACAAACAGCACAATTGGTTAGACAATTGGGACAAACAGTCCAATTAGGTTGGCCAATTGGGACAAACAGTCCAATTGGGTTGGATAATTGGGACAAACAGTCCAATTGGGTTTGATAATTGGGACATACATTCTAATTTGATTGGACAATTGGGACAAACAGTGCAATTAGGTTGGATAATTGGGACAAACTTTCCAATTAGGTCGGACAATTGGGACAAACAGTCTAACTGGAGATGGCCACCTTCGAAAAGTCAATCGTCGAATCCATCTCGGATGGGCAGCCAAACAGAAAAAACAAAAGTTTTCAACCAATGTGTGTTGCCAGCGAGATATGGAGAGGACTATGAAAAGAAACAAATAAAATAAACTTATAAACTGGAAAT
The DNA here is from genome assembly GCA_945859745.1 of Synanthedon formicaeformis. NCBI lineage: Eukaryota > Metazoa > Arthropoda > Insecta > Lepidoptera > Sesiidae > Synanthedon > Synanthedon formicaeformis. The sequence continues at coordinate 5,050,624 of OX243980.1, forward strand.
TTATTCCAAATCATTATAAGCATCTATAATTTTTTTTAAATAAAGCCAGGTAAATCTTACATAAAAAATAGTATCTACCGATTTCATTCCTGTTCTTGGGTCACCATTTTATTTTTCCGATAAGTCTTACTATTTCTTTTTTAATAGTCGAAAGATTTTTTTTATATTGTTGGTGTTTCGTTGGTGCTGGTAGGCTGTTAATATGTATAAACTCAAATTTTAATTTAACTTAGAACAACTTTAAAAAAGCAAAATATTTTCCTGAGCGAAGCCGGGAGCGGGTCGCTAGTAAACTGTAAAACCCAATAATTCAAAAACCCGGCCTCATCTTGCAAAGTTCGGGGACGAACGCTTAACTAAATAGGATAGTTTTCATGTTATTAACTAAAATGTATTATACCTCTTTGCGCCTCTTTCACCAACTACAAGTAAAGTGTTGATTAGCTACTTTTAGAAATCATTTTCTGTTTTATTGAATTATCCCACTTGGTTTACTGCATCATTCGATAGGCGATTTTTTTTTTATTATTGTTTGGGACGTTTACTGTACAAACAAAGGTACGAGTATATCAGCTAAATTATTCCAGATGACAGGTGACTTTAAGTGACGGTTTAACCTACTTGACGTTGGTGAAAGAGGCGCTTTTACTTCTAAAATCTAAAATTACGTAAATATTAATAAGTTTGAGAAGTCGTCTTCTGGAGGCGCCTCTGCTGACCTGAGACTCGTACAACGGCCCAGATCTTTATCATAAACCTGATCTGAAGAACAATTGTCAAACATATCGAAAATTCCCCTATCATCAAAAGTCATTTCACCATCTAAACTATCACTTGATTTTTCAGACGCAGTTTCTTTTTTGCTATTTATCTCTGGTTTAATTTTATCAACAATAGTCATATTTTCTTCGCTATAATTCTTTTGGGCATTGTTCTTAGCAATATTTGCTGTTACATTATCTTTTGTTACATTGTTACGTTTCCTAGTAACGTTAAATTCTTCGACTGATACTCCTTTACTTTCTTTCTTAGGATCTTTTGCTGAAATCATATCTTTTGTTGCATTGTTACTTTTCATAACATCCTTTTTGTCTGCAACTAAATATCTCTTAACATTCAGCGTACCCGTGATTTCTTTAGGAACGATCCGCTTATTAGAATTTAATTTTGGTAAACGTTCTGTTACACTATTGGACATAGTTGATATTGCTTTTCCAGCATTTACCATAGGAACTGTTGTTTGTTTATCATTTAGTCCAAAAGTTATTTCGTCTTCAACACTTTGAAGAGTGTTAGTTAACCCTTTATTAGGTTTCCGAATTGGGACATTTGCCTTTGTATCATCAGCATCAACTGAGATTCTATTATTTCCATCTGATATATGAGTAGTTTTTCCTTGGTCCCTAAATACGAGATTTTCATTGCCAGATTCTGGAAGTGGAATGACTGCTATGGCTGCTTCTGTATTTACTTCTTCACTTTCAATGTAGTCTGGGAATCTATCTTCAATTATCCATTGTATTGAGGTGTCGTATGATTTAGGCTTGGCAATACAAGCCGTAGACAGCAGGAGAATCATTAAATTCGTGCTCCACATGATTTGGCCTGAAAAGGAATAACATTTAAACAATTGGTTATCGTAATTTTAAAAAAATCGCTGATTTTGACATAAGAGTTTTATACATAGAATAGATCTTATTATTTGTTATCTATCTAGGTAACTAATCAACTACAAGTGTTGATTAGTTACTTTTAAAGTAACGCTAATTGGCGAGTAACTGTTACGAGTATCTTGTGTCAATTTCATTGAAATTACCCTTGAGTAAATGGCAGTTAGCCTACTTGACACTTTACTCAGAGTTGGTGAAAGAGGCCCTATTCATAAAAAACAATTAATTACCTTAACGTCCACACTCCATGAAGTCACAATTACAAATAAAAGTACTTACCGGAGGATAATGTAATTAAAAATACAAATTATTTCCCGTTCAATCAATAAGGAAATTATTACCTTCAATTATTAAATAGGGGTGACGTAGGTATTTCATGATTTTAAAGGTCTGTGCACACTACACAGTAGGCAGATTCCCATTTAAGCGTCAGCCTGCCAGTCACCCGTTAAAGAAGACCCCGTGAAATAACAGCATGTGTGCTTTTGTGTTTCGATGAGTGAGTAAGGGGTTCTAGAGTCCATTTCCCTGTCCTTTTTCCTACTAAGATAGTCGGCAGCACACTGTGGCCTAGCTTATGTTATAGGCGACGGTAACTGCCTACCATCAAGTGGGCCGTTAGCCTGTCTGTCTACCTTAACATTAAAAAAAAAATTTAAACCTTTAGTGTGAAAGTTCTTTTATTTTAAGTATGTTACCCAGCCGTTATGTCACTTGTAATGATTCATTTCGCTTACCCATAATATTTTCATGACAAATATGTCGCCCCTGTCCCGTAACATAGGTAATATTGTATTCATTACTTACTTGGTATTGCTATCTGTAGAAACGAAAGAAGAAAAGAAAATCCGATCCCAATAATTTAAAGATCTTCATAAATTATCGCATGAAGTAAATAGTACATAACCAGTAAGTTAAGAGCGGGTATAAAGAGAAATAACCAATCCTAGATTTGAATTTTATCTAAATAAACAAAGTCTAATTTAATTAATTTTTTTAAATAGATAAATACATTATAAATGAAAGTGACGTCTGTAACAGAAAACATAATATAATGAAATTTTCTCGATAGAAAAAAATCACCAAGTGAACTCTCATTTCCATCGATTTTAGTTTTATTTTCAAAATGACACACATTACAAAGCTAAAAGTGTATCAGTAATTTCACTTCACATATTATCTAAGGTTATATGTAACAATTTTTCATTTGACATTGTAGTTTAGGAATAATTACCTAATATTTAATACTTTTGGCACATATCATTTTTATTGAGCGAGATGCGCTATTTTCCGTCGCATGTTGTGCGTAGTTCTACGTATTGTGTCACTGTCATGTCCAAGGGGCCACGCGGGTGAAATTACAAATTTTGTTTACTTTATACATACCCACTCTTAAGTACTGGTTAAGTACTATTTACTCAATGAATATAGCTAGGAACAATCGCGTTCACATCAGCTTTTAAACAAAACAAAACCAAATCAAAATAGATCCATCCATTTGGGAGCTATAATACGATAGCACACACACACACAGGTCATACTTATAACACTCCATTTTTGCATTGGGCGTTGCCGCTTAGGCCCGACTGAGATTAGTAGGTAGGTACCTGCTCATTAAGTTACTACAAGTAAATTTAGTGATCGTTTTCCATATTAAACGGAAATAGAGATGGACATTCTTATTTTTTATTTCATTAGTCACTCAAGGGTTTTATAATATTAGTCATACTTACACTGAACCGGTTTTTTCCTGTTACCTCTATAATATGTGTGCGTCTGCGCAGACGTGAAGGCGTTTGAAATCAAAACATGAGTGTTCATGTTTTTTAAAAATGTGACTATTATAATTTAAGAGTGGAGAAGAAAGTTAAAAGGAATACGAAATACAGTTTTTATACTTACTTTATTATAATAATTATTTTTGTTTTTATTGGATGTTTTTAGAAATTTTTGATGAGGTAAGCGCTAAGAGATAATTTCCTTATTACAAATAGGTTTAGGCTATACGTCGTGTAAATAGGTATTGCACAAACTTACGTAATTACCTAAAATACTGGTTCGCTCATGTATCTTTATGAATCATGGCCATTGTGTTATTGTGCCAAAGAAGAAATATAAAATATAGAAGAAAATAACAAGACTAAGCGCCTCTTTCACCAACTACAAGTAAAGTGTTGATTAGTTACTTTTAGAAATCATTTTCTGTTTTATTGAATTATGCACTCGGTTTACTGCATCATTCGATAGGCAATTTTTTTTTATTATTTTCCATTTAGTGTTTGGGACGTTTACTTTTTTTTACGTTTACTACGACTTTAAGTGACGGTTTAGCCTACTTGACGTTGGTGAAAGAGGCGCTAAAACTAAAAAATAAACTAAACTAGGTAATATACCTACTTACATACAACAAGACAAGGATCGAATACATAATCTCAGACCGTATACAATTTTTACCAATAATTTGAATATTTTCTAAGAAATACACTCAAATATGTTTAATATACAAGCAAGGTAAGGGAAGTTTGTGTATTTTTTTTTATTAGCGGTAAATTGACAAAGACTATGTACGTCACATAATTATTACTCCGCACTATTACATTGTTTTGAGGCATAAAACATATTATACTAGTTGGTGCCCGCGACTTCGTTCGCGTTCTGTATAGCCTATAGCCTACCTCGATAAATGGACTAGGTATATATAACACAAAAAGAATTTTTCAATTTGAAACAATAATTAGACAACAACAATAGAACAAACAAACAAACTCTTTAGCTTTATATATTAATACAGGTCTGGGATGGCGAACCAGTGCCACCGATGGCACGCCACACAATAGGTACTTTGGGCACGCCACGGATCTAAACATTTGCATTTTAATTAAAAATAACGAACTCCATTCTTTCAAATATCAAGCAAAGTCAAAATTATTTGATGGTACGGCACGTTTATGACCTCATTGAACATTTCTTTAGAAAAATGGCACGTTAATCCATAAAGGTTCGCCACCCCTGGTATTGGTTATACCTATAGCAAAAACATATCTTGTCTGTTATCCCATTCCAATAAATCATACGATGTACGAAAGTTATCGACATAAACCAATGGCCGTTAGGTCCAGAAGATACCTACTCGAGTGGAGGGCACGCGGGACGTCTACTCACAAGGTCATACGCGTCGAGCGCGTAAACGTCAATTTGTATAGGAATGAAACAGCGCCACCTAGTGGTTAACGTGTACGTCTGCTCCATTCCCATACAAATTAACGTTTACGCGTTCGACGCGTTTGTTCGAGTAAAACTCGCACTAGGCCCTCTGAAAGGGTCAGCGCCGACGGATGGAGTGGCGGCGAAGAGCAGTTACAGAGGTCCTAGTGCGAGTTTTACTCTATCAAACTCGTCGAACGCGTAAATGTCAATTTGTATGGGAATGCAGCAGCGCCACCTGGTGGCTAACGTGTAGAGCTGCTACATTCCCATACAAATTTACATTTACACGTTCGACGAGTTTGATAGAGTAAAACTCGCACTAGGCCCTCAGGTCGCAAAGCTCACTGAGCGCGCGTCACAAAGAGCCGGCAAGGGAGTTGATGCGCCTCGCGCCTCTCGACCGCGCTTTGAGTCTCGCCGGCATTTTATTTCATTGTGCCAAATTCATTGTATTCAGGAGCACTTTAGTTTGAGTTTAAATTGTTACTAAATGAGTCTCTTCGCTGCCACTCCGTCCGTCGGCGCTGACCCTTAGGGTCAAAGTTCGAAAGATCCAGGGGCCCTAGACAAGTTGCATTCGCTCCGTAGCGATTCGATTCGCTAAAAATAAAATGTATGGGATTGACATATGCCTTCGCTAAATCACGTGATACTTCCCATACGTTTATAACTATCGAACTTCGTTATCGTTATCGTTATGGCACTTTGTCTAGGACCCCAGGCTACTTCTGACCAGTCCTATTGGAAAAGTATAGGGGAGGCCTATGTCTAGCAGTGGACGTCTTGCAGATAAGATGATGATGAATTGTGATGAATAAATCGTACCTAGGTATATCAAAACAATAAAACGTAGATAACCACTATAATATAATATTATAATAATCTTATTTATTTTTGTACAAAAACACATGTCTACACGAGCTTAATTACACGTCATATTGTTGAGTGAATGCAAATTTTATATTCCCGAACTAAGTATTATAATGCATTACTTACTTACGTCGGCAATAACTAAACTAATTGCCGACGTAAGTAAGTAATGCATTATAAAAAATTATGTTTTTCTTTCAGCAAAAATGCCACTTTTGCTGTCACTGGCCATCCTCACGGTTGTCATAAACTATTCAAACTCTTTGAATGTATCTAACGAAGAGTGGACACTCGAAGATAGGGGCATAGCTGATGGTATCCTGGAAAATTGTCCAACAGACCAGGTGTACGACGCTACGTTAGGATGTTTGAAAAAAACCGATATTGAACCGCCACCTGAAGAATTAGAGGGACGCCTCGTTTTCAATGATGAAAAAAATTCAATTAATAACGAAATAAATGATGTAATTTTTAAAAACGTCAAACTCTCCGAAGGTAATTTGGAAACGCCAAGTTTACAACAAAATTTCTCCTTAGATTCATTTTATAGGGACGTTTTCGGTCCAATTGTTCCAAATTTGAATACTACCATATACAAAAATAACAATGCCACCAAAGAGACCACAGACCAAATTAATTATGAAGATTTAATAACTAAATACGGCCCGATCGTTCTAAATTCGAATACCACCATAGACAAAAATAACAATGCCACAAAAGATACCATAGACAATATTGTTCATAAAGATTTAATGACTAAATGCAGCCCGACAAATTTGAGTCAAAAATGTTTATTTAATGTCCACACCTTAATATTTATATTAATTATTGTGTATAGGTTAAAATAATAATTAAAATGTAAATTAATTAAGTAAAGAATATTTTATTATTTCAAGTCCACATCAATTAGGAAATGTTACATTACTAGACTATACTTAAGTCTAGATTTTTACTTATTAGATTATTATTTTTTAACCCCCAACGTCTACGCAAAAGTGGGGTGTTACAAGTTTGACCTGTGTTTGTGCCTGTCTGTGGCAGGCATCATAGGTTCAAAACTTTTTTTTTTTCATTTAAAATTAAGAAAATATCTGACATCTTTATTATTTAGTAGAATTTAAAGTTTGAAAACGTCTTACAATTGAAGACGTGAGTGGATGAGGTGATCGAAAAAAAACGAAAAAACCCAAAAATGCGACATGCATTTTTGGGTTTTTTCGTTTTTTTGCGTTGATGAAGGTAATATGTCTATATGAATGATTACAGACCTTAAGGTGGCGCTGGACGAGCGTGGGAACTCAGTAATAGGTATTTGGGAGAATTTGTTGCAAACAGAATGCGAAGCAACACATTCGCGCACTTATTCAACTAGCGAAACATACGCCAGCAATTCCAATATTTTAGAAAAACCTTTATAGATAGTAACTATTGACATCTCAATTTTTAATGTACACTATAGCTAGGATGTTTTCATTGGAAAACATTATTGGCTTTCAGTCAAAATTTACGAGATCTCAACCAGAGAAAATGTGACAAATTCTGCACATTTTAGAAATTAATTATACTAGATATAAAATAAATTTCAGTTTTTTGTTTCGATGTAAACCTTCATATTATGTCTCAGAAAAGTCATATTTTTTCATGTATTACTACGACCAATACCTAATGAGTAATCATGGAATTACGTAGTATGGAATTGGTACGCCGCTCGAGTTGGAAAGTGGCCTCTTAAGATCGTCGATTGAAGACATTTTTGGAAAATAAAAAGTTGAAAAAGGTGTTATGTACAATTAATTTTAAAAAGCAAAAAGTGCAGAAAAGTTTACTTTTGTTAATGGAAGAGGGAGCTATGTTCACTTTTTTTTTTTTTTTTTTTTAATTAAATAATACATGTGTTTAATTGCTATCATACCATTAATATTTTAGGTTATTTACACAACTTTGCATCATAATTTAGTACAAAATTCAGTTCCGTGGCGATTTATCTCAAAAATTAAAAGTAAAACTTCAACTTAGATTTATTCATAATTGGAATTATGCAACATATCACCTTCATCCACTCACGTCTTCAATTCTTTCTATAAATGTTTCATTGCCTCAGAAAAAAATCGCGGACGAAGTCGCGGGCAAAAACTAGTGTATAATATACTCAACAAAATAAATTATTCAAGTGATGTGACGGTCAGATAAGATTTCAGAAGCACTACGGTAGCGAGAACGTAGGTAATCTAGCATAGGTTAAAACATTTTAACTTATCAGTAGCTTATCGAGTCAGCTTAATTGACTTTAAGTGACACTAAGTACTGTCAAACAGTTTCGTATGATAACTAATTGCTGGAATATACCTACTATGTTGAAAAAATAATATAGTTTTTTTTTAATAATATACTACCTATTATTAAAAAAAAAAACAGAATATTTCTACATATTTTTGCTTATATATCGCTGTTTACAAACTAAAGGGCCACAAATCAAAATTACACTTTTTACGGGAGAGCTAATCGAAAAAAAATTTTTTGTCTATTTTTTTTCTTATTAGATATGTATCAAATATATGCATATTATACTTACATCGTTAGAAGCGTATTTTTAAGTAGCATTAAATGTTTTAAGTACTTTTATAATAAACTGAATACTAGAAGAGATATGAGCATATATAAGTTACTTTTGAATATATAAAAAAATGATCAAAATATACTAAATATGGAATAAAACAACCATGTCTTTTTGCAACATACAATAAGAAGGATTGTGATTGTATTTTTGCAATAAAAACATTTTTGGATTTTCTTGTTTTATGCCCTTTAGTTTTTAAACCTATATCTAATCTAATTTCTTAACAAATTCATTTCGAAGTAACGTCTTCCTTTTTATTTATTATTTATTTATTTTTTAAAGCCTCCAAGATTCTTCACTCTTTTCTGTTTGTTGCCACATTTGTCCATAACTTTCCTGCCGTATTTTTCAGTTCATCGCCCATCTCATATTTGGTCTTCCATTGTTCCTTTTTTGGTCTCTGGGATATCATTCTGTAATTATTTTTGTCCATTTAGGTATTAAAAAATATTACAGAATGGTAAGCATCTAAGTTACTTATGAATATAAAAAAAATATCAAAATATACTCGTACTAGCTGGCGCCCGAGACTTCGTCCGCGTTGAAAAAGAAAAAAAGTAGCCTATCCTGTGTCCTGTACGTCTAAATGTTTATATACCGAGTTTCATGAAAATCAGTTAATTCGTTTCAGAGTTATGGAGGAACATACATACAGATACATATTATACATACATACATACATACATACATACATACATACATACATACATACATACATACATACATACATACATACATACATACATACATACATACATACATACATACATACATACATACATACATACATACATACATACATACATACATACATACATACATACATACATACATACATACATACATACATACATACATACAGAAAAAAATTGTAAAAATGGTCAATTTAGTTTCAGTATCATGTATAGAGCCTATAAACACGATATCTCTGAAAACAAAGTAACTTACTCCAAGACCAACCCTTACATCTTTATTATTAGTATTGATATGTAATAAAACAACCATAGGTAAGTATTTTTGCAACTTACAATATGAAGGATTGTGATTGTAATTGCAATAAAAACATTTTTAGATTTTTTTGATTTGTAGTAGGTACTTTTGAAGCAGCGACATGTAGGTAAGTATCTGCCTAGTTGCTGACGAGTTGGCTATCCCGCAGACTACTCCATGCTGAACCATCAGAAGGTTACCGCGTCTTGGAAATACCAACTAAGTAACAGTACACCAAATTTCAAAAAAATTGAAGGTGATATGGAAGTGAGTGAGATCCTTTTGTCAAGAGCTGATGATCTTCAAACGCCTCAATAAATCTTCGTATAGTGGAAGCGGAACGAAGCCGTGAGACAAAACTAGTTATATCTGAACCCTAATACAGTAGCACTTACTGTCCATTAAGCGTGATAAAAATCGAGTTGACTTTGTTTGCATAAAAAAAAAACGAAATTGATAAGCGTTCAATGTATGCATCGTCACATTTTTATATTAATTGCTCTAACAAGCTAGCGTTACGCCCCGACTTCACTTGTGTATAATTCTGATACGGTTTCACCATCAGTTAGTTTTAGTACTTGTGGCAGGGCACATTTCCCTATCCCTATTCCTAATCGCACTTGCAGCACCTGTGCTGTTTCTTGTGTTATAGGCGACGGTAGCCACCTACCATTAAGTAGGCCGTCAGCCAGTTTTCCAACCTTATAAAAAAAGTGGCACTTCGGGAATGCCGACAGAAGTGAAAACTTGAAAAACTACGTGTGTATTAAGTATTTTTTGAATCATCAGGAAATATTTTACAATATATGTACATACATAATTATATTTTAAATTAATATCAGCGCCATCTCTGTTCGCATTGATGTATTATTTCAATTCAATTAGTTTTCGCAAGGATATATTATTACGTAATATTTTCTAGTTTCAGTGGTATTGTGTAGATGGCGCAATAATCTGAAGAAAATGTTGACCTTTTTGGAATATCACTGGCCGTTTTCTATTTTTATTTGAAATTACTGTGTTCTTTTTATAGGTGATTGTCAACAGTGGTGTCGGTTACATTACGGTTACACGGTAATTCCCAACGCGCCTAAAAAAGATTTCACTTCAAAAAATTAAAAATCCCAATACGAGTAATCCCAACAATCGACTTCGAAATAACCTAACCTAAATAGTTTTTGGCACTAAACGGCTGCGACGTGCCGTCGAGTGTCTTTTTTTTAACGTTGGGAAATCCTCATGGATATTATATCCGGCAGTGCGGGATTATGCCGGACTCGTATCGGCTAAAACCCAACGAATTTGTAGCGCGGCCGTTTGTGGCAGAGTCGCGGGGACTTTATGACACAACATCGATGCCCCGCCATGGCTATCCAGAGCGAGAAGGGCTACGCTCCCTGCTGGAATCCCGGCGTACCCGAAAGTCGAGGTACGCCGGTCACAGTCAAGGAGGAAGATGGCGGACATACTGCCTGCGCCTCCACCAGCGGAGTGCCGAAGCGTGCCTTGCCGTGCCATACAGTCAGTCTGCCATACTGTGCAATGTTGTATTAGTTTTTTATTTAATTAGTTTAATTTTTACAACATCGACATTTACATGACATCATTACAGGAAATTAAATATAATAACTACACTAAATAAAAAACAAAACTTACTATTAAACCTAAAACTAGAAACCTTAAAAAAATATAATATAATACCTAAAATATATTATTAAAAGGAGTCCCTTTGGGCAAGGTTCCGAAGATACTGGCAGCGTTACCCCTTTGAATGGCTAGACTAATTCTTTGTCCGAGGTAGCTGCCAGCTCTTCGGTCTCCTGTGATGTCGACTAAACTTTTTGCTATTTCTTTAAAAAGCCTTATAGCGCTAGGACCCCACGGACCAAGGGTCTCGACACCGAATGGGACGAAATCATATTCGGAGCCTAGACCCTTGTATTTGCATGTTTTAGATTTTTCAATCGCTTCACAAGCCGCACCAGCTCTGTTGTTGGTGCCATGTAGATGGGAAGGGGCCAGCGTGTCTGAACAGGTTTCATCCCATACCAGCACCCGGCCCATCTTCCATGGAATCAAACTCATACCGTCCGGTCTCTTGCAATCCTACCAGTCGGCTCAAGTAGACTTGGCACATTGACGTTTTTATTAGGGTTGCTATACATAATATATAGTCAGGCCGGCATATGTGTGCTATAAGTAAGTATAGCAATTTTATCGAACGTTCATCTACACATATTCGGTTCTACCGCCCGGCTATGCCGGCCCGACTATATGTATAGCAACCCTTAGAGATGGGCTTGCTCTAGGTCAGCATCCAGCGAGCTCACCCAGAAGATTTATCATTTAAATATTAATAATATAAATGTAAATATAATTTATTTTTAATTTTAATTTAAATAAAATAAAATACTTATATATATACGCTTCCTCTCTCCTAGTCCCTAAGTTGCATGCCCAACAGGGTCCATAACATTGGTCTTTATTTTTATAACATCTTTGTACATTATGGTTTCGCAATAAATAATTGAATTGAATTGAAAAAAAAAGATACCTATTTACTCCAACTTTGAAAAGGTTTGGATTATATGAGCTCAGGAGTTCCAAACGTTGATAAAGGATGTCTTAAAGCGCTTGGTCCGAAAAAGAGGTATTTTTACAAGATGAGGATGGTCTTATGTCCGATGGAAGAAAGTTGAAGGCATGAGCTCATACAGCTCCTGAGCACACTCCGAAGTTATTGGTAAGTTTATTAGTAAGTTTGCTTACGCAAGCAAAGCCGTGTGGGGTTGGTTAGTGCGCAATAAACGCCCCACTCAACGGTACATAACGATAGGTAAGTAGGTGCGATTAAAACAATTAGTCAGGAATGAAACGGAGAGCTATACAGATTGGTACAAGTTATAAGAATTAAGATATTATTACATTACTTACAAAATTTCTTTTTTGTTGTCATAAAAAATTTGATATATAATTACAAAATAAGATTTTTATGCATTATTTTATGTATCTATAACACATGGAACTTCAAATGAATACATAAATAAAAACAGATTATTTTACCTGGTAATCCCTGGAAAAATAAGTTATTTGACAAATTAAAACTGTCTTGTTCTTCTTTCTTCTAAAATGAGTTTCTTGTAGAAACCTAATTTATAAATAAATATTTTGATTTTGTTCAAATATCTATATTTTTTAGACATTACGATATAGGTATTTATTTAGTTTTTCGGACACAATCAAAGTTTTTAATAATGTGGTAATTAATATTAATGTAATAAACAAACAATGGGTTGAACGCTCAAATACCGTAACGTCAGATGTTAAGTTTAAACAAATGTTAAACAACGATTTCAGCAATGAAGGAACCTATCCTACAAGTCAGCAGAAAACGAAGTAGGTAAGCACCTACTTCCAATCCACATTGGTCTTCTGTGGAAAACCGTATCTCAAATTTCCTCCGTGTGAACAAATAATGTGGTCTAACACCTCCAGTAGCCCAGTTGTGGGACAAATTTAAAAAAAATGTTTTAAACATATATTTAAAAAAAAATTATGTGTCTACCTTGATGGAAGGTGGGTACTTATCTACTCATATAATGAGACATAACAGCAAAAATGCTTTTATTTCACGGTGGTCTTTTGTAAGGATATGGTTAGTACCGCCACACGAGTAGTCCAATTTAGGGCTTGCCACCATTAATATTTTTTTTTATTTCCCATTATTTTTTACATAAAAAAGGCGTTGATCAGAAATTGCTTATTCTACCAATGTATTCTAGAGGCGATGCTATTACATCGTTGCCCTTTTCATTTGTCGCGTCAGCTTGTGACTTACGCCACACGCGGTTGTTCGTTGCGAGAGCGAAGCGAGCTCGGTAATTTCCCCGGTAATGGCTCCCCCGGCATATCTTTAATCTGATCACTAATTGGATGGGAGACAGGGACGGACTCTATGCTAGCGTTTTTTTTTTATTTTCCTTATTCAACCGGGCGGATATAAGGATATTAAAATTATTTTAGGAATTTTTTTTCGTATTTTCATAGTTTTTTTACCCACACTAGGCTTTTCCTGTCCTATGATCAAAGTAATTGGCTTTAATAGAATTTATACATATAATATATATATATATATATATATATATATATATATATATATATATATATATATATATATATATATATATATATATATATATATATATATATATATATATATAATAATTTGAGTAGCTACAATAATGCATAACAATAATACATTATATTATGAAATGAAATTGTATTGAAAATTTATGGTAATCTTTATTTTAATTTTTGTTTTATTTTACAGGAGCATATTACCTACTTAACTTATACCATTGATAAACTATAACATACATTATTATAATATACTAATTGTAATTTTGTTTGTAATTAATAATCTTAAATAATACTGATTTAAAAAATTCTTTTTTATATAAAATTAGTATTATTTGGTAAATTTTAAAAATTAGCGAGTGTGTAGAATTATAAACCCACCATTTACAATATAGTCACACGTAAAATCACATAAAAAAAGCTAGAAAAGCTTGATCAAAACGAAGTACCTACTCGTAGCTAAAACCCAACTAATTTAAGAAAGGGTTTGAAAATCACGGCGCTTCTATTTGCCTCGCGCTCACAAAATATATTCTATACTAGCTGTTGCCCGCGACTTCGTCCGCGTTCAAAATATTATATCGCCTAAAGCCTTCCTCGATAAATGAACTATTCAACATAAAAAGAATTTATTAATTCGAACCAGTAGTTCCTGAGATTAGTGCATACAACCAAACAAACTTCAGCTTTTAGCAAATAAATATCTAAAAACATTGACATTTATTTTGACTTGCAATTATTTATTTTAGGGTTTAAGTTGGTAATTTACCTACAAGAATTACCTAAACCTGCGAAAATGTCACAAATTTTGCATAAATTTTAGAAATTAATTTGAATTACTAGATAAAAAATTAATTCAGTTTTCTGTTTCCATCCAAACCTTCATATTGTGTCAAAAATGTCATATTTTTTTTTTATGTATTGCTACGACCAATAACTAATGAGTTATCATGGAATTACGTAGTATGGAATCGGTAAGTTGCTCGAGTTGGTAAGTGCCCTCTTAAGAGCGGGTATATAAAGAGAAATAGCCAATCCTAGATTTGAATTTTATCTAAGTAAACAAAGTCTAATTTAATTAATTTTTTTTTAATAGATAAATACATTATAAATGAAAGTGACATCTGTAACAGAAAACATAATATAATGAAATTTTCTCGATAGAAAAAAATCACCAAGTGAGCTCTCATTTCCATCGATTTTAGTTTTATTTTCAAAATGACACACATTACAAAGCTAAAAGTGTATCAGTAATTTCACTTCACATATTATCTAAGGCTATATGTAACAATTTTTCATTTGACATTGTAGTTTACGAATAATTACCTAATATTTAATACTTTTGGCACTTATGACGTTTTTATTGAGCGAGTTGCGCTATCTTCCGTCGCATGTTGTGCGTAGTTGTACGTATTTTGTGTCACTGTCATGTCCAAGGGGCCACGCGGGTGAGATTACTAATTTTGTTTGCTTTGCACGCACTCTTAAGAGAGCTTTTTATCGATGACACCTTAAAAGGGAAGATTCGCTAGAATTAATTTCACAGTTAATGTTTCAGGCGTCGCTGGCAATTTTCACTAATTTCAGTAATAAACATGTCTGCTATAAAATTGTCTACTTATATACGTTGCTAAGGGCCTCTTTCACCAACTACAAATGTTGATTAGTTACTTTTAGAAATAATTTTATGTTTTATTAAATTATGCACTCGGTTTAGTGCAGCCTTCTTTTGGTGAATTTTTTTAATTTTTTTCTTTTTAATGTTTGGGACTTTTACCGTACAAACAAAGGTATATCAGCTAAATTATTCCCGGTTACCGGTGACTTTAAATGACGGTTAGCCTACTTGACAGATGGTGAAAAAGGCCCTTAAGTAGATATTTACCTCTACGCGTAACATAGTCTAGGAGCTGAAAATGTCAGATAATTCTTATAACTATTCTTAGGTATCTACTAGGTATACCTATCTATGAAACTTCAGATATTATAAAATATTCAAAAAAATAGAACGTAACTATAACGCATAACGCATTTGTGTGAAAATTCTGATTTTTACTCCCATAAATATTCATACCACGGGCTTATATACCTACAGGGCCTCCCAAGACTATGCGACATGAAGGAAAAGTACCTTAAATATCGTAGATAGGATATTTTGCTGAAAGAAGACTTTATGTTATTTTTAAAAATTAGTAATACTGCATTCAAAGATTTTCTAAAAATTACTTGCTTCGTCTTGGAATCGAACCGATTTAATGTGGGAAAAAAATTACCCGTATTTTTATGATGCCAATCGAAAGAGTGGACAAAAAATAATAATTCTTCCTAAGTAATATAGTATCTCAAAAGAAAGGAATGACGTAAAATGTTTGATTCAAATTTCAAGAATATTATTTACTTATTGACGACGACGACGTCATTTTTAGAAAATCTTTGAATGCAGTATAACTAACTTTAAAAATAACATAGTCTTCTTTCAGCGATTCTTAAGGAGTTAACTCCAAAAAAATGTGTAATCCTCATAACAACGCCTCATGGTTGCATAAGTTAATATACATAATCTATGTAATAAATAGTTACATAAGAACTATTTAAGATTTGTAGAGGGTAGTCTCGTTCATAATGAGTGTGGTGAAGCTACTGTGTGTGCGAAAGGGACGGAAGACGTTGTCTATACGCGTGCGAGCGGGACAGAAGACGCGTCGGCGTTAATCAAGTCGCTGTTGTCGGCTGTGAGGCGCCAGGGACGCATTTTGACGGACATTTTTATTTTATTTTATTCTTTACTAGCTGTTGCACGCGACCTTGTCCGCGTTAAACAATATTTATAGATATCTTCCTACTTTAGATGACGCTATTTCTATGAAGCGAGTTGGTTTTAAGTGCTATGTAAAAATTTAAAACTGATCTAAAAATAATAAAATAAAAATATCAAAGTTAAATTAAGGCAATATATTTTTTTTTAATTTTATTCCAAATTTCAAATGTATTGACATATCTCAAGGGTTGGTCATGGAGTAAGTTACTTTGTTTACAGAGATATCGTGTTTATAGGCTCTATACATGATACTGAAACTAAATTGACCATTTTTACAATTTTTTTCTGTATGTATGTATGTAAGTATGTATGTTCCTACATAACTCTTAAACAAATTAACTGATTTTCATGAAACTTGGTACATAAACATTTAGACGTACAGGACACAGGATAGGCTACTTTTTTCTTTTTCAACGCGGTCGAAGTCGCGTGCAACAATTAAAATAACAAAAAATAAATATCTAAACCTGAGTAAATAAATTTAATCTGTGCTTAACTTATCTTATCAAACTGATGTAAAACATCAAACTGTTGAATCATTTAAATGATAGATTATGTGGGAATCGTGTTATTTGAATGAAACATTGATTTTTTATTGTTATTTTTCATTTGTGTAAGTACACAACTAATATATCCTTATATATAATTCATATTTTCTTAGCTTTCTCGATAAATGGACTTATATCCAACACAAAAAGAATTTTTCAGTTCGCACCGGTAAGTTTCTGAGATTAACGCGTTCAACCAAACAAACATTTTTTTAAAATTATTATTAGTATAAGTACTTAGATAAATATAATATGTAAATATTATAAATTCGGTATTAATAATAATACCTAATTTAGAATTAAATGAAACTACTTAACTTAATTTATTAATTCACTAGCTGGCGGCTGCGACTTCGTCCGCGTTGAAAAAGAAAAAAGTAGCCTATCCTGTGTCCTGTACGTCTAAATGTTTATGTACCAAGTTTCATGAAAATCAGTTGAATCGTTTAAGAGTTATGGAGGAACATACATACATACAGAAAAAAATTCGAAAAATCATCAATTTAGTTTCAGTATCATGTATAGAGCCTATAAACACGATATCTCTGAAAACAAAGTAACTTACTCCATGACCGACCCTTACATCTTTATTATTAGTATTGATGTTTGCCTACTGGATATTATAATTAATTAAGTTAATTATTAATTAAGTGGACCGTCATTCGTCTGCTAAACTTAACATTAAAAAAAAAGATTTTTTTTTTATATGAAAAGTATATCTTTGTATAGATATACAAAGTTTCTTTCATTGATCCTGTGACAATATAAGTCCATTTACAGTGCAAATAAGTATTAATTTTCCCACCATGGGCTTATCAGACCGCAATGGCCGTGTTTGTTTGTTTGTTTGATACCATAATCGCGATAACTGGCGTTCACACGCAAAACAAATAGACAAATTCTAATCGATTTTTAAATAATATTCAACTTAAATGGTATTGTTGTTGAAAAAGTTGCATGAGTACTTAACAATTTTGTTCAATCTTTAAACTATAGGTATTTGCATATATCGTCGGCCTAACTTCGTTAACCTGCTAAGTCACATTTTTCATAGTTTTCAGAAGGAAGAAAAATGAAATGACAAAATGTTGTGGTCAGTAAAAACTTAGGATTTAGCAGGTTTTTCTTTGTGAAGATTTGCTATTAGTCAAAGCAGTTTTTCATTTATGAAATTTTTCAACTTCTTAGTTTGATAATCGTCGTTATTCCTTCACCAAACTTTAGATAATTGTCAACTTGTCGAAAAGTATAAAAAGTGAAATTGCCCAAAAATGGATTTAGCAGGTTGACGAATTAGGCCGACGATATTTTGATTGCATTACTACAGGACCTATTTTGAAAATTCTTTTACCTGTAGAAAGCTCCATTATCGCAGCGAATAACATAGGTTATATTTTATAAAGTTACACGAACGAAGTCACGTGCAAAAGCTGTTAAATTAAAAACAAAGAAATGATTGATAAGAAAATATGTTGCAATGTTGAATCACACAACAATTTCTAAATCATTTGTCCAATTTGTTGACAGTTATGTCAAAATTGGCGGGAACCGAGTTGACAATTGACATGTGTCATAGATAACGTCAACTAAGTATGAATTATTTGGTTTTTAATATTCTCCTTGCGTGCCTATGTGCCTATCTTATCTGGGCTTGTTTGGGACGTGAGATCCGAGATGATTTATCGATTACCTACTTAATACGATCTATATTGGACTAGATAAGTATGAAAGACGAAAAAATACATATCAATTGTAAAAACAACTTGACTGTAGTTGTAGTTTGACTTCTTAGAGTAAAATCACAAGTTAGATAAAAATACAGTGCATAATAGACTACATATATGGAAAAAAGTTTGAATCGGGCAGATTTATAAAAAAAATCCATTTTCTGAAAAAAAAAAAAAAAAAGAAAAATACTACTAAAAAAACTTACTTTTTACAGTAATAAAGAAATTCCGTGACAACTACCTACTTTTGTTTTTAGGTTTATTAATTAATTTACGTTCTACAATAAAGTTTTAACTGGCTACTTTTATTTATTTTCTCATATTTTACACAAAGAAAAACTTTCCAATTTTAAATCTGTTCGGTTATCTCCGAAGAGGTACAAAAATTTGTTGCGCAATATTGCACCTTAATTTATAGGATATTAGGTTGCGGCCACAAATCAAAATTACACTTTTTACAGGAGAGCTAATCGAAAAAAAATTAAATTATTTTTTGTCTATTTTTTTCTTATTAGATATATATCAAATATATGCATATTATGCATCGTTAGAAGCGTATTTTTAAGTAGCATTCAATGTTTTAAGTACTTTTATAATAAACTGAATATGTACTAGAAGAGATAAGCATATAAGTTACTTTTGAATATATGAAAAATATCAAAATATACTAAACATTGAATAAATAACCATAAGTCTTTTTGCAACATACAATATGAAGGATTGTGATTGTATTTTGGCAATAAAAATATTTTTGGATTTTTTTGTTTTATATCCCTTTAGTTTTTAAGCAGCGAAATGTTGAAGAAGGCAGAGATTTCATTTCGTCAAAACAAATCAAAATTTGAGTCACTCAAGCGCAATTTTTATATACCTAATTGATATAAGTACCTAGATCTAGAATATATTATTACCTACCTGTGTAATGAATTTTTTTTTGCAAAAAAATTTCGATTCCAACCTGTAAGTAGATTTGAAAATATTCCTATTGGAAAATTAGGGGGGTGGAATACTCGTATGTCCAGTAGTGGACGTCCTGTAGCTAAGATTATGATGACGATAAAGAGACATGACTGTTTGTGAAAATATTTACTTAGGTATTTATTAAAAGAAAATGAAATAAATAAAGAAAAGAACAAAGTGTAAATTTAACCTCAACGGAAATACAAAATATGCTAACAATTTTTGACAGGAGTGACGCCATTTATTGCTAAACTTTTTGTTTAGAATCGCCCTCCTGGCGTTCAAATATGATAAGTAATATCTCCTAAATAGGGCGAGTTTGAGTTCAAAATTAATTTCGGAAGCCATTTTGTAGAATGGGGACAAGTTTAAATGGCTTTTGAGTTGTTTTGAGACAGTAACGTTATAATAGTAGGTAATGAAGGAATATAGAGTAGTAACTTGTAGGTAGATAGATACCCAAGTTAGTTATATTTAGTACCTACCTACTTTGTATATATCTATGGGACTTCTATGGGTAAGAATTTTTTGTTATTTCAATAGGTATCTGTTTGAGTTTCATTGTTATCTGTTGTTTCAACTTAGTATAACCTACATCTAGGTATACCTACTAATATTATAAAGAGAGAATATTCGTATTTTTGTTTGTACCTAATAAATAAAATCTAAAATTTAAAAAAATTTCGTCTATAGTAAGCTATAACATAGTAACAAAACACTTTGCGATTCATTTTTATCTATAGATATAGACAGACAAGTAGACAGGACGATTTCAGAGACAGCAAATTTGAGTGGCCACGAAAACAATTAGGAAATCGTCTAACAAAAAGAGCCAAAGTCTATTTAACACTTCAAACGCTATAAATATGTCAAAAAGAATGGATCGTTTCTTACTCTTTCCTTGTCTTCAAAAGAAAATTCATGGTTCTCCTCTGACGAGCGTCTGATTGGCGCAAAAAGTTTCGGCCACGCCCCCTTTCGACGAAACAATGGCGCGAGAAAAAAAGAAAAGAATATTGCCATCTCCCTCTCGGCCCGAGGTACGTTCGGAAATGATCTGTAAACGTTGTTTTAAGTGGCACATTTCTCTGTGTAATGTAATTGGACGAGAGATGACGGAGTGCGCGCTCTATGTTGTAGTTTCTTGAGGTTTTTTTTAATTTTCTACTTCTTACAATCGACTGCTTGTTGTTTGTTGTAGTTTTATATTTAAGTAATTTATTAAATATGTTTGTATTTTGTATAAAACATGTTGTAGATAATAGGTATATATGTTTGTGTAACGAGTCCCAAACGGTGCTGGCTGAAAATTAGCGCTGCAGGTACTTGGGCCCTAGACAAGTTGCATTCGCTCCGTAGCGATTCGATTCGCTAAAAATAAAATGTATGGGATTGACATATGCCTTCGCTAAATCACGTGATACTTCCCATACATTTATAACTATCAAACTTCGTTATCGTTATCGTTATGGCACTTTGTCTAGGGCCCCTTGTCTAGCATCTTAGCACAATGCTGAGCCAGTATAACATTCACTGCCGCGGGGACAGACACATCTTTTACCTGTTTTTTTTTTATTAATTTCTGTCTTAAAATTCTTTCTTTCTTTCTAGTATAACAATAATAACTTTTGAAAACCTACTCCACGTGGTTTATAGTTAACTTTTTTTACCCTAGATTGGAACCTCGGGGAGGTTGTTGAAGTACTTATTTGAAGTTTTGACCCTTTTGAATAAAATATTATATACCTATATAAATAAAATTTCTTTTATTAACTATTAGGTAATTTTAGCATTAGAGGTAGGTATATAGATAGGTAATCTTGGCATTCAAATAGGTAATCTTTTGATTTGATTATGTATTCATAGCACTCCGTTGAAATGTATTTTCGTTACCTACATGATACCTAATTTTATTTTGAGGTATTTTGCGTGTCAGTTTGTTGTACATTTTAATTTAAGTATATTTTTATTAAATACTTATTTCATTTTCATACAGTCCATTACCTACTCAACATTTTATATTCAAAATTTAATTAAAAATCTATCGCCCTAAGCTAGTACATAATCAATACTAAGAAAGCAACCTCAACCTCACAATAACCCAAGTAGTTACCTAATTGTTAACAAAATACTTTTTTTTATATATACCTATTTATAACTCCATCTCCAAACGATGGTCTTTAATTAAGAAGTAGGTATAGGGTATAAGAGTATGTAGGTGTCATTACCTACACTGCATGAAAAACGTTTTCAGATTTCATCGCGAATTTATTCATAATTTCATCTAATAAAACAGCGCATCTAGAATCTCGTTAAACAAAGATAAGCATATTAAACCCGGCGCAAAGAACCTCTGTTTTCATTGTACAAACAATACGAAATCCAGTACGGCGGTTAGCACTCGGTAGCTAAGAGAATACGTCAACTGATGCGTGAATTGCTTTACGGTAGAAAGAGACAGATGCGTCAGTTAGAAAGAGACGAAATAAAAAATGGGTGGGGCATACTGAACGACCAATTCAGGAAGACCTCCCCCACCTCTCTTCGCTTCAAATGAAATGGACGTGAAAGAAGTTTTTGGATGAAGAGATAGAGGTCAACATAGAATGGTGGCTTAGTACCGCCCAGTCGTTTTGTCCACACACGATACAATATGAGATGATAATGGGTGATGCCAGTCGCGTTAATAAAATAATTCAGTTGTTCGTAACTACTATTCGGGGCCGGTTTCCGAACGCATCACGCGCGACCTGTCACGTTTTAAATTTCGAACGCATTTTTAAATTTGGAACAATTTTTCGTTTAGTTTTGTAGCCAATTTGAAAGTTTTTAATGGCTTGAAACAAATTCGTGTTTTGTTATGAAATATATTTTGTGATTTATTTATTTTTTAAAGAAAATTTCAATTCTGTGAAGTGCTGTTAATAAATAAGTATCTAGTTAACTAATAAAAAAAGTGTTGTTTTTATATATTTTTTAAAAATAAAGGTGAGGAAGGTCTTGATATTTTTTTATTTTTAAATTGTTATATTTTAAAGAGAGAAGATATATAGATATTATTGTACTAGCTGGTGCCCGCAACTTCGTCCACGTTGAAAAAGAAAAAAGTACCCTATCCTGTGTCCTATACGTCTAAATCGTTTAGAAGTTATGGAAGAATATACATACATACAATATCTACACTTACAGATTTAATATTAGTATTGAAGAAGAAGATTATGTTTTCAATGTTAATGTTTTACATGAAGGTTTTTTATTTTTAAGACTATTTTGCCACTTGTACTAAGTAAGTATATCGAAATAATGTAACGTTCTTGCTTCGAAATCAATACCTACCCATAAATTTGATCGTAGCAAGTTTATCTACCTATTATTTTAGCATCAGAGGTAGGTAGCCTACCCATTAATATACCTGGTCACGTGACAGTCACGTGTCCTACCAATATAATTAAAATTTCATATCATATCGATAAGAATTTATTAATATGTAGATAATTCGTTTATTATTAACCTGCCTATATATAATAATTATTAAACGAAGCTTTAATATCGGACAAATTAAGTGACTCGCTTATCGTGACATTAGCTTAGATATACTCTAAACTCAGTAATAAGTTGATTAAGCATTATTTTTATTTTATTTTATTTTTATTTATATTTTTATTTTTTATTTTTATTTTTATTTTAATAAAATAAAATAAGCATTATAGCTTACTGCTGCCCGCGACTTCGCCCGCGTAACTTTGTAAATTATATACTAAAACCTTTCTCAAGAACCACTCTATTTATTGGTGAAAACAGCTTGAAAATCGGTGCAGTAGTTTTTGAGTTTATCGCGAACAGACATTCAGACAGACAGACACGGCGGAGGACTTTTTTTATACGAAGACTTTAATCTTAGGCTAATTTAGAAAACAAAAAAGAAACAGCAATAATAGATGAATAGGTAGTATATACCTACAATAAAATAAAATGTGTAAGTGTGTGTGTGCGTGCGTGCGTGCGTGCGTGCGTGCGTGCGTGCGTGCGTGTGCGTGCGTGCGTGCGTGCGTGTGCGTGTGCGTGTGTGTGTGTGTGTGTGTGTGTGTGTGTGTGTAGGGTGTTTATAATATGTACCTAAGGATTACTAAGTCCAAAAGGGAAGTAGGTATCTCTCTTTTTTTTACCAAGCGCTTTTTTATTATTATCATAAAAAAAATCCTTTATTTCAAAGTTCGAGTGAATAGGGATCATCTGGGTGAGCTCGCTCCCTCATAGGCCTCATATTCGCTAAACGGCTATAGATGCTGGCCAAGGGTTAAGTTCATTCAATACAAACAAAAATACAAATTTCATCTTCACTCGCGTAACCTTACTCGCTACGCGTACCTTACCTACGCGTAACCGCGTACTTGGTGACAATATTAGCTTCCGAACATTGAAAGAAATTTTCAAATCGGTGCAATAGTTTCGGAACAATGCAATGCAAATAAACAAACAAATCTTTCCTCTTAATAATATTAGTATAGATTTATGTATTCACGATATCAATACTAATAATAAATCTGTAAGGGTTGGTCATGGAGTAAGTTACTTTGTTTTCAGATATATCGTGTTTATAGGCTCTATACATGATACTGAAACTAAATTGACCATTTTTAGAATTTTTTTTTATATGTATGTATTTTTCTCCATAACTCTTAAACGAATCAACTGATTTTCATGAAACTTGGTAGATAAACATTCAGACGTACATGACACAGGATAGGCTACTTTTTCTTTTTCAAAGTGGACGAAGTCGCAGACGCCAGCTAGTAGTTAAATAAAGAAATATGTTTTCAGAGTTGAACATCAGCGCGCCATGTCCTCTCAAATTTTGTCCCACGTATACCGTCGGAGTTCAAGTGACGATAAGATAGAAATAGACAGAGACTCCAACGCAGACAGAAGCCGCTCAAACAGTCCCAAAAACCTTAAATACTATAAACCAATAGACGATGAAAAGACCATTCTGAATCAACAGAAGAAATCATTTTGCATAGACGCCTTACTCTCAAGACACATTGAACCGGAGGAGAACTCTCAAGAGAAAATGCCTCAGCAGAAATATTTCTCCCTGATACAGAACAAGAACTATATTTCTAGATATCAAACTGATAATTACGATGCCCAGATAGAACAGAATACAATAAACAAGTATCAGGACGACAGGAAATATAGATGTGACGATGAGCAGGATCAGAGAGTGGAGACGGAGAGTCCCAGGTCAGGACAGAGCACTCCGAGAAGCGGTAGTCCAGTGTCCGATGACGGGAACAGATCCGGTAGTTATAGCCCTCCTATATCACCTGGTGTTGAAGGTGGGAATGAAGAATACGAGAGTTATAGACCAGGTAGGTACTGTACTTGAAAATAATAGTTAATAGTAATAGTTTTCTTGGTCACTTTTTAGTTTACTTTTTTTTTGTTTTTTTTTTTTTACCTATATGTATATTTTCCTCATTTTTTTATTATTTGTTTTTAGGTAGGTGTCTTTTATAGTATTTTTTTATAATGTGTCTAATTGTCTCTTTAGAAGTGGTATTCACCTGTAATTGGTTTTGTCACACATGTTTGTTATATGTAGTTTTCTTATAGGTAAGTGGTTAGTTATGTAAGTGTACCTATATGTTTGAGCAAATGTTGGTGGATATTTTGTAAAAATAAAAAATAAAATAAAAATAAAATACCTGGATAAGTATTTTTTTGACTAAACATATGGAGCGACAGGAAATATTAGGCAGGAATTTTTTCCAATTTTTCTCTTTATAAAAAGAACCTAATTCCTCGTTGAAAAAAATCCGAATTTGTCCAACCTTTCTCGAGTTTTTCGCGATTTTTTTTGCGCTAGTTAGTACCATTGGACTGTACCATTAATAGTACTAGTGATACTTCTTTGTATCGCCAGTATTTTAAAAAAAACTTTACTTTGCTGAACAATAACAAATTAATGATAGATGCGCGTTAGATGCGTAGCCACAGAAAAATAAAAATGAGTATTCTTACAACCAAAAAAAAAAAAAAAAAAAAAAAACAAATATATAAAACTATCTTTATAACCAATTAGTAACATATTAAGCGATTCATTTCTAACCCCGACGCCCACCACAAAAACGGGGTGTTAAAAGTTTGACTTGCTTGTTTTGAGTAAGAGATGCAAGAGCCCATTGCCTAATATGGTTGGTAAAGTACATCATCTGTGGTGTTGCCCTTGCCACCTACAATCAAGTGGCTGTCTGCCTGTCTGTCCACCTTAACACAAGAAAATATATACAATACCTACCTATACAGTGTGTTTGGTTTATTCCATAGGTATAATACCAAAGCCAGGACTCCTACCACAAAACCCAGCGTTAGTGGCAGCCCAATCAGCAGCGCTATTCAATTACCCTCATCCTGGAGTGCCACCGGGACCTATGCCGTCGGCTTTCCACCACCCTGGAGACAGGGTGCTGCATCACATGCAGTTGGAGTGGCTGGCGAGAACAGGCATGTTCTATCACAGAATACCGGAGCTAGGCGGTGAGTTTTTTTTTGTTACATACACGTCTAGCAAACTTTAACCTACGGTTTCTGAAAAAAAAAAAAAAATTTTGGAAAGTTTTAACTTAATAAAACTGAATTCGAATTGAGCTCTTTGAACATTAAAGAAACTAAACTAAATTCTAATTGAGATATTTCAACATTTTTTTAGGAAATAAAACTGAATTTAAATAGAGCTATTGGAACATTTAAAAAACAAAACTAAATTCTAATTGAGATATTTGAACATTCAACAAATAAAACTGAATTCAAATTGAGCTCTTTGAACATTTAAGAAACTAAACTGAATTCTAATTGAGATATTTGAACATTTTTAGGAAATAAAACTGAATTTAAATAGAGCTATTGGAACATTTAAGAAACAAAACTGAATTCTAATTGATATATTTGAACGTAAAATAAATAAAACTGAATTTACTTAGCTATTTGAAAATTTTATGTAACAAAACTGAATTCAATTTGAGCTATTCGAACATTATTGATTGTAGCGGACAAAATCAACGAAAAAGGCTAGTATTTAGGTATTTTTTATAGAAACGTCCTACTAAAGAGTTAGTAATGTTGGGAAAATTTTTTTAAACCTTGCGGAACATAAGCGATTATGTTCCGCAAGGTTTAAAAAAATTTTCCTAAAGGAAAGTCTAGACTTTACAATAGTATACAGTCAGGGTACGAAAACCTTCGTCAGTTTTCAAAATCATTCCTTTATCTTGATAACGACTTGTCATACACTCTTAGTACCTTTTGAAATTAAAGCACTAAGCAACTGACAGACGTTTGAAATAAAATTTTGGCATGACTGATAATTGCCCTGGTGCAAGCAAATGTCGACTTTAAGGTGACAAACCTTTTTACCCCGATTTTACCTATATTTATCATCTGAAGTACTGATATCATGAACCTGCTATAAGCGTAGGTACTTTCTAAGCATCGAACATGTGCATTGAAAGTGATTAAAGTACCCCTGCAAGTAATTCTAATGCATATAAATATTGAGGGGTGACACTTAACAATGTGCAAATAAAATTAGATCAAATTAATGCGAACCATTAAATTAGGGTCCATTTGGGAGCCCATTTAACTGTAACAGACAATTTAAATTCCGAACGGATTCACTTGACTTTGACTTTTTTGATAATGTTGGTTATGTGGCAGTGTAATCGCAAAAAAACGTATTTTTGCAAAAATTCTAGTACCTACGATTGCAAAGGACCGGATAATAGGAAACTAACAACGAATTTTGTAATATACCGAGGTACTTTCAAGATCTTAGTAAAAATTCCAATTTGTTTAGGACGATTAGAAAATTAATCGCTGACTGGTCAATGATGTATAAGCTTCTCTGTTCATTTCGGCCAATCAGCGCTCAAGATTTGTGACAGTTGAGCGTTTATTCGCTACTGACCTAAAACTGGTCGGATTTTTGCAAAGATCCTGAAAGTACCTCGGACAATACCTAAATTTGTTGTTAATTTCCTATTATCCGGTCC
The DNA here is from genome assembly GCA_945859745.1 of Synanthedon formicaeformis. Classification (NCBI taxonomy): domain Eukaryota; kingdom Metazoa; phylum Arthropoda; class Insecta; order Lepidoptera; family Sesiidae; genus Synanthedon; species Synanthedon formicaeformis. The sequence continues at coordinate 5,078,219 of OX243980.1, forward strand.
TTTAAGATCGTAGGTACTAGGATTTTTTCGAAAATCCCATTTCTTAGAATATCCTGCGACATATATTATATATCAATCAACAATACTATAGCGATTAAGTATAGCAATTCAAGTAGAAATAGATGGGGGCTTTGGTATCCCTTACTCACTCCCTGAAACAAAAAAGCACACGTGCTGTTATTTCACAATGGTCTTCCTTTAAAGGGGCCATCCTCACTGCCGAAACGCGATATTACTAAAAATTAAAGTAAACTGAAATATGAAAATAACTGATTTATTTACCTACCTACCTGAAATGTGAGTCATTTTAATAAAGGATTGTTCTGTAACCTTCGTCACCTTCACAGTAAATTTCAATGAAGTCACCTAATGCGGTTTAACAATGAAAGAATTACTTTAACATTTGTATTATTTGTATATGAATATTTTAAAAATTGAAAGGAGAGGGTGTTTCGCGGAGGTGTCAAATGGGGGACGTATAGGTAACATGTGTCGCGTGTAAACAAGCGGGGAGATTGGGCAAATATAGAGATGCTGATCTGATAGTTAAATAGTTGAATATGTATGTGAGGACACATTTTTCTTTTTTTTTTTTTTGTTTTAAAATCGACGCACATGAAAAAATATTATTGTTAGGGCCTCTTTCACCAACTACAAGTAAAGTGTTGATTAGTTACTTTTAGAAATAGTTGTATGTTTTATTAAATTATGCACTCGGTTTTGTGCATCCTTCGATAGGCGATTTTTTTAAATTATTTTCTTTTTAATGTTTGGGACGTTTACCGTACAAACAAAGGTCAACAAACAAGGTATAAACAAAGTCTTTAAATGACCTTGAAATGAGGGTTAGCCTACTTGACAGATGGTGAAAGAGGCCCTTTGACTAGTTTGAGACCGCTACTTCGTGCGCGTAACTTTGTAAACTATAGCTAATATTATAAATGTGAAAGTCTGTTATACCTTTTCAAGCCTATCATCATGAAACTTTTGCATACTGTCACGGATACAGGACTGGACTTAGAGTACCTTTCATCCAGATAAAAAGTACCGTTCCCGTGGGTCAATACTTCTATACTAATATAAAGCTGAAGAATTTGTTTGTTTGGTTGTACGCGCTAATCTCAGGAACTACGGGTTTGAATTGAAAAATTCTTTTTGTGTTGGACAGTCCATTTATCGAGGAACGCTTTAGGCTATATAACATTTTAATAACAGCTAGTCTTTATTCTCTCGACGGCAAATAAACCGGGCCACCCGCTACCTTAGAAAACTGTTTTGATTTTCTCAAAGAGTATAAGGGCTCTTTCTTAACGTCAAGTAGGCCAAAATGTCATTTAAAGTCACCGGTAACCGGGGATAATGGAGCTGATATACCTTTATTTGTACGGTAAACGTCCAAAACATTAAATAGAAAATAATAATAGAAAATTCGCCTATCGAATGATGCAGTAAACCGAGTGCATAATTCAATATAACAGAAAATTATTTTTAAAAGTAACTAATCAAAACATTACATGTAGTTTGTGAAAGAGGCCCTAATACTTACAACTATCAAAGTTTTACCTATAGAAATTGAATTTCATGGTGATATTTTGAACATACGAGTAGGTATATAACATTTTGAACGCGGACGAAGTCGCGGGCAACAGCTAGTTTAAGAATAAGAAAAACGTTTAATAGCAATAAAGATATCAAGTTTTTCAAGCACAGCTACTTAGTGAAAAAAAAAAAACAGTGGCACTCCGGGAGTGCCGACAGAAGTGAAAACTTGAATAATTACGTGTGTATTTTTGAATCTTCAGGAAAGTAAATACTTATATATAAAGGTGTCGGTTACGTTACGTTACATTACATTATCTAAGAGGTCGCGAGTTCAATGGTTTTTTCCCATGTCAGTTAAAAAAAATCTTTTTTTTATTATTATTTTAAACTAGCTGCTGCCCGCGACTTCGCCTGCGCAACTTTGTAAATTATATACTAAAAAATTTCCTCGAGAACCACTCTATCCATTGGTGAAAACAGCATGAAAAAGGTGCAGTAGTTTTTGAGTTTATCGCGAACAGACAGACAGACAGACGTGGCGGACAGTGATATGTTAAGTAAGTACTAGATTGAACACTCCCTACGATGTCTTGCTAAATTCATGTTCCAACGCGGAAGGTGCGCGGGGGTTGTAGACAACTGAATATTAATATGGCCGACCCGATAAGCACGTCGGTTTTAACAAATTAAATATTAACCTATTAAACGTTTGAGTATTAATAAAACTTACCTATGGAACGTCACACCAGCAGTTTTACCAATATTTTTTGTTGTATTTTTGCAATATCTCATCACACAAGACGCCATTTTTATTGGTTTTGAAAATAATAACGCGCCTAATCTCTACGAGCGCGTATGACAGACTGTGAACGGGGAGGACGTCGGAACTCCAATCACTTGGAACACTCATCGCGTCTTGAGTGTTCCATCTACTACGTCATAGTTAACATATCACTGGCGGCGGAGGACTTTATTTATTATAACAATACTATAAAACGTTATAATATATAAGGATTAATATCAGCTACATCAATGATTACATTACATAACAGTGTCGCGATTTCAATAGGTTTTTCCCATTTCAAAAATGCCCAATAATCGGAAAATTTAGGCAGCCCACAAAAAAACGCTAGTTTCGTCGCCACTCTTTCCAATAATCCTAATGGGTCCCTACTCTTTAACTAAATGGTACAATACTTTTTGGTTGTAACAATTAAATCATGATGGGTATCACATATGGTACCAAATGACCCCATGGTTTTATTTGACGCGTTTATGGGGTGAAATCATTCCCCTCACGGGTGATTTGGTGATAATTTTTTATGGTTAAAATTAGGGTCAAGTGATTTAACAATGTGCGTATTAACTATAACGAGTGTCTGTTTATTGTATTCTAAAAAAGACTTGAGCTGGTTGAGGGCTAAAATTGGCTAAATTGGCTAAGATCGTAGACCTATAAATGTCGAGAGATCAATGAAATGATTTGAAACATTTTGAAAACAATCATAGCTAAATTTTATTTGGTGATAAAACTTTTAACGTAAACATTTTAATTTTGAAAAATACTTTAGACCCGCTCCTAGGTTGGATGCTATTTTTTTATATACGCAAACATTCCTCGTTTATCTCTCTTTCTAATAGTAAAAACCGTTTGGAATCCGTTTGTTGGTTTAGAAGTAGTTACCGGAGAAAAAGACAAAGTCCTCCGCCGCGTCTTGTCTGTCTGTCTGTTCACGATAAATTCAAAAATTATAGCACCAATTTTCATGCTGTTTTCACCAATAGATAGAGTGGTTCTCGAGGAAGGTTTTAGTATATAATTTACAAAGTTGCGCAGGCGAAGGCGCGGGCAGCAGCTATAGTACTTTATATATACCTACCTTGTTCTTCATTGCTAATTAACTAAAATTAATTTTAATTAAATTAACATTAACTAACTTTCTAACTTAACTAGCATAAACAACACCGCCTGGCACATACCTAAACACTAGAATATGCTAGCATAAACTTGATTTAAAAATCAACTGAGTATAGTAATTGTGTTTAGTTGCTAAAGGCGTGTTCGCATTCCTAGCGAATCCATTGGACTAAATATATAATTATGTATATGTATATGTACATAATTATATAATAAATATATGTATATGTAGCAAATATATTAAATAAAATATCAATACTAAATATATGTAGCATTGATTGGTTTTGCATTGTTTTAATTACTTTTCAATTTTAATTAAGAAATTTGAATTTTTCACTTACTACATTTAGATTCATTTTTTTTTTATGAAGCCTTATGAGTAGCTCAATGAAATTTGCAGGATAGCTACTTCACAGATAGAGGAAGTTTTTGAAATCTGTACTACAATTTTTTTTTATGTATACTTTTTTTTTAAAAAGTCTTTAAAGTTGTGAAAAATATTGCGTTATTTTTGTTTATTTTGTTAATTCATATTTTTTGACCCTTTGCCAAGATCTAATGATAGTAAATGTTACTGAGCCGGATTAGCCTGTCCATCAGCTTACTATAAAAAAAAAATCAGGCATCTATCACAATAATTCATGTCACTATAGTTAAAAATCTCGTGGTACTCGGCGTTAGGCAAAAAATTTAAAAAAAAAATCATAACTCGGAAAATACGAAAAATCGCAGAACATACATGGGGGTAATTCGGATACCCCTCGAGGTCCTCTACCTCCTAGATTTTTTATATCACTACTTCTTGGGCACCCTGTATAATATATACTATATTATGTAGGTACTATAATATTATAAATGTGAAAGTATATCTGTCTGTCTGTCTGCTACCTTTTCACGCTTTAACTACTCAACCGATCAACATGTTTGCATATACGTTGTCATATACGGGAAAGGACATAGGGTACCTTTCAACCCGAAAGAAAGTACTGCTCCCGAGAGATCATATAAAAATATAAAGAATTGGGCGCCGCCCACGAATCTGACCCGCCTAACGAAATAATCCATTACCTACTTTTCTAGTGCATTTTTATGATAGTACCCAAGTAAGCCTACTAAAGAAAAATAAGGCATTGTGTACCGACTTTCAATGACCTGAAAAAAAATTGGATTTTATAATATACTAGCTGCTGCCCGCGACTTCGCCCGCGTAACTTTGTAAATTATATACTAAAACCTTCCTCGAGTACCACTCTTTCCATTGGTGAAAACAGCATGAAAAAGGTACAGTAGTTTTTGATTTTATCACGAACAGACAGACAGACAGACGCGGCGGAGGACTTTTTTTTTGTAATATATAGTGATTATTACAAAATATTGCCAAATCAAATATGATCATTATGTTATTAATGAGTTATTGAATTATATTAAAATAACACAATAATTTTTCAAACAAACTTGGTAATAATTTTAAAAAAGTCTTCAATTAGACCACTCAGTAAAACATTATAATAAAATTAAATGAATCGGTCCGTCCCTCCTACAATGGCACCGTACATTAATTCCCGCCGGAGGGGCCCTTAAGCCAATTATCAGGCAGCAATTTGTTAGCACAAACAACGGTCTGCGCGCCCTTAACAAATTAGATCCACGTGGAGGGAACGCAACTAGGGATTGAAAGTAATATTACCGTTGTCGATGTCGATAAATAAGTGTTAGCTATATGTCGACTGAAATTGACTGATTAAGGCGAAAAGTATAGTAAAAAGTGCTCTGTGACTTTGCAAAAAGAGGTGCTCATTCATTCAGATTCATTCAGTGACACGATATTAAAAAGGTATCAGACAGTTGAAGGAACTCGTCGGCGAAGGGAGGTTGTTGTCGTATGTCCACACATCTTATCTGTATAATCGTAACCGGATCTGTATAACCGGATAATCGAGTGTCTACTGTAGACACTCGATTATCCGGACTACCTAATCTAAGAAAATATGTATGTACATACATAAATAAGTACATACATCGTATGTTGGAAAAATGTATTCTCTTAATTGATTTTCGTTTATATGTATTTGTGGTTTTTAATAAACACATAACATTATGTACTAAATATCCACAAATCCCGCTTTTCTTCATACATTAGATTATCCGGATTTTCGGATATCCGAATGCGTAAGGACAAAAATTAGTCCGGTTAATCGAGTTTCTACTTGGAATTATAGTTCTTAGGACGATAAAAGTATTGGGACTAAACATAAAATGGTTTATTAATGTACCCGAAGTAGAGTGCTAACAAAAGATAATATATTTTTTAAACAGTGTCCCTTATGGCTTGGTTCGCCTTAAAATTTGACTGCATATAAAAGTCTTCTTCATAAAATAGGTACTATATATAATAATTGCTGATGGTTGCGATTTCATACACACTACATTTAGTTTTTTGAAGATTTTTGTAATCCAAAATTTTTTAATGTATGAGATTAGCGTGCACAGACATACAGACAAAATGCTAAAAAATATTTTTTAGACCTCGGCATCATAAGTAAGTGTACTTAAGTTGTTTTTTTTTGAAAAAATATTAATATGCATCTCGTTTACGATTTTATTGTATGTATAAATTTCATCAATAAACACGATTTTTGGGTCTTTCTTCTATTTTTTAATTAAAGTTTGTTTTTGTAGAAACTAGAACAATTTTTCGATTTACTTACATATATTTTTCCATAATTTTATTTTTAAATTACGAAAAGTTTCTGCTACAGTCTTTTTTATTTAAATAACAAAACGTCAAGATCAAAAATGTCAGGGTTTCGGAAAAGGACCTGTCGTTTTCCGAATTCAGGACATCGATTTTTAAATGAAAAATTCAGGACATACACACATCGATTTTTATATATTATTATGTTTATTTAAGTACGATTTTTATCTACAGTTATCGTTCTTGTTATCGATAAATTATGCCATTAATATTTCCCAACCCTAACAAATAAAACTCGTCGACTAGAAAAGGGACAGTTTTCAGTGAGTATTCAGCAAAGATTCTATTTGCAGCGAGTGGTCAAAATCAATATGTTTTGGTCGTAGGACAAATTATACATAGAACCTTCTTTATTACCGGTCACATTTTGGCTTAACTGGCTTACGGGGGCTTATGTTTGTTTTCAATGCTTTTCTTGTGACTTTTATGCAATTTTTTAAATATTTTGACTAATAGCCCATTGGATGAGTGTGCTTAACTTTAAAGATCTGATTAAAATTTAAAAATTAAGCATGTAGTAAATATTAGATAATAGCCACAAAAAAATATAAAATAAAACTTTTTAACAAAAAATAAAACCGCCGAAAAAACAAGCATAAAATAATCTTCTTATTTTATTTTACCTAAGTAATTTTGAGTCGGCGCCAAACAAGCAAAAATTACGTAAAGAGTGATGCGCGGCGGCGAATCAAAATTACTTAGGTAAAATAAAATAAGAAGATTATTTTATGCTTTTCAGTTTTTTCGGCGGTTTTATTTTTTGTTAAAAGTTTTTAATAGATAGAGTGATTCAAAAGAAAGGTATTAAAGTATATAATTTACAAAGTTACGTGGGCGAAGTCGCGGGCAGCAGCTAGTTTAAAATAAGACTGACCATGTGTGGCTATTAGAACAATGTTTTACAGTGTTAGAGAATATTTTTGACATCACTACATAGTATAAAACAAAGTCGCTTCCCGCTGTCTGTCTGTCCCTATATATGCTTAGATCTTTAAAACTACGCAACGGATTTTGTTGCGATTTTAATAGATAGAGTGATTCAAGAGGAAGGTTTTAGTGTATAATTTTCAACGCGGGCGAAGTCGCGAGGCACCAGCTATCTACTAAAAATAAAGATACAACCCCTGAAAATTTTATAACAGCAAAGATGTCAGGCGTTATATTGCTTTACACGTTTAGTCAGGCGCTACACATCCCTTACTTTTAACGCGGGCGAAGTCGCGGCCACCAGCTAGTACTCCATTTGTTAATTAGAAAAAGGGTAGTCTGTAAAACTATTAATCCATCATAAGGTAGGTAAGTAGGTATTTAAGATAGGTGAGACCGAGTAGGCGTGATCACGCATGCGCATTTCTCAACTTTTTTGATTTCTGTACTAAATTGAGTGCGTGGAGGTTTTTTTTTTAAAAAAAAAGTGTGTGTGTCAGCTCTGACGCACGACTGAAATTTATTCTTTACGAAAGATAAATAAATAATTTAATAAATATAATTAAAACATATTAATATATTATAATTATGTATTATATTAGACGAGTTTGCTATCTATAAGTGGAATTGTTTTTATTAGGAATTTACTATTTACTCATCCCTGTTATTATGTAGGTAATTATACCTGTAAATTTCCCTAAAGTAAAATAAATAAAATAAATTGAAGCATATTGTTGCCTGTAACGCGTAACGTGTGACATGTGACATTTGAATTTACTCCCATAAATTTTCATACCCGGCTTATAAGAAATCGATTTTAAGGAGTAAACTCACAAAAAGTAATAATTACACCCCTTTGGGTATTTATATGACAAATACATATAATATAAAAAATATATGTTTACTATGACGTCATTTAGAGATACAGTGAAACCAACAATAGCTTTATGTCGCTCCGTCGAGCGCAAGACAGGCAATCAGTATAATTTGATTTACTGTACGTTAGGTACCTACGTCCTCCTCCGTTCTGTTCCACCCCCAAATCCACCCCTATCCTGCCACCCCCCAAACACCGCTGGGACATCGCACTCAAGATGTTGAACAATATCAAGAAATAACCGCAGATTTGTACGTGGAAATATGTTGTTTCGTTTTTTCAATGGGGTAAAATAGTCCAGTATCCCTCAAAGGATTTTTTTCTGATTACTAACAGGCTGAATCTTCGTGAGTAGCTTTAGTTTGTCGAGACGAACAACTTTTTGTTCGTCTCGACTTAGGACTTAGGCTTAGGACTTTAGGACTGGGAAAACGTACCACTCAATTTGTAGGACTATGCGGCCATTAAACAAGAATTAAACAAGAAAGACAGGAAATTTATTTATCTACAATAAAGTACCATTTTGGGCCTCAAGTGCACTGATATGGAGATATAGGCCGAAACGGTTTTTATCAAAATGGCGGCACTTCCGCCCGCCTAATTTGTAAGGATTTTGTGCATTTAAGGTCAGTACGTAATACTGAACCTCTTTTAAAAACGAAATAAGATTAGTAATTTAGTGCATTATGGATAAGAGTAACCGGCTCCTGTAGTAAGGCTTTTAGAACGTATATATATTTCAATTGAAGTATGTATACAATTCAAAAACGTGCGTTGGTTTTAAAAGAGTAGGCCCTTTTTTAAGGTCCTTTATAAAAAAAAGTTATTTTTTAAAGCATACTCATTTAAAAAAGGTTTTTAATAACCTATTCATGGTAGATCTAACTAAGAATCCTAGTAATTTTACAAATCTAGAGTAGCTTACAATATACCTTTTTATTTCATAGCCAGATTGTTGAGAAAAGTTAGAATTTTTAGTTTTCTTAGGGCAGACAGATTAATTCCATATTCCAAAATATTGCTGTAAATCCTGTAAATAAATACCTACCAGCGTAGGTATATATTTAAATAGGAAATCTCAAGTCGTACATTTTTCCAAAGTACCGTCTGGAGGTTATTTATTAGAGTTTTCTATTGGATTCGATAGCTGTTGCATCGTCCCATAAGTTGCTCTACTTCATTTAAATTTCAAAAAAAGAAAATGAACTTCACTGACATTTATTAGTATAGGATATAGGTACTAAATATATTACTAATTTTTGGTCAAATTATTGCCACATTTTCTACAGTTTTGGGCCCGTTAGATAAAAGGTTAGGTTGTTTGCTTCAACACTCTTTTTCAAAGTTACCGGATTTGATTCCCGGCAGGATCAACTTTGAAGACCACTGATCTTCTGCTTATTCTTCTGCGATTGAAGCACCAGTTTTCAAATAAAAAAAGAATCCTTAAAATCGTTTCACCCTGTCGAAATTTCTGAGGTAACAAACATAAAAAAAATATATAGTCGAATTGAGAACCTCCTCCTTTTTGAAGTCGGTTGAAAATAAGAGTACATTTCACCGTATTGGATTTGGAAGAAAATAAATAAAGTTTCAATAAATAGACATTTTCCAAATTGGCGAACGTATTAAAAGTTGGCAAGCAGAGTTACTTACCATACGCATTACTTGTAACAGAAAGATTTATGTTGTCCGCTTTCAGCATACAAGCGAGCGATTACAGAAACCTTTTGTGTGCTGAGGGGGGCGTACTTTTGAATTTGTTACGAAATACTTTGGGATAAGCTTTCGCATACGACTTTGTGTGCAATCTATAATACCTATCTATGTACTACCTAGGTACTACCTACCTAGGCCTACCTACCTAGGTACTACCTACCTATCTATCTAATCTATCTATGCAATCTATAACTAGTTGGCTCCCGCGACTTTATCTACGTTAAAAAGAAAAAAGTAGCCTATCCTGTGTCCTGTACGTCTAAACGTTTATCTACGAAGTTTCATGAAAATCAGTTAATTCGTTTAAGAGTTATAGAGGAACATAGATACATACAATACCTACACTTACAGATTTATTATTAGTACTAGCTGGCGCCCGCGACTTCGTCCGCGTTGAAAAAGAAAAAGTAGCCTATCCCGTGTCCTATACGTCTAAATGCTTATCTATCAAGTTTCATGAAAATCAGTTAATTCGTTTAAGGTTATGGAGGAACATATATAACAGAAAAAAATTATAAAAATGGTCAATTCAGTTTCAGTATCATGTATAGAGCCTATAAACAGGATATCTCTGAAAACAAAGTAACTTACTCCATCACCAACCCTTACATATTTATTTTATAGTATTGATTTATTCTCAGTTTCAATTTATTAAAAGTCGAAATGGAATTTTGATGCTAGCCAGTGAAAATCCCAGCTAATCTATTTCCGGCATTCATAGCCTGTCAATCTTTCTTCTCATGTCAATATTTATATTATCGACATAGAACAAGATTATCGCATAATGCGAACATTATCTACACAATAAAACTACACTAATTTAAAACGGCCATTTTGAATTTCAAAGAAAAGTCACGTACAGTCAATAATAAGTTATTGATTTTTCAATTGGGCACTTAAGCACGCCGCCGTGTTTGATTTGTGAACGCGTCCGGTCTTTTTAATGTATTTTTAAATATTTTTCGAATGTTTGCACTGGACTCCATATAGGCAGCATGTGAAAAAAATAACTAAGGACTTTTTAATACTTCGTTTAAAATTAAAGTCTACTAGCGACACGCCACCGGCTTCTCACGGGTGCAATTTTTTTTCTGCAAATTATTTTTTTTGAATTGGTGAAAACCGAATCAAAATCGGTTGAGTGATTTAGAAAAAGTCAGTAGAGAAACAGACAGAGGCGTTGTTGTGACTTTACACTATTGGAAATTAAACAGACGCGATACAAAAAAATATTAGATATTTTTTAGGTACCTATACCTCCTTTTTTAAAAATCTAGACGCAAAGTGCCAAAAACAAACTAAATACAGTCGATGTACGAAAACCTTCGTCAGTTATCAAATTCATTCCTTTAGGTATTATCTAGTCGTAAACTCTTAGTACCTTTTGAAACTAAAGCACAAAGCAGAAAACTGACAGACGTTCGAAATGTAATTTTGGCATGACTGATGTATGCCCTAATGCAAGCAATTGTTGACTTTCCTTACTCCGACTATACATACCTACATAGGTACATACACCTACCTACGTACCTAAATATACTAAAATACTGGCCATTTTTAGAATAAGTATTCCAACAAAAATGCATAATAGTTCCATAAAAATAAAACTTTAATGTGTGTGTAATTCAATTTAACAACAATAATATTTAAATGTAAACATAAATTTGTTGTGTAACCAATTAAGCGCTACACCAAATCGAATTAGCGGGATTAACAAATTGGTCGCCATAAACTGAATGTCAACGTCACAGTGACAGCAAAACTTGACAGATGCGTTCCGTGTGGAGCCGCGCGTTTATCGCGTTGGGCAAACAAACGCCAAATGTCGTTTCGTTTCTATTGATCTAATTGATAATTATCATTTTTATTGGCTTATATTAATGCGACGGTGCGTTTTGTGCGATCAACGAGATTAACGTGATTAATATTTACACTGGGGAGTAAAAAAATTATGCCTATAGAGCAGGTATCTAGGAAATCTAGGCATGTTTGTTCGTTTGAAAACTACTGAACCGATTTTGATAAAACTTCGTAACTATGTGTAATTTGGTCCAACTTAAAGATAGGATAGTCTTTATTTTGAACGCCGGCTCCACCCGGGTTCAAAATAAAGTTCAAAATAAGCGGGTCACTATATATATATCAGGTATAAGTACTTATTATATAGGCATTTTATTATATTTGGCGGCCCTGGCGGAGGGGAAGGTTGCAAGAAAGTCATTGTGTCCGGATAAAATCCAATGACTTTCTTGGGCGGGTCGCGGGGACGTTATGACACGACATCGGTGTCACTGTTGTGTGCCCTGCCACTATAAAAATACACTTTTTCATAGGTGCACCCCATGCTCTTCTTGGCAAGACACGAAGGCCACGGACTGCTTTTACGTCGCAGCAACTCCTCGAGCTGGAGAAGCAGTTCCGCATGAACAAATACCTTTCAAGACCTAAGAGGTTTGAAGTAGCCACAAGCTTGATGCTCACGGAAACACAGGTGAATTTTTCTTCTTTAAAATCTTCTTTAAGATTCAAAGTAAGTAATCTTAGTTGCTCACTATAACATCAGCTATGTTCCAGTGAAAGTTCCGTCAAAATCGGTTCAGCCGCTTCGAATATTGGCTGGAACAAACAGACAGATAGATACTTAGATGGAAATAATAATAATAATAAGCCTTTTTATTTAAACCATGAATGCATTGACAATAACATATATTTAAAAAAAAAATGGAATTAATTATAACATTTTAAAATAAATAATAGCGATGGAAATAAAAAAATAAATATTCACACCTTTACCAGTTTTCGGTGGAAACTGTTTTATAAATATTTTAATAGACATTTTTTTATCCAAAAGGAATCCCTATCTGAAATGTGGAAAAGTGACGCTAAGCTGTCAAGTTGAGCGATGCCCAGATTTGGGGTTTTACAAATGTTACGGTGGAAGATTGTTAGGGCGGGAAACACATGCGCCATAAAGATTATTGCTCTGGGACGGTTTATGTAGGTTCAAGATTAATATAATGCGCGGGGGATCCCCTAATACTATGTCAAGTGTGTACGGAATGCTTCTCACTGAGATTCACGAATGCCTTTTGTCTGTGGTTTTATTTTAATGCTAAGATCGGCAGGCAGGCTGACGCTCCATTTGATGGTAGGTGGCTACCGTCGCCTGTAATAACACAAAGCCATAGATGCTGTAAGTGCCCTGCCGACTATAGTAGGGTTAAGGATAAGGATTATTCTTTATTTTGTTTTTTATTTTTTTCTATTACATCAGAATAATACATGGGCTATAAAATAAGTATAAAGACTCGCGAACTAAATCGCAAACAAAAACTTGTCTATACTAATATTATAAAGAGAGAAGATCAAAAACTAACGGACAGATTTTGAAAATTCTTTCACCTATAAAAAGTTAACATTATCAGTGTGACATAGGTCATATTTTATAAAGTTACGCTATCTAAATCTCTAACAAAAGCTTGTTATTTATAAAGTAGTTATTAACAAAACTTTCTTTTTGTTCTACAGGTGAAAATTTGGTTTCAAAACCGAAGAATGAAATGGAAGCGTTCAAAAAAGGCTCAACAGGACACCAAAAAGGACACTCATTTGTCGCACCAGAGCGACGACAAAAACAAACCCAACAAAGAAGTTGAACCCGAAAAACAACCTCCCCAACAAATGGCCGCAGATTTGACATCTGTCAAGCCACCCCCAATGTTGGACAGGGACAGAATTATCGCGTTAGAGCGAGAGAGAGCGATGGCCGCCGCAAACTTTAATTCTAATTTGGAGAACAATAGACGCGGATTGGTCGTCATGAACCAAGATGGCCGACCGAGTGTCGACATGTTCAGGCCGTATGTGGTATGAAACTTTTTGTTAATTTTCTTCGCAACAATATTTTGTAATGTATACTTAAAAAATCTTATTTCGAATAAGATTTTAATTTGAAAGTTCAAAATATTTTTGTGTGTAATTTTCACAAAAATATTTTGTATTATATACTTAAAAAATCTTATTTCAAATAAGATGTTTAATTTGAAAGTTCAAAATATTTTTGTGTGTAATTTTCACAAAATATTTTGTATTTTATACTTATAAAATCTTATTTCAAATAAGATGTTTAATTTGAAAGTTCAAAATATTTTTGTGTGTAATTTTCACAAAATATTTTGTATTTTATACTTATAAAATCTTATTTCAAATAAGATGTTTAATTTGAAAGTTCAAAATATTTTTGTGTGTAATTTTCACAAAAATCTTTTGTAATGTATACTTAAAACATCTTATTTATAAGATGTTTAATTCGAAAGTTCAATTTTTGTAAATTATTTTATTCGAATCGATTTAAAAATCGAACTCGTCTAGTCAGTAGGGTAACCATTGATTTTATCAAATTTGTCCGTTTTTCTATGAGTTTATAATAGAAACTAAGGGCCTCTTTCACAAACTACAAGTAAAGTATTGATTAGTTACTTTTAGAAATCATTTTCTGTTATATTGAATTATGCACTCGGTTTACTGCATCATTCGATAGCCGAATTTTTATTATTATTTTCTATTTAATGTTTGGAACGTTTACCGTACAAACAAAGGTAAGTCAGCTCCATTATCCCCGGTTACCGGTGACTTTAAATGACAGTTTGGCCTACTTGAAGTTTGTGAAAGAGGCGCTTATTATAATAAATCGTAAACTGCCTTGAGTAAACATCGACAAGCTAAAGTAAGTACAAAATGGCATCCGTATAATTTTTTTAATTTTTTATTTTTTCAATTAAGGAAATAAACAAAATAAAAATAATAAGATTTAGTTATTTCTAAATATCGGTTATTTCAAGTCACGGGTGTATAATAGTAGGTACAGTCGGGGTATGAAAAACTTCGTCAGTTTACAAGTTCATTAATTTATCAAGTCGTAGAGTCTTTTGAATCTAAAGCACTAAACAGAAATCTGTCAAATAAGTAAGCAAATGTGACGAAGCTTTTCTTACCCCGACTGTACATTATACGGCTAGCCCATAATACCTACATCCTTGACTTAATCTCTATTATTTTGTAGAACTGAGACGCAGGCCAAAAATATTTGTAGCAATTTCTAATTGTAAGTAAAAAACATCGAATAAGTTACAATTATGTTATGTACTTAATTAATTATATAAAATTAATTAGAGTTTACAAAATATAATAACTTTATTTAAGGAGTATTTAAGTGATAATGTGTCCAATGTAAATAAAAAAAGACATCTTTAAATTCAGTATTATTATGTATTGTTTATAGATAAATTAGATAATTTTTATATGTTTAATCAAAGACTTAAGATTATTATAATTTGCATCAATGTACTACAACTACGGATTTCACATGCCATACAAAACACTACGAACTTTATGGAACAAGTGTGTAGAGCAAGAACACTGTCATCTGTCATTTAAAACCAACCAAACATCTGTCATTTAAAGAAAATGTGACTATACGTCAACGCATTAGAGTTTAAAATGAATAGTAGAAGTTGGTCGTTACTACCTTTTACCACTTTCTAGATTGAAGATTCTGGGTTACTTCCTTACACAAAGTTGTCCTTAAGGTGAACACGTGTAACGACAAACCATTATTATTAAATATTAAAGTCAGTCATGCAACATTTACATTATTCATCTTTTTATCAGAAATTAACGAGAGAAAGTGATAAAATCCAAGTGAAAAAATCCAAAAAGGTATGAAAAAAAAGTATAAAGTGAAATAGTATGACAAAAACCAAGGGACACTTTTTCGCAACGATTTTGTTTGAGACTCTGAATCTAATGTATCCTTTATCGAAGTTTTACCATTGACTCAGCCATGATTCCGTTTTAGGCTTACTTTTCATGTGCCTCTTTGGCATTTGTCACGCAAAATCTATAATTGTAGTATATTGATGATAATTTGCAATTAAAATTGTACTTAGGTATTCAAGACGGAACTTAATCTATTGTCTTTTAATGTGAATCTTTAAATTTGACAACTTGATCCCCAAAAGGAATTTTTTTTTATTGATTATACAATATATTTTGATAAGATTTATAATTTGCTAACCTTAAAACACGTCAAAAATAATCAAAAATTCATGACAAATAAAATTCAATCAAATACTAAAATGTATACTATTAATATGTAATTAATTAATAATAAATGTGAAATTGTGTAAAAATAATTACCTATATGTAAGTAAAAATATTAAAATAAACTTCCTAATGTAATTCCTAGTAGTCATGTATTTAAATTATTGCAAAATATAGTTATTATGTTGGAACAATGTCTTTTATTGTCTATCAATGCCTCTTTTACTTTATTTTGTTTATGTAGAGGTCGACAGACAGGCTGACGGACCACTTGATGCTACATGGGTTACCGTCACCTATAACACAAGATAGGGGTAAAAAGGTTTCTAAAGCCGCGTCCTCACTAGGGCCGCACGACCACATCAGGGCGGCCGCTCGGCCAGGCCTTGTACACACTGCACGCGTACACATTTTACAAGGCCTGGCCGAGCGGCCCTAGTGAGGACGCGGCTTAATACATCGCTGCTTCAAAACTAAAGGGGCATAGAACAAAAAAATCCAAAAATGTTTTTATTGCAAAAATACAATCACAATCCTTCATATTGTATGTTTCAAATAGACTTGTGGTTGTTTTATTGCATATTTAGTATATTTTGATCATTTTTTATATATTGAAAAGTATCTTATATGCTTATATCTCTTCTAGTATTCAGTTTATTTTAAAAGTACATAAAACATTTAATGCTACTTAAAAATACGCTTCTAACGATGTATAATATGCATATATTTGATATATATCTAATAAGAAAAAAAAAAACAAAAAAAAATTTTTTTTCCATGAGCTGTGATGTTTTGTTATTTTGATTTGTGGCCCTTTAGTTTTTAAGCAGCGATATGTATTTTTGTTTTTATTGAATAAACTTAAAAACGACTGGACCGATTTCAAAAATGGTTTCATCTATAGAAAGCTAGATTATCAACGAGTAACACAGACTATATTTTATAAAGATACAGCTTGTATAAGTATTATGAAATCTTAACTAATATAATAACTACATATTATACTTAAAACAACTTTCCTCCGCCGCGTCTGTCTGTCTGTTCGCGATAAACTCAAAAAACTACTGCACCGATTTATATGCTGTTTTCACCAATGAATAGAGTGGTTCTCGAGGAAGCTTTTAGTGTATAATTTACAAAGTTACGCATGCAAAGTCGCGGGCAGCACGTAGTAAATAATAAAATGAGTTCGTTTATTAGTAACAACCGATGCTCAGATTTTCAAAAGGACATATACTTCAGATGGTCAGTTTTTCAAATAGAATTACAAATCGATACCTTAATTCGCAAACGAATAACTCCAATTTTGGATTTTTGGTTGAAAATGACTTTTTGATACGGGAGAAACTTAATGGCAATTAGAATTTAATTTTTAAAAAGTCTATCGAAATAATACGAAATAAGTCTATACGAGCCATGATTTCCAATGTAAAATTGCCTTTTTTCTTTTCTCGTATCATACAAAAAAAAAATTATAAAGTTTTTAGTCTCCCCTGTAAAGTTTGCCTCAGAGGAGTTATTTGGTTTGCGAATTAAGGTATCGATTTGTAATTAATTTTCTGTAAAAAAAAAAAGGTATATCTACACAATACAGAAAAGGACATAGGGTAGGTATATACCTTTCATCCAGAAAATACTGTACTCGAGAAACAAGGCAATTGCAGTATCTGTAGCTTTATTTGTGTTGATAGACGACAGTTGCCACATACCATCAAGCGAATCGTCAGCCCGTCTGACGTCCTTTACATTTAAAAAAAAAAATTGTATTCAGTACGCAATAGCAGATCGAAACCGTAACTAAATGTTCGCGCTAATAGCATCAAACTCGTCGGTAACGGATCGCTTACAACAGTAAATTAAGCTGGGGGGGAGCGACTTGCCCACCATCGATAGGGTGACATTAAATTTTACACAAATCTATACCAATATATAAAACTGAAGAGTTTGTTTGTTTGGTTGTACAATCAAACTACTACCACATGGAACACGCGTGCCATACAAAATACTACGAATTTTATGGAACATTTAAAAGTGACATATGCGTAGAGCATGAACTGTCATTTAAAACAAAACAAACATAATAATAAGTACGTAATTTAAAGAAAATGTGACTTTACGTCAACCCATTAGAGTTTAAAATGAAATGGTAGAAGTTGATCGTTATTACCTTTTACCATTGACGCGTGAAGGCAAGAGTCCGCCATGATTCTGTCAAAGGCGTTCTTTTTATGTGCTGCTTTGGCATTTGTGACGCAAATTCCATTCTAGTATTTCGATGGGTTGTACGCGCTAATTTCAGGAACTACTGGTTCGAATTGAAAAAAAAATCTTTTTGTATTAGATAGTCCATTTATCGAGGAAGGCTATAGGCTATAGAGAACGCGAACGAAGTCGCGGGCACCAGCTAGTTTAGTATAGTTTAAAAATTTTTTGACGCAAATGCAATCAAAGTACGCCAGCCTTATTAAAATTCATATGTGAAAATGTCGAATTGCAAGTGAATTGGATTATCCATACTAATATAATAAATGTGAAAGTAACTCTGTCTGTCTATTTGTTAACTTTAACGCCTTAATTAAGTACACAACCATTCATCATGAAATTGTGCATCGTTGTCATGGATACCGGAAACGACATAACCTTACATCAATTCTAAAATCATCTAAAATTAAGAAATAAAGATGTCAGGCGTTATATTCTTATGCTTTTTTCTTTCAACGCCGATGAAGTCGCGGCCATTAGCTAATACAACAATAAAAACAATAAAAAGGTTACATTTTTAATGCAAATGCAATCAATGTACGCCTCATCTTATTAAAATATTTACTTGTAGAAAATGTGGAATTGCATAATTCAATATGCAATTCCACATATATATTTTAAAATTTATACGCTTTATATTTTTACGCTTTATATTTTAAAATTTGACACGTGTTTTCTCATGATTAAAAATATCCTTTATGTGAAGCCAGGTAATAAACTATGCCAAATTTCACCCAAATGCGTTCAGCCGATTTTGCATGAAAAAGCAAAAAATAAAAGTTATTTCGAACTCATAGTCACCCTACATCTCTTTTGATGCGGGAGTGTGGGTGGTGCCGCAACTACGCCGGAAAAAGGCACTCATTCCATATTCGAAACCCGTCTGTTAGAGCGAGACGGACGCTGTATCTGACTTATTTTGGAATCTTGTCTCTCTTTGTCTTAATTATGTACAAATACGTGTGTAATTTTCGACGGCGAAAGCTTCATGGAAGCCCGAAAAATTAAAAAAAAAAACCAACTATAAGAACCTAATAATTGTTGGCCGGCACAGTTCGCGGTATGTAGGGATTCGAGGATAAGGCCTCGCTGTGATCTCGGACCCACACATCATAACTGATGGTGTACTTCGAGAGGGGTTTTAGTGGGTGAAGAAAGGGCATAAATGTTCCTAAAAAAAGCTTACTCCTTTGTGGGGCAGCCCAGAAAGAAGAAGAACGATACTCAACGAGTATAGTGGGTAAATGTCATGTCCCCTCCTGAAAAGGGGTCATAAATGTTCCTAAAAAAAGCTTATTCAGTTGTGGGGCAGCCCAGAAAGAATAAGAACGATACTCAACGAGTATAGTGGGTAAATGTCATTTCCCCTCCTGAAAAAGGGGCATAAATGTTCCTAAAAAAGTCTTTTCAGTTGTGGGGCAGCCCAGAAAGAATAAGAACGATACTCAACGAGTATAGTGGGTAAATGTCATTTCCCCTCCTGAAAAAGGGGCATAAATGTTCCTAAAAAAGTCTTTTCAGTTGTGGGGCAGCCCAGAAAGAATAAGAACGATACTCAACGAGTATAGTGAGTAAATGTCATGTCCCCTCCTGAAAAAGGGGCATAAATGTTCCTAAAAAAAGCCTTTTCAGTTGTGGGGCAGCCCAGAATGAAGAAGGACGACACTCAACGAGTATAGTGGGTAAATGTCATGTCCCCTCCTGAAAAAGGGGCATAAATGTTCCTAAAAAAGCCTTTTCAGTTGTGGGGCAGCCCAGAAAGAATAAGAACGATACTCAACGAGTATAGTGGGTAAATGTCATGTCCCCCCCTGAAAAAGGGGCATAAATGTTCCTGAAAAAAGCTTATTCATTTGTGGGGCAACCCAGAAAGCGGAAGGACGATACTCAACGTGTATAGTGGGTAAATGTCATGTCCCCTGCTGAAAAAGGGGCATAAATGTTCCTAAATAAAGCTTATTCTTTTGTGGGGCAGCCTATGGACTCTGGCATCCCTTACTCACTCAAAGAAACACATAAGCACTCATGCTGTTACATCGGTGGTCTTCCATAAGGGGCTGTCCGAATGACTTTTAAATACAGTGTGCCCAGCCACTTTTCAAATCCAACTTTGAAAAGGAGTCGAACCCTTGAGACAGAGCTTTAAGGATGGCACCCTAACCACTCATCCAATAGGTTATAGTTATGAAACATTTCGCTTCATAAAATGATGACGGCCAACGGTAAGTAAATCGTCAATAGAAATGTCACACCGTCACCGCCGACCGACTGGAATTGCAAATAGTATCTCC
The DNA here is from genome assembly GCA_945859745.1 of Synanthedon formicaeformis. Lineage (NCBI taxonomy): Eukaryota > Metazoa > Arthropoda > Insecta > Lepidoptera > Sesiidae > Synanthedon > Synanthedon formicaeformis. Next base: position 5,098,612 of record OX243980.1, read on the forward strand.
CCCACCTCAAATAGAATACAAAATCGACGAGAGAATATCAATATTTGATATTTGACTTTGTAACGAAAACCCGCCATTTTGCGGCAGCTTTGTCGCTTTGACGCCTACCTATATTCAATGACAGCCTATCAAATACCTAATAGACACATATTTTACTGCCACCTACCTACTTTTTAATTACTTTTAGAAAATAAATTATAAATTTATAGATAAATATCAATATTATTATTGATTGCAGCAGCAGGTTAATAGGCTAAATAAATCCCGTAAAAACAGAGATAAGAGGGCAAATAAATAAACAAATAAAACTTTCAAAACAAACACATTTCGTGTACCAACATGGCGGAACAGCAAAACTAAGTGGCTACTAGCTAACCACCGAAGAGAATCTAAACGAACTTCGAAATTCGAAAATTTAAAAAAAGAACTCGCTCGCTTTCCCGGTCTCACGTCCGGCGGCTGTTAAACAACGCGGAAGGCGGGAAGACGGCGCCCGTTGATTGGTGCAAATTGAATTTGGAATCAAGAAGAGCGGGCCTGGCGGGGGGAGGGGCGCGCGGTATTGTCGTGTTGGCGATCGTTCGCTGATTGCTCGTTTGTGGTACGACAGGAAACATGGGGATAAGATATTTCAAATATGGAATACATTTTCTTTTGTGCCAGATCCACAGTGCCTCAAGACAAAAGTTTTTGACTCGACGAGTTATGGAGAGGTCTATGCTCAGTTACATTGCGATATTAAATCTGGAATAGGGAAATCCAAAGACATACGAAAGATGGTCCGAAGATAATCCGAGACATATCCTCGTCCGAAATTACTCAGTACCTTAAAGTAAAGGTTTTTTTAACAACGCAAACCCTATTTTTAATAAATTATATGCTCATTTTCATTAAAAATAAATAAATATCAATCTAGGAAATCAGCGCCACCTATCCGCGTTGCAGTTTGCTACTGTTTAGACGAATAAAGCTGTGGATAAATATATTGTTTTGTATTATTTTTAAATACAATTTCAACCTTGTTTACCGCATTATAGGATTATAATTTAGTACCCACAAAAGAAGAAAAAAAGTGGCACTCCGGGATTGCCGAAAGAAATGAAAAGTTGAACAAGTGTGTATTTTTTGAATCGTTAGGAAAATACATACTTACTTATATATAGCGGTGTCGGTTACACGGTTACAGGTCGCGTCTTCAATGGTTTTTTCCCATCCCAAAAATTGTTTTTCTTTTAAATTAATATCAGCGCCCTCTGTTCGCATTGGTGTATTATTTCAATTCAATTAGTTTTTGCAAGGATATATTATTACGTAACTTCTAGTTTCAGTGGTATTTTTGTAGATGGCGCAATATCTGGAATATACAGAGGTGTCGGTTACACGGTTACGTTACGGTAACAGGTCGCGAGTACAATAGTTTTTTCTCATATCAAAAATGCTCAACGCATTTTATGTTGGACATTTTTGAGATGAGTTTTCACTTCCTTACATATTATATAACAACCTCCACCGCGTCTGTCTGTCTGCACCGATTTTCAACCGACGAAAACGAAAAAACAAAAACGAAGGAGGTTCTCAATTCGACGCGTATATATATATTTTTTTATTTTATGTATGATCACGCATAACTTTTGACAGGGTGGTCCGATTTTGATAATTCTTTTTTTATTTGAAAGAGTGCACCCCCTAGGGGGTTCCATTTTAATTTGGAAAAAAATTCCAATCCTAAGGGTAGGAAAACAGGGGATGATTGAATGTTCACTCACCGATTGTAGCGTAAAACGCATAACTTTTCACAGAGTAGTCCGATTTTGATAATTCTTTTTTTATTTGAAAGAGTGCACCCCATAGGGGGTTCCATTTTAATTTGGAAAAAAATTCCAATCCTAAGGGTAGGAAAACAGGGGATGATTGAATGTTCACTCACCGATTGTAGCGTAAAACGCATAACTTTTCACAGAGTAGTCCGATTTTGATAATTCTTTTTTTATTTGAAAGAGTGCACCCCCTAGGGGGTTCCATTTTAATTTGGAAAAAAATTCCAATCCTAAGGGTAGGAAAACAGGGGATGATTGAATGTTCACTCACCGATTGTAGCTTAAAACGCATAACTTTTCACAGAGTAGTCCGATTTTGATAATTCTTTTTTTAATGGATAGGGTATACCTCGAAGTTGGTCTCGTATAATTTTGGAAAAAAAAATCCTACCCTAAGGGTGGGAACATGGGGATGGGAAAATTAAAAATTAAGCATGTAGTAAATATTAGATAATAGCCACAAAAAAATATAAAAAAATATAACAATGAATAACTTGGGCCATATCCATGCTATGCTATGAACATCCACCCGTGCCACTAGTATGATTGTGAACCCTCTGTAGCAGGGCGTTTGACAAGGTATACGAAGCCCCATTGTACTAACAATTTGCACTAAAGGATCAATGCTAAATCACACAATTCAATTCGTCATTTAACTTAATTTAACATATCTACCTTACCTTACCTATATAACCATTATATATCATCAATACTAATAAATCTGTAAGGGTTGCTTATGGAGTAAGTTACTTAGTTTTCAGAGATATCGTGTTTATGGGCTTTACCTATACGTGATATTGAAACTAAATTGACGATTTTTAGAATTTTTTTCTGTATGTATGTATGTATATATGTATTCTTTTTTCATTGATCAAAAAGGTAAACAAACAATTCACGATATATATAGAACTAAACAAACAATACGAACAAATTCTAAATGAGTTAATCACTGTCAACTCTCTTTGATAATGCCTAATGTACAAATTCCATCTTTAAGACGCTATATTTGTTTATGTTTTTGATCATTAGAAAAAGAATAGATCATATGTATGTATGTTCCTCCATAACTCTTAAACGATTGCACTGATTTTCATGAAACTCGGTAGATAGACATTTAGACGAACAGGACACAGGATAGGCTACTTTTTCTTTTTCAACGCGGACGAAGTCGCGGGGTCCGCTAGTACTAATAATAAAGATGTAAGGGTTGGTCATGGAGTAAGTTACTTTGTTTTCAGAGATATCGTGTTTATAGGCTCTATACATGATACTGAAACTAAATTGACCATTTTTACAATTTTTTTCTCTATGTATTTTCCTCGATAACTCTTAAACGGATTAACCGATTTTTATGAAACTTTCTAGATAAACATTTAGACTTACGGGACACAGGATAGGCTACTTTTTTCTTTTTCAACGCGGACGAAGTCGCGGGCGCCAGCTAGTTATATACTAAAACCTTAATCGAGAACCTTCTATCCATTGTTGAAGATAGCGTGAAAAACGGTGCAGTAGTTTTTGAGTTTATCGCGAACAGGCAGACAAACGCGGCGGAGGACTTTGTTTTATACATCATATTATGTAAGGATAGCAAAGATTTAAATCAAAAGATGCGGCGTAATCTCCTCGCGCCATACTAAAAACACACCGAAAATTCTTAACAATGGGTTGGGCGCATGCGCTCAACCCAACTACAGTTGCACGCCAGCTACAGTGAGTGACGGTCGCTTGTTGAGAGCGTCGCTATCGTCACAGTCACGTTTGAAGTAAGGAATGTGTTGTCTGTGCTTAAAAGTGTGTTTAGACAAAAGTATATGTATTTTATACTTTTGTCTTTAGTATAATGTATGTTGTATTTTGTAACACACTTTCGCTAGTAATGCCGCATCTCTCGATTTAAATCTTTGAAGGATAGAGATATAGATGAGATTTAAAATGGGTATCCCATTTGACAACATTTCAACCGCCATCTAGTAGCCGAGATCATGAATACAACATGAGATTACATCATGTAGATGGCGCTGCGGCGAATTTATTGCCACTTTTACTGTTACGACCACTTTGGCCGCATTTCTCCGGCTTTTAACTAAATTAGTATCGTCTTAGACAAACGTATGTGTTCGGGATTACATGTTGCGATGTAATTTGGCTAATGCGCCATAAAAACATGGCGATTGTGCTCGCCGAGCTAAGCCGAATCGTTGGCGCGGAACTAAGTTATGATAATGGAGGCAATTTTATGCTTTCCCATTCATATTTTCTTAATAATAGTACCTACTCAGTATATTGTGACTAATTTGAGAGTCTTGTGTAAAGGCCACCCACCATTCAGTCACGGGCACTCCATTTGGCAGCGCTCCACTCCATCAAGACATCGGGTGGACGACATCCAAATTCTTATAAGACAAAATTCACGTGGGTTTTTTACATTCACGGTGAGATAATGCATGCATTTGGAGTGATGGAGTGGAGCGCTGCCAAATGGAGTGCCCGTGAATGGTGGCCTTTAGACAACGACTTCGTCCGCGTAAAATACTAGCTGGTGCCCGCGACTTTGTCCGCGTTGAAAAAGAAAAAAGTAGCCTATCCTGTGTCCTATACGTCTAAATGTTTATCTAGAAAGTTTTATAAAAATCGGTTAATCCGTTTAAGAGTTATCGAGGAAAATACATACATACAGAAAAAAAATTGTAAAAATGGTAAATTTAGTTTGAGTATCATGTATAGAGCCTATAAACACGATATCTCTGAAAACAATGTAACTTACTCCATGACCAACCCTTACAGATTTATTTTTAGTATTTACTCGTTGATAATGTAGGTACGGTAGTTTTATATAGGTGAATGGATTATAAAATCGAATCAGTATGTAGTTTTTAGTTTATTCATTACAAACAAAAATACAAATCTTTTCTCTATTTAAATTCAAAAACTAACTGTGCCGATTTTAAAAATTATTTCATCTATCCATAGAATGCTATGTTGTCTATAGATGAAATAATTAATATTTTATATTTAACATTCTATAAAGTTACGCGGACAAAATCGCGTGCAACAATATTTATAAGGTTTTTTCGAATGGCATTCACATATTATTAGTAGGTACTGTGAATAAAGAAAGCCAACTACGAAAATTCCCATAAAATGTATTCTCTTTAGGTGCGGTTTCGTCTGCAAATACGTTATTTATGTAAACCAATTGACTATACGTATTATGGACGATGTTGTAGGATAAAGAGTCAGACAACAAGCTTTCACCGAGGGTTTCCTTGGGACATCATATAGAGCTGATACAACCACTCTTTATACCAATACCTACTATGTATTTAGTATTTTTTATGGTAAAGTAAGGTAGCTACAGTCGAGTGTAACACCAGCAACCTTAAGGATAAGGGATAAGAAGCAACAGGGAAATGAGCTCTGGTGTGCCTTAAACTACATCCCAACCAACCGAAAATGTTGGAGATTAATAATAATTATGTTGGCCAACATGTCTATAGACAAGGCAATTTATCGGCGTCGGCTGTCGGTTGGCTAACAAATTGTGATGTCTATAGGGCCCTTAATATATATATTAATTAATGTTTTTAAGGTGAGTAATGGCAACTCTATATAAATGCTACAAAATTTAATCTGTATAATGTTTTCAATTTGCAACTTGACTTGTGGCTGCAGAGCTTGTAACTACAGTATTCTTTCAAAGCCAAGTCAGAGTAAAAACAACCTTAACAACTTGACAATAAAGTTTCCAATGCTGTAAGACGATGTTTGCAAATCTGTTTTCCCAAAATATTGTAATGGCGGTTCAAATCCCCCGGAAAACGAGCACAAATCGGCCATATTGAATTACATTTCCCGCGTTTTTTGTTTCGATGCTAATCGTATTGATTTATGAACCAGAGACAATTTTGTTTTCCTTACCAAATAATGTTAAACCATTCATTAATATTTGCTTAATGATTATACTAAACATTATTTATAACTAGCTGGTGTCCGCGACTTAGTCCGCGTTCAATGTTAAAAAATAAATAAGCAATATACCTAACGCCTGACATATGTATTTATTGCTACTACACTTTTGCTAGGCGTTAATTATTTTTTAATTTTATATGGGTCCCTCGGGAACAGTACTTTTTTCTGGATGAAAGGTACCCTATGTCCTTTCCTGTATACAAAATTTCATGATGATCGCGGTCGTAGAAGGCTTGAAAAGGTAATAGACAGAGTTCCTTTCACATTTTATTATACTAGCTGGTGCCCGCGACTTCATCCGCGTTTTATGTCTTATATAGCCTATGTCTTACTCTGATGTATAAGCTATATTATTGTAAAGTTTCATTGAAATCTATTCAGTAGTTTTTGCGTGAAAGAGTAACAAATATCCATACAAACTTTAGCATTTATAATATTAGTAAGGATTGGCAGAAAAACATTGCATCCGTGCAAAGCCAGGAGCAACGCTATAGTAAAAAGGATATACTTATAGTTTTGTAATAAAAACCCCATAAAACTAATCTTAATCGCCTTTTCAAAGACATGGGGAATGACTCTTCATTTTATGATATAGTTTATAGTGATTACTCTTTGATAGACGGAGGCGTCTTAATAGCCATCATATCATAAAAATTGTGTTTGTACTCTCTATCAATTTTACGATCAATTGAATATAATTCCTAATACATATTTTTATTATGGTATTTTCAATTTTTTTTTGTGTATTGTACCTATATAGGTATTATAAAGTTACTAGTACAGTATAGTGTTAATTGTTAAGTACCTACGTATTAATATTAGCATATCTACACACAGTTTTACCTACCTAATAAGGTTTCTCTACAAATTCGTAGAAGATCTCTTGCAGTTGTTGTGCGGTTGCGTAAAGCACAGTTGATGATGTAGCGATCTTGCAAACGTATAGTTTTTCTCTTTCGACCTGGACCACGCCTTCGTGAGTATTCTCCTGTCTCATGGTAACGCTTCCAAAGTCTGTTGATAACACTATCAACTTTTAAAAGACGATTCAAATTCAGAGTAGTTTAATTTGGGTTCCTAAACAAAATCGCTTTCATACAAAAACGAATCGATGGTACGAAAGGTCCTAAATTTAGGTTAGGTCCTAAATTAAATCGTATTAAGAGTTGATAGTAGGGCCCCTGAAGGGGCTACTCCTAGATCATTTTTTACATAATGCATAACGCATCTCTTCAAGCAAAGCTCACTCAACTCACTCGCTCGCTTCAATGAACAACAATACTCAGAAGACTCACTTCAATCTTTATTAATACTCGTATGTATTCAAAATATTTGAAAAACCACTTTAAATGTGTTTTCTGTGATTAGAATGTAAAGAAACAATGACGTCACTTTGTTTTTAGGTGTTTATAGAGTTGGCCACTTTATTGAGAACAACTAATAAAAACGCCAATGCTTTTTTGTTTTTTAATTTCTTTAACAATGCCTCTACATTATTCAGTGGTCAGTTATAATTAAAACCTTAAGGTAATACAAGTATAATACAAGCTTTCCTCCATACAAACGTAGAAAGCTAATTACTCCGCTGTTTTATGTTTAATTTACAAAAGTAAGCATGATACCGATTTATCTTGTCGTTAACTAGGTTTCTAGGCATACAATCATAAAAAAAAGTATTAATTTAAAAGATATGATCGTTGAAAAATCCATATTTTAACACAAGTTTTAATGCAACTTTGATGGTGAATAGGTCACTCTAGTGTACAAAAATTCCAGAATACTTTGCCTATAAACATTGATTAGTTATTCAAGAGTTCAAATAACTTTACACAAAATAGATATATGCAGTAGTTTTGTCAAAAAGAGTATATGCCCAAGGGTCTGTTTATGATTTTATTTTTGGTATGAATCATTGTGCATCTCATTCGACTGCTCTTCCCGCGCTTTGTGCTGTGTGAGACAGGACGCATTTTAGCCATGAGACCGATGAGTTCGGGCCGCCGACTTGTTTCACCTTAAGAGCGCTTACTAAGGTACAATAGCGCCACTCATTTAAAAAAAAATTATCTCGTGACTGAGAAGGAATTATTAATAACGGCTCCATAAGGCCTACAATTTTTTAATACCTCTTATAAAGTTTCATATTTAGACACGAAGCAACAAAATTCGATATAAAGAAAAGCGGCCACATTCCTCTAGAATACGCGCTCTTAAGTAAAAAAAAATTGTGCTACTTTAAAGTTTTGTTCCGCTAATTGTTTTGAGCAGTATATAAATAATTTAACTAATTTATAAAAGTATCAAGATGTTTACAGTAGAACTATAATAACGTAACAGTGTTTAATTTAACAAATACGATAACCAAACACAGTGGCGCCCTCAATTATTAACGTCCATTCTCTTTCCGCACAGACTTTATGACTGATTCGAATCTTTGAACTGATTCAAATTCAAATGATCCATTCTAAACGGTGATGCGTTTTTTGTATCGTTTTTGCCACCGCTGGCTAGGCAGCGCCACTGCTGCCATCTCTGTGATGGTATGCTGAACTAATACTTTTAATTACATCTGTCATTGTGAATAGTTCTAAGGTTTGCCTACAGATGTCACTATTGGATAGAGCCGCATAGAGCACATCACATTAATTACTTGACTTGACAGTGACAGCTGACAGCTAGCAACATCTTTTTCTGCATAAATAAAATTCAATTCAATTCGACTCGAACGAATCGAATCGAAGAGTAATGAAAGTTATTTGTTTATCTGAATCTGAAGTTTACAAAACATTATTTTCTAAATTTACTATTTTATACCTTAGTTTAGATTATGTGATTTTGCGCAAGTGATATACTTAAAAAAGCAGACTCGGTGAATTTGTTTAGTCAAGTGAAAATGAAAGTGATCGAGGCGAAAATCGTCGTGTTGGGGTCGCAAGGTAATTCAGAACTTTCATGTTTTCATTTGAATTGTTAAACCTTTTATAGTAATAAGTATGATATAACAGAACTGGATTTTTATTGGGTTAAGTAAATAAGCAGGTTTTAGTAACGTTTTTTTACCTATTATTTTTCTAACTACACCTAAACCTACGCACTTTAATATATTTCTTTTACAAAAGGGGTACCTACCTACATAAGTATTTTATTTATATGAAAAAATATTATACTTTTGTTAAATTATAAATACCCAATAAAATTCAAGGATTTGTTAAATTATCCATATAATAAATACCTAGGTAGGTACCTACTTGAAAAATATTTTGTGACCTACAATAATTTTAGGGGGTCTATTTCCTTACATATTATAAAACAAAGTCCACCGCCGCGTCTGTCTTATCGCGATAAACTCAAAAACTACTGCACCGATTTTCATGCTGTTCTCAACAATGGATAGAGTGGTTCTCGAGGAAGGTTTTAGTATATAATTTACAAAGTTAGGCAGCCCGCGACAGCAGCTAGTACAAGATAAATTATTGAAGAAATAATTACATTAAATATAACAATGGTATTCGTGTATAATATAATTTTTAGCGCGGGCAGCAGCTGGTATTATATAAAGAGGTAATATTTGTATGTTTATTTAAAAAAATCTTACCAATAGTTAGAATACCTAGAATTTGGACAGATTGGACATTATAAAATAAACTCATGTCCAAATTTCAGATTTCTAGACTAGACTTATATATTAGTTTTAGCTGTGCATTGAATAATGAACTATTTTATAACTATAGATATATTATATTAAATAAAATAGCACTTTCATTATCTATCTCTAGACACAGGTATTTATCATTGATAAGTGTAATGTGTGACGAAACAATATTATGTGTGTTACAAGATAACAGATTTTACATTGAAATTCTTACATTCATTAAATCAATTCATATATTATTTATTTTTTGAATATCCCTGTTAACCCTTCAGCCTCCACAGAGTCAGTTAATTTTTAATGATTTTATAACATTTATTGTTTTGATATACAGTAAAAAAATTAAAATGAATAATATTAAGTAATATATTCTTTTATTAGATTTGCTGTTGGCCAGCATCTCCAGCATATAAAATAGTGATATTAAATTTGTAATGGTCTAGTCTAGTGGATACGGTAGCTGTTACAAATATATTTCTAATCTTATCTCTGTTTTAAATCAATAAATATACATTTTTGTATTTGCCATGTAATAGGAGATATGTAGTTTATCTATTACATACGGTTCACTGATTTTACAAGTAAGCACTCGAGGATTATTGACACGCAGCCAGTAATAGCCAGAAATCTATACTAGACTAACTACTAGATCTTTAGTATTACGATTACTTAACATATATATTGTACTATATATTACTATATGTACCTAATCATCATCAGCTTCGCCCGGGTAACTTTATAAATTATAGCCTATGTTACTACAAATTATAGATATTTTAAAATAGTTCCATTAGTTTTTGAGTTTATTCATTAGAAACAAAAATACAAATATTTTCTCTTTACAATATTAGTATAGACTAGCTGGTGCCCGCGACTTCGTCCACATTGAAAAATAAAAAAAATAAGCAATATAACGTTTGACCACTTGTTGCTATAACACTTTGGCCAGGCGTTAGTTTTTTATTTTATTTTAAGGAAACCCTCGGGAACAGTACTTTTTTCTGGATGAAAGGTGTTTTATGTCCTTTCTAGTGTCCTAGACAACGTGTATGCAAAATTTCATGGTGATCAGTTCAGTAGTTTTTGCGTGAAAGAGGTAACAAACATCCATACAAACTTTCGCATTTATAATATTAGTACGGATAGTATGCCAAAAAGCCAAAAACGTCCTAAACATTGTCTCTTTTTGAATTCCAGGCGTAGGCAAGACCAGTCTAGTGGTGCGATACATCGGTAAAATGTTTTCCAAACACATTTCACCGACTATCGGTGCTTCGTTCTTCACTTGCAACATCAACATTGAAGGGTCGAGGGTCAAGCTCCAGGTGTGGGACACAGCCGGCCAGGAGAGGTTCAGGTCAATGGCGCCGATGTACTATAGGAACGCCAACGCGGCTTTGCTCGTCTTCGACATTGCCAGCGTGGCCAGTTTCACTGCCATAAAGGGCTGGGTGAAGGAGTTGCAGAGGTGAGAGCTTGTTGATGGCGTTTGTTGTTCATTGAAAATAACTCTTTTCAACCGACTTCCAAAAAAGGAGGAGGTTCTCAATTCGACTGTATTTTTTTATTTAGTTTTTATGTTTGTTACCTCATAACTTTCGACTGGGTGAACCGATTTGGATGATTCTTTTTTTATTTAAAAGCTGGTGCTTCCCGTGTGGTCCCATTTCAATTTGGTCCAGTTCTGACAGTGGCATCTATGAGAAAACGGTTTGAAGTCGTTTTTTTTTTGTTAATAACTCTCTTTAACAAAAAATAAACCGACTTCAAACAGTTTCATGGTCTTTTCTCATGGATGCCACTGTCAGAACTGGACCAAATTGAAATGGGACCACACGGGAAGCACCAGCTTTCAAATAAAAAAAGAATCACCAAAATCTTTTCACCCATTCGAAAGTTATGAGGTAACAAACATAAAAAATAATAATAAATACAGTCGAATTGAGAACCTCCTCCTTTTTTTGGAAGTCGGTTGAAAAACTAGCTGTTGCACGCGACCTCGCCCGCGTAACTTTATAAAATATATCTAACTAGCTGGTGCCCGCGACTTTGTCCGCGTTCAAAATGTTATATATAGTCTTTGATTATCGCGCCCTCTCGCGGTGAGGAGCCGACTTGTTGAGTCAAAGCTGTTTGTCTTAACAGTTCTGCCACGTTACAGAACGATAGATGGCGTTAATCTAAATAGAGATTAAAAAATATACCTATGTATATTTATTTTTTTAGCCTTTTAGGTCTAAATAACCTAAATCTTTCCTCGATAAATGGACTATTCAACACAAAGAGAATTTTTCAATTCGAACCAGTAATTCCTGAGATTAGCGCATTCAAACAAACAAACAAACAAACTCTTCAGTTTTATATATTGGTACATATAATAGTTAAGTTCAGTGGCGGATTTACCAGTTTACAAAATATATATTTAAATATTTTAAAAATGTTACAAATTAAATTAAATATACACGAATCAAAATGTTAAAGTTTAATATTAAAATTTATAAGGGAAAAATGAAAAAAAAAAAAAGAAAATCGTTAGACATTTAAAATAAAGGCTCTTGGAAAATATATATTTCATCGTTTCACAAAGTTTAAATTTTGAACTGACAATTTTTTTTAACAGTTTTCTCTAAGACTGTGTCTTCCAAAATCTCCAAATTGATAGCAGAGACTGAGTTAAAAAAAGGAAAAAAAAAAAAAAAATTAATATAAATTGGGAAATATTGCAACATCTTTATGGTATAGTTTCCGCTTAACTTAATAATAATTAAGGTATGAAATTATAGAAGAGCACATTTCCTCCTCTTAACTGGTTCAGGAGGCTCTAGCGCCGCCAGGATGGCCTCGTCGAACACATTCTTCAGACCCTTCTGAAATTTCAAAATTTATTTATTTTTCAAAAGGTACACCAACAGCACAAACAAAAAAACTTATAATAGGTATAGGTAATACAAGGTAATTTTAAGGTATACACAAATAAATTACAAAATAGAAATTGTGACGAATGACCAACATATATGCATAACTATAACAATTAATCAATACTAATAATAAATCTGTAAGGGTTGGTGATGGAGTAAGTTACTTTGTTTTCAAAGATATCGTGTTTATAGGCTCTATACATGATACTGAAACTAAATTAACGATTTTTAGAATTTTTTTCTGTATGTATGTATATATGTTCCTCTATAACTCTTAAACGAATTAACTGATTTTCATCAAACTTGGTAGATAAACATTAAGACATACAGGACACATGATAGGCTACTTTTTCTTTTTCAACGCGGGCGAAGTCGCGGGCGCCAGCTAGTATAACATAAACTTAACTGAAATAAAATAAAATAATGATATCATCATACGAAATATTATCATCATGAAAATTGTGCTTGAACGAGAAAAAGGAAAACTTCAAAGACGTGTCTAATGAAAGAACAGAGAAATGTCTTTAAAAAAATCACAAGGCATATAATAAAAGATGTGTGTGTGTGTGTGTCAGCTCCGACGCATGACCTTAGGAATGATAAATAAATAATTTAATAGATATAATTAAAACATATTAATATAATAATATTATATGTATTGAAGCATATTGTAGCCTGTAACGCGTAACGTGTGACATGCATGTAATATTAGGCTTATACACATAATGAGGGTATTCTGGCAGAACCGAATAAGTGCAAAATTTAACGAAAATTAGTTTGATACATAGGCATACTTATTTTTTTTCTGCTCTTTATCTAGCAAATCGGTATAACTGTATGAGCTTTTATTATGGTTTTATGGTTTATTATTTCACCGTTTTACTATGAGTCGTCAAACTTATAAATGCTCCTTTCTCATTTTGACATTTTGTGTACTTATCCATTTCTGCCAGAATACCCTCGATATGAAAAGCGATTCTTAACGAACGTGAACTCAAAAAAAAATAAATGAAATGTTACCTGTGTCAGTGCAGAGCACTCCACATATTTGACGGCCTTCAACTCCTTGGCCAGTTTCTCTCCTTGCTCCAAAGTGATCGGCTTTTGTTTAATCTTGGCGAGCTTCTCCAACATTACCGGGTCATCTCGTAGGTCTATCTGAGTTCCAACCAGAAGAAAAGGTATTTTCTGTTGATGATGCGTTATTTCGGGCACCCACTGTATTAAAAAAAAAAAAAAACAAACATTTACAATTGAATACTTTATTACAAAAGCAACCTTTATCATAATTTACGTTAAATAAGGTAAAAGCGCCATCCTGTGGATAAATTTATAAGCTATTTTATCCATCGATGTATTTTATCATATTAGGTACTTGTTTCTTCGAAAACAAGCTGTCATAAATTTTACTCTTCATAAATAAAAATGTTATTATTTTATTTTCACATTTCAACTTTACATTTTTCTACAGAAATAACCATGTGTCGCTTTCTTCTTCAAATTTAGACTATAATTTCTATTAGCTCTTGATTATTGATAGCTAATATAGAGAAAATTATCAAAAATATAATATGAAATAAAATATAAATAACCTATAATTTATGAATTGTGTAAAAGTTTTCTTTTTGTCTAAGTACTATAAAGTCAACAAATTAGACAATGGTGGTTTTTAAAATAAAGTTTTATGAATAAAGTCCTCAATAGTATAGACATAATATATCAAATTGACAGGAATGTTACACATTTTCCCTATAATCACGTAATTAAATGAAAAAAAAATGCATATAGCATTCATAAAGTACATATTATAATAGGAAAACCATAGATAATTTAAATATAGGTGGTATAATACCTTTTCCTTGACATTTTCAAAAGAACTCGGGCACACTACACTTAGGCACACAAGGAAAACGTCCGTCTGTGGATAGCTTAGCGGTCTCAGTCTATCGTAATCTTCCTGACCTAAACAGAACAGAATAATTAATAATAACATTCACATAAGGATTAGTAAGGATATAATAATATTTATATATTATAATTCACATATATGTATATATTTGTTATTATTTTGTTAATACATAGTTAATAATTATGGATGTTCTATGTCTGAAATAAATGATTATTATTAATAATCACATTACATACTATAGTTGTAAACATATTGACATTTTTATTACATTAATTTCCAATAATTCGTATTGATAAAATATGGTTGGCTTTATTCACTCTTATTTTGGGATAAATCTATAAATAACTACAATATCACACACTATAAGTTCTCTTTATCAGTATCGATATTTTTTTTATTTATTTATTTATTATTACTAATATTATAAAGAGGAAAGGTTTGTTTGTTTGTTTGTTTGCATTGAATATGCTCTAAAACTAGTGGACCGATTTGAAAAATTCTGTCACTCTTGGGAAACTATATTATCAGCGAGTGTAAAAAGTATATAAAGTCGCTTTCAACATCTAGTTTATTATACATACATACATATATGTTAATAATATTTACATTGTCCTATAAAACTGGAAACAACCCGTAGACAATTAAATCAATTAAATTACATAAGTCTAAATTACTTGAGCTTAGTAAACTTAAAGTAAGTACATAATTAAATTTTTAATAATGTATATATATATATTCAATATTTAATTAAATTACTGAATTTAAATAAAAATTCATTAATATTTTTTTTAACTTGGACCTATTTTTCTCTTTTGTAATGAGTATCAATATTAATAATAAATCTGCTAGTGTGGTATTGTATGTATGTATGTATGTTTGTTCATACATAACTTTTAAACGAATTTTCATGAAACTTTGTAGATAAAAACATTTAGACGTACATGACACAGGATAGGCTACTTTTTTTCTTTTTCAATGATAAGCTGTAGTAGTTGTTTAGTATCAACATAAAAATTAAAAACATATATATCACAATGAAACTTACCTGCAGTATCAAAGAGGCCCAAGGTGTACGGCTCTCCGCCAATAATGACGGTCACAGCGTAATTGTCAAAAACGGTCGGAACATACTCAGAAGGAAACTTGTTTGTCGTGTAACTGATCAAAAGGCAAGTTTTACCAACGGCTCCATCGCCCACCACAACGCATTTAATTGTTTGCATCTTGACAGCGCTCAATATTAATTGTTTTAAAATTGACGGGTACTTTTGGCTCTGCGTTCGCTCGCTACTTGTAGAATATTATGAGTGCGATATTCAAAGTTTCCCAGCACAAAGCATTCTCACTACAGTATTGATTACCTGTAAAAAACAGCATTAAAACTATGTTTTTATTGCAAAAATACAATCACAATCCTTCATATTGTATGTTGCAAAAAGACTTGTGGTTGTTTTATTCCATATTTAGTATATTTTGATCATTTTTTATATATTCAAAAGTAACTTATATGCTATTATATCTCTTCTAGTATTCAGTTTATTATAAAAGTACTTAAAACATTTAATGCCACTTAAAAATACGCTTCTAACTATGTATAATATTCATATAATATTTGATATATATCTAATAAGAATATAAAATATTTAATAAAATTCTCATGTCAGTGTTTATAACAAAACTTCCCCGAAACGGCTTGACCGATTTTTATGAATTTTTCTGTGTATATTCGGGAGGTCTGAGAATAAGTTGTAAACAATTTTTTTTATACATTCAATTGTAACAGATTTTCTTTGATCCAACCCAATACTCTGTCCATGTAGTCTAGTACAATCCCACTTGAGATTGAGAATAGCTGATGCGAATGATGTAAACGAAGTGTTTCACTGATTCGACTCTTTGAGCCGATTCAGATACAAATTAACTTTTTGCCACCACTAAACATCCACTAAAGCAGTTATTACACTTTTCAATTTGTAGGAAACCAATTTGGGAACCTAAGTAGTGAACTAGTGATCACACTACACTAAATTGATTTCTAAATCAAGACAATATAGAGTTGAAAATAGATAATACAATCTTTAAATCCAAATTGGATCCAATCTGTTCTAACTGTGATTACACCTTCCGACTTCCTAAAAATTGAATAGTGTAATAACCGCTTAAAGTAATCTACTTTACTTTACAAAATAAATTAAGTAATTATTTTGTCTAAACAAGTTAGTTGATAAAGTTTCCGGTTCCGGACTTGTCAAATTGTAAGTAGGTAAACATTGAACGCGAGCGGTGAAAAGAAAATCGAAAGAAAATAATAGTTTAATACCTTATTTGTAAAAAATGAGTTGAAAAACTGATAAAAAATTAACACGAACAATACAACATAAACAAATTGAAAACAGTGCAAGTAAAGTAATTATCAAAAAACACGAGTTTAAATTAAGAAAATAATAAACAAAATAAGTGTAAATTTGTCAAATTTGTTTAGTGTCACAGATTATCAATTTACTTACGTAGATAGACCACAAAATTGTTTACAGAGCACACATACACAGACTATCAATTTACACAGACTATGGAAAGAGCAAATGATACCACAGAGTAAAAGCTAATTGTGGCGGAGTTGTAATATAAAAATTCCAACAAAACAAACGTTCCGTTTCACTTTATATAACGTAGGCCTAATTCGTTAAACTGCTGTCCATTTTGGGCCTTTTTCTCTTTTTTGACTTTTCTACAAGTTTAGACGATTATCTACCGTTTGATGAAGGAATAATGACGATTATCAAACTAAAAAGGTGAGAAATTTCATAAATGAAAACCTGCTTTCTGACTAATAGCAAAAGAAAACCTGCTAAATCCTAAGTTTTGTACTGATAATGTTGCTGAAGCAAAAATTCAAAAAATTCAAATCATTTATTAGATGTAAGTTTTTACACAACATTTTGTCATTTCATTTTTTTTCCTCCTGAAAACTATGCAAAATGTGACTTAGCAGGTTAACGAGTTAGGCCGACGATAAATAAGTGGTCTAGGGCCCCTGGTCTAATTAAATTTAACGCCTGGTAGTTACAGCAATAAAAATGTCACGTTATATTGCTTACTAGCTGGTGCCAGCGACTTCGTCCGCGTTCTCTATAGCCTACTATAGCCTTCCTCGATAAATGGACTATCCAACACAAAAATAATTTTTCAATTCGAACCAGTACTTAGTTCCTGAGATTAGTGCGTTCAACCAAACAAACAAATTGTTCAGCTTTAAAATATTAGTCTAAAATAAACACTGCCTTACAGTAATGTGCCGGAACCTATGGTGCTGTCGCTGGTCGGTAACAAAAATGATTTGAACTCGACCAGAGCAGTTTCGTACGCTGAGGCGGCCCAATACGCATCCGCCATCGGAGCCATATACTGCGAGACCTCAGCCCTACACAACCAGGTGAGTGAGTTCACAAATATATAGAAACACTAGCCGGTGCCCGCGACTTTGTCTGCGTTGAAAAAAAAATCTATTGCTGCTACGCGACAGTGGCGCCGAATCTTGATCTTCTTTATATTATTATGTAGGTATATAAAAATGTCAAGTTTTGTATACGCTTCAAAAACTCGTAAATGGCTAGACCGATTTTAATTCGGTTTTCACATTTAGAAGGAGGGATAAACGTGGAAGATTTTTATAGGTAAATACCTTGTGGATGGATGTCTTACGCTGCGCTTACTTACTGATCCACCGGCTTATGTATGTCGGTAACTTTCGTCCATCTACGGATCTCCTCATTTCTGATTCGATCTCTTGTTGTATACCCTCGCATATTAAGCTTTTTTGCGTGGCCCATGGTCAGAGACCATGTTCAAAGCAATCGAGTTGAGTATATGTTTGATGGTTCCACAGGGTATAGAGCAAGTGTTCGTAAGTACAGCCACGTCACTGCTGAAGCTTTCCACCACCAGCCTCATGTCTTCCCTCAGGATGTACGACTCCATGGAGTCTGACGGAGACGCAATACCAACAGGTTAATTTGGTTTATATATTTGGTTGATTTGGTTTAATTAAGGCTTATTTTGTTAATTATTTGATTTGATATCCATATTTATTTTAAACTTTTTGTAAAAAAAAAATGTCAATCTAATGCTGTTAACGGATGTTAACCGTTGATCAACGGTTAATTAACGGTTAAAAACCACCCACCGGAACAGAACAGCACGTGTGCTGTTCAGTTACTGACGCCAGGGGGGCTGCCCAAATGACTTGCCGCCAACTTTCTCGACTAAGAATTTTGAGGGTAATTTTTTTTTATGCTTGAAGGTACTCCGACAGAAGAGGAAGCAACTCATACAGGGAAAATAGAACTACCCGCGTGGAGCATAGAGAGTATAGCCCATGGGGAAATGCAGAAGAGCATGTGTTGCTAGCCTAGCGCCAGCACCCGGATTTTGACGATTTTTCCAACGTCTCAATGGTTAATTAGATCTATCGAAGACGCCAAATAAATAGTCCACATACATTAACTGTGCCAAAAAATGGTAGTTCTAATTAACTGTTTGATTTTAACTGGTCATATTGATCATTGACTAGGACTTAATCATTGACTATAAGTCTTTAATATTCCCTAGTGAAGTTAGTCCCTGACTAAGATTGGGTCGTTGTGACTCCACTTGACTAAGGTTTAGTCGTTGAGACTTTTGATTTGACTAAGGTTTTGTCGTTGAGACTTTTAACTTGACTAAGGTTTGGTCATTGAGACTTTTGTTTTGACTAAGGTTTGGTCGTTGAGACTTTTAACTTGACTAAGGTTTGGTCGTTGAGACTTTTGTTTTGACTAAGGTTTGGTCGTTGAGACTTTTAACTTGACTAAGGTTTGATCGTTGAGACTTTTAACTTGACTAAGGTTTGGTCGTTGAGACTTTTGATTTGACTAAGGTTTGATCGTTGAGACTCGTTTCTGGACATTTGACAAATATTTGAGTATTTCTTAGTTGAATTGGTTCACATTGACTAAGACAATAGTTAGCTACAACCAACTAGCTATTCGTTCTGATCGACTAAGATTGGACTGTAAAATGGACTTTAAAATTTCTATCTTTCCTAATTATTAAACTGTTACTCCTTCAACTCAACTCATTTATTTTGCTAAGAACATGATGGTAATGATTAAAATTTTGAAAAAATGGTACAACCAAAATACAAAAGACTCACAGCGACGAGGAAAATTCTGGTGTGCAAAATGACATAATTGATCTTCCTTTTGAGCACCTATTACTTTAGCATTGGTGCTTTTATTCAAATTGAAAATGTCACTGCTTAGCGAGAAAATTATGTGAAATTTCTCTGTCATAAATTTTCAGTACTAGTACATTGAACGAATGATGACTCACTTGTTTATAAAAATAATTTTAATATTATAATAATGAAAGAATCGTGGCCTTACTTTTTGTCTATTTATATGTCACAAACATTATTAGTTTTATTAACGTATAATTTAAAGTTTTAGACCCTTCAGCCGCCTACGAAACCAAAGCTACGTAACCAGTTACGTGACGAGATTTGTTTTTCTTGCTACGAAACCAGTTACGTACAAAGATTTTCTTTTCTTTCTACGAAATAGACAATAGCAATGCCTGTATTAAAGAAATACAAAAATGTGTTGTCCCTTTCCCACAAATGCAAAGATGTGTCAGAAACTGGTTTCGTAGGCGGAAGAAAAAACCTCTTTGTATAACTAGTTTCGTAGCAAGAAAAATAATTCTTCACACGTAACCGGTTACGTAGCTTTGGTTTCGTCGACGGCCGAAGCGGTTTTAGAATTGAAAAAAGTATTTAGATACCAAAATAAGGTTTATAATTTATGAACTTAAAAAGCTTTTTTTTAAGCTAATCTGACACCAATGTTTAGCTTTTAATGTTATGCTAATATTTTCTATTATATGATAAATGTTTAATTATAGCACCCTGCTTGCTTTTTTGACACTTGCGCATTTAAAAAGAGGTATTTTTAATAGAATAACTATATTGTTATTATGATAATAAAGAGAGCTTTAAAATTGTGTAAGTTTTGATAAAAATATATTATGTACAATGAAAAAAAAATTGTTATTTCAAAAGTTTACTAAGAAATTAATGTTGAGGTACTTATTATTAAAAATACTTGCCAGTTTTTTTATATAAAGCTAATTTAAGATGTTTTTGAAATTTTATTGTAAATGTATAAATGATTATTGTGATATTAATAAATATTTTCAACAAATAAATTGTTTTTATTTGACTAGGTACTTTTTTCATAGGACATGTCACAAAACGCCATCTAGCAGCAAACTCAGTAGAGCTTGTACTATGTACTACTACTGGTTAAGTACTATGGAGGGTAAGCGCCTCTTTCACCAACTACAAATAAATTGTTTATTAGTTACTTTTAGAAATCATTTTCTGTTTTATTGAATTATGCACTCGGTTTACTGCATCATTCGATAGCCGAATTTTTATTATTATTTTCTATTTAATGTTTGGGACGTTTACCGTACAAACATAAAGGTATATCAGCTAAATTACTCTCGGTGACAGGTGACTTTAAGTAACGGTTTAGCCTACTTGACGTTGGTGAAAGAGGCGCTTAAGGTAAGGAGTACTGACCCATTTGACAAACTGAAAAGATGGTCCTCTCAAACAATAAAATAAGGGTTCTAAAAGTGGCCACAATGACGCTAGTGTATCATATCTATTTCTATTACTTCTATCCACAGATCTTCGGAAATGCACGCGGCCACACTAGAGATATGGCACCGCTAAAGAATAGAGCGTGACTCTGAATTGTCTAGTTCGACAATTCAATCACGTGTTTCGTCACGAACACAAGCGAACGAACAAATGCTATTGGTCCGGCAGTTGTGTGCGTGCGGTTGTCAATGTGTGCTATTTGTACAGTCGGCCGCATAAGTCGAATAACACATTAAAAATTGAAAAACAACTGAACACTCAACTTACCTACCTACTTACTTACTGAAGCTTTTTACGTGAAGTTTATTTTGTTCTCTAGTCTTGACAACGACTTATGGCGCGTTGAGTGTTACGTTGTTTTGCACTTTTGAATGTGTTTATCGACTTATGCGGCCGACTGTACGTGAGTTTACGTAATTTTAGTGACACGGTTGTTTGTTCTAATATTGCCATATCTGGCGGGGCGCCCGGCCGCGCGCATTTCCGAAGATCTATGCTATCTATCTCTCTTTGTTTAATTTTGCTCGACAATGCTACACTAGCGCCATCTTAATTTACTGGTATTCTGGCACCACTTGGTTTTGCAGTTGCGCAACTAGCTATTGACTCGATTTTTTTTAAGAGAAATCAACGCAATGATATAAAAATCAACATTATACAAGTAGAAGAGGAATTCGTCGTATACGAGTATAAACACGGCTCTTGGCGAAATTGTCGGATAAATCCGACTCTGGCGCTTTAAAGGGTTAATAGACAGTCGCTCTTACTGTGACAGTAATTTTGCAAAAAATACTGCTTTAAATTCGCGAGTGGTTCAATGTAAACGAACCATTATAAGGTTCAATTGATTTAAACGAAATAAAACTAAAGTATAAACATTATATTATAACAATTTAATTAAAATACACAACACTGGAATAGATTTCATTACAATCAAGGCACCCAATATAATAATATTGCATCAATATTATAATTACTTTTTATGTATAACAAAAAAATAAATATCAATATATTTATCCCATCATTTATACATAATCAAGGTTCTACTATAAATTCTTGAAAACATTTATTTTTACAACCATATTTTAATATGTCTATAAATATCAATATTTATTTTGAGCATGTATTCGTAAAAAAAATATCTCAGTCTAATTCTGTTAACGGACGTTAACCGTTGATCAACGGTTAATTAACAGTGGTTAACGTTAATCTACATGTAAAAGCTCGATAAGTAGTTTTTATTTCACTAAAATTTAACACAGCACTATTGCACAACAAACCCTGTTAATTTTTAATACTTATCACCTATTTATTCATAAATGTATATTATATTATGTGTGTGTAGGTGTGTATGTGCGTGTGACGTCACACGTCAAATATTTAAACCGTATTAAAAAACATATTATGGAAGCTCAAGGAAGAGAAAATATAAAAGAAAACGAACTTTAGCTAGCATGTGTACTATTTAAAACGGCACAAGTGCTTTTCTGTGTTCAGAATTATAAATAATAGTAATAATTTAATATTGATAATAAAAGAGTTAAGTGTCATGTCTCTACGTTATAATGACATATTAATTTAAAAAAAAAACATCACAGCATAATGTTTATGGTAAATTGATAATCAATTTATCTATACCTAGTTATTGTCTTTGCCACATAATTTATAGTTAAAAAACACTTTTGTTAAAGTTATCTGTGACACTGAATTCAGTAGTAATATTCTTTAGTCTGTGACTCTCTGTGTGAATGTCTGTATTGTCTGTGACTCTCTGTGTGAATGTCTGTATTGTCTGTGACTCTCTGTGTGAATGTCTGTATTGTCCGTTCCGTGACTCTCTATGGGAATGTCTGTGACTATCTGTGTGAATGTCTGTAATGTCTGTGACTATCCGTGCGAATACCTGTATTGTCTGTGACTCTCTGTGTGAATGTCTGCATTGTCTGTGACTCTCTATCTCTGTGAATGTGTGACTCTCTGTCTCTGTGAATGTCTGTATTGTCCGTGTCTCTGTGTGTGTACTATAAAGAGAGAAGATTTAAGTATGTTTGTAATGAATAAACTAGTGGACCGATTTTGAAAATTCTTTCACCTATAGAAAGCTACATTATCAACGAGTAACGTAGGCTATATTTTACAAAGTTACGCGGACGAAGTCGCGAGCAACAGCTAGTATTTTGTAATATATATATGTATGTAGTTGTAGGCATATGAGTTTGACTACAACTAATTGTAGAATAGAACAATTGCTTCTATTAACTGTAAAAATAATACAACAAAACTATTGTCACACAATATCTCTCACGCTAATTTTTAAATTAAAAAAAAATCTAGTTAAAGCCTACAACTCATCCTTGGGGAACTCATTGTCGGGGACCTCGTCGTAATCTTCGGATAGGTCTGGCATAGCAGACATATCCGGCATAGCAGACATATCTGGCATCTGATGGCCCATATTGAACCCGTACGGGTCGGATCCATGAATCTAGAAACACATTGGAAATCCAAATCACTACATATTATAAAGCCGGCGCCAGACATAGCAACAATATTTGAACACTTATTTGATCACTTATTTGAACACTTGTGAGGCACGGGTATTTGGGTATTTATTCAAAGTTTGATTACATATTTGCACTTTGCCATTCGGTGTCGGTTTTTGGAACGCACATCAAAGCGTTCAAAGTTCAAACAGTGCATAGCCCTGCTACACTTGCGCAAAGTTCAGTGGAGTTATTTGTATATTAACTCTTTTTTAGCTTAATAATAAAAAAATTACCGACTTAGCTTAATAATAACAAAAAATAGATAGACTTTTTAGCTTAATTTTTTGTAGACTTAAATAATAGATCGTCGTCGATCTTGTTTGTTATCTATTTGAATACTGTGAAGCGAACGTGTCTTCAAAGCGCGTCTGGCAAGTACAACAAACATGTACAAATGTTCAAATGTGTGAGCAAAGTAGTTCAAAGTCTTTGTTCAAACATTTGACTGTATCTAGCGCCGGCTTGAAACAAAGTCACATACAGAGGTGCGGTTACACTTAAATTGTACAAAATTTTATCTTCTTTAAGACTATTTAAGATGACTTTTCCGTAGAATGCACTTTTCAGAAGTTATAAGCGAAAAACTGAAAAAACGTCTGAAAATTTCGAGCCATTTCGAGCTTTTTCGAGCACCGTGCATTTAGCACAGGTCTTTCGAAACTGCAAACTCGGTTTTACACTACTGGTATGTATCTATTCAAACAACATCTCAAAAAATCAATACAGTGCAATTTATTGCGACGTGATTTTTTTTTTCTTAGATGACTGGCCTATATCCTTACATAATATTGACTTATTGACGGTATTTTTTTATTTTTTTTATCGCGGACAAAGTCGCGAGCATCAGCTAGTAATCTTATAAGTTTGAAGGTCTGTGAAGATCTTTGGACCCAAGTTCAGTATTGTGCTTTAAAGAACTGTAATTGTCCCTACTTGGGACGAGAGTGAACGCTTAAATGATGATAATGATATGACGATTATGATGTGTAGACATTTCCAAACGCCTTTCTCACCTTGACATATTCCCTTTCCATTTGTTCATTCCATGTTGTGTCGGTCTCATCGGGCAACATCCACTCCTCGCAGTACTTCGTGTGATCGAAGCAGATCTGTAATATTCGTGTGGGAAAATATCAAAATTTATTTATTTCATCCAGATCAGTAATGGTGCAGATATACCAAGAGAAAGAAAAAAAAACTTGAAATTGTATTAATTATGGTCTCTTAGGCTGGTTTTCATGTCACGCTGACCGTCAGCGCTGAGAGGACAATATGACATGTATTGGTGTTGGTGCTATGAAGCGTTTTAGAGTAACGCCGACCGCCGTCCAGGCGCCAGGCTCTATCTTCAGTGAGCGTTTTCGTGTCGTGCTGACCGCACGTGCCGACGTGTACAATCATATAACGCTTAATAGCACCATACATATTGGCCTGTCAGCGCTGACAGTCAGCGTGACACGAAAACCAGCGTCTCGCGCTGACAGCTACGCGCCGAGGCCTCGACGCTGATGATCAGTGTGACACGAAAACCAGCGTCTCGCGCTGAAAGCTACGCGCCGAGGCCACGGCGCTGATGATCAGCGTGACACGTCCGAAAGCTCAACGAACACTGTCCAAGGGTGCAGTTGAAGTACACATCGGACAAATAAATAAATAAATAAATATCGCCTTGACTTACATCTCTTTCAGCGTTGGGCATGATGTCATCGTGCGGCCTGTTCTTGTAGAGGGCTGTTATTTCATCTTCGTTATCTTCAAACATCCGTTCGCACTGAAAATACAGTATATAAACAGGTGTTACACAAAGATTTTTAAATCACAGATGCGCCCTGTTCTTCTGTAAACTGTCATCCATCCATACAAACTTTCGCATTTATAATACTATTAGCTGGTGCCCGCGACTTCGTCCGCGTTTTATAACTTATATAGCCTATGTCTTATTCTAATGTATCCGTACTAATGTTATAAATGCGAAAGTTTGTATGGATGATGTATGTTTGTTACTCTTTCACGCAAAAACTACTGAACCGATCATCATGAAATTCACCATGAAATTTTGTCTGTCTGTTTGTCAGTCTGGGACACCAGAAAGGACATCGTTCAAAGGACGAAGTCGCGGGCACCAGCTAGTAAACTATATTATTGTAAAGTTTCATTGAAATCCATGCATTCAGTAGTTTTTGCGTGAAACAGTAACAAACATCCATCCATCCATACAAACTTTCGCATTTATAATATTAAAAGTAAGGATTACAGAGACTTGTATTTTTGTTTGTAAAGAATAAACTCAAAAACTAGAGGAGCTATTTTGAAAAAAAAAAATCTTTCATCTGGAGAGAGATACATTTTTTAATAGAAAGCAACACAATATGATTTAAAAATAAACATTATACAAGTACTTAGAGGTACTTATACATATATACATACATATACGGCTCTGGCGAAATGTCGGATAAATCCGACTCTGGCGGTTAAAGGGTTAAAAAAAAGGATACTCACATAATACTCCAAACTTTTGTTCAAATCGTCATCTGTGACGAACTTTGTCTTTGAGAACTCCGGATTCATGGTGCCTTCACTTGTAGTCAGTTGCATTATGGCCAGCTTGCCCGTCGCTTTATAGTAAACTCTTACGTAATCGTCCATTTTCTTACCTATAAACAAATAATATTTCTTATAAACTATATTACTTCATATTTATACCATTATATAAAGATGAAAAGTTTGTTTGTTTGGTTGTACACGCTAATTAATCTCAGGAACTAACTGGTTCGAATTTAAAAATTATTTTTGTGTTGGGTAGTCCATTCATCGAGGAAGGCTTTAGGCTATATAACATTTTGAACGCGGACGAAGTCGCGTGCAGCAGCTAGTAATATATCGCTGCTTAAAACTAAAGGGCCACAAATCAAAATTACATTTTTTACAGAAGAGTTAATCGAAAAAAATTAAATAATTTTTTGTCTATTTTTTTCTTATTATATATCAAATATATGCATATTATACATCGTTAGAAGCGTATTTTTAAGTAGCATTAAATGTTTTAAGTACTTTTATAATAAACTGAATACAAGAAGAGATATAAGCATATAAGTTATTACTTTTGAATATATGAAAAATGATCAAAATATACTAAATATGGAATAAAACAACCATAAGTCTTTTTGCAACATACAATATGAAGGATTGTGATTGTATTTTTGCAATAAAAACATTTTTGGATTTTTTGCTTTATGGCCCTTTAGTATTTAAGCAGCGATATAAAGATGAAGAGTTTGTTTGTTTGGTTGTACACGCTAATCTCAGAAACTAACTGGTTCGAATTTAAAAATTATTTTTGTGTTGGGTAGTCCATTCACCGAGGAAGGCTTTAGGCTATATAACATTTTGAACGCGGACGAAGTCGCGTGCAGCAGCTAGTATGAAATATATTTCCTTCAAATCCCCAAAAATTCAGGACAAAGTCAAACAGCCCACTTTCTCTGCTATCAATAATGTTAATACACAAATCATGCTGGAAATATTTTCCAATAATTTATAGTCTTACAAAAAGGAACTTGTCGAAGTTGGTGCCGCCTTTTCGCAACGCGCTCACCAAAAAAAAAATGATGACTAGATAAATTTTTACTTTGGGTTGGGTTACAATATTGTTAATTACGGATCTCTATTATTTTTTATAAAAAAAAAAAAAACAGATATTACTCGCTGGTAATGTAAATTTGTACAGGTGAAAGTTTTTGAGTATCCATTTACTCATACAAACATATAAAACTTCAAATGTTAACAGAAAAAAATATATAAAAATATGTAAATAAAAATATTTTAAAAAACTTAGTAATATATATAATCATACTAAAACTTTGAGCTACCATTTATATTAAACAATCATCTAATTAGTTAGTAATTAAAATTTTATAGGTCTCTCTATAGGTCCTGGTGCTGGAAGGGCAAGAAAACACAACAAAAAATAAAACTTACATATTTCATCGATGAGCTCAGAAATATGGACAGCCGAACGATGCGCAGGCACCTTGTCTTGCATGGTGTTGCCGCTTGCGTCCATTCTGAAGTTGCCCACCTGGAAAATTGGGGGACATCAAAGTTTATGGTCGCATAGTACATATGTATTTAGACAGTGGACCATGAGAATGAATCCCTAAAGAATGGACCGTTAACATATGTAACATTCTTAACATATGTAAACGACCGGACCGGACCGGACTGTATGAAGTGAAAATATAGGCACGAGTTACTTTTTAATTAATATTTATTTGTAGCAAAAACGACGACATCTTTTCCTTCATATTTTTATATTAGAACAATTCAATCCTTACATATAAAACAAAGACCTCCGCCGCATCTGTCTGTCTGTCTGTTTGTGATAAACTCAAATACTACTGCACCGATTTTCATGCTGTTTTCACCAATGGATAGAGTGGTTCTCGAGGAAGGTTTTAGTATATAATTTGCAAAGCTACGCAGCGAAGTCACGGGCAGCTGCTAGCTTTTGATATAACACGAGTCTCTATGAATAGTCGACCATAGAGGTCGATAACCTCAACATATTTTAATTGTTGGACATAATACTCTCAGGGCCTCATTCACCATCTGTCAAGTAGGCTAACCGTCATTTAAAGTCACCGGTCACCAGGGATGATGGAGCTGTTATACATACCTTTGTTTGTACGGTAAAAGTCAACATTAAAAGAAAATAATAAAATAATCGCCTATTGAAGGATGCACTAAAACCGAGCGCATAATTTAATAAAACATAGAACTATATCTAAAAGTAACTAATCAACACTTTACTTATAATAGTGAAAGAGGCCTTCATCGATCATCATCAATACTAATAATAAATCTGTAAGTGTATGTAACTATGTAATATGTTCCTCCATAACTCTTAAAAAAATTAACTGACTTTCATTAAACTTGGTAGATAAATATTTAGACGTATAGGACACAGGATAGGCTACTTTTTTCATTTTCAACGCGGACGAAGTCGCGGGCACCAGCTAGTAGAAAATATTACTCGTTATCCTAACATACATTTTTTTTTTGTTTTGATCTACAGTCAGCAGAACCATAAACATAAGTCTATAACAATACCATACAAACTATAACCACAGTTTACAACTAGGTTAAAAAATTTCAATTATAACATCTATGAGTCATTTAGAACAAAATTTTCCTGAAATACAGCTATTTGTTTACCGGCTCAGCCGATAATATTGTTGAGTTTCTAAAACTATAATTTAACATTCATTCAACTGTTACAATCCTCAATTAAGTTTGACTATCTTTTATCGGGGATTAAATATAGATAAAATAAAATGTGGTATAAAATACATAAAAAACATATTTAGAAAACTTACGTCAATTTTCTTCCATTTATCAACACTCAACACTGCCTTGTTTAATTCTTCAAAGGTCATCCGACACACTGAAATTATACATTTAATATATTAATATTAAAATAGTAATAAAAAAAACATAAAATCAGAAAATAGTTACAAACGTGAAATAATCACCTAAACATTTCAAGTTTTTTGGATCAATTTTTGCTGCGACCACAGAAAAAAGAATTGCAAAAATTAAGAAATTTAAATTAAGTTTCATTTTATAAAGAAAATTATACTTCGGGATGAAAAATATGATCAATTTGTGTGAAAAACTCGATAAAAATGCGGAAAACTCTTCTAGCTCGACGTGTAAAATAAATACACTCATGTCAAATACACGCACTCTTTTATTATTGGTCCATTTTGAAGTATACAAACTTTTTTTATTGCTTCTTAATTTCTATTGGGTTGTCATTATCTATTATTATCCGACTAATTTAAAAAATTGCCTCTGTCATAGACAAAATATCAATATTGAGGCAATCCGATTTGGTAATGTAACTGCAATAGACTTACTTTTTATGAATCTTTTATAATGTAGTGTAAATTTTAAAAAAAGATTTGTTTAAAATATTGTCAATGTTTTTTTTATAACAATTAAATTTAAATAAATACACCACAACACAATATTTAGGAGACGCTTCACGACATTATTACAACTTGTATTTTGTATTTTGCATTTACAGTCAGAATAGAAGTCAATACAATGACTATTCACTTGTATTGTGAAAAAATGCAAGAAAATTTTAGGAGTAACATTAGTATGGGATATTAAATAAATATGTTTAAATAATCATTTAAAAAGTACAGAGTATAAAGTATGTGATGAATATATTCAAAATAAAAGTAATTGTATGCAATGTGACTCGATTGCCGCCCGTTCTCCAGGTTTCCGCCCGCCACCCCGCCACCCCACCTCCTCTGCCCCAAAACCAACAGAGGCAGCGACACTCGCTCGACAGTTCGCGTTTGGTGTAACTGCGCGGAAGACGTTCTGTTTTAGTAATGTTCAATCGTTTTGTGCATATCAAATTTATCAAGATTCTTAAAATACCTTGATTTTCTTGACTGCACTCACAAGAAGTGAAGTTCCAGTGATTTTCGTAAACAAAGAAGAACGTTTCAATTAAAAATACAGGTAAGTTGACTGGGTTGTCAGATTGCGTCTTTTACATTTCACAGCTTATTTTATCAATGTTTAAATAATATGTATATTGTGTAATTGCTTTGGTTTATATTTAAAATGTTTCATCATATTGGAATCTCAAAATGTAATAGTTTACATACCTACCTATTAAAAACCTATCCATCTGTTTTCCTAAAGTACCTATCATAATAGGTAGATTAGAATAGATACTTCCAAATCGTATTGAATACTTATTGATAATGCAGTCGTGCATCGTGCAGAGTATTGCAATTTTGATAGTGTATATAGGCATTATTGCTCTCTACTCTTCACTCGAGTTGGCAACGCGCTGTCCAGTTAGAAATGTAGATGAAAAATGAAAAGTTATTATCCTAAACCGGCATTTCCCTTTGTTTTCTGTGTGTAATAGGCCCTTTGTCCTTCGATAGGGAGCGCTGGGTGCGCCGTGGTAAAGGATTATGGACTCTAGAAAAGTGAGTTAATACAGTATGATGTTATACATTCGTCGTCCGCTCGCGTCGTTTCCATAGTGGCTGTGTTGGTGCGTATATACGTGGAGGACGTCAATGTAGTCGTGATGTAGTTTGTTTATAATTGCGATCGATGCAAACAGGGCACTATAGCTATGGTGCGTAAGGCGCATAATGGAATGTAGGTCGCCGTTGTCTATCGATCTCTGCGGTGGCCAATGGCATATGTCAGCGCGGTCCTGCGCGGCCGCGCCTCACCCCGCTCTGCTCCGGTGAAAGCCGGGTGCTCGTTCGCCCGGTACTTAACTTACCTACTATACACTACACTCATCTATCTATATTATCTTATCATATCACTTGTTACGACGCACAATGGCTGCCCCTCCGCTCATTGCCCGGTCGAAGCCTAATAGATGTCGCATTCGTAATACAAACAATCACAACACACAATGAGATTTCTCAAAGTGGCAGATATGAATGTTTTGTTGAGATCTGTTTGTCGACCTCCGGCGTCACGACGCGCGCGGGGGGAGGGGAGCCAGAAATAGAAGTGCCGATTGGAAACGACTGCGACGTGGCAACGTCGCGCCAGCCGTTCTACCTCAGTGTCGGTTCAAAATGGCGGTTGTGCGTGATCGATACGGTGGAATTTGCGTAAAAATGACCGAATTTGTGATGTATCTGGTTGTGGGTCGGCCCGAGCGTCACCCTGGGCCCTCAGGTCGTGCGCTGAGCACCCGACGCCGGCTCCCGACCCGCTCAACGTACGTATCTCAACCCATATTGCGCCGACACTTCGATCACACTTGGAGCTCCCACATAAGTACTTAGTTATGGATCTGCCATGCAAAACTTTGTGTGCCTGTAACCGCACTGTCCTACCAATATTGCATACGTATTCATAACTATAAGTTCAATAATTTCGCTTGCCAATACATAATGCAATGACTTCGTAAATAGGTAATTTTTTTACAGGTGATTACGTAATTGATACTTGCTGTATTGTCAGGAAAGATATTCAAAATTTGAGTAAGGCGTTTTTTTTCCTTATAAATATTATGTAATAGGTTATTATATATATTCACCATTTATTGTATATTGAACCCTGCGGTCGAATTAACTCATCATTCGATAGTTGCATCTGATAAATTAAAACAAGATGGCGGCGGTACTTGTAAAATTAAGACGCAGTAGCCCGATCGGAATGTTGGCAACGTCGCGCAGCGCTGTTTAGTAATTGCGAGCAGTCACTTGCTCGATAAGAAATTTCAAGGCTAAACATTTCGTATCCTCTGTTTGTAACAATGGATAAAAATAAGATTTAATTTTGATCTGCTACCTGTACATATAAATTAATTAGATTGGTTTAAATTTTCTTTTTAGAAAGAATAATTATATCTAAATTATACGTTTATCATTACCGTCACCCCTCTCGTGAGTAAAATACTAATACGAATACGAACGAACACTCACAGCTACCTACTTTATTTTTTTATAGTTACGTAGGTATATTCCTAGATTGCCTAGTTTAGTGATACAAAGCTGTTTACGTCATTTTTAAATGTTAGAACCTTGTCGTCGTTGCATATTCATGAAGGACAATTTAAGAAAACGAACGATTTCTATATCACAAAACAAGCAAAAGTACCTAAGCTTTGTTTACGTATATATACAAGAAAATCTCGTAGCTATTTATTACCCGTCATGTATATCTTACAACAAACGTAAGTTATCTGGGGTGAATAACAACCGCGGGGTGTATTGCAACCCTTTTGAGAGGAAAAAAGACCAAAACTGAAATATGAATAGGTGCGACAAAAAAGGTCGTTTTGAATGTTGTTTTTTTTCACCTCCAAAGTGTTGCAATTGTAATGCTGTTATTCATCGAAGGTTAACAGTATACTTGAATTATGGAAAATTAAAATTTAAGAAGATATTAGGTACCTATCTCATATTTTTATTAATGTTTTAAATTTTTTAGACTTTTTTAGGTCAATGTTATCTTACATCAATGTTTATATTATACTACGATAGATGTCGCTAGTTACAATAACATTCGTCGGGAACTTGATTAGACAAAATTTAACCCTTATCCATAGGCACATACTATAATTAAAAAATATAAACTAACCCCTGACTTTCTATTGATCCCTATATCTGCTGTAAGTTGCTGAGGATTTGGTTATCTCGAAAACTACTTGATGCTACAGCATCAGGTCAAGATTACCAAGTCATGGAAATACTACCAAAATAAAGTATGCCTAATTTCACATCAATCGAACCTGTGGAAGATCACTGTCTTCTTCAACTACGAGATGAGCTGATGATCTTTAAAACACCTGAACAGATCTTCATAAATTATAGCTAAGAATCTTTTCGATGATGGAAGTTTGCAAACAATTAAAAAAAACTGGTAAAAATTGGCCGATCCTTTGGGACCTGCCATACCACAGACCACACACAGGTTCCAAACTTATAACACCATTGTTGGGCATCGGGTGTTAAAAAAGGCCTAGCTAGAAATATGTTCATAATTCATATTTATAGCTAGCTACGAGGGCGGAGTGAAAAGTCTGATAAAAATCTATTTTGGATTAAAATTATCGCAAATTGCATGGAACTTCCTTGTTCACAACTCTTTTGAAGGACTAAATTTAAATTTTCAGTTAGTTTATTTGTGACAACTATTAAAGAAAAATGATTGAATAAATTTTTGCAAAGATGGAGAAAAGTGAATTTCGTGTCTTGATTAAACATTATTTTTTGCGCAAAAAAACTATTACGGAAACGAAACAAAAACTTGATAAATATTGTGGGGGACTCTGCTCCGTCAATTAAAATGATTTATGAATCATTTTAATTGACGGAGCAGAGTGGTTTAAGTACTGATTTTCGCTGTGGTCCTACAACCACAAGTGATGCTGTGCGTCCAGAGCGCCCAGTTGAGGTCACTAATCCAGAGATGATCGCTAAAATCCATGACATAGTGTTGCAACGACCGAAGAGTAAAAGTGAGGGAAGATAGTCGAGATAGTAGGCATCTCAGACGAACGTTCGTCTGAAGAAGAAGCTCTCCGCTCGATGGGTGCCGCGCTTACTGACTGTTGATCAAAAACGTATGCGTGTGATCACTTCGGAGGCGGGTTTGGCGTTGTTTTAACGAGATAAAACTGAATTTTTGCGTCGTTTTATAACAGTAGACGAAACATGGATCCACCACCATACCCCAGAAACCAAACAACAATCGAAACAGTGGATTGCTACCGGCGAACCATCTCCGAAGAAGACCAAAGCAGTTTTATCGGCCAATAAAGTGATTGCTACAGTTTTTTGGGATGCACGTGGAGTAATCCATATTGACTACCTAGAGAAGGGTAAAACGATAAATGGCGAATATTATGCCAATTTATTGAACCAATTATAACACAATTTTCCGTGAAAAACGACCATATTTGGCCAAGAAGAAAATCCTCTTCCACCAAGACAACGTACGAGTGCACACCTACGTGAATGCCATGGCAAAACTTCATGAGTTGCGCTATGAGATGCTTTCTCACCCACCGTATTCGCCAGATTTAGCCCCTTGTGATAATTTAATTAATTTTACTCCTTGTTTAATTTTTACCAGACATCACTCCGCCCTCGTACCTAGGTAGGTTTGTTTTTTATTCTAAAGGGTGTCAGATAGGCTGATAGTTCACTTGAAGGTAGGTTGTTAAGAACACAAGCAACATATTATAGTTATGTGGAAACATCTCAGAAGGGAGATTGTTCCAAAGGTTGCAAGTCCGCAGGATAAAGTTTCTACTTATCCTTGATCTTTCAAGGTGTGTCTTTAACATGTTTAACGGTCGCGGTTTCGAATCCTGCTAGGGGCAAATGTTAACCATCGATCTTACCTTAAATGGTGCTGTGTGAAATGTGTGAAGATATTTATTTATATTTATATCCTGGCTGCATAGTAGTATACCTTGTCCAAGTAAAAACAAGTTTAGTTTACTAAGAATAATAGAGATCCACTCCTGGATTCCCAGAGTTAAAAATTTTAAAACCCTTAACGGATATAAACTATTTGTTAAATAAAGCTATGTTCCAAAATTGAGCTTTCCAGACTTAGTAGTTTTTGGCTGAGCATTAATAGTCAGGACAATTTTTACATAGGATACCTATTTAATGTACTAAATAATAGATATAAATTGTATAAGACATTGTTAAACAAGCTATAATTAAAATTATAAACTAACCTCCGACTTTCTATTGAGCCTAAACACGCTATATCTGTTGTAAATTGCCAAGGAGTAGGTTATCCCGCAGACTACTTTTTGTGTTGCAAGTACTTTCTCACCCACCAGCCCACCACCTTTTATTCTTCTTTTTCGTATGATTAAAGTGCAGTTATGTAAGACGCAGCTAACAACACTACCTCTCGGGCGACATGGTTGAGTTAAATCAACTAAATAAATGTGGAATTGTGGACGCGAGACGTGATGTCGGGCGATCGACATGTTTCGGGACATATTTTGTCCCCTAGTGCTTTATACGAGGCTTTAAACGTTATAATATATTGGAAATGTTGGAATTGGGTATCGTGCCATAATGAATGATCTAACTAAATGTTATTGACACAATAACTGCAAGAGAACACTAAATCTCGTTCAAAACAAACGTTATTATTGAACAAACTTACACGAGGCCCCGTGTAAGTTTGACCTGTGTGTCTGTTTGTCTGTCTGTGGCATCCTAGCTCCCAAACGGATGGTCTGATTTTGATTCGGTTTTTTTTTTATTAAAAGCTGACATGATCGAGATGGTTCTTAATTATTCTCTAAAATTTATGACTTCAGGCGTTTGAAGATGATCAGTTCATTGCCTAGTTGACGAAGGTATCTTACTAACTTTCATAGGTTCGATTGATGTGAAATTTGGTTTACTGTTATTTCGGTGGTATTTCCATGATATGGAAACCTTGGTTTGCGAGATACCCAACTCCTTAGCGAGTTACAGCAGATATAGCGTGTTTGGGCTCAATAGAAAGTCGAGGGTTATTTTATAATTTTTAGTTATAGCTTGTTTCTTTGTTGTATAAATAAATCTCCCCTGGTCTTTAGTAAATAAATTGACCCTAGTGAGTCAATTTTGATATGAGCATAACATGATTTTTTCCTTTTTTAGGAAGAACGTACTATATTTCGGCTTCAGTAACATAAGTACAACCGTGTACAAATTGTGTTGTTTATGATTTTATTATAATTTATATATTATGATCATACATAACCCATGATGTTATATACACTTCAAAAGCTTTGGCGGGAAAAAAAATGCATCATACAATGAACCAGAGCCACTGTTCCAATAACGACAACAGTTGCAGTTGTATAATTTCAAGAGAAAGGAGATTTGTTTTGATCTACCGCCACCTTCGTGGAGGTTCGCTCGTCGGTCGTGGCATTTCATATCACGGACGGACTCGCGGGTTTCGCTCGCTATTATTCAATTGCGACGTTGCCATTTCGCCGTGGGGCGCTGGGCTCGATCGCTCGCTCGGGGCAGGCAGCGGTGGCGCCCGCAGTCAGTCGGCCGCGCAACTCGGTGCGCGACGTTCGTTCTTCTGTGTGGGGCTCTGCTCACGCCCTCTTTGACCCGACCACGGGTGCGAGCGAAACGGGCTACGATTGGTTAGAGCGAGAGGGACGACGCAATGGCAGTGTCGCAACCTCGCCCACCTGACCGTGTTGACTTGACGCCGCGCTCGAAAAAGTTGCGCCGTTGCGCTATTTGGAGGCGCACGAATATACTCGCGCGGAGTGTGTCGTGCCGCTTTGAAAATTTGCTAAATACAGTTAAATGAAGATTTTTTCTTGTAATAAGTAGAAATTCTACGTCCTATTGAAGAATTTCACGTTCCTCGCGGAGAATACGCTACGGTATGTAATATTTTTATTAATAACACTTTATAAAACTGAACGCCGACTAGGGTCTCAAACCATTATCTTCCTTGTGCCAGATAAGTTCCATCGTGGTCTCGATTTATCGCTTGTTTTTTTTTTAGTTCACTTCTCTATTTTACAATGTTCGCGATACGCGAGATTCAGTCGCAGTGTAATTGTTGGTATTTAGTCGCCATTTTCTACGTCGGTGACGAATACCGCCGCCGTCCCCGTTTCCCCCGCCTCCAATGTAAACCGGACTTTACGTCTCTATTCCGAAAGACTGTTGTTCCTAATCAACACGGTATTCGTTCTTTAACAAGATACATTCGAAATGATTCACTGTGAGTAAAAGCAATTTTCTGATTGCGACTGTACCATAACGTCGCTTATTTCAACCAACAATAATTGTTACAGGTAGTGTACAGAGTATACTAGGTCGATCCGATCGGTGAACGCATCAAATTTTATACATATACTGTATTAACTGTATACCTAAATGGCAGATAAAGTCTTGCTCTGTGTTTGTTGCTAAGCCACACAAGCAAGTGGCAGGCAAGTTGAAAGTAATCGCATGTTGCGCCGCCCGTTGCGTTGTGCACCTAGCCAAAGGAGTTATCGATTTGTGTACGTTTTCCGCCTATAAATAAGTACTAGTTTTGTGTCGTCGCCGGGGCGGTTCGTATAGGGACCGGTTCTTGAAACGAAACTCGTGTGTGGGTGCTGTGACCGGACTGTTTGAAATTCCGTAACCGAATCGTGGTCGTGGTGTGTGAACGTGAGTGACTTTCAAACGGGTACCTATTAATTGTCATAAAAGAAGTTATAGTTGCGTAATTTGTTTATGTCCATGCTCCATACAATATGTAGCATACGTTGGTCACATCGTGGGCTAAAAAACATAGCGTAAGCGCACGCTGAGATCTTTATTTAGCTCGCCATACGCATCGCGATGCTCTCTGTGTGACGTATTTTAAGATGAAAGAAAACTGATGCAATTTATTATTATTCACATACCTATTTAGATACTTTTAATTAATCTATTAAAATTACCAGTCAACATAACCTAAACGTTACTAGATTTGATTACGCAACTACCTATATAAATTTTGCATCTATTTATACTAACTTATTCCTTTTCCTTTCACTTACTTTTGTTTGTATTTATTCTTCACAGCAACTCTGAAAAGTGTGTATTATGTACAATATATTTCGTTAAATAAATAATTATATAACATTGTTAAAGTCAATATAATAAGGCGGGAAAATAACATTCGTGGCCACCATTTTGAAGATTACAGATTACAGTAGCCAATAGCTAACTGTCAAAGTGCAACCAGAACGGTTCTATTCTATTTACCGATTTTGATGATTTTTTTTTTTTAGTGTGTGAATATATTTGGAAAATCCACGAGAAAATTCGGAAATTTGGACAGCTAATAGTTAGTGTGATTTTCGACATTTTTGGGATGTCAATAACATGGCGTTCTATTTTTTTAATTATTATCAACTAGCTGCTACCCGCGACATTGCCCACGTAACTTTATAAATTATATACTAAAACCTTCCTCGAGAACCACTTTATCTATTGGTGAAAAAAGCATGAAAATCGGTGCAGTAGTTTTTGAGTTTATCGCGAACAGACAGACGCGGCGGAGGAATTTGTTTTATAATATGTAGTGATACCACAGTTTTACAAGTGATACCTACTTTGGGTAATGTCAGACATATTCTTAAGTTCATTATTTTACATGCCATATTTGGTGTAATATTTGTTTGAATTTGATTTTTAAAATAGTGATTCTAGGTTGGGTTAATGGTTTCTATAAGTACTTTCTACATTCTGGACACTGTATAGGTTAAGTTGGCATGATTAGTAGCAATAGTAGTAATTATATAATGTAAAAAGTATATAACTGGAACAGATTTTTACTTTAAATAATATATTAATGTAATTTATTTGTTATATTAAATGTAATGTAAATGTATTGTTATGTCTAGACAAACCACTAGTGGTTTACAGACATTGTGATAATATTGTGTGTAAATACATCTTAGATAATAATAAATAAATTAATAAATTGCCACATATATTATCTGACCATTTAACTATCTGTTAGATCAAATTAGTAGGCATTTACCCTCAGACTGACAGGTCTGAGCAAACTGTCTGTTAACCCATCTTGAATTTTAAAAAAAACAACATTAATTTACTCACATTTATCTTAGCCTTGCATTTTTTAATTTGCGACTGGCAAAAATCATAATAATCATGACACAAATATTATGATTTGGTATTTTTTTCTATTACATTATGTAACTAGTTTTTGATGGTGTGTTAAATGAATTGGCATTTTCAATGTCTTTCAAATAAAATAATTAAAAAATATGAGTTCACAACTACTCTTCTTGCATTAACCACATGACTTGTCTTTAGAAACTGCCATAATTAGTATGATGTAAATAATATGTTCTTTAATTTTATCCAAATATAAACCAACAACCTTAATATATCGTTTTACATACAAGTAATTTTCATAGAATATCTATAACACAAGGATTATGGAAATTTTTCATAGAAAAGGCTAGATTTAGGTTATATTTTATAGATATATGGTTTACAGCTAGCGAGCTAACTTGAAGTGTTTTCAAAATAAATATGGAATTAAAATCATTTATAGAGTTGACCCCCATTTCCCGTTGCCCATCTCTTTGGGTGGTGTTCAACTGCGTATTGGTGGGTATAGTAATTTAAATATTGGAAGCGTCAATTTGCTTGAATATAGCTTATGGCGTGCCGAAAATATTTATACACATTTTTACTTAAATAATTCATTTTGTGATATTGCACCTTCATGAGAGGTTTTATTTAATAAGAATTCAAACATCTATAACTTTTAGAGTAGAAAATAGAACTGAATACTAGAGAATATTCCAAAATAATAATAATAATAATAATAATAAAAACCTTTAACCCTACAATTTTTGACACCAAGATTATCTATTATACCTACTTGCTTTCTCTTATGACCTAAGTGATTTGGGACTAATCTAAAGAAGATGATTGTTATTTTGCAGAAATTATATTATTTAACTAAATTGCATTAAACAAGCTACTCGGACTTAAGTTAAAGTAAAATAGCTTTAAGCATTGACAGGACACACTATGTTTCATAGTCATATTGGGCAGTCTTTCTGGCAATAACCCACCCCCCTTACAGAAGACTGTTGTGTTTCGGTGATTGAGTAAGGGGTTGCCAGAGCCCCTCTCCCAATCCCTAAAAATGTTATCCTTAATTTTAATATGGTAGGCAGTGCACTTGCAAAAACACCTATGGCGTTGCTTGTGTCATAGGCGACTTGTGTGTAAAAAAGAAATAGGTTTTGTAACTAGTGACTAGTTTCAAAGATTAATGTTTACATTTCAGAACAACGTGGGATGGGCACGGGCTGATCCAGCCATGAAACGTACGACGGGCTTACCACGGCTCGGGCCAGATGAACCCACACCTCTGCCACAAGGTTCCCCACAGGTAAATGATAAAATAAGTTTAATATGAAATACCTAATATAGTCTCTGTATTAAATTGCTCTCTTATATTTCTAACTAGCTGTTGCACTGCAGGCGACTTCGTCTCCGTAACTTTGTAAAATGTAACCCATGTTACTTGCTGAGAATGTAGTTTTGTATTTTGAATTTTTAAAATCGGTCCAATACAAATCCTTTCTCTTTACAATCCTTACTAATATTATAAATGTGAATGTGAATGGGGACATAGGTTACCTTTCAACCAGAAAAAAAAGGACTATTCCCGAGGGATCATCTAAAATTAAATAAAAATCTAACGCCTGGCCAATGGCAAGCGTTATATTGCTTAATTTTAATTTTTCAACGCGGTTGAATTCGCGGGCACCAACTAGTAATTTAATAATTGAGAACTATTGATAGCAAAGTAGTCTTATCTGAATCCCAATTATATATTTCTCAATATAGGATCTTTAGATGCCCTACTTTCCAGTATTGAGTAGTTTATTATTTCCATCTAAACCAATATATAAAGCTGAAGAGTTTGTTTGTTTAGTTGTACGCGCTAATCTCAGGAACTACTGGTTCAAATTGAAAAATTCTTTGTGTGTTGGATAGTCCATTTATCGACGAAGGCTTATAGGCTATAGAGAACGCGGACAAAGAAAAAGTAGCCTATTTTACATAAAGGAGACATTCCTTTATTTTTAAAAAGAAACAAAACTGCATTCAAAAATTTTCTAAAATTTTCTATAGTCATCGGCAATAAAA
The DNA here is from genome assembly GCA_945859745.1 of Synanthedon formicaeformis. Classification (NCBI taxonomy): domain Eukaryota; kingdom Metazoa; phylum Arthropoda; class Insecta; order Lepidoptera; family Sesiidae; genus Synanthedon; species Synanthedon formicaeformis. Next base: position 5,139,372 of record OX243980.1, read on the forward strand.
AATATTCTTGAAATTAGAATCAAACATTTTACGTTATTCCTTTTTTTTTTAAGATACTAGGTTACTTAAAAAGAATTATTATTTTTTGTCCATTCTTTCGATTGGTATCAAAAAAATACGTGTTTTTTTTTTCACATTTAAGTCGGTTCGATTCCCAGACGAAACAAGTAATTTTTAGAAAATCTTTGAATGCAGTATTACTAATTTTTAAAAATGAAGGAATGTCTCCTTTTAAAATGAGCCAACTTAAGGATTTAAGGTAGTTTCCACATTCCACACTGTATATAATTCACATGTTATGAAATTGAAAATATTCTCATGATACAGGCCCAACCAAGAGTAGAACGGCGTCCACCATTTTGGCACCCTAACAATATCACTGCTCTCATTCAATTCAAATTCATTTTGTGCTAATTGTGTGCAATATAATACCTACGTCAATGTACTCTATTGAAAAGTACGCCATATACATACTTAGTTGATTGATCTATTGTTGTCATTACCAAGTTGGGCGCACTTGATTCATTCTGTGCTTGGACTTGATGACTATTTCGTGTAGGTCATGTGTCTATTGTATAATACATGTGATGTGTTCAATTTGCAGTCATTATGTAACAGTCACATTGATAAACAATACTCCCACATTATATATTGCCGAGTTAAACTTGGTAAATTGAGCCTGTTACAGAAAAATACAGATACAGACTTTATATTTCACTTATTATTATTATACGTAAAATAAGAGATTTTGGTATAATCCTAAATCTATACTAATATTAGGTACCTATAAAGAGTTTTTAATTCAAAAACTAGTGGACAGATTTTAAAAACTCTCCACCCATAGAAAGCTACGTTATCAGCGAGTAACATAGGTTATATTTTGTAAAGTTATGCGGACGAAGTGAGTTTGTTTGTTACGCTTTTACGCCTTAACCAGGGTTGATAAAAATCATATTTAAAAAAAAAATCAAAAATGTATTTTTTTTTTACATTCTGATCTTTTTTTAATTTGGAAGCCAGTTATTAAAATTAACAAAAAACATTTTATTTTAATAAATCGTTCATTTTTTTAAACAGAACAGTTCCACATGCCAGTATTTGGCAAATGAAACAAAAAATATTATAAAATTCATCAAAAATCAAAAGTTCTTCTAAAATCAAATCACTTCTTAAAAACAAACACACTCATTTTTGTTATATTTAATGAAAAAGGAAAATAATTAGTTTAGTTTTTCAAAAGGGGTAATTTGGCTGATTTTGTTGCAGTAAAAAAGTATTGATTTAAATCATTGATTTTTATAAAAAAATCACTTGATTTTAATCACGATTTAAATCATATCAACCCTGGCCTTAACCTAACTCAACTGATCATCGAGAAATTTTCCATACACATTATCCAGGGATACATAAAAGGACATCACTCAGAAAAAAGTTTTTCTTCCTAGAGATCATCAAAAAATAATAATAAAAATTATTATTTTTTCATTGCCTGACAGGCAATTCATTGCCTGACAATGTTGAGCATAAAATTTGAATAAATGTTTTAACATCTAAGGAAAAGGAACAAAGTTGCAGGCACAAGAGCTAGTGTTGTGTAAGACAATAGAAATACCTGTAATTTTTTTAAATTAAAATAAGTATAAAAGCGACTTGCTATTTTGGTATTTTCTACAATTAGTCTTCGACTTTTATGTTACCTGGTTCTTTAGTAGATTGTAGATTAGTATTACTTATTGTTAGTCAAATTTCCCAAACCATTTGTGACAGATATTATTTCTGAACCAAACATCACATAGAAGTCAAAATACCAGGAAATGCAGATTCCATTGAAGTCTTAATCTTAGTTCATAGATCAGAATAACACATTATGCAAAGTTTTATAAAAATAAGCAGACAAAGTCGCTAACAAGATCTAGGAAAAATATATTTGTCATGTTTTATTTATATAAGTTGAACCAAAGCTTGCCTAAGCTGTTATGGATGTTAAATGTTACTCACTTATAATTATATACTTAACATTTATCATGCTTATTGCATTATAATAAAACTAAATAAAAGATTCATATGTAGAACACCAGCTAAAATATTAATAAACATTGATTTTAATTGCATTTTAATTAATTAAACCATTGCTAAGACAAGGCGAGTAGCTAGGGAATTTGTCAAAATTAAAAATATTTCAAATAGAATGTATTTTAATTTTGTATCTATACTTCTAACAGCTAGTATGTAATATGTTAGTATTTTAGTCTCTATGTTAGTATTCTAACATCATATCATGCAGATTGGACGACAGGCTTTCTTTCTTGCTTCAAAATTACTTACAATTATTTACAAATCGTAAATAATTTTTACTTTGAAAATAAATGAGGACTGAAGCTTTTTATAAGGAAGATTGAATCCTTATATACATGAGCATTCTTATAGCATTAAGTAGTGTAATGTTTCAAATTTTAAAGTTTCAATACTCCCTTGTTAGGTACATGAATCAAATGTTTAAAAATTTAAACATTTTTTATTATATATTTTCTTGTATGTAGGTACTTAATGTTTTTTTTTTTTAATAATTAATTTGGTCACGAAAGACTCCCTTTCCTATCACATTCACAATAAATATAGTATGAAATGCTCCTCCAGAGATTGAGAACATTTTTTTATTGACATGATTCTATTATTAAATATGTGAGTCACATTACCAGTTGGCACCAGTCTCTTTTGTAGTTGTGAATTGGCAACACGAAAAAATAAATGTTTACAGCACATGACTTTGTTTTTATGTTTTTGCTAGAGACTTTCCCGGATTCTAAAGTGTATTAGTCGCCTATTTGCAATTTTAACATGAAATGTTTTGGATATTGCTTGTGAGATTTTTTAAAACATTTTATTCATTATTTATCAGGCAATAGTATATATAAAATATATTAACCTCGATATATTTAATTACATAGTTATTTTTTTTTAAGTATTAGCTTTTTGTAACTTTGTTTGAACCATTTAAGCAGTTATTAAGTTTTTGGTTAAAATGATACTAGCTTCAATTCAAATCGAGAAACAAATTTACTGTATTATTAATCCAAAGCATGGTTTGTCTGTGTGCATAGTTGCATCAAAATCAATTGATAAAAAGCATAATTATCAAAAAGGTGCAGAGCCATAAAAAATACATTTTTAACAAGATATATATATACAGTTTTTATAAAAAAAAATTACTTTGTTTTCTGTACAACATTTTTAATGCTTATCAACAATAACATTGATAAAGAAAAGATAATTGTGTGTAGTATATACAAAAAGATAGGCAACATTACATTAGACACAATTTAAAACAATGTTTATTATATTATTATAAATTACTATGCCTATGCTCTAGCTTATATATTTATAGCATAAATCGATTCCTAAAATGTGAACAGATGGGAATAGATTGATAACATCACCATAAAGAGAAACATGTTGTAGATTACATTACCTACTGAGTACCTCTAGTAAGGTTAACAAAAATAAATAGAAAAACTAAAACGTAAAGAATCTACTTAAATCAATACTCTCCTGTGATGCAATCAGTGATTGACATTTAAAAACGACCATTGGTCTGGATTTAGAACATAGGCTGCTTTTTAATCTAGCAATTAGGTTTTCATGTGATAATATTTGTCAATCACACACCTAGATTGTGATTTGCATGTAGTTCCATACTATCTTTTGAAATTTATGGCATTTGTCTTGTCATTAAATCGCATTATACTGAATTTAATATTTTACATACCTTCATTTCTATTATAAACTTAAGGAATATAAATAATAAAAATAAAAAGTCATTATAGCAAATTTTCTGTGATAAATGCATATTTTTTGTTTGTAAACATTGACAGGTAGAGAGACCAGTGTTATATTTTTATGACACCCATGGTACAAATTCTTTTCTTTTTTTTTATGTATACTATTGTATATTCCAAGAAGGATGCTTCCTTTTTTTTTACTTTTAACTCCATTGTGTACACAAGTTATTCTCCCTCCAATGAACTCACAGCATAGATAAGACAAGTCAAGTCAGTCTGAATTTGTATTTCACACGATCAAGAAGTGTAAAATAGTGCAGAGGAAAAAATTATGCCACATTTTGTGGTATTAAGCAAGGTGTTTGTTCTGTTATGGTCCGGAGTTGTGTCTCAACCTATCGGCAATGGGTATATTATTCAAAAAGGTATTATTCAAAACGTAATTTCGAAATTATTCAGATATTATTTGAACAACAGATAGAGTCTGAAGGGAAATCAAAGAATATCACATGATTGAGTTTAAGATTGTTATTATGGGAGTTAATTTTTAACATATTATATTAAGTTTTAACGTTATAATTTTTAACATGTGCATCAAAAAGCACATGTTGTTTTATACACAGTCTGCCACTCTTCTTTGTTCAATATTTATAAGATATCAATAAACCAATATATATTTAAGTTACAATTAAGTGAAGCTGTTGGTGTGTTAAATAAATATATAAATAATATATATTAACTTTGTTTGTTTCAGATTCAACAACCTAGTGCAAATATCAGCAACAAGCATTCGTTGCCGCCTACACAGCAACCGCAAATGCTCAGTAAGTCAACTGTCAGTGATAATAAAATGGTTACTATGTAATAATTATAATGACATGACGATATTACAGCTCCATTACTGTTTGTTTTGAATGTGTTATCGAGAGATACACGTTGCTATTAAGGTCATTAGAGTAATAAAACAGAAGGTCCCCCTCTCTGTGTTATAAAAGTTTAATTTATACTTGTATGCTAGTACCTAAGCTATTTTAGAAAAGTTTCCAGTGCAAACTTAAATAACGTAAAACCTAGTAAATCTTCACGTTTTGTATAAAATAGTTTTTTTTTTAACAAATTTACACATTTTAAAATATATGGTGGACAGTGTATATATTTTACATTCAAGAAATTACGTGGTTTATCCAATTATCTATAGCTATCAGTCTGATCTATATTTGCTATGTGATGTGGATTAACTTTTTTTGAAGGGTGAATAAAGAGATTACATTGTCATTTAAATACGTTAGAGTTGGATGGATGCACATGTAGAATGAGCTACTAATACATAAGATAATAACACAAACAACGGCACAGGTGCTGCAAGTCGACAAGCCCGTTGACTGAGTGGTTTAACGTGCTTGCCTTAATGCTCTGTTTCGGGTTCGATTCCTGCGGGGTCAACTTTGAAATTGAAGTGAAGCGTCAACTTTCAAAGTTGGCTCTGATCTTGATTTGAAATGTAGTGACAGGCAGGGCACATACTGCGTTTTGGAGTCATTTGGACAGCCCGACCAAGGTATAATGTCTGTTTCAGTGACTGAATAAGGGATACAAGAGCCAATTTTCTCCATCCCTTCCCAATTCCTTATCCTTAATCCTAAAGGTATCGGCAGCGCACTTGCAACACCTGTTACCACCTACCACCAACTGGTCAGTCAGCCTGTCTTATCGACCCTGACTGCTGACCATAAGAAATCAGGAAGGGATAGGGAAATGTGCTCTGGTGTTATTACTTGTGTATATAGGCGACCGGTATCCAGGTCCCACCCGCCATCGAGTGGACCTAATAGCCCGTCTGCCGTCAGTTATCTTAGAAAAACGTACAAATACTAAGCGATGTAATCCCGTTATCAAAGAATATATCCTGGAAACAGACGCGTCGGCGATGCTCTCAGTGACCGGCGGTTATCGTTCGAACGTGAGGCCGCCACCGCTCAACCCGCCGCCCGTCATCAACTATCTCAAGTCGGGTGTTCAGTACACTCAGAAGCAACCGGCTCAGCAACAGGTGGCCGCTCGACACCACAATATTTTGAGGCCCGAGGTAAATTCAGTGTTATTTCTAATGTTATTGCTTTTTTAACCCCAAAGGGATAGATCAAATCAAATGTTTATTCATCAAATGGGTTTCCAAGAAATTCTTTTGATGGTCATTAATATAAATATTTAAAATAGCCAAGATGATGACGATCCTAAGAAGAAAAAACTCAAGACCGATTTGATGTTTTTTTTTTAAAGCTGACATGGTAGAGGTTGTTCTTAGCTATTAGGGTTTATGAAGATCTGTTAGAGATCAGCCCAGATCTGTTAGAGATGAAGGGATTTCACTAACTTCGACGTGTTCAATTGATGTGAAATATATGGTATATGGGTACTTCGCTGATAGTGCCATAATAATTATGGTAATATTGATATGATGCTCCTCGGCAAATTTGTGAATAAATAAATAAATAAATTTACAGCTTATATAGCGTGTTTGGCCTCAATAGAAAGTCTTGGGGGTTAGTTGATAATTTTTAATTTTAGGCTGTCAAACAATACATGACTGTTCTCTGAATGTTCGAGGATCTTGGTCAGCATCTAGCCGTGTAGCAAAAACGAGGCCTATGATACCTCTATTCACTCGAACTTTGAAAAGATTTGGATTATATGAGCTCAGGAGTTCCAAACCTTGGCAGTGTGCATTATAAAAAATGTTTCAAAGCGCACTTGATACGAAAAAGAGGAATTTCAACAAGATGAGGACGCTATGGAACTTCGAGGACGCCATGCGAGATAAACCAAGAGGCTACTAATGATTTAAGACTAATATACAATTTAGATTGGCAACGGAAATAATGCCCTGCAAGAATTTAAATAAGAGTCTCCTGTATTTAATACATGGAACATCCTTATTGAAAGTTTTATCCAAACATTATCAACGGTTTATGTGTGAAGTACATTTTTGGATAAGTAACGAATGTGGTGTTTGTGTCCCATAGCCGCCAGCGATGGCGCCTATGGCGGCGCTGCCAGGCCGGCAGTCGCCCGGCGCGGTGGTGCCGTTGTCGGCGAGCACGGGCCCGGCGGCGCCCGGCGCCGTTCAGTACCAGAGGCTGAAGGTCGAGGACGCCTTGTCGTACCTCGATCAGGTCAAATACAAGTTCAACACTCAGCCCCAAGTCTATAACGACTTTTTGGACATCATGAAGGAGTTCAAGAGTCAAACGTGAGTTATTCTTTTTTTTAAATAATTTTAATGTAATTTTATTTATTTATATCTAATTATTTATTAAGTATTTCTATACAAATAGATAAAAAAACAGTTGTCTGTAAACCTTCATTAAAATAGGTTTGTCTTGAAGTTCACGTTATGACATTAAAATTGTTAACGTACATCATGTTAAATTCCTTTTATATAAACTTATTTAAATATAAATGTATCATAGAGACAGATTTATTAGGTAATTTAGTTTCCGCGCTTTTCATGTTGAGATCTACAGACAGACTGATCGTCCACTTGATGGTAGGTGTAGGTGGCTACCGTCGCATAGTAACACCTGTGGCGTTGCTTCTGTTACTAGGCGACGGGTAGTCACCTTAGTTACCATCAAGTGTACCGTCAGCCTGTCTACTATCGATCTTAACATAAAAAAAAATCACATTTTATGTTATTAAAGTGTCGAAACTTGTTACAGTATCGACACGCCAGGCGTAATAACAAGAGTGTCGAGCCTTTTCAAAGGACACTCGGAGTTGATTGTCGGTTTCAACACCTTCCTCCCTCCAGGATACAAGATCGAGGTGCAAAGTAACGGACAGGTGAGTGTTTCAATCATTTTTTTTTATTGTACCTCTTTTTTTTTATTTTTTTTATGTACAGGTTTTCGTTTGTAAAGTTCTAGCATATTATGGAGTTTGTTATTCGATTTTTGAAGTGATAATTTTCTTTAGGCGGTTGTGAAAATGCCTTGGTGACATCGACCACAAACTTTAGAATAAACCATGTTGTCCACAGCTAATTATTGTCTTCGTTGTTAAAACAATTTGAGATATATATTTTTAAACTAGCTGGCGCCTATCCCGTGTCCTGTATGTCTAAATGTTTATCTACTTACCAAGTTTCATGAAAATCAGTTAATTCGTTTAAGAGTTATGGAGGAACATACATACTTACATACAATACCTACACTTACAGATTTATTATTAGTATTGATTTTTTACGTGTAGGTTTATTTAAAAAAAAAGTATTTCTTTTCAATTCCATTAATTATTTATTAGTTATAGGTCGTAGCAATACATAAAAAAATTACATGAATTTTCCAAGACATATTATAAGGGTTTGCATCGAAACAAAAAACTGAAATTTGTTTTATATCTAGTATAATTAATTCAGAAAACGTGCACATTTTCGCGGGTTGAATTCATGCAATTACTGACTAAAAGCCAATAAAGTTTAAAATTAAATCGTACATATAATGTACATATAATTAAGTTTAAATCGTACATATAATGTACATTTAAAATTTGGATGTCAATATAGCTACCACATATATTATTATAAAGGTTTTTCTAAAATATTGAAATTGAAGGCGTATTTCTCGCGAGTGGAATAAGTGCCGAGAATATGTTGCTTTGATTCTGTGTTCGGTTACTCGCTTTATAGTAAGTTGAGACAACAAATTCTCCCAAATTACCGAGTTCCCACGCTCGGAAAGCGTCTTCTTATCAAAATTCTATTTAAAATCAATAAAATAGAGCACTCTTACTCAGTCTAACATAATAATGCACGATGCTTCATACAAGATTACTTGAATTTTTTTCAGATTAACAAAAATCTATACTTAAAATAAAGTAACCTCAAAAAATTACTATTTTGCTTGATACCTATTTGGTTTTTTTACATGCTCAATAATCTCCACAATGTTGTCGTGTATAAATATATTTTTGTCCACCGATATTAGACTTAACCTCTTTGACCTTTTGTGTTGTAATTGTAAATCCTGTAAGCGAAAACAGTCGCTGGTGGCAGGAATACACTTTATAGCGTTCACCTAATTAAACAGTCAAGGATAACTGTGTTTCTTTTCTTGCCAATAACTGCAAGTTTAAATCACATAGAATCACATTCCAAAGTACTTTTACCACATCACTTCTATAGAATCATTAGCTGTGCTAACTCCTGGAGAGGTTTACTTTTGCGACATCGCTAAAGCTAAAAGCAAACTGGTGGTTTACTTTGAAGGTCAATCGGTCGAATATTCGGTCATTTCGTTTGAAATCATTCGTTCGACATTCAATCCGACGCGTCGGTCAGTCCGACCAAAGATAAATTGACATTTGCGAAACATGACTCCCGTCCCGGCGCAAGCGCATGCCATAGACAACATTCGAGCGAAACTGGGGCCCTAGACAAAGTGCCATTTTAAAAACGATAACGAAGTTCGCTAAATAAAAAATGTATGGGATTGACATATGTCACGTGGTACGACGAATTCGATAACCAAGTTGGTAGACAAATGTTGCTTTTCGAATCGAAATGATTTATTAGCGAATGGGTTCTAGTGCTATTCCCATACATATGCTTAGCCAAGTGGCACTTTTGACGTTCGTTTTCGATTTCGTTTTCGTTTTCGTCTTCGATAATGTAACGAAGCCCAAGATGCTGTAGATATCGACACAATTCATTCGCCGAGTGTTATTTTTCGTGGTAAAGTTATTAAAAATCAAAGAGTACATATTTAAAAATGCATTTTCTACGTTTATTGTGGGCTGCACAAAACAAAACTGGTTGAGGCGCCAAAGGAGGTTTAAGTTGCGACGACAAATGGAAAAAATACACGATATGCCGGAACTATTGCTTACTCAGCATTTTCGGTTAAATAAAATAACTTAGAAAATTATGTGACGACCTAAAAGCTCAGCGGTTTAAAAGGGTCTGAAGAAATTCCCCCTTGAAACGTAGGTAAGAAATTTCACATTAATAAACCTACCTATTTGATTACCTATATTACCTACATACAGTTAGCTAGTCATAACTCATAACCAAAGCAATGATAGCTTATATAAAACCTAATCGTCTTTTTAACTTCTAATAAAAATGTTAATTTTATTGTAATGATAGGTACCTACGTATTATTATGATGGTGTCACCTAAAATTATAAACTGCAACCATCGATGACTGCAACAAATTAATAAATTATAAATTTGGTTTTAGTGCCTATTAAATTGCCTTTTGTATTTTTCAGGGCCAATATCTTACGCAAAGGACAACAAGTATCTACATCAGAGAGGTTGTTAACACCCTCAACCATAATTGTATGGGTAGCAGGTGGATAGTGTTTCCACAAACACCACAAGAGATCCCAAATCAAGAAGAATTGATTAGCAAACTTGGAAATATTATGACTTGACCCATAATATGTGAGTCATGTGTAATGAAACGTGAAGTTCACAATTTTATTTTATTGTTACATATTTTTACATTTACTTTGTATTATAATAAAAATATATAAAAATTGTTTTGTTTTTGTTTACAATTTAAAACAAAACTATATATATAGAGGTAATGTAAGTAATTATAAGAGTCAGGGTAAATAAAATTATGACACAGACAACTTTTTATTAAGCAAACATAAAATTTGAATAGTAAAAATCATCTCTCAATTTTAATATTGAAGATATTAAGTTAGGAAGTATTAAGTAGATAAGTTTTACTAAACATAACCCTAAATAACTATCATTGAAATAAATCTCAGTCGATAATACCTTTGGGGTATTCCACCTTTGATAAATATTGTGCAAAACTTGAAAAAACATAATCTGTCTCATAGTTGAACAACATTGTCAGTCTTATTGGATTAAAAAGTACAAGAAGGTTAAGTATATCCCTACATATTAATTAGCAACTCATTACATACACCAGGCTGCCAAATAAAAAACAGGAGTTTTTTCCATGAATATTTGGCTTAGCTGGTAGATGTTTTTGAATTTTGAGTCATTTCAAATGATGTGAAAGTTTTCTTTGTTTGTTTTGTTCTTTTAAAAACGAGTTCACTTGTGAGCACATTTGATACTTGTTATTGGAGTTCTCAGTGTTTTGTTTTGGTCTAGTATTTCATTCTCTGCTTATTACTCATCACTATACACTATATGGGATCCATTAACTATTAGAAAAACTCGATCTTCAGTGCGCACATATCTCTATATTTTCATAATTCAATTACAATACTCTTCACATTCATTTTACATAACTTATAAATCAATAGTAAACATAATCTTTAAAACATAACATCATCTCCCAATCTATTTTTTAAACTATTTTATTTTCTAAAACTAGTTAGTATTATTCCAATAAATACTTCCAACAATATTGACGGCTTAATTGTGATATTTACTTCGCAACCATAGCCAATTTTCGTTTATTAGCGAATGAACCCATTCGTCACAACGATAACGATCGTAGTGTCACTTTGGCTAGGAAATTGTTTTCGTTATCTCGGAAACGATTGACGAACTCAATAGCGAATCGCTACGGAGCGAATGCAACTTGTCTAGGGCCCCTGTGGCTCTAGTATGAGTTTATAAAGCCCACGCTCATTATCGAGAGCGTAAAACGTTTATATGGATAATTGTCAATTTGACATTGACATGTGTCAATTTTCCATACAAATGTCTCACTCTCTCGCCAACGAGTGCGGGAATTATAAACTCATACTAGAGCCCACTGAATGCAACTTATGCAACTCGACCCCACGCCGCGGTTGGATACCTCCCCTCACCTCTCCCGACTTTTCTGTCGCGTAAGCGCATTTTTCCGATTTATGAGTTCACTGCTAATGATTCATTCGCGTCTATAGAGTTCTTTGTTCAACAAGTAGTGAGCAAATATGTTCTCTTTTCGCAAGTGCCGCCGGCGAAGGGTTACATTTTCGGTAAGAAAATCAATTAAGACATTTTTAAACAATATGTTTATTGGTTTAAACAATAGTTATGATAATTCCACGAAAAGAACGGTCTCAGAATAAGTTTTAACCTCGTATCACCAACCTACAATCCACGCTGTTCCCTGTCCCACATGGTTGGTCGGTTAGGCACCTCTTGAAAATTGCCAATTATTATCGGATAATTCGTATTTTTCACGCGACTTTTCTGGTAAAAAGCTAAATTCAGAATTAGAAACTTATTCTCTCAACTCATTTTTGGGGTTAGACAAATAACTTAATGAAGTAACTTAACCTAAGTGAAAAGAAAGTTTGATTTCCGCCATTTTGTTTGATGAGTTTACTTATATTTTTTAAATGTTGCGTTCGGAAATTGCATTGATATTTCCGAAACACAAAAGCACATGTGCTGTTTTATCACGGTGATATTCTGTAAACGGTGCGATTACTGACGCGCTCTACCACTACTAAAATTTTTACTACGAAATCACATCTAGCAAATTTAAATTTATTTTTATTTTTTAAATAATGCCACTGTTTTTTTATTTGTTTGTTAGTATCTAAAATATAACACACTAGCTGGTGCCCGCGACTTCGTCCGCGTTCTCTATAGCCTATCTATAGCCTTCACCCTTCATCGATAAATGGACCATCCAACACAAAAAGAATTTATCAATTCTAACTTGTAGTTCCTGAGATTAGCGCGTACAACCAAACAAAAAAACTACAACTTTATACATTAGTATAGACACTTCTCCCATAGGATCCCATAGAATATGCTAAAGCTAGTTATTATCTTCTTTATAAAATAAAAATGAATAACTAAATGTGTTGTTAAGCGCAAAACTCGAGAACGGCTGGACCGATTTTAATTCTGTCTTCACTCATGGATAGAGGGATGATCAGGGAAGATTTTTTATGTAAAAAAAAATGCACCCGGGTGAAGCCGGGAGCGGGGGACGCTAGTTCTGAAATAAATTTATTTATTCTTTAAAAAAAATACTAATGAAATTTGGTGGTTTTTTTTTATTAGGTGTCAGTGTCCATGCCGTCTCCCACGGGAGTGGGCGGCGTGGGAGCAGTGGGAAACGTGGGAGTGGGAGTGTTTGGAGTGGCTGCCTTACCGGCACCGCATCAAACGCCCCAACAACAAGTGTTGCATCTCGTGTCGCAGTGAGTATATATAACATTTACTAGCTGGTGCCCGCGACTTCGTCCGCCTTTTATGTCTTATATAGCCTATGTCTTATTCTGATGTATAAGCTATTATTATAGTAGAGTTTCATTGAAATCCATTCAGTAGTTTTTGCGTGAAAGAGTAACAAACATCCATACAAATTTTCGCATTTATAATATTAGTAAGGACTCAGTTTATAACTATAGGGATGATATATCCGCAGATTATATGTATATATATATATTTATGTTAGGATTGGCAGACAGGCTGACGATCCACTTGATGGTAGGTGGCTACCATCACCCTTGAAACATTTACATCGGCTTCGAATATTATTCCCTTGGTCTTGTGGGCGATACTGTACTATATCTTTTTTTAAGTACTGTGGAATTGTGGATATAGTTTTTTTTTTATATATTATAGTATTCTGAATATACGTGCTATTCATCAATATACTAGAACTGGATTTTGCGTGATAAATGCCAAAACGGCACATAAAAAGTGCACCTAAAATGCCAAAACATGGCGGAGTCAATGGTGAAAGGTAGTAACGACCAACTTCTACTATTCATTTTAAACTCTAATGCGTTGACGTAAAGTCGCATTTTCTTTAAATGACAATCGTTTGGTTGGTTTTAAATGACTGATGACAGTGTTCTTGCTCTACACATATTATTATTTCACTTTTAAATGTTTCATAAAGTTCCTAGTGTTTTGTATGTTTTAAAAAATCCATAGTTGTAGTAGATTGATGGTGATAGGCCTCTTACCATCAAAGTATATTGGATAGATATAGGCTCGTTCTTAGCAGTAATTTAAAAAAATAAAAACCATACTTATGATGAAATCAATTACCGATTGATGACAGCAAATGAGAAAAACTTGCGGCTGCTCTATTTGAGTTCTGACTTTAAATTTTTTTTTCACAAATCTCACCACTTGCCATCCACTGCGGTCTTTAAAACCCCCTTGTTATTGTTTGACAGGACGGTCAATAGCAGTATAGTGCACAATCTGTCTGTGAGTGTGTCACCGTCAAACACTTTGCATCATATCTCCCAAGCGCATCAGCAGATTGAGGCAGCTATACAGTATGCTACACCGGGTGAGTTGACATACAGGATGTTTGGATATTTATTGATATATTGTTTCTTAATGCAGTTTTATTTAATTTTTATAATTTAATGAGACACAAATAAAAACATTTATGTCAAAAAAAATTTTGACTGCTTAAAAGCATTTGAAAATGAATACTTGTCATAATATACATGATGATATTAATTACCGATTGATTTCTAAATGAGAATAAACTTACGGCTGCTCTATAAGAGTTCTGATTGGATTTCTTGTGTCGCAATAGTGCTCTTTTACAATATACAAAATGGTGTCTAGAATTGTCTGTCTGTGTGCACAGGTGCACCGGTTCAAAATCCTCCAGCCGCGCCTCAGAATCAACCTGTAGAGTTCAACCACGCCATTGAATATGTCAACAAAATTAAGGTTAGTTTTTAGACTTTTTAGACTTTTTAGAAATTTTAGAGTATAAGCTTGACGGCGCTAGGAGAAAAACAATGGTAAAGTATGTTCCACAATTCGAATGAATAATTTGACAGATCCTAATGTTTAAATTTTAAAATAATGTTACCACCATTTTTTTTATTTTTTTGTAATTTAACGATAAAAATTATTTTTTAATCTTGTTTCATTGATTTAACATTCGTATTATTGTCATTTTAAGGTTTAAATTTCGTGTAAAGCAGGATTAATTACCAATGACAAAGTCAATTTGGAATGAACAAAAAAAAAAACGATTAAAAATTTATATGTAAAGTTAAATAAATAAAAAAATTACATATTATAATTGTTATTTTGTGGTGATTTTATGTCGGCTGTAAAAATATTCTTAGAAAAGTTACAAGAATCGAAAAAAAAATTGCAGCTTATTACAACAGATTTTGCTAAAAATATAATTTATACAATTATTAATATTTTATTAATATTTAATTAAACCAATTAGTTAATGTTTTATAGAGCAATAAGTAATTATTGCTCTGTAATTATGGCTATGGGTCTATGGCTACACCACCATAGTCTGACAGCGGGCTGTCAATGTCAATGTCGCTCTGACTGGCCGTGGGACGTGATTCGCATTTCGCATTCGCAAGCACTTCGCTGCTTAAAAACTAAAGGGCCAAGAATCACCACGTGTCCATTGTTGAAGTATTTAGGTTTGAAATAATGAATGACTCACTTCACGGTTACAACATCCTTTATTTATTTATAAGATACTAGCTGGTGTCTGCGACTTGGTCCTCGTTGAAAAATAAGCAATAATGCCATAAACCAATAATGTGTTATTTTATTTGCTACGACGTCGACAGTCTCGGTTCTCCCGTCAACCGGACAAGTACAAGCGGTTCCTGGAGATCCTGCACGCGTACCAACGGGGCCACAGGGACGTCAAGGAGCCGCAGGCGAAACAGCAGACCGAACAGGAAGTCTATTCTCAGGTCAGTCCGGGAAAATTTACCAACAAATTGAAATTTAATTTTCTGAATTTTTGATATTTAAGTTTCTAGTGGATAATATTTAATATAGGTGGGCGAAAGAAATGTAGAAGCGGTGAAAATAATATAAAAACAAGTGCTTTTTTTTTAAATTGTAAGAGAAAATAAAGTTTCAAATAAATCAAAATATTTATTTATCAATTAGGTTTCTACAAGAAACTCTTTATGATCGTCATTATAAATTTAAATTTACCAGCGTTTCGGAAAATAAGCCAAGATGACGATCCTGAAAAGAAAGCCCGAAAGAAAATCAGGATACTATTCTTTTTGTCATCATTAAAATATAAAATAACACAATACACATATTGTAGATAATACAATTTTACATACAAATTTTCATATTTATACTTTTTTTTTGCTAAAATTATATTACAATTAGTAGAGTTAAGGTTAAGTACTTCTCTGTTTGTGTTCAAAAATTAAACAAATAGGCTATTTCATAGGTAACTAATAGAAATTAGCATGATTATGTGTGATAAATGCATTTAATTTATGTTCAGGTGGCGAAACTGTTTGAGAATCAGGAGGACCTGTTGGCCGAGTTTGGCCAGTTTTTGCCAGATGCCAAAGCGGTAACGAAACCAACGCATTATCCGCAGCACGTTCGCTCGCCACCACCTTGTCCACTGGTAATGACTGTTTTTTTTATAATTTTAATGATATATATATATATATATATTTTTTCATTTTTTAAATATTTTATTTAATTAAAAAAAATTGTATTTTTCATGGATATATTTAAAAATTGAACACCCTATATAATGTCTAAAAATATGTATTGAAATCTTTGTTGTTTTGAATAATTTTATAAAAGAATTTTATTCTCGTTTAAGTCCTTGTTCAGATGAAGCGAATTACGCGCGAGAAAATTACTCGATTTTTATGTATTGTGGTCGTTAAAATGGATTTACTTGTTAATCTATACAAGTATTTCCCATGTGTTTACTTTAAAATTTCTGCTAAAGGATTCCGAAGAAGTTATATCCCATATAATCCTAGCGGTTTTTTAACCTCATCGTTTAATAGTTTTCAAAATATATTTATCCATTTTTGTATTATAAAAAAATAACGCCTGAATACTCGCCTCGCCCTATATTCGCGCATGTACTAAAAGCGACAAGCTGTGAGTATCGCTACTCGCGCGAGTAGACTCACATTTGATTTGCGCGTATCATGTAAGCCCCCCATTGACGTCGTCGTGTTGTATCTCGCGTACGCGCGCGAGTTCACCTCATCTGAACAAGGCCTTAAATCAAACGTAAAGTTGTGATGAATTATTGTAGTGATGTGAATTAAATTTATTATTATAAATGTGTAGCGAGAATTGGAATGTGAGAGAGCGGTGACGAGTGGACCGCCAGCGGACCCACCGCATGCGCATCATCATGCTCAGGTGAATATACATATATAACAATCTTATAAGAAACCGTCATAATAATATGAAATTACTAAAAATTTATGTGAACAAAAAAGATTTTAATTAAAAAAAAGCGTATTTTGGAACTATTATTACATTTCACCAAAGGTGGGTCTCGAACCCACGACCCTGAGATTAATTAGTCTCATGATTAAAATTGTATGTTTTTTTTTCTTTGAAGTTGACGAAGCACGCCGCTATAACGCCAGGAGTGCAAGCCGCTCCTGCCCAACATCATCATCTAAAGAGATCACCAAGTTTCTCTTCAACAACACAGCTCGGTGAGTTGGACGATTAAAAAAAATAAATATAAAAAAAATAAAATGTGAAATTTCGGGTTTGGATATTATGGATTTAGGAATATGATGATTAGCAGTTTCATATTATACGGTTATGGATATGAAATTCATTATTTGCCATTATCCGCCAGTTTCAATTGTGGTTTTAAGATTTTTAAGGTATTTTAAAAAAAAATACAAATGGAAAACATAAAACAAAAACCTGTTTTATTTAGAATATTAGTATAGATATTTAATAGATTCGGTTACGGATCTCCATAACAATAACAACACTCCTGATAGAAAGCTACATTGTCAGCGATATTAACATATTGGTTGTATTTTAAGCTGCGTACCCACTATGTTCGCGCATCAATCTTGCACCACGCATCTGCAACTGCGTCAGTAGTGTGTACGTTCACGCACCAAAGCGAATGCTCCACGCGGTGGCGGTTTTTTCGCGAACACAAAGTGGTGCAGTGCACAGTGTATTCGTAAACGCGAGCAAAGCAACTCGATAGTGTGGACGTGTCGTGCATCACGATCGACGCTTAGTAACCGCGCAGCAATTATATTTGAGATCTAGTAACAATGTGTTATTACATCTTTTCTTGTATAGATTAGGTACATTCCCAAAACCGACGAGGCCTTTTATAATCGTGAAGTAAATAAAATCAATTACTGTGGGGCCACACTATGGAAAACGTCAATGCCTATCAACGCGAAAAATATTGCTATAATTTTTAATGCAATAAAGTGAGTGGCTACACTTGAACGATCAACGTGTGAATATTCGCCCATTCTTGGCGATAAAATTGGCGTTAAATTTCCTTCAATTTCAAGCAAGATGGACTCCACTCCATAGCCAAAGAACGTAAGACAAACACGTGCGATCCCCTCGCGCTTACTATGCACAATGACAATACATAGTGTGGCCGCTTCAACGCATTAATTCTCGCGTTAATCTCTTTGATGTACCGCCACTTGAGCTATCGCCTAGCGACAATGTGAATGCCGTTGTCAAATTATCGCGTTAAAGAGTGGCTACACCTACGGTAATCGCGATAATTAACGGCATTTCCCGTTAGTGTGGCCCCAGCATTAAAATATATGCCGCGCTAGCTACTAATTCCAAGGACGACATGTTCGCTCCATGTTCTCCCGAAAACTGTGGAGCACTCTTAATTCACCAGTAGTGATGCGCGTACCGTCTACACATGAGCAGTAGCATAGGCGTGGTGTACGATTGATGCACGAACATAGTGGGTACGCAGCGTTATATTCAGTAATGTTGTAGGTGAGTAATGTGTGTGTGTGTGTTTGTGTTTAGGTGGCGGTCCTCCAGCTAAGAAAGTGCGCTCGAGCGTGCTGATCGGCGCCGGGATCCGCGACGTTTCTTATGCGGAGGCGGCCAAGTACGCCACTCAACAGGAGTACAACTTCTTCGACAGAGCCAGGAAGGCCTTGAAGTCGCAGGACGTTTACGACAACTTTCTCAGGTTAATATTCATTTTAGTTTGATTGTTTTGATAAAGAAAAGTCATCATCGGTCACTTTTGGCAGAACTAAAAATATTTTCGGCTCAATTTTTGTTTTGATTGAACTCGACAGACAGACAGGATGACACAAGCAACGCCACAAGTGTTGCAAGTGCGCTGCCAACTACATTATTATATCTATACCAATATATGTGTCGTTCATTGTAAAAGTGGTGTAACTTCCTATTTTTAAAAAACATCTTTTCTTGCCTAATGGTATCACATTTAGTCATTTATAAGTTACTTCAAATTATTATATATCTTTGATTGTATTAAATAATAAAAAATATAAAACAATGAATGAATGCTTATATGTATTTATTTTCCTACACTATAATTCGCAAAAAGCTCGTTATTCTAAAATTCAGTTACAAGGAGATAATTCACTTTTACAATGAACGACACATATAAAGCTGAAGAGTTTGTTTGTTTGGTTGAACGCGCTGATCTCAGGAACTACTGTGGTACTTCGAATTGAAAAATTATTTTTCTGTCGGATAGTTCATTTATCGAGGAAGGCTTTAAGGCTGTATTTTATAAAGTTACGCGAGCGAAGTCGCGTGCAGCAGCTAGAGTTAAGGATAAAAGATTGGCAAGGCAGAGGGGAAATGGGATGATAGAAAATATATTATGCGGTAACGCAGTGTGTGTTCGGAAGTTGAATGAGTTGTTAACTTGCCATCTACACGACAGATGTCTCCTCCTGTTCACTAACGAGATAATATCGTCGTCCGAGCTGGTGGTGGTGACGGCTCCGTTCCTCTGCCGTCACCCCGACCTTCACAAGTGGCTGCAGGACTTCGTGGGGCCAGTTTCACCACCGCCCACCCCGCAGACTCCGACCAATCCCAATCCGAACACAGGTAAACGCCAACTATCATATATGTACATACATATCGTGCCTTGAATTGAAAGCAAAAGTGGCAAGAAAATAAAGAATGAATCAAACAATCAATTTTGAATGAATTAAATGTTACCCGAAGATTGCTAAATAAAAATAACACTTTTTCAACAAAAAATAAACCGACTTCAAACCGTCTCATGGTCTTTTCTCATGGATACCATTGTCAGAACTGGACCAAGTTATAATGGGACCACACGGGAAGCACCAGCTTTCAAATAAAAAAAAGAATCATCAAAATCGGTTCACCCGGTTGAAAGTTATGAGGTAACAAACATTAAAAAAAAAATACAGTCGAATTGAGAACCTCCTCCTTTTTTGGAAGTCGGTTTCGAGGCCAATGAACTCCCTAAACTACTGAACCGATTTTGATAAAACTTCGCAACTATGTGTAATTTGGTCCAACTTAAAAGATAGGTCATGTTAAAAGAAGTCAAGAGTCATGTTAAATTAAATTAAATATTCTTGTTAAATTAAATTAAATTAAATTGTGTTACCAAGTGAACTAGAAATTGATATTAATAAGGTTTTTCTCTTTGATGTAGGTTACGTAAACAACTATGGTCCTAACAACACTGCGCCCTCGTTCGAACGCGAAAGACCGGCAGATAGGCTACGTTACGAGCCTATCGGGCCTCTGGGCGCACAACTGAGAAACGACAGGCCGCAGGGAGACATAGCCATGGACATAGGTGAGTCATGTCAACGACTATTTTGCAGGTAAAACCGGACGACATTATCTGTAAATTATACGATCAAGAAAGAATATAGCTCGAAATTGCACATCTCTTTAGGAAATCAAATCAAAATTTTAATTTTAATAATTGATTCTGTGAAAAATAAAATAAAAAAGCTATTGTTGAACTTACAACACCCCACTTTTGCGTCGGGTGTTAAAAATATTTTAACTCGCTCTAACTGTGCAAAAACATTTCAATGGTGAGAAATACATAATAATATAAATTAAATATGTCGCTGCTTAAAAACAAAAGTTACTACAAATCAAAAAATTCCAAAAACGTTTTTATTGCAAAAGTACAATCACAATCCTTCATATTGTATGTTGCAAAAAGACTTATTGTTGTTTTATTCCATATTTAGTATATTTTGATCCTTTTTTATATATTCAAAAGTAACTTATATGATTATATCTCCTCTAGTATTCAGATTATTATAAAAGTACTTAAAACATTTAATGCTATGTACTTAAAAATAGGCTTCTATCAATGTATAATATGCATATATTTGTTACATATTTGAATATGAAAAATAATGAATGAAACATTTTTTTTTTTCAATTAGCTCTCATTTAAAAAAAGTGTAATTTTGATTTGTGGCACTTTAGTTTTTAAGCAGCGATATGAGTATTTCTCAAAATAAATGTACGCAACGAAATAGTCCTTAAATACAAGCTTTATGTTTACTATTTATTTAGTTACATCTAAATACTTCGTTGCGTTAATTTCGTTGCGTACATTTATTTTGAGAAATACTCAGTTTGTTTGCTTGTTACAGATTTGTCGACATGTAAGCGTTTGGGGACGTCATACTGTGCATTGCCTCGGGAAGCGGCCGCCAGAAAATGTTCGGGCAGAACGCCCCTGTGCAAAGAAGTAAGTGTTCACGTGCGAAACGGGGGGGGCGGGTCGCTCTAATTTATCAAATAAATGTCATCTAACTCTTTCTTCTTTCCTCAATTGTTGAAGGTTCTGAACGACACTTGGGTGTCTTTTCCCACGTGGAGCGAGGATTCAACGTTCGTCACTTCAAGGAAAACTCAGTACGAGGAATACATTTATCGATGTGAAGATGAGAGGTTTGAGGTTAGTGTTTTGCAATGGTGTTTTTTTTTGTGTAGGTTTTTATGTAATTTTTTATAATATAAATTTCGTCACATAAAAATCACGAAAATGTGTCCTATATCTATCTATATACCAATCTATACAAATTTTATATAGAGAAAAAAGATATGTATGTTTGTAATGAATAAACTCAAAAACGACTGGGCCGATTTTGAAAATTCTTCCACCTATACAAAGCTACATTGTCAGTGAGTAACATAGGCTATCTATCTACACTATTATAATAATAAATCTGTAGGGTTGGTCATGGAGTAAGTTACTTTGTTTTCAGAGATATCGTGTTTATAGGCTCTATACATGATACTGAAACTAAATTGTCGATTTTTACAACTTTTTTTTCTGTATATATGTTCCTCCATAACTCTTAAACGAATTAACTGATTTTCATGAAACTTGGTAAACATTTAGACGTACAGGACACAGGATAGGCTACTCTTTTCTTTTTCAACGCGGACGAAGTCGCGTGCAACATCTAGTTTTGAAATGAACCACTTAATTTCATTTTGTTTACTTTTTATTTTTTAGTGAGATTCCGTTTTTACGTGAGATGATTGAACAGTTTGTTCATTTACCGCTTCGTTTGGTGTTTTTTATTTGACACAAATGAGTATTGTGGCTTGTACTCCAGCTGGACGTGGTGATCGAGACGAACGCGGCCACCATCAGGGTCCTGGAGGGAGTCCAGAAGAAGCTGTCCCGCATGAGCTCGGAGGAGGCGGCCAAGTACAGGCTGGACGAGTGCCTCGGCGGACACTCGCCCACCATCCACCAGAGGGCGCTGCGACGCATTTACGGCGAGAAGGTGGTACGGCAATTGATGCCTTTACGCATGTCTAGGGGTTGCGGCTTTTTATTTTTATTTTTAGTATCTTATCCTATCCTTATATAACGTTCATATATAACTCGTGAGCATGCTCTAAAGTATTTTTGTATCATATGTAATTTTCTGTATATATGTACCTGAAAATGCAAAATTTCACGATGATCGGCGGTCGAGTAGGAGAGCCTGAAAGGTAACAGACAGATAGACAGACAAAAAAAAACAATATTTTGAGACAAATGATGATAAAAGTGCGATGTGCATTCAACAGAATAATTCTGTGTTGATACAACGCATGCTGCCTTCCTTCTGATGCTACAAACTATTTCGAATGGAGGATTTTTTTGTGTAATAATTAGGATAGTAACATATAAGGATCTTTTTGTGGAATAAATATAATAATAACAAATAGAAAATAATGTTTATTATTGTTGAATTTGGGCATGAAATGTGATTTAATCTTTTTTTGTCAGGCGGTGGACATAATAGCCGGCTTGCGCAAAAACCCGGTTGTTGCGGTACCGGTTGTTCTAAGGAGGCTCATTGCGAAGGAGGAAGAATGGAGGGAAGCTCAGAAGGTATAGATTTTACATTGATCAATGATCATTATTTGCTCATAATCAGCAGTGGACTGATTTTTTTTTTACCCTTTAATCAGATGGTTCAAATAATTCCCCTCAAGTTCATAGTATTATATAATATGAAAGGAAAAATGTTTATTTAATCACAAGGCATCCAACCTGCCAGTCAGTACTTTCTATTAATGAAATCCTCCCAGTCAGTACATATATCCTATTAATGAAATCCTCCCAGTAAGTACATCCTATTAATGAAATCCTCCCAGTCAGTACATCCTATTAATGAAATCCTCCCAGTCAGTACATCCTATTAATGAAATCCTCCCAGTCAGTACATATATCCTATTAATGAAATCCTCCCAGTCAGTAATTCCTATTAATGAAATCTGCACTCTAAACTGGTGGTAACTTTGTAAGGGACCCAAATTTAATCGTATGCAATGAAGAATTTTAATTAATTTTTTATATGTCTTGACGCACAGGGCTTCAACAAGCAGTGGCGCGAGCAAAACGAGAAGTACTACCTGAAGTCTTTGGACCATCAGGGCATAAATTTCAAGCAGAACGACCTGAAGGCCATGCGGTCTAAGGCGTTGTTCAACGAGCTGGAGAGCGTTTACAACGCGAGGAGGCCGGGACCCCATCTCGTGGTGGATTACAACATGCAGTCGAGACAAGAGGGTATGTGTATCAATGTGAAAGTCTCAGTGATAATGAAATTTAATTACAATATAAAAATATTAATGAAAAAATAGTAATTTAAATTAAAGAAATAAAAAAAAAATGAATTTTTTTATAAAGATAATAAAAAAATTAAAATAAAATTTTAAATAAATTATTATGTAATAGATTAAAAATTTAAATTTAAATAAAAAAGAAAAATAAAACTTTTAAGTTACTTTTCCTACTTTTACTTTTACACTTTTTCTTAACATTTCATTTTTGTTTTGTTTCGTTTGTAATTTATTGTTACGTGAATCGTAATCACGTTCAGAAATTCGTGTAAAACGACGCACGTACCGTTGAACTCTCTCTAGGAGACTTGCCTAGGAAAAAATATATATTTGTACACGGTTTCGGATTATAAAGGGCGCGTCGAACTATCGGGGTATTATATAATATTATAGTGACCAATATTGCGAGTAAATTTCTTTATTCATTTAAATGAAAGGAGAAAGTAAAGGAGAGTGTAAATTTGTTTGCAGCCATCCAAATAGTGCGCGACGCTGCCGAGCTGCTGACCCATCACGCGCGACGTCAGACGGCCATTCAGAAGGCGGAGAAGAGACGCATCAAGCAGCTGCTGAGACACTTCCTGCCGGACCTCTTCAACCACCCAAGGCAGCCTCTATCAGATGACGAGAGAGATGAAGGTATTATACCTCCCATCACATCATCTACCCATCACTGCCTGGTTTCCATCCATATATAATAAAATAGATGTCAGTTTTATTGAAATAATTGGTCATAGGTGTAGACAATGTTGATCCTTGTTATCTCATATCTAGTAAGTTTACTTTCATATGCAGGTGTCTGCTTAGTACTTATATACAGAGCTGTCAGTTACAGTTACGGCGAGTTAAATGGTTTTTATTATCTCAAAAATTATTCTTTTTTAAATTAATCGGTTACACGATTCCACGGTAACAGGTCGCGAGTTCAATAGTTTTTTTTCCCATCTCAAAAATGCCCAACGCGCCTAAAGTAGTTTTCACTTCAAAAACATGTTAAAAAAGATATATCTCTAGCTGAGAAGTAAACGACCATAAGTGACCAATCACCAAAGTTTACACTAGAACTAATTAAAAAGGTCACTGTATACAAATACAGTGAATAATCTCAATTTTTTCTAATTTTAATAGTGATCAAATATCAAAATATATGCCATTATAGTAAAATTGTAAAACTGTTAACGAGTGCAATATTATTTCTAGTTTTCCTTGCATATGTTAATTTATTAGCCCTCAACTCAATCTCTGAGTTAGGACCTCTTTCACCATCTGTCAAGTAGGCTAACTGTCATTTAAAGTCACCGGTAACCGGGGAAAATGGAGCTGATATACCTTTTCTTTGTACGGTAAAAGTCCCAAACATTAAAAAGAAAATAATATTAAAAAAATCGCCTATCGAAGGATGCAGAAAACAGAGTGCATAATTCAATAAAACATGAAATTATTTCTAAAAGCAACTAATCAACACTTTACTTGTAGTTGGTGAAAGAGGGCCTTAGTAAATTAGGTAATTACAGGTACCCTCAATAACATTGTAATACTGAAGTATCATGTTGAGCACGGGTGATGATGAAAGTGCGATGTGCAATCAACAGAATATTCTGTGTTGATACAACGCATGCTGCCTTCCTTCTGACGTGAAAAAAATTAAACATGAACTCATTAATTTATAAAGCGTTAATTCTTACGCAGGAAAAAAATCTGCGTTGTTAACGAAACACTCCCGCTTCGCACAGATTTAATTTTATATGCACTGTGCCTTGTCTTGTTTGTCGCTTTATCTATTTGTGGAAACTATATCTTGCAATGTTGTTCTAAAAAAGACAATAATTTCAATAAATTTCCAATAAATTACAATAATTTCAATAAAAATTTATTTTTCCAATAAAATTTTAGATAGACGAGAAAAAACCACCACGTGCCCCCCAATAGTTGAAGATGTGAAATATTCACACTGTCCTAAGGTTTTTTTTAACAAGTTTAGAATAAACTATCGATTGTTTACAGAAGAAAAAGAGGAGCCTTCTAGTCCACAAAGTCCGAGCGGAGATCAGATCAAGGAGAAGAGTCCTGTCGTTAAACAAGACAAAGAGGTAATTATATAAATTATGTGTAGATTATTTTTCTAATACATAATAAAAGTAAAGCTGTTACAAATCTGACCTAAAAATTAAGTCTCTGCGATTGTCAAAGAAATAATATTTCTGTTTGTTTCAGTCATCTGAATCTGACAACGCGTCAGATAAAAGCAGTAGAAATCATAAAAACGACAAAGAAAACAAACCCAAGAACAACAACACAGACAGTAAAGGTGATTATTATTATTATTATTAGTTGTAATTTTTTGAAGTGATAACATCTTTAGGCGCGTTGGGCACTTTTGGGATGGGGGAAAACCACTCGGAGACGCTCAGTGACGCTTTTTCATTTCATATATTTGTGAATCTTGAATTTTTACTTTTGACTGCAGTCCTACAACTGACATGTTTTGTTTTATTATTATTTTCTATAAATAAATTTTACTGTCCCTAATTTAATAATATTCCATTAAAAAGCTTCTGTGACACCGTTTAAAGAACTTTAAAGACGTAACGACCCATGACGTTTAAATGCTTAAAGAACTAGCAGTTGCACGTGACTTGGTCCGCGTGACTTCATCAAATATTAACTTTCTATATCTAGGTGAAAGAATTTTTAAAATATTAGTAGTTTATTTTGAGACAAATGATGATAAAAGTGCGATGTGCATTCAACAGAATAATTCTGTGTTGATACAACGCATGCTGCCTTCCTTCTGACGTCTCCGTTATATATATTTTATATATATTGGTTGATATAATTTAAAAAAAAATGTCACTTCAAACAAAATATGTGCTTGGCCTAACCGTTTTGTTCAATCTTAATTGTAAAATATGAAACAAATCAATTTTTTTTACAGAGATCTTAACAAATCAAGCACCAAACAGTGTGAAGAGAAGTAGCAGTAATGAAGATTCAAATCCAATAAAAAGTGAGATTAAAACTGAAGATATCGAAGATGACTACAGAGATCATCCGCCTAATGTAAGTTTCTTTTAATTCAATTCAAAATATAAAATATGTTTGTGTAATTTTAATTAAACATTACATTTAAATGGGCTTTAATTAATTGATTTAATTGACACGTGTCTCTTTTTTCCGCAGGAAGCGCGATTCGTTTGCAGCATGTCGTGGTACCTATTTCTACGATTGCACGCGACCTTATGCGAGCGACTGGGAGCCGCGCGACGTGCGGCCGCCGCTTTAGCCGAACAGGACGCTAACGAGCGAGGCAAGCGGTCCACCAGCGTCGCTACAGCGCTTCGACTGAAACCTAACTCGCTTCCAGTAGAAGCGAACTCGCCGGCCGAGTACTACAACGCCCTTTTAGAGCTGGTACGCGGCGTGTTAGACGGGATAACGGAAGCGAGTGTCTTTGAGGACGCGGCGCGCGAGATGCTCGGTATCCGCGCGTACCCCGCGTACACGTTAGACAAGCTAGTGGCGGCGGCGGTGAGGCAGTTGCAGCACGCGGTGTCCGAGCCGTGGTCGATACGCGCGGCGGAAATGGCGGCGCGAGGGATGCGTTCGCATCTGTCGTACGTGAGACGCGCGGCGCGAGCGCTGCGTCCCGATCACACGGCGTTTCTCGTCAAAGTGGTGAGTAGTTTAATATTAAGGTGCGTTTCCACTGAAATTGTTGGCATCTTTCGTGTTTTCACTCCAAAAAATCACCGAACGACGAATAAAGGCTGTCGTTGTTAATTTGCTCGACACTTATTTCTGTTCTAAACTAAACGTTTAGAACAGATATAAGTGACTAACTAATAACTAACAGAGCGAATGAATATATCGGCAACATTCTGCCGTTTACCGCTAAAAATAGACCAACAATGGTTACAACTTTTGTTGCTAACAAAAGATAATTACAGAAACTTTAGTCAACCAACACGTGTTGACAGTACAAAAGTTGGAAAAAATTCCGACCTTATAATAAATGACGTTAAACAGTAATAGTAATTAATAAAGACTGTAATGGCTTTATGCCGTTTGACAAATTAAATGATGATAAAAGTGCGATGTGCATTCAACAGAATACTCGTGTTGATACAACGCATGCTGCCTTCCTTCTGACTTATTTTGTACCTGAACGAGCTGTTGCGCTATATATATCAGGCTTTTATAATAATGATAACGTTTGTATGTCTGTCTTTTAGTACGGCGGCGACGAGTGTAAAGTGACGTTTGAACTGCTCGAAGGGACCGGAGAAGGGAGAACGTCACCGCAGAACGACGCAGCGAGATTATCGCCAACCAATCAGGTGAATATGTCTACTTGCAAATTGTTTTTTGTATATAACATATGCAAGAAAGGCAATTTAGTTTAATAATGAAGTTAAAAATAACATACTTTTCCTCATTCATGCCAATTCTCACTTGTATTCTTCATTCATTCATTCTACCTATTTTTTCTTTCATCCATCCGTCCTGTATTTTTTTGTGCTATCACCCTCAAATCAATTATCGCTCGGCGTTGTAGAACCGCACGGGGGGTACGAACGGAGCGCCGATGTCGGTGTCGCGGCTGGCGGCATGGTCGCTGTACCGCGAGAGGTACGCGCGGCCGGACGGTACGCAGTCGCCGCCGGCGGGCAACAAGCCGGTGTTCCTGCGGCGGAACGCGCGCGCCGCCAACGGGGACAACGTGGCCAGCGCCCCGCCGGCGGCGCACACGCACTCTCGCCGGAAGCCCCACCGGGTGCACGATCACTCTGAGTGCACGCTCAGCGGGACGCTCAGGTGACACTTCGACACACTATCTATACCTACCATGGACTTTTCCCTATCCAGGTGTAAAGTTAACGAATTCTATTTTAACTGAAGTAGACAACACACATAAATGGGAACTGTTAATCAAATAGTTAACTTCGTTAAACGTTAAAGTGTTCGAAAGATTTAATTGAACGTTAACACGTGATAATATTGCATTTTTATGTCGTTGCGTTAGTGATATACCTACTTATAAAAAACTAAAAACAAATGAAAATATAAGTAATGAAAGTTTCGTTTAACTGGTCGCGTCGACAGTGACGACCGAACGTACTTGTCAGAACGTCTTTTTCTGACAATCTTTTTGGTAAATAGGTAAATTCATTTCTTCTTCATAATAGGTTCTCTCTGGTTCGGAGCTGGACCTTTAAGGCTCAGTTACACATGCAGAGTTTCTCGAATGCGAGAATTCATTTGTCGTGAGACAGTATAACTATCGGCTAGTGTAAACAAAATGCTTCGAGTTTCGCCTCTCGAAACAAATTATATCACCACTTTAAACTCTTCTCGTTCATTGCCTGATACGATTTAAACTCGCACACGAAACTCTTCTTGTGTAACTGAGCCTTTATACGATGTGGATGTCCGATAATTGCAGGTTGGTGGCGGCGAGGCCTCATCTGGTGTATCGCGCGGGAAGTCTATTGGCGGCGCGCTCCTCCCATCCGAGACTTCACGCCTCGAGGCGGTCGAGGTTCAAGGCGTGGCTGCGGAGGAGAGTCGCCGACTCGTAGCACACGACCCGACACGACTAGTAGCGAGGCAAGCCAACAGTTTCCTGTCTTCGTGTTTCCTTAGCAAATAGGCACAGTAGCACAGCCAATACATCCCTTACATAGCATTCGAAACTCATAGAGACGCGTGTCATTCAAACAAATCGAATGACTAAAATCTATAGTTTGATGTCGCTACTCTCGAATTTTTAATACTCGAATTTTAAATAAAAAGTCATATTTATGTAAAAAGAAAAATTTGGTCTCAATACAAACACTCCCCGTATAATTTTTAAATACTCACTGGAAAACTTTGTAAAAATTTTTAAAAGAGTATATACAATTTTTTACTTTATATATTGATTTTATGCATTCTGACAATTTTTATACTCTGCGTGTTGCAATGTTTACGCAAAATGTAAACCCTGCGTCTATTTAGCGTAGCAATAACATCTCGTGACGTTTTAGGGTCAAACATCGAAGTAATAATTATTTATTTGTCCATTAATTACGCGAGGCGATTTTGGCGATTTTTCTCCCCCCGGGACCCCCTGGTGAGATTTCGTGAGATCTGGCTCGACACCTAATCTCACATGAGATTATTCAAATTGCGTAGCCTCGAGTAACTACTAATAACGCCTTCAAATTGGGAGGCATTAGCGATGGTTTGCGAAGCGTACTCGTTTGTCTCTGATAATTTGCTCCATTATCGGATCATCTCACACATTACAGAATATACCTCTAGCACTTGTTGGGGTACAGAATATACCTATAGCACTTGTTGGGGTAATACGTTGTATCCGAGTCATGGATGTTTTGTATTTATAATATGAATATATTTACAAAAGAAAAGTAATGAATTATGTAGTATATCAACTGTCTGGTATCTATAATACAAGCTTATAGTTGCTTATAGTTGGAACTAGATTGTGCTGTGTGGAATGTGTGAACATATTTACATATTGTTGAACAATTTCTACACAATCGCTAAATTACATAAGACAAATTACTACTTTCATTCAAAATACTAATAATAATAGGAACGCCAAAAACTCTTTGGTGTTAACCAATTTTTGTATGATTGTTGAGTTGATTTCTATTGCAATATAGGTTATGGGAAGCACTGAAAGATGGAATTCGTTGTAAATAATATTATTTAATGAGTCTCTTTAAACATAGCAGGAAGGCGTGTTCGTATTCACTTACGCTAAAATAGAACTGACAGAAAACAGCTAAAGCTCAAAGCCAAAAGTATTAAGACTCTTGTTAGAAACAAAGAGCTATTGTAAATAACTTAATGTTTACATGTGTCAAGGAGAAATACTCTCAATCTACTTGTTAGAGTGAGACAGATTTATTTTGGTATATTCCAACAGTACCCAAAACCTTTAATTTTAATAAAATGTGTTATTTTCCATGGCCACTGTGCCTCATAAAAATGCATAATGCATATCTCTATTCCTATGAAGAAAATCGTCCACATCCATAATAATCAGTATAACCACCATCTATAAAAAAAAAGGAAACAATAGAAACCAGAATCCAGTTTATACAAAAGGAGCATTATTCAAACAAAAAAAAAAAACAAAAATAAATAAGAGGTTTTTGTTTACAAAAAACTGCACAATGAAAAAAAAAAGCGTTCGTTTGTTCGCATATTTGTTCGTAAATAAAGATCGTAAACAAAGTTGAGCAGTTTTTGTAGAAAACCCTTCAATTATTTTCTATATTTTGCTTTTTTTATAGACTGAATTATAAATGTTTTCAAAATAAACAATTTGCTATAATCAAGAGAGAAAAAATGGAACATGCTGTAGCTACATGAAATAGCGATTTTAGTTACAATTTTTACTATTTTTCCTTTTTCGTTAATTGAATTGTAATAATAACTATGTATTTTAGACAACTTATAACGTAATAAACGTTAAATCTTAACAAAATTGGCATTCGTCTGCGGGGAAATGATCATACGGACACAACTCGCATGTGCTGCACCAAAAGTCCTTGGCATTTGTCAAATATCTAATCCAATCACATCTTTCCTTTTTTTTTTAAATAAGACAGCGAGCACAACGACCCCTTTTACTTTTATATACCTTGTTACTAGACCTTTCTTTTGTTTCCCCATATTTTGGGTAGCTCCATTTGCGCCGTCCAGGCATCGCAACGCAAACAACTTACTCTAGGAACAGATCGCGATTCATTGTTGGAAGAGTATTTCTCGGTGAGCTGCTCGGCCAATTTATATCTGAATTCCCTGTGGGTTAGGGGCTTATTTGTGCCGTTGGCACAGTGGATTATGTAAGTGTTCAAGGATGTCCCCTGGATGTCAGTGCCATAAATATCATCACCGCAAAAAGCCTATACAATTCATCAACTGACGTCTCTCCACCCAATGGTTGAGACGCGATTGAGCGGAGATGCTTCGGATAGGGGAGCAATGGTTTCCCGTGCGTATTTATTTGTTTCTACCACAATTTTGTTCATTGTGCTGCAGTCCCAAACTTAGTAAACAAGATCCAGGGGATATGTTCCCTGAATTTTTGGACCGCATTCGCCTGCCAGAGTATATACCTCCTCTTGGCCTGAAAATGTGGAATAATCATCAGACCAAGAGAAAGTATGGTCAAGTTCTTCCTCTGCATAAGGCTCTTCTTCATTGTCCTCGAGCACCATGCGGAGCTGCTCGAGCGTCAACGGTTCGTCCTCTTCGCTTCCCGAGTCTAGCTCATCTGCTAATGAAGGTTCTTTTCCATCGAAGCATTTTCAACTCCCTTAAAAATATCTGCCCCAGTTGTCGTGCCGTGAATACTATCAATATCAAGAAGTTCTTCATACACTTCATAGCTTTTATCTACTCCACGAATAAAAATCAACACCTGTGCAGTATCTGACACATCCGTTGAGTCATCCAAGGCTAGAGAAAACCACTCAAGATGCCCATTTTTGTCAGACAGTTGAGATGATATATTTTCTGCGATGTCTTGCACCCTCCGAGCCACGGTGTATGCTGACAAACTGACACCTTAAAATAAATTTACCTTTTCGGGGCATATTTCTTCAACTATTGCAATCAAGCATTCTTTTATCATTTCTCCATCGGTGAATGGTTTTCCACATTTTGCGATTTCAAGAGCCACACGAAAGCTGGCGCGAGTTGCAGACTCTTGCTCAGTATTTGCTTTGGTAAACAAAGATTGCTGCGATTTCAGTCCGCGCTTCAAAGCTTCAAATTTTTCCGTCCGCAAACTTCCTGCATTATTAGAGTAATTTTGAAGATGTTTCAATTCATAGTGACGTTTAATGTTATATATTTCTTGAGGCGTGCCCACTCTTCTCGCGTTGAGAGTTCCTATGAGGTCGGTCTTATGTTGTTTCAAAAATGGCACAAATTGAACGCTGTAATAAAAATTATCCATAACTAGTGTGTGGCCCTCGAGAAGAAATCCTTGCACGAGTTCCAGCTTGTGAAACCATACACGGAACCTTCGGGAACTCTTGTCTGGGGAAGATTTTTTACCTGTATAAATCTCAAAATTGAGAAGACAGCCTCTACACGCCTTCCTGCTTTACTCCGGATGCGTTGAATCTAACTTAAAATGTCCTCTGTAAAGCAGCAAGGATTCGTCAATTTCTCTGCGAGGCGTGTATATGCTTTTAAAATTTAATGTTACATAGATTTCTTATTCTGTCACTCGTGGTATTGTTGTCTACAAAGTGTAGAAAACTCATCAGGAGCCAAGGCAAACGAAGGCAAGCCCAATATGCCCGTGCTCATAAAAATAATAATAATCATAGATTGTCGTATCTTCCCAACTATTGAGCCGGGAATGAGCTAGAAGTTTCGATCGCCTATTAGTCTCGTGGACTATTTTTTCCATTATTGTGTGATTCCAAATGTTTGGTTAATATATCAAAGGGATCAGTTCCCTGGATAGTGGGACCACACTCTGACAAAAAAAGTCACACCGGCTACTTCGTACAATATTGCTCATTGTTCTGAGGGACCTTTTTGCGCATTGTACGATCTTGGTAGTACGATCTTCGTCAGCAACGCATTTGTGATCGGGAAAATGCCCCAAAGAGGCATTTAACCGATCACATAATGCGCTGCCGCGTGGCCGTGGTTGACTACCAGACCCAAACCGGTCGCTCAATTGGGAAGCGAGTGCGTACCGAAACTGCCTGTGGGTCAGTTTTTTTGTCTGTTGACCAATATTAGCCGAATAGACGATGTAAGCATTCATTTACCTCGCTTTCTTTCCAACAAGTACATGGACATTTTTGATCTTTTAGTTAGATCAACACCGCCCTTGTACTCGTTGTAGTCTTTGATGATAACGGGCTTTGGGTACGTTTGACCCACCCGTTGTCCCGGTGCCATTGCGTTGTTGTGGTAATAAAGTCGACACCGTGGTGACTAATTTGACATCTTTCCATGCTACCACAGAGACGTCACCACAATGTCGACTCACCACGTCCCCTTTTCGCATGCTTTTGCCGTCCAATCTTTTAATATCCTGCGGTGTCCCTACGCGGCGCCTATTTAATGTGCCCACATCGGTTTTTTTTCTGCTTAAGGAACCGAGCCAATGGTATCGAATTATAAAAATTGTCCACAAACAAAGTGTACCCCTTGCCAAGAAACCCCTATAACTGTAACAGCTTCAACACAGTTTTCGCTGTGGCGCTAGTGAAGCCGTACAGAGGTTCGCGTAAATGTGGAGTCTGGCGCAATACGCGGTCCTGGCTTCGCACACCTCATGTTATTATTCCGAATCGTGCTGCTTTGGAACGGATGCACTGAACCCAGCTGAGATGTCCCTTCCAAAGCAGCAACGTCTATAGAAATTTCCTGCGCTGGTGTATCAATAAATTTAAGGTTCAAATAATCCAGAACAGGTTTTATTTTAAAAATTTTTCGTTCTTGACTCTGAACGGTAGGTGTGATTGAAGTATTGTCCACGAAGTGCAAGAATTTCATTAAAATGCAGAATCTGTCCAGAGTCATCAGTTTCCGAAAAACTGACATGCCTAGCACTCTGGTCGTCCAATACTCGTCGATGCGCCCCCTAACACAAATCCCCATGAGAATGAAAACTGAGATCAGGCGATAAATTTCTTCAACGCCCGTCTCAGTCCATTTTCGCAACCTGGAATGCTCCGATATGGGCGCCCACCTCTGAAGCAGCGGCAGCGGCAATAGATTGTCTGGCATAATTGTTGGTTTCCCTAACAATAATGTCCAAGAGAGGCTCGTCCCAAATTTGGGTGAAAATATCGACAGGGATAGTTCCCAAAATTTTGGGACCAGCCTGCTCTTGGAACATTTCGCACTCCCCTCGAAAAGTCGCAAAATCATCCGACCACGCCACTTCTTCTCCGGCGTCGGCGTCCGCCTCCGCCTCTGCTTCGAAATCGGAGTCGAGGTCAGCTGCCAGCTCGTCTGACGCGACCTCGTCCTCCGATTTCAAATCCCCATGAGAATGAAGACTGAGATCAGGCAATAAATTTCTTCAACGCCCGTCTCAGTCCATTTTCGCAACCTGGAATGCTCTGATATGCCCAATTGCCCACCTCTGAAGCAAGCGGCAGCGGCAATAGATTGTCTGGCATAATTGTTGGTTTCCCTAACTATAATGTCCAAGAGAGTTGTGGACCAGCCTGCTCTTGGAACATTTCGCGCTCCCCTCGAAAAGTCGCAAAATCATCCGACCACGTCACTACTTCCCCGGCGTCGGCGTCCGCCTCCGCCTCCGATTTCAAATCCCCATGAGAATGAAGACTGAGATCAGGCGATAAATTTCTTCAACGCCCGTCTCAGTCCATTTTCGCAACCTGGAATGTTCTGATATGCCCAATTGCCCACCTCTGAAGCAGCGGCCGCGGCAATAGATTGTCTGGCATAATTGTTGGTTTCCCTAACAATAATGTCCAAGAGAGGCTCGTCCCAAATTTGGGTGAAAATATCGACAGTGATAGTTCCCAAATTTTTGGGACCAGCCTGCTCTTGGAACATTTCGCACTCCTCTCGAAAAGTCGCAAAATCATCCGACCACGTCACTTCTTCCCCGGCGTCGGCGTCCGCCTCCGCCTCCGATTTCAAATCCCCATGAGAATGAAGACTGAGATCAGGCGATAAATTTCTTCAACGCCCGTCTCAGTCCATTTTCGCAACCTGGAATGTTCTGATATGCCCAATTGCCCACCTCTGAAGCAGCGGCCGCGGCAATAGATTGTCTGGCATAATTGTTGGTTTCCCTAACAATAATGTCCAAGAGAGGCTCGTCCCAAATTTGGGTGAAAATATCGACAGTGATAGTTCCCAAATTTTTGGGACCAGCCTGCTCTTGGAACATTTCGCACTCCTCTCGAAAAGTCGCAAAATCATCCGACCACGTCACTTCTTCCCCGGCGTCGGCGTCCGCCTCCGCCTCCGATTTCAAATCCCCATGAGAATGAAGACTGAGATCAGGCGATAAATTTCTTCAACGCCCGTCTCAGTCCATTTTCGCAACCTGGAATGCTCTGATATGCCCAATTGCCCACCTCTGAAGCAAGCGGCAGCGGCAATAGATTGTCTGGCATAATTGTTGGTTTCCCTAACAATAATGTCCAAGAGAGGCTCGTCCCAAATTTGGGTGAAAATATCGACAGTGATAGTTCCCGAAATTTTGGGACCAGCCTGCTCTTGGAACATTTCGCACTCCCCTCGAAAAGTCGCAAAATAATCCGACCACGCCACTTCTTCCCCGGCGTCCGCCTCCGCCTCCGGCTCCGCCTCTGCTTCGAAATCGGATTCGAGGTCAGCTGCCAGCTCGTCTGGTGCGACCTCGTCCTCCGTTTCGCCGGCGGAGTCGGCAAGAGGGGCGTCGGCCAAAATCTGCAATTGCAGCTGCTCCTCCTCCTCCTCCTAGACGAAAACATGTAAAACCTTACCCAATATAGCACACTTCAACATATTGCTTTTTCAACGCGGACGAAGTCCTTAAGTCGCGGACTGTCGAAGGACTTCGTCCGCGTATATAAATAACTTAAAAATTACTCACGTTCTCAAATATGCCTTCGCGTATGCCGCACCCCGAAGCATCCACGATTTCCACCTCTTCGTTACCGACCAGTTGAGTCGGATCCCACAACTGTAATACGAATATGTTTTGATGAGGAAAATAAATAAATTATAAACGTGTAATCAAACAAAAATAATTGAGACTTACATGAATAGTCCCCGACTCGCTCATCTCCAAAAGGACCTGGTAACGGACAGGTTGCCCTACGGTGTCCTCTGAGCCGCAAGGCCAACAATCAGTGGAACCGCGTCGCTTCGGCTAGTGCGGCTTGTCGACGGCTGGTTTGGGTCCATTATTCTATAAAAAAAATAGGTTTAAAATAAAATAGGTGCAACACCATACATTGTATACAGTGAAAAAATTGCAAAAGCTATTTCATAAAACATTTTTTTTTCGACGCGACATTATGAAAAACATATCACAGTAAATAAATACAACCGACTACAATAATACGCATTTTTTAAAATTTTTTAAAAAGTACTGAACCTATTTTGTTAAAATTGAAATGTAATAATTACGACAAAAATGAAACGAATAAACGATCTTTCAAATCTTTTGACAAAAGAAAAACCTTTTTTTTTTAAATTATTCTAAACAAATAAGTCACGATCAGATAACTTTCATAATAGACGCTTCGTTCAAAGTAAACAAAAGTTGATCATCCTGTAGCAGCAGCGCACTAAGCGTATACGTACACTATGGCAGCCATTTGGTTTGTATGTATGTATGCATGTGTGTGTGTGTGTGTGGTTCAACTACTCTCGGAAAAAATCTATCTGTATGACGATATTTTTGTTAGAACAGTAAAACCACTAAAAAATCTAAAATCTTGATAAAATTTCCTTTACGATGATATATAACACTACTAGAAACATAAATAAGGTAAAGAAACAAAATCTAAAGAATAAAATTAAGTATCTAACGACCAAAATTCGACTGTCGAAGAATTTATGAAAATTAATATGTATTTGATAGTTATATTTTATAAAAATTATCAATATAGATTCCTAATGACATAAATAACAAAATAATTAACTCACTTGGGTATTTATTTCACAAAACACACACAATTATGACTTTTGCGACCGTCCGCCACTTCTCTCTCGAGACAAAGAACACGACCTTGTATGGGTGACATAGAAAACGGTTTTTTTCATGTAAAACCTTACCCAATAGCACACTTCAACATATTGCTTTTTCAACGCGGACGAAGTCCTTAGGTCGCGGACGGTCGAAGGACTTCGTCCGCGTATATAAATAACTTAAAAAATTACTCACGTTATCAAATATCCCTTCGCGTATGCCGCACCCCGAAGCTTCCACGATTTCCACCTCTTCGTTACCGCGACCAGTTGAGTCGGATCCCACAACTGTAATACGAATATGTTTTGATGAGGAAAATAAATAAATTATAAACGTATAATCAAACAAAAATAATTGAGACATGATGGTACTTACATGAACAGTCTCCAACTCGCTCATCTCCAAAAGGACCTGGTCGGTAACGGACAGGTTGCCCTGCGGTTAACTCACTTGGGTATTTATTTCGCAAAACTTTCACAAATAACACTTTTGCGCACTTTTGCGTGCGTCCGACACTTCTCTCTCGAGACAAAGAACACGACCTTGTATGGGTGACATTGAAAACGGTTTTTTTCATGTAAAACCTTACCCAATAGCACACTTCAACATATTGCTTTTTCAACGCGGACGAAGTCCTTAGGTCGCGGACGGTCGAAGGACTTCGTCCGCGTATATAAATAACTTAAAAAATTACTCACGTTATCAAATATCCCTTCGCGTATGCCGCACCCCGAAGCTTCCACGATTTCCACCTCTTCGTTACCGCGACCAGTTGAGTCGGATCCCACAACTGTAATACGAATATGTTTTGATGAGGAAAATAAATAAATTATAAATGTGTAATCTAACAAAAATAATTGAGACATGATGGTACTTACATGAACAGTCCCCAACTCGCTCATCTCCAAAAGGACCTTGTCGGTAACGGACAGGTTGCCCTGCGGTGTCCTCTGCACCGCAAGGCCAACAAACAACAATCGTTTACAACAATGAGAGTGATAACTAGCATTATCCATTATGATTACAGATGGCTCTTCCAAATTCAGAACTAATCGCTGAAACCACTCAGTAAAAACTTCAGCGTTCATTTCTGAATGATATTCCTCATTTTTAGATTTTACTGCTCGAAAAACATGCTCTGAGTCTGGCAGAAATCCATACTTAGCACAGCCTGTGTGACAAGCTATAAGTCTGCTTCCTTTCCCAATATTTTTATTGAAACCACTTTCATTATTATTACTAAGCCAGACTCGTTTGCGCGAGTGATTCTATTTAACCCACGTCTCGTCAAGATATATACTTGGGCGTGTGTCTCCGGTATCTCTCAACTCCTTCAGTCTTCTCAAAAACTTGAGTCGAGCACAAACAATGTCACGTCACCCCATCAGTTGTTTTCTGCCATCCGGGGTTGATTTGTACTTATAGCCCAGCTCGATCAAAATTGTCCTCATTGAGCTTTGGCTACAATTAAATCCGTCAATGCGTTCTTTTGCTTTCTCCAAAAATTTTTTTTACTGATGGATATTCATTGATGGAATCAAGGAATTGAAAAGAAATATATAAGAATAATAAAAAATGTATACTCAAAGAGCACAGCAAAAATAAAGCTAGAAACCGAGGGGGAATCTTTCCCAATTCGAAAAGGAGTTAGACAAGGAGACCCACTTTCACCAAAACTTTTCTCATCGGTGCTGGAAGAAGTCTTCAGGAAGATGGAATGGGACAAGTTTGGAATTAGCGTCAATGGTACACCCCTAAAC
Organism: Synanthedon formicaeformis; assembly: GCA_945859745.1. Taxonomy (NCBI): domain Eukaryota; kingdom Metazoa; phylum Arthropoda; class Insecta; order Lepidoptera; family Sesiidae; genus Synanthedon; species Synanthedon formicaeformis. The sequence continues at coordinate 5,178,459 of OX243980.1, forward strand.
CATCTAAGGTTTGCAGATGACATAATCCTTATAGCAGATAACCCTGAAAGCCTTCAAACCATGCTTCAAGATCTATCATATGAAAGTAAAAAGGTGGGTCTAACAATGAACAAAACAAAGACTAAAATAATAACAAATAGATCCCAAAAAAAGATTAAGGTAGATGAGGGAGAAATAGAATATGTCAACACCTATATATATCTGGGTCAGCTAACAGCCTTCAGCGATCAAATGGAGTTAGAGATAGAGAGACGGGTTGCCAACTCATGGAAGAGGTACTGGTCGTTAAAAGAAATAATGAAAAGTAAACAATATAGCATTGCTATGAAAAGGAAATTATTCAACACGTGTATTTTACCTATCTTAACTTATGGATGCCAGACTTGGGCAAATACACAAAAACAACAACAAAAACTTATCACCTGTCAGAGAGCCATGGAAAGAAGCATGCTGGGCTATGTACGAAGAGATAGAAAAAGGGCCGCGGAAATAAGACAAACGACAAGAGTGGAAGATGTTGTAACTAAAACTAAAAAGCTCAAGTGGAAGTGGACGGGTCACATGCTCAGGGAAAATAAAAATAAATGGACTAAAGACATAACAGAGTGGACCCCTAGATTCAAAACAAAAAGAAAAAGAGGAAGGCAAAGAAAACGTTGGTCTGACGACATCAAAAAGATTGCGGGCCCACTATGGCATCGAACAGCTTTACTGAGGGATGATTGGAAGCTGCTGGAGGAGGCCTTTGTGTCGCAAAGACACGCCGACTAATAATAACTTTTAATTGTTACCTACCTTACCTATGATAATGTATACCTAACTATTGTAAAAAAGTGGGCAAATAAAGGCTAATAAATAAAAATTCATCATTAGTGTGAAATGAAGACACTGTTTGTTTGATAACACTTTTATCAAAATCGTCGAGTTCGGTTACTGGTCGTGGTTTATTTATTTGTTCGCGGGGACAGGTCGGTCCATCATTTTCACTCTTTCTTAATGGTATCCACTGTTCTTAAACTTACGCCACAAATTTTGGCCGTAAGTCGTCGCGCCTGGTTAAAATTAATTTGTTTTAACTTCACTGGATCTTGTTTAATTTCAAGTAAAAATGTCAAAACATTTATAACAATGCGCGCTTGTTGATTTATATTCACACCAACGGATTTAATACTACTTGCAAAAAACACCTCCATGTCGCTAAGTAAGTATTCTAGTATTGAATGAGTAAACATAAGTAATAACTTGTTATTTATAGCAACAAAACAGAGGGTAATTAAGCGCGGGGCACATCACTACGCCGAATATGATTTATGGCCCAACTTGCAGTGACAAATTGAGGCGAGTATAGGGCACTGTTCCCCATAAACGGTTTCCATTTCATTCAAAATGGTCTGAGCGTTCTTTCCTTGCTTGGTAAGATATTTTATCACAGCACGGCGTTCAATTTTCTCCTCATAGTTTCAGTTTTCTTCCGGATTGACTTGTTTAGCAGGCGAATGTTCTTAAACGAATGACGTAATAGGGCTGAAACTCAATTTATATACTAATGATGAATCTCCAATTAGTATGACACTAAGCGAGCGCCCCTATCCCCACTCTATCCCTTCCAATCCACGAACTTTAGGACTCGTAATTGTCATAAACATAGATGCGTGGCGTGAACGATTGACTGGCGCCCGGCACAGAACCAAACACTTCTGCTACTCTCAATTTTCTTGTTAACTCCTCCAAATTGCGGCATTCTCTTGCGTAAACAATACTTTTGTAGTATCCCCACACGAAAAAGCTTATTGGATTCAGGTCGGGTGACCTTGGAGGGCAGGCTATCAGGCAGGCGTCACCGCGGCCGCAACGACGAATCCATTTTTGATTGAATTTTCGGTTCAAATTGTTTCTTACTTCCAAAGCATAATGGCATGGTGCACCATCACACTACAATACTATGTTTCTGCGCGTCTCTAGGTCAATATCTTCAAGCAGCAAAAGCAAATCATTGCGTAAAAATTACCGTTCAAGCGGTCTGGCAACTGTAAGGGTCCGATTAGCTGACCGTTAAGTATGCCAGACCAAAGGTTTACACTAAATTAATCTTGAAACATGGATTCCCTTTTTAAATTTCGGTCTTTCAATAGACCATGAATGAGAATTGTGCATATTAAAAAACCCATTGCGCCTAAAATGATATTCATCCGTCCGCAAAATTTGGTTAAAGAAATTTTCATTATCGGCTTGTCTCCTTAGCAATTTCTTCACATAAATTGCATTCGTCGGTTGTAATCGCCTCCGTAGCCGTAGCGTGCGCCATTTTTGACGCCGAGTGTATGATCCCATTCAACAGCATGTGGATTGGCTGGTGGAAGAGTAATTCAATAAGGTGCTTTCAAAGTTATGCCTTGTTTCAAAATAAACATATTTTCATCTGCTGTGATAGTTTAGTAATAAATAAAAACAGTGTTACCTTAAAATATTTATTTATTAATAAAAAGAAGATTTTTTATTTAAATAATATGTTCAAAATGACGGCCTTCAGCGGTTATGCAGGCTAGAGCTCAAAATGAAATTATTTGGGTAGTTCGCCTTATTTCTGCATGGTTTTGTGCCATTTCAGCGGCTGCAGCAACGATTCTCTCTTTAAGTTGCTTCCTTGAAACTATTGGCACGGCATAAACTTTTTGTTTAATGTAGTCCCAAAAATTATAAACCAGGGGCGTTAAATCTGGTGACCTCGGAGGCTATGCCACTGGACCGCCTCTGCCAATCCACCTTGGATAGTGCTCACCTATGAATTGACGTACACATGCCGCATAATGTGTCGGGGCACCGTCCAACTGAAAATACATATTGCGTTTCGTCAATAAAGGGACGTCCTCTAACAAGAAAGGCAGATCGTTACGCAAAAAATTTAACATTACCTCTTGCGTAAGCCTTCTTGGTAATTCGAATGGGCCAACAACAAACTTGCCTCTATTCTGTTCCTAGAAATAACAATTCGGTTATTAACAATTATGGATTGTTTCTATCGCTATAGAACCGTCGATGACATCATGCATGAGTGACGTCATGCGCGTGTTAAGCGGAAATATGTCGTGAAGAGACAATGAGAATTGATCCTATGATCGTTCTCCAGCAGCTGCTGAGGCCAATTGTGTCTATTATTTCCAAAGCCTGTTTTCTATTTAGTTCTACTGATTCATCAACGAGACTCTCACTATAGCCTCCTACTATGTTACGGTTAAGGAAAAATACAAAAAAAAAAGAAGTTATACATTTAATTCGCAATTGACATATTATCGCAGACTACATTTAATTCTACATCTATAAGGTAGAGCTTGTTGCTGAGAACTTCGATGAAAAACCAGTCTTTTTTTGTTTTTCTGTAACAAGAGAAAATATTCCATGTTGCATATACGAATGGAACCTCTGCCTAAAAAATAAAACAAAAATAGTATCGCGAAACGGAATAGATGGTATTGGAAAGGTTTTTGGTTTACCCGCATTGTCGGCGTAGATCCTCGTCGATCATGGCGTTGCATCTACGTAATTCTGATTCTACCGGTGACAATCTAAATCGGCAATGTCAATGCCCTGTCTTCTTTCCATTATGTATATTCTCATCTCACATTGGCTCACTTCCCATTCAAGACGATGTATTCTATTTTCCAACTCGTTTTTCTTCGATATCAACTGATATAAGGCTCCATCGTTAATTGTTGTTACCACGTTGGATGATCGAGCCAGACTGAGTTTGAATTCTTAATGCATGATACATATAATATTTCTGACGAATTTCATACAGAGGCTCATTGTATATCGTGTTTTACTGTAACAAAAGAAAGTGTTTTTATGATCAAGATTTTAGTTTATGAGAATTAAAAATCATATGGCGAAAAATAAAAGACTGCATTGAGAGTTTCCTTTACCCGGACTGTCGGCTCATCAAGGTGTTGATCACTGATTCACAAGCCCGTAATTCGCAAAAGTTGCAGTCTCAATAGGCAACTGCAACGATCTCTGTTAGCACCGTGCACACATCCACGCGCTGCCCCCGTTGCAGGATGTATTGCGTTTTTCAAATTCATTTTTCTCATCCTCCACATATACAGTCGGTGATCCATTGTCTCTTATCGCGTTGATTAACGATTGAATGCAGAACTTACATTGAAGATGGCACGATTATGAGCTCCCCTAGTTTTTATACGGTAATCTGCCTACGTAACTTGATTACGAGGTTCAAGACTAACGCGCGTTTAATTAATTACCGTTCAACCAATAACCGTACGCCTATTAAAACTAATTGTCGTTTGATAAGATTTAAGAGCAGAAAGAAAGCACTTATGGCAATAAATTAATTGGTAAACAATAATTGAAATTTAGCCTGATATTCCTTAGGGCGATCGCAGACCAAAGACTTTTGATTGACTGACAATTTAGTCGGTAACTTAATTAACATCAAGATTTTGAGATTGGCTTAAATGTGATCGACTAAACTGCCGAATATGAGGAAAGCCCTGCGATGAAGAGCTTTTATCTTTTTTATCAGGCCAAAGAAAAAAAGATCCATTAAAACTCATCAATTTTTTTCTTTTTATTCGTTGATATTTCTTGTAAATATAATTCGAAGGTGAAATAAAGAATGAAACCAACGAAAATATCATATATTCAATAGACAGTTGGCATCTAATCAGACAAAACATTATTTGACATCTACCGAGAAAGATGAAATCAGCAGATCGGCAGATGACACTCCGAAGATAGCAAGATCATTTTGTTTACTGCAACAAGAAAAAAATATTCTACATAACGGAGGCAATGATTCGATAGAATTTCGTTCTGCGAGATAAAAAAAAGTCTTATCGATGAAAGGAATAGAAGCATTGAAAGAGGTTTTTTTTACCTGCACACCTGCTCCAGTTTCTTGTTGATTATTACGTTGCACGCGCGCAATTCTGCCTCCAACTTTAACGGCACCGTTGACCATTGTTCTCGAACACACAGCATCAACATCAATTTCCGCACGATATATCGCATTTTCCAATTCTTCTTTGTCCGTCATTAATTTATACAAATCACACTCTGCTTCCTTATCTCGCGTCGACTTATACTACACTAATTAAATGTTAAGATAAATTATTGTATGTAATTCAAAACCTTGTGATAAATGCAACATTGCGATAACCTCCAATAATGATGCTTATGCTAAATAATTGGGTAGCTAATTCAACTTTCATTATGTTATTTTTGAAATTGACGTGTTGACTAGTGAGAGTTTATTGGCAAAATTGAGTTTTATATTCTCCTGCAATTTTTGCAATTTAATTAAATATTTCCAATTAATTTATTTATCATCGGAATCAAATAATATCAAATGTATTTCGCACAAGTTTTATCATATTATGATATGGATCTATTTCCAATTTTGTGGTAGGTCGAGGAAAAGTTATTCAATGTATTTTTTTCTATCGGCATCCTAGTATTTTTTCAGTCGCGATATTTGTGGAAAACCCTTCGATTGTCACCTCGTCACATTTCTGCAAACATATAGATATAAAATATTTGCCCGCTGTTCAGAGGAGAGCCAGCCCATTGATTAAAAAATAACCTAAAGGCAATTTCCAATTTGGGGTCAATTGTAGTAATCTTACATCTAACACTTGAGAAGCAATATAATAGCTTCCAATATTTACTAAGCCGTGAAAATTCTTTCCCGACCATGACTTCTGTAGACGAGTTGACATAATCATCTACGATTAAACAACAGGTCATTTTTTGGACTTCTGGTTCCTGGTGAATACTGGTTCAGCATTAACTTTTTCCCTTTTTCTTTTTTTTTCCTTTTTGAGGTCAATTTTTTTACATAATTTCAAATAATGTCAATTTGTCAATTTTTAATACAAATAAATAGCAACCAAAACGGTTGCAGCTCTAGCGAGTGACTATAATTGCGAATTCGTCCACTCGAGACGAAGCGATCGACATGGCATAGATTAGTTCGGCAAGTTCCGATTTTGATACGAGTGATGTATTGCTAATTTGCATTATTTTTCATCTCCTATACATTTTTTGCTACATGTGGCTGTAGTAGTCGTCTTTGATGAGTATTCATGTTTTGGCTACGCCTGAGCAGGCAGACGAAAGCACTTGCAAAGAATTTTTCACCTTTTTGGAGTTGAGGGGTCATGTAATGTTATAGGTATAGACGGCACCGAGGCAGTGCTGACTACAACGTGCGAGTGCGCCGGTTTTTGACCGGGACACTCGTAAAGCTTTGGTTTCCTAGGATAGCGGTGCCGTCATATAGCGGCCGTAATATTAGAACGCAAAAAGATGGCCGTCTTTACTGTGCCGACATGTCGGTTTCCTAGGATAGCGGTGCCGCTATCACACCATGTGTCATTTTTTCGTATATGTATACAATATATTAAAAACAGCTTCACCGCTATAAATAGAAACGTTCAGAACTGACAAGACGGCCGTCATGCAAATGGCGGCACCGCTTTTTGATGTTACGGTGTCAATTACCGCTCTCTAGGAAACCGCACCATTTTGTTTACATAGATAATATTCTAGTGACGTCATTCACCGCTGTATTACGGCCGCTATAATATGACGGCACCGCCATCCTAGGAAACCAAAGCTTTACGGCGATTCGCCGCAAACCTATACTTAAAATTTACATACAAACTTATAACGTCACGAGATGATAATTCTTTTTTTAAAGTAGTGTACGCGCTACTAACTACCCTCTATGACAAAGACGAACACAATACAAGTTTCAAATAAGTACAATTTTATCAATGTTTTCCAGTGAGTACTTGACATTCTCGTTAGATAACTTAATAGATATTGATTTTTTTTAAAGCTATGATGATACGTGTTTTTATAGTGTCATGTGTAGGTAGTATTGAACTATTCTAATTTAAGAAGATGTCAGTTAGGGGATGTATTGCAATTGTTGTAGATGCTGTAATAATGAATACCGAAGACATTTTTATCCTATATTATTATACTTCTAAAAAAAATAACATTTACATAAATATTATGTACACTGTGTAGAGTCGGGGTACGAAAACCTTCGTCACTTTTCAAATTCATTCTTCTTATCAAGCTGTAGACACTTTTTGAAACTAAAGTACTAAAAAAAGGGAAGCGTTGGCATGAGTTATAAATTGCCCTGTCGACTTTGTAATGATCCTTTTCTTACCCCGACTGTACAGAACATTGCAATAATGAGAATATTACCTCAATTGTATTTTGAATAAAAATTTGTCTTGTAACTCTTTTATATTTTGAGCAAAACTAATTTGTTTTATTGTTATTCTTGTATTTTCATTGCTCCAAATTTATTTTAAATTTGATTTTGTAGAACCTTGTCGCGCACGGCACGACTTTTTGGAAAATATTACGTAGTATACAAAATTGTACAGTTTTTTTTTTTTATTTTAGAAAATTGACTATATTCGTCAATTCCGAAACACATCGCAGTTATAAGCTGGGGTATGTTTACAAATATTGCAATACTTAATATGTTGTACGAGTTGTTTTTATTTTTTATTTTCATTGGTTTGTACAGATTCTTTTTTTTTTTCTTGTAGCAATTAAATAATATAATATTTCTCCATCAGTATTAGATATATTAAAAGCTTCAGTTAAGGGCGTATATAGTGATGAACTACCTAGGTAATGTCGGCATCTAGCTGATTAAATTTAGCCTTAGCTTTCTGACAGACACCTGTTTTGCGACACTACGTCCGCCCTTAACTAAAACGTCTTTTGCCTCTAAAATAATATAAATTTATACTTACAATTTGAGCTATATAGTCTTTATTATAAATTTATTTATTTCTAAGAAATTATTGTATTGTAAGTCTTGACGTGAAGAACGTTAACTTTTTCGTCTATCTAGATTAGATATCGTGTACAGAGAAATTGTTAACTTGCTTGTATGTCACTTTTGTATATCTAACAAAAAAATGTATTGCATTTTTAAATTTATTAATTATTAACATTTGAATGTATTCTAAAAATTCACTAATATATTCAGAGCGTCCCGAGACTTATGCGACATGAAGGGAAAAAGTGCCTTAAATATCGTAGATAGGATATTTTGCTGAAAGAAGATTTTATGTTATTTTTAAAAGTTAATAATACTGCATTCAAAGATTTTCTAAAAATTACTCGCTTCGTCTGAGAATCGAACCGTCTTAAATGTGAAAAAAAATAATTACCCTTATTTTTATGATGCCAATCGAAAGAATGGGCAAAAAATAATAATTTTTCTTGAGTAAACATAGTATCTCAAAAGAAAGGAATGACGTAAAATATTTGATTCAAATTTCAAGAATAATTATTATTTATTATTGACGATGATGTAATTTTTAGAAAATCTTTGAATGCAGTACATATTACTAACTTTTAGTCTTCTTTCAGCAAAATATCCTATCTACGATATTTAAGGTACTATCGCGGTCAATGGAGCAGACCAACTTTTCATACAAATTTGTCTAACGTTGAATTGAGGTTGTCATAGTAACGTAAATGTTATAATACGAAATACGAGTAGGTATTTGAAGTAGGAACAAAGATAAATACAAAATGTGCACACGAAATTGTTCCTTACGGTGGGACTGATCCCTTGACCGCGATAGTACTTTCCCTTCATGTCGCATAGTTTTTTGACACCCGGTATTTTTATTTTATTAGCGTTCTTCTCGCCAAGATCCAATGGTAATATTCTCATTGTGCTAATCAAGTTGTCGTCAATATGTATGAAAGTAACAAAATGTCACTTATGTACTTCAATAAATAAATGTGCTCCATTGAAACCAGTCCAAGTGAAGGGAATACAGGGTAAATGAAAATATTGTACTGTATTTGCTTTGAGCTCGATTTTAACCCACTTTACAATAATATGTAAATATATGTGTTATAATTATGTAAATAGTATTAACGTCGGCGTAACATTTCTTGGACCGGAGTCAAAGGTCCGCACGCATTTTCTAAGTGAAATCTCAGCCGATCGGTCGCGTTTTAGAGGCCTCGTTCGGTGGTGTTTTTAAGGATCTCTTGTTTGTTTGTTTGTTTTTTTTAAAGTACAGTTAGCCGCTTGTAAATATTAGAGTGGAGGTGTGAAAGTGATGTTAGCTTTTAAAAGAAGAGGAAATTTGTCGAGGAACCAATACTTCTTTGTAAAAATGACTTGTGAAAAATAAATAATATTATTATATTTATAAATTTTGGTGGTTTTATTGTGTTGTACCCAGTATCAAATTAGATTTTTTGAATATTACAAAAAAAAATTTTTGAACATTTTAAAAGGGAGGAAAGATTGGAGACCCTACTTCAAATAATATAAAAAAGCAAATCCATGAAGATTTTAAACAAAATCTAGTTGAAATTTGATACTTTTTAACATTGACCTAGATTTCACAAATCTAAATCATCTAAAATAATTTTATATAAAAAAAAACTAATTTCATTTAACTAAGATGCTGTTTTTGGATTTAGGAAGATATAGATTTAGTAATTCTTATTGGACATTCTGAACCTAAGCGCTTCTCTATCACCAGCAAATATTCCTTGTCAAGCCAGGAAAAGGGAATTTGGAAACCAAGATATTTTCGTCACAAGAACTCCCAATAACTCCCATTTTGTTGTTCTATAAAAAAAGGAGGCTGCAGTGTGAGGTACCTCCTGACAATTCGTACTATGTCAACAAGTATAAACATTAATCGCAAAACTTGATGGGCTCTGACGATGTCACGTGTCATTGTCAAATATGCGCAGTAACCGATTTTGGGCAAATTTTGGAACTGCTTGTGTGGTATTGCGACGCGGGGTTAGGGGAGCCAGGGAATGAGCGAGACGCAATGATAACATTTCGCTGCTTAAAAAGTAAAGGGTCACAAATCAAAATTACACTTTTTACAGGAGCTAATCGAAAAAAAAAAATTTTTTGTCAATTTTTTTCTTATTAGATATATATATGTATATATCAAATATCTGCATATTATACAAATATACACAGCTAGAAGCGTATTTTTAAGTAGCATTAAATGTTTTAAGTACTTTTATAATAAACTGAATACTAGAAGAGATAAGCATATAAGTTACTTTTGAATATATAAAAAATGATCAAAATATACTAAATATGGAATAAAACAACCATAAGTTTTTTGTAACAAACAATTTGAAGGATTGTTATTTATTCAATCTCTAATATACAATATAATGTTTCATTTAATTCTAATTATAAGTTAATTAAAGTCACCGGTAACCGGGGAAAATGGAGCTGACATACCTTTGTTTGTACGGTAAACGTCCCAAACATTAAATAGAAAATAATTAAAAAAAAATGTCTATCGAATGATGCAGTAAACCGAGTGCATAATTCAATATAACAGAAAATGATTTCTAAAAGTAACTAATCAAAACTTTACTTGTAGTTGGTGAAAGAGGCCCTAAGATTAGTACGTAATTTAAGCATTAGAGACGACACAGAAGAAAAACTTGACTGAAAAATAAATAAATTAATTAAAACCGTTCTCCGATACGACTTTCGGGACTATAATTATGATGGTCGAATCTACATCCCACATGGCGGTCACCTCGTGAGTCAAGTCTATATTTGTGTCGTTCATTGTAAAAGTGAATTATCTCCTTGTAACTGAATTTTAGAATAACGAGCTTTTTGCGAATTATATTGTAGGAAAATAAATATAAGCATTCATTCATTGTTTTCATCTATGAGATTTTAATGCAACTATTGGAGTTACTTCACTTTTATATTGAAAATTATGACTAAATGTGATACCATTAGGCAAGAAAAGATGGTTTTAAAATAGAAAGTTACACCACTTTTACAATGAACAACACATTTAGTAAGTATGTCTATGATCCATGAGTGTACCGTTTGTTAACCGTGGTACGATGGCAAATACTTTTTTTTATTACCCATAGTACATTTACAAAATAAATACATACAAAATAAGTACTTGACGTTATTGAGTTTAATCTCAATAACGTTTAAAGTACTTATTGATTTATTTGAAAAACTAATAATTTAAAATGTCGCTATACAAAATTCCCGCCAAGCACGTGTTTTAAAATTCCCGCTATAATTTTGATTCCTAGGGTTCGCCGCTACAGCGCTAGTTGTATAGACTTCGGTCAATTTTTTTTGTACGTACATTTCATTCTTCTCTCGCTAGAGAGTATATATATGTTCCTTGCTTTGTATACATTGTAAATATTAAAACAAAAACAAACATTATTGTAACAAATATATCGAATAAATTATCGACCTCCATTAAATAGGAGGCGCTGTAGTAGCATTGGGGCGTGACGCTCTAGTAGCATTTTATTTATAATAATAATAATTTTATTGCCAGAATACTTGGTTACAGTAGGATATTCATACAGTTTTATGTGCAGAACAAGTTTTCAAGAACTACGAAACCACCCAATCATATCAATTCACCAATGCTACATAAACGGCGTCTTTAAGCGTATTCGACGGACACTTTTTCATGTACAGAGCACAGAGTATAGAGTCGGGCTACCTCTACCCTCCATGCCCTTGACTCAGCCATCTAGTTAAGAGATCTGGGGCCCTAGACAAGTTGCATTCGCTCCGTAGCGATTCGCTATTGAGTTCGTCAATCGTTTCCGAGATAACGAAAACAATTTCCTAGCCAAAGTGACACTACGATCGTTATCGTTGTGACGAATGGGTTCATTCGCTAATAAACGAAAATTGGCTATGGTTGCGAAGTAAATATCACAATTAAGCCGTCAATATTGTTGGAAGTATTTATTGGAATAATACTAACTAGTTTTAGAAAATAAAATAGTTTAAAAAATAGATTGGGAGATGATGTTATGTTTTAAAGATTATGTTTACTATTGATTTATAAGTTATGTAAAATGAATGTGAAGAGTATTGTAATTGAATTATGAAAATATAGAGATATGTGCGCACTGAAGATCGAGTTTTTCTAATAGTTAATGGATCCCATATAGTGTATAGTGATGAGTAATAAGCAGAGAATGAAATACTAGACCAAAACAAAACACTGAGAACTCCAATAACAAGTATCAAATGTGCTCACAAGTGAACTCGTTTTTAAAAGAACAAAACAAACAAAGAAAACTTTCACATCATTTGAAATGACTCAAAATTCAAAAACATCTACCAGCTAAGCCAAATATTCATGGAAAAAACTCCTGTTTTTTATTTGGCAGCCTGGTGTATGTAATGAGTTGCTAATTAATATGTAGGGATATACTTAACCTTCTTGTACTTTTTAATCCAATAAGACTGACAATGTTGTTCAACTATGAGACAGATTATGTTTTTTCAAGTTTTGCACAATATTTATCAAAGGTGGAATACCCCAAAGGTATTATCGACTGAGATTTATTTCAATGATAGTTATTTAGGGTTATGTTTAGTAAAACTTATCTACTTAATACTTCCTAACTTAATATCTTCAATATTAAAATTGAGAGATGATTTTTACTATTCAAATTTTATGTTTGCTTAATAAAAAGTTGTCTGTGTCATAATTTTATTTACCCTGACTCTTATAATTACTTACATTACCTCTATATATATAGTTTTGTTTTAAATTGTAAACAAAAACAAAACAATTTTTATATATTTTTATTATAATACAAAGTAAATGTAAAAATATGTAACAATAAAATAAAATTGTGAACTTCACGTTTCATTACACATGACTCACATATTATGGGTCAAGTCATAATATTTCCAAGTTTGCTAATCAATTCTTCTTGATTTGGGATCTCTTGTGGTGTTTGTGGAAACACTATCCACCTGCTACCCATACAATTATGGTTGAGGGTGTTAACAACCTCTCTGATGTAGATACTTGTTGTCCTTTGCGTAAGATATTGGCCCTGAAAAATACAAAAGGCAATTTAATAGGCACTAAAACCAAATTTATAATTTATTAATTTGTTGCAGTCATCGATGGTTGCAGTTTATAATTTTAGGTGACACCATCATAATAATACGTAGGTACCTATCATTACAATAAAATTAACATTTTTATTAGAAGTTAAAAAGACGATTAGGTTTTATATAAGCTATCATTGCTTTGGTTATGAGTTATGACTAGCTAACTGTATGTAGGTAATATAGGTAATCAAATAGGTAGGTTTATTAATGTGAAATTTCTTACCTACGTTTCAAGGGGGAATTTCTTCAGACCCTTTTAAACCGCTGAGCTTTTAGGTCGTCACATAATTTTCTAAGTTATTTTATTTAACCGAAAATGCTGAGTAAGCAATAGTTCCGGCATATCGTGTATTTTTTCCATTTGTCGTCGCAACTTAAACCTCCTTTGGCGCCTCAACCAGTTTTGTTTTGTGCAGCCCACAATAAACGTAGAAAATGCATTTTTAAATATGTACTCTTTGATTTTTAATAACTTTACCACGAAAAATAACACTCGGCGAATGAATTGTGTCGATATCTACAGCATCTTGGGCTTCGTTACATTATCGAAGACGAAAACGAAAACGAAATCGAAAACGAACGTCAAAAGTGCCACTTGGCTAAGCATATGTATGGGAATAGCACTAGAACCCATTCGCTAATAAATCATTTCGATTCGAAAAGCAACATTTGTCTACCAACTTGGTTATCGAATTCGTCGTACCACGTGACATATGTCAATCCCATACATTTTTTATTTAGCGAACTTCGTTATCGTTTTTAAAATGGCACTTTGTCTAGGGCCCCTGGGATCTTACATGGGTGTTAAACTAAAAAAGTGGCAACTAAATGCGATAAATACAGATGGCGCTAGTGAACATAGTGATAATACACTAGTGAACAGAGAGTTTGAAAGTATGGAATGAACTTAGCAGTAGTTGACGGAGTGAAGTGCGCAGTGAATTTTGGTTGACATGTTTACTGTCACTAGCCTCACTAGCGCCATCAATTTATCGTCTTTCGACGGACACTTTTAATACTCAGATTGTCCTCCTTGTCTCTACCCTCCTTAGTCCAGACTCTTCGCTATAAGACCGTTCGCCGATGTCGGGACTATTTTTTTTTTTATATTATAAAGGTGGCAGACAGGCTGACGGCTCACTTGATGGTAGGTGGTTACCGTCGCCTAAGGACACAAGCAACACCAAGGGGAGTGCTTATGCGGTGCCTACCCTGTAGGAGTTTATTTACAGCTCTCTTGAAGTAGCCCATATTGTATTTAGCTAGGTGGAAACACCTCAGGAGGGAGATTGTTCCAAAGTTCGCGCGTCCGCGGGATAAAGTTTCTACTCAACCGGACTGTGCGTAGTGGCTCCTTGACTATGATGGTCGAATACGGAACGGTAGTAATACTGAATCTATGGTCGAATCCAAAGATTTAAATCGAGAGATGCGCCCTTACTAGCGAAATTGTGTTACAAAATACAAATTCTAAGGCCGGTTTCAGTGCTCTCCTGACGTGACGGTCAGCGCTGACGACACGCACGACCGACCGCGGTAGCAATACGCGTGCGTACGGTAAGGCGAGCTCTGTAACGACTTGTAAATTTTCATACTAATGACAAGCGCGTCGGTCGCACGTATCGGCAGTACTGACCGTCAGTAGAACACTGAAACCGCCCTTAAGTACAAAATAATATACTTTTGTCTACACACTTTTAAACACAGATAACACATTCCTTACTTCAAACGTGACTGTGATGATCTCTTCAAGCGACCATCACTCACTGTAGCTGGCGTGCAACTGTAGTTGGGTTGAGCGCCTGCGCCCAACCCATTGTTAACAATTTTCGGTGTGTGTGTTTAGTACGACGCGAGGTGATTAGGGCGCATCTTCGATTTGAATCTTTGGTCGAATAAGATATTAGTAAGATCGATCTAGTCACTAGTCGATTGGATTGTCAAATAAAAGAAAATATTTTTATAGAAAAAAATCAGTTTAATTATTTATAAAACACACCAAAGCACCTATAGATCTAACATAGAATTACTTAAATACTACATAACGCTCGGTATACATTGTAAATATTAAAACAAAACAAACATTATTGTAACAAATATCGAATTAATTTTTTTGCAAAAATCTAATTAATATCAAGTGAATACATACATAACTTAAGGTGAAACAAGTCGGCGGCCCGAACTCATCGGTCTCATAGCTAAAATGCGTCCTGTCTCACACAGCACAAAGCGCGGGAAGATTCATACCAAAAATAAAATCATAAACAGACCCTTGGGCATATACTCTTTTTGACAAAACTACTGCATATATCTATTTCGTGTAAAGTTATTTGAACTCTTGAATAACTAATCAATGTTTGTATGCAAAGTATTTTGGAGTTTTTGTACACTGGATTGACCTAATCACCCTCAAAGTTGCATTAAAACTTGTGTTAAAATATGGATTTTTCAAGGATCATATCTTTTAAAGTAATACTTTTTTTAAAGTTTTCATGCCAAGGAACCTAGTTAACGACAAGATAAATCGGTATCATGCTTACTTTTGTAAATTAAACATAAAACAGCGGAGTAATAATCATTCTACGTTTGTATGGTGGGAAGCTGACTTGTATTACCTTAAAGGGAAAGAATCAAGCCAATTACAATAGTAGCAATAAAAACAGGCCATCTTGTTTGTACAAGGCACAATTTTTTAGTTAAAATACTTTGACCACAAATCGTAGAGCAACAAAAGTTCAATTTATTTATTCAAAAATTGAGATAATTAATTTTTTTCACTTATAAGAACTTTTCTGTTTAGATTCAAAGAAAATGTGCAAATTTGGCCAAAATTAGAAGTATTTAGGTGAACTTTTTTTTTTTAAATTTTAAAAGCCGTCATACAAATTACGCAATGAGTCTGACCATCGATTTTAGTTAATGATATCCCCCAAATATAGCTCACTAGACAAATACGGCAGTGTTTTTATTTTTTTGATATCTTAAAAAATGACCGAGTTATAAGCGTTCAAAGTACGCGCGCCACCCAAATTTTTTAATACTACTCGCGAACGTTGATGACGTCACAAGGGCCGATTCTAGATGCAAGAAAGAGAGATTTGTATGTTTGTAATTAATTAACTCAAAAACTACTGGACTGATTTTAAAAATTCTTTCACCTATAAAAAGCTACGTTATCAGCGAATAACATTGGGTATATTTTATAAAGTTACGCGGGCGAAGTCGCGTGCAACAGCTGGTAATATCATAAAGAGAGTAGATTTCTATTTTTATTTGTAATTAATTAACTCAAAAACTACTGGACCGATTTTAAAAATTCTTTCACCCATAGAAAACTACATTATCAGCGAGTAACATAGGCTATTAACATAGACTATTAAATTACGGGGACGAAGTCGCGTGAAAACTGCAAGTTGATTATAAATTATAAAAATATTCTTAAAATGATTCTTGAGCGGGACTTACGACAAAGATTTCCTCAATATTTTCTGAAGTTATTTTATGGCTTCGGGTTCGGGCTATCAGGTTCGGAATAAAAATACGTCAAAATTTTCAAAAATTTCAAAATTGTACAAAGTACAAAAAGTCCAGTGCTTATTATAGGTCAGTGGCGCCGGAGCATTTGAAAATTTAAATAATGACCGTTACTTTTGCCATATAATAATAAAAAATACTAATAATTTGTACATAATATATAGTGCCTATATATTATGTACAAATTCAACCATCCACACACCTTCTAAATTATTTTTCCAAGTGCCAATGGATACGAAAAGACATAAAAAGTGGATGACCATGAAGTCCATCACACACGTATTTTATTTTAGTGGTGTAAGACATCGTCAATTTTCTCTCTTTAAAAAATATACTTACCTGCCTAGTATACTAACAAAAATACCTATTACACTCTTTGTGATATGAGGATGACTTACAATCAAGTATATGCTTGCAAAGCAAAGTTGCAAGTAAAGTAAAGCAAACCGCAACCTAGCTGATACAACAAAACGTACATTTACATTTTGTGTCATCGAGAGACAGTTAAAACAAATGAATGATCTGTAGTACAGAAACGTAGACAAAAAGAACTGACCCGCAAGATACCTCTTCATTAAGATATTCCGAACCCGATAACTTCAGAAAGTATTGAGGAAATCTTTGTCGTAAGTCCCGCTCAAGAATATTTTTATAATTTATAACCAACTTGCTGTTTTCACGCGACTTCGTCTGTGCAACTTTATAAAATATGGCTTGAGTTACTCGCTGATAACGTAGCTTTCTATAGGAGAAATAATTTTTAAAATCGGTCTAGTAGTTTTTAAGTTTAATCATTATACTCGCAAACAAAAATAGAAATCTATTCTCTCTATAATGTTACCAGCTGTTGCACGCGACTTCGCCCGCGTAACTTTATAAAATATGGCCTATATTATTTGCTGATAACGTAGCTTTCTATAGGTGAAAGAATTTTTAAAATCGGTCCAGTAGTTTTTGAGTTAATTAATTACAAAATACAAATCTATCTTTTTACTATGAACTTACGTCTAGCATCGGCCCTTGTGACGTCATCTACTTAGTACGGGCGAACTTGAAAATTTGAATAGCGACGGAAGTTTCGGTGTCAATAACTTCGGAAATACTGCATCGATTTTGATGAAACAAAAACTTTTCACATGTACATAACCATAGCTCTGATATTATGTGTGTTTTATAGTCATTTTCAAACCCATCGGTCAGACCCATTGGAAATATTTGAAGAAACAACATATTAATATATTTTTTTGTACATGAAGAAAAAAAAGTCACTGAGATGTTTTTAATAAAGAATTTAGGCAGTCGACTCTTGGAATGTATGGGAAAATTCAAAACCATGCTAAATACCAAGGAAATCATTAATTAGGTTACGATGTTTTCTCAGACAGTCTCTGAAGAGAATTTGGACCATTTCATAAGAAAGCAAAATCAGGAAAGATATGTAGATTTTATGTATTATTACTTCTTATTCGTGTACCTATTTTAGATTATAGTAAATAAGCGCCTCTTTCACCATCTGTCAAGTAGGCTAACTGTCATTTAAAGTCACCGGTGATCGGGAATAATGGAGCTGATCTGATATACCTTTGTTTGTACGGTAAAAGTCCCAAACATTGAAAAGAAAATAATAAAAAAAATCGCCTATCGAATGATGCAGTAAACCAAGTGCATAATTCAATAAAAAAGAAAATTATTTCTAGAAGTAACTAATCAACACTTGTAGTTGGTGAAAGAGGCCCTAAGATTAGTACGTAAATTAAGCATTAGAGACGACACAGAAGAAAAACTTGACTAGAAGAAGAGGTACTATTTGAGAAGAGGTATTTCAAGAATAATGCGTGGCTCTTGCTCTACATACATTGATCACGTAAACCACACTAGTAAATATTATTAAATACCTACTAGCTGTGCCCGCAAACTATACAACTGACTACCCGCTATAGTTAGTTTTTTTTTTTTTTTGAAAATCCTAAAGCTACAAAACAATATTATAAAGAAAGAAGATTTGTATTTTTGTTTGTTATACATAAATAAACTAAACAACTACATTATCAGTGAGACATATTAAATAATAAATTTAACAAATTAAGTACATCGATACAGAGACAGAACAAAATATATTTGATGCGATATTAAATATGTACTGTAAAAATATTATTTTCAAGGTAAAAGGTAAAGATAAGGTCCATTCAAATTTTATTTTAATATATGTAATTATATTATAATATATATGTCACCGTATAATGGTACGAACCGTTATTTGTAATTTATCTAGTGAGATTATAAACTGTCGATAGATTGTGAACGGACATTAAAATTTACAATCTAACGCTTATATTTTCGTAAGATTATAAACCGACCATGTCTAGCTGTCAGTTTATAATCTTACTATCTTTAATCCGTCGAATTACAAACAAATGAACCAATCACTGCACAGTCTTACAATTTATCACTCGCGAAATTGTAAACTGTCCATTGATTGGTAGGCGTTATAGGTGGCGCGTGTTCGTGTGCATAGAGTTACAAACAAAATGAATTAAAATTATTTGTACTACTGGATCTAAATGGAACATTCTTTTTATTTATTAACACTTTTTCTGTATATACCAACAGTCATGGTGTCATGTTTTTTAGCATGATGGTATTATTTATCAGGTGGTCGCCTTCCCTGATCTTTAGCTAAATTTTACTCTTCTATTAGTTTGATTACACTTTTAATTTTACCATTTGTCCATTCACACTTCTTACTATTTTGTTTATGTCTACTGTAGTACTTTTGCAGATCTAGTGAATTGCTGTTGATCAAAAATTTTTAAGGCTGGTCAAGGTCGGTTTATAAACTTACGAAAATATAACCGTTAGATTGTAAATTTTAATATCCGCTCACAATCTATCGACAGTTTATAATCTCACTAGATAAATTACAAACTAACAGTTCGTACAATTATACGGTGACATATTTATACTATATTAATATTATAAAAAGAGAGAAGATTTATATATTCACGTTTCTACTACATCCTGTTACTGGGACAGAAAATGTCAAAAAATAATAATACATTTCGTAATAAGTTATTAACTAAAATCGTGTTGATTATTCGAGATAACGATCACTGGAAAAAGTGAAAAATTTTCGAGTTTTCAAATAGTGAAAATCTAAATTTCACAAATCGAAATCAAATTCTAAAATCTAATTTGTCATAATTCATAAATTATTCAATTTCAAAAGGAGCCACAGTATAATAAGAATAGCCAATATCAGTATACTGTTATTAGGGATACGATAATAATATTACCCATTGTCAACTAAACTACTTAATTGCCTAGTTTTATTAAAAAAAAATATTTGTAAAGTTATAGCTATAGGTATATACCATCAATGTACTACAACTATGGATTTCGCACGCCATACAAAACACTAGAAACTTTATGGATAATTTAAAAGTGACGTATGAGTAGAGCAAAAACACTGTCATCTGTCATTTGAAACCAACCAAACGCCTGTCATTTAAAGAAAATATGACAACGTCAACACATTGGAGTTTAAAATGAATAGTAGAAGTTGGTCGTTACTACCTTTTACCATTGACTCCGCTATCATTCCGTTTTAGGCGTACTTGACATGTGCCGCTTTGGCATTTGTCACACAAAATTCATACTTGTAGTACTTCGATGCTATTTACATTTATAAAAATATTAGACTCTTAACTCTTAAAGGCTAAACTCGTAGACTGTATGTTAAACTTTAGAGTTTAGCGTAGGACCTAAATTGTCTATAACTGGAATTTATGCTGAATTACACACGTTGCGGTCCCTGTAGCCCAAGAACCCTATATCGATTCTATACTTACTTACTTACTTACATTGTAAAGAGAAAAGATTTGTATTTTTGTATATTTGTAATGAATATACACAAAAACTACTAGGCCGATTTTAAAAATTCTTTCGACTATAGAAAGCTACATTATCAGCAAGTAACATACGCTATATTTTATAAAGTTACGCGGACGAAGTCGCGTGCTACAACTTGTCATTGATAAGGCGGTAGCTAATCAACTTACTGAGTGTGTTGGCAGTAAAGATATATAAAAAGCTGGGGAGGAAAGTATGTGTTGATAACGTGACGTTTGTTGCCCTTAAAAGGTTTTATAAGTCTATACTGATATCAGTTATTCTTATGCCATAGCAGATAGTTTCAAGCTCGCATTCTACGTTATAACTTAGGCACTGTCAGGGAATTAGTGTGACTTACTTCAAGATTAGCAGCCTGAACGTTTAAAGTGGAGCGATTATGTCTCATGTGCGACTTAACTAGGTCTGAATTGACTAAGGCAGCCATCAAACTTAATTCACCAGCCAAAACAGTCGCGCAAATTAGTGACGCTAACCTTGCTGAGTTCTCAGCGGGTTTTATTCCGGCCCCTTTTACGCCTAAAATATCCAAGCAGGCTCCCTGACCGGTCAAAACAGTGCCTCCACCGACAGTTCCCACTTCCAACGAAGGCATGGTGCATGTTACGTACAGTTCGTCACGATTCTCACCGCAAACCTCCATACTTGTGGAGCAATTGCTGCTCGTTACGTTCTGAGCCGGATCCTGCCCGGTCGCAATGAATATGGCAGTTACCATGTTGGCAGCGTGAGCGTTATTACCACCTATGGACCCGGCCAACGCTGAACCAGATAAATTTTTAATCTTATTACATCTGGCCAATGTTTTTGCATCCGTTTTGAATATTGTCCTCAAATTCTCGCTAGATATGATCGTTTCGCAGACAACTCTCTTTCCTCTGCCTTTCACCCAATTGATCGCAGCCGCTTTTTTATCTGAACAATAGTTCCCAGAAAGACTTATCACTTCCATATCCACGAAAAACGTTTTAAGTTTTTTCAAAGCGTTTTCAGCACCTTTCGACACCATATTCATGCCCATAGCGTCACCTGTTGTGGCTCTGAACCTTAAATAAAGTGTCGCACCATCGACACCTATATGTATCTCTTGCAATTTTGCAAATCTAGATGTCGAATCAAAGGCTTCTTGGATTAATTTGAAGTTGTCTTTATTGTCCAACCATTGTCTGCATTCGTGAGCTCTTACTACATTTGGAAATCTCACAGCCGGTGCTCTTGTCATGCCAACATCTTCAACAACACTGGTAACACCTCTAGGCCCTATTGCTTTTGCACCCCTGTTTGTGGAGGCGACCAAAGCTCCTTCTGTTGTCGCCATAGGAATCATGTAAGCCTTTCCATCCACAACCAAAGGTCCGGCATAACCGACTGGCACTCCTATGTAGCCGATGACATTTTCGCAACAAGCATTCAAGACTTTGCTGTAGTCGTAGTTGAGATAAGGCAATTGTTTTATTGCCATTTCTGTTTCAAATCTATTGCCTATAACTCGGCGGCGAAGTCGCACACCTCTTAACGGATCTCCTAGTACTGTCTCGAGTCTGTGTAAGGGAATGTGCGATTGTTCAACTAGCATGACCACTTCTTCGTCGCTTAGGGACGAACAAGCTCCTTCTGAGCGATAAATTTCCAGACACTCTGCTGTTGGACGTTTTTTGGCGTTCAATTTTGCAGCCGACGAGCTGGGGCTTAACATTGGCCACTCGCGTTCACTTGAAAGAGCACAGTCGTCTGTCTGAGTTGATGCTTCACTGTTGACATCCTCTCCGACGGAGAATAAAGGTTTTCGTTTCGTATTAGAAGTCTCATTTTCTTTCTGAACAACTTCTTTTACGGTCATATCATTCATATCTATGACCCAACTGCGTGGTTCCTCGAAGAATACGAATTTAATCATCAGTGCGCACAGCAAGGTTGCAATTACAAAATAGTCTGCGCTGACAGAAAACCATTTCACGTACGAATGTAAGAAGATATTCTCTTGAGATGTAGGCGACGCGTTGTCACTTAGAGACCCTTCTATGATTCCCCCATCTTTACTCCACGGCCATCGGCTTGTTAGGTGAACGCACAGCAAACAAGCAGCCATAATCATTTTGACTCTCTGAACGACTGGGTTCGGTTTCAAATCTTGTTCAGAAAACGGACTATCCGGAGACATATCTTTTCGTCCTGACGCGAAATCGGCTACGAGTGATAAACACGCCGGGTAAAAGGTGACGAACACTAAATAATCTACTAGTAATGCTAAACAGGCAAAAGAACACATGTGTTCTAATCTAGGCACGCCAGACAATGCTCCCACGCCTACTAGTAAGACTGCCAATAATGTGTCTAAAGTTGCCGTAGGTCCCAACAAAGATAACGCCCTGCCCATTCTTTTCCCTTGATCTTCACCGGCACTCCAACCGGCTTTCGCCATTCTAGCGCCTCTGGCGACATCTGTGACGAGCAAGAATAGAAACGGTGCATCTTTGATGCTGGCCAGCTCGCTCCAAAATAAACTAGCTAAGGCCGAAGTGAATACAAAACTGGCGAGGGTGGAGAAAACTCCGGCTATGATGAGAAGGTATTTCGAAGCTATCTTATGGAGGTTTGAGATTTGGTAATAAGCGTATAGGAGAGCTGCGCAGCGGACGAACGTCATGATAACAGCGTCCGCAGCCTGGTATTCCTCCTCGAGGCCTGGACAGGCTCTGGCCCAACCAGCGCATCTCTCTGGCCTGATTCCTGGTCCGTGTCTTTCGACGCTGGCAGCGCATGCCAACAGAGCCATAGTGGCCACTATTACCTCCCATTGGTGGCGAGCGCAGAATTCACCGTGTGCACCCCAAACTTTCATTGTGTCTACTGTTAATGGTCTGCTGTGCAGGTTATATCTGAAACGAGAAGAAATTACAATTAGGCTTGAGGATACATTTTTTTCTAGATTGCTTTAAAATTTATCAACCTTATTATGGAAAACGCAAAGGCAAAATGGCTTCAATCCACAATTTCAGTTTATTTCAATTTACTTATGGGATTATTTGTTTAAAGCCATTGGTGGTCGGGTGGAGGTGCTTGCCTTAACGCACTGTCTTGAGGGTGCCCAGGCTCGATCACCAGCGGGGCCAAATATGGAAATGAACTACATATTAAAAGTTGGCTCTGGTTTGGATCTAGCAAGTAATTACGTTTTCACGCCTTAACTACTCAAACGATACCCTGAAGTTGCATACACGTTTTCAGGCATGTAGAAAAGGACATATTAAGGTACCTTTCATCCAGAAAAAAATATTCAAAATCCCTTGGGATCATCAGAAATAAAAATTTAACGCCTAACAAATTATTGCTCATATAGATTTGTCAGGCAACGATTTTTTTTAATTTTTCAATGCTCAAGAAAAGGGAAGCACAGATGACGAAGTCGCGAGCTAGTCAATATCAATACTAATAATAAATCTGTAAGGGTTGATCATGGAGTAAGTTAGTTTGTTTTCAGAGATATTGTGTTTATGGGCTCTATACATGATACTGAAACTAAATTGACCATTTTTAGAATTTTTTTCTGTATGTCTGTAAGTATGTTCCTCCATAACTCTGAAACGAATTAACTGATTTTCATGAAACTTGGTAGATAAACATTTAGACGTACAGGACACAGGATAGGCTACTTTTTCTTTTTGAACGCGGACGAAGTCGCAGGCGCCAGCTAGTTTACAATAAAAACTTCCACAAGTGAGTTAGCAGCGCAGTGTCAAAAATATATTTGCAGTTCAAGAATAAATTTGGTATTTACGGAACTATACAAAAGAGTTTCGTCATTAAACGTTATATTTATATCTGATTTCCCGATATATTTATATCTCACGAAACATCAGTAAAATATTCATAACGATTCATTAGCCATATCCACTAGGCCTTCACCTTTCAAGTATATCTTTTAGAAGCGCAGTAAATATGTAAACAAAATCAATAATGCAATATTTTTGGTTAAAAATAATTCAGAATCGTTTATAATTAGGTAATTTTTTTTTACATCATTGTAATTTTCGTAAGGAACCAAGTGAAAGGAAAATAAAAGGCAAATTTTACTATTCAAGCCATAGACGATGGCGCTGACCAAAGCTTGTTTGTCATAACTTTGATTTTTCTTTGATATAGTATCCAAATTTCTTTTTTACGAATCAAGATAAAACCCAAAATTTCAATATAAATAATGTAGCATTCCCTGATCAGATGAAATTGAGCAGAGTGATACCTCTATTTAAGTCCGGTAGTACTACGGACCCCTCAAACTTTCGCCCGATTTCAGTCCTACCAGTTCTTAGTAAAATATTCGAAAAAATCTTATTTAATCAAATGTACTCTCACTTTTCAGTGAATAATCTTATGTGTAATAAGCAATTTGGTTTCACAAGGGGTCGCTCCACTATTGATGCTGGAGTAAAATTGCTTAAGTTTATTCATGAAGCTTGGGAGGATAGACAGGATGCTCTGGGTATTTTTTGCGACCTTTCCAAGGCTTTTGACTGTGTTAAATATGATAATTTATTCGGGAAACTTTCCCACTACGGTATTAGAGGTGTAGCTTTGGATCTCTTGAAATCATATTTGAGTGATAGAATTCAGAGTGTTGATGTGGGTGGGATTAGATCACAGGGATCATTAGTGACTATGGGTGTCCCGCAAGGCTCTATTCTGGGTCCGTTTCTCTTCCTTGTTTATATAAATGACCTTCCTTACCATATTAATGATCATGATATTGTTTTATTCGCAGATGATACGTCATTGCTTTTTAAAGTTAACCGTAGAAAGAATCATGATCATGTTAACTCGGCGATGTCTAAGGTTATTGATTGGTTTAATGTTAATAATCTATTGTTGAATAATAAAAAGACAAAATGTATTAAATTCACTTTACCTAATGTCAAACAAATTGATCATAATGTTCACGTAAATGGTGAAGACATTGAGCTGGTTAAGTCGACTGTATTTTTAGGTATAAATATAGATTCTAAACTACAATGGGGACTTCACATTAATAAACTAGCCATTAAATTAAGTTCGGCTGCTTACGCTGTTAAAAGAATTCGCGAGCTTACTGACGTAAATACCGCGAGGATAGTATATTTTAGCTATTTCCATAGTGTAATGACGTACGGTATTTTACTTTGGGGTAATGCTGCGGATATAAACACTATATTTGTGTTACAGAAAAGGGCTATTCGTGCCATCTACAAGCTCGGTCCCAGGGTCTCGCTAAAAGATAAGTTTAAGGAAATAAATGTACTTACTGTAGCCTCACAATACATTTTTGAAAATCTTTTGTTTGCTCACAAAAATATTAGCACTTTCAGTAGAAATAGTGATGTTCATAGTTTGAATACTAGAAACAAGCATAGGCTTCAACTGAATAAAACTCGTCTCCACAGGGTTAGCAACTCTTTTATGGGACAATGTGTACGCTTCTACAACAGACTTCCTGCTAATATACAACAATTATCTCTGAATAAATTTAAAGTTTATATTAAGAAAACCCTGTGCAAAAAGGGTTATTATAGGATATTAGATTATATAAATGATGAACGTCCTTGGAGTTGAATAAAGTTGAATATTGTGTTATTAGATTGATATATATGTATTGTTACGTGTTACATGTTGTAAATTGATTTATGAAAAGAGCAACTAGGGGGTTTCTTGCCGAGTTCTTCCTCCTAGAAACAGCTTTCCGAACCGGTGGTAGTTTGTAATTTTGACGAAGATAAATGTTTTGTAAAAACTTACATCTAATAAATGATTTGAATTTGAATTTTTGTAATGTACATTATTTATATTGAATTTTAATAATAATGTACTGAATAATGCAAAACATTTACATCAGATAATAATAGAACGAAGATTCGTACGCACGTAAATAAATAATTCTATAAATGTAAATTGGAAGAATAAACTACAAAAAAAAAATGATATACAACGAAGACTAGCCATCCTATATATTAAACTCCCGGCTTTGCACGGGTGCAATTTTTTCCCGCAAATGTCTGTCTGTTCGCGATAAACTCAAAAACTACTGCACCGATTTTAATGCTGTTTTCACCAATGGATATAGTGGTTCTCGAGGAAGGTTTTAGTATATAATTTACAAAGTTACGCGGGCGAAGTCGCGGGCAGCAGCTATTTAAATATATAAAAACCTTCCTCGTTTAACGCTCTCTCCATTAGTGAAAACCGCATTTTTTTTTATGTTAAGGTCGACAGACAGGCTGACGGTCCACTCGATGGTAGGTGGCTACCGTCGCCTATGACACAAGCAACGCCATAAGTGCTACAAGTGCGCTGCAGACCATAGAAGGATTAAGGATAAGGGATAAGTGAGGGATAGGGTAATGGGCTCTGGCATCCCTTACTCACTCACCGAAACACAACAGCACATAAATGCTGTTATTTCACGGTGGTATTCTGTAAGGTGGTGGTTACTGCCGCCAGACGGGCTGCCCAAATGACCGCGAAACGCAGTGTGCCCTACCACTACTTTTCAAATCCAGACCAGAGTCAATTTTGAAAATTATATTATAATTTCCAAAGTTGACCCCGCCGGGAATCGAACCCGCGGCCCCTGAGACGTTAGGCAAGCACCCTTGCCACTCATCCAACGGGCTCGTCAAAATCTGTTGCATGTTGCATTAAAATCTGTTGCATGGTTTAAAAAAAAAACTAAGCGTTATAGGACAGAGGGACAGGCGTTATATACACAACGTCAACATAATATATAGAAGTTATATGTTATTTTATTCATTATAATTTAAGCAACTCTGTTGTATCTCAGACAGAGCGAAAGACAAGGTCACAAAAAATATGTCTGGCCATAACTATGTAAATTAAGAATGTGTAGAAAAACGCTCACTATTATGTAACTATACAAATATATAATGTGTCCGGTCATGGACGCTAGTCTAGATATTCTAGGTACCTACCTATTTTAATACATAAAATACAGCTAACAATCGCCCCCTCAAATTTCGCATCAAATTGGCCCAAAATTGGAAAAAAATGCACCAAAAATCTCGCAGATATCTCGAAACTAATCTGTTGCTAATTTCAAAATGCCGTTTCAAATTCCGCTCTTTAGAATGGCGCAAATCGCATTTTGAAATTAGCAATAGTTTTCGAGATATTAGCGAAAAACAAACTTTGGGTTAATTATTTCCCAATTTTGGGCTACTTTGATGCGGGCGATCACGATTTTCGGATTTCTCGACCCCGAAAATATAAAGTAAGCCCTCAAGCAGAATCCTAATCCTAAATCCTAAGTCAAGGTGACATCCGTAGGGCCAACAGACTAATTTTTATATGAGTAGGTAAGACCAAAAACTCTGAAGATATTTATTTTTTATTTTTCTTTTATTTCAGGCTTGATACGTAGAACGCGTTAGGTTGTTAACACCTTAAGAGAAAAGAAGAAAAAAAAAAACACACACACACGAATGTACAAACAACCTTGATAACGCAAAAAAAACTGAAATAGAATTTACCTCGCTTACTTAGCTCGCTTTTAAGTTTTTATATTTTTTTCTGTGAATATTATTCAAGTCTCACCAGAGATTTTATTTTCTTTGTCTCTCAATATTTTTATGTCTTTATATATATATTTCTTCTGTGTGTGTGTATGTCACTGAACTCCCCTAAACGGCTGGACCGATTTTAATTCTGTCTTCACTTATGGATAGAGGGATAATCAGGGGTCGCGGGCATTCACTAGTATTAAATACTCAAGGACATTTGGACGAGACACTCCTATATCTATAACCGAGTGTATAAAATCGCTACAATTTGCCTGTGGAGTTTTTTAGCCCTAGATAGATCATTCGAAACTTTTATCGCGTTCAAAAATCTACATATTATTGTGTGACCTGCGCACGAGTGGCGCGTTGTCTGTCTACCGTATAGAAACTAGGGATGTAACCGTGATGCACCCAATATCGATACCGATATTTATTTATTTATTTATTTTTCAAAAGGTAACACCAACAGCACAAACAAAAAACTTATAATAGGTATAGTTAGAACACGAGGCAATTTTAAGGTACAAACACGGTATAAACTACAAACTACAAACAACTACAACTGTTTTGTAGTTGCTACAGATAAACTACAAAATATAAATTGAGACGAATGATAACATTATGCATTATAAGCAACTAAACAACAAATTATTAAAACTTAAACCTAAATAAAAATAAAATAATAAGAAAAAGAAAACAAAATGAAAACCACTCAGTTAAACTGTGTAGCCGTCAATTTACGCCGATTTACAATTAAATATATCAATATCAATATATCGGCGATACTGCGAAGTTGACGATACCGACATTTTATCGTTTTTTTTTTTTTAGGAAGTGCGTGACCTCACTATCGGCTCCAACGGAAGACCAGCGCAGGTTTTTAAAACCTGCATTATATGCTGAGTTGGGACGTTTGTTTATGTCTTTCTATATGTTACTTAAGTATGTTTTTAAAAGTCCTTTGCTACAAATAAAATTTATACTTATTCTTATATTTTTACTAGTTCGAATCCCACTAGGGGCAAATTTTTATGTGTTAACATTTACCTTAACGCCTGAGTCATGGATGTTTTGCATTTATAATATGTATGTATTTACAAAAAAAAGTAAGTAATCTATGTATTATATCTACTGTCTGGTATCCATAATACAAATGGTGCTGTGTGGAATGTGTGAAGATATTATTTATTTATTATTATTCATTTATAATATCGACAAAAAGGCGTATCGATCGATGCATCCCTAATAGAAACTCCCGGAAACGTGACGTCAAGACACACACGTCGTACGTCAATACGACGTGTTACTATGTATGGAATGATTTTTATCGTTTTTGCCGCCTTAAGCAACATACTTTTCCTTGTACAACGAACGGATACTTACAATTGCATTAAGGTGCGATGACACTTATGATTTACTGAACTAAGCAAAGATTTAAATCGAGAGATGCGGCATTACTAGCGAAAGTATGTTACAAAATACAACATACATTATACTAAAGACAAAAGTATAAAATACATATACCTTTGTCTAAACACACTTTTAAACTCAGACAACACATTCCTTACTTCAAACGTGACTGTGACGTTAGCGACGCTCTCAACGAGCGACCGTCACTCACTGTAGCTGGCGTGAAACTGTAGTTGGGTTGAGCGCTTGCGCCCAACCCATTGTTAAGAATTTTCGGTGTGTTTTTAGTATGGCGCGAGGAGATTACGCCGCATCTTTCGATTTAAATCTTTGGAACTAAGGTCAGCCTCGTAGACAGTTTACCCTTTACCTTTCACCTAAAAGGGTTCGCAGCACATTTGCTTACAAGTTGTTCTAGAAACTCAATCGAGTTTAGCAGAGAGGTTGCCCTTTCACCAGATTCCTGATAGCGACAGACATATTGTTGCTAGCGGAACATGCGAGTTATTAGCAATCAGGAAATAATACATTTCACATGTAATTTAATAAAAAAAAAACCTTGCATTCGTTCTACAAAATTCATTTTTTTTTTTTCAAGTTGGGACCAGTGATATGTTAAACAAGACAGGATGCGCCCTTACCATACTACTAGTGACAAAAAAATGATCATACACTTTGCACATCTAGTTACTAACAATAATTTGTTTTCGGCCGTCAATGCACTGTCACATAGACTAGATTTTAATGCACAGACCACTATAGTTGTCTGTGCAAATTTCATATGTTACACATTGCCATCTTAATACGTATTTTTATTATATTCTGTTATTGTAAAGTGTTCTCATTGGTTGGTTGGACATATTATCACTGGTAAGTAGGCATTTTCGTATCTTTCTACGCACAGAATGAACACCCGTCATTGGTGCCAATTCCCGATTTTGACATTACCGATTTGCGTCGGTGTCACGTACTAGGAGCGTTAGCCTTATCCTTATTAAGTAATATAGAAGTCATTGGTTGGGACTTGGGACTTCAACTTTGTCTTCATATTTATACTAGACTGTTGAACGCGACTTCGCCCGCGTTACTAGATGATAACGTAGATTTCTATAGTTAGGTGAAAGAATTTTTAAAATCGGACCAGTAGTTTTTGAGTTTATTCATCATCACAAAAATACAACAATACAAATCTCATCTCACTGTAATATTATTAGTATTATAGAAATATAGAAGAATTTGTTGAATAAATAAACTTTTTAATTTTTCTTTTTTTTTTCAATTCATACTGCCTTACATTAAGAAGATCTTAAGAATTAAGAAGATCAATATAGTTAGTCAAAATCATCTTCATTTTTATGTTTTATTTTTCTACCAATACTTGTGGGCATATTGAGGCCAGTGTGTCGTTGACTTATTAGTAGATCTCTCAAGGTCGGCAAATAAATTAGCACCAAACTTGCACAAGAATGAACCTTAACAACTTGTTTATAAAGGTCAAATGTGAACACGAATGTTTAGGTATGTTACCTTAAGAATTTTTAGAGCAATCTTTTTGTGTACACATATTATTATTACATTACATATATGTATATGCAAAAGTAACTCTGCCTATTACCTTCCTAGGCCTTACCACTTGTGATAGATGGATTGGATTTTTTGATAGGAAATATATCAAAAAATCCTCATATCAATCAATACTAACAATAAATCTTTAAGTGTAGGTATTGTATGTATGTATGTATGTATGTTCCACCATAACTCTTAAACGAATTAACTGATTTTCATGAAACTTGGTAGATAAATATTTAGACGTACTGGACACAGGATACTTTTTAGACTCCAACTTAAAAGATAGGATAGTTTTTATCTTGAACCCAGGGGAAGCCAGGAGCGTGTAGCTAGTAGTATTATATAATATATATATATATATATATATATATATATATATATATATATATATATATATATATATATATATATACAAAGTTTTAATATATATATATATATATATATATATATATATATACAAAGTTTTAATATATATATATATATATATATATATATATATATATATATATATATTAAAACTTTGTATTTAATTAACATTAACAAAAATTCCTTTTGACTGAGTTTTTCTTTTTAAAATCTATCTGAGCATCACATCTATACTAATATTATAAAGAGAAAAGATATGTTTGTTTGAATTGAATAGGCTCCGAAACTACTGGACCGATTTGAAAAATTCTTTCACTGTTGGTATCAGTGCTATATTATCATCAAGCTATATTATCAGCAAGTAACATAAGCTATAATTTATAAAGATATGCGGACGAAGTCGCGTGCAACAGCTAGTAATGTATATATTTTTTGATATAATTTATCTGAGCATCACATTGTCACATATTTCTTTTGAGTCAGAATTTGCTGCGATGCCTTTAATGTGAATATCTATTCTATGCCCTTTTTTAATTAATGCTTGTATACTTCACAGTGATTCAATATATTTTATAGGTCTGGAACAGCCAAATTTTGCATAAGTCCAACCATTTTTGTTTGTCTCTAATAGCAAAACTATCATTAAATAGAATGATAAAAGTTCATAAAAATGTCTCCAAAAATCGCTTCTCTGTACCATGAAACAATTTTTTTTTTATCCACGATAATTGGATGTGAATTGTGGCTTTGCGGGGAAAAGGCCAGTGCCTTGATTCCCTTATAAGACACGCTTCGCTTCAGTCTCCCAACATTGACTGTAGGGTAATAAGCTCTGCAGCGAGGGGGTTTTTGCGAGATGTTAACCGACCCGCTTACATTAAGATAATTGTGAACTTCGTCACTCCTGGTGTACCAAGGTGCATTAAGATTGTGCCTCAAGGCGGTGGCGGAACTTTAACGTGTAATAGTCTGATTGTACAAGGGTTAAATTGCTTCGTCAAAATGTACATTGGTCAGAATTTATCGGAATGAGTATTTGTTACAAATAATAAACGACAAATCGTCAATATGACAAAAAACGTCAGTGTGAAAATGTATATGTGACAAAATGTACAAGTGCTTTAATGAGAGCTTCTTTAAAGAGCTAATAACAAATTGACATGACGGAGATGATGGTGGGATGTATTGCCACTTTCACTGTATTCTGACATATTATGATCATTAAGGCCGTGAAAACATTTTGACACAGGAATATAGTTCATTTTGACATTGAAACAAATTAAACCTTGTACAATCAGACTTTTACATGGCCGCCCTCAAGGCACAATTTTGGTACAACTGAAGGCAGAGTATATGAAACAGATAGCGCCGGTTTCATTTTATGTGCAAGGGAAAAAGACACTCAACATTGTAGAACTCAATAGAGGGCAGGTTTGTTTACATGTTTGAGCTGTCACCGTGTCTTTACTATAGTCTACATTTTGGTCTTTGTCTTTTGGTTATTTTGGGCCTTATTTTTTGCTAATTTTGATTAATAATTTGTATATTTTCAAACAAATACACAGTGCCTTTAGATACAAGCAATTTTTTTTTTACAACTGAACACCACATATTCCTGATACATTTCTTTTGGGCTCTAAGAACTCTTATTATCTCAACTGATATGTTAAAAAAATTACTATAAAAAGTAAATAATTTGGATATTTTGTAACAAATACACAGCATCTTTAAATACAAGCAAGGTAAGGGAAGTAGGTATATGTAATTTTTAACAATTGTTAACATCAAAGACCACATATTGCTAATACATTTTTTTTTGCTGTAAATACTCTTATTATCTCGACTGAGTTGTTAAAAAATATTACTAAAAGTACTCAATTTAAAAGACTTAGGTCTACACTATGTAAACAGAACATTTAAACAAGTTAGAAAGTAGAACAAAAAAGTAGGTCGTAGTATAATTTATTGCCGTAAATGTTAGTAAAACCGTTAACTTTGCCTTTAAATGTCTTATTCCTAACCCTCTATCTATATACGAAAACGAATAATTACATAAAAAAATACACGCAATGTCGGAACGAATTTAACCCTGACCTGTTAAGCTGTTTTGTTTTGCACATACTATAAAAGAATCATAATTATATTCACACAGATTAAATAGCAACCAAAATGTTTCTCAGTCTCAAAAGACACTGGCTAAAATAAATTCTTTTGTTGAAATTCAAATTTTATGAATATATCTCACCCGAAACAGTTGGGGCTAGTACAAAAATTTCTCTTTAGTTTTTATAAATAAAAATGCAGATTCAAACACTCACCAGTAGCACATAAAAATCTCCGGTAATAAAGATTTTTTTCTTACACAATCTTAAGTTGTATATATTAAATTATTGATTTGATTTTCGTAAATAAATAATAATTTAAAATTGTGTAATAAAAATGACACTGACACATTCACAACCACCTATCGCCATTTTTCGGAGCTGACTGACTTGACTTTGATTTGGTTTGACTGACTGAGTGAGTACTGACTGAGTTGAGAGTTGAGTGAGTCTGTGTGTCTGTCCGTCTGACGTGCGTCTAACTCACTGATCTGTAATAAAGTACTGTGTAGGCTACTGTCCAATTATTTTTATGTCTATTTAAAAATTGTCATTTTGGCGCTGTAGGCTATGGAGTGATGATAGGGACATTTAGAGAATACGCATTTTTTCATGTTTCAAAACTCAAGCGGACACAAATAAACTTACAATCCCTAAGACATCAACAAATAGAATAAAACAGACACTATTATACCTATCTATGGATTAAAAATACGCAAACGTTAAAATTAGTTCCCGTACTTTCGTACGGCGGCATTTCAAAATGATACACGAAAGTATCTGTAATTTATATGCTATAACTCATCCAGTGCTTTTTTAGAGATCAGTGGTCTGACTGATATGATAGTGACAGCGACAGACACAGATACCCCCAGACACCGAGAACTGATATTTGTGGCTCTAGTATTAGTTTATAATGCCTGCACTCTTGCTAGCGAGAGCGTAATATTTATATTGAAAATTGCAAATTGTCAGTGTCAAAATGACAATTTTTAATCTTTTTTGCTTGCCAGTTTTCATATGCAGTAAAAAGTCATTTGCCCATTAAAAAGTATTTAATTTTACAAAAGGTTCATAAACAGATAATTATAAATATTCATGGCAATATTCACTATAATTAAATTATAATTTAGTAAATTTGACCGAGTACCACTATTCTGTATTGAACTTTCAAATATCTCACTTTTTCTGAAACAATATTTTCTAAACGACAATCTGCTTTGGTTGAAGTATTCACCTTCATAGCTTATGTTTCGAAAAGTATCATAATATTCCTTAAAGTAAGGAATGATAACCGTATCACCAAACCAGTACCACAACAGACCAAACAATACTGTTAATAATATTACTTGACAGAATATATAGAAGAAGTAGGGATAGAAAATAGGGTCAAGTGTGGTTATTCTTGTAACTTTACAGATAATCCATTGTAAGACCATCCAGTATACCAAGCATTGATTAGTTCCAGCACACATTTTCATTAAATAATTCCACAATCTAGCACCTAGTATGTATGGGAAACAGAACACTTCCCACCAATTATTATTTTTGAAGATATCATTGCGTGCATAATATCTTTCTAATTCAACTTGGTCACAGTGAAACGTTTCACTAACTGGTTTCTTTTTCTTTTTTGGTTTTGGCGCCATATTTAATGTAACAATTTATGAAGCAATTATTATTATTAATCTCAATTTATTTACTTTTGACGAATTTGTCGAGTATTGGTAAATTATAAATTCTATTGTAAATAAATATAAAAAAATATATAAGACAGATTAAACACAAAATGTCACATTCACAATCTGTCCACATCTGTCTGGCTGGATCCCAATCCCAAATTTATATAATCACAAGAAAATAATTAATAGTGGGCACCAGCTAGTATAAAATATTACTCAACTCTTAATTTAGAGTAATATTTTCCTTTATGACTAATAGACCGTCTTAATATTATAGATATGTATTATGGAGTAGTCTGTTCGAGTTCATATAAACTTGACGTTTCTTCTACATCCATGATAGAAAGAAATAAAAAATAAATTTCTCTCTTCTGTGGTTGACCATGGCTGCATAGGTAAAGCAGTACGCAGCAATTTTAAATAAATTTTTGATTTTTTTAAAATTCATTTACAATTACATACTTTCCATGTTAGAAATATTGAAAACAAATATGTACTATAATATAATAGTAATATAATACACTTGTTGGAGAATTATTGAAAAGTAAGTAATTTAAAATTAACTTTTCTAAAGTGAAAGTAACTTTTGCAATTTGTTTACTTTGTAGTTCAAACAAAAGTTTCCGAGTTAAAGTTTCTTTTTTTAAATTTGTTGCATCTGTAGGTTGCATCAGACTGTATTTTTTTGTATTTTATGTTTGTATTATATTATACGTCTTTATAATTTTATTTATTCGAAGGCTGTGTAACTTTCTATTTCTTTTTTAACTTCCTGCTACATATTTCAATAGCCTTGGGTTGTAAGTTTGTAAGTAACTGAAGTTGTTTGTTTTATTGAAAGGTGCAAGTAAGAATTCTTATATACTAGCTGCTGCCCGCGACTTCGCCCGCGTAACTTTGTAAATTATATACTAAAACCTTCCTCGAGAACCACTCTATTCATTGGTGAAAACAGGATGAAAATCAGAGCACTAGTTTTTGAGTTTATCGCGAACAGAGAGACAGACAGACGCGGCGGAGGCTTTGTTTTATAATATGTAAGGATTCTTTTGTTCAGGATATAGGAACAGCATATAATATATGTTTTTTTTTAAAGATTTATATTTCTCTAAGGGCCTCTTTCACAAACTCCATGTAAAGTGTAGATTAGTTACTTTTAGAAATCATTTTCTGTTATATTGAATTATGCACTCGGTTTATTGCATCATTTGATAAGCGATTTTTAAAAATTATTTTCTATTTAATGTTTGGGATGTTTACCATACAACAAAGTTATATCAGGTCCATATCCCCGGTTACCGGTGACTTTAAATGACAGTTGGGCCTACTTGACGTTTGAGAAAGAGGCGCTAAGACGAGAAAGTTATAACTAAACATTTAAAATGTATTCAAAATTTAATTGATAAATTACTAAATAACGAAAAATAACGAATAAATCAAAATAAAACTATTATTATAGGAAAGGCCACAATGACAAATTTAAAGAACAAATTTATCATTGACTGGCTGTTGCACGCGACTTCGTCTGCGTAACTTTATAAAATAAAGAAGGTGAAAGAATTTTCAAAATCGGTCCAGTAGTTTTTGAGTTTATTCTTGTTAGCTAATTTATTTTACAGATTCCCAACAAACGCAGACATGACGTCCGTAGCAATTTTTATACTGTCAATGGTGCTTGCTGAATTTTCAAAAGCAGAATATATTCCTCCGGGACCAGCGTATCCTTGTCCGAAAGAGACAGATAGACTACTTTTATACCCTTGTATTTGCGAGAAAGGGACGGACGCAGGGTTGTTTGTGAAATGTGAAAATGCAGGGTTGGCAGTGTTGAGTGTGGGATTGGGCAATATAGCTCGGCTAGGGCTGCCCATTGAAAGGTTGGTGCTAAAGGAGGTTAAAATAAGTAAGTTTTAAACCAATATCTAGTTAAGTTTCACTGCAAGGCTTAAAAATGTTTTGCTTAATTAAACCAATTGGCCAAACTTACAAATGTTTTGTTTTATTAAACCAATTGGCCAAATTTACAATTTTTTTGTTTAATTAAACCAATTGGCCTATTTTAATAATGTTTTGTTTAATTAAACCATTTGGCCGATTTTAATAATGTTTTGTTTAATTAAACCAATTGGCCAAACTTAATAATGTTTTGTTAATTTAAAACAATTGGCCAAACTTAATAATTTTTTTTTAATTAAACCAATTGGACAAACTTAATAATGTTTTGTTTGATTAAATCAATGCATCAAACTTGTCTAATAGAAATTTTACTAGAGACGCCGCGAATACTCGCCATTTTTTTTATTCGTCAAGTACCAAATAATAGTGTCTATTCTTCGACATCCGGTGAATAGTTGTCCAAATTAAACTTTTAATGAACAAAAAAAAATTTATTTTTCTTTACATTGTATTGAGTTGTCCGTCCGTCAAAAAAAAAAAAACTTAAAAAAATGTCTTTTTTAAATGAAAATTTCTTATTTTTTAAACGAAAATTCTTTGTAATTAAATTTTCAGCACATCTATTCGGTCCGCTCCTGCACAGATCGTCTGTGAGAGTTCTACACATTTTGGATACTCCGATTAAAACTATAGACGAGTACGCCTTGGCAGGAGTAAATAAAACCTTACAGGAAATCTATATGGTCAATACACAAATCGCCGAGTTTCCTAAGGAAGCTGTTAAGGTATTTTTTTATATGTAAGATTTGATCAAAAAATACAGCAGTTTCGGAGTTTATCCCGAACATACATTGTGATAAGAGATTTTTGTATATATTCATCAACCTATTACAAGTATAGATTTTGCACGCCATACAAAACACCACGAACTTTATGGAACATTTAAAAGTGACATTTGCGTAGAGCATCAACTTTGTCATCTGTCATTTAAAACCAACCAAACGTCTGTCGTTTAAAGAAAATGTGACTTTACGTCAACACATTGGGGTTTAAAATGAATAGTAGAAGTTGGTTCGTTACTAACTTTTACCATTGACTCAGCCATGATTCCGTTTCAGGCGTACTTTTTATGTGCCGCTTTGGCATTTTTCACGCAAATTCCATCCTTATATTATTATATATTTTATCTTTACTAATATAAATGTGAACTAATAATATTATAAATGTGAATGTGAGTTTGTTTGTTACGTTTTAATGCAAAAACTACTGAAGCGATCACCATGAAATTTTGCATACACGTTTTCTGGGACACCAGAAAGGACATAGGGTACCTTTCATCGTTCAACGCGGAGGAAGTCGCGGGCACCAGCTAGTACTTTATATATTTGATAGCCTAGAAACTATTGCCTAGTGAATTACAGCTAATAATATTTACGTAGATTTCTTAAATGAAAAAAACCTTTTACAGATTCTGGGAAATCTGACTATTCTATCAATAAACGGTCATCAAATGACTAAGTTATCGAAAGATATGTTCGCTGGCAGTCAGGCTTCTGGGAGTCTTTTGAGGTTGCATCTTGTCAATGGATTCATTGCGGATATACCACCGGAGGCTTTTCAGGTGAATTTGGATTATTTTTTTGCCTTATTTATATAAGTATATGAATAAAAAGATAGATTTACAAAAGAAGGCCTCCTTAATTTGTTACTAAACTATATGCTCTTTACAGAATCTAAAAAAATTGAAAACTCTAGACTTACACGGCAACAGACTGGCAATTTTGAAAAGAAATCAGTTTAAAGGTCTAAGGGACACTGAACTTTTGGACTTGAGGTAAGGTCTTGTTATTTTTGTAATGTCATAGTCATATCATGTAAGCGTTAGCAACTGCATATGAAAGTAAACTTACTAGATATGATAAAAACTAATAAAAAGGATCATATGGTTTACCTCTCTGACCAATAAAATCTTCAAAATACTGTTACTTCAGTGATGTTTCCATGACATGGTAAGTTTGATAAAGGATACGCTAGATTCAGGGTCTCAAACG